>OY540829.1:15000-2415000 GCA_961205895.1 Mythimna pallens | reverse complement strand
TGGGAATGATATCATCTCAACGACGTGGTCAGCACAAGCGAAGAGAAAATTCGTAGCCAACTTCACATCGTTCAAAATGATAGAATAAATTGTTATCGTTTCTACAATGTTCAACGATGTGTAAGGATGTAGTCCTTTGTTATTGTAAAACGACATTGTAGAACGAGCGGCCGACTGAGGTGCATCAACATGGTTACCGACTTATGGTTTTCTACAATTGCTGATAACGAGGCGTTACCGATTGGAGAACGGAATTTGACATGAAACTGGTTGGGCAGTCTTTTGAGCCACGGCAACGATCTGTGTTTTGAATGTAATAAAGTGATGCACCAAGTATACTGTACCCTATAGCTCTACAGCAAAGAAACAGGAAAAGGAACTTACCTATGATACACAAGGAGTGACGATAAAAAGAATATACACGCTAATACATCGGCTCTGCCCACTACTCCGGCTACCTGCCGACAATAGAAACATATTATAATTGATACAAATTATTCTTACAAAAACGTATAGCATTAATAGCATAGCATATTCAGCCTTTTTAATATTCCCACTGCTGGGACTCAGGCCTCCTCTCTAGGAGAGGGAATGGGCCATAATCCACCACTCGGGCCCAGTGCGGGTTGGTGAATGTCACATGTCTTCGAATTTTTGGTTCTAAGACATGCCGTTTTGAGAGCAGTGGTGATGAAATAAACTACACAAAGTAATGCGCCTGGCTGGGTTTGAACCCGCGACCTACTCGCAAGTTTGGGCCGTTACCACTCGGCCACCACTGCTCTTAAATCAACAGTAAGATACCAAAATACACAAATTCCTATTCCTTTTTTTGCAGGAAAGCTTTCGATTCCATTCAGAGATTGTTCAGTATGGAACCTCAACCTGACTTTGTCAGACAATTACTTGCCGACTATTCAATGTGAGTTTGATATAAATAGGCCCTCAGTCCGGTCTGAACCGGATTTAGTCAGCTTTTTCTGGCTATGACATTTACCTTGCTAAAATCCCAGTCATTGACCTTTTATAATTTTAATTATAACGTTACTAAATCTATTTTGATCAGATTTAGGAGCTTATAAAATTTTGTTGGTACTTTTGGTAATTAAATGTTAGGTTAACTTTACTTTATGTAACATCAGAATTTGCAGCAGTGTGACTAACAGTCTAAATAGAGGCAATTTCTGATTTTATGAAATTATAAAAGGAGACTTCCAAGTAATTTAACTTTAAACACACAAAAATGCAGTGATCTGCTTCGAATAAAGAAATTGGTACAAGAATTACCAACGTCCAGTAAATATTGCGATGATAAGTTTAAGTTGTTGAAGTATATTCGTGTATTCAGTATATTAATTTCAGTATGTATTATATTGTATTTATATATACTTTACATGTGTATCTTTGAATATAATAAAATTATAATTTTAATCACATATATATATATATATATATATATCATCTAAAGGCCATCTTATTCTTTTGTGCACATAAAGAATTAAATTAATAATTAAATATCTATTTGGAAATTATTCATTGTATATTAAAGATAATGGTATATAACATCGGTTAGCGTATATCATAAGTAAACCATATTCATCTTCTTTAGTCAATTCATTGAAGTTAACTCCTGAACATGATGGAGATTTCGCTGTGGTTGGGGTGCTTCAAATGGTGGATTCAATTTGCCCCACAATACCACTGACCCTCCGCCATCTACTTCCAGCCTATCTTGGTTGTTCTTCAACGCCTTCGTTATGTCCAGAGATTTGAACAGGTAGAGTAGCACAATCAGCCTTATAATGTTCCCACTGCTGGGACTCAGGTCTCCTCTCTCGGAGAGGAAATGGGCTGTATCCCATTGCGAATTGGTAGATGCCATTTCTCTTCGAATTTTTGGTTCTAGGACATGCCGGTTTCCTCACAATGTCTCCCTTCACCATTTTGAGAACAGTGGGAATGAAATAAATTACTCTTATTAATGTACCTGGCTTTATTAGTGTATTAATGCGCCTGGCTGGTTTAAACCCGCGACCTACAATTGGCAAGTAGGGACCGTTACCACTGGGACACCACTGCTCATTTAGGTAGAGTATATTTACCCAATATATCGGGTTTTTTTCTATGTTTATGATTCTGAGATTGTAAGGGAGATACCAAAAATTCGAAGACATGTGACATCCACCAAACCGCACTGGGCCCGCGTGGTGGATTATGGCCCATTCCCTCTCGTAGAGAGGAGGCCTGAGTCCCAACAGTGAGAACATTATAAGGCCGACTATGCTATGCTATAAGGGAGATATTATCAACTCTATTCTAATTACTTCCACAAAATTTAGGTAAATATATTCTACCTATTCAAATCTCTAACTAGTTAAAAACTCACTGTTTTCATTTCCTTTTACCTTGTAATTTGAGCTCAAAATTACCTAGAAATATACTCACCGCCTCTGTATGTACAGGATGCACTGCAAACAGCACCGCTGCTAGTGCTGCAAACGGTCGCTGCAACCGTGCTATAGTAACGCAAGCACGCGCAACTAGCGCGCAACATGCAGCGTGTAACACAACGTTGCACGCGTGCCACCACCACGGCCTCAGTCCTGCTAGAGCGTGGTTTAGTCTGTAACAATGAAAAAACCAACATAAATATGTATTTGTAAAATAGTATAATCACATCTGTATTTTGGAAGGTTAAGTCAGAAGCAACAAGTACTTAAACAGCGTGAATATAGAATATTAAACCAACATACTCTCTGGATAAAAAGTATATTATACAAAATCGTTCAGCTGTTTGAGCATGAAGGAGTAACAGACATACACACACATACATATAAACTTTTGCCTTAATAAAATAATTATGTATAACAAGTCAATATATTACATTAAACAGTGAACTTCTAGAGAACTCACACACTCACACACACACACTCACACACACACACACACACACCACACACACACACACACCCCCACACTCTCTCTTCTTCTTCTTCTTGACTGGTAGAGAATGCCTTGTTGCATTAAGTCCGTCTATGTACCACTACTGTACATGAATTTTAAATAAATAAATACACTTCTTTATTAGTCATTGTTTTTAATGTAATAGCGTTATAGAACGTAACTGCCAGATCTAAACAAATCTAAAACATTTACGTTACGTAAAAAACTCCTCTGCATTGCTGTCGACCTTGTAATATATCCAAAAGTTTTTATATAAAACTTTATTGACGAGAATTTCAGCACCTGATGACAATGCTCTCTTTAGCGAACTTATAAAATTATACTCCACACTCTTATATGTGTCTCTTTTGATTATTCAAAAGCGTCTACACAAGCATTTACAATAATACACACATGTACACAGCACATCATTTCCGTTAAAATTGTAATATTCCGTGCCGCTAAATGTTTTATAATGACACAGGCATTTAAACTGTTTTGTTTATACCTCTTTGTGGCTACGATGTTGTACATTGGTCGTCCGAACTGTAATGGCACTGGGGTAAAATGGTCACCGTGGCCATTTTGGCCTGTATTCAGTGTAATTGCGTTTTTGTGTGTTTTTGTAGCGTAAATTTTAATTTTAAAGTAATGATCATTGATTTGAGGTTTGTATTGATGAACCATGTTGATTTTTGTGCTGATGGATTGATTTTGATTTAATTGGTTCCAATTGTTTCGTGTTTTATTGATGTGATCGGGTACGATTAGAGTGTAATATGAATTTTAAACAATGTTAGTAATGTTTTATTGTTAGTTGTAAACTAACTGTTATTAATGATGATTAAATACTTATTTAATTAGCCAACTACCACCTTATTACAATAGAATTTGCAATGACAAATGACTTGTTATTTTATTTTTATTTTTTATTTGATATAAATCAGTGCTTGACTGCGATCCTACCTGATGGTTGATGGTGCTGTTAAAAAAAAGATAACCCATTACAATTCATCATTTAAATTTTTAGGTATTAATTTGATTTTAACATGACGTTCTCCAAGTTTGAGCCAAATAAAATCCTTATTTATTCGAGGCTATCAAAACAAATTTTCACAATAATTTGAATGGATTAATGTGACTGCGAAATGGGCTTTTCACAAACTAAACTGTATGTCAGGTTTTAATAAAAGTATTTAATTTAATTTTCAAGTTTATTTAATGTGACAACATTTAAATTAATTTGAAACAATACGATTATATTTATAAACAGGTGCTTTATTTTAAGGTGTGTATTATTCCTTGAATAAGTGGTCTTACCGCTATCCTTTCTGGGCACGCCTTAATTATGGCGATAACACTCCTCAAAGAGGGGACCTCTTTGAGGATCCCCTCTTTGAGGAGTGGCTGGAAAGTCCTCACGGCGTCCTTACTTACCGCATGACGCAGGTCCTCACCGGGCATGGTAAGTTCGGGAGGTTCCTGTACCGGATCCGTGCAGAAGAGACGCCCGGGTGCCACCATTGTGTGGACCGCCCGGAGGACACGGTGGAGCACACGGTAGAGGTGTGCCCCGCTTGGGCAGAGCACCGCCGTGTCCTCGTGAGGGCGAACGGTGGCAGCGATCTCTCGCGCCGGGCCTTGGTACAGGCCATGGTCCGGAGCGAGGAGGAGTGGCAGGCGGTCGCCTCCTTCTGCGAAGCAGTAATGCTAGCAAAGGAGGCGGCCGATCGCGTGAGGCAACGGCAACGGTCCTTACGCCCCAACCGCCGCCGGGATTCCGATCCCGATTTCCGGCCACCGTAGGCACGGGCTTGCGGACGGCGAGCAATGGGTGGCTCGCCGTCCGATCGTCCGGTAACCGTCCGGACCGAGCCCAAGTCGTCGACGGCGCGTAGTGTTCCACGCGCGCCTCAAGGAGATGTCAGCAACCGTAGGGGCCCAACAGGGTCGAAGCCTACTGGGGCCATGGGTGATGCGAAAGAGATCCCCGGGGCCCTGGAAAACAAATGGCAAAGAAGGAACAGGAGTGGGTTTTTAGTCAGTAAAAGTCTGACACTATCTCGTGCTCCGCCCAAGAGCGGGGGATGTCATGAGATGATATTCCCACCCGAAAAAAAAAAAAACCGCTATCCTTTCAACCCAATTGGCTTGTTTGTATTTTATATGTTCTAGCCCCGTTGATACTCTGATATAATACTACATGCATAAAAATAAGGGTTAAAAAACTAAACCAATAAAAACGTGACAAGGCACAGGCAACTCATTGTGAGTAAAAAGGGACATCGAGTGACGTCAGGGAAAAACGTCTGCCGGCCCGGAGCGTGGTGAATTGTAGATACTCGTATGTGTACCGTATACATAAGGAATTTATTGTATTGCTGCTCCAAGAAATAGTGGACAATAAGTACTACAACATTTATTTAACTGACTTAAGTGTAAAAGTTCTTTATTTATCATTTATATTTAACCTCGTCTCATTGCAGAGCAAACGGTTTCCCGTTTGTTTTTCGATTTCAAGTTATTGAAATTTGAATGGCCTGTTGGTCTAGTGGTTGGTGGTGCTATGCCGGAGGTCATGAGTTTGATTTTCACCCAAGAAAAATGTTTGTGTGATGAGCATGAGCATTTGTTCTGCGCCTGGTAGTAATTTATAGACCCCTAGTTTTTAATTAGTACAAAAAGAAAAATGAGGCTCTATCCGCACTCGTTACTCATCATATTTCTGTTGTTAAAGTAAAAAAAAAACGAAATACCAAAATTGGCCACGAAAATTTTTCATAATTGGTAAATTCATAATAGAATTAATCATTCATAACAATTGCTACTAGAGAATACTACGCGCAGTGTTTTTCCATTTCGATCATCATTTAATCAATCATAATCAATAGCTTTTCATTTATTGCATTTACATTTTGGGATATGAAGGCTCATAACTTTACTGTTTTTGAATATTTTTTATTGAGAATTTACTTAAATAATAACAAGACCTTTTTTAATAAGCCTTTTAAGTAATTAAAAATTAGTGGTGTATATAATATGTAAGAATTTAGAGATATATGAGTATGTTTATCAGTTGCCTAGTTCTCATAGTCAGCACAAACTCTGTTTAGTTTAGGACTAGATGGAGTTGTGTGAAAACTTTAGAATAAAAAACAATTTATTATGACTAAAAACAAAAAAGAAAGTTGGGTAGATGTCTTTATTTTTAATGACAATTTAAATATACCAATGCTGCTTATAAAACCCGAGCCAAATTTAATAGAAACACACAAAGCCATAAAAATAATTTAATAACGAGTAAACTCTCATAATTATCTAATAAATTACGATATAAAAGTCAAAATAGAGAAAATCTGACTTCAAAAGGATCTTTTTAAGATTTGATTTGTTTTTTTTTTTTAATACTTAAGTATTATCAATCAATTAAATTAATAGCTGCTACAGTGTCTTTAAATAATAAAAATAATTAGATAAAATGAAATAATAATAAAATATTTAAACTTTTTATATAAGCTTTTGCTCAGCCTATGTCACTCAGGAATAAAGCAGCTTTTTAACAGTGAAAAAAATTCCGTAATCGGACTGGACTTTCAGAGATCACCTACGACTAACAAAAAAAAAAAAAATTTTAAATTACCTCTTTATAATATTAGTGTAGATAATTTTTTCTAAGGGTAATCAGCTAGGGAACACCGGCCTCGTCTAGTTAAACGGACGAAAAAAAAAAATTGACCTGACAAGTGTTCTAAATTGCAAAATAAATATAATTTATCGTTTAAACAACAAACGCTCACAGAACGCTAAAAAGTAATAGGAAATCCTCGTATCACGTATCAAAAAAACAAGTAAGAACACCTATCGGATGTAGTCCCGTGCTTGGATGATACCGGTGCCTATGAAAAAGCAATCAAGGGCCGCTTCGTTAACCTAACCCGCTGTTTGTACTTGCGCCGATCTAAAATGGATACCTTGTTTAAAATGGGTACCCCGTTTAATGTGGATACCTTTCTATTACCCGCTTTTATATTGCTTTAGGTTTTTTCTGTCTGATAGATTTTTGTTTTGTGTCGACCAGAGATTGATTTTGCGCAGCGTGCTAACATGTTTTTATGTTCTTCTTGTAGTTTGTATTACGTTTTCATCTTGCATTCGTTTTTATAGTTTTTTTTTTAAGTTTATGGATTGGTTTTATATAACATTTTGTATTTGAATAGAGGAGTCGTTTTTAGGGAACTATCGTGTAATATTTTGTACCTCTGTTTAAGTACATTTTAGTGTAGGTATATATTTATTGATTAGCTCTGAAATTAATGAAATTATCTTTAAAAGAAATCAAGAGTAATTTTGCTGGGCTGCAGGATTGTTCAAAAATTTACCTTGACCCAGAAACGTGAAAGAACACGGGTGCGTTCTATTCAGTTAAAATTTTGACACTTCTTCTTGCTTCCCTCAGAGCGAAAAATGGGTATTTTGACTAACATTTTGCAGCAAATAATATTTTTTCTTTGCACTCGGCCATAACACATGAAGCTTTTTTTAAAAACTAGGTTAGTAAAGGCTATATTTCACCGGGACACCATAGTGGTGCGACCAGTTGCGCCACCATGGTGTCCTGGTGAAATATAGCCCTTACGTACTCTTTGGTGGGGGCGTCACTGGAGGCCGGACTGGCGTCCGAGCTGGTCGCACCACCAAATTAGTTGCGCAACCAAACGGACACCTGGACCAGGTGAGCAAGTATAGAGCTGTATTCATTTTGTTGGCGACTGGTCGCGCCGCCATGGTTTCCCGGTGAAATATAGCCCTAAGATTGTGCTAGTAAGGTTAGTTACTAATGTCATGTATATAACTATATGTTTTGTTGTACAGAACAAACCAAAATAATAAGCTCATAGCCAGCATATTATTAACATGATTTAAACTTTAATTAAATTAAATTGAATCAAAATGAATTAAATTAAATTTCACTTAATAATATAATTTGCTTGCTCAAACACTTGTGTAACCACGGCCACACGCGTGTTGAAGTGGGTGAGTCCATTTGCATTTTGTTACACTGTTTGAGTTTCTTCCTTTACCTACATTTAATAGCTCTTTAAAATGCAAACAGTCTTCTTCAACTATCCTTTGCTACACAACTCAACTAAAATCCCCAAGAAATCACATCATGACATTCCCCCAACTTCACATGCAGAAAATACCACGAACACAAACTTAGATCATAAGACTAAAAGTAATTTTGGCGCAACGCAGTACAGTGTTCGTAAATTTTGAACGAACCAACTTAATTGCCAGGAGCAATGAAAGAGTTGGCTCGCTCGCGGTGTCAGCGATGGAAAATATTAATACCTCTAACAATAGCAACACGCGAGCCTTCACCGTCTATTAAACTTTCAAGAACTTAAATGCTTTTGAATTGTGGTGATTTTTATGAGGAAAATTTGAAGTGTTTTTATTACAGATAGGTTCTCGTTTTATTACTACCTATTTTAATGGTAGTGGATAGTAGCGTAGCATGTAGCGGGAATGCGGTGGATGTGAGACGCATAGGATCGGTCGTTGTGGCGACGCTTTGGGGAGGCCTATGTCCAACAGTGGACGTATTTCGGCTGAAATTATGGTGGTGATGTAGTCTACGTTGGAGTACGCTTGTCTAGAAGTAACTAATTCACACTTGACTTAAATACTCTCACGTTTAATAATGAAGGTGTTTCTGAAACGTTTTGTGCATAAAAGTGGGATGTCTACCGGGAACCGGTGGCACATCGTCGACCGTCTTACGGTCCGATACTGGAATTGGTTTGACAGAGTTTGACGTCGGTTGAAGAAAGCCATCTTATGAGTACTTAGTTTTCACAATTGTTTATGTACCATATGAGTAAATTAAATATTGACTTGAAGATTTTGTGTATTCAGACTAGTTGAAACAAGACTTGTTTCAACTATTCACTCTTTCATGTTTCTTCAGTTTGATTCTTATGCATAAACATAAAATAAAATCAGACTTTTAATGTTCCCACTGCCGGGTCTCAGGCCTCCACTCTATGACAGGGAATAGGCCGTAATCCACCACGCGGGCACAGTGCCGATTGGTAGATGTCACATATCTTCAAATTTTTGGTTCTAGGACATGCCGGTTTCCTCACGAAGATCTCCTTCACCGTTTTCAAAGGAGTTTTAGTTTTAATTCTAATAATAGTATCACAACTAGCCACGTATTCATACATATATTTAACATATCAAATAGCTTTTATGAGAGATCAATGAATAATCATTCAACATACATAGCTAATGTAGAATAAAACTGAGATGCATGCAAGTGGTGTGAAAATTCGAACATAAAACATCGTTTAAGCCGATACTCAAACTGAAGAAAGCTCATTAAATCCTAAGTACCTAGGTACTCTAAAACCGACCCTTCTGACATTCGATGTCTTCGTATTTATCAGTCGTCTTTGAATATTGAAGACGCAATAAAACTGGCTACTCGAGTGCCAATATAGAACTGGAAGTGGCTGACGTCTCCTCAGCTTTTAGGGTTTAAGTTGGTTGCAGACCAGGAATTGAGCTAAATTAGTTTATGCTGAGCTTGCGTGGCTACAGTAATTTACATAATTAAATGCAGAACTTACTAAGCTGCGTTACTAAGTTATACACGTATTATTTAGCTATCAATAAGACACATTATTAGAATTATATGACAGACAAGTTACTAATAAGTTATAGGTACACGACAAGACAACGTCGCGAAATCCTTTGGTTGAAGACTAATTGTGAATTTTTTGATGACGCAGTTTTGAACTTCAGGCGTCGTACCGTTTTACGTTAATATGGTAATGTGGCCAGACCCTACGGTCCTAGTAATCATTTTCTAACATCGAGCAAACCTGCAAAAAAATTGTTTATTTATTAAATCTTCATGCAACACAAAGCAAAACAAAGATATAAAGGCGGACCTAATGCCACAAGTATTTTCTGCCATTCAACTAAAAATGATGGGAGTCAACTTGTGTGAATGAAAAAATTAGTTTGAACATAGGCCTTCCCCAAGTGTCGCCACAACGACAGGTCCTGTAGTCTAACATCCATTGGATTCCCGCAACCCTCACCAGGTCATAGGTTTACCTTGGGGAAGGCCTACCAATGTTGCATCTTCCAATACGCTTCGATAGTCTATTTAACGTTCGTGAATGTGATCACAGCAGCAGGCCCAAACAGAATACTAGCCCAGCGTTATTTATACTGAGTTCCTACTGGGGTCATGGATTATGCGAAAGAGAACTTCGAGGCCCTGGAACGAAGGCAAAGAGTGGAAGAAGTCTTTGGATGATATCCCACCTAAGGAAAAAAAGCATATGCTTAGTTAGGCGCCTTTTTCGCCTTGTACTGATCTTTTTTTTTCCATTTAATTTAGTTAATAGGATTGTGCGAGACACGAATAATTGTTTTTTGTTCTTGCTTCCACGCGGTTGCCAATCCAAAATCTTGCGATAATACTGACCATCTTATCTACGAGCAATGTACGACAGTAATATACAATTAGTGAATGTGGAAATGAAAGCAAAATGTCAATTCAAAATTCGCGTTTCGAGACATGTACTAAGGGCATGTCGGAACACAGACAAGACATCCATTCTTTGAGCCTCGGCTAATAGTGCCTGTTAAGCACGACTCCGGAACTAGGCCGCTAAAATGGAGAAAAAGAAACACAAAGATCTTAGTCCGCTATGTCTTTCAAAGACCTCTGCTTGCTTCTGAATTCTAGATAGTTATCTTCACTCTTATAGCTCGGCTCCTTTGAAAATATGTTTTTAGTGCCTTAATTTTTTTTTTGTGTAGCAAGGCGCTCTTTTGTTTTCGCTTGTGAACATTTTCGAACCTTTTAACATGTGAAGTGACGTTTCCGATGCATTGAATCTCTTTTTGTCGTATGTCATGCTAATGTAGTTTTTTTTTTTAAGGTGGGAAAATCATCTAATGACAAATCCCGCTCTTGGGCGGAGTGGGAGATAGTGTCAGACTTTTACTGACTAAAAACCCTTTCCTGTTCCTTCTACCCATGGCCCCAGTAGGCTTCGACCCTGCTGGGCCCCTACGATTTGCTGACATCACCCTGAGGCGCGCGTGGAACGATACGCGCCGTCGACGACTTGGGCTCGTTCCGGACAGTTACCGGACGGGCGGACGGCGAGCCACCCATTGCTCGCCGTCCGCAAGTCTGCGCCTACGGTGGCCGGAAATCGGGATCGGAATCCCGGCGGCGGTTGGGGCGTGAGGACCGTTGCCGTTGCCTCACGCGATCGGCCGCCTCCTTTGCTAGCATTACTGCTTCGCAGAAGGACGCGACCGCCTGCCACTCCTCCTCGCTCCGGACATGCTAATGTAGATGAAATTTTTCTATTTATTAGCATGTTTTGTAACCAAAAGCTATTTCCTCTTTGTTACATTTTATAAAACAAAGTCCCCTATCGCGTTTATCTGTCTGTTTGAACATGGTAAACTCAAAAACTACTTCATGAATTTTCATGTTGTTTTTACCAATACGCAGAGTGATTCATGAGAAAGAAACAAAAAAAAGAGATACAAAACCTGAACGCTCTTTTGGCAGTCAATAATTCCATCATTCATTCGAATATTTCACAAAACTCGTAATTTTTTTTAAAACAGAAAATACGCGTAATTTTTTTAAACCTTAAAATTTTTGGGAAAAAAAATTGACATTCAAAACATTTTTAAAATTTTTAGGTTGCTATAGATCATGTATTTTCTTTACTTTTTAAACTTATACATAATGAAGGGCCTATGTGCTTTCTAAAATATCTAGAGAAAGATGTGTAATAACGTCATAAACATGTAAGATCGGCTGTAAGGAAATGTATTTTGAATTGGCCGCTCTTATGCCTTATCCATCTCTATGTGTGTCAATCTTTTTAAAATATATCTAACTCAAAAATCATTAACATGATATTTTTGTCAAGTATTTAATGTTTGTTTTGAGATGAGATTTCGACTACATTTTGAACGTTTTTTTTTTTCCTCTACTATCACATAACGCCGTCTAGTCTCAAGCTAAGCAGAGCTTGTGTTATGAATACTAGACAACTGATAAACATATATATATATATTTCAAAATACATACATATTATAGATAAATTACACCCAGACACAGAACAAATGATCGTGCTCATCACACAAACATTTGTCCTGGGTGGGAATCGAACCCACGACCTCCAGCATAGCAGTCAGGGCCACTAACCACTAGAACAACAGGCCAATCATAATTTTTTTTATTATTCTATTGCCTCCTGTTACATTGCTTATCAAATTTCCGAAGGACAAACCACAATTGAGTTCATATCCTCTGTCTAATTGAGCCCATAAACATTCTGTTCACCTGTAAACACCGACAACATACACCTAAAGTCAGCGGAGTTTAAGGATAATTTAATATAGGAGTGAATTAATTAAATCTGGGGAAATATTTTGATATTTGACAACACAGGGGCACTCGGCTGGAAGGCTCTCGGGATGTTTACTTGCTATAACACTAATTAATGTTCTATTAAATTGTGTAGTGAATAATTTATTATTATATGTTATTTTTAGCAGGTATATGAGAGTTAGAGAGTTAGTTGATTCAACCATCTCATTTCTACCATCGGACAACCGAACGTGCGGCGAGTATCCACCCTTACGTTGTTGAAACCTCTACGGTTCGGACTAAGCATTTCACCTCGTCGTTTATACCACATACATCGAGGGACTGAAACAGCTTGCCTGTTGCGGTCTTCCCGTCTGATTATAATTTAGGTGTTTTCAAGGCTAGAGTGAATAGGCTCTTAATAATTAGTTAAGCTCACCTAAGCTCTATGTAACCTGTATGTTAACCTGTTTATGAATGAGTTGATCGTTGAGCTTGTAATGCAATTAAATGTATGAGAAGCAATAAAAAATCTTATTTTTTTTTAAAGGCCAACAAATATTGGTCCCAGGCGTGAATTGAACCCGTGACACGCAGCAGTAGCCAATCGCTCAGCCACTACGCCAATCGTATCGTCAAATATTAACATTGCTTACTATGTCCACAGTATAATGATACTGGGACAATGTTTGTACAAATAGAAACATGATATAATGCAACAAGGATATGAACCGATAATCTGTCAATTACACGCTAATCACATGTTTCTAATTAGTAAAGGCATAATTGTGGTTTACCAACTAATTATGAACTAATTTTAGAAATACAAACTGTATGTCATGCATGACAAAGTTCAAATTCCATTGCAAGCTATACAATTTCTTCTGTTACTTAAAAATAAACTTAATATACAGACTTTTAAAGTTGATTCTTTAGTTGATGGTTATGGAATGAAAATATCTCGAAATATTACTTCATGTACATACCAGTATTCTACATGAAGACTGAATTGACACGAATTTTCGTAGCAGTGGCGTAGCATTGCTACGAAATCGTAGCATTACGGCTACGGCAGCGTAGCTAGTGATAATGCTATGTAGTTATTGCGTTTAAGTTTTTACGCTTTCTTTTATTATCTCTTCGTAAGACCCCCTCCGCACCGAAAGACGCAGTGTTGGAAGGCGTCACACAAGGTGGACAGATGACCTTGTGAAGGTCGCGGGAATCTGATGAGTGTAAAACGCATAGGACCGCTCGTTATGGCCATACTTGGCGGAGGCCTACAAACTTTTTTCGAGTTTTCATTAGTAAAAAAATTGCAATTTTAGACGGTAATTGTTTTCGTTATTTTAAAAATTCAAGGGTTGCAATAGATATCGATTTTGGAAGGGTATTATTTTCGTTATTTTAAAAAATAATGCGAAAAAATGTAGATAGGTTTTTTTTTAAACTCCCGAACTTAGCATGTCCAGTGAGAACCTGCGTCACGCGTAAGGTAAGGACGTCGTGAGGTCTTTCCAGTTACACCTTAAAGAGGGGAAAAAATGTAGATAGGTCAATGACCACTATTTAATTACTATGTTAAAACACAACAGTTATAGTCAGTACTCTCATGAATGTTTGAAAACGATTTCTCACTCTTTATGCTCATGGCACAAGTCCAATGAAATGACATTTATTTTTCTTCTTACCTGACAGTTTATAAAAAAAACTGCTTCACCCTCTAAAACGTAACCTATTTATTGGGTAAACAGGTGTCAGTATAACAAAAAAAAGGTATATTTTCTTTCCGTTTATAAGGACCGCACGTCTCAGGGTAAATTGTAGGGGAAAAGGTTCCCCATGTAGTTTACTTACGGGAATTATGAACGTATATAAGTAACTGTGCCACAGAGTGACATATCTACATTTTAAGGTGAATGCTAAATAAGAGAGAGATATAAGGTATAATAAGGTTTTAATGAGTTTAATTGTGTAAATACATACATGTCGTTACCGCAAATAACAGGCTAATGCGAAATTATAGAAAATACAAAACACAAAAAAAAAACAATAAATACCTAATTTTGAAAAAAGAATGACGTACATTTAATATAAACTTTATTTGAACTTATAATTCCAAGTCAATCCATAGATATAACACTTCAAAGCAATCCGTTATAAAAAAGGGCATTTTAATAATTTTTGTTAATATACGCCCTGATACTAGGATGGATTGTGTGAAGAGTGATATGAAAGAAAAGGAAGTTAGTGATAGCATGATGAATGACAGGGCAGAATGGAAGAAAAAAACATGTTGCGCCGACCCCAAATAACACGAGACAAGGGCAGGAAGATGATGATGATGATACGCCCTGATACTAAGCTTCAAATAAAAAAAAACTAAACATAACTTTTTTAGTTTTCAGATGATTTCCTATACTTGTACTTCTAAGTCATCGCAAAGTCACCTTTGATTTCCTAACGATTGTTAAACTATGTGCCTAAACGGGGCATAAACAGCTTTATCTTTAGATTGCGTTGATTTAGAAGTATGTTTTTTCACTGCTGCTTGGGGTAGTAGAGTTATGAAACTTATATTAATACCATATACTCAGGGTATATGTTAAATTAATATAAGTTTCATACCTTCACGCGTTCCTGAGAAAAAGAGTCTTGATAGACGGAAAAATGGACAAATCCTGACTACAATTCACTTGTTTTCCTTCAGGTGTACTTTGCGTTCCGGAGCCGCCGTAATTCTTTCATACAATCCTGAAGCTCGAGTGAGGGCAATGAAATAGAATATACGGTGTACGATTCCTCGATGGCTAAAGACGGCTTTGTCATAACATTCTAGACGAACCAAACGTGTTAGTGAATATCACAGCTTACTCATAAAATTGTTAGATTGATTCCGACTATGGCAATAACAGTTTTTTTTTTTTTACTGATCCCGTTCTCAACCTCTATCTGTGAGCTTCGTGCGTTCCGTGCTCTGCGTGTATTGCTGTTAAGGGGAGAGGAGGGAGAATCGAGCCTACTTCCGGGAAGTTTAGAAGAAAAGTTAATTATGTATGGCGACACATGCTCGGCTCTGTTGGTAGTCTCTGTAATGATACATTGTTTTTATCGTACTACCAGCAGTGCTATTCTGTAAATGGTAAATCATTTCGAAAGTCATTTCGCAAATCATCTCGAAAGTCACACTCACTTCGCTTCTCATCTCGCCTGTACAAGTTTCGTTATTCTTATGTCAAGATCAAGGCCAAGTGTTCCGAGAACAGAAGAAGATTTCCGAGAACCCAAGTGACATTGCTCTATGGTAGTAGTGCAGTGCTGAATTGTGTCTTGTTATGATTTACATCGACTCACTTCATTTAAGAATACGAAACTTTAATTTCACATGATTTCACTGCGGATTCAGAAGTGATTTCGCAAATAAACTTTTCAGAATAGCAATGCAGCAAGGTCACACGTAAAAATCAAATTCTTAAGTTTTTTTTTTTTATTTTGTAAATCAGTCTAAAGTTGTATGTTGATTAACGCAGATGTACGCGGGACACAATGGCTTTTTAATTTTGTCTGTAATTCCGGCCATACGAAAGGTTAAAATATGATTTGCGACAGTAACACGTTAAAAATGGATTAGATATATATAAAGCATAAATTATAATAAATGTGGTACATTGTTATCGGAGTATCTATTGAATCTCAATTACACAGACAGAGAAACTATTGGAAGTTGTAATATGATTGTAAGGTTAAGTTCGTAAGTTGTTATTTCTGTTTACATGCCTTTATTCATTAGTTTTATTATGTAATGATTCAAAACACAGGTTTTATAAACCTAGTTCGGGCAAGTCGCTACTTATACATAATTCTAGGTGTAAAGTTAATTTTCCTTAAGTCCTTAAACATTGATAATTAGTTATAAGTACTCGTAGTTATTCGTTGGGACTTAGCATATTAATATTTTGTTTAAGATTTATAGCATAGCATAGCATAGTCGGCCTCATAATGTTCCCACTGTTGGGACTCAGGCCTCCTCTCTAGGAGAGGGAATGGGCCGTAATCCACCACGCGGGCCCAGTGCGGGTTGGTGGATGTCACATGTCAGTTGTAGAGCAGTGGTGATGAAATTAATTACACAAAGTAATGCGCCTGGCTGGGTTTGAACCCGGAACCTACAACTTGTAAGTCGAGGCCGTTACCACTCGGCCACCACTGCTCCATGTTTAAAATTTACTTGTGGCTATTACATGTAACAATATTGTATAAAAGATTAAATAAAGATTATTATTATTTTTATTATTATTTTCTAAAAAAAATTAGTTTAAATCACTCTCTTGTAAAGGTCTACTCATTGTTGCTTAGTATTTTTTGCCTTTCAAGCGTCAATATGTTCTATCACAAAAAATATATGTCATCAGAATAACACTCCACATCCACATTACGATTACTCCATAATCTCGAACAATAAAAGATGATTGTATCGTTTTGTGATGCCAATAAAATAATATTGCTATCATGTGCCCAGAAACCATAAAGCCTTTCTTTTGCTAAAACGTATCAGTTTCTTATTTCTGAGCCCAATACGAATGGATCCTTATTTTCTAAATTATATTTTCTTTTTTCATGCACCTCCCGAGGGTTCCGTATCTAAAGGGTAAAAACGGGTTCCTATTACTAAGACTCCACTGTCGGCCTGTCTGTCAACAGGCTGTATCTCATGAACCGTGATAGGGACTGTTGAAATTTTCACAGATGATGTATTTCTGTGCAAAACTAAAAATAGAATAAAATAAATATCTAAGCTCCTATTGAATAAACGTGACTTTTTGCCGTTTTTTGCTCGATGTAAGTTATAAAATAGTATCTAATGTTGTATAGATGACGGTACGGACCCTTTCATACGCGAGTCCGACTTACACTTGACTGGTTTGTGTATGACCCACCAGCTTAACTTGACTGTTAGAGAATTTTCTTCTTCCTGCCCTTATCCAATATAACTTGGGGTCGGCGCAACATATTTTTTCTTTTATGTCCTGTCACCCGTCAAACTATCACTAACTCCCTTTTCTTTCATATCACTCCTTACACAATCCATCCATCTATTCTTTGGCCTCCCTTTACCTCTCCATCCATCTGCATGTATACTCAGAACTCTTTTATTAATATGCGTTGACTGTTAGAGAATGCTTAAGGCATTAAATCCGCATTTGTATCTTTATTTTTCACGAAAATTAAATAAACTCGATATTGGTTTTAGTCAGAAACTTCACCTGTATGAAAGTCAAACATTTTCCCATGAGAACCTTTATTTTTTGTGTGATAAATCATTAAATAACTTCTCCCACTATGGGTGAAGCGAGAGGGTATATTGTCAGACTTTCAAACTCTTAAAATCCACCCGTGTCACTTTGCGCTGCAGGGACGCGGTGACTCTTTCAAATAATGCCGCAGCCCTCACACGAAAACCTTATACAGCACAATTTTTTTATTAGTACAAATATTTAAAGGGCTTTTTAGAAAAGGTCTTGTTATTATTTAAGTAAAGTCTCAATAAATAATATTCATAAACGGCAAGGTTATTAGCGTTTGTTTATATCCGAAAATGTCACTCAATTTATGGAAATATTGTAAAAGCTGTTGATTATGAATGAATTAATGACTGTCCACTCCTTAGAACTCCTCACGCATAATGAAAAGATCTTTAAAAAATCTTAGTAGAAAGTCGAATTTTATTTATTTATTTAAACTTCATGTACAGTAGTGGTACATAGGCGAACTTAATGCAACAAGGCATTCTCTACCAGTCAACCTTTGGGTTAAAAGAGACAACACTGTGGTGTGCACAAATTTATTGGGAATAAAAAAAAAATATGGATATTTCTTTGTCTTTTCTGAAGAAAATATGAGTTTGTGTTTTCACTAGGTTGGGTTATAGTTTGTTGCACGAAATTACTCTTCCATACTGTTGGTGAAAAGGTTCGCGGAAATACAAAAATGGATATTGTTGTGAACGGAGTAGGCCGTGTCAATATACTACGTATTGATTGCTTGTTCTAGCAATATAGAACAGAGAAACAGGGTACCATAAAAAAATAGTTTATAAACCATTTAAGGTTTAAAGGTTTACAATTTACTTCCACAGATTACAAGGAACTTCGGATTCGGTTGTATTTTTAAGTAACTTGTAATGTGAATATAGTTCACAAGCGTGCTATTAATTTAAATAAGATGCTGTCTAACTATTTAGACAAACATATTTCCTAATGTTATTAAAAATAATAACTATAATTACAATAAAATAAAATAAATAATAGTAAAAACCCTAATCTAATTACAACTAAATAAAACTAAAATATGGCGTCAAAAAACTCTTCCACATCGCTGTCGACTGGTAATGTGCCCAAAAGACTGGCGGCATTGCCACGCTGTATGGCAATGCTTATCCTCTGTCCGAGGTAAAAGCCAGCCCTTGGGTCACGCGAAGTGTCAACTAGACGTTTTGACAGATCTTTATTGTAATTAAGTTATTATCTTTTTCATTTATCTAAAATAAATATTATTTGGAGGCAGGAATTGGACGCGAGACGCACAGGGCCCGTCGATGTGGCGGCACTAGGGGAGGTTGACGTCCAGCAGCGGACGTCTTTCATCTGAAATCCCTTTCCCTTGCTTAAATATTTATATCTTGTATGTATGTATATGTGTATCTATTTTAGTATTAAGTATCTATTAAGTTTTTGTTTACTTTTATATTTGCAATAAGTGCAACCCCATTTTGTGTCCAGGCAATTTCTGTCCATTCTGGGTTGCCTGGAAGAAATCCCCGAGTGCGATAAGGCCGCCAATTGTATGTTTTTTGTATTAAAATATCAGTTTGTAAATTTGTAATCTTGGTATGCAATAAAGTATATATAAATAAATAATGATGATGATATCCAGAGGAGAACTGAGGTAACTGACTCAGCCCAAAGAATCGCCAAACTTAAATGGGAGTGGGCAGGTCACATTGTTCGCAAAACAGATGGGCTGAAAGGTTCTGAAGTGGCGAGTACCGGAAGACGTAGCGTCGAAATACCTCCCACAAGGTAGACCGATGACCTGATGATTGCGAGGCGCATAGGACCGGACGTTGTGGCGACACTTGGGGCCGGTCTATGTCCAATAGTAGACGTTTTTTAACCGAGATGATAATGATAAAGATTTTGATTCCGTGACAAAAAGCTGAACTATTGAAGTTTAATAAAATGTGTTATGATGTAGTCGACTAATCGCCCAACAATACTAAAAAAAATTATTTTTTTGATGCTTAAGTAACCCAATGACACAATGACATCTCCCAATCTTGTCTCTTGTAGCAGAAGTTTTATGGAGACTTTTACTGAATAAAAATCCACTCCTGTTCCTTCTTTGCCTTTCATAATTATCAGGGCCGGGTTTTCCTTTCAGGCACGAACCCATGACCCCAGTAGGCTTCGACCCTGCCGGGTCCCTACGGTTTGCTGACATCTCCTTGAGGCGCGCATGGAACACTACGCGCCGTCGACGATTTGGGCTTGGTCCGGACGGTTACCGGACGGTCGGACAGCAAGCTAAGGTTCCCACCTATGTTGTTTCATTTGACTATTATATTCTAAGTCCACGGTAAGCCCTTCAAACATTCCCGTAGTCCTAGACGTTCCCACAGTTCTATGAGTCATAAAAGATTTTTATTTAAAACCTTTGTCCCACACTAGGAATTACTCTTGTATCGTGAGTGAGTTCACAAACATGTAAACTCCTACACACAAGACACCTGAAACACTTATCTGTTGGTCATACAAACAATCGTTCCGTGCGGGAATCGAACTCGCAACACGCATCGTAGCAGTTAATCGCTCAATCACTGCGCCAACCGTGACGACGTGCCGTGTTGTCGTTAGATACTTAATTTTTCAACTCTTATATAATCAAACCACAAATTCCAAACTCACCGCAACCAACAAACAAAAATTCAAACAACTCAATAAAACTTAATAACTTTTTCGTAATTAAAGTAAAAACCAGCCATTTTTACTCCCTTTATTCGTCCCACAATCGGTTTGAAGGCTTTCGTCAGCTAAGTAAGGCAAAGTTAAAGTTAAATTAACGAGTTGAGAATAACCACGGCTTTGCGAACAAACAAACAGGGGTCATTAATCATAAAACTAAGACCCAAGGGTTCTGTACACTTAATTATTGAATGGAATTCTAAACAACTTTGAATCTAATAGCTGGGTTAGTTTTTATTTGGTAGGTTTGGCTTGTTCGTGTTGTTTTGTTTTATTTAACGTTTAATTGGGTTGCGTAATCATCACTTTGTAGAAATTTGATTAGTTTTTGCTCATGGTTTTTAGGGTTACAAAGTCTGATTGAAAAACGGTACCTCTATAGGATCATTTGTGTGTCTTACTGGATCTTTGTTTTACATTGTGTTTTTATTTTAAATAACCCGTTTACTACAGTTTTATATACGCACTTTCTTTATGGTCTTTAAAATGAAATTTCAGTCACTCAGTGCACCAATAAGATGAAAATAAATATATTATAATATTATGTTCATTCAACAGTATTGTCACAAAATCCTAGTTAATTATATCTGTTATTTACCAATGGCTTCACCCGCGCAAAAATAGTAAATTTTCCCAAGGGAACAATCTCCCAGGATAAAAAATACTAAATCCAATATGCTTTTCCAGTCCAGTCTATCCGGGTACCAAGTCTTCTCGAAATCCGTTCAGCAATCCAATCTTGAAGAAGTAACAAACAGACACACAATCATGAACCTTAACCTTTAGTGTAATTTATTTAATAGTCATGCAATCAAAAGGCAGACTTGATGCCTTAAGCATTATCTACTACCTAAAGTTTTTTTTTTTTAAACTTTGCTCCATAATAGGAATTACTTCTGTATCGTGGGTGAGTTCACAAACATGTAAACTCACACACACAAGACAACCAAACCCGAAAAGCCTATCTGAAGGGCAGAAATAGCGCAGCAGCCAATCGCTCTATCACTGCGTCGACCGTGCCGTCTTATAGCGGTGGAGAGACATGACAGGTGGATATTTTTTTTTTTTGTTATTTGTCTGAGATTCATTTACCAACCTGATTATACAGCCAGATTTCCATGGTTTATGGTCAGCAAGGAAATCTGCTAGCAACCAGCATTGATAGTTATCCAATAACTTCCCACTGCTGCTGTAGAAAGCCGTAATTCACCAAACAGATCCATTGGGGGTTGAGATATTTTTCTCTACAAGGACTATTTATGGGATACCTTTCATCGCTTTTCAGTCTGAAAACTAATTAGTTACCGTGTCTAGTTTTTGCTCTGGACGCTTTTTATGCACGTCTTTTTACGAGTACATCGTTCTCACATAGATGTAGATATAATTTCAACATTAACAATGTAACTGTAGCGACATCTATGGCTGACGCCATAAGAATTTTATGTGACCATAAGAACTAATCCTGTATCGCACAATAAAAGTTCTCCACGTGATTTGAACATATAGAAAAACCCGAAATCATCTATTGGGCAACTGCCCACAAGACATAACATTTGTCTGGTCGGAGAATCCTCCCTTTTCAACGAAGGTTTGCGGAACTTTACTCTCTGTTCTGCATACCTCCAAACTGGTGACCCCGACGTGATAACGAACGAATGATGTCGCTACATAACATAATAAGTTTGTGCTACTTATTGATATAGTATGTTTTTGAGAATATATTTTTTAATAGCTTGTAGCTAGAAGTATTTATGTCAAGTCTGAATGAGTTACTTCTAGGCAATATGATACATCTTTAAGTACATTATCACTTACTATTACGTTAGATAGTGGTCAAAGGCGTATCTAACATGCCAATGGACATTCTTGCACGTTCTTCCCCATAGAGATCTACACTCTGGACCATGTAAATATATTCATTTTTTTTTTTTGTGACTGATCGACCTTGATAATACAAAAGTGTTTATAAATGGTTTAATTGAAGCAAATATCCTGAAATATCTTAGGGAGCATATCTCTGATAGGAAGCCCTAATTAACCTTTCTAGACGGGAAAACTTAATTAACTATCCCTACCGGTCTGGTTATCGATCTTAATAAACATCCGGTGAGGAGAATGTGAAATAACCTCACTTACCTACACTGTGGTAAAAGGATCGAGGGACCTATTTGTTTACCTAACGATTTAGGTAAAGCATGATATCAATACTGTAAGGTGGAGACCCTTTACAGTATTAACTGATTGTGATTTTAGAAAGGATTATTAAAACACCGGGTTAAGCATGTCTTTATACATCAGTGCGCTGAGCGTGAGTGGTGTTTAGCCCAGTCATATGTCTTCGTCTATAGTGACAACTAATATAATCATCACGGATTGTCGTGACGGGACTCCCATGCCCCTTCCACCGTCACAGCTTGGCCAAATATTTCGCCGGTGGGATCTTTGGCGAGATTGAATCAGCTGTTAAATTGTTACAGAGCAAACGTGAAGGAAAGAATCAATAGGGAGTCTTCGAAAACCTCTGGGCCCGACGTCAACCCTCTACACAGGAAGCTTGAGCACTCGCTTCCCGTCTCAGTTGGCTTGGGTGGTCCTGCGATTGAACCGTGTCTAGTTCTTGAGTAAGCCACGCAACACCTATGAGGGGATGCTGGCCAATACTCCCTCACCAAGCCTGACGAATCTCTTCAGCTCCCTATAGGAAGCCAGGCTCCACACACCTCTCCAGGACGACATGTACGGGTGGTTGAGTGGACGCTCTCTGATTGGTTAAGAGCTTGAAGCGGGCCAATCGGAGCACCGAAGTCATAGTTAACGTAAAACTCGCAATAAGCACTCATTTGTCCTGGGGCCTTACCATGGCGTATTAAAATGTCAAGCATGCGAGCGAGAAAGAGGAATGGAGATAAAGTAGACAGTTCCATCTCTTTAACGGTTCAGTTTAGGTCGTCAAATGGATAGCGTTAAGATGTCGTGGTAGGGCCTTTGATTTAAATTGTTTTAAAAGTTTTTCGCATCCATCAAAGTTAAAGTTCAAAGTTCAAAAGTTTTTTATTTCACATAGGCCTACCTGGGCACTTATAAAACGTCAGAAGCTAGTGCACGGTTCCAAATTGGTCGTTTCCTCTGGAAAAGAACCGGCAAGAAACTCCATGGCTACTCTTTAAAAAAAAATTGTTCTGACATCGGATTCCCAAATCTACGCACGCCCAGGACCGGATGTTTTGTGGTGACGCTTGGGCTGGCCTATGTCCAGTAGTTGAACTTTCGAATGAACAAAAACCCACCTGTATTTCTTCAGTCGCCCTTTGCGGTCTAGTGCCACAGTAACCTGTGCTTGTCTGTTTTTGAACTTTTTTTGTCAGCCGAAAGACGTCCACTGTTGGACATATGCCTCCTCCAAGTGTCGCCATAATTACCGGTCCTGTATGACTCGCACAGGCCGGTCGTTTTTTTTTAAATTGATTGAATGCGATCCCAACTGATGGTAAGCAGTGACGGAATCGTTGATGGTGAACGCACTAGTCATACAGCCTATACACCCTAGCCTTGAAGACACCTAAATTACAATCAGACAGAAAGACCGCAGCAGGCAAATTTAACGCGCTAATCTCTGGAACCACTGGTTCGAATAGAAAAATTCATTTAGCTAACCCCTTTATTGAGGAAAGCTAGAACACGATTAGATTGTCTCACCACGTCTCGAATCTTTCCACCAATGACAAAACCCTAAATCTAAACTGTACTAAAAACTTAAATCAAACCACAAAGTAAGAAACGAATTCACTCACAAACCGTCTCCTCACCATTTTACCGCTCACAACAGAGATATAGCTGACAGTAGCATTTATAAGTCTGGCTGAATATTGCTCACAATAAAACGGCGACCACTTCAACTCCCACCCCAATAGCGAATCGCGATTGATTGGGACTTGACAATTATAATGGTGAAGGCGGAGATTTTTACGAGCATTATTTAACAGAAGAAATTTTTGAGCGTCTTTTTGCAGATTAAGGGGTTTTTTGTGGTGATTGAAGTATTAATTTAAGAGTGCCATCTGTTTGTTGCTACTACAACTTGATCTAGCATTATAAATTGAATAGATTAATAATTTATAAATATGTAATTAATTTTATATTCGAGTTATGCAAATAATGTTTTATCATAATTATTTCGTTAAATTAATGTCTATAATCCTTTGTACCCATCGATTTAAGTAAACTAATGTAAAAGTTTTGTTACTATTTTGGTGTAAAATAAAGTTTATTCTATTCTATAATTATTTCATTGTAGTATAATGAAAATGGAAGAAGTCACTGGCTTCTTAAAATAGCCACCCAAGTAAACCCCTGACTCCTGAGCTAGGTAAGGTACCTGACCTTACCTAGCTCAGGAGTCAGGGGTTCACTTATTTGTGTACGTATTACAACAATAAAGGATTATTATTATATTACATTATTTGCAATTAGTGGATTGTAATGAGCGCATAATTTTTTTATTTTGTAGGTATAATCATTATCATTTCAGCTAAAAGACGTCCACTGTTGGATATAGGCGTCCCCTCAGTCACCATAAAGACCGGTCCTGTGCGTCTCGCATCCATCGAATTCTCAAAGTCAAAGTCAAAGTCAAAAATGTTTTATTTCACATAGGCCTACATGGGCACTTATAAAACGTCAGAAGCTAGTGCACGGTTCCAAATTGGTCGTTTCCTATGGAGAAGAACCGGCAAGAAACTCCATGGTTACTCTTTTAAAAAAATGATTGTTTACAATATTTTCATATTACAGTATTAATAGACATTATGTAAGAACAGTGTAGACCAGTCGATATTGTACCCAAAAGCACAATAAAAATAATAATATTTAAAAAAAAAAGAGTGAGTCGTAATAGGAAGTAACCTAAGAATTCGCCTAAGTCCACGGTGTTCTCACATTCACATTAAAAAAAAAAGAAGCTATATAAAAAAAAAAAAACAAGAACAATAAGTAATTACTATTATCAATAAATGACATGTCAACAAAAAGAAAATTACTAACGAATTTATGGTGGTTGGCGTCTACTAATATAAAAAATATTGCAAAAGCAATGTGTAGGAAGAAAAGAAAAAATGTATATATTACAACAAATGTGGAGCAGTTAATAGATAGATGTACACAATATTATGAGTTACCAGGGGGCCACATGTGCAGAAGCAGTCATTGCCAAACAAGCGTGTCTTCGACATAGTCTTTAACCTTGTAATACGCTTTTTTAGTTAGGACACGCTTAATATGGGTTTTGAACTTGCCCTCGCTAAGTTCAGTTACCGCCTTTGGTAGCTTGTTATAAAAGCGTATGCTGTTTACTAAAAATGACTTGCTGGTCTTAGCTAATCTCCATTTGGGTAATACAATTTCGTGTTTACTGCGCGTATTTATGTTATGAAAATCGCTTCTAATTTTGAAAAATCCTAGGTTTTTACGAACGTACAAAATACTTTCCAAGATATAAAGAGAAGGCAGAGTAAGTATATCGATTTCTTTGAATTTATTTCTGAGGGACTCGCGAGGACCATTTTATAAATAGCCCGGATTGCTCTCTTTTGCAATATGAAAATTGAGTCCACATCAGCTGCAGATCCCCACAGTAAAATGCCATAAGACATAATACTGTGGAAATAAGCATAGTAAACTAACCTAGCGGTGGCTACATCTGTCAATTGCCTTATTTTTCGTACTGCATATGCGGCTGAGCTTAATCTACCTGAAAGAGTTCTAATATGAGCGCCCCACTGCAGTTTAGAATCGATAGTTATACCTAAAAACACAGTTTCCGTAGTAACATCAAGTTTGTTGCCGTCTAGAATTAGATTAACGCCAACTTGAGGGACATTTGGTAATGAAAATTTCATATATTTAGTTTTATTCGCATTTAATAAGAGATTATTAGCTGCGAACCATTTCGAAAGAACAGTCAGACTTTCATTGACTTGCAAGACATCCGTATCTTTTTTATCCACTTTAAAAATAAGAGAAGTGTCATCAGCAAACAGAATTATATCGGATAAATTAGCCATCATATAAGGAAGGTCATTAATATAAACTAGAAAAAGAAAAGGGCCAAGAATGGAACCCTGGGGCACGCCCATCTTTATTAAAGACCCCGAAGACGTCGCCCCATTAATGGATACTTTTTGCTGCCTGTAAGATAAATAGGAAAAAACAAGATCAGCAGCTCGTCCACGAATTCCGTAATGATGTAATTTACGGATCAGAGACCTTCTCGTGACCCTGCCCAGGTCTTTGGTTCACCTTGTGAGAGGCCTTCCAATGCTACGTCTTCCGATATGTGTTGGAGGCATTTATAATGTAGTTAATATATGCCTCCGAAATGAAAAGTGAATCTACTATAAAAAACTAGTGCCTAATAAAATAAAATGTGACTCTTCGTTTAGATATTTGTGACTTTTGCACGCTTAAACAGCAGACAACATGAAGAGATCATTATTTTTTAGATATCAAATCATCAAATAGCTCCTCCCGCTCTCTGTGTAGCGAGAGAGTATCAGACTTTTACTGACTAAAACCCACCTCTGTTCCCCTAGTTGCACATTGCGTGTAGCTGCTAGTAGCTCTTCGGAACAATCTTCGTGATTATTCTAAAGAACCCAAGATTCCCGTAGCCCAAACAATCAAAAGACCATGCTTTAGTTATTCAAGGTTATCTATTCATATGTCTCTTGTACATGTTTATATGTACATGAAATCTAGAAACTTTTGGGGTCTAGAAACGCGAAATTTTGGTCAAGGTTTCTTTTTGTGACGTAGACGAGCACCAAGAGGCAGGATTCTTCAAAATTCACCCCCTAAGGGAAAGAAACGGCTATCCAAAGTTTGTATGGAGAAACCTAATTTCACGAGGGCAAAACCGCTGGTAGAATCTAGTATTTCATAAGAAAGCCAATGAACCCACAGGCAACAACCAGTATGTAAAAAATAACTCTATTGCCGTCTTCAGCCTAACAAAAAGCTCCTCCTAAACGATGGGGTGTATCTTTACCCCATTTTCCGCATCCCAAAACATATCATTGCAAATATCTCACTGTGTCTCGCTTTACCCTGCGTATATGAGACAGCGGTCATGTTTACGACGACTAGGGCCTTACGCCCTTCTTATAAAGTAGCTGAGGGACGGCTCTTGTACGAGGTCGGGAAACTGATGGGTGGGCGGATTTGTGATGATTGTGCAGACATTTTGTTACGTGTTTTATAGTTTGAACATGAGTTACAGAGTTTATTCTTTTTATTTAAATCTAATCGTAATATCGGATTATGTCATCAGATTGGTGCTTTAGACCACCACACTTACACCGCTAATCTTTAATTAGTACAAATACTTAAAGGGCTTATTATTATTTAAGTAAAGTCTATCAATAAATAATATTATTATATTCGCGTTTGTTTATATCCCAAAGTTTTACTCAATTTATGAAACTATTGTTCCGGCTTTTGATTATTTATGAATGAATGAATGAATGGCGATCAAAATCAAAAAACACTGTGCGTAGTACATATTTTCTAGTAGCAATTGTTATGAATAATTGATTCAATTGTGAATTTACCAATTATGACCAATTTTTGTGGACAATTTTGGGATTTCGTTTTTATGTTTTTTGACTACACAAATATTATGAGTAATGGGTGATAGAGCCCCATTTTTTTACTAATTAAAAATAATGGTGTATCTAATTTATACGATATTGAAGTTTTAAACTGTTACCCCTGGATTCTCGGGAATCCTATCAGTTCGTCGATCCACATTCTGGGAGGCCTTCCAACTGTTTCAGAGCAGATAGAACAGATGGTCAATGAGGTCGAAAAGCTCTACTATACATAATGTTAAATAAGTAAATAAATGAATAAAATAGGTCGCTAAAATAAATATTTAGTAAATTGAAACGTTTCTACATGAATAAAGTCCAGAGTTTACGCGTTGACCTCCCCAGCCGGTTGTCATCGCTGATTGCTTTTTCAATTAAATTTCTGAGCGCGATACATCGACGGTAACAATCGGTGTTAGACCAAATTGGATACCGAAACCGAGACCCGTTGATTTGAGTGCTCACTTCACCTTTTAATACAAAGCAAGCTTAAAAGATTGGCTTTGACTATAGAAAGATTGTGCGTTGAAAACCTAGCGGCTTCAATGTTTTTAACCCTTTTTCTGCTTACGTTGGATTGGGTCGTGTTTTTGCGACTGGGTACCATCTTAGCTCTTGAATCCCCATAGTGACAGAAGAGCTGAAGAGATGGAGTATTTGGTCGTGGATGTGTGACCCTGACGGAATAGCCCGTCTGTCAGTCTGAGGACACGGTGGAGTGTGCTCCACCGTGTGCTCAGACTGACAGACGGGCGGGGACGGGACACGATGAAGATGTGCCCCGCCTAAGCAGAGCCAACGCCGTGTCCGCCGTGGGGGCGATCGACGGCGGCGATCTCTCGCACTGGGCCTTGGTACAGGCCATGGCCCGAAGCGAGGAGGAGTGACAGGCGGTCGCCTCCTTCTGCGAAGCAGTAATGCTAGCAAAGGAGGCGGCCGCACGCGTGAGGCAACGGTCCTCACGCCCCAATCGCCACCGGGATACCGATCCCGATTTCCGGCCACCGTAATTACGGGCTTGCGGACGGTGGACAATTTATAGCTCGCCGTTCGACCGTCTGGTAACCGTCCGGACCGAGCCCAAGTTGTCGACGGCGCGTACTGTTCCACGCGTGCCTCAAGATCTCAGCAAACTGTAGGCCAGCAGGGTCGAAGTCTACTGAGAGTCTGCTTGTGAAAGGAGAAGGAAAAATGGCAAAGAAGGAACAGGAGTGGGTTTCTAGTCAGTATAAATCTGACACTATCTCCTGCTCCGCCCAAGAGCAAGATGTCATTAGATAATTTTCCCACCGAAAAAAAAAATAACCTTTACGGAATAAACACGAGAGTGTTTGTCGTATATTTCCGACGTACGTTATTAAAAGGTTAATGTCGTATGAATTTTCTAAGTCGCGGGCAACCGGGTCGACGTGCGAATTTTTCAATTTTTATGTGCCTATTTATTGATGACATTACTCACACTTCATGCCTCGGAAGGCGTGTAAAGCTGTTGGTCCCGGTTGTCATTCGCAGTTCTTTGACTGCAGTCATAACAAATTATAATTATAGTATATTCTGTGAAAAAGGTCGCCGACATAGCCCGAATAATCGACAAACTAAAGCGGCAGCGGGCAGGGCAATTTGCTCGTAGAACGGATGGACGATGTGGCTGAAAGGTTCTAGAGTGGCGACCGCGCACCGGAAAACGCAACGTTGGAAGGCCTCCCACAAGGTGGACCGAGGACCTGGTGAGAGTCGCGGGAATGCGGTGGATGCGAGACGCACAGGATCGGTCGTTGTGGAGACGCTTGGGGGAGGCTTATGTCCAAAAGTGGACGTCTTTCGGCTGAAATGATGATGATGATGATGTGAAAAATATGCGCCACATCCGCGCAAAACGGCCGAACAGCATAATGCCGTGACCAAACGCAAAATGCGATGAGTCTACGGCGCTGGTTTTCAGCGCGGGCCGGTAACGGTATCGCCATAAAGATATCAGCACGGTATTGTGTGCATTACTTACACGTTTTAAGTAATCTATACATTGCCTAGGTATTGTAAAGAATACCGAATTATACAGATTGCCGGTAACATATATACAATAAATAAAAATAATAATATTCCACAAATATCACACAGCGCCGTGTAGTCCCAAGCTAAGCAGAGCTTGTGTTATGAGTTTTAGACATAAACATACTTATATATTTCTAAATACATACATGTTGTAGATAAATTACACCCAGACACAGAACAAATGATTTTGCTTATCACACAAACATTTGTCCTGGGTGGGAATCAAACCCACGACCTCTGGCATTGCAGTCAGAGCCATTAACCACTAGACCAACAGGCCAGTAAAAATTAGCCTGCAGTGGAATTCAGAACCGATTATAGCATAGCATAGCATAGTCAGCCCTATAATGTTCCCACTGTTGGGACTCAGGCCTCCTCTCTGGGAGAGGGAATGGGCCGTAATCCACCACGCGGGCCCAGTGCGGGTTGGTGGATGTCACATGTCTTCGAATTTTTGGTTTTAGGACATGCCGGTTTCCTCACGATGTTTTCCTTCACCGTTTTGAGAGCAGTGATCCGATTATAATTTATATTATAGTCTTCATGGCTAGAGTGAATAGGTTCTTAATACATTAGTGCGATTCACCATCAACGATTGCATCACTACTTATCATCAAGTGGGATCGCAGTCAAGCACTAGTTCCATCATTAATTTAAAAAAACTAAGCGAGTGCGAGTCGGACTCGTGCACTGAGGGTTCCGTACAAACTTGAAAGGCAAATTGCGGCTTACGATTTATGACGTATTAAAAAAAAAACTATTTACTAGATCTCGTTCGAACCAATTTTCGGTGGAAGTTTGCAAGGTAATGTACATCATATTTTTTTTTAGTTTCATCATTCTATTATTTCAGAAGTTACAGAAGGGAGGGGGACACACATTTTACCACTTTGGAAGTGTCTCTCGTGCAAACTGTTCAGTTTAGAAAAAAAAAATTAGAAACCTCAATGTAATTTTTGAAGACCTATCCATAGATACACACAAATGGGTTAAATGAAAAAAAAAAATAAGTTTCAGTTCTACGTATGGGGAACATCCAAAATTTATTGTTTTTTGTTTCTATTTTTGTTTAAAAATCTTAATGCAGTTCAAAGAATACATCTACTTACCGAGTTACAACAGTATAGTTCTTATAATTTCGGAAAAAAGTGGCTGTGACATACGAACAGACAGACAGCATGACGAATCTATAAGGGTTCCGTTTTTAGTTATTTGGCTACGGAACCCTAAAAACCTATGTATCGATATATATCTATGTAACTGGCGAAACATGTGTGTACTCTCCCCTTGCAGGAAATACGAGCGCAATATTAAGCTTTGTTATACAACACCTGAAGCTTGCCAGTCCAAACACATTGAATAAATATACCTCGACCAACACAAACGACTGTTGATGTAACATATCAATAATGCACGATTGCGTAGCAATGCAGTTTCGCTATTTATTCAACAACACAACCACTGCTGTCCATAATAAATGAAGTTTGTTGATACCACGATAATTATTGTTGTGCTGAATGTGTTAATTTATTAATTGATGTGTATGGATGCGACTTTGTTGTCTGCTGGCAGTAGGTAGCAGTGGAAGGGGTTATATATTTTAAAGTGAATCACACAAAAACACAGAAATAGTCAGTAAATCCAAAAATTACAGATACCTTTTCAATTTCCGTCGAAATAAACCTAACTCGATAAGTAAGGCCCTGACTTACGAGTTTAAAGGTCGCGGGTTTAAACCCAGCTAGGCGCATTACTTTGTGTGATTTATTTCATCACCACTGCTGTCAAAACGGCGAAGGAAAACATCGTGAAGAAACCGAAAATTCGAAGAAATGTGGCTCCACCAACCCGCACTGGGTCCGAGTGGTGGATTACGGCCCATTTCCTCTCCTAGAGAGGAGGCCTGAGTTCCAACAGTTGGAACATTATAAGGCCAACAATTCTATGCAGTAAGTAAGTAATAATTTATTTCGCTACGAATATTAGTCTATAAGCAACAAATGATGAAACTAAAAAAATGTGAGTGCCTATTCCATAATAACACCACTGTCTTCCAAACTAGAAATGAATCCTTTATTAAAATATAGGATCCATTAAAGTTATATTATCCACTAACCATAATTCGAATGGATTAATAAATTATTTTTTGTAAGTAGATGCAGGTTAGTAATAGCATGTTAACCAATAAAACTGCAGTTTTTTTGTTTTCCTAGGTTCATAGAATATTGACGTGGCAAAAGAATAACAAGTTCAATGGCCTGTTAACAGCATTTTCCTCAACTCAGTCATTATTTCTCACAATAAAGCTATTCACTTCTCTTATAAGCGTATAACACAAGTCAATATAAGTCCCTATCAAACAAAGCAACATAACTATCCAGCTCAGAACAAACGTCACGGGTAGGACGCTTTCATTTATCAAGGATGTCAGGATCCAACGAGTCAGTGAAGTGAAGGCTCAATAGCATTCTTTTCATGAATAGTCTTCAGTTGCAGTGCGGCGGCAGTGAAGCGTGATATCCTTGGGGTTTTACAAATATAAACGTTAAGAATCCGACAAATAGATAGATACGATATTCTTTCATATCTTTTTAGGGTTCTGTACCTCAAAAGGAATAAATGGAACCCTTATAGGATTACTTTGTTGTCCTTCCATCTGTCTGTCTGTCTGTCAAGACCCTTTATCTTAAGAACACGTGGAGGCATCAAGTTGAAATTAAAACTATATACTCAGGTCTGCAGTCCCTTGAAGCTGTGAAAAAATCAGACTTCTAAGTTAACGAAATAAAAAGATACGGCCTTTTATGTCGCAAAAAACGTACATTTCGACACTCTTGAGGAAATCAAATTTTTTTTTTAATTTTTATTTGACAAACCAGTTTTGTACTTTATTTTATCACAACTGCTATCAAAACAGTGAAAATTTCATGAGGAAAGCGGCATGTCCTAGAAACAAAACTTCGAAGTCGCGTGGTACATAGATTACAGCCCATTCCCTTTCCCAAAGAGGAGGCCTGAGTCCCAGCAGTAGGAATATTATAATAATAATATGTATATATATATAATATTTATATATTGTCTTTTATATATTATATCTATATTACTTTATTAATTTGCAGTACACAACAGACTACCCCCTTTTTCTATTTCAAGTTCATACAATCCACCCTAAGGTTGTCTGCCCGCCTTTGTATCCATAGATTTAAGTTATCTAATGTAAAAGTTTTGTTACTACTTTGAGGTCCAATAAAATTTATTCTATTCTATTTTATTCTAGCTGATTACGCTATGCTATGTTTCATACAAATACACTTTTATGGAATCAAAGCCAACGTAAATGAGAATAAATAAATTAACCCGCAATAGATGTTTATTAGGTCACGCCATGTTTTTTTTTTTATGACAAGCCGCCACTCTCATGTATATAAAAAAAACAAAATCAATAACATTCGTCAAAATCACAACACAATTTTATTTTCAAAGCAGTCTAAAGACGTAACGTAGCTAAAATTAACCAACCAAAATACGTCCAATAACATGTTATTATCACATAAAAAGCCATTGTAGCTACCGAGGCGTGTGCCGCTGCCACAGGCTTCAGAAACCCGGTGAAAATGTAAACAAACATTTATTTACTGACAAAACAATTTTTCAAACGCTCGAAGTAAGCAGGGCGGACTCGACGAATGTAACCACTGAACCGCTACGGTAGCATACAGGTGGGTGACAGAAGCTTAGGTTTGTGTGACAATGTTATCAATTACTTATACTACCTTAAGCATAGCATAGTCGGCCTTATAATGTTCCCACTGTTGGGACTCAGGCCTCCTTTCTAGGAGAGGGAATGAGCTGTAATCCACCACGCGAGCACAGTGCGGATTGGTGGAAGTCACATGTCTTCGAACTTTAGGTTCTAAGATATGCCGGTTTCCTCACGATGTTTTCCTTCACCGTTTTGAAATAAATTATACACAAAGCAATGCGCCCGGCTGGGTTTGAACCCGCGACCTACAACTTGTAAGTCAGGGCTGTTACCACACGGCCACCACTGCTCCATACATATTACGTGAATGTCTATTACACCAGTTCACTTTTTTTGTTTATTATTGATAGGCTCGCGTTTGACCACTAACTCACCTGATGGTAAGCGATGATGTGGCCCACGATGGAGCACGCTTCACGTATAGTTCAAGCAATATTATATTATACTCCATTCGCGTTAAGAATAGACATTTTAACAAACCTTTATTACAGTACGTTCAACCGATTTTGACCGCTATTCCGTAGGCATAAGGATGGCATTAAAAGCAAAAAAGTGGTTACAATACCAAACATTTACTGCAAATGCTATTCACCATGCCATTAACGCATTAAGAGTCAAAATCGGTTGAACGGTCAGTAATAAAGGTTTGTTTAAATATCTTCTAATCTTAACGCGAATGGACTGGAATAAATTAAAAAAATGATTTTTTAAAATGAACAAGACGTAACTCTATGGCCATGTTATTTATTATGAATAAATTAGGTACATAATTAAGATTAAGATGTCAATGTTAACCGAAAAATGGCCAAACTCGTCATCTCAACGCTCAGTGACGTGGTCAGAACAAAGGAATCGGAGGCGTTGCCTACTCGAGGCGTTCGTCGCAAACGAAACGATCGTAACCTGGCTAAGGGGGCTGGAGTGGCGACCGCGTACCGGAACACGCAGTGTTGGAAGGCAGAAAGAGAACCGATGACCTGATGAGCGTCGTGGGAATCCAATAGATGCGAGACGCACAGTATACTGTTCACAGTGGTTGTACTTGGGGGAGGCCTTTGTCCAACAGTGGACGTCTATCGGCTGAAATGATGCTGATGATGTCAATCTTAACAGCCTATGCTGTTGGATTGTTCGAAAGAGTTACCGCGGTCCTAAAACTGTGGTGGACTTTAGTTACCTAGTAAAAGTCTAACTAACACCTTTGCTCCACACGAAACGAGAGAAATTTAATGGTTTCCCGCCGGAAAAAAATAAAACAATATTAGTAAAAGAATGTTGTGTGAAAGAAATGTTTGTCCCTGTAAGTGGTGATCCGATTTCGATAATTCTATCTCTCGTAGAAAGTTACTCTATCAGTCTGTATTTATCATGACAATTGACACGGTTTCTGTGCGATAAGTCGAGAGGCGCAAGTAAAAGTTATTTGAACTATACATAAAAAAATCCTCATATTCACAAGCCACTATCGGGGAAACTAGACTGACACTCCGTGGTAAAGTCAAGTTTCTTGGGCCAAAGTTATAACCTTAACCTGGGGTATAACTTTGGCCCAAGCTTATTAATCAACCCTTAGAGCCCAAGTAACCCGTCTTTACAGCAGTCAGAATTTTGGGCATCAGACTATCAATAATTATCTAGAAAATACATATTTTTCGAGGTGACAGTATAAAATAAAAGCATGATCTGGAATGAAGTCAGAGATCTTAAGATCTTTTTTACATAGCCTATGTAGGATGACAAAAGAACGAAAGTGTGCATCTTTAAGATGAGAGAAAAAGATAGGTAGCTAAAAATACAACAAAAAAAAAATACAGACAAGTGACACTAGTGACAGCGGCTAAACGCGATTATCCGAGCCAAACGTTAAAACGCGATTAGTTTTATTGATGAATTCCGTCCTTAATGTATGAATCCAAAAGCTGTCACCCGCATCATCATTATAGAAATTGTAGTGTAGTTCAAAGAATGACACTAAAGATCCTCACTTCTGTCCATCTCCACGTCACAAAAGATTGGCCTAGCTACAAAGTTTAACCTCCTTTAAAAAAACGTTGTTTTACTGCCTCCACTGTCTCATCAAATGTCAAGCCATGTTTTTTCCCCAAGCACGGCAGTTCGGTTGATAAACGAGCTTTGATTTCACATGTCACTACAGACCGAGTGACAGAAAAGATCGCGTCTTTACCCAGACCGTATATTTTGTATTTAATGTACTTTTTTAGTGATTTTGCTGAGGAACGTATTGATCAGCTGTTTGTCGTGTTGTTGCTAAGCGATTTGACGGGGTTTATGAGATGGATGGCTCGGATTTGTGTGGTTGGCGATGTTGATAGAATCAGGCATTTAGGGTAAATACCGTTAACCACCAACTTAGAGAGCTTCTTATAAAATCCCTTTGAGAGTTTTAAAACTTTGTATAGGTGTTTTAGAAATTCAGAAACTTTGGGATAGGCAGAAAGGTGACCTGGTAGTTGGGTAAAGTATAAGCAGATAATGATGACAAACTTGTTGCATGAACTGCTTTCAATTGAGCGATCAACACTATGCTTATTTCTAAATACTAATATGTTACTGAATGGCTCTAAAACTGCTGGCCTAATGGCTGGCTAACCTCGGCCAAAGATTAAGTCATATATCGTGGCAATGCCGCCAGTCTTTTGGGTAGATTTCCAGTCGACAGCAAATTTTTTGACGCCATATTTTAAGATATTTAATTAGGGTTACCTATTTGTTTTTAGTATATGTACTTGTGTTAAAATTAGTTTTTTCGATGCCATATTTTTGAATATTTAGTTAGGGATATTTATTTTACGGGGTCGCGGCAGACTACGAAGGAGATGGCGCGTCGTACCTGACAGATTCCGCCAGAAATGGCAAGAGGAAACGCGGGCCCGCGAAAGATGAAAGGAGTGGAGGGAGGACTTTCTTTGCCCAAGAGTGGAACTGAAAAGGCTATCAAATAAAATTGGTATAGTTAGGTAAGTATTATTTGTATAATTATGTAGTTAATATTATATAGAAAACTCGTGTCACAGTTTTTGCTATCGAACTCCTCCAAAACGTTTGACCGATTTTTATGTTTTTTTTTGTGTATTATTGGTAGGTTGAAACACATAGAAGTGGAGAATAGGTCGTAGTCTATTTTTACCCCCTAATCTCACGTTTCATTTTCTTCTTTGATAAAGCAGAACAATTTTTTCCGAGTAAGCTAGTTTTCAATTTTAATTAAATGAATAAAACTATAAAACTCTAGACTCTCCTCTATCAAATAAAGTTTTCTATTTATCAAGCAGGTACAAAACCACAATAAACCTCTAATCAGACAAGCAAGCACAAACCAGTACATAAGACTGTGTCGTTAAACAGCGAGTAAACACAAGAGCACGTGTAATTACGCATACAATGGCGACATTAGAGCTCAGACCTGCCCTTATTAAAAAAGAACAAAGCTTGTTCATACCGAGATTGTGAACCTCATTTAAAAAAAACTTATTTGTTTCTGTTTGCTTGGTGACTTGGTAAGTGTCAGTGTGAACGAATTGTGTATAGGTTTTTTTTTAGAGTGCCATACCTCCAAAGGAAAAATCTTAACCCTTATATGATCACTTTGTTGTCCATCCGTCTGTCTGTCTGTGAAGACCCTTCCTCTCAAGAAAGCGTGGAGCTATTAGGTGGAAATTAAAACCATTTTTTATTTAGATATGCGGTCTCTTGAAGCTGTGAAATACTCACTCACTTCTAGGTTAACGAAAAAAAAAAACAAAGATATGGCCGTTTATGTAACAAAAAATGTTGAATTAAACTCATAGGGTACTTCCCATTGACCTAGAACCCTGAAATTTAGCATAAAGCAAGGACTTATAGCACAGATAGATACAAAAATATTTTTTTTTGTGATTCAGAAAAATCTTCGTGTTTTCATTCGAAAATTGAACAATTTATATAGAAAAGTTTGTACGGAACCCTCAGTGCGCGAGTTCGACTCGCACTAGCCTAGTTTTTTTAAAAATAGAACTAGCTTCTGCTATCGGTTTCGTTCGCGTGTAAATAGGTTTCTCCTAACAAAATTTGAAGGGAAGGAATAAAGCGGGGCATTCCTTTCGGGAGTGAATTTTGGTAAAACCGTTTCTTAGTGTGCGCTTATGTCATAAAAGGAAACCTTGTGCAAAATTTCACACTCCTAATTCTAGTTCTGATGTGCGTTGATATGTCAGTCAGTTTCTTCTTTTATATATATATATATATACTATAATAAAAAAAATACAAAAAAATAAACAAAATAAAATAATAAATAAAAATATAAATAATTTAATAATAATTAAATTTAATAAATATTTTAATATATTATATATATATATAATTTGTATTTTTGGTGTACAATAAAGAATATATCTATCTATCTATCTATCTATCTACAGATACGAGACACCAGGTGTGAAAGTAATACGGGATGAACGTAACAAATGAGTTTTTGACCAAAACATTTGGGCTATTATTATATGCGCCAACAGATGAGCTACCCCCAAACTTGTTATCATGTGCTAAATTGAAATACCATCTTAAAAAAATCCTAAAAAAACATTATCTGTCACTGTGTCCGTAGATTAACAGGATTGTGTATGAACAGTGAAAATAGTCTATGGATGTAGAATGTGGGATAGTTGTTTGATTTTGTGGGTGTATTAGTAAGTTTTATCATATTGTTGGCTTAGCATACATTTATTGTCACGTCTTAAAAAAGTTGTTAAAATGTGAAACGAGAACATCTGCCGACAAACTGTTTTACAGTTTGGCAGAATTTTTGTAATGAATAATGTAAGCAAAATTTTAATAAAGTAAAAAAAAAAAAGGTATGTGACATATTACGAGAAATTTTGCGAACACGAAGGACTGGAACAATTAGCCGGCTGCGGTCATCCCATCCAATTGTGAATTAGGTGTCTTTAAAGCTAGAGTTTAATAAACAAGTGCGCTTCATCATCAAAGATAGCATCCCTACTTGCCGTCAGGTGGGATCGCTGTCAAGCACTAGTTTCTACAATTAAAAAAAAAATATATCTTTTAATGTTCCACGTAAAATTATTTTTTATTTCCAATACTGACGACTGTTTCTAGGCCACGGCCTCGTGGGATGGGCGCTATATGAGTGTAGTGTGGCCTTATTAGTACAATTTGTAGCGGAGTCAGCTCCGCACAGAGCGTACTTGTTAAATATACCTATTGACTTGTAGCAAAATTGACATTATATTTTCTGTTTTTATACGTTATCTTATGTAGGTGGGTCTTAAGGCTTTGTCGACGTCACGTCGTGTCCCACGCCTGCCTCAAAGAGCTGTCAGTAAAACTGTAGGGCCCCAGCAGGGCTAAAGCCTACTTTTTTTTCGATGGGAAAATCATCCAATGACATCCACCGCTCTTTTTGTGTTTGACTTTTACTGACTAAAGCCCACTCCTGCAACTTCGTTGCCTTTCATACCAGGGCCAAATCTTTCTTTTAGAAGCAGACCCTTGGCCCCAGTAGGCTTCGACACTGCTGGGCTCTTATGGTTTGCAGGGACGCAGCCTACTGGGACCGTGGGTTCGCTTCCGAAAGGGAAACCTGGGATCCTGGAACACAAGGCAAAGAAGCTACGCTCCGCTCTATGGCGGGGGCAGTCATTAGATAATTTCCCACCTGAAAAAAAAGTCTTTTACCTTCAACATCATTTTAGCCATAGACGTTCACTTCTATTCATGTGACATTAGTCACGTTTCCCAGTTCTGGGTTTGAAGCGGGCTTCCCCGACCTTCACCAGGACATCAGTCCACCATGTTCAGACCATTCAAAGCCTGCTGATACGTAGTTGCAACTCCAGAGCATTCCTGGAGTTTAAAGATGAGTGGTTGTATTAACGATTTTGTTCATACTATAATAAACGGGGAGTAGTTGATCTATCTCACCAAAACAGATCGGTGTTGGACGTTTAAATAGATCCACGGGAATATTTCAATGTGCGTAAGTTATTTTGCCCGCTACCAGACCCAACACGCCACAAGAATAAGCCTCTTATTCTTACGGTAACACACAAGACCGCTTCCGCTAAACGCCAGCACTACGTTCTAAGCTCACACCTATACACAAAAATAAATAAAATAATAAACATAATTGCATTAAATACATATAGGGCTAAACTCAAAATTGAGGAGTGGGTAAAAGAGTAAGACTGCGATATAACTGAAAGTCTACTTACCTGGATCTGCTAATCACTTAGACCATACCACACACCCCTCTTACATACACTTACACACACTCACACTACATTTGCTCATGACAAGACAAGACACACAAATACATGTACACTCCACTCATACTCTACATACACTATACATATACAAAATATCAGTAAAAATATATATATTTAATTATATACTTATATATTTATTTCCTCATTAGTCCACATTTTGGCAATAATATCTACGCTGTACGCTCATCATCATTTGTTCGTCCACTATTTATGCGAAGACACTGTCTCCTAAGATACAGGATCTTTCTAGTTTAGGAGTCAGGGTATCCAAATTAAATTGACTGTTGTATTGTTTGTATTTTTTGTACTTCACATTTGATGTCAATATGTACTTGATAATAAATATTATTATTATTTTCTATCACACTAAGCGCTCCGAGTTTTTTTCCTGTGTTACAACAGGAAAAAATCGGGAGATAGAATAAAGAAGAATAAAATAATGAATTTATGAACTGTAAATTACAACAGGAATAAAATAGTAAGCGTCTCTATTTCAGACAAACTTACAATGCTTGGGGAACACAGAAAATTAGCGTGCAAAATTGACGATACATAAACTTTTTTATTCAGCCTTTTATGTACAGTCGAGTTAGTTTGTTACAAACTAACTCGACAGAAAAAAAATCTGAACACAAAGAAACTAAGGAATAACAAATTTTGAAAAAGAAAAATAACGTACCTACCTTTTATATAAAGTTTAAACAAACTTATAATTCTAATTCAATCCGAAGATATCACAGTTCGATGTAAAATATTTCAAAAAACGGGAATTTCATAGGTAAGGACTTATAAGTTAATTTACAAGGCTTGGTGGCTGCGAAGTGTGACCCACTTCCTAGTTTTCTGACAGGACACGCAATGGCCTTGAAAACAGCGTTGACAGAATAGGTATTGCTGATCTTCACGGAATTTCCGATACCATGCTTTAGATAGATGAAAGAATTGAGAGAGGGGAATATATTTGTATCCCAACAGTAGAATGGAAAAACCTAATAGCACTATTTGCCCGTAAATCGACCCCATACTCAGCAGTAGTGTTTTAGACCACGAGACCAACGAGGACGCTACTACTAGTGTAACTTCACATAAGTTGATTACACCGTGTCATGGCCCTACCGCTATCAGCCCGCTGTCATTAAGGCCTCACCCTCTCCGATGTTCGGCCGATGATTGCGCAATTCCCCACTGGTTATTATTGCCATTGTTCGGAAATTTAACGTTTTCGTTTATTTTTTTATTGGCGTCGTTTGTCGTAGTTGTAGTTTAGTGGAAACAATGACTGAAATGTAGCAATAGTTGAGAGAGCGAAAATATTTTATTTGTTCCTCTGATGTTGTTAATGGCTTGGAAAAATGTTTGAAGACTGTCTTTTTAAATATATATGTTTACTTACTTAGGCTAGATTGGTTATGCAAAGCTACATGATGTTGTTTGCTTAGTTTTGTTACATTATTTATATAATACTTTTTGAAATATAGCGACAAGTCAAAAGCTAAAGTAGTTGAATCCAAATTATTTTCCTTTTAGTTACTAATTAAACATGACTAAATTAGAAATGTCTAGCACAAATTACATAAAATGAGGAATTTTATTATTGTATGGAAACAAAGTGAATTTTAAAATCGTATTATAAAAGTGGTAAATCTGCTGTAACTTCAATGCTGATTTTTTTGACAATGGACACTATAAATATATATAAAAACACATATTTTAATATTAAGGTATATATCCGGTTAAATTTGATTAAAAAATCTATAAAAGTATATATTTTTCTAGGAATTATTTGAACATTACCCAATCCTGAACTGGATTCGATGATCCCTTTAGTCTGATGTATTCCTTTATGGTTACGAAATCATCAAATTAAATTCACTATATTTATTTATTTTTAGTATGGACCAAACATGTCAGACATAAAAACGATTTTTTTTAAACAACGTCGCAGAAGGAGGATACTACTTTTCATTTCCTTTCTTTATGGTTCCAATCGTAGTCTCCAATCGTCATTTTGACCCGACTATGGCAAACCAAAGTAGGGTTATGATTTTTTATTATTAATAATAATATTGGTGGAATCACACTTTTACTGTGTCTCTTCAGTTAATGACTTATGGAGCGGTTTTTTACTCAGTAACAGCATAACACACACACACACACACTAAGTACACTAAGTAATTCATAAAATACCTAAGTAAATGAGTCTGTCTGTCATTCAACCACAAATATTTCCTTAAAATAACACAATTCTCAGTAGTAAAGCCACTATGTCTCGAGCGGCAACGACAAGCAGCATTCACATCACATTTATTCCACCTTTCATTTCACATATTTAGGACTGAATCCACAATATCAGACGAAAATAATAGCTCTATAACCCACATTTAATAACTTGATTTGAAACCACAAGAGACTAACTGAAGCAAAGCTAGTTAGATTTTTTTCGACACACTTGCTCAGAAAGTGGCTATAATTGCACTACACTTAGGTATATAATGACCCTTGTAACCAAACTGTGACTTTTTGATTACCATTATGCACTAGTGTAATAATGTAGTTAAAACCTTTTTGTTAAACCTCTGTTCCCATTTTGTTTTTGGATTTTAATGACCTGGTCACTTGGACCTTTAAGTCAAGCCTCTGTTCTCAAAACAAACTTTTAATTTGAAAAAAAAAAACACATTAGGTAAGTATTGCGTTCAATAGTAAATATTAGTGTCTTGCTTATTTTATGCAATTTTGTGTTTAAATAAAGTATTTTAACTTTTACTTATTTAATAAATAAATATTTCATTCCAAAAATTATTTTTTATTTATGCAACCTCATTCTTATTTTTAAACACTCTAGCTAGAGTAGCTAGTCTATGACCGCCATTATGAAGACGCGCGCATAAGAAAACAGAACAATTTTTTGCCGCCTTATTACAAAAAAAATACAATAGTTAATTATTATTTTGTAAAAATGTCTACAACTTTTATTTATGAGGAAAGTGATTTGTGCTGTACACCTCCCGATATAAGATGTGAAGCCCTTAACGTTATGGAAAGTTTACTACCAGAATACTCAAAGGAAAAATATCTGTTGGCGTACCAAAATTTCATACAATGGAAAATCAATAAAAATACACAGTCTTTTTCCGAAAATGTATTCATGGCGTACTTTAAAGAATTATCGTCCAGGTACAAACCTAGCTCTTTATGGTGTATTTATTCAATGTTAAAAAGTGCGAACAAAAAATGGAGTGGACTTAAAAACATACTGTAATTTAACAGTTTATCTAAAGAGACTGTCCGATGGATTTTGAAGTAAAAAATCTAAGGTTTTAACACCTGATGACATTGAAAAATTCATAAAGGATGCTCCAGATAACCAATACTTGGCTACTAAGGTTAGTTAAATTCGTTTTCGGTATACTCTGTGTAAAGTACGCGACTCCAGTCTGTGTTGTGTGATAAAAAACTTAATGATTGTTTCTTCTTTTCAGGTTGCTTTAATATTTGGTATCACTGGTGCATGTAGAAGACAAGAATTAACAAATATATCTGTAAAGGACATAGAGAATCATGGCCAGATGCTTTTAGTGAAAATACATAACACAAAAAATAAAATACCGAGATCATTCACTATACATGGTCAATTCTATCCAATTGTTAAGAAGTATGAAAGTTTGCGTCCTAAAAAGGCAAAAACCGACCGTTTTTTCCTAAATTACCAGAATGGAAAATGTACCTGTCAGCCTATAGGTGTGAACAAGTTTGGTTCTATGCCTAAAACAATTGCCAAGTTTCTAGGTTTGGCAGAAGCTGAGACTTACACTGGACATAGTTTTAGAAGGACTTCAGCCACATTGCTGGCTGATTCAGGAGCTGATATACTGACTTTAAAGCGTCATGGTGGGTGGCGATCTAGTAATGTAGCAGAATCATACGTTGAAAATTCCATACAAAACAAGAACGAAATTTGTGCCAAAATTACAAAAAGTATACGACTAGAGTCTGAGGCGCATCCTAGTACTGAAGCACCAAATACATCGAATGATTGGGTTTCACCCACCTACACGGTTAATGAACTATCTCAAATAATAGAAAATGAAAGTCTTCCAGTAGAAAATCTATCTCATGCGACCGCTATACCGTCAAAAATAGTCAATTATAATTTTACTAACTGCACATTTACTAATTGTTTCTCTAAATAAACTTTACACTAAACAAAACTGATTTTTCATTTATTTTTCTTCTCAAGTGTGCCGAAAAACGTCGTATGATACACGTGAATATTGGCGATTACCGTCCTCGGCTCTCTTAAGATCCTCGCCTTCGGCTCGGATCTAAATACCGCCTCAGCGGTAATCACCAACATTATACACTTGTATCATAATGTACTATTATTGAAACCCTTATTATGATTTAAAAAGAAAGACACAAAGAAAGATAGAAAATTATCATTATCATTATCAATGTCTTCTCCCAGACTTTTACATCAGACTTTCAATGACTAAAACCCACTTCTATGTTCCTTCCTTGCCTTGCGTTTCAGGACCCCGGGTTCCCCTTTCAGATGCGAACCTATGCCCCCAGTAAGCTTCGACCTTGCTGGGCCCCTACGGTTTTGCTGACATCTTCTTGAGGCGCGCGTGGAACATTACACGTCGTCGACGAGCTACCCATATACCGCAAGCTAAGTGAATCTATTGGCTGAAAATCAGGGTCGGGATCCCCGGCGGCTGGGGCGTGAGGAAGTCTGTTCCCTCACGCGTCCGGCCGCCTCCTGCGCTAGCATTATTGTTTCGCAGGAGGCGACCGCCTGCTATTCTTCCTCCCTCCAGGTTACGTTTTTTTTTATTACTATATTTTTATTGTGGCCTCATAAGTGTTAAAATAAATAAATGTTACTACCACACCATGTGTCAATTTAGTGGTTCGATAGATGGCGTGGTCTTTTTTTCTGAATCGCGCTATGGTTTCGTTACACGCGGTTTATGGCATCCCAAATAAATCTGTGCGACGCACTACGGTGTACGTCTTTTTAAAGCAAAACAAATAAATTTTTACAGAAAAAAATCTCTGAAAATATTTAGAGATTTTTTTTTGTTTAAAATGTTTGGCAATTAGGCAGTCGCTCCATGTGACACTGGTTCAGCTGCGGTGGTTGGGCCGTGAAGAATTATAGATGTAATTGCTCCTTCAGGCTTTCCATCACTTCCTTCTGTCACAGCACTGCTTCGCAGAAGGAGGTGACTACTTTCATCCAATCTGGGTCGGACGCAAGAAGGCGCCGCCACCGATCATCTCCTCGAGAAAATGGTGGTAGCGCACCTTCGTCCACCGTATGCTCTATCATGTCTTCCGGGCGATTGGATTACACGCACTATGATAACAGCCGGGCGTGTCTTCCGAAACAACCGTGTCCGGTGAGGACCTGCGTCAGGTGGAACGTCATGAAGCAGTGGCGCCTCTATAACCACAGAATTACCGCTGCAATTTTAGCTTGCCCAATTACACTGCCCATGAAAAGAAGATAATATACAATACATATACATACATAAGATTATCAATCAAGATAAAGTGTTTGATGTTGGCAACATAATTGGGAGTACTGAGCCACTGAGCCAACTATGATAATTCATTCACTGATAGAAATATCAGCACATACACGAATTATTCAAGTGGGTATGGATGGCCACCCAAGTGTGGGCTAAGCAAGGCAAAAAGCTAAAAAGTATACGTCAGCTATCCTGATTGCAATTGATTTTAAAGTTTTGTACACATTAAGAATAAATAAAGGGTAAGTGCGAGTTATATTCGCGCTCTGAAAGTTCCGTAAAAACGTACCTATGTAAATAGTTTAATTCCCGAATCAAGTCTCGAAGAGTTTTCCAAATCGCATAAAAGTGGTTTTTTTTTTGTGACGTCACTAAAAATTTACAGTTTCAGATTTAATCCCATTCTTGTACTGTGAGACTTGCTTCATTCCAAATTTCAGGATTCTAAGTCGACGGGAAGTATTCTATAGGTTTTGATTTCCTAGCGTTTGTCAAACATACGAAGTATATACGGCCTTATCTTTAAATTGCCTTTGACTTAGAAATTTGATTTTTACTCCTACTTGGGGCAGCAGAGTTAAATATTTGATATTAATTTCATTTTCATACTTCCACAAGTTTCTGAGAAAAAAGGTCTTAGCAACCGACAGATAAACCGACGGACAGTCACACAAACGGACAATTGGACAGACGGATAACAGAGTGATCTTCTAAAGGTTTCGTTTTTGCCGACTTTGGTACAGAACCCTAAAAATAACAGTACGGCTAAATCCGAAATTGTGAGAAATACGAAAGAGAGAATACTTAATTTCTTATTTCTCAGCAAAACTTACGCTTTCCACAGTGATTACACAATTCATATACAAAGGAGAGCTTTACTCAACAATGAGTTTTTTCCCAGAAAACCTTTGAGTGATAAAGACATTCGAGGATAGGATGCAGTACCTTTAGTTTGAGTTTTCTTTAGTTTTCTATTGAAGAAATAAAGAAAAAAATATTATTTGGCACACATAGATACACACAATGTAGAAACAACATGTAGACACTTAAGATTATAAAAAAAATAAGAAAACTAACTTTGTGTTTCTCGTGGCTGCGCCAAATAGGTCCAGTTCAGCAAATATATCAGACAACGACGCAGTAGTAGCCTGACATTGGTTTTTAACTGAACTTTATTGAGAGTGTACCGTGTTTATTTTTTTAGTTATAAGTTATTTATTTTTATATATATGTTAATAAATGGTAAATGATAAAAAAATTAATAAATACTTGCTCAGTGTACAAAATACATAAAACTTTAACAAAAAAAAAAAGTAAATCTAATCCTGCATCACTATGCGCACATCAAAAACCGGTATGTAATTACTTCCTAGTTTTGATCCTTAATAGTGCCATTCATCCCTATTCGAATGGTGTAATAAGGGCGTCTTTTTTTCAAAAACAGCTTCAATATCTTGCTAGGGATATTAATTTTCCTTAATTATATTATACATTAGTTTTAGTATATGTGAAACTCGAAATACGTATCTAGTATTTTATGTAAGAATCTATGTGTATCATAAAAAATCACAAAGTTATAAGCTTGTTATGTTACCTGATTGTCCGCACAAATTCATGGTCATCGGGCCATCCGGGTGACTTGCTTGTTTAATACCTAATGTCCGCTATGACCTATCGTGACCTGTGTTGTACTTAGTGTCGGTGGTGTCCAACTTGTGACCTTTTTTAAATAAATTTGGGAAAAATTATAACATGGTGTAAAAATTATTGGAATTGATTCAGTTACTGATTCTGAACAAATTATAATCAGGTTTCGCATATAAAAATAATGTTGTACATTTCCCTGAAAATGTAACAGGCTCAATAGGCATTCTGCAGTGAGCTTCGAAAAATAATGCCCATAATACTTATGGATTCCTGGTATTACCAATAATAAAGTAACTTCCGACGAATATGTCGTTCATAACGTTCATTGAGGCATCAATTGGGTGAATTCCTCGTATTAATAATTTAAAGGCAGCGATGTATGATTTCATTAACTGTTCTGAGCGTATCATGCTTTTAATGAATCCGATACTCTTCTTCGTGGAAACGACTCGCCATTTATCATTGAAGGAATTATTTTGCATATTGCATTATTTTCAGACTTTAATATATTAAAGGCACGATAACGACAGAGCAAGTGCCTTGGAAAATATCAATAACTAGCTTTTGCGCGCGGCTTCGCCCCGTACGTAAAATATAGCCCGTCATGTCACTCAGGAATAAAGCAGCTTTCTATCGGTGAAAAACCAATCGGGTCAGTACTTCCAGAGATTACCTCCTACAAACGTAAAAAAACTACACACAAACACTTAAAAATTAAAAAAAAACAAAAGCAGATAGAAGAGCACAAAGGTAAATACAGGTTAATTTCTTCCAGCAGACCTGCGGCAGGAGGAGGTCTTTATAATATTAAGTGTAGACTAGTGGTCCCGGCTGACGTTGTCCTGCCCAACAGCTGTTCATTCGTATTTTCAAAGCATCCAAGTACCCTACTCCAATATACAGGCAAAATTTTATCCAAATCGATAAAGCCGTTTAGGAAGAGTTAGGTGACAAACACACTTACAGAAAAATTACACATATATACATAAAGTCTAGCGGTCCCGGTGGATGTTGTCCTGCCGCTAAATAATATAGATTCTCGATTGCAGCCCCACCTACCGGATCCAATTGTATTTTCAGATCATGTAAGGACCCACTCAAATATATACACGAAATTTAACCTTAATCGCTCAAGCCGTTTAGAAGGAGTTAAGTGACAAACACGCGTACAGAAAAAATATATCTTGCCGTCGGTAAGCTCGCGCCTACGGTGGCCGGAAAGCTGGGGCGCGAGGGTCATTGCCTCGCACGTGCGGCCGCCTCCCTTGCTAGCATTACTGGTTCGCAGAAAGAGGCGACTGCCTGCCACTCCTCTTCACTCCAGACCATGGTCTGTACCAAGGCCCGGATTTAGAGATCACTACCACCGATCACCCCCACGAGGACACTGCGCTGCTCTGTTCAGGCGGGGCCCACCTCCACCGTATGCTCCACCGTGTCCTCTGTCAGTTATTACCGCTATACTGATATTTTTTCTAAACTAAATATTTATTTAATATATCACTCAAATCATGGGACCCGAATCACATTTGGTACCAACAAATCTCAACTACACGACATCACCTCAAATATCTTATCAAACCTCAAGAAGAGAGTCTCACCGCAAAAAAATCCGAAAAATTCAAATCTCTATGAATTTACGAAAGTTATTTTCAAAAATTCAAACGTACGGTAATAAAATATTCGGGAGCTTCGCCGGCTTCGCACCGCACAAGATAGCCGATGTTTTACTGCAGAGTAGGGCGAAAATTTAGAGCTATTTCAGACAAGCTAGTGCATTGCGCGTATTGTATGTAATAATTTACGGATCGCTTTGTGACTTCACCTCGCATTGTAAAGTATTAGGCAGGCTTTTGGACTGACGTGTTGTTTACGGTGATTTGCAGATGCGAGGTAGCAAAGTGGTGTGAGGATGTGGAGCGGCGCTGTGAATACGTGTGATTTTTGAGACAAAAGCTGTATGATGATGCTTAACTACTAAAGCTGTAAAATAGTGTGAAGCTGTGTATAGTATACGTGGTTGGAGTGCGTTCTGATAGGATGAGTGTTGACGAATCACTCGCGTTCTTTGTACTCATTCTTCGCTTTTATCCATCGCACACATCTTTATCTTGTGTATTTAAACCACTACTATCACAAAGCGATCCGTAAATTATTACATACAATACGCGCAATGCACTAGCTTGTCTGAAATAGCTCTAAATTTTCGCCCTACTCTGCAGTAAAACATCGGCTATCTTGTGCGGTGCGAAGCCGGCGAAGCTCCCGAATATTTTATTACCGTACGTTTGAATTTTTGAAAATAACTTTCGTAAATTCATAGAGATTTGAATTTTTCGGATTTTTTTGCGGTGAGACTCTCTTCTTGAGGTTTGATAAGATATTTGAGGTGATGTCGTGTAGTTGAGATTTGTTGGTACCAAATGTGATTCGGGTCCCATGATTTGAGTGATATATTAAATAAATATTTAGTTTAGAAAAAATATCAGTATAGCGGTAATAACTGACAGAGGACACGGTGGAGCATACGGTGGAGGTGGGCCCCGCCTGAACAGAGCAGCGCAGTGTCCTCGTGGGGGTGATCGGTGGTAGTGATCTCTAAATCCGGGCCTTGGTACAGACCATGGTCTGGAGTGAAGAGGAGTGGCAGGCAGTCGCCTCTTTCTGCGAACCAGTAATGCTAGCAAGGGAGGCGGCCGCACGTGCGAGGCAATGACCCTCGCGCCCCAGCTTTCCGGCCACCGTAGGCGCGAGCTTACCGACGGCAAGATATATTTTTTCTGTACGCGTGTTTGTCACTTAACTCCTTCTAAACGGCTTGAGCGATTAAGGTTAAATTTCGTGTATATATTTGAGTGGGTCCTTACATGATCTGAAAATACAATTGGATCCGGTAGGTGGGGCTGCAATCGAGAATCTATATTATTTAGCGGCAGGACAACATCCACCGGGACCGCTAGACTTTATGTATATATGTGTAATTTTTCTGTAAGTGTGTTTGTCACCTAACTCTTCCTAAACGGCTTTATCGATTTGGATAAAATTTTGCCTGTATATTGGAGTAGGGTACTTGGATGCTTTGAAAATACGAATGAACAGCTGTTGGGCAGGACAACGTCAGCCGGGACCACTAGTCTACACTTAATATTATAAAGACCTCCTCCTGCCGCAGGTCTGCTGGAAGAAATTAACCTGTATTTACCTTTGTGCTCTTCTATCTGCTTTTGTTTTTTTTTAATTTTTAAGTGTTTGTGTGTAGTTTTTTTACGTTTGTAGGAGGTAATCTCTGGAAGTACTGACCCGATTGGTTTTTCACCGATAGAAAGCTGCTTTATTCCTGAGTGACATGACGGGCTATATTTTACGTACGGGGCGAAGCCGCGCGCAAAAGCTAGTTATTGATATTTTCCAAGGCACTTGCTCTGTCGTTATCGTGCCTTTAATATATTAAAGTCTGAAAATAATGCAATATGCAAAATAATTCCTTCAATGATAAATGGCGAGTCGTTTCCACGAAGAAGAGTATCGGATTCATTAAAAGCATGATACGCTCAGAACAGTTAATGAAATCATACATCGCTGCCTTTAAATTATTAATACGAGGAATTCACCCAATTGATGCCTCAATGAACGTTATGAACGACATATTCGTCGGAAGTTACTTTATTATTGGTAATACCAGGAATCCATAAGTATTATGGGCATTATTTTTCGAAGCTCACTGCAGAATGCCTATTGAGCCTGTTACATTTTCAGGGAAATGTACAACATTATTTTTATATGCGAAACCTGATTATAATTTGTTCAGAATCAGTAACTGAATCAATTCCAATAATTTTTACACCATGTTATAATTTTTCCCAAATTTATTTAAAAAAGGTCACAAGTTGGACACCACCGACACTAAGTACAACACAGGTCACGATAGGTCATAGCGGACATTAGGTATTAAACAAGCAAGTCACCCGGATGGCCCGATGACCATGAATTTGTGCGGACAATCAGGTAACATAACAAGCTTATAACTTTGTGATTTTTTATGATACACATAGATTCTTACATAAAATACTAGATACGTATTTCGAGTTTCACATATACTAAAACTAATGTATAATATAATTAAGGAAAATTAATATCCCTAGCAAGATATTGAAGCTGTTTTTGAAAAAAAGACGCCCTTATTACACCATTCGAATAGGGATGAATGGCACTATTAAGGATCAAAACTAGGAAGTAATTACATACCGGTTTTTGATGTGCGCATAGTGATGCAGGATTAGATTTACTTTTTTTTTTTGTTAAAGTTTTATGTATTTTGTACACTGAGCAAGTATTTATTAATTTTTTTATCATTTACCATTTATTAACATATATATAAAAATAAATAACTTATAACTAAAAAAATAAACACGGTACACTCTCAATAAAGTTCAGTTAAAAACCAATGTCAGGCTACTACTGCGTCGTTGTCTGATATATTTGCTGAACTGGACCTATTTGGCGCAGCCACGAGAAACACAAAGTTAGTTTTCTTATTTTTTTTATAATCTTAAGTGTCTACATGTTGTTTCTACATTGTGTGTATCTATGTGTGCCAAATAATATTTTTTTCTTTATTTCTTCAATAGAAAACTAAAGAAAACTCAAACTAAAGGTACTGCATCCTATCCTCGAATGTCTTTATCACTCAAAGGTTTTCTGGGAAAAAACTCATTGTTGAGTAAAGCTCTCCTTTGTATATGAATTGTGTAATCACTGTGGAAAGCGTAAGTTTTGCTGAGAAATAAGAAATTAAGTATTCTCTCTTTCGTATTTCTCACAATTTCGGATTTAGCCGTACTGTTATTTTTAGGGTTCTGTACCAAAGTCGGCAAAAACGAAACCTTTAGAAGATCACTCTGTTATCCGTCTGTCCAATTGTCCGTTTGTGTGACTGTCCGTCGGTTTATCTGTCGGTTGCTAAGACCTTTTTTCTCAGAAACTTGTGGAAGTATGAAAATGAAATTAATATCAAATATTTAACTCTGCTGCCCCAAGTAGGAGTAAAAATCAAATTTCTAAGTCAAAGGCAATTTAAAGATAAGGCCGTATATACTTCGTATGTTTGACAAACGCTAGGAAATCAAAACCTATAGAATACTTCCCGTCGACTTAGAATCCTGAAATTTGGAATGAAGCAAGTCTCACAGTACAAGAATGGGATTAAATCTGAAACTGTAAATTTTTAGTGACGTCACAAAAAAAAAACCACTTTTATGCGATTTGGAAAACTCTTCGAGACTTGATTCGGGAATTAAACTATTTACATAGGTACGTTTTTACGGAACTTTCAGAGCGCGAATATAACTCGCACTTACCCTTTATTTATTCTTAATGTGTACAAAACTTTAAAATCAATTGCAATCAGGATAGCTGACGTATACTTTTTAGCTTTTTGCCTTGCTTAGCCCACACTTGGGTGGCCATCCATACCCACTTGAATAATTCGTGTATGTGCTGATATTTCTATCAGTGAATGAATTATCATAGTTGGCTCAGTGGCTCAGTACTCCCAATTATGTTGCCAACATCAAACACTTTATCTTGATTGATAATCTTAGTCTTAACTAATGTTAAGACAGAAAACCTTCGTAAAGGTATAATATATATAGGGTATTAAATAAATACAGCTACTCTTTATTTATTTAAATACTAATATTTTTAAATGTGTATGCCGTGTATAGAAATAACGCTTTCTGAATCCTTTCGACCCAGCCGCCTAACAAGAGCCTCCTAAGGTGTTGGTCGAGGCTCGTAGCTATTAACCCATTGGCTGACACGACTATCGGGACAATGATCACCGAGTCTACTTTCCACATGTCGCCAAACTCGCGAGCCAAGTCAATACACTTGATTTGTTTATCTTTCTCGATTTTCACATGATTCTCGTCATGCGATACGGAATATGTCTTAATTAAAATTATAATTATCTCTTACATCGTTTGTAGTATCCGGGAAATCTATCTAAGATAGTGTAACCTTTTCCATTAAACAAAATAAAGTAATAATGACAAATGGTGTCCATCGTCGGGAAGTAAACCATTACTCATCTTTACGACACTCGTGGGAAGAGAGGGGATGGCGTAGTCTCCGGCCGAAACTTCATGGAAACCAAATTGTGGCTGTTTCAACGATCATAACCACCTATTTTATTTTTCAATAACATGTTAGATTTTGTTTTTAACTGACTTCAAAAAGGAGGAAGTTATCGGTTCGGCTGTACCTATATTTTTTTTTATTATAAAGTCTCGTCTTTGTCTCATAGTTCTCATATGATTCGACCATTACATGTTTGCTGTATGGTGTTTAAAAGAGATTTTAACCCATGAGTTTGTTTCAGTTTTCTACTTAGGGTAGTCAGCTAGGAAATACCGGCCTCATCTAGTTTTAACTGACGAAAAAGTTGACGTGTAAAAGTGTTTTATTGATCACCTAAGTAGGAGAAGGTGACTTTTAAAATGATGTCAATTTCTTATCGAGAATAACTTTATTGTACATCAATGTACCTACAGCAAAACTTAAAAACAAAAAATACCTAAATCTAGGACTATAATAGATAGAATGAAAAGGAAGTATCCGACTTTAACTGACTAAAACCTACCTGTATCCTTCAGTTTACTTTACTTAATCTACTTATTGTATTTATTAGAATTTTGTTTTTATTTTGTGTTGACATTGTCATTTAGTATTAATCTGTGACATATCTTACACACATTTTTTTTTAATTTACTACATTTTGTATTCTTAATTTGGTAAAACACAATTAACTAGAGCATTCAAATAATAATAATAAATGAGTACCAGAAATGTAAAATTTATTGTATTGTAAAATTTATTCTGCAATAAATATTTTACTTTGACTTTAACTTTGCCCTTGGCGTTCTAGGACCACGGACTCTCTTTCAAACGTTCCCTCTACCCTAGCAAGTATCGGTTCTACTGGGTTCAGTTTTGCTGATATTTCTTTGAGGTGCGCGTGGAACACTATGCGCTGTCGACTCAGTCATTACTAAACGGTCGGTTGAGGTGTTACCCATTATTATTACGGTGGTTGAAAATGGCCCTGTAACTACTCATGTCCTAAGCGTCTTCTTCAGCGGTGGCTGGAGCCTGAGAATGTCCGGCTTCTGACTGTAGCGGCCATTTCTTTCACTCGCATTACTGCTTCCCGTTCCTTCTCCAGACCATGTTCTAAACCAGATCCAGAAGCGAGAGGTCGCCTAATTTCCTCCACGAGGAAGTTCGACCCATGTGGTTATATTTAGCTACGAGTACCTTTGATATTTTAATACTAAGCACCTGGAAAATCTGAACAGTTACAACCACAAACCCCTGCATTCTGGCATAACTTTTCACTAAGACCAGACCAACTACCCTCGTATAGTACGCGCAAATAGATAACAAGTCGAGAATATAACGTTTTAAACTCTCAAAAACTTGCAACACGAGAACAGTACAGTACATAATACCGGCGATAAACAAGTCCAAATTCCCTGCAGACTAGTCCACACTTTGGCCGCTAGGGAGCGCTGTTCCAGCACAGTTTCGCCGCCGCAAATGTACCGCGAAATTGTACGAAACTAGCGTTTGAACAATGGACATTATAGTAGTTTAGCTAACGACTAAATCCCACTTAAATAATGCTTCAAATATTTTATAGGAGCGTCTGAATTTAAGGATTTCATTGTAACTATTGTGTTTTAGATAGCGTTTGTTTTGGTTTGTGCTTAGAAATAAATAGTAGTAGTATAGATTTAATAGCTAGTTTTCATTAATCAATATTTTTGAGTGCCTCTACTGACTGACTATTAAACCAAGTTATGCTAAAACTACATTAGACAAACGCACACGTGTAACACGCCTGATTTGTACGTAGAACGACGTCGCATGGCGTGGATCAAGTGTAGCTCTACAAGTCTAGTTTCCATATAAAATGTATGGAGACCGACGCGCCCAGATCGGCGTGTGTAGCACACGTGTGCGTAGTGTAGTTCTAGCATTATTATAGCCGGCCGACCAGGTCCGAATTGGCGCGTGGTATTCCACGTCTGCCTTAAACCTTAAGGTTGTCAGTAAAACTGGACGGCCCCAGCAGGGCCTATGCCTGTTAGGGCAACAAGAATGTATGAAAGAATGAAATAAAATAATTCATTAGCTATGAATGTAGGTACAAAAATATGGTGTTTAGTAAGAGAAGGATCCAATATATTCTACCGATGAAATATTATTAAAAAAAAAAAAACAAATATTTAACTAATGTCAAATGATTACAAAGTCAATAAAAATATAAATTATTCAATTTGTAAATTCATTCAGTAGTGAACAATGTCATTGGTTGATTTCATACCCCAAAAAAAAGGTTAATCTACTTGCACTGGATATCCCACACGCACTGATATTAAAAAGGCGAAAATTTGTGAGTGTGCATTGTTACTTCTTCACGTTCAAACGGCTGAACGGATTTAGGTTAAACTTGGTACACGGGTAGACCTGGAATAATACCTAGGATACTTTTTATCTCAAGAGTATGTTCCCTTAGGACAATTTTCTACTTTACGCAGGCAAAGCCACTGGCAGCAGCCAGTTTTTTAAATTCATTACGATGTTCATCGTCAAGAGCGACACAAATAGTTATATTTTAGGGGGGACCATTTCCCCCCAAAAATATTCATTTACCAAACAACAACCATTCCCTTTGATAAAACACCGCATCGTCAACAAGTTCCATTCCTAATTCAAATTCAACGACAACTCGTTCCCGCGTCTTTACCTACAGATTTACTGAAGCTTACGCGAGTCACTTACACAGTCTTCCACGATAAGGGATCCGAATGAAAAGTGAGCTAAGGCTTCATGACGAATGTACACCTCTTCACGAACGAAAATGACTGTAGTTTATCACCCGACTTGTTTTATTTGTATGACATACGGAACATATTGCCTAACGTTCGTGTTCGATCGTGTTCGCACGAAATCGGATGAAAAATGGCCGCCGTTGCGCTGAGGTAGCATTTGGCGTAAATGGGGCGTTTGAATACTTTTTTTTGGCGTGAGGTGAATTGTGTGTATGAGTGTATTGCTTACAGTATTGCGATTGTGGAGGAAATTGTATGCGGATTTTTCCGGGGTGGGCGTTGAAGCGTAAGTCAATGACATTCATAGGTGACATGTTGGCAATGTTATTATGTTGATTTTCTTTTACATCATCTTTCCATTTTGAGACATAAAGTTCAAATTTGCTTAAAAATCTTGAAGTAGTGTGCTAAGTAAGCTAGTATAGCTAGTGTCAAAATAGGCCTAGAAAATACTAGCATCATAACATCGTCGACATTTACTTTAAAATATGGCATCACATTCGAGGAAAATGCATTAACACCAGCATTTGAAAAGTTACAGATACATTAGGGGACAAAATGTCCCCCAACATGCAAGCTGTCAAATTGTCCAACAACATTTCAGCCGAAGTCGTCCGCTGTTGGATATAGGCCTCCCCCAAATGTCGCCATAATGACCGGTCCTGTACTTCTCGCATCCATCAGATTCCCGCGACCAGGCCATCGGTCCACCTTGTGGGAGAACTTCCATCGCTGCGTCTTCCGGTACGTGGTCGCCATTCCAGAACCTTTCGTCTCCATAGACCATCTGTTCTGCGAGCAATGTGCCCTGCCCACTGCCACTTAAGTTTGGCGATTCTTCGGGCTGTAACCTTGGTTCTCCTTCCTCACGTAAATGCGTCTTGAAATTTTGGGAGATAATTGGTGGGACACTGGGCAACGTTGCAGCGTTACATAGATTGAGCGTTGCGTGTCACGTTGGAGGACACTTTGTCCCCTAATATATTTAAGGCTTAAAGCATACATTTTGTCAAAGATATTTAAAATAAAATAAAAAAAAACAACTGATTACTACACAACGAGAAACAGCTGAAATAACATTGATATATATCCTCTTTTTTATATTATAAGCATAACTCAATATGACTACAGCATTTTCTAGATGCGTCCTGTATTATCCATTCTGCTGGGAGAGGCATCAATTTTTCACTAAACATATTTTAAATTCTCCGTCGGCTGCATACCATCTCTTTGCCATGCAGATTCCTTACATAAGACAATCGACTACGCTGGAATTTCATTGAATTTTTAATGTGGAAATTGATGCTACTTTTAGTTCTAAGTATTTTATTTATATGCCTTTTGTTCTTGTTTTCTCTCACTCTATAGCTCTAGTTTCTCGAGCGGGCCTGGCTTTTTATTGGAGAAAAATGTAAAAAGCTAACATGTTTAACTTTCAAAGCAGCCTTATTAAGGTGAAAACGTGAAGGTAGGTAATTTTTTTTTTATTTTGCAGGTCAGAGTCAAGTTGTATTTTGGTTAAATATGATTGGCGGGTGTGTTATGTATTTATTTACGAAATTATATTTGTATATTTTTTTTTTCAATTGTTATAAACTAGTGCTTGACTGCGATCTCACCTGATCGTAAGTAGTGATGCAATCATTGATGGTGAGGCGCACTAGTTTATTAAGAGCCTATTCACTCTAGCCTTGAAGACACCTAAATTATAATCGGACGAGAAGACCGCAGCAGGAAAGTTGTTCCAGTCCCTCGATGTCCGCGGTATAAATGACGAGGTGAAACGCTTGGTCCGGAACTCCGAACCGTAGAGGTTTCAACAACGTAAGGGTGGATACTCGCCGTTCGATTATTAAAATCAAGGAGGAGTTTTATCACGCCATATTTTAGCTAGTAGTTTTTGCCTTTAGTGTATATTATAGTTTTAATTAGTTAAGTGTTTTTATTGAATTAAACATATTATGTAAAATCATCAATTCATCCTTTCAATTTCAGTCTTACCCTATTGACAATTTTGCTGGATACCTTTGAGGATTTCCCTTAACATAATTAATTTAATTAATTTACAATACGCATACGCGGAGTTAAAGCAACAAGGCATTCTCTACCAGACCTTTGGCAAATAAAACCAAACTGAACAGTTCCCAAATAAAAAAAAAATCGGTCAATTGCGAGTTGGACTCGTGCACGAAGGGTTTCGTACCATTATCTATAAAAACAGCAAAAAAAAATCGTTTGTTGTATGCCCTATCAAATATTTATTTTATTCTGTTTTTTAGTATTTGTTGTTATAGCGGCAATGGCAATCAAATTATCACGGTTCATGAGGTCTGGTGAAAGACGGACAGACAGACGGACGGACAGCGGAGTCTTAGTAATAGGGTCCCGTTTTACCCTTGGGGTACAGAACCCTAAAAACCACATTAGCAACAATTATTTTTTAGTAATTTATTTTGGTTATATCGCATTTATTGATAGTTGTAATTATTACTGTATTTTGGAAATATTGTAATATCACCCACTTTTTTTAAAAGAGTAACCTGGGATATTATTACCGGTTCTTCTCCTTAGGATACGACCAATTTGGAACCGTGCACTAGCTTCTGACGTTTTATAAGTGTCCATGTAGGCCTATGAAATATAAATATTTGTTTTTTTTTTTTTAATATTGTATGAAAATACAAAATTATATAATTTATAATACCACACACAAAACTAATAAATTAGTTCATGGCACTACCATTGGTAACGTAAACAATGTGGATACAAATGGTAATTGACTGTACCTGCTGCAAATGCCTCCATCCGATTAAATTTCGAAGTGGTATGTAATATAAAATGTCACATTTCGACATGCTAGATTCGTGGTGCGTGTTTACGCTACCATAGCATAATAAGCCTTTTAATGTTCCAACTACCGGAAGACGCAGCGTTGGAAGGCCTCCCACAAGGTGGACCGACGACCTGGTGAGGGTCGCGGGAGTGCGGTGGATGCGAGAAGCACAGGATCGGTCGTTATGGCGACGCTTGGGGGAGGCCTATGTCCAACAGTGGACGTCTTTCGGCTGAAATGATGATGATGATGATGAATGTTCCTACTGCTGGGACTCAGGCCTTCTCTCTACGAGAGTGAGTGCGCCTGGCTGGATTTGAACTCGTGACCTACACAACCGTCTGGACCGAGCTCGAGTTCTCGACGGCGTGTAATGTTCTATACGCGCTTGAAAGAGATGTCAGCAAAACCGTAGGGGCCCAGCAGGGCCGAAGCCTACTGGAACCATGGATGGGCTTCCGAACGGGAAACCCAGGGTCCTGGAACGTTAGGTAAAGAAGGAACATACGTGTAGTTTTAGTCAGTAATAGTCAGACACGCCCTTCCACTCCACCCAAAAGCCTTTGGATGAATTGTCACCTTAAAAAAACTGGGCATGTGTGGGTCGGACTCGCGCACTGAGGGTTCCGTACAAATTTACCTATGTGAATAGTTCAATTCCCGAATGGAAGATTTTATCGAATCGTAAACAAATATTTTTTTTTTGTGACATAACAACAAATATTCTTTTTTCAGATTTACTCCTATATCTATACTATAAGACCTTGCTTTATGCCAAATTTCAGGATTCTGGGTCAACGGAAAGTACTCTATAAATTTTAAGAGTGTCGAAATGTACGTTGTTTGCAACATAAACGACCGAATCTTTTTTTTTCGTTTACTTAAGTTTTATTTTTTCACAGCTTCAAGGAACCGCAGGCTTGAGTATATGGTTTTAATTTCAACTCGATATCTCCACGCGTTTTGGAGATAAAGAGTTGACAGGTAGACAGACAGACAGACGGGAAAAAAGTGATCCTATAACGGTTTCGCTTTTTCCTTTTGAGGTACGGAACCCTACAAGCCCCAAAACAAAAGTATCAAGAAAATAAATAAACAAAAAAAATTGCATGCTTAAAATAAACAACATCGGTTACTCATCCCCAAGGCGACCGGTCGCGTTACCCATCACCATTTTTAGAAAGTCACGCACGAATCACGGCGTATCATTTATTACGAGCGTGGCGACGAAATTTCTTTTCTGTAAACATTTTATTATTGGATTCTTTATCATGGTATTTTTATGTCATTGATTGACGACTATTTGGACATAAAAAAACTTTATAATGTCTATGTAAAATACGGAATTGAACACGCAAGTGTAAGCCACAAGGTACCCTAACTCCGGCTATCAGCCAAAGTAGTTGCGGGCTAGCGACGAGCAATAGGTAGCTCGCCGTCCGGTCGTCCGGTAATGATAATCGTCCGGACCGAATCCAGGTAGTTGACAGCGCGTAATGATCCACGCACTCCTCAAATACATGTCAGCAAACTGTAGGGGCCATTCTGAAAAGGATACCCGTGGTCCTAGAACGCAAAAGGCAACTGAAGAACACAAGTGTAGTTTTGGTTAGTAGACGACGCAGCGTTGGAAGGCCTCCCACAAGGTGGACCGATGACCTGGTGAGGGTCACAGGAATCCGATGGATGCAAAACGCACAGGACCGGTCATTATGGCGACATTTGGGAGAGGCCTATGTCCAACAGTGGACGTATTTCGGCTGAAATGATGATGATGATAGCGAGTCAAAACCGCTAGGGTTGCATGCGGACGGCCCTGGAACGCAAAGGGTAACTGAAATAATACAGGTTGGTTTTAATCAGTGAAAATCTGAAACTTCCGCTCTTGCCAGGTGTGAGGGGTTAATTTGTGATTTCCTACTAAAAAATAAAAATTCCTGTTATAACTAAATAAATACATAGTAAAAAGCAATGTCGTGTTTTCCTAGTCTGTTTGTTTTTTATTTTATTATTATTATATAGACTCACGTTTGACCATTATCTCACCTGATGGTAAGCGATGACCGATGATTGATGTGATGATGATGGGTCTGTCGGTCTGTCTGACTTGACTAATATACTAATAACTCCTACTTGACCAAATATCGGGCCGCTAGATATCACTAATGAATGGTCACAAGTGGGTCTGAAATAAAGGGTCTAAAACTCTACCGCTATCACAAATATTTAATTCTAAAAAAAATACATGATAATGAATGACCCTTTGAGTGACTCACCTATCTCAGTAATCTGTCGTCAGTCATACGGTGTTAGCCCTAACACGAATTTCAATGACACTCGTCACATTCACAGCAATGTTTAAGAGACTGGAGTTTCTTTCGGATTGCTCTCAATAGGAAACTAACTTCTAACGTATAGTAATTAAAATCAAATTAAAATATGGCGTCAAAAAACTCTTCCACATCGCTGTCGACTGGTAATGTGCCCAAAAGACTGGCGGCATTGCCACGCTGTAGGGCAATGCTTATCCTCTGTCCGAGGTAAAAGCCAGCTATTTTTTATTTTTATTTTATTGTAATTATAGTTAGTATTTTTAAATATAACCTATGTAAAAGTACTTCTAACGTTTTATATTTATTCATGTAATTCTTGATCTGTGCGTGTATTTGTCACCTAATTTCTCCTAAGCGGTTTAACCGATATGGATGATTTTTTGTGCATTTGAGTGGGTCTTCGGATAGTTTGAAAATATCATAAATTGAAACCGGCAGGTAGGCACTGCAAACGGGTACTAATTTTTGTACTGACACAAAGCAACCGCAGCGTTGTACGGGGAGGACCACCAGGACAACGTCTATCGGGACACGTTTCGTAAGCTATTTTTTTTTTCACGTAGGCCTTAATGGACACTTATACTACACGTTTACCTATTATTACATTATACGTATTCAAAATTATAATTATGGCAAGTTTAAGTTTATTTGGAGGCCAGAAAGTTTTCGAAAAATTAGTTCGTAAATTGTAACCGGACATATGAACAAAGCAAGTTTTAATAGAATATGTAGGTTATAATAATATTTCTTTCAATATACTATATTTTTTTTGAAAACAGTAATAATATTTGGTCTTTACAGTTGCAATAATTTTACAAATAGTAGTTTACTGAATAATATTTTATTATTTTACTCAAGAGTAATGACCTAAAATAAACATCAAAATAATTCTAATTCTTAAAAAATATTACCACACGCGTATAATAATAATAAAAAACAAATCTCATTCAGTATAACCACAGACAGAAAACTGATATTTTTGAACAAACATTATGTTTTCAAGCTAATGTCTGTATAATTTTTTTAGCATTGCTCTGCTAAAAAAATTATACAGACATTAGCTTGTATTTTTGTTAGATATATTCATATGAGCATACAATCCACCGCGCTGTTACCATAGTATTATTTGGTCGATGGTAAAAACTTATTTAGAACCTTTTAAAATCCGTTTACTTGTGTCAATAGATCAGTATTTTCTCACGGGTAGTGTGAAAGTGAAACCCGGGGCGCTGGGACAGGAGTGGGTTTTTAGTCAGTAAAAGTCTGACACTATCTCTCGCTCCGCCCAAGAGCGGAATTTGTCATAAGATAATTTTCCCACTCAATAAACAAAAAAATACCTACAAAGTTTGTGTGCAGTTACGAGAATTAATAATTAAGTAATGAGCACATTACAGGAAGTTGAAAGTGGTGCCAGTGATAGAAAAGTTGAAAGGGAATCGTTTGTCTTGGTACTGTCATGTGAAGAGGAGGGATGAATCGCATGTTTGGAGAGGGAGAGGGAATCCAAAGAAAAGATAAACTATGTGAGGAGTGATATGAAAAAAACTGGGCAAGTATGGATCGGAGATCGTGCACTGAGAGTTCTGTACAAACTTACCCATGTAAATAGTCCAATTCTCGAATGGAGTCGCGAATTTTTTGCGAATCGAAAAAAAAAATTTTTTTTTGACATAACAACATATTTACTGTTTTAAGATTTATTCCTATATTCCTGTGCTTTGAACCTTTCTTTAAATAAGCTTGCTTTTGTAAGGCAAAAGCTAGCAACAATAATAAAGACTTTAGACTTTAAATCTAAAAACCTAGAGTTTGACTCACAGTTCCCTTAAAACTTTGTCCAAGTGATTGTTAACTATAAAAATTAAGCCCCTAATTAGCCACCAATATTAAGTAAAAACCAGACCATTTCACGTTGGAAGTTATACCAAAGCTATATTCTACCACCAATCCATTAAAATCGTAAACACAGCTAAGTGTGCACTGAAATGCACATAGAAGACGCTTGGGCTGATTCGGAGCGAAGTCACTTTACTTAAGGAATTGAGCTGCAAATAGCAAGGACTTGCCTATTGAGTCTGAAGATGTACAAATGTACTTAGAAATTGGAACGATGCAGTTGAATGTTTAACTACGTGTATTAGTAGGTATAACGTGAATGAAGTCGTAATGGTACTAAGCAGAAATGGTGGCTTACATCACATGCGATTGAAGTGAAGCAACATGCCCAGTCTGGCCAACGGATTCGAATAGAAACAGATTTCTGGGTAAAAGAAAGGGACTCATAAAATAAATAAAAAAATTGGGCAAGTGCGAGTCGGACTCGCACACTGAGGGTTCCGTACAAACTAACTTATATAGTTCAATTCCTGAATCGAGTCCGAAGATTTTTCCGAATAGAAAAAGTTTTTTTTTGTGACGTAACTACAAATTTTCAGTTTTCAGATTCTATATTGACTATATACCGAAATATATACCGAAACATTAACCGACTATGGTGATTTTTGGTGTAAAAACACTATGCATGAGTGATAGTTAGTAATTTTCTTTTTGTTGACATGTCATTTATTGATAATTGTAATTACTTATTATTCTTGTTTTTTTTTTTTATATAGCTTCTTTTTTTTTAATGTGAATGTGAGAACACCGTGGACTTCGCGAATTCTTAGGTTACTTCCTATTACGACTCACTTTTTTTTTTAATATGATTATTTTTATTGTGCTTTTGGGTACAATATCGACTGGTCTACACTGTTCTTACATAATGTCTATTTATACTGTAATATGAAAATATTGTAAACAATCATTTTTTTAAAAGAGTAACCATGGAGTTTCTTGCCGGTTCTTCTCCATAGGAAACGACCAATTTGGAACCGTGCACTAGCTTCTGACGTTTTATAAGTGCCCATGTAGGCCTATGTGAAATAAAAATTTTTGACTTTGACTTTTTGACTTTGATATCAGGAATTCGAGCAAAGTCAAAAGTCGAAAATTTTAAAAACATGAAACGAACTGTACAGTAACATAGCTTATACCTACATCGAAAGAACATGTCACACTAATATTAAAAAGGCGAAAGTTCGTGAGTGTATGTGTGCATGTTTGTTACTTCTTCGCGCTAGAACAGCCGAATGGATTTCGATGAAACTTAGTACAAGGGTAGATCAGATCCTGGAGCACATAGAATATTATACTTTTTTTGGGATCATTTTCTACTGTCACGCGAGCGAAGCCGTTGACTGCGGCTAGTGAAGCTAGTGGTGGTGGTGTTAAAAGAAAGTACTAATTTCACGCAAGTGAAAGCACAGTCCCCCCCCCTCTTCCTCTCTCCTAATTTTGCTGTGCCCGACAGGGTCCATATTGATCTATGACAATTTTCAACACCATCTATCACACACACACATACACACAACATACATACATATACACACATATGGATTGAAAAGAAAGAAAATATGTTTATTTGGCACACCATGATACATTAATCAACAATTAATTAACTAACAAACTAAAATTAAACATAAAAAAAGGAGAAATAAAAATTCACAATAACAATATGTCTCACGGACATAATTATGTGTGTATGTGGATTGCAATAAAGTATTGAGTACATTATAAGTTATATATAATTATATTTGTACACATTAGAAATGGGACTTCAAAAACCTTTATCGCCTAGTAACCAAACACAGTTACCATCCTCCCTGTTCTTGAGTTCCTGTTATTTCCTGAAAAAATAAACCAAGTTCCAAATCAAGAATGTTTCACCAAGCAATTCCAACTATTTATAAGACTCTGTATCTTAAACGCTGCCAGCCTGCACAGCGACTAAATAAACTCTAACCCTGCCAAGAATTTGAACAATCGAACTTGCTCATTCCAAGTGTATCTTTAAAAAAGCAATCTTTGGCCGTCGGGACCGATCGACCGACAAATTGTTCGTCCCCGGTAGTTCTACAATAAGTAAAAGTCTGGGTAACAACCCGCCTGTTCCAGTGGATTGCTGCAGGAATTGCAATCGGTGTCTTGATTAGACGAGTAATGAAAATTGTTGGAAGATACCCTGTACACTTAGATGTTGGGCGATCGTAATGATATCTTATTTGCTGGTCTTTAAGTAGAAAATTGATCTAGCGAGACCAACGTCATTCTCACGTTTTGAACCTTTGAATCACTTTTAGCGCATAACGTATTTAAATACTTTTTTAACCGACTTCCAATAAAATGAGGGTTTAACAATTCGGTTGTATTTTTTTTAATGTGTGTTACCACAGAACTTCGTTGTTTATAGACCGATTTGCAATTTTTTTCTCCTTAAAGGATATGCTTCCAGATTGGTCCCAAGATTGGTTTCAAAATCCAGTTCTGATAATGAGGTCCATGAGGAATCGAGGGTACTTCTCATATATTATAGGTAAAGCATTTACAGTCAAAAAATAACATTTGATGAATTGGAACTGATGAAGAAGACCAGAAATGGCCAATGGAACTTCATACTCACATGGATATCACAATGAAGTTAATCGACTATGACAATACAAATAAATGAATGGTTTTGAAAAGTTATGTTGAAAATGATATCATCGAGTGATTTTGATGATGATGGAGCCAGAAGATCCGGAACCCCAAAATTTTATTAATGTTTCCTAGTACAGAATTTCATAACTGTGTCATGAAAAATCACAAAGTTATAAGTTTATTATGTTACCTGGTTGTCCGCACAAATACATGGTCACCGGGTGACTGAGAGGTTGTGTTGCCCCCGCACTTCCCAAACCCAGCTGTGCGCTGTTATAAGCTGCCGTGGCCGGTTTTGTACTTAGTGTCAGTGGTGTCCAACTTGTGACATTTTTAAATACTTTTGGAAAAAGATATAACATAATATAAAAATTATTGGAATCGATTCAGTTACTGATTCTGAACAAATTATATTCAGATTTCGCATTATACTAAAATAATTTTGTATATTATATAGATTATTAAACACATAAATACAGGCAACTTTCATATCAGCGTATCCTCTAAAGTCCTGGGCATTAGCAAGTTATCAATTAAGAGAATAACAGTAACTTACCGCCGTAAAGTAGCTCCTTCCTTATCAAACGATTAACGTCTTAACTCGCTAATATTTTATACAGAGATAGTTTCTTGAACCCTTGGGTTTAACCCGAACGGACCTTTTCGTGGAACTAAAGGAAAACGAAACCCCTTTTTGAATAACGAGGTTGGTTTTGTTTAAGAGGTAAGCAGTATTCTAGGTTCTATGTGGTCTATACATGTGTGTGTCAGGTTGATTGTGTGAAGCACGAATAAACGTTTTTAGGGTTCCGTACCTCAAAAGGAAAAAACAGAACCCTTATAAGATCAGTTTGTTATCCGTCCATCTGTCTGTCTGTCTGTCTGTCAAGACCCATTTTCTCGGGAATGCGTGGAGGTATCAGGTTGAAATTAAAACCATATAGTAAGGTCTGCGGTCTCTTGAAGCTGCAAAAAAATCAAACATCTGAGTTACCGGAAAAAAAGATACGGCCGACATAAAATCGCAAAGAACGTGTATTTCGACACTCTCAAAGGAACCAAAATTCATAGGGCACTTCTCGTTGACCTAGAATCCTGAAATTTGGCATGAAGCAAGGTCTCGTAACACAAGTATAGGAAAAAATCTAAAATCTGTAAATTTGTAGTTATGTCACAAAAAAAAGTTTTTTTTTACGATTCTTCGTAAATCAATTCGGAAATTGTACTGCTTTCATAGGTAAGTTTGTACGGAATCCTCAGCGCGTGAGTCCGACTCGCACTTGCCCAGTTTTTTTCTTTCTTTCTTACTGCGTTACAGTTGGGCTGCGCGATATTACGGAAGAGTTACTGCGACCCTGGGGTGAACTGAAGGAACACAGGTAGGATTTAGTCAGTAAAAGACTGTCAATCTCTCTCACTCCGCCCAGAGTGCGAGAAGTTTGCGCCTTTTCTGGCAAATAAAATGTTTTTCTTTCTTTCTTTCAAGTTATGTCCTTGTTAAAACTTTACGGGGTCTAATAAGCCCCTCACCATCATAATGACAATTTTAAACGAGGTCTTATACGCCCCGTACTGCAGGGATGCAAATCATACAAAAATTAGTGCCGCTGTCAACAAAAAATGAGATGAACAAATTAAGTCTAGCTTATGACACAGCAATCACAATAATTACCAATCAGACACATTAATAATCATTTCCGTATTCACAAGGCTTTGTCAACTCTCAGTAATGACGATCAAACAAAACAGCGATCAGGGTGTGACTCATCTCACGATATCGTCGACACCCCTAACTACAATGCTATCACTCCGCGTGATAAGTGTTGAAAAGTGGGTTGTCTAACAATAGCCTTTTGTCTCATCCCCTAGTATAAAAGGCTTTTCGCTAGTAGGGGTGTCAAACCTAAGGCATCGTTCACACCAAACGTATTGTACGCCGCCGACTGTGAGTACACTCACTGTGAGCCCCAGTGTGAACGGGGTGGACTCGACATGTGAAACCGACAATACGCTATAGCGTAAATGTGTTACTTATACGAACAAAAAAGTAGTCTTGCTACGCATAGTACAATAATCGGCCACCGAGACTCACCGAACGCACTACGAAATGGCGTATAGTCAGTTCGGTGTAAACGAGGTGTTAATATATATGGAAAAACCAACTGCGTAACGCGCGCTCACAGTCAGTGGCCGACAATACGTTTGGTCTGAACAATGCCTGGACCCGCATAAATGAAGGCGCTGGTCAGGTGTTGATAAAGTAAGTACCTAACATACATTTTTCATTTGTATTTCCATTATCACATTTTTTTTTATGTAGTTCTATTGTAATGCCGTCCTTAAACTAAAGTGTTGTACGTGACATCTGGCCGGTGTTCATTTTTTTATTGTTTAATTAATTCAGACACAACAACCATAATTTAGTAGAGTAGGTACTTAAAATTATGTTAATAACAAACATAGGCACACACATCACATAGGATGGAGTAAACATTTTCTATAAGATCATTGTACCTGGTGTTCACAAAATTAATAAATCTTAAAATCTTCACTTGTCTTTTTTTATTCGCCTCACTCTAGGAATTACTCCTTACGTAGGTGCTCACATACATAAGAGACCCAGACCCAGAACAACTATCTGTAGGCCATACGAATTTTTGTTCCGAACGGGAATTGAACCCGCGACACGAAGCGCAGCAGCCAAACGCTCAACCACTGCGCCAACCGTGCCGTCAAATCCATGATATAGGGTCACAGATAGTAAGTATTAATAAATGAATAATTATGAACTCCGTTGGGTTTTTTTTCAGCATTATCAGCCTTTCAATGTTCCTACTGCTGGGACTCAAGCCTCCTGTCTAGGAGAGGAAATGGGCCGTAATCTAACCGCTCGCCCGCCCGTACCGCCGGGCCGTAACGCGGGCCCAATGCGGCAGTACATGTTGGTGAATGTCATATGTCTTCGTATTTTTGGTTCTAGGACATGACGGTTTCATCACGATGTTTTCCTTTACCATTTTGAGAGCAGTGATGATGAAATAAATTACACAAAGTAATGCGCCTAGCTGGGTTTGAACCCGCAATCTACAACTCGTAAGTCGGAGCCGTTACCACTTGGCCACCTCTGCCCTCAACTGAACTCCGTTGGGTACTGCTAAGTAACTAAGTATTTTGCTATTCTCAAACAAATCCAACTCTTCAGAAATGAGTTACTTAAACGCCATGTTTAGTCGTTGTTTAAGTTAAATTGACAAGCATTTGCGAAAAGGTTTGCGATCCCTGGTAACGTATAGGATAGTATCAATAATGGTGACGGCTGCGCCAAATAGGTCCAGTTCAGCAAAAATGCCAAGCAACTACATGGTAGTCATAGGTAGTAAACATACGCAAAATTTATTGTAGTGCACAAGTGTGTGCGCAAATAAAAAAAATTTAAAAATATTACTAACAGTTTAAGGTATTGTGGGACCAACTTTGAATATTTTTTTTGTCATTATATATGTGGAAGCTTATAATTAGCAATTTAGTTATTTACTATTGTCATGTGGGCGACTCACATATATTTACACAGTTTACACACTACACGTAAACAATAAATATATAATTCACCTACATCTATTTATATATTATATTTACACATACATATTTATTTATATATATATTTCCAAGATGTCAACACACATATACACTAACACTAAACACTACTTATGGAATGACGTGACTCATTGGACACACGCATTGTCGATGACGCGCCGGCGACGGTTTTCCTTCTACCGCCAGGTTGTTGATATATTTGTTTCTCACTAGCCACGACCTACGCTGCTAGAAAGACATACGTGCACTCACGCTGATAAAAAGTTGTCGACAAATACCCGCGCTAACTAGGAGTTAGCGCTTACTTGAAAGAATATATTCTAGCTGTTACATCATAAGTGCTTGTGCTTAGCTTACTTGTGCCTTCTAATCTACAGTGTTGTAGTGTTGTGTGTGAGGAATATACCTGGAGACTCAGCAAGGACTTTTATTTGTTCATCCACCTACCCAGTGAGTACCTACACCACACACACACCATCCATACAACCAAAGTCATTATGTTGTTATTAGTCTGTAAACTTTCCTAAAATATGAAAAATAAATAAATAAATACAGAGGCACTCTAGGGGCGCCATGTTTAGTCGTTGTTTAAGTTAAATTAACAAGCATTTGCGAAAAGGTTTGCAATTCCTGGTAACGTATAGAAAGGGATAGTATCAATAATGGTGACGGTAGTTATTTATTGATAGAGCTTGCTGTTTGTTTGTTACAGTTGTTGGAGTTTTGAGTCTATTTACATCAGAGATTACCTCCGTGTTGATTCGCGCTGTTTTGTTTGTCTTATCTCGAATTGAATAAGGGTTATACGAGAATGAATTAGAAGCTGGGTGTTGGCTGCTGATTCTATAGAGAAAGGTTTTGCTTAGCTTGATTAGAGTTTCAAAGTAAACACGAAAATTGTAATAATAATTCTTCAAAAAACCCTCTCATATCGGAATATCGGTCACTATCTCCAATCTTAACAGAGATTATTCAAATACAGAGAGAAAAATATTTTATTTGGATACATAAACTGTAAAAAATTAAGATAAAAAAGAAAAGTAAACACTGACACAATGTGTGCCTCACGGCTGCGCCAAATAGGTCCGAGTCAGCAAAAATGCATGAAAGGACTAGAACAATTGGCCTGCTGCGATCTTCCCGTCCAACTATAATTTAGGTGTCTTCAGGAGTGAATAGGCTCTTAATAAACTAGTGCGCCTCACCATCAACGATTGCATCACTGCTTACCATCAGGTGGGATCGCAGTAAAGCACTGGTTTATATCAATTTAAAAAAAAATGCCAAGCAATTACATGTTAGTCAGTGGTAATACAAATACGCAAAATTTATTATAGTGCACAAGTGAGTGCGCAAGTACAGGGACCCTCTATGTTCCTTTGCAGTCATAATCCGATAAGACGGCATTCAACACGATCGGAGACTCCTCCCCGGTCATCATTATTTATAACCATGTTCCAAAAAATATTAAAGAGCAACCATTATTAAGATTTAAAAAGTACCTTAAAGAATTACTAGTAGAAAAGTGTTATTACTCTGTATCGGATTTCTTAAATGATAAATCTATTATTTAATTTAAATGTTTATGTAGCATTCAGTAATGAAATAATTCTATTGTAGTACCTAGTTATAAGTTAATAAATTTTGCATGCCATGAGGCCAGAATTTACAAGGATTCCAAAATATTGTAACTCTTCTAATTACCTACATTCTACGCAAATAAATAAATCTATCTATCTATCTATCATCTCCGTCAGGAGCAATGGCTTTACGTATTCACTGAGGCACGTGGTTTTCACATCAACGACTTTCAAACTCTGGGCAGCTACGGACTAAGGTTTAATAGAAAAATCTAATAGTATATTTTTACCCGACTCGGAAATCTAATCCAAGAATTCGTTCTCTACAATCGAGATTCTGAACACAAGACCAACGAGGCCCGGAGGCCCTTTATGGAGCGCTGGTGTGATCGGCTGCCCAGCTGAACGCATGCCAGAGGGTCATGGCCATACGAATGGTGCGGGGATACCGCAAGGTTTCCCGCAAAGCGGCGAGCCTCCTTGCTGGCCTACCACAGTGAGATTTGGAGGCAACAGTCCTTGCACGCATGCACGATCTGCGCATGGAGATGCAACGCCGGGGCGAAACTCTGCTGCCGCGCCAAGTCGCGGCAAGGCGAAATGTTGACAGCGACTATCGCAACCCAGTGCTGGGCACGCCATAATTATGGCGGTAAGTCCCCTCTTTGAGGAGTGGCTGGAAAGACCTCACGGCATCCTCGCCTTCCACATGACGCAGGTTCTCACCGAACATGGTCAGTTCGGGAAATTCCTGTACCGGATTCATGCGGAAGTAACGCTCGGGTGTCACCACTGCTGCGTACACCGCCCGGAGGACACGGTGGAGCACACGGTAGAGGTGAGCGCCTCCTGGGTAGAGCCCCGCCGTGTCCTCCAATTCAGTTTTTTGTTGCTCAAAAATCCATAATATACCAAAAACCATCAAGACCACTTCATAACGATCCTACATAAAACGTATAAAACATACACATTAAGGAAATCATATTGACTCTAACGAGTATTCAGCGTATTTAAACTGAGCCATCCTTACTCTTAGCTCAGTTAGTACGCGTCGTATTTACATAATCGTAAGTACGCGACTACGCCGCGTGTTTGCGTAGTACGCCGTTATACGTGTACTTGTAATATTTGGAATGGTACTTTGAATATAGTATGGCTGTTTGTACCCGGTTGCAAGTGTACTCGAAAATATTATGTTGATTACACTAATCTCAGAGCAGGCAGTAAGATCGAATCTTTTCCGGTGGGTGTCGTAAAGGCGATTGAAAAACGGAATTATAGGATTATTTTCAGAATAACAACGAAAATACAGTACAAACAGTACATTTTGATTCAAGTGGAGTTTGTCATTGTAACCGAGGTGAAATTCACCCGAGCCGTAAAGGCGAGGGTGTTATGAAGCCAAGTGACAAATTTCCACGTGTATCAAACAACGTTTTTCAATACACTTACGACGAAAAACTTTCTCTACAAAATTACGACGCATTTTTGTTCATTTTCTACTGAAAAAAAATTAACGAAGTAAATTGAAAAATATATTACAATACAACTTAGCACTTAATAATCTGTCTAGTGGCAGTAGCTCGACGAAATATTAATAATATTCTGTCAATACGACAGCGATGGTCAAAAACCAAGAAAAAATTCAAAGTCTGCAAGAAAATACTTAAAGTTTCAATCAATCTGATGGTCCAAAAAAAGAGCGTAGAAAAACGACGCATTTTATCATTTTTACCGATAGAGAATACACGTTGGGCACAAAGATTGTTACCTAGTAATTTCCGTGCCAGCCTATAACGCCATAATTCAAAAACAAAATCTTCAAAACGAAACGCAGTTTGTACAGAAACCAACTTCTTTGCGGTCACAAAACTATACAGTTTATTCAAACTACATTGCGTTTTATGTAAGAATTTGTTTCTGTAAACGCAATAATAACTTTGCATTGCGTGATTTGCTACAGTAAAGGACCGTAATAGTTATAAGACGGCACTAGTTGGCACTGTATGTCATTTTCTATAGCTATGGGAAAATAAACGACCTTATTATTACTTTTATGTCATCGACGGTAAATATTTTTACTTATAACAGTGTTCATTTTTCAAATTCATTCAAAAGTTGTCTGCAAAAAAGTCCACACATTGTCCCCCTATTTTATGTTCCTTCTGTTATTTATAGTTTACAATTATAAAGAGTATATCTAAATCCTACATTTGCGCAGCCAAGCTATACATGTTCTTTTTTTAAAAGCCTATTCTGTTCCACTCCTTGACAAAAGCCTCTCTCCACACCTTCCATCTTTCGCGAGCTTGCACTTCTTTCTTCCAGTTCTGGTGAAATCGATCTAGTTCTTTCCGCTATCTCCGGTCTGCCGATCCATTTCACTGTGTGAGAGCACCAATTCAGGCCCACAGCTGGATTCGTTAATTTAACATCTGCGCTCTATTTCTCGTTAGCAAACTTTGACTTTGGACATGTTGTTGTTAGTCAAAGACTACATATAAATGAAAGAGATGCCCAAAGATACATTCTAGTGATTTACTAAAAATCTACAGATTTGATTATAAAATTTAAACACTAGAGCTGTAAAACTTTGCTTGTGAAATAACCTGACTAGCAATCAAATTATTGCATATATATTAGTCCAATTTTTAATGTTTAAAATAAGTGGCATCATTGTGATTATTTCTATGCTATTGAATTAGTTATTATTATGTTTTGAAAACACTATCTACCGTAAAAAGAGGTAAATAGAAACGCGGGGGAGAATAAAAACAAAACTTCGGTTTGGTTTTTCACTTTGATAACATATTATCGGCTTCTAACAAAGCATCGACTTTTTAGAATAACAATTCATTAATAAATTGATATAGTTAATATAATAATAATAATTTATTTCCAAGATAATACAATCCATCATGGTTAGTAAAGACATACACAACTTATAAACTAGTGTTAGTACATATATATCTCTGTCAATTAAGTAAATAAATTCAATAAGCATGTCAATAATAATAAATAAATTACACAATCAAAAAAAAAAAACAATTAAGTATCATACACACACAACACTACTTCTGGGCACGGTTTGAGGATAACACTTGCGTCCTCGTCCAGTGTTTTAATATAAGGCCATCAGTCCTATCTGCTACGGTTTTTAAGAGACTGTTGGCGCTGCCCCGAACCCGCCCCATCAGGGATGCGACACGCTTTCGTAAGATAGCATAAAAGTCATCAATACGTGCTTCCGCAAACATCCCCGATGCGCTGCAATGACGCGGCAGCCTCAACAGTGCCCTGTATGCGTTATTGTATTGGACCCGCAAGGCGCTGTAAGCCCTCTGCGTGTAGTCAACCCATAGACTGCAAGTGTAAAAAGACTGGCAGTATGCCCTAAACAGAGTAGCCTTTACATCCTTTGAACACTTTGCAAATCTACGAATCAACATATTGCTTCTGACTGACAGCGCCCTGCGTTCCCTCTCCATGTCATCATTATCGGTCTGTGAAGCAGTGACCCAGTGCCCCAGATATTTGAAAGAAGTAACCCATTTCAGAACGGTCCCCACAAGTGTGATGGGTGGTACAGCATAGCTCTTTGTGCCTGCCTTGAACAGCAGACACTCGCTCTTCTTTGCATTATACCTAAGACCCTGGGCCTCCGCATATTGCTCACAAACCGACACCAGCGTCCTGAGAGCGCTAATTGATGGGGCCAACAGCACCATGTCATCAGCGTAACTTATGTTGTTGACAACTGTTCCATCAATTGAACAACCGACCATAGCGCTGCTGAGCTCACGAACCAACCGATCTACATACAGACAGAAGAGTTTCGGTGAGGTCAGACCTCCCTGCCTGACCCCACACTCCAGCCTGTATGGATCGGATAGCGAGCCCGCCCACTTCACCATATTGGTTTGATGGCCGTACCAATATTTAAATAACTCAATCAACTCACTTGGAAGTGTTGTCTCGTCATATAGCTTCTTCCACAAAACACCATAGGCCACCATATCGAAAGCTTTCGACATATCAAGAAAACATGCATAAACAGGGGTTTTCCTGTCCGTATAGTATCGAACAGTGTGCTTAAGACAAAGAACAGCGTGTTCAGTTGACAGACCAGATCTGAAGCCAAACTGTGCGTCGTGAAGCGACATATGTTTATTCAACTGTTTGTCAAGCACACTGTCCAACACTTTTGAAATGACCGTAGCCAACGATATGGGCCTATAATTATTTATGTCAGAAGCATCCCCGGTGCGATTTTTTATGATGGGTACCACCAAGGTCTTCATTAGATCGTGTGGCAAGTATGTGTGAGAGAAACAGAGATTGAATAATAATGCCAGCACTCTGGGCATATGAACACCAGCATTTTGTAAATGCTCAATGCTCAGAGAATCATGCCCAGGTGATTTCCCGCGCTTCATGCTTCTCAACACTGCCGCTATCTCCCTGGCCGAGACCCTTACTAGCGTGCTCATTGCGGGCTCCCTAGCCGCCAAAGCGTCATCCATTGCACCTAGAGGAGATTTCACAGCAAAGTGACTCTTAAATAAATTGGCAATGGATACAGGCTCACTAACACCCTCAACACTCGCCGGAAGGCTCGACTTGCCCTTCAGTTGGTTAGTGTGCTTCCAAAACTTGACAAAATCCTTCTTTTCGTGACAGGATGCTATTATATCCATTTTGATTTGCTCCCTGTTAAATGCCGCAAAAAATATTTCAAATGTCCTGAAAATATCCTTTGAAGTTTTGTTTCTATTCATCCCATTTGACTGTATCTAGCATTTATTCTGAAGAATAACATATATTTTTCTGATTCTGTATACTACAATGGTTCATATTAATTATACTTTTGGGCATTATAACACTCGCGATTAGTTGCCATAGTCCTCTTAAGTTATGACGTTCTTGTTCAGGGGAACATGAGAATGATTCATCAAAATGATAAACTGAGGTGAACGAATGGAAAAACATGATATTATAGTGAAACACTCCTTTGTAGCTGTCAAGCTTCCCGAAGGACGCCGCGGAGTAATAAGCAAATGTGTCTTGTTTATTTGAAATGTTATTTTATGCTATAAGGAAAATTCGTTACTATTAACTTTTGATATCGATCTATGACACTAGAACAGGATTAGCAGAAGAGAAGTTAATAATAAAAATTGTCTAAATAAATCCTAATTGTACACTCCTCTTTCTCTGAATCTGAAACAGACCTGCCACCGTAGGCGCGAGCTTGCGAACGGCGAGCAATGGGTAGCCCACCGTTCGACCGTCCAATAACCGTCCGGACCGAGCCCAAGTCGTCGACGGAGCGTATAATTCCACGCGCGCCTCAGGGAGATGTTAGCAAATCGTATAGGCTCAGCAGGCTTGAAGCCTACTGGGGCCACGGGTAGTGTGTAAGTGAAACTCGGGGCCCTGGAACGAAGGCAAAGAAGGAACAGGGGTGAGTTTTTAGTCAGTAAAAGTCTGACACTATCTCCCACTCCGCAACTCAGAAAAATTTGCTAATTAGGTAGATTCTTTACACTCTGTAGTTACCATTTAAATCAACAAGATTAGCAACACAATTACAAATCTATTCAGGATAGGAAACAGTCTTATATTGCCTTGAACCATGAACTTAGGGAAATGTAACTAAAATAAATATATAAGCTAAAGACAAGGTATATCATTAATCGTAAAGAATATTTACTTACATCTATTATGACCTTTAACTCAGTTCGACAAATATAGAAAACCCGATTTAGTAAGCCTACACAAATGTACTTATAAAACAACTAGGTATATATTACGCTTGTATTCCCCGAAGGGTTTAAATCCGCTCAGCCCGTTAGATCATCGGAACAACAGACGCACGGCATTGCGACACCGAATGGTTGGGATGTCCTCAAATCCCAACCATTCGCACAAAAAGTTTTGGGAATACATTCATTGTGTGCGAAGCTAAGAAGTGGAATTTGTGCTGGAGTCTGTATTTCCTGACTTTTAAACTTGGGAAGGAGTCTTCCTAAGTTTTTTTTTAGTCTTTAAGTCAAAAGTGAATAGGTAACTTCTACGCAAGCGTGTTCCATCATCGACCGCATCGTCGTTTTCCATCAGCTGCTCAAATAAAGCGAGGTTATCAATAAAAAAAACAAGGTGTTAAATAAGAAACAAACAATACCGAGAAACACCAACTTCCGAAATTAAAATTATTTTGATCCGCTTAATGTTTTTTTTTAATGAGGTCGGTTATTTTTTTTTTTTTGTAAAAAGTTTAGCACACTTTTTAGTTACGTTACACCAGAGTGCCTATTTCTCATGACAATTCCAATTAACCCAAAAACTGCTAGGTTACATTGTTTTATTATGAAGTTCCTGTGTCTACCTTCCACCTTCCGGCTCCATCATCAGATCAGTTAGATAGTACCTTATAAGGTACTGCACTGAGACAAGACAAGACAATTCTAATAAGCCTAAACACGGCTAAGATCCCCACCAACTGTATTCTCACGTTGTCGTCGTGGTGGGGCTTGTGTGTCTCAATGATCTTGAGGGCTTTGCCGGTAGAGCTACTCATGCCGGAAGGCCTCAAGTGAGAGACCAGACCAAGAGGAATACACACAGGGCGGAGCCCAGGAAACTGGACTGCCGCGGAGGGTTCGCCTCAGGTACGTGTCTGCTTAGCAGACATGACCTTGATGGCGAACGAGTCTATTGGGGACCCCACCCCATTGCCAAAAAGGCGAAGCTGAGTTCAGCAAAAAATATGAGTGCGACTGAAAAAAATATAATTACCCCAGGAGGGTACCTGCTTGCAGGAGAATCCCTCCCCGAGCAGAGCTCGGGCTGCCCCTCGTATTCTGGGGGAGGGCAATCACCGCACCGGTCCTTCGGACCCTCTACCGTCTTCTGTAGACGCATCGAGCCAGGGTGGCTCACCTATCGGTGCCGCAGAGTCCCTGGGATCCACTCCCAGCACGTCTGCGGCGCCGATGGAAAACGAACAGGCCGGAAGACGCTTTGGCCTGAGGGAGGTGAGCGCGGATGAGCAGTCAGACTCCGATACTGCTTCTGCGCTCAGTCTGGGGCACATGGAGGTGGTGGAGCTCACTTCCAGGAGAAACGAATTCCTCAAGCGCCCTGCTCGCCCCGGCGATGGCCGGGGGTCATCCTCCAGTGACGATGAGCTGAGGCCTTCGGCCCGCAAAATTCCCACCTCAAGTCGGGGGGCGGGTCGAAAGGTAGGAAAGGGGAGAGGGCTCACCACCCAGGATCGATCCTTGCAGATCGCCAAAGAGGGGCGCCACTCTGGGAAGTCCAGCCACGAGGTTAATCTCTCGGGGTCATCCGACGGTGAACCGGGCACCGAGGGCTGCTCCACCCAAGAGCTGCCCAAAAAATTCATGGAGGTCGTGGCGGCGGTGATAAGGGGTGTGGCCTTAAAGAGGGTGAAAGCCTCAAAAGACAAGGCCATACCCGAGGCCATAGCCTCAATTAGCGCCGCAGCGGTGGACGCCATTGGAGAGTTGCGGGTAGAGGTCGCTCGCCAGGCGGCCAGCATAAAGACTCTCCGAAAGGAGAACGAGAGCCTCCGGTCAAACCAGACCGGGCTCCGAGGAGTAGCCAAAGGGGGCCACAAACAGTCCCAGCTTCAGACGGAGAACCAAGTGCTGGCTCTGGTGCGGCAGGAGCTGGCTGCCTTCCGGCAGCAGCAGCAACAGCTGCAACAGCAGTTTCAGAAGCGTGTCCAGCAGCAATTCTCCGTGCTGGAGGGAATAGTGCTGCGCCCCCCACTCGCGGCCTCCGGCCAGCCGAAGGCGACGTCTTACGCCACCGCCACTGCGGCCCCGGCTGCTGGGCCTAAACCGGGACCATCGGGGCAAGCCAAGCGCGGAACTGCATTATCGGAACCCGTGAGGTCGACTCCGGTGGTGGCGAGGCAGAAGAAGCCTGACCCTCCCAGGAAGGGCAAGGCGGCGGAAGTCCCAGCCACGGTGGGGAACCGGCCACCTCCCCTTTTTCATCCTGTCGAATCTCCGGCCGACGCCGAATGGCAAGTGGTCGGAGAGAGGAAAAAAGCGGGTAAGGTGGCAAGGGCGGCCAAGAAGCGCGAAAGGCACCGGCAGCGCAAAAAGAGGGCCCTCACGGCTAGGCTTCGCGCCCCGACATCCGCAGCTGTAGTGATCACACTACAGCCAAGTGCGGAAAAGAAGGGCGTGACCTACAATGAGGTGTTGACCAAAGCGAAGCGGGCGGTGGACCTCACCGAGTTTGGCATCGCCGGGGGCTTCCGTATGAGGACCACTGCAACCGGGGGCCGCATGCTGGAGGTTCCTGGTGCGAACAGCGGCCCTACCGCAGACGCTCTGGCGGAAAAGATCAGAGCGTCCCTAGGTGCAGAGGTGGCCAGAGTGTCCAGGCCCACGAAGTGCATTGATATGCGCATTATGGGCCTGGACGACTCCGTGACAGGGGACGAGGTAGTGGCCGCCATTGTCAGGGCGGGAAGGTGTTCTGACGACCAGGTGCGGGCAGGCACTATCCGTGCTGACAGCACGGGCATGCGAACCGTAACGGTGAGCTGCCCCGTGTCGGCGGCCAAGGCCATAACTGGAGAGGGCCGAAGGCTCCTGGTGGGCTGGGTGTCTGCGCAGGTGAAGTTGCTGGAGCCCAAACCTCTGAGGTGCTTCCGGTGCCAGGTGGGCCACCATGCGGGGGTCCACTGCACCTCGGAGGTAGACCGAAGCGACCACTGCTTCCAGTGTGGTCGGCCCGGTCACAAAGCCGTAGCCTGCAACGCCGGGCCACACTGTTACGTGTGTGCAGCGGCTGGCAAGCCTGCCGACCACCGGGCTGGGAGCAGGAACTGCGTTCCCCCCACCAAGGGCAGGGGTAAGGCCAAGAGGCCCTCTCCTATCACCGCCGTCACCACCACCGCTGCTGCTGCTGCTGCCGCCGCCACAGCTACCGCCGCAACTGCCGCAACAGGGCCCTCACAGGGAGCTCGGGAGGAGACTGTAATGGACTGCCAATAATTGCTCCATTGCGTCTCCTCCAAGCGAATATCAACCACTGCGTCCCCGCTCAGGATCTGTTGCTCCAGAGCATGGCGCAGTGGTCGATTAATATCGCTGTGGTTACCGAGCCGTACTATGTCCCACCCAGGGCTGGCTGGGTGCAGGACCTGAACGGCTCGGTGACATTAATTTCGTCGGCCGCCGCCGGTACCCCTTCCCTCGAGGACGTCAAGAGAGGACGGGGTTGCGTGGCAGCACGGTTCGGGGACATTACTGTGGTAGGTGTATACCTCTCCCCGAACCGAACTCTCGCCGATCTCCACAACTCCCTTATGGAGTTGAGCATCGTCGTCGCCGAGTTTCAATCCCTCCCCGTGGTTGTCTGCGGGGACTTCAATGCCAAGAACTTGGCTTGGGGTTCCCGGTATACAGACACACGGGGCCGGATGGTGGAGGACTGGGCTCTGGAGGCAGGCCTGGTCGTCCTAAATCGGGGTTCTGTCCCCACGTGCGTGCGGATGCAGGGCGAGTCCGTGGTAGACATATCGTTCGCCAGCTCCGCTCTGTCTCCGCGCGTCGTCGACTGGCGCGTTATGGAGGGGGTGGAGACGTACTCAGACCACCGGTACATCCGGTTTGACGTCTCCGCCCAGACCTCGACCGCGCCGGTCCGACAGAACCAGTGTGGTCCGCGGTGGGCACTGAAGCAGCTGGACCGGGAGCTCCTCCTGGAAGCCGCGATTGTACAGGCCTGGGTGCCAGCACCAGACAGGCCTGTCGACATTGATGTCGAGGCAGAGTGGTTCCGGGAGGCCATGACGGAAATCTGCGACGTGGCAATGCCCCGAGTCCGGCCAGGACGTGCCCGGCGTCAGGTGTACTGGTGGTCGCCGGAGATCGCGGAACTGCGCAAGGCATGCGTTGACGCGCGGCGCCGGTACACCAGACACCGAAGGCGCCGCATCCACCCGCCGGATGCGGAGGCTATAGAGGCGGAGCTGTACGAAGGATACGGGGCGGCGAAGCGCACCCTCCGAGCGGAAATACGGCGGGCCAAATTAGAGGCCCGCAACGTGTGGCTGGGGACTCTGAACGGAGACCCGTGGGGACGCCCCTACAAAATGGTGCGGGATAAGCTCCGCGCCTGGGCTCCCCCGCTGACACAGAGTCTCCGGCCCCAGCTCGTGGAGGGTGTGGTGAACGCTCTGTTCCCTTCGGGAGGGGAGCATTCTTCCCCGTCTATGGCTCCGCCCGCCGCGGTGTCTGACGCGGACCACGACGGCGACGACGACGTTACTCCGGAGGTGACCGAGGTAGAGATGAGAGTGGCGGTACGAAGGCTAAACGCCAAAAATACCGCCCCAGGACCCGATGGCTTGCCTGGGAAAGCCTGGGTCCTGGCCATGGAGGAACTCGGGCCTCGACTAAGAGGGCTGTTTAGCGCATGTTTGGAGAGGGGCCAGTTCCCACTTCGTTGGAAGACCGGGAAACTGGTCCTTATAGCGAAGCCGGGGCGCACTGCGGACTCTCCGTCCGCATACCGGCCCATAGTGCTGCTCGACGAGGTGGGCAAGCTCTTTGAAAGAGTAATTGCAGACCGCCTCGTCGCGCACTTAGCGCGGGTGGGGCCGGATCTTTCGGACAGCCAGTTTGGTTTCCGCAGGGGGCGCTCCACGGTGGACGCCATCATGCGCGTGCGGGCCCTCACGACGGGGGATGCGGTGTCCCGGGGCAAGGTCGTAGTGGTGGTGTCCTTGGACATCACCAACGCCTTCAACTCCCTGCCCTGGAGTAGCATTACGAGGGCACTTCGGTATCACCAGGTGCCCGACTACCTCCGTCGTCTGATCGAGGCCTACCTGAAGGACAGGTCTATCATCTACCCTGGTCACGAGGGAGAGTGGAGACGGCGAGAGATGTCGTGCGGTGTTCCGCAGGGATCGGTACTAGGACCGCCCTTGTGGAACATCGGGTACGACTATGTGTTGCGCGGTGACCTCCCCGACGGGGTCAGCGTGGTCTGTTACGCAGACGACACGCTGGTCCTGGCGCAGGGGGAGTCACACCGGGCGGCGGTCGAACTAGCGACACGTGGGGTTGCGACAGTCGCGGATAGGATCCAAGAATTGGGACTCGAAGTGGCACTGCACAAGTCCGAGGCCATGTGTTTTCATGGTCCTCGGAACGCGCCACCACCGGGTTCCCAAATAACGGTAGGAGGGGTTCGCATCGACGTCGGGTCGATGATGAAGTACCTGGGACTTGTCCTCGACAGTCGGTGGAACTTTGTGGAGCACTTTCGACGTCTGACTCCCAAACTAGAACGGACCGGGGCTGCCCTAAAGCGGCTCCTACCCAACCTTGGGGGTCCAGACGCCTCCTGTCGTAGGCTCTACGCGGGAATTGTTCGGTCCATGGCCCTTTACGGGGCGCCGGTGTGGGATCTAATGGTGGAATGGCGACGGCGACTGTCGCAACCCAGTGCTGGGCACGCTACAATAATGGCGGTTAGTCACCTCTTTGAGGAGTGGCTGGAGCGGCAACACGGCATCCTCACCTACCGCATGACGCAGGTCCTCACCGGACATGGCAAGTTCGGGAGGTTCCTGCATCGCATTCAGGCGGAAGCAACGCCCGGGTGTCATCATTGTGTGGACCACCCAGAGGACACGGTGGAGCATACGGTGGAGGTGTGCCCCGCTTGGGCGGAGCACCGCCGTGTCCTCGTGGAGGCAATTGGCGGCAGCGACCTTTCACGTCGGGCCTTGGTTCAGGCTATGGTCCGGAGCGAGGAGGAATGGCAGGCGGTCGCCTCCTTCTGCGAAGCAGTAATGTTAGCGAAGGAGGAGGCTGCACGCGTGAGGGAACGAAGGTCCTCACGCCCTAGCCGACGTAATTCCGACCCCGACTACCAGCCACGGTAGACGCGGGCTTGCGGACGTCGAGCACTGGGTAGCTCGCCGTCCGGCTGTTCGGTAATTAACCGCACCGAGCCCAGTCGTTAACAGCGCGTAGTGATCCTCGCGCTCCTCAAAGAGATGTCAGCAAACCGTAGGGGCCCAGTGGGGCCGATGCCCGCTAGCTAGGACCGCGGAGAATTTCTGAAAGGGCAACCCGTAGTCCTAGTACGCAAAGGGTAATTGAAGGATACAGGTGTGGTTTTAGTCAGTAAAAGTCTGACACGCCCTCGCGCTCCACCCAGAGCGCGAGAAGTCATTTGGATGATTTCCCACCTTAAAAAAAAAAAAAAAAAAAAAAAACACGGCTAAGATACATTGGTTAATTACAGAGTTCCGGTGCCTATCTTCCGGCTCCACCATCATCAGGTCACTTCGATAATACCATTTTCAACGTAACTATTCAAAACCATTTATTTATTTGTATTGTTATAATCGCTTAACTATCTTCATTGTGATATCTATGTGAGTATGAAGTTCCGTTGGCCATTTCTGGTCTTCTTCATCAGTTCCACTTCAAATGTTACTTATTGACTATAAATACTTAATTTCTCGATAAAAACACCAAAATCACTATATGGTTGCCTATAATATTTGAAGAGTTCCCTCGATTCCTCATGGATCCCATCATCAGAACTGGATTTTGAAATAAACCTATGTTGAAGCATATCCTTTATGAGAAAAAAATTATAAAAATAGATGCATAAACGACGGAGTTCTGAGATAAAACACAATAAAAAATAACACATACAACCGAATTGAAACTCCTTTTCTTGAAGTCGGTTAATAAAAAAAAACCCTGAATTCTAACTCAGGATTTCACATTTAGAGTCTGCGACCATTCGACCAACAAGTCAGTCAATATCCAATGTTATCGTATCAGTAATTAGTACTGTCCGAAACATTACCACTAATCAGAGAACTTAACCAGGATCTATTAACATCTAGATATGCTACAGTTTACATCGAATTAGCTGATATTGAACCGTGAAATTAATTTTCTGGTGAATTTTGCTCCCAGGGGGGTAATGCGCTAATGTGCTGGTTACTGTTCGTTCCACAATGTTGAGTAATTGTGTTGCTTTGTAGTTAACGTATTAGGGCCTGCGTCTTAATAAGACAAGACTGTCCTAGACAGACTTGTCTACGACTTCGCAGACTTGTCTGTGACAAGACTGCCTAGCCTACGACACGGCGCACACTATCAAGACAAAACAGTCCAGCAGCGTACGGCCAGTGTTGTTCAACTTAGTGGATTTTCCACTAAAACTAGTGGTTTTAACCCCCCATTGGTTTTAGTGGCTAGTGGATTTTTCTAGCGCTGTAGTACATTTCAATTTCTTACTAAAAATGCGATCACTCAGGTGTTAATCAGCACCGCACAGCTTTTCATTTGTAGTACCACAACTGAAAAGTGTAAAATAAAAACATTCTAAAAAAAAAAAATTAAACCCACTTCAATGTAAAAAAAAAACACAAAAATTTCAGAAGGTGTTAAATAACGAAGCAAGCAAAAAACGGGCAAGTGCGAGTCGGACTTGCGCACTGAGGGTTCCGTACAAACTTACCTATTAAAACAATTTAATCCCCGAATTGAGTTATAAAGATTTTTTAGATTAGCAAGAAAAGTTTCTTTTTTGTAACGTAACTACAAATTTGTCATTTATCAGATTTTTTCTTATACTTGTGCTATGAAACCTTACCCTATGAATTTTGGTTCCCTTGAGAGTGTCGAAAAACACGTTTTTTTGCGACATAACGTACCTTTTTTTTCGTTAACTCAGAAGTTTGATTTTTTTACGGCTTTAAGGGACTCCTAACCTGAGTATATGTAAAATGATACCTCCACGCTTTCATGAGATAAAGAGTCTTGACAGACAGACAGACAGCCAAGTGATCCTATAAGGGTTCGTCTTTCCTTTAGAAGGACGGAACCCTAAAAACAACACAAAACTCAACGAACCTACATCATTGTCATTATTATTATTTTCAAATTATTTTAATATCATGCCCGTGATTCAATATGTACATTATAATGACTGTACAGACAGCATTCACCTTTGTGTCGATGGAGTTCTATAAATGAATGGGGCATTGCCAATGTTTAATGCAAAACGAAATATCAGAATATTCCGCATTATTTTGTTGGTATAATAAATGTATGTAATACATTAATAGTTATATAAAATACCATGAAACCATACAGAATGCATTCAATTTTAAAACATAAAGGGTTTTAGCTGTATAGCTATTTAGTGGAAACAGATTGTTCGATTTTGCGCAAAATTCTGAATTATTGAACGGCAATGCAATGGAAATGGGAAATCCAAAAATGAACGCAATCCGGATTACGTTACTCGATTGGTGAACAATCGAAATTAGTGAAATTCATTAGATTATTGCACGGGAGCGGTTGTTGGTTGTAACATTATCTACGTGCTTTACTGGATTTTTATTAAATTTATGAAAACCGTAGAAATCAATCCATAAAGCTCAATGCTATTTATGTAGGTAATCTTTTTTTTTACTACCTACTTGGTCAGCGAGCGCTTGACAACTTTCTCATCTGATGGTAAGCAATGATGTGGTTGACAATGGAACACACCAAGAAATAACCTGTTATTGCCATTAGCGCAAATAAAGTACAGAAGGTTGACAACATAGATAAAATTGATCACTTATTATTCATAAAAAACATAGTGGTTTAAATTAAATTAATTATTGGTTATAAAAGACCCACAGACCAGACTTAAAGACCCCTAGCTTGTTCACGTTACGAGTATAAGTTTCACTCCTTAGCTGTCCCTACAATGAAACTATTCCTGAAGCGTAAAAAGATTCATGATTTCATTATTTGGTCCACCGGGACCATAACTTATGTCTTCATTATTTGGACCACTGCTTATCCGACACCTGGACTACATTTTTTGTTTTTTTTTTTTCTTGTATTCTCTGCAACAGTTACGAGTGAAGACTTTACTAAAGAGTATGTAGCGACAGTTAGCTTTAAGTATCGAAGTTACAATCTTAGTCAGCCTTTGAACAGAACCTTTAACTCCAAACGGAATCAATCAAAAACGTATATTGTAGTTGTTTTTTTTATGAGGTGAAAAATCATGAAATGGCTTTTCCCAATCTAGAAAGAAGCGGAAGACGTGTAAGATGTTTTTTTCATTAAAAAAAGGTTTTATTACATACTTAATCACATAACTTTTTAAGTAATTCGATTTCATTTTAATGTAATGTAATGATTTGAAATATTATGTTTTGAATTTAATTTGATTTTATCTGTATGTTATTACTGTATTTCTTTCCTAATATTTGTTTTATTTTTTATTTATTCCTTTTTGTTATTTTCTTTAAGTTGAAAAATTGTGCTGTTGCGTAAACACCAACTGCTTAATCTGTTAATTACCAGGACCACCAAGATATAGGTTTCGCCTATTTTGGGGCCCACGGCCACTTCTATTGTTTACTCTCTGTCTTATTCTATTGTTCATTTCTTTATTTTCTTACGAACTTTTATGTGTGTCAATAAATTATTATTATTAACTTAAAGACTATGTTAGTAAAAGATACATTTTCCCTTTGAATACTAGTGCCCCGATAACTCCATCAAACGTTCCCGTAAAACATTGTAAGTTTATATTATTTCCAACCAATAAAAACTTCACCAAACTTTCTTTTAAAAAACAGAATAAGTCATTAAATTAAATTTTAATGCTATAAAATCCTGACATCGTTGTTTTATCTAAGTCAAACACGGCTAAATTTACAAACGTATTTCTGTGACAGTCGCTGAATGGCACACGCCCAGATACGCCACGGTAAAAACCTCCAACTGCTTGCGGGATGTGGTGTAATTTATAGGATATAGCGGAAACGATTTTAATAAAGTAGATTACATTTGCACTTATTATTATCGCATGTTAATTTTTATTTTTTATTAGTAATGTTTAATATAGGTTAAAATATATTTGTTAAATTGAAAAGTGTTGAATTAATTTATCAATTTATTATTATTAATTTATTTATATTATAAAAGCGTAAGTTTGTAGGTATTTATATTTACTTATTAAAGCTTTATGCACTTGTAAGAAACAAAGGTGGACTTAATGCCTTAGGCATTTTGTACCAGTCGACTTTAAGGATGTGTGTGTATGTTTATTACTCTTTCATGCCCAAACTTCAGGACGAAGACCATGTCCTAGAACAAAACATGTAATCCTCTTTGTCCTGGAAGTATGCACATATATATTTTGTGAGAATTTCCTACTTTCATGAGTCAACGAGTGCTGCCAGTAGCTTTAGCCAGTGGCTTGCACTGGCTGAAGCTAATAAAAACTAAATATCTTTGATCAAAATATCCCGTTTTGTAAGAGTTGCACTTTCTGTTATGGAACTTATGCAATAATCATCAAGTTCTAGTCACTGCCATTCTACCAGCAATTGAGATAGTCAAAAAGTAGAACGTGTAGCTTTAGTCAGTAAAAGACTGACACTAAGAGTAGGAGAAGCTGTAAAAAAAACATCACTTACTGTATGAAAGTAATGTGATGTCATCCACAAAGAAACCAGCAGTACATACCTGAAACAAAGACATTCATAAAGGTTAGATTTTGTAAATATAACAATTAATACCAATTAACTTCAGAGAAAAGTAAAAAAAAAAAATTACTAATTGATAATAAGGGCACTAAATATTTCATTAATCCTAATGAATTGTTTTTAATAATAATAATAATAAAGTTTATTTCGGACAAATATCCATATTTAGTTAGTAGTTACAAATTGCTTAAAAACCTATGTTAGTACTATCAATGAAAATATTAAATTATGTTGCTTAATATCACAGCACAGCACACATCACACACACAGCGCTCAGTTATACATTTCACACTGTCTAACTAGAACCCGCATAAAAGCCTGCATTACTTTTGAGTCGACTTTGTCAGCGACTACCTTCAGGATGCTATCAGTGCTGCCCCGCACTCTGCGCAGCAAGGAAGCGGTTCTCTTACGTATGTTGGCATGAAAACCATCAACGCGAGCCTCCGCAAACATGCTAGATGCACTACAGAAACGGGGCAGCCCCATCAACATCCTGAAACCGTTATTATATTGAACGCGCAGGGCACTGAGCGATCTCTGTGTATAATAAATCCACAGGCTGCTCGTGTAGAATGTTTGGCAGTACGCCTTAAAAATTGAGATCTGCTCACTTTTTTACTATAAATATTTTTTTAATGCTATTGAACAATTAATTCTTTATTTGAATCAATTCAAATAATATAATTATTATACTATTCCATTTTAATCATTTTTTATTCTAATTGGTGTTAATGATTTAAGTTATTCTAATTGTTAATCTATTTTTTTATTATTTTTATGTTTAAATTGTGTGGAATGAATAAAACTTTATTATTATTATTATCAACTTCAGAGAGCCCTATTCAGTAGAACTTAGAAACAGGCTATTTAATTTTTTCATGAATCTAGTAGTGCCCGCGTGCCGGAAGTCACAGCGTTAGACATCCCTCAAGATGGACCGATTATCTGGTGAGGGTTGCGGGAATCCGATGGATGCAAGATGTACAGGACCATCCATTGTAGCGACACTTGGGAGAGGCCTATATCTAACAATGGACGTCTTTCGGCTGAAATAATGACGAATCTAATAATAATTCACAGCTCCTTCGAAAAACCAGAAAACTTTATTATACTGTAAATGACACAATATTAATTAGAATGTTAACTCAACATTTTTAGTTTATTTTGGTTTTAGTATATAGAAGCATTATTAAGTCAAGGAAATGGTATTTGCTAAAATGGGACATTGGTATTTGTTAAACTTCGACAATTTATTATTGCCTCAAAATCATCACCCGCTAATCACTTACACCTTACGTCAATTTATTTGTTTCGTTTTCGTTCGCGTGAGCCCCACCATTAATATGATGCATGAAAAGAACGAGACGACGCGCGACGCACGTCTCAAGCGCATGCCCTAGTAGATACAAAACTAAGCTCGTTTAGTTACACTATAGTATCTGCGTCTTTTCATACTGCATCTGTAGTTCACTAACCTAACCTAACAGTAGTTATCAAGATAGACAGCAAATTCCACATATAAATAAACTATTTCATTGCATCATTCAAATTATCACTCACAAAACCGTATCTCGGTCAATATGTTCACTCATAAACTGCCGCATATCACACTCACACCCAACTATACATATACACACACCCTCTCAAACTCACTCATTCACCTAACACAGGGATGGCGAACCAATGGCACGCGTGCCATTGGCAGTGGCTAGCGGCAATATATTTGGGCACGCCAGTGTAAGATGTACAACATGGTGGTGATTTGATACTGCTGTAATCACATTAATTTTCTCTTTTATTTAAATAATTACATAAACAAACAATTATTGTGAACATTATACGAATTATGGGATGCAAATTAGGAGTTTATAGTTGCCAAATTTTTTCTTTAAATTACAAAGTAAAGATTCTTTGGCACATTATTACCACATTATTATTATTATTATTATTTTCATGTTTTTAATGGCACGTTCTCCAATAAGGGTTGGCCATCCCTGACATAGCATAACACACAAAGAAACGAACTACAAAAAAGCTAGAGCTCTACCAAAATACACCATAATAAAATGCACTTAAGTCATTAATTGAATTGCCGACGATGTCGTCGTTCGACTCTTTCAAATATAATAGATGCCTTTTGAAGTAGGGAATTATGGAATACACAAAATGAATATTATTCACTAGTTTATGTGAGCTCGTTATATTTGCTATTTGGTAAGAGAAATTTGTTTCGTAATATGTTTGTGTATTAGAGTTGGATGTTTGACCGGGTTTATTTTAATTTTTATTGGACAGCGTGAGGGCAAGTTAATCTTTTTCAATATTTGTACCGAGTATTTATAAAGTTTTTTTTTTAATTACGTATAAAAAAATGGCAGCAAACATGATTTATAATAATGAGACATGTAGCAATATAATATAATATTCAACAACTATCACACAACGCCGTCTAGACTCAAGCTAAGCAGAGCTTGTGTTATGAGTACTAGACAACTGATAAACATACATAAATATTTTTAAATACATACATATTATAGATAATTTACACCCAAACACAGAACAAATGATCGTTCTCATCACACAAACGTTTGTTCTGGGTGGGAATCGAACCCACGACCTCCGGCATGGCAGTCAGGGCCACTAACCACTAGACCAACAGGCCAGTCAAGCAATATAAGCGTATGACATTGTGCCTTGCAACTAAGCATCACACTAATATCATAAAGGCTAAAGTTTCTTAGTGCGTTTCTATATTTCTTACTTCTTCGCGCTCGAACGGCTGAACAGATTTTAATAAATTTTGGCACACGGGTAGATCATGTTCTGGAATAGCATATTCGATAGTTTAATCCTAAAAGTATGTTCCTTTGGGACAATGTCTACTTCCACGAGGGCGAAGCCGCAAGCAGCAGCTTGTTACAAATATAAAACTAAAAGACTAACAAAAAAAAAACCGCAATAAAAAAGTAACGAAATGTAATAAATACATAAAAAAAAACGAAAGTGGGCAGGCCATGTAGCATAGTCAAATGAGAAAGTGTTTTTTTTTATAGTTGATAGGCTTACACTGCTGGTCCAAGCAGATAACAAAGTGGACAGAAAAGCAAACGTAGGCAAAAAAGGGGGCCGATGAAGTAATTAAAGTGGCTGGTCAAAAATAGTTCACTCTAGCAAAAGACTAGAAAATTTTCGGCGAATGCTTGACGATCATTGTTGAGTACCCGTTCCATACTCTTAAAGAGGATAGACGTTACTGAGACAGGTCTATAGTCAGCCGAGTCAGCCTGACTACCCTTCTTGGGCACGGGTTGCACGTTAGCTTGCTTCTCAGTAATCGACACCTTTCCAATCTCAAATGCAAGGCGAAATAGGCGTGTCAAAATCAGAGATAGTTCAGGCGAATGAAGTCTTTATATTAAAAACTAAATTCTGAAAGTGGCAGTTCATTAATTTTAAGTGAATATTTTTAACCGAAGCTTTACACATGGCTTCATCAAAATCAAGGAGAAAAAAATCGTTTAACATCAACATTATTTTAAAATAAAATACACTCCAAATTTAACAATACCCTTTATTCTTTTCCCAATACGTGTAATAAAATGTTGAGTTTCGACACAAGCGGCCCGAAAGCAGTGAATTGAAACCTTTCTGGCTGAGTTCCGTGCACAAGAACAGAACAATGTAAACCATTTTGGCACTCCTACTATTATAAAACATTATGGTCGCCATGTAGAATTGTCTTTTTAGGATAAAGATTTCAGAATAAGAATTGCTATAATGTGAATGCAATGAATAAATTGTTACCTAAGTCATCCACATTTGGAATTGGTACGTACCAAAATTTTGCAAAGGCCTTTAAAAGAGCGACCGCGACCCTAGAACGTAAAGGGCAACTGAAGGACACAGGTGGGTAAAGTGAGTAAAATTCTGAAAAGATCGTTCTTTCCGCCCTAGGGCGAAAGAAGTCATTGGATGATTCCTAATGTTAGTATGATTTTATAGCCATTTTTGCCTTTCTGCTGAGCAGATACGTCCCTGTTCTCCTTCCATCTGATGTTTTAAAAATTAGAAACCAGCACTTTTGTGATAAACACGTTAGTTTTTATTTCTAATTAATACAATGTGAATAGTTACACTTTGAAGAGTAAAACGGAAGTGAGAAAAAAAAAAATTTATACCAACATTTGGATAACATATTCATTCTTTGCATTGCAGCCAACTTAAAAATTGCGGATAAACATTGCCATATTAATAACACCCCTTCTCAATGTTTATGCATTTTTTAAACAAATTACCCTAAATTATAACATATGACTGAAAACATTAGCGGTTGAACATCTCTACCTCTTAGCTTACACTTTGACATTACATTGTGTTAAGAACTTAATTAATAATTCCTTACTTAATGACTTTGTTAGCATGTCTGCCACTTGTTCACAAGTACTTATGTACTGAATATCAATTTTATTATTTTTTATTAAATCTTTAATGAAGTGATATCTAATATCAACATGTTTAAGACGTTTGACTGAGTCTGTGCTTGCGTTCAAGATAGCTGACTGATTGTCACAATACAACTTAACTGGGTTATCACTCTGAACGTCCAAATCATGCAGCAAATTAACAAGCCAGCACGCTTCACTTGCTGCCATACTCATAGAAACATATTCGGCTTCAGTAGACGACAAGCTTACAGAAGATTGCTTCTTTGAACGCCACATAATCAAACAGTTTGCGAAAGTAAACAAATAGCCAGATGTGGACTTTCTGTCCCTCTGATCACCTCCCCAATCGGCATCACAGTAGCCTTGCAATGCACTATCATTACACTTATACACTATTTTATAATCTAAGGTATGCTTTACATAGCGCAATACTCTCTTAAGTGCACTAAGTAATGCACTATTGGCACATTTCTGATATCTACTTAGTAAAGAAACTGCAAAGCACAGGTCAGGTCTAGTACCTGAGACAGCATACATAAGACAGCCAATTATTTGCCTACAGATTCCTTCCATGTCTTTATCACACTTAATATTTATATCAAATATTTTAGTATTAAAATTTATATCCAAGGGCGTCAACATGGGTTTACAATTTTCCATGTTAAATCTTTTTAATACATTTTCTAGGTAATTTCTTTGTGATAACGTAGTTACCCCATTTTCTAAGTTTTGTTTTACATTTATTCCTAAAAATTCTGAAATTAACCCTAAATCTTTCATTTTAAATTCTTTGTTTAACGTTGTTTTTAGGTTAGTGACCTCATTTTCATTAGTTCCAGAAATTAGCAAGTCATCTACATATATTAATACAAATATTTTATCTTTACCACTATACTTTTTATATAAGCATGGATCACCTTTAGACCTTATAAAACCTTCTAGAGTTAGTAGTGAATTAATTTTAATATTCCAGGATTTAGGCGAACTTTTCAACCCGTACAATGACTTATTTAATTTAACAATATTATTGTCTCCTGAGTAGGCCCCTTCTGGTAAACTTACATATACATTTTCTTTAATCTCACCATATAGAAAAGCCCCTGTGACATCCATTTGGTATATAGGTAAGTTATGTTTCGTTGCAATTACTACAAATAACCTAAACGTTGCTAGTTTAGCAACTGGGGCATAAATGTCATTTAAGTTGATTATATCTTGTTGTTCGAACCCCCTAGCTACAAGCCTAGCCTTATACTCTTTGACATTATTTACATTTTTTTTCCTAAAGACCCATTTGCTACTTATAGGCTTTGAACTTACAGGTAATTCACAAACTTCCCATGTATTATTGTCACTCAGAGTCTTAAGTTCCTTAGCGATAGCTGCTCTCCACTTACTGGCATCGCTCCGGCTCATGGCCTCACCATATGTGGTAGGATCACATTCACTTTGGTCCAGCTGCACCCTATTACACTTGTAGAACTCTGTTTGTTTACGCTCACGCTGACACCTTTCCCTTTCTATGGGTGAGCCAATTTCTTCTAGTAGATGTTCTTCTTCACTGCATGGCAAGTAGTCACTGTCATCTTCCAAGTTATCTTCTAGTATGCTACTCATTTGGGTTGCCTCTATCTCCTCGTGGTCGAAAGTTGTTATCTCATCAATATCTGTATCGGGACTATTTTCTTGCTCTGTCTCTTCTTCAAGGTTTAGGGACACTACATTTTGCCCTTCACCTTCCTTCACTTGATGTTTTTCCTTCTCTTTTTGCTTTAAGAATACAATGTCCCTTTTTGTTTCCACCTTATTCTTCTCGGGATAGTAAATACGATACCCTTTCACATCCTCCTCGTATCCGACCATCAATCCCTTCTCTCCTTTCGGATCCCACTTCAGTCTCTTTTCCTTTGGAATGTGTACATATACTTCTGTACCAAAGGCTTTTAACTCATGGATATTGTAAGTTTTCCCAGTCCATACTTCAAATGGAGATCGCCCATCCTCACGGCTCTTCCCAGTCCTGTTCAACACGAACACTGCTGTATTTATGGCTTCGGCCCATAACTTCTTTGGTAAATTTCTCTCATGTATCATTGTCCTCGCCGCTTCCACCAATGTTCTATTATCCCTCTCAGCCTTTCCATTCTGTTCTGGGGTGTATGGTACTGTGGTTTGGTGTGTTATTCCACGACTTGTAAACACTTCCTTTACGTACCTGTTCACAAACTCCAGGCCGTTATCACTTCTGAATGTCTTCACCTTGTTTCCAGTATTATTCTCAGCCTTATTTATAAAGTCCTCAATTATATACTTGATCTTATCTTTTGTTTTTACAAAGTACACACTTCTGAAATTTGAATAGTCATCTTTCAGCACAACGAAGTACCTTGACCCACCAACTGACGGTTCCTCCATTGGACCGCAGGTATCAACATGAATTAATTCACATGTCCTGGTACTCTTGTGTTCGCTTCTATTAAATGGCAATCTGTGTATTTTCCCAACCAAGCAACTTTCACACACTGGGTTGGATGTTTGTTTAACCTCAATGTTGTTTTTTTGCAAGATATCTTTTACGTAGGAGAAGTTTTGATGCGCCAATCTTTTGTGCCACTCGTTTAGGTCGTTTGACGCTAATTTTGCAGTACTCGCAATTTTACAATTGTCATTGTTATAGCGTAAGTCCAAGTAAAATGAGTTTCCAATTCTTTTCGCAACCGCACAAATTTTGTTTGACTTGAAAAATTTGCATGAGCTGTCATCTGTCACCATGACATAACCTTTGTCTGTGGCGCGATTTACCGAAAACAAGTTTGTTTTTAGTTCAGGGACATACAACACGTTTTCTATGACTGTGTCAATCCATTCGTTTCCGTTCGATACTTGAACTGCCATCTGTCCGTGCCCAAGTGCATTTATCACTGCTCCATTACCGATGATTACAGGCTTTGGCGAAGTATTTGAGAACGATGTAAACAGTGCACGGTCCTGGCACATGTGATCACTAGCGCCAGAGTCCACTAGCCACTTGGATTTTTGCAGTTGATGCGACCGGTTAGACACCACAAACGCGTTACTATTCGTTTTGTTTTCACTTCTTGACATTCTTTGTTTTCGAAAACGGCACTGGGCTTTGAAATGTCCAAACTTTCCACAGAAGAAACAGTTATTATTATTGCTCACGTTCCCTTCACTCTTAGTTTTATTGTTACTTTTACTCTCGGTTTGATAATGTCCACTTTTACCAGATTTGAAACCTTTTGTTGGTCCTTTATTTTTCACAACGAATGCAGAAGGTGTTGCTTGCTGTGCTCCTTCGTTTTTTTCTTTAACTCTCTCTTCTTCAATCAGTAGTCTGGCCACTAGATTATCAAATGTTTGTTTGTCGTCAGGCGCCGATTCCCAAGCCGAAACGAAGTGTTTATATTCATCTGGTAACGACATTAATACTTTCGTGATTACAAATTTGTCTGAAATTTCTTCCCCCATCTGTTTCAATTGGTTTTGTAGTTCTTGTATCTTAGATAAAAAAATGGACATGTCGATACCTCTTTCGAACTTATATTGAAAAAATCTCTGCTGTATGATGTGCACACTAGTCTCAGTTTTCTGTTCATATACGCTGTGGAGTTTTCGCCACATCTCGGCAGAACTCGTACATGTAATAATATGTAGCATTGCCTCTTCCGACATTCGTGTTACCAGTAACGTTTGCGCTTTGGCATCTTTAGATTCCCATGCAGGTATCTCACTGGCCACTTCGGGCTTCACCTGCCTTCCCTCCACAATGTTTAACCACCCAAGGCCCCTCAGCTGTACTTTTGTTTGGAATTTCCAGATATTCCAATTTCTGGCCCCTTCTAACTTGATCACATTGACGTTGTTGTTATTTCCCTCCATTCTGACCTTGTCCTTTCCCAACTAAGAACAAGTACTTCCCGACGATGTTTTACGGTGCCCGAGCCTGAGCAACACGCCGCAAACTGTAATGAGCTAACCTCAATCTTTCCTTCTCGCCGATTTTATTGCCGCCGTAACTAGCGTCACTTTACATCAAGCTGTTATATGTGTCTGGGCCCATAACCTGATGTTTTAAAAATTAGAAACCAGCACTTTTGTGATAAACACGTTAGTTTTTATTTCTAATTAATACAATGTGAATAGTTACACTTTGAAGAGTAAAACGGAAGTGAGAAAAAAAAAAATTTATACCAACATTTGGATAACATATTCATTCTTTGCATTGCAGCCAACTTAAAAATTGCGGATAAACATTGCCATATTAATAACACCATCGATCTTATTATTTTTTTAACGTTCAGTTTTTGTTTTTTTTTTTTTAGGTGGGAAAATCATCTAATGACTAATCCCGCTCTTGGGCGGAGCGGGAGATAGTGTCAGACTTTTACTGACTAAAAGCCCACACCTGTTCCTTCGTTGCCTTCGTCCCAGGACCCCGGGTTTCGTTTTCACACTACCCATGGCCCCAGTAGGCTTCGACCCTGCTGGGCAATTTGCTGACATCACCCTGAGGCACGCGTGGAACAATACGCGCCGTTGACGACTTGGGCTCCGTCCGGACAGTTACCGGACGGCGAGCAATGGGTGGCTCGCCGTCCGGAAGCCTGCGCCTACGGTGGCCGGAAATCGGGATCGAAATCCCGGCGGCGGTTGGGGCGTGAGGACCGTCGCCGTTGCCTCACGCGATCGGCCGCCTCCTTTGCTAGCATTACTGCTTCGCAGAAGGAAGCGACCGCCTGCCACTCCTCCTCGCTCCGGACCATGGCCTGTACCAAGGCCCGGCGCGAGAGATCGCCGCCGCCGATCGCCCCTACGAGGACACGGCGTTGCTCTTATCTAGCCAGTGTCAATTTTATAAGTATTCGTATTTAGTTTCTGATGCAGAATAAAGTCATATGTAAAGTGTTTTTCATTATTCGGACTCGAGCACCGAGGGTTCCGAACAAACTTACATATATGTAAATATTTCGATTTTCCGACAAAGTCTCAAAGATTTTTCCGAATCGCAAAAAAAGGTATTATTTTGTGACATAACTACAAATTTACGATTTTTAGACTTTTATTCTTTGTTTGTACTGTGAGACCTTGATTCGTGCTAATTTTCAGAATTCTAGGTCTACGAAATATTTCCCTATAGGTTATGATTTTCGAGCGAAACGAACCATAAACGGCCTTAGCTTAAAATTAATTGACTTAGAAGTTTGGTTTTTTCTCTGCTTCAAGGGATAATATGATCATTTAATATTAATTTTAGCTTAATACATCTCCACTCGTTCCTGAGGAAAAGGTTTTAATAGACAGGTAGGTGGACAGTAAAATCTATATATATATAAAGACGAAATACCAGTCACTGATTAATCACAAAATCTCAGAAACTACAAACTTAAAATTGGGCAGATAGGTTTGTTATAAGGTGTAGACATCCAATAAGAATGGATTTTACGAAATTCATCCCCTAAGGGGTTGAAATGGGGGTGCAAAGTTTGTATGGAGAAACCAACTTTCATGCGGGCGAAGCCGCTGGCAAAAGCTAGTGATCTTATAAAGGGAATAAGGGTTTTTACTGACTAAGGTACTAAAACCCTGAAAAATAAACGTTTTTGTCCAGAAGTCCTGAAAATAAAGTCTCACTAATACCTGTTTGCCTAATGACGCGTCCACACGTTCCGCACACATGTGCGACACGCCATCTAATCATTGCTGTAATGCAACAATTCACAAACAAATTCAGCTAATTTGGATGCCTAACTATTGCGTAATCACACTATACGATCCGGCCAATGACAATGCTGTTTTAGAAATTTGTTGCGGCCATGTTGATCCTAACGGCATTGTTGTTTGGGATTTTCATGTTTTACCGAACGTGTCTTCCACACAGTCGTGATGTCGATACTGGAAATATAGAAGAACATAAGGGACATTTTTATGTTTTTCGTAAAATACACTTATATCGATCATCGTAAGGTACATTTTTACATTTTAGGTGAATGTCCCTTACGTTATTTTATATTTCCAGTATCGACGTGTCATTGAAGTAGTTCTACGTAGTTTTGTACTAGGACTGGTTATTTTAGAGGTTCCATACCTAAAAAGGTAAAAACGGAACCCTTATAGGATCACTTAGTTGTCTGTCCGTCTGTCTGTCTATCTGTCTATCAAGACCCTTTATCTCGGAAACGGGTGGAGGTATCAAATTAAAATTAAAACTATATACTCAGGTTGCGATCCCTTGAAGCTGTGAAATAATCAAACACCTGAATTAACGGAAAAAAAAATACGGCCGTTTATGTCGCAAAAACCGTGTATTTCGACACTCTCAAGGGAATCAAAATTCATAGGGTACTTCCTGTTGACCTAGAATCCTGAAATTTGGCATGAAGTAAGGTCTCATAACACAAGTATAGGAAAAAATCTTTACATGTATATTTGTAGTTACGTACAAAATTCGGAAAAATCTTCGTAACTCAATTCGGGAATCGATTTTTTTTATAGGTAAATTTGTACGGAACCTCGGTACGCGAGTCCGACTCGCACTTGCCCAGTTCTTTTTGTACCATGTCTCTATCACTAGGAATTACTTTTGTATCGTAGGTGCATTCACAAACATTCAAACTCACCTACCTATACAAGATACCCGAACCCGGAGCAACTAACTGTATCCCATACAAAAAAAAAACCGTGCTGGAATCGAACCCAGGCAGATAATTTAAAAGATGGAAAGATGACGTATTAAAATAAAAGTAGCTGGTACACTCTGAGCCAGAACAACCAAACTATGTGAGCGATGGAAGCATTTGGAGGAGGCTTTTACCGCCGATGTTGATATTGATAGCAACTAAAATACTAACACACAACACTAACAAATATAGTTATAAGTATTTTTAGGGTTACAGTGTCCATAGGGTAAAAACGGGACACTATTACTAAGACTTCACGGAACATCCGTCTGTCACCAAGCTGTATCTCATGAACCGTGATAGTTAGACTGTTGAAATTTTCACAGATGATGTATTTCTATTGCCGCTATAATAAAAAATACAAAAAACTGAATTAAATAAATATTTAAAAGAGGCTTCTATACAACAAACGATTTTTTTTGCTGTTTTTTGCTCGATACTAATAATAGTTATAATATAGTGTCTAATGTTGTACAGTACGGAACCCTTCGTGCACGAATCCGACTCGCACTTGGCCGGTTTTATATATAGTCCTTGAAGGTTTGCTATTTATTTTTAAGGTATTGCCTCTATCCCAGATTACAAACAAATCATGGTCACCATGCTAACTGCATAGCAAATTTAAATAATTCCACTGCTCTCTAAATTGGGTAGCATATCATACGCACCAGTCCTAATGTTTGCTCTGCTGTGGCCGAGTGCCAACTGCCGTGCAATAACCGTATAAGAACTAATGTTAGTTTTATCTAAATGCTTTTTAGAGCTTTTGTGTGTCATACTGACTGCCTACTACCTGTAATATATCACTGCTAAGTAAAGACTTCTTTCATGAATTAAACCTCTTTAGGTTCTAGGGTTTTTTTTATGGGAAAACTTATAGAGCACTAACCTGGTCTTTGATACTTCAGCAAAGGTCCAGCCTCGAGGTTTGCCAGTGAGTCATGGAACATAGTATCCTGGGGGTTCGGATTTCGTACCGTGTAAGGAACACAATACTGCGCGCCGAAACTAAGATTTAGATAGGACATATCAGCCGCATGCAAATGAGCTGTGGGTTAAAGATCCACTTACTCGATTCCATTAAATGGCACGGCATAGCAAGATACCACCGTGTCCTCGTGGGGGCGATTGGCAGCGGTGATCTCTTGCGCCAAGCCATGGTACAGGCCATGGTCCGGAGCGGAGAGGAGTTGCAGAAGGTCGCCTCCTACTGCGAAGCAGTAATGCTAACAAAGGAGGAGGCCAATGGCCCTCGCGCCCCAGCCGATTTTCAGATTCCGATCCCGATTTCCGGGCACCGTAGGCGCGTGCTTGCGGACGGTAACCGTCCAGACCGAGCCCAAGTCGTCGACAGCGCGTAGTGTCCCACGCGCCTCAAGGAGACGACAGCAATTGTAGGGGCCCAGCATGGTCGAAGCCTACTTGGGCCAAGGGTCTGATTCTGAAAGGTAGACTCGGCCCCGGTACGAAAGGCAACGAAGAAACAGGAGTGAGTTTTTAGTCAGTAAAAGTCTGAAACTATCTCCCGCTCCGCATAAGAGCAAGGATGTCATTGGAAGAATTGCCCACCGAGAAAAAAAACGACATACCAAGACAAAGGTGGAGAGATGAACTTGACTCTTAGCGGAGGTTTCCAATGGCAGAAAATAGACGTGTGTGGAATGGAATGTGTGTGGAATGGTGTGTGTGAGGGATGGAAAGGAATTAGACAGATAGAAAGATTTATTATAGCCTTTCTAGTCATATCACCTTTCACACAGTTTTCCTATTTCTTTGGTTTCGCTAATCGTAAAGCGTAACTTAAACTCATACCAATTTTCTGCAAGACATTATGCTGTCAATTAATTGAAATATACATCCTTATTTTTAAATTAGTTAAAAAAAAATAATGGGACTCTATCCGCACCCTTTACTGATCATATTTTTGTATCCCAAAATTGTCCACGAAAATTGGTCATACTTGGTAAATTCATAATAGGATCAATCATTCATAACAATTGCTACTAGAAAATACTACGCAGTGATTTTCCATTTTGATCGTCATTTGTTCATTCATAATCAATAGCCTGTACAATATTTCCATAAATTGAGTGATATTTTGGGATATAAACAAATGCTAATAACTTTGCTGTTTATGAATATTATTTATTGAGGCTTTACTTAAAAAATAAAAATACCTTTTCTACTAAGCCCTTTAAGTATTTGTACTAATTAAAAAATAGTGGTGTATTATGTACTAATTTCTTTATACGTGTCAAGCATTCATCGTAATAAACATACCACACACACACACACAGACAAACTTTCGCCTTTGTAATGTAAGTGTGATGTGATATATTATGTACATTTTATTTATTGTTTATTCTTTTTGGACTTTTATAGTTGCAAGTATATGTCAGTCCGATTTACCCAATTTTATGTACACGTATTACAAATATGTCATGTTCACATAACTATGCTTCTCTCGTCTCCGACTCTCCTCGAAATGTTAAATCATGAACATAAAATAAATTACCTGCAAAACCCTTCAGCCTTCAGCCCGAACCTCATTTTTCAAAACTCCTACTAAAGCATTCACGTCGCGGTCACTCCACGTGATAGTTTATTTAGACAAACGTCTAGACATTCCACGAGACATACCCAAAGGTCGTATAAGACCTATGATAATAATATATTATTTGCTCATTTCATCATGTAAATATATTGCTAGTGTTTACATAGGAGGCTCAAAGACATTCTAGATAGTTTACTGTCTAGATGGAATTTCAATATTAGTTTTTCAACAAATATTTTCCAATAATATATTGTTACACCTACACCATTTGAATCTAGTAATTTATTTTTTTGTTTTTGTTTTATAAACTACTTTTTCAAATTATGTATTCAATTAGAATACATAATTTGAAACCACTTTTTACCATGCTCAGATATCATAATAAAAGATTACATATTTTTTCAACCTTTGACAGACTCGATTTGATCACTATTTCACCTTTTCGAAACAGTTTCTTCTCGTCCAACATACCTAAGTGTCTCATGACGAAAGTCTATGACCAGTGTGTCTTGCTAGTGATAGCATATGGCTCTGAAACCTGGTCGCTTACAATGGGCCTTAGTAATAGTAATAAAGTCACCTAAAGAGCAATGGAAAGGGCAACACTCAGGGTTTCTTTACATGATCGCGTCAGGAATGAAGATCTGCAAGAGAAACAAGGCTGCATAACCCGAACAATCGTCAAACTTAAGTGGCAGTGGGCTGGGCAGTGGCAGTGGCTGCTCCCATTACAAATGCTCAATTATTGTGTATTGTATTTAGCTAATACTAAATTTTAAGTTTTTTTTTGTACAATCTTTTTGGGTAAAATAAACAGTATTATTTATTTATTTATTTAATGGGACCGAAAGCTTCTGCAGTGGTGACTGCGCACCAGACAACGCAGCATTGGAAGGAATTGGAAGGACAGGGACCGATAAACTGGTGAGAGTCGCAGGAATGCAATGGATGCGAAACGCACAGGACCGTTCGTTGTGGCGACACTTGGGCGAGGCCTATGTCCAGCAGTGGACGTCTTTCGGCTAAAATGACGACATGGAGCGACTGCATATCTGACCTCCATAACACAGTAATTGGGTTACACGATATCCCTTGGCAAAAATGGTGTCAAATTTCTTGGCTTCCAACTATTCGTAATAACTGTCAAAGAAAGATACGTACAAAACATTTAAGGAATACATTCATTGTGCGGAAACGAAGTCTGTGTTTTCTCATAGCTACAACTTAAGGGCCTTTAAGTCAAAGCAAATAGGTTACTTTTAAGCAAGAATGCTCCATCATCGATCACAGTATCGCTTACTATCAGCCCCCCTAGTCAAGTTACGATCGTTTCTTTTGCGTAAAACTCCTCGAGTAGGCCACGCCTCCGATTCCTTTCTGACGTCATCGCAACGCTTAGTCATGTGGTCAGAACAAAGGAATCGGAGGCGTGGCCTACTCGAGGCGTTCGACGCAAACGAAACGATCGTAACTTGGCTAGGGGGCAGGTGAGAAAATAGTTAAACGCGAGCCTAACAATAATAATTTTAAAAAAAGATAGTTGCCAACAGCTTAACGTGCTTAACGAGCTATGAAGAAAAACTTAGAATTTACCAGTCCTGTAAGAAAAAATAGCAAATATAGTCATAGTCATTTATTGGTAAGGGATTCTTACAAGTCATTTATAGAATGTTACATAAAATTAGTCAACAAAAGATTACATAACAATGTCAAGTAATAAAACATGTCAAACAAATAAAAGAAATAAAGTAATTGAAGTAAATTAAAACAAAAACAGTCCTATTAAAAGACAAAATATTTTTCATTCCAAATATACGCGTCAAAGCTTAATTAAATTAAATCAAAAATTCGTCAAAAGAATAAAAGCTTGCTCGATAAGCCATTTTTTCAAACGAGCTTTGAAGCTCCATATAGTTGCGTGTCCTTATATAAAATAATTTTCCCCAAAACATACAAGATACTGGCTTATAATACCTCAGCAACGCTTCCAACTCAGCTAGACATACTTTAACTAGAAGTGGCTTCCTCACAATAGTTGACCGGGATAGGAATCGAAGTTACGACCACTCGATCGTTTGTCAACAAGCCTTTGGGCTATTGTCAGTGCACAAAAGACCGGTAGACATAGCCCGCTCTTCTGCATTTATGCACTGCATCGGAAATTCTGAAATGGGGAGTGGGTTTAATATGGCACTGGTTCTTGGCAGCGACTTCGCCTGCGTAAATGGGGGAAATCATCTTACGGGAACATATTCCCTTTATGAGAAAAAAAATACACTTTGTCCTAATCTGGGACAACCAAAGGTTTGACCGCCCCTCCCTTGCGCATTTATTTGAAGTGGGAAATCATGCAACAACTTCTGCTCTACGGTGGAGTATAAGGGCATATCAGACTTTTACTGGCTAAAACCACACCTGCGTCCTTCAGTTGCTCTTTGCGTTCCATCACCACAGTATCCCTTTCCGAATCTAGGACAGCCGATGGGGTTGACCGCCCCTCCCTTGCGCATTTATTTGAAGTGGGAAATCATGCAACAACTTCTGCTCTGCGGTGGAGTATAAGGGCATATCAGACTTTTACTGGCTAAAACCACACCTGCGTCCTTCAGTTGCTCTTTTTGGTTCCATCACCACAGTATCCCTTTCCGAATCTAGGACAGCCGATGGGGTTGACCGCCCCTCCCTTGCGCATTTTTTTGAAGTGGGAAATCATGTAACAACTTATCATCTACGGTGGAGTTAAAGGGCATATCAGACTTATACTGGCTAAAACCACACCTGCGTCCTTCAGTTGCCCTTTGCGTTTCAGCACCACAGTATCCCTTTCCGAATCTAGGACAACCGATGGGGTTGACCCCCCTCTCTTGCGCATTTTTTTGAGGTGGGAAATCATGCAACAACTTCTGCTCTAGGGTGGAGTAAAAGGGCATGTCAAACTTTTACTGACTAAAACCACACCTGCGTCTTTCAGTCACCCTTTGCGTTCCAGCACCACAGTATCCTTTTCCGAAATTTCCCTGGCCTTTTTTGTTAACTTTCTCATAATTCCTTTTAGTTGAACGTGAAAGGTAACAAATAGGAAAACACTTTTGCCTTTGTAATCTACTATATATAATTATATAGAAGGAGAAACTGACTGACTGACATAATAACGCACAGCTTAAACTACAGGGCCTAGGAGTATGAAATTTTGCACAAGCTTTCTTTTTATGACGTAGGCGAGCACTAAGAGAGGGGGTTTTCTAAAATTTAGCCCCTAGAGGGGTCAAATGGGGGTCCAAAATTTGTATGGAGAAACCTATTTTCGCGTACGTGAAGCCGCTGGCAGATGCTAGTGATTCATATTCATTCTCTTTGTTGTACATACAACTTTTCTATAGCAATAAAAATTGAAAAGCATTGAAAAGTACACACACCAGCTTAAACCATAATTGGGTTTTCTTACAGATTACTACCTACTTATATATTCGGTTGAAATTAACTCCGGTAGAAATAAACCGCTATTTAATTTTATGATTACGCAGACTTTATCCATAGGTATATAATTATCTTTGAGCATGAAGGCTTAGTTTAAGGTCTTGGTTTGGGCAAAATATGATTGAGTTTTTTTCTAAATTTGTGCCCAGTTGTCATCAAGCAAGGTAGTCTCAAGTAAGGGAGGTCGGGTCAAGCGCCATCACTACATTCAACCTCCCTTACTTGAGACTTTTAGGCGTTTTCCTGTCCCCCTAGTCTAAAATTCACTAGGCTTATAACTACGTAGTAACAATAAACCTCTTAATAGCTAATCAAGAACATCTAGTTATTTTCTAGGTAGTCAAATAATTATAAATGCGCAAGATTTGAATAAAAAATATTTGTTTATTACAAGCTTCTGCCATTGGCTTTGCCCGCGTAAAAGATACATTTATAAGCATGTATTAAAAAATTAGCATCCTACTGGTGAAAGAATTTTCAAAATCGGTCCCGTAGTTTTTTGAGTTTATGTATTACAAAAAAAACTGGGCAAGTGCGAGTCGGTTTCGTGGCTTAACAGTATGTTTATATAGATAAGTTGTATATGTCCGTACAAACTTACCTATATAAACAGTTCCATTCCCGAATGGAGTCTCGGCGACTTTTCCGAATCGCAAAAAAAAGTTTTTTTTTTGTGATGTAGCAACAAAACGGTTTTCAGATTTTTTCCTATACCTGTGCTATAAGACCTTGCTTTACGCAAAGTTTCAGGATTTTGGGTCAACGGGAAGTACCCTATGAATTTTGATTCGAGAGTGTCATGAGTAGGTTTTTTTGAGACATAAACTACCGTATCTTTTTTTTTGTTAACTTAGAAATTTGATTTTTTCACAGCTTCAAGAGACTGCAGAATTGTGTATATGGATACCTTCACGCGTTCCTTAGATAAAGGGTCTTGACAGACAGACAGACAGAGAGACAACAGACCGACGGACAACGAAGTGATCCTATAAGAGTTCCGTTTTTTCCTCATGATGTACGGAACGCTAAAAAATACCAATTGTTCTTCGTTACAATAAGATCTTTGAAATGACAGCAAATACTTAGATTTTTTTTTTATTTGGCACACAGATGCTACTTAAATGAAGGTCACCTGAACTTATATAGTACATACTTGAAGGGTTTATGTATTTGGCTGGACCTTACAGCTAGGTAGCAACAGATGAACTATAGAAGTAATTCCTTACAATAGATTTGATCATCATTAATTTTATTAAAATTGACTATTTGATATGCTGGTGGCTACCTTGGCCAGCTGGGTAGCATACATAATACAAATGTATTGATACAATACGAGGTAGTAGTTTGGCTAGCAGAACAGCCTCCTAGCCAAGTTACAACTGTTTCGTTTCTATTCTCTTTTCGTCGACCGCCTCGAGACGGCCACGCCTCCTATTCCTTTGTTCTGACCACGTGGGTCAGAACAAAGGAATAGGACGCGTGGCCGTCTCGTGGCGATCAACGAAAAGAGAATCGAAACTAAACGGTTGTAACTTGGCTAGGGGGGCAGATGGTCGATGAAGCCGAAAGGTTCTAGAATAGAGACCGCGTACCGGAAGACATAGCGTTGGAAGGTCTCCCACAAGGTAGACTGTTGACCTGGTGAAGATCGTAGGAATCCGATGTATGCGAGTCGCAGAGAAATGTGTCTTTTTTTATAGGTTCGCGCTTGACCACTACCTCACCTGATGTCTCTCGTATTCCCACTACCAAAAACAGAAAACCGTTTGTTGTAGTTCGGTCCGGTGTAGATCTATGTCCAACAGTGGACGTATTTCAGGTGAAATAATGATGATAATAGATACAAAGTAAGCATTGGATACGAATAACTAAAGATAAAAAAATATATCTATTCCACCTGTATTATTGTCAAATCAACGTTGAAACCACTACCTACAATTTCAAACCAGAACCAGTCGATATCTCTACTGTTACTTCGCCATGAATATTTGACACAGTCATTACCGTAATAAGAGGGTGTTCGGGGGAGGGTGGGGTAAAGGGAGGGTGGGCAAAAGGGGGGTGTTCATTAAAATAATGACAACTGTAGTGCCCTTAACTGGTTAAAGTGAACTCTCATTAACGCTGGTTGAAAGAAATATGTCGGTCAAGGGGTTTTGCTGTTTCGAATGCATCAAAAATATTGTGATTTTTATTTTTTTTGCATTATACAGTTGTTTTTTATAAATAATTTATTGAAAAAAAAATGTAGTGTAACTTATAGGTACTTTAAATTTATTTTGGATAGAACCTTATTTTTGTGAGTTCGTGCTCGCGTTCGTGAAACATTATTATTATATTTAGATTTGTTGAGCAGTTAGACGAATTTTTAGCTTAAAGATAATGTGCTGTTTTTCATTTTAATTCTTCCAGTCCTTCTAAAGTTAGGCTGTCATTGTACCCATAGATTTAAGTTTGTGTGAGTTTTTTTTAATGTTATAAACTAGTGCTTGACAGCAATCCCACCTGATGATAAGTAGTGATGCAATCGTTGATGATGAGGCGCACTAGTTTATTAAGAGCCTATTCATTCTAGCCTTGAAGACACCTAAATTATAATCGGACGGAAAGACCGCAGCAAGCAAGTTGTTCCAGTTCCTCGATGAACGTGGTATAACGACAAGGCGAAACGTTTGGTCCGGACCGTAGAGGTTTCAACAACGTAATGGTGGATACTCGCCGAATCGAAATACTTGGATAATAATATTTACTATCTGTATGTACCTACATTGTGGATTTTAAGGCACGGTTGGCGCAGTGATTAACTGTGTTTGGCTGCTGTGTTGCGTGTCGCAGGTTCAATTTTAAGAGAGTTGTTCCATACATGTTATGTTGCACAGCAGTGCTGCCACGTCTTAACGCAATCCATTTGACGACCTAAACTGAACTGTTAAATGGATGGAGCTATATAGGGTGTATAGACCCACCTTGTTCCCTCGCACGACTGACATTTAATATGTCATGGTGCAACGCCGTGTCCTCGTGGGGGCGATCGGCGGCGGCGATCTCTCGCGCCGGGCCTTGGTACAGGCCATGGTCCGGAGCGAGGAGGAGTGGCAGGCGGTCGCCTCCTTCTGCGAAGCAGTAATGCTAGCAAAGGAGGCGGCCGATCGCGTGAGGCAACGGCAACGGTCCTTACGCCCCAACCGCCGCCGGGATTCCGATCCCGATTTCCGGCCACCGTAGGCGCAGGCTTGCGGACGGCGAGCAATGGGTGGCTCGCCGTCCGACCGTCCGGTAACTGTCCGGACCGAGCCCAAGTCGTCGACGGCGCGTATTGTTCCACGCGCGCCTCAGGGTGACGTCAGCAAATCGTAGGGGCCCAGCAGGGTCGAAGCCTACTGGGGCCATGGGTAGTGTGAAAACGAAACCCGGGGCCCTGGGACGAAGGCAACGAAGGAACAGGAGTGGGTTTTTAGTCAGTAAAAGTCTGACACTATCTCTCGCTCCGCCCAAGAGCGGGATTTGTCATTAGATGATTTTCCCACCTTAAAAAAAAAAAAAAAAAAAACATGTCATGGTAAAATTTGGCGCAGTTGTAAGACACACAAAGTCATTGTTTATAAGGGTTCCGTACACGAAGGGTAGCAATGGTACACTATTATTAAGTTTCCGCTGTCTGTCCGTCCGTCTGTCTGTCTGTCTGGCTGTCCATCTGTCAGCCGGCTGTACCTCATTAACCGAGATAGAGATTTGAAATTTTCAGAAAATGTGTATTGCTATTGCCGGTACAATTAAAAATAATGAAATGAGGATAAAGTTGAAGTTTAAAGTGAAGATAAAGAATGAAAAGGGATTCCTATACTAGAAAAGTTCTTTGGTCGGCGTTTTTTTTTTAGTTGATATAAACCAGTGCTTGACTGCGATCCCACCTGATGGTAAGCAGTGATGCAATCATCGATGGTGAGAAGCACTAGTTTATTAAAAGTCTATTCACTCTAGCTTTTGCTATTTTTATTATTTTTTTGTTAAACTTTCTGCATAATTGTTTGTTCATTATGTATGACTGTGTTCTAAATAAACGTGTTTTCCTTATTTCTACATTTATTCAAAATAAAGCACTAAAACATGCTAAAAAGTAAAAATATCGCCATAACAGAAACTAAACACTAAACAATTCGAAAATTCCTAATAAAATACCAACTCCACGATAAAGAACCCATAAATTATACATAAACAAGAAACACTAACTCCTAACATAACTTAAGTTGCTATAATATTTACCTACCTCTCGACCTTGACGAAATAATTATCCTCCCTTTGTAACTTTACTAATTAACTTCATATTCAGGGCATTAACTTTATACCCCTTGGTAGAATTACATTATTTGTATCGATTTTTAAGTTTGATTGTAACATTTACCTGAATCTGTCAATTGTCACGTATTTAGCTGAGGATGTATAAGTGTCATTTTACCATCTTTTCCGTTTTTATGTTTCCTTACCCGAAGGGTACTCGTAAAAACGGAACCCTATTGCTAAGACTCCGCTGAATGTCTGTCTGTCACCAGGTTCCATCTCATGAACCTTGATACATAGACGGTTAAAATTTTCACAGATAATGTATTTCTATGTAAAATAAATATTTAAGTGGTGCTCCCATGCAACAAAAGTGTTTTTTGCCGTTGTGTGCTTCAGATAGTACGGAACCCTTCGTGCACGAGTCCGACTCACACTTGGCCGGTTTTTAAATTGTTTGATTTTTTTTTTTATTGAAATTCTTAATGTATTTTTATTTTCTTTGATCTATATAGTGAAAAATAAGTATATTAAAGGAAGTTTGAAAGTGGCGCCAGTGACTGAAAAGTTGAAAGGAAATCGTTTGTATGGCTAAGTTAAAAGGTGATATGAAACGCATATTGCTAAAAGAGATTGAGAGGGAGGCTAAGGAAGGGAGGGAAGAAAAGAGATTTAGTAATAGCATGACTGGTGACAAGACAGAATGAAAAAAAAAACATATTACACCGACCCCAATTAATACGGAACAAGGGCAGGAAGACAATGATATCTATATCCAAATTATTTGCCATTTTTTACCCATTTTTATTGACATTATTTATATTAAATGGCTATACCAACATATGAACTTATACAACTATTTTTAAGACCTTATAAAACAAATATATGATTTGCAATAAATATTGAATTGAATTAAGAGGCTTGTCATCATCATTACCTCTCTACTAAGGATTGTAATCACTTACGACATGTCTTTAACTCATGCGGACTTCTTTAAGCTCATTCAATGGGCCGGGTGTAAAGTAAATATGCTCAGGGCAGAGTTCCGGCAAGGTGACAGACGTACGGTTCCCTATTATTTACTTAAACAAAAGTGAAACCAAGTAGAGGCCCCGACTTACGAGTTGCACGTCATGGGTTTAAAATCAAACCCGGGTAGGCGTTTCTTTTTGTATTAATTATTTCATCACCTAATCCACCTCTCAAAACGATGAAAGAAAACATCATAAGGAAACCGACATATCCTAGAACCAAACATTTGAAAACTTTTGTTGTCTGCTAACTTACACTGGACTCGCGTGGTAGATTACAAGCTATCTGCTCTTATCTAGAGAGAGACCATACCTAATATGGCTGATCATGTAGTGTTGACTGGTCTCGATGGGTGACTGCTGTGGACGCCCTCTACCCCAGCTAGAGGATATATAGGGTGTTAAGAAGATGTAGCGTACCTAATACAGTAAAACAGTCCATGCACTATTATACTGTGGGTCAGTTATACACAGGGCTCGTACAATGCTCTACGAGTCCAATATAATAACGCGTTCCGGGTATTACTGGGGTTGCCGCGTTTCTGTAGCGCGTCGGGGATGTTCGCGGATGCGCGTGTTCCGGATTTCGGCTCACTGCTGCGGCTGAGAATCGCATCACTGATGCGTCGGATGCGCGACAGCCCCAATAGCCTCGTGGCTACTGTAGCCGGCAGGGTGGATGGCCTAATGGTGTCTCACTGGATGGCGGTACACAGACCGTCTTTCAGGTATGTGAAGTAGACTTATTGTATTGTGCTGTATTGTGTTGTATTGTATTGTTTTGTATTGTATGTCTTTTTGTTTTTCTTTAGTATGTATTTATTTAATGCTTTTTTTTTTTGACTGTTTTTGTTAAAGCTATGGATCTCTGGTCTGAAAATAACGTTTATTATTATAAATTTCGACACGACCATGGCCTACACAACACTATGTTCAGTCCTATTTCGGAACTTATACGCTACAAAGCCAGGCAGTTCACGGTCGTCAGTTAGCCATGAATGTGAACGATTATGTTCAGTTTCTGGTACTGTTGTAAATTTTGTAATTACGCCGCGCCTGGCCGTACCATGTGGAACCTAACTGGGTACAAAACATACATAAAACTTATGAACCTATAATAATTATTATTATGGATGTAAATGTACTGGATGTGGCGCTTTGATTGGGTTGATAAGGTTGCCTTTATTCTTTAGTTTTGTTTTGTTTGGGTGGGAAATCATCTAATGACATCTCGCACCCTTGGGCTGAGCGGAAGGGCGTGTCAGATTTTTCTTTGTTCCAGGGCGCCGGGGTTCACTTTTGCACAACCCTTGGCCTCAATAGGCTTCGACCCTGCTGGGCCTCTACGATTTGCTGACATCTCCTTGAGGCGCGCGTGGAACACTGCGCGCCGTCGACGACTTGGGCTCGGTCCGGACGGTTACCGGAGGGTCAGGCGGCGAGCAATGGGTAGCTCGCCGTAAGCCCACGCCTACGGTGGCTGGAAATCGGGATCGGAATCAAATTCAAACAAAAAAATTCAAACGTCTATTGTTTAAACAAATGTTGTTTAGGTACATACATTCCTATTAAATTATAAATCACTACAGCATACATTGCTTGCTGAACAAATGGTCGATGGGGACGAAGGGTTATGGAATGGCGACCACGTATCTGAAGACGCAGCGTTGGGAATCCGATGGATGCGAGACGCACAGGACTGGTCATTATGGCGACACTTGGGGGAGACCTATGTCCAACAGTGGACATCTTTCGACTGAAATGATGATGATGATGATGACAGCATACATTACATAAAAAGATTATATTTATATGTTAATAAACTTTTTGGAATCGTCCTTATCATTATCCTGAAAAGAATCAACCAATTCAATAAACTAAACTATCATCACGGCTCTTTTATCTACAACTGAAACAAGAAGATATACTGCATTATGTAACTGCATGTACCCCAAATTGGATCAAGACAGAGTTTAGCCCACAGCGCTAAAGACAGTTGTCACACAGTCCAGCCAACCTCAACATCTAAGTATTTACCGAAACTCCTTAGTAGCGATGCGCGATGGTGTGAGGTTTTATGCGATTGTTCAAACATCTCTGGTTCTCGATTGTTTCAACTTTGACTCGAGTTCGATTTGGTCTCTTATTGTGACTGGCGCATGCCGCGTTTATTCGCGAGTTGTTCCTTGATGGTTTAGAGTTTCGCCGTGAGAGTGCCTGATTCGAACAGTCGAAAACTAGCGATCGATTCCGTTGACTTGAAACAATCGAAAAACATCTCGATTATTTTGAAGAACGACGAGTCGATGGTTTATTTTAACGACTCCGATTCTTTTAATTGTTAAAACAACTCGGAATCACCCATCGCTACTTCTCAGAGCTCAGGGTAACGATCGTAACTTGGCTAGGGGGGCTAGCCAAGTTACGATCGTTTCGTTTGCGTTGAACGCCTCGAGTAGGCCACGCCTCCTATTCCTTTGTTCTGACCACGAGACAGAGCGTTGAGATGACGTCGGAACAAAGGAATTGGAGGCGTGGCCTACTCGAGGCTTTCGACGCAAACGAAACGATCGTAACTTGGCTAGGGCAGCAGTTGACGTAGGTAATTGCGCAGTCGGGGGGGTCCAAATCGCTGTCGAGTCTACCATGAAGTACCTAGGATTGGTTCTCGACAGCCGGTGGGACTTTGGCCCTCACTTTCGGCAGCTGACGCCCAAGTTGATGGGCGCAGCAGGCGCGCTCGCAACGCTGCTTCCCAATCTAGGGGGCCCGAGCACTGCCTGTAGGCGACTGTTTTTGGGGATCGTGCGATCCATGGCCCTGTATGGGGCCCCGGTATGGGCTTCTGACCTGACGGCCGGCAGCATCGCAATCCTGCGAAGACCGCAGAGGGCGATGGCCGTCAGGGCTGTCAGGGGGTATCATACGATCTCCTACGAGGCGGGTTGTGCACTGGCCGGATCTCCGCCCTGGGAACTGCAGGCGAGAGTCCTCGCCTCACTGTACCGGTGGCGCGAGGAGATGAGGACGCGGGGTGTTGAACCGATGCAGCGCGAGATCGAGCTGCGTCGGTCTCAGCTCCAAGAGGTCATGGTGGCGGAATGGCGGGACAGGCTTTTGCGCCCTACCGCTGGCCTCGCCACCGTCGATGCGATCCGACCAGTGCTCGATGAATGGCTCGGGAGGAAGCACGGCTCCCTGTCATTTAGGGCGACGCAGATGCTCTCGGAGCATGGCTGCTTCGGGAAGTACTTGTGTCGCATAAACAGGGAGCCAGACGCTCGGTGCCATCACTGTACTGACTGTCGGGAGGACACGGCGCAACACACACTGGCAGAGTGTGCCGCATGGGAGGAGCAGCGCCGTGTCCTTGTATCTGAAGTGGGCCCCGACTTGTCGCTGCCGGCCGTCGTTCGTTCGATGGTCGGAGGCGTCGAGTCGTGGGATGCGGTGATCTCCTTCTGTGAAGCCGTAATTTCGCAGAAGGAGGCTGCGGAGAGGGAGAGGGAGGCCGTGGCCACTCTTCCGTGCCGCAGCAGGCGAACCGAGCGTCGGCGGAGGGCAGACAACGCCCTCTTCCAGCCCCCATAAAGAGGTCCGGAGGGACGGTGGACTTGGGGTCGTCCGCCGTCCCCCATCCAGCAAGACCCGAGGCGGCGGCGCGTAGTGTTCCACGCGCGCCCCTATTGGACGTCGCGGGGGGAGGACACCTCACACTCCCCGCGGGCTTGAGGTGGCCCGCGTAGGCGGGCCGGCACTAGCCGGGGATCATGGATGGCGCATCAGCTCCCACAATCCCCGGTCCAAGTATGGGAGGGAACACCGAGGTGGTTTTTAGTCAGTAAGAGTCTGACAGACCCCTTCGTCTGCCCCAAGCGAAGGACATCCATCAGGATTTTCCACCCCGGCAACAAAAAAAAAAAAAAAAAAGGTAATTGCGCAGTACCATGCGACGCGCCTCCGCTCTTGTCGATATAATGTTTATTGCGATAAGCCACTAATTCCCGTTATTAAGCGCGATTTAACGGCTTATCTACCATTCGGTTAACAAACATACGAAAATTGATGTGGGAAAATTTTCGTTGTTGTTTGTGTCAAAAATGTTGGGTATACGATGAATTTAGGCGCCGATTAAAAAACAGATTTAAAAACTGTTAACGTGATTGTCAGATAGATAGAGATTCAGATTTATATATTTGCCATCAATGTAGAAGTTTTTTTAGATGGGAAATCATCCAATGATTTCTCACGCTCTATGGTGGAACGCGGGGGCGTGTTAGACTTTTATTGACTAAAACTCACTCGTGTATTCCATCTTTGCCTTGCGTGGCACCATGGCCTCAGTAGGTTTCGGCCCAGCCGGGCCCCTACGGATTTGCTGACATTTCCTTGAGGAGATACAGATATAAAATGGTACTTAGGTGAAGTTTTCCACTACATTCTACCTTACGGCATGCAAAATGCGAGTTCCTAACCTATTCGAACATAATCCTTTGGACTGCGTCTATTGATATGAGTAGTAGTCCGTTTAAAGACGTAAACTCAATTACAAGAACAACTTCTGTAGGCCATATAATATTTCTCTCGTGGAAAACGAGCCGGTGACACAGCGCAGCAGTCAATTGCTCAATCACAGCGCCAGCCGTGCCATTCGGGTTATTGATATACCTATTTAGAAAAAAAGAACAAGTCGCGCTCACCCCAAGAGGAACACAATGATCATGTCAAGAAAGAAGAGTTTCTTATTATGTGTTAATATATGTCAGAACCCGGAGGTCCTGGACCTTTGGAAGGCGTACGAGGAGCTGAAATAAACCCGCAGAGGACCCTTTAGACACTTTTAATGGAACGTGGTACCAAACGACAATTATCCCTGCGCTATGCTAGTCAAGTGTACCCGAGGATAACCCCCGGTTGGTGAAAAACTCATAGAAAGACAATAGGGACATAGTTTTTGGAGTCTTAAATGGAATGGTTACCAGGAACTATGTTTTTATTATTATCTATAAATAAAATTGAAGTGTCTGTTTATACCAAAATATTGTTTTTTTTTGCTAAATTAATGTTAAATTATATTCTATACATACAACAAAAATGGATTTTTTTAAATGTCGGTCTGTCTGTCTGTTTGTTCCGGTTAATCACTGATAGATTGCTGATCTTATATGGAGTAATTTGAGATACTTTTGTTTAAAAAAAGAATTAGTGTATCGCATAAAAATCTTCTTCAAATTGTGATCAAATGGCATTGTGCTGTTTTGACTTTCTTGACTCATGATCCTATGTCCCCTAGCTTGGGCAGAGGGCGTCGACAATAGTCACCCATTGCGACCGGACTTGAGCTGTACGCTTCACCTCGCTCCATGTCAGTCCGATGGCCGTCACTTCTGCCACCACGGTGCGTCGTTTGCCGAGGACGGCCGCGCTTTCTTTTCCCTTGAGGATTCCAGTCCAATACCTGTTTAGGTATACGATTGGAATCCCTCCTAAGCGTGACCAATCCATCTTCTTCACTTACAACGTTTGATCTGGCGATAGATCGGGCTTTCGTAGCATTTCTCCAACAACTCTAAGTTAAGTGATGGTCTCGGGCCAGTATGCTGTTTTACGAGTCTGATATATGTTTTTTTTTTCATTAAATTTATGATGATGCGGACTCACTAGTAGTTAGTGCTATAAACATTAGGACTACAGTGTCAACTATGTGTGTCCTACACAATTAAAAAAGCTATCTAATTTACAAAGGGGTCCGAGTGCTCACAAATTATTTAAAGAACTTTCAAAACGCCTTGTTGACACTTCGCGTGACCCTAGGGCTGGCTTTTACTTCGGACAAAGGATAAGCATTGCCATTCAGCGTGGCAAGGCCGCCAGTCTTTTGGGTACATTACCAGTCGACAGCGATGTGGAGGAGTTTTTCGACGCCTTACTTTAGATTGCTTTTTTTTTAGTACTTTAGGGCTTTTATTTTTATTTTGTAAGTTAGTTTTAATTACGTTATTATTAGATTTAAATGTATATAATATTTTGAATTGTGTGAATTATATTAAAAGTCATATTTACAAAGACCATATCTTATCTGAACCTAACAAAAAAATGGAAGATACATTTCAGCACAAGTTATTCTGATTAGGGTATTACAACGTGCTTCACAAAGACAAGGTCCCACTGAACATGGCTCCAACATATGGTAAGATAGGACACGACACGAGAATTATTTAGATAGCAAGCGACGTTACCTATCTTCAGAACACGGTATAATTCTCCAAGAAAATCTGTCTCGTTCACTCCGCCTTATATTATGTATGTTCAGGTACTGTGCCGTCTAGACTTGCGTACGTAAATGTTATTTTACTTATGAATTTATAAGCGGATATAAAATGTCATTTCTTTCTTGGAATCTCGGAGACTTTTGCTCGGCTCGTCAAAGTGGAATTTGTGCAAAGGTTAGTAGGGTAGGGAGGTTCAGCAATTTTGGAATTATAATAATTAGAATTATATAATCCAAGTTTACAATTTTTTAAAATTGTTTTTAAACACCACGTTTTTTTAAGGTGGTAAATCATCCAATGACTTATCTCGCTCTAGAGTGGAGAGGGAGGGCGTGTAATACTTTTACTGACCAAAACCACACCTATGTTCCTTCTTTGCCTTGCGTTCCAGGACCCCTAGTTTTTTTTTAGGAAGTCAACCCATGGCCCCAGTAGACTTATCTCTATAAGGCGCGTGTAGAACACTACACTTTGGCTTGGTCCGGACGGTTATCGGATGGCCAGACGACTTATCGTCCACTAGTTCCAGTTAGCCTAGTATGTTCCACTGATGGGCAAAGACCTCCCTCTCCCTTATCCACAAACGTTTATCGTTAGCCATTGCGGGCCAGTCCGTCCAGTAAGAGTTATCAGAAGGAACTAAGTGTAGGTACGTAAGTAACATATATGTTCATTATTTTTGCCAATGGGAAATTCTATCATGCACACAGTTTATTTGTTTTTTTTTTTTAATTTACACAAGTACCACACGACGCCGTCTAGTCCCAAGCTAAGCAGAGCATGTTTTATGAGTACTAGACAACTGATAAACATACTTAAATATTTCTAAATACATACATATAATAGATAAATTACACCCAGACACAGAACAAATGATTGTGCTCATCGCACAAATGTTTGTCCTTGGTGGGAATCGAACCCACGACCTCCGGCATAGCAGTCAGGGCCACTAACCACTAGACCAAAAGGTCAGTCCATGTTTTATTAAACATATTGACTTATACTATTGAACTATTTACATACACACTACTACACATACTTAGCTACTCATGTTGTTAATATCTCATTAACAGGGTACCGCTGCCCATACCCTTTACATAATATAAACTCTTAATTCCCTTTTTCGAAACATACAGGGCTACCCTTCACCCCTATTCTTCTTTATTCCATCTTATGTCTGATCCCAACTAGCAGGGTCAACGTTTTTTGTAACAAACTCCCATTTTCTGCTAAACTGGGTTTTTTAAATAGACTTGTAGACTAATAATGAGAATACGGATGGCGCAGTGGTTGAGTGACTTGTTGCTGCACTACATGTTGCCGGTTCAGATCCCGCACGGAACATAAATATATACTATATTTGTATGGCCTACGGATATTTATAATAATAATAATATTCCACAACTATCACACAACGCCGTCTAGTCCCAAGTTAAGCAGAGCTTGTGTTATGAGTACTAGACAACTGATACACATACTTAAATATTTCTAAATACATACATATTATAGATAAATTACACCCAGACACAGAACAAATGATTGTGCCCATCACACAAACATTTGTCCTGGGTGGGAATAGAACCCACGACATCATAGCATAGCAGCTGACTGCTATGCTATGATGTCGTGGGTGTGCCACGACCTGAGTGCCTTAGTGGGCCTGAGCCCACTAACCACTAGACCAACAGGCCAGTCAAAAAGTTGTTCCTTATCTGAGTGTTTCGTGTGTATTGTCAGTTTATATGTTTGTTAATACACCTACGATACAGAAACGGAGTGAGCTTTTGTGTAAAAGTTTTGACATATTGTACACATACAGAGCATTAAAAAATTCTGAAGAAAAAAAAAGTCTTTGCTCTGCAGTGGGATAGAACAGGACGGAAATAAAATAAATATAAGAAAATATAATAAACTTTAAACGTATTTTCTGTTATATATATATTAATTTAATTACTTATAGGCTCACGCTTCATGATTATCTTACCTGATAGAAAGCGACGATATGGTCGACGACAGAGTATGTTTGCCTAGAAGTAACATATTTTTTTAAGATAAATAAAATATATTCTTGAAGTTTTTAAATCAAACCATTGCACCATCTAAAATCTCTGCGTACCCTCCAACAACAAACTACACTCAAATCAATATGAAGTACCAGCACAAAGAATTCAGGTAAGCAACCTGCCTGCTCCCTCAGGATCTCGGAGTACTATAAAATATAGCATAAACTCTAGCCCCTGCGGCCGCCCCTTACAAAAGGGGTTATTTTAATCCCTACAATGCTTATACGCGTTATTTATTATTCTGTCTTTCTTGCAAATTGTTAGTCTTTATTTTTTTTAGGAAAAGTTAAAGTTTATGTTGTTTTTCAGAGGAGATTTTTTTTTGTCTTTGAGTTTTTGTATTCTTGTTGTAGGCACGTGTTGTGCCAAATGCTATTTTAGTACCTAAGGCCGCTATGCCTTCTCCAACGTCTGCGCAGCGATAACGTTGCGCAGACGCGACGTTAATGTCGCGAGTTTCTAGTAGCAAGCGTTACATCCGTTGAACGCAACGTTAACGTCACGTCGCGTCATTCTTGAAATATGGCTAGCCCACTCCTACTTCAGCCTGGCTATTTTTTCTCCGACATCTGCCATTTAAGTTACGGAGCGCTGCGTGGTGTTTATTTTGTTAAATATTAAAAAAAATATACTTTTACATACAAAAAAAAAATATAACTTGTAATCTACATATGTAATGTAATAGAATATTTACTATTAAATTGACATATTTTAGACATAGTTTTTATTTATAAAAGAGAAAATCTATTCCTGCAGAAAAGGCATATTATGCTAAACTCAATACAGAATTAATAAAATGACAATACATGCCAGTTTCAGAATTCTACACTCAAAGTGAACAACAAGGTAACAGAACTAACAGCAACAAATTAATACACGAACTAATTAATCTTCCTGGTAATACACTGCAGTTAAGTCATTATAATATTATCGCAACTATATCTTATTAGGGACTGGATAAACTCTAGCGTAATGAAACTCTAGGAAAACCACGAACTACAAACTCGTACCTGGCATAAAGGATGAGTACACCGACTATGTTTCATTCATAGCAGTGCAAGTTATGAGATTCTAGCGAGGTTGTAGGGAATGTAGGTTGGGCGTGAGTTTGTTCATTCCAAGGTTTATATATAGTTTTATAGTTTAACTTTTGTCTGAAGTCTAGTATATACAAGTATATCTTTGAATAGAGAGTTAAAAAGAAAATATTGATATATTGATCCCATTTTCGCCGACTGAACTACGGAGCCCTAAAAATTACCATTGATGATTAGTTGTAAAATACATCCAAAAGTGATCTAAGAGGTCTGCTTAAGAATGTCTTGGGTCCACTAAAGAAACCCGCTTTTTACTTGCCAATGTGTTCGTGAAACTAAATTCGACGATAGCGCCGCACAAAATAATAATATTTGTAAGTATCACAGAACTAACGAATTGCAAATGTACGCTATTATTGTCACGACAAAAAAGCCATAAAGCAATTTTATTGTTTTGTTTTTAATGTTATTTAAGAGGAGAGTCCTTAAGAAACACCTCTTACAGTTTTCAAAATTTCTAAAAATACACTGCACTGATATACACAAAAAATAATTAAGAACCTAAGTAAACGTACCAACAGTTTCACCGCGAGATATTTGAAAAAGAATGTTCCTAAAAATTTAAAAAGTCGATTTAGCTGTTTTTAATTAAGAGATATAAACATTTTTTTCTACTCGAAATCACGAATAGGTTTGCAAATACTTCGCTTTGAAACTGTTGGCACATCCATTTAGGTTGCTCATTTTTTTTGTGTAATTCAGTGTGGTGTATTTTTGTTTTTTTTTTTTAAACTGTAAGCGCCAATTTGGGTATTTCTTAAAGACTCCCTTTATAATGTATGTGATATGGCAGTAGGCACTCTCAATAAATAATTCGGTGTAAAATTACAAATTCGTACAAATAAAACAACCGAGCCGCTACCGCTGGCAACTTGCGCCACACATCGACCGCAGAGCACTTAGGTATATAATATTTTTATTGCTACCCCGACCGTTGCAGAGGGGACAGACTAAATAAAAATATATTTGCCCAAGAACGCCTGTATTGTGGCCACGTCAGTGGAATTCTTACGGCTGTATGGTTGAATGTTTTCATTATTGTGTTCAGATTGTGGTCGTATACGTTTATTTTTGTTTGTCATAAATGTTTGAGATGTGTGGTAGAAAAAATGTATGGAAACATTTTGCTTCTCGTTGTAAAAAGTAAGTGGTTTTGTAACGCATAAACTGTTGTGAGGACTCCATTTTATCAGCGTCAAGTGTGCCTATATAACCGACTTCAAAAAAAGGAGGAGTTCTCAATTCGGTTGTATTTTTTTTTCATAATTTTTTTCTCAGATCTCCGTCATTGAAATTTCTTTTTTACAGAAAAAGATTGTCGCTCCACTCAGAGTGTCAGACTTTTACTGGCTAAAACCTACCTGTGTTCCTTTCAGTTGCCCTTTGTGTTCTAAGACCACGGTAATTTTATCTACTCGTAATAATCCCGCAAGCGTCAAGTACCTACCATAACGTAAACAGCCTTATATGTTCCCACTACTGAGACTTAGGCCTTCTCTCTAGGAAAAAGAAAGGGCTGTAATCCACCACGCCATTCAATTCCATTTCAAAATGCAATGTTATATTCTATTCTACTCTATATATTTTATTTCTTAATAAAAATTATTATTATTAATAAGAATTAAATAAACTATTATTATTATTATTTAAACGGCGGTGTGTATTTTTATTGGCATATTTTTTTATATTTAATTAAATATGTAGTTTAATAATATCATGTATTAATTAATTGCTCATCTACGACATACAACAGTCTACAAATTCATCTTATGTATTTAAGAAAGTATCACACTTTTTACTGTCGGGTTTTTGCGGCCCTGTGTAGCATAGCATAGCATAGTCAACTTTATAACGTTCCCACTGTTGGGACTCAGGCCTCCTCTCTAAGAGAGGGAATGGTCCGTAATCCACCACGCGAGCCCAGTGCGGGTTGGTGGATGTCACATTTCTTCGAATTTTTGTTTCTAGGACATGCCGGTTTCCTCACGATGTTTTCCTTCACCGTTTTGAGAGCAGTGGTGATGAAATAAATTACACAAAGTAATGCTCCTGGCTGGGTTTGAACCCGCAACCTACTACTCGTAAGTCGGGAGAGCAGTAGTGGCCGAGCGGCTCTGTGTACCTATTTATGTAAATATGCAAGTTATATTTAACTTTCCTATGAAGAAAAAAAGATAATAATTCTCGTTTCCAATATCAACATTCCATCGGGATACTTCTCAAAGGAGACCCATATTATGTTCTCGTCAGAGTACAACCCTTCATTTTCCTAGTTGAATGTCATCATAGGAGGACTTTATGTAAGAGAATGTCAATATTTGTGGAACTTTGTTTGCATTATGTTTGCGCCGGCTTTGGGACGAAACAGAAGTGTTTGTCCGTTCTTATCAACAAGTTGTTGGGCTTGCTAAGGGAAATGTTTAAGTACTCGGGGTTGTAGTTTTTGTAGACAGTGTTTAGTTTGCTGTAAAGTGTAATTCTTGATAAGCTCCTTACTTACTGTATTAAAACTTTTTCATTGTGTTGACATGTTTTTCAAATTCAAATTCAAAATTCAAAGCATTTATTTCAAATAAACCATTTACAGGCACTTTTGAAATGTCAAGAAGTCAGTCAGTCAGAAATAATGATGCTAATTGCACATTCCAAAGCGTAGATCTCTATGGAGAAGAATGTGCAAGAAACTCCATGGACACTCTTTTCAATCGTGTTTTGCAATTACAAATATGTCTGTTACATGTTTCTTGTCGCTATCATGTGAGAACAATGTCAATAAAGTAAAAATAAAAACCAAATATAGATATTAAAATAGCAACTGGCAGCTAAGAGATGACCAGTCTCAACTGACAGCGCCCGTTCACGGACCTGACGCGAATATTAGCACCACTCAGCTCAACCATTTTAAAGGGAACCGAATGATCCAACAGTTTAAAGCATTTTTTAGTAACATTAGTAATATTCTAAACTAAAAATGGGTTCAACAGAACTTTTATAGTCTCTATTAGGGTAAATATACTTCGATGTTATGTTGTGGCGAAAGTAAGAGGAGTCGGAAATAAAAATTATTTTCTTCTATCGACAGAGATACAGAAGAAGGCCTTAACTATGAAAAACTGTTCTGATGGGCCCGAATTCAGACTTTCATTAAAAAAAAAACTATAAATAACATGTTTTTTCTAGCTAAACCTTAATCTCCGTATACTATAGATTTAAATAAACGTGTCTAAATGAAAAAAAAAACATATGTGCTTAAAGAAATTTATTCTCATAAAAGACTAAAGTTACTTAGATCAAGAACATGGCAAAAAATGGCATAATAATATAGTTTATTCATCCAAAAGCAACTCCAAACTGAGGATGTGAACATAGTATGCGTTATAGACAGAAACATTTGCAATTTACGGGCTCCGCACGCCTTACAGAGAACTAGTCAAACATTGACCAGCGTTCGAAGCTTTGTTCAATCAGTTGTCCTTTAGAATACGGATATCTGAGAATTGCAAATGAAGCGGAGACAATGAGGCTGTAGAAAATAAAACAAATGGTTCTGTAAGAAAACGTTGAAGATCCTGTAAACTGATAACGTGGAAAACTTTTTGGTATTGTATTACTTAGCGCATAGGTACTGAAAGTTTCTGGATTCTGATAAATAAGACTAGATAATAATAATAATATTCGTAGGGATGGATTTGGATCTATTTTTTTTACATCTTTGAGCGGGCAGAATTTGGTGAGTAAACTTTTAATAATTCGACTTCCCTTCTGAAAATATCCACCCTTCGCCACTTGTAGATAGTATTGCATAAAATAAAATTACCAATGTTAATCATCAGATCATTTGCAAGATAGATTAGTGTTGCCCACGTAAGAATCATATGTCATGATGAACTTGGTTACAGGTAGATCATGTCCTGGAGTAGCACATAAGAAAAGCTTTTATTCCGAGAGTATGTCCCCTTGTGATCATTTTCGACTATCATGCAGGCAAAGCCAAGTATTTATTAATATATGAGTTAAAACATAACGTTCATTTCTGTTAAGTATGTTTTTTAACCAGTCATTCCATTAATGACTAAAAAGCTATTTGAAAAATTAAAAAAAACAAGGCTACATTCCATCGATATCCCTTACGATCCTCGAAACGTTGGACCAGACTATAACCGTAAGTAATAGAGCATTGCAGTATCTAGCAAGTGTTGCAAGCATGAAGAAAGCAATATCTTAATGGATTGTTGCAACGGCTATTAATTCCCCGGTTGAATTCTGTGGAGCCATTGCCCGTAACATTTTACTTAACTTTGTTTTTTTATCTGACTGTCAAGAACGGTACTTACCCTGGAAAAGATGAAGATAGCAAAACCAAAACTGCTACCTTCCAACTTTCTCCAACGCAGTCAACAGATAGATGGCTTTTGTTCCAAGTGGCAGTACAGTCCTCTACAGCTTGGTCCTTCGAGCCGGATTTGAACCAGTGACACACTTATTTGGCTTAAAGATAGTTTTAACATAATTTTGTAATAATAGAATCAAACAGACCGATACAGTCTCGGCAATGATGCATTTATCAAATTAAAATTCTATAGTGTTGAGTATCGAAGTCAAGTTGCTAGCCTATGGGTTTTGTATCGTTTATATTTTGAGAAGTGGGTTTCAGAATTTAATTCCACCAAGACCTTTCCATCATCGGAGCACTAAATGTACAGCGATGCACCATCGATACATGGTATACTACCCATAAAAACAAAACGTTTTGGTAACACTTTCATCATGCTTACAGCTAAGGAGTGTTTTATTTTTTTTAATTGACATAAACCAGTGCTTGACTGCGGTCCCACCTGATGGAAAGCAGTAATTCTCTGCCGGAGTCTGTGCTTCTTGTTAACTACAACCTATTTTTTAAATTAAGTAAGTTTACTTGAACGGTAGCTATATCATAGTAACTTATGATCACTAGAAATCACTATTTCAAGTAGTATGATTTAACGTTTGTAAATAGTAAGTAGTAGTAACATTTTTTGAGGTCTTAAATTTTTATTTTTCAAGTTTCATTTTTCTGAATCACCTTAAACCAAGATTTCCATCTATCATGAAGTAAAACTGATATAACCATGAAATGTTGAGGAAATCTGTTAGTACGAAATGAAACAAAGAGTAAATCAAAAATCATTGTTTTAAAACTACACCCAAGAGTTTCAAATTCTCATCTCACTTTTCTATCAAAAATATGAGCCCACGAGCGTCACTCATCCTTCTACATCATTGCACCACAAATCACTCCAACATTTGAGCTAGATAAGTCCACAGCGTCAATTACCATCCATCAATCTAAACAAAATATCGTTTCCGAGCTCATATGGTGCTAACAACGGGGATCAATCCGGATCGGTTGGTGCCACGTTGGACGCAATTACATGGAAATGGAGCAAGCGGCGCGGGTAAACATGGGTCTCCGGATATAATGACGCGATGGATTTTTTGAGATATTGATTTTGGACAAGGTTTTGGTAGAAGGATAGTTCTGAAGATCTAGAGTTACTGGAAGGTTGGGCACGCTACAATTATGGCGGTAAGTACCCTCTTTGAGAAGGGGCTGGAGTGGCAACAAGGCGTCCTCATCTTCTGCATGACGCAGGTCCTCACCGGACATGGCAAGTTCGAGAGGTTCCTGCATCGGATCGATTAGGATATTGTTAATGACATTTCGAATTCATGTTTTATTTGTATAACGTAAAGACAAAATAATAAGCAAAAACAAAAAAAAAACATGTTTATGTAATGAAAAAAATATTTTTACCTCCTTTTATTGCAGTTGGGTAAAAAAATATGAAACCAATTTGCTTCTCCTAGAGCTCACTTCACACTCATACTTTCCGACTAACAGTTAAATTCTGATTACAAGTCAAAATATTAGCGAGGAGGATGATCTGAGTATGAAAGAAAAACATACAGCTGAACTGTTTGCGAAGTTCAAGTAAGTTATAAGTAAGAGTAAGTTATGGTGTGTTTACATAAGCGATGTGTTTGTGTTCCATTGCGGGGGATGGATTTTTCCGTAACTCTACGCTTGGCACGTATAGGAAGGGGAAGATGCGTTTTTATTAAATTTAGAATAAGACTAATCCAATTGAACAGAATTTTCTTAAAAGTAAAAGGTAGAAAGTAACGATCTTTGCAGCTTCTGAAGTTGTGTTGAAAACATGTAACTTTATGCCGATGTATTAACTTTAGCCGTTTGGGGCTGAAACACTAGGGCCATGGGGTCCGATCGCTATCGAGTTGTGCGTGATATCAGCAAGCAGCTGGACGACTCTTCGCGTCATCAGAGGGCTGGGCTTTTCTTCGGTTAACGAATCAGCATTGCTATCCAACATGGCAATGCTGCCAGCGTCCTGGGTAATTTTCCCATTGACATCGATGTGGATGAATTTTTGATGCCCAATAAGTTATTTTTTAACTGTTTGTAAATATTATTATTTTTAATTTGTATTTATACCTTTTAAGTTATAATATTTATCAGTTTAGAAATTTATAATTAGAATTTTACATTTCGCTTTGATTAGACACACTCTAGTTACATAGTTATGACTTTTAATGTTGCCACTAATATAAATCTTGTACGCAGTGATGAACTCAATGTTACGAAAAAAAGAAAGAAAGAGTGAAAGAAAGAAAAATATTTCAACTGGTACATATAGATACACACACTGTAGAAACAACATGCTATTAAACAGTTTAAGGTAAACATTATAAGAATAGTAGTCAATCAGTTAACCATTGCCTGAACTAACATAGCGAGACTGTAGCGACATCTATGGTGCCAAAAAAACTAAAATTTGAAATCATATGTTGCGTTATTAGAGTTCTCCGCGAGGTTAGGACAGACAACAGCCAAAAGTCAACCATCGCACCAGACATAACAACCGTTCTGTCCGAGGATCTTCACTTTTCAATGGAGGTTTTTTTGCATACCTCTAAAAGACTGGCTGTCTAGGATGTACTATACAAAGGTAGGTTATTTTTTCAACTAAAAATTTTGAATGCAACGAGATTATTGATATCGTTGAACCTTTCTTTCCCCCCACAAATCCTCTTATAGAAAAACGGAGGGTGTTTTTATTCCAGGAGATGCAAAAGGGATTATGTCGGACTCCTATCAACCGTAACTACACGATTGTCCTCCCTCGTACATAAATAGGAGAGGGGATCTTCTGATATCTCATGCGGAACACATCAGTGACCCATTCTGATCTGCGGCTTATTGTTACTTGTTGTCAATATTTGTCTGTTCTGAAAATATGTAAACTTGTTTTTTTTTGTTTCGTCCCCGACTTACTGACGAGTCCCGGGCGCATTACTTTGTGTAATTTATTTCATCACCGCTGCTCTCAAAACGGTGAATGAAAATTCGGGAGGAAACGGCATGTCCTAAAACCAAAAATTCTATTATTTTTTTATTATTTATAAAAACAAGGGTTTTTCTTAAGTTTAAAAAAGGCACACAATTAGACCCCTGGGGTCTGTGTCAGCGCACCGCAACCTGACAATTGGTCAACGCGCTATATACTGTTAAGATCCAATTAACTGAATATAGTACTCCTTCAATTTACGTTTCATGTTTCTGTTATTAAATGAGCATCTGATGTCTACGGGTATCTGGTTTCTAAGACATGTGACATCCACCAAGCCACACTGGGCTCGCGTGGTGAATTACGGCCCATTCCCTCTCCTAGATAGGAGGCCTGAGTTCCAGCAACGGGAATATTATAAGGCTGATTATGTATTCATTATTTCTGTATAAAGTTTTAAGTGTTTAGTAAAACTTATCGTTAGTGAAGTTTTTAGTATGCTTAATAAGTATCATTAGTTTATTCGGACAAAAAGTGCTTTTTGGTTTTGCTTTTTAATTATTACTCTGTAGTTGCCCGGAACCGGGAAGTGGGAAACTTTTTAGTTTTATACTATTAGTATAGATATGTATATTCCTTATAAATAAATAAACTTAAAAAACAGGAAAAAAGTGTAATTTTATGGAAAACCAAGCTTACAGAAATCATGCTTTTTTTAAACATAGTAAGCAGTCTACGCCACTCACGGGCTTGTAAACGACATGAATGTGTAGTTTGCCGTGTCGCCCGTCCGGTAAGGACCAGGACAGAGCATAGTGTTCCACGCGCACCTCAAAAATTTGTCAGTAAAACTAAGTAGCCCGGTAGGAAATAAATATTTTCTATCAAAAAGTAATAGTAATATTTTTAAATTCAGTTCAGTACTTCCTAAGATTACCTTTCACAAAGCTATACAAACAATTTTAGATTTTCATTTCCCTATCAGTAATTGATTAAATAGACAAATCACAGGCAATCAAACTCATTCAAGCATCGCATAACTAATTCTGGTCTACTAACACCTTCCAAAAGCTTTATTACAATTCCAACTACAATAGCTGCTGATCTGTTAGTCAGAAACCCTAATCCTAACCTAAAACCCATTGTCCGTTACCGATTTCACACTTGACAACACATAGTAAGCGTTCCGGACGACCAATAAATGTGTGATTGTACGGGCAACTTAAGTTGCTTCGATCAATGATCGAAGGTTGCTGTAAAATTTAGTCAAAATACGAAATGAATATTACGTAGCTATTGATGCCAGATAAACCGCTGCACAATCATGTGTAAGCAACACCATTTATAATATTGTCAATTAAAACACCTACATATTTGTTTATTATCAAGGAAACGGAAAAATCAAAGTTAATTTATACAACCCCCGGGTGATAAAATCACACAATATTTAAAGGTTTTTTTTATTCTTGTTAGGTTAGAACTTGACCACTATCTCACCTGATGGAGAGCGACGATGTGGTCGACAATGGAGCGCGCTTACCTAGAAGTAACCTATTCACTCTTGACGTAAAGATTCCCGGGTTGTAGCCATCAGGAAACACAGATTCCGGCAAGGAATTCCAACCCTTAGCTATACGCACAATGAATGTGTTCCCAAAACGTTTCGTGCGTATAGATGGGATGTCCACCATGCACCGGTGGCGCATTGCCGTACGCCTGGCGGTCCAATGATGGAACGGGCTAGGCGGAATTAGGTTATGCAATTCCGACGCACACTCCCCGAAATGCAACCGGTAGAAAACCGACAAGCTAGCAACTCGGCGCCGATGCTCTAGACTTTGAAGCCTCGACTCAACGAGTGCATCATTGCCAATGATCTTCCTGGCTCGTCTCTCAATTGCCTCAAGTGCAGGTGTCAGTGTTTCACTTTTATTTAATTACTTTTACGCACATAAAGATGAATTTAAAAAATTATATAGGGAGTGGGCTATTTCAGAACCAATACTGAATGTTTGATGTAAATAGAGTTACGTAACAGATATTGCCGAAAAATAAAATGTCCCACTATCCCTGGCAACTGCTGCTAGACGTAAATTGCCCGTGTGTATTGCTTAACGCAATTCTCGACGGATCGCGAGTTGTAACGCGTGTAACGCGTGCGGTTAGCTGCAAATTGCCTGCAGAACGCACCGGGAATTCGGTTTCAATGTAATAAGATTGTTTGGGGACATGCGATGCTGTTGTGTTGTTGTGACCTACTATTATGTGGTTAAATCTTGTAACGTGGCGATTGTATCATCTGAATAATATAGCACCCAGGTTAATTACAAAGTGCGAGGTTATAGATAGAGAACACAAAGGGCAACTTTAATTTTTAATAATATAAACTAAAATTTGATTGCGATCCCACCTAATGGTAAACAGTGATGCAGTCGATGACGGTGAGGTGCACTAGTTTATTAAGAGCCTATTCACGATAACCTTGAAGACACAAAAAATAATAATCGGACGGGAAGACCACTGCAGGAAAATTGTTCCAGTCCTTCGACATACGCATTTGAAAAACAGGTGGGTTTCAGTCAGCAACAGTCTAAAAATTCCTCTAGGTCCAAGAATGGAAGGAGTTATATAATGACCTTCCATCCTAAAGAAACAATTTTTAATTACAAAGTAACTATAACCGTCTCTTAGAATAAAGGTTAGGGAAATGAGACTATTTGCGTAGAAACTATTGGACGTATTTAATATGTCCTGCGTGATGTAGGTACCTACTTGGCAGTTTTTGATGTCCTTATAATAGGAAGTCAAAACTGAACTCATTTTGGCTGGTGGAAAAAGCCATTGCTGGTTCGAGTCTTGTCTATAATTGTGCGTTAGTTATTTCTACCTATTCTATTATCTAACCTGTCTAGTTATGCTAATAAGCATTATTGTAGCAAAGTAAGTAGAAGGATGAAATAGTACGAAAGTCGAAGAATGAAGAAGGAAAATGAAATTATTGATTATTTTGTTGTTTATTATGTTTTTTTTTGTAACAATGTAATGGTTCATACAATTAACTAGGATTCACCTATGACTGACTGAGATATCAAAGCATAGCCGAAACTACTGGGCCATTTTTCACAAGGCTTCCTTTTAAGATATAGGCGAGTAGGTATTTAGAATGGGTTTTTGAAAATTCTACTTTTAAGAGGGCGAAAAGAGGGAAATTAATTTGAATGCATTTTATTCCTTGATCCAATATACTTCAACCTTAGCACAATTAGCACATTAAATAAACAAAAAAGGTTTTCATTACTCGTTTTTCAAAACTACCCCTTTTTATTTCTCTTGGGTTAATAAATTTGAAACTTGGCATAAATTCTTATCAAAATCAATAAAGAGTAACATTATTAAAATTATTCTCAAAATAAGATTTAAGGAGTGTTAAACTATTTATGAAAAAAATCTCCCGAACAAAGTTACTGGCAAAGTTCTAATCATCTTATATGGGAAATAAGTTCAGCTCTCAACCATTTCACCATGTAGCAATAAGACCAAAAATTGCCCTCAATTATTCACAAGGCAATTTCAGTTTACGATCAAACCAACACTGGGCGTCCATTGGGAACTTCACCATGTACAAGCACCTCACTTGGCTTGACGATTAAAAATGAATGCATTACCATTGCCAATTCAAAACATTTCTTTATATATTTGATTGACTTGCGTTTGATCACTATCTCACCTAATTGTAAGCGACAATGTGGTCGACTGTGGAGCACGCCTGCCTAGAAGTAACCTATTCACTCTTAACTCAAAGACTCCAGGTTGTAGCTATTAGGAAATACAGACTCGGGCAATTCCACTGCCGAACATATATCTGATTTCTGTGTCTGTGAATAAAAAACAAAACAGGTCAAGTGCAAATCAGATTCGCGCAAGAAGGGTTTCGTTCCGTTCGTAGCAAAAAAAAACGGAAAAAAATCACGTTTGTTGTATGAGAGCCCTACTTAAATATTTATTTTATTCTGTTTTTATTTGCTGTTATAGCGGTAACAAAAATACATCATCTGTGAAAATTTCAACAGTCTATCACGGTTCATGAGATACAGGGTGACAAAAGACGGACAGCAGAGAGATAGCAATAGGGTCCCGTTTTTAACCTTTGGGTACTGAAAAATACTACTTTCCATCTCCATTTTCAACGATTCCATTAGCTGACCAATTTTTTTTTTATAGGTCCATTGAAAACCCTTTTAAATTAAATTATTCACAAGCACATTGACCCCGGAAACAAAGCCCTCAACCCTCACCGGGATCAGATCAAAAATTGTCCCCAAATTATTCACAATCTAATCTCAGTTTATGATCGCGTCATCATTGTGCGTTCATGAGGGACTTGGTCAGGTGCAACCTAATTCATCACGTCAAACTTTATGGAGTATTAGGTGACAAAGATTAATATCCGACAATTTATTTGGGCACCACTGCAAAGCGTGGTCTCTTTAATTCGGTCGGTTGCCTCGGTTGGCATACACCCCAAGTTGCTATTTATCAAAGCTTCTGCTTGTAGGTAATAAATAAATCGAGCTTCGTCTTGTTAGCTCGAAAAAAGTCTTTATGGAGCGTTTATTTCGTTAAAGTTATGAAGTAAATTCGTCAGATTTTGGAATTGGGTCGTGGGTGGTCTGTGTTATTTATTGGTGGCGGAAAGTTTCTAAAATAAAGATGCTGTACGGAGCATCTGAAGTTGCATTATTTATTATTTCTTTCTGTAGGTAACGTTCATATTTGTTACCGGAAAATTGTAGATTGTAAAATATCGCGAGAAATTGTAATTACGACACGGTTATGTTGGAAGCAAATGAATTTGGATGTCATTTATCGTATACAAAACGATTTTTTCATAATATATTATCGTGAAATGACTGGCTTCTTGGTCTAGTAGTTAGTGGCCCTGACTGCTATGCCGGAGGTCGCGGGTTCGATTCCCACCCAGGACAAATGTTTGTGTGATTAGCATGATCATTTATTCTGTGTCTGGGTGTAATTTACCTATAATAATTATGTATGTATTTAGTAATATATTTGGCTCCAATACATCTGCCCTTCCATCTCACCTTTCACTACAAATGAAAGCCCACGTTTGTGACAGAAATATCCGTAAAGATTTCTGCTCATGCCAGTCAGTGACAAGAGCCTCGTCTGTCAAGTATCTCGGCCTTACCTTGACTCCTGTCTTAGCTGGAAAACTCACATTGATTTCCTGTCTACACGTACCAGAAAACTAATCTACCTTTTTAAAAAGTTGAAAACTTCTGCTCACAAAGACATCCTAAAAATGGTATACATCGCTCTATGTGAATCAATACTTAGCTACTGTATCACTGCGTGGGGAGGTGCTGCCAAAACAATTCTATTACAAGCGGAAAAGAGCTCAGCGAGCGATTGATATCCATATAGATTTAGGTATCCAACTCAAAAATTGTATGCCTAATTAAAGGTGCTAACGGTCCGGCAAATGTACACGTTTCGAATAATGTCACGAACACATAAGAATACTCCTCTTAATAGAGAGGTTTTCAGCCTTATGATCAGAAGAAGACCTAAACCAGTCTGTGCCAGAGTTTGTACCAATACGACCTTCACACGGCATAACCGCTATTTAAGCGCACTAATCTATAACAAACTCCACAATAAACTGGACATACACAATTTAAACAAGTTCCAATGTAAGTCCAAAGTTAAAGAATTTCTGCTTACCCTCAACTACGATATTACGGAATAATTTCTTACACCCTAGCCAGTTAGGCATTCACACACACAAGTACAACACACACAACATAAAAATTCCCCTTTCCTTCAGTTTATTTTTTGCATTTTTTCTCTACTAATTTCCAAATTGTACTAGTTTAGGTTAGCTTTTATTTTTTCTTATATAAGTGCACATTACGTATTTAAACCTTGTCACTTCAGAATGGACGGATGGACTACCCCTGTAACACAGGTTTACCTAGCGCAGGGGTCATTGATCATTTATCTTGTACCTCGCCAATTGTACCTTAAATTAAGTGTCACCTGTAATTGTGTACTTTTTGAATTTTTATTTATTATTATTATATAAGTATGTTTATTATTCGGCTAGTACTCAAAATACAAGCTCTGCTTAGCTTGGGACTAGATGGCGTTGTGTGACAGTTTAAAAAAAAATCTTATAAAGATGTTTTACAATCATACGGTGTCTACAATTTTTCGGTGACATATACAAAACGTGAGCCCTTTCTGTCAATAAATGGTACCCATACACGAAAGCTAAAGAAAGATAAGGCATACATGAAAATAAGGTACAGTTAATGGAATAGCTTCTTTTTAGAATAACATTTAAACGAAATTAATACTTTAACTTATTTGAAGACATGTGACATTCAACAACCCGCACTGGGCCCGCGTGGTGGATGACAGCCCATTCCCTCTCCTAGAGAGGTGGCCTGAGTCCCAGCAGTGGGAATATTAAAAAGCTGATTATACTATGATCACGCTAATACTTTAACTGTAAATTAAATAAAAAATGTAACGGGAATAATGCACATTTATATAAACCCCAATTATAAAATAAAGTTACAATAAAAATTCAAGCCCTGAAATCTATTTTTTTTTATTAAAAAACAAATGTGTTTTTAAAAAAGGTAAATAATATAGAAATCAAATTGGTATCTACGCACGCAGACACAAACACACTATTGACACAAACAGATATATGAAAATAGGTAACATTTTGATCCAATGACAGTTCTTGATTATTTTAGAATAAAAAATTGCCTATTTGAAAAACAGCTGAATACAGTTCAGTAGTCGATTCTGAACATATTACTTTCAGGATGGGCGTTTAGGCGTTTGTTGGTTTGGGCGTGGGCAACCACACTATCGTAATAAACAAGAGATTACATTGATAGACTGAAACGCTGACTGTAGTAACCAGTAAGCATTGTATTCTGCCAAACGCAGTGCCTGTCATTAGCCCCAGTGCATTATCCTCCTTTACGCTCGAACGTTGTACCAGATTATAGCGTAGACCACAAGTGCTCGGGGCGTTAACCTATTTCAGTAAATTCATTTCTATACACAGAGCTTCACTCCTTCTTGCTAGCCTGCTTTGAATCTCCGGTAGGTATTATTAGACTTTTTATCTAGAATTTTTTTAAGTGAGAAATCATCAAGCAATTTCTTTCGCTTTAGACTGAAGCGTCAGGGAAAGCTTTTTTTTAAATTGATATAAACTAGTGCTTGACTGCAATCCCACCTGATGGTAAGTAGCAATGCAATTGTTGATGGTGAGGTGCATCAGTTCATTAAGAACCTATTCACTCTAGCCTTGAAGACACCTAAATTATAATCGGATGAGAAGACCGCAGCTGGCAAATTGTTCCGATGTACGTGGTATAAATGACGAGGCGAAATGCTTGGTCTGGACCGTAGAGGTTTCAACAACGTAAGGGTCACTCGCCGTTCGTCGGGTTGTCCGATGGTAGAAATGAGATGGTGGAATCAAGTCATGCACGTAGACTATTATTGCGTTTTAGACTTTTGCTGACAACTTCCAGTTGTCCTTTGCTTTTCCTTTTAAACCATCCGCGGTTCTTGTCATATGCTGACAGTACCATGAGGTGCGCGTGGAAAACAACTCACCGTCGACCCTGGCCCTTGACAGACGGCGAGCTACTCGTTGCTCGCCATCCACAAGCCCGCGTACAGTAGTTGTCTTTCCTTTAGATTTTTACCCTGTTGTTGACAATATGTTCACCTATTATAACATGCGATAAACAGAAATTGATAAAGCTAGGTATAAGTACTATAGACTTAACTATTAGAAAAAATGCCTGTGTTCCCCCCTACATAGATGTTATGTTACATATCTCCACAGCCTTCAAGCAAACCTAAAATAAATAATAATAACATTCTACACCCTTCACATACTATTATCAATAAAAACAGTGATAAAGTTCTATCACACCCAACATTTACACTATCAGATGTAAGGAAATGTTCACGTTTCTATAAAAAATAAGATTACACGACCTCTATACGTCTGCCCCTTGGGTGTTCGTTCTAGGATAGTGTTGTCGCGGGTCCCGTATTCCCGGTTTGGCGCAGTTTTTCCGGAACGATGGCTGCCCTTCGGGATATTGAAAAGGTAGGATCATCCTATCCTAGAGTTTAAGAGGTTCGTTTTAATAAAATATTATGTTTTGACTATCTTTTACGTAAGTATTGCTTTTTATGTTATGGGTATCGTTTGTTACTATTATTTGTACTTAAATATCAAGCAAAGAGCTGCAAACATTATTAATAAAAAGTAGTAATAAGTCGATTGAATTCTAATTTGAACGTTACGCTGCTTAAATTTCAGATCACTGTTACCTTTTCGCCAAAAAGCTCGTACTAAACCCGTTCATACTCTGTAAATATTATGAACACAGCATCGAATTCTAAAGTGGTACAAAAATAACAATAAACATAGCTAAAAAGTGCCAAGGAAACCGACTCCAACTAGCTTCCACAAAACATAAAAACTGAACCGAAAAACCCCGTGGCGCCGCGCCGCGTCCCGTATTCCGGCTCCTTTAATTCCGCGTTTCCGTCCCGGTCCCGGGGCTTTATTACTGGCAACACTAGTTGGGGCCTGCTATTGGTTTTTGCTGAAAAGCGCCCCGTGTAATCCGATTTCGGCCGCTTTCGTGTTTGTTTTCATAGTCTTAGCAAATTTATACGTTTTGTGTTTATTTTGTGGCAGTTTAAGTTTTGCGAAAATATTTTGTTCGCTGTCGTGTGATAAAAATGTGTGTGTTACCAGGTTTGTTTAATCTATTACATATTTTATGTTTTGAAATTATAATATCTGACAAATAAGTCATTTTATGGACCTCTCCAAAAATTGCACACTATTAAACTAGGTATTAACCAAGTTACACGTTTTTGATAGTGTTGAGATGACCCAATAGTTAAGGCACCCGCTTCCCATGCCTGAGAGATGGGCAAATACTTTCTAAGTTTATCTATGACATTATTGAGACCCTGTGCCTCGGAAACTACGTAAAACCATTGGCCTCGGTTGTTATTCGTAAATCATTGATAATCGTTACAGGTAGACGCCAGAATGTCTGATCATCAGTCTATCCAAGGAGTATTGTGTTATCCAGTTATTCGGTTGTGGAGGTCGGGTATGTGATCGCTTCATGTAAAATACGGGTATTTAGCCGCATCCTGTTAGACTGGAAGCCAACCCTTGGCTCTCAAAATGAGTTGTTATAAAGTCACTAAGATGAGAACCACAGAGGCGTGCGAAAGTGGAGCTCGCTCTTCCCCTTAAGGGGAAACCGAAGGTCGGTTTCCCCTTAAGGGGAAGAGCCTTGAGCCTAGAGCCAAACCTTCATGTAGGAAAATTCAGGAAAAACGAAAATTTTATAGCCTAGGGTCTATCACTCCTTATTTGTGAATGCTGTATGACTTGTTATTGGCAACTGTGAAAGACTTAGGCCAATTGATATCTTTACCTGTTAAATGTTGTTCATAGAAGCTGTTGGTTTCACCTTAATAAATAAATTGAGAGATCATGATATATTGTACATTTTTGTACCTTGAAATTAAAAAGGTCCAGCCTAAAATACCTGTCACGACAGACGTTGAGCTTTGACAACATTAAAAAAACGTCAGCGTATTTTACGGACTGACAGAAATGTTTCAAATTCCAAAATCAGGAAATTGAAAAATTACAGAATAAGGAATGTTGAAACATTTCCCAGCATGGAATTTTATTTTTTGAAAAGAAAAAAAAAATGAAATGAAATTAATGGAATGAAATGTTTTTAATACATAACCTTTATTACTAGTACCTATCTCCAAGTATTTACTTTGAGTGTGAATGTACGTTCGTTTAAAGAACTAATTACAATCAAACACACTCGAAACTAATTCTAATGGCGCATGAGTAATTTCTGGTGTCTTGGGCAACGCTACTTTAAAAAAAAAAAGTGTTGACAATTCGTGAAAATAATATTAACTTTTGTTTAAATCAATTACAAAAAATTGTTTTAAAGCCGTGAATATTTTATGAAATATCGGCTAGTTTCGGTTCAATTTTTCCCATTGTATTGCGTACAAAGTATGTTTTTTAATAGAAATTTTAATTTGGGCCCTTACCTTACCAAATGTCAGGCGAGAGAGTGAGAAAGAGAATGGAGCTATACACCCTACATAACTCCATCCCTTTACAGTTCAGTTTAGGTCGTCAAATGTATAGCATTAAGAGATTTCCGTAGGGCCTCTGTTTTAATTTAATAAAAGTTATCGAGAAATCGTTTAAGGAGCTCAGAAACTGATCGGAACATTATAATAATAATAATATAGTTGTGACCGCCAATGGCCTTATAGCCAAAAGCTTCGACGACCATCTGTCGAAGCTGTCGTTGCGCGGTTGGATCAAGGGCCTGATACAAAAGGCAGTCCTCCTCGATACGGCTCGCATTGTGAGGAGGTTCCTGTCTCTGGAGCCCTAACCACCGGTAGCTTGGACCCTGTTCCCGACACCGGCGGACAACTATTTTTTATATTTTTAAATGTTTTTTTTTTTAATATGTTTTTTAAAGAAATATATAAAAATGTAAACGATATGGATAAAAAATAAATAAATGGAATAATATTCCACAACTATCACACAACGCCGTCTAGTCCCACGCTAAGCAGAGCTTGTGTTATGGGTACTAGATAACTGATAAACATACTTATATATTTCTAAATACATACATATATAGATAAATTACACCCAGACACAGAACAAATGATCGTGCTCATCACACAAACATTTGTCCTGGGTAAGAATCGAACCCACGACCTCCGGCATAGCAGTCAGGGCCACTAACCACTAAACCAACAGGCCAGTCAAAATTATAAACCCGTTTTTAGACAACAATACATGTTACTACAAAACACAATTAATAATCGAACATAATTTCATATAATTTACTATTACAGTACAGAAATCCCAACAATAGACCATTCAATAGTCCCTTACGACTGATATACCAATCAAGCATTCAGTGTATGATTGATTAGGTTTGATATATCAGCGTGAACAATTACTTCAGTACCTAACTTTACATTAATAATGACTGTTTATTAATTAAAGCTTTATTAATGGGAACTAATTAAGCAGACTTCTGTTTAATAGCATTAATCGCCTCATTGCCTTCTAAGTTACTAAGTCAGCCACATTTAACGAGTATATGAATGCTATCTTAGCCACTATTTGTGGGTGGTTAAAAAAAACCACAAAGGCTGTCCGTGTTGGAATGCCCTGCTATAGAAACTTTGCAAATCAAAATTCTGAATGATGGAAATATTTTACAAAAACATAAAAGGTTTTTAAGTTAATTTAATGACGGAATCACCTAATGCCATCAGAGTTTTCAGGCGTTGCCTCTCTTTGATTGCGTAGTATCTTTATCAAACACTAGCTTTTGCCCGCGGCTTCGCCCGCATACATAAAATATAGTCTATGTTACTCAGGAATAAAACAGCTTTCTATCGGTGAAAAAAATTTCTCAATCGGACCAGTACTATCAGAGATTACCTCCTACAAACAAAAAACACAAAAACAAAAAAAACAAACTTTACTTTTTTTTAGTTAATTGATAAATCAGTGCTTGACTGCGATCCCACCTGATGTATAGCAGTGATGCAATAATTGATGGTGAGGCGCACTAGTGTATTAAGAGCCTATTTACTCTAGCCTTGAAAACACCTAAATTATAGTTGGACGGGAAGACCTCAGTAGGTAAATTGTTCCAGTCCTTCGATGTACGCGGTATAAACGACGAAGCGAAATGCTTAGTCTGGACCGTTGCAGACCTCTTAATAATATTAGTGTAGATTGTGTTGTATGAACCGACAAGCTTTTAAACCATACTCACGTTGACGACAGACGAGTTGGTTAGGGCCCTCTTAAGTCCACCTAACACTACTGTTCCTAAAGTTAGACGCCCGGGGCCACCATTGTGTGGACCGCCCCGAGGACACAGTAGAGCATACGGTAGAGGTGTGCCCCGCTTGGGCAGAGTACCGCCGTGTCCTCGTGGGGGCGATCGGCGGCAGCGATCTCTCGCGCCGGGCCTTGGTACAGGCCATGTTCCGGAGCGAGGAGGAATGGCAGGCGGTTGCCTCCTTCTGCGAAGCAGTAATGCTAGCAAAGGAGGCGGCCGATCGCGTGAGGCAACGGTCCTCACGCCCCAACCGCCATTCCGATCCCGATTTCCGGCCCCCGTAGGTGCGGGCTTGCGGACGGTGAACGATGGGTAGCTCGCCGTTCGATCGTCCGGTAACAGTCTGGACCGAGCCCAAGTCGTCGACGGCCTGTAGTGTTCCACGCGCGCCTCAAGGAGATGTCAAAAACCGTAGGGGCCCAGCAGGGTCGAGGCCTACTGGGGCCATGGGTAATGCGAAAGTGACCCCCGGGGCCCTTGAAAAATGGCAAAGAAGGAACAGGAGTGGGTTTTTAGTCAGTAAAAGTCTGACACTATCTACCGCTCCGCCCAAGAGCGGGGTCTGTCATTAGATGATTTTCCCACCAAAAAAAAAAAAACTGTACCTATAGTTTAAATAAAATAAAGCATTAAGCATTATTAGAGACTTTTCAATTCATTACTTTCAAATAACATAATTGTATATTGATGACAAAGGTAACTAAGGAGTTTTTTCTTAAAGACACAACTATTTCATTAGTTTCAAACTTTATTTCTATTCGACATACATTAGGAAATATAACTAAGCAACCAGTAAAATATACTCTTAATAGCTGTTATAATATTTACACAAAACTTTTGAATTATATATATCTGAAAAAAGCCTTCATTATAATAATAATACTATTCCACAACTATCACACAACGCCGTCTAGCCCCAAGCTAAGCAGAGCTTGTGTTATGGGTACTAGACAACTGATAAACATACTTATATATTTCTAAATACATACATACATAGATAAATTACACCCAGACATAGAACAAATGATCATGCTCATCACACACACATTTATATAAGTACCTACTGATATTCAAACTAAATAAATAGTGAAGAAAAAGATTGAGTTTTTCTTTTGTCACGTGTACGGCTTTTCAATAGGAAAAAGCTTTGTAGTAGTAGCTTTCCCATGGAAAATTACTTTTAGAAGTTAACATACATAGATATAGAAATGAGAAAGGTTTTGTTTTTTGAGCATTCATTGATATAAGTTAAAACACACACTGCAGGGCAAGACACCCTCCCCTTTCTACCTAATTATTTTTTGCGTTGCAAGTCAGTTATTTTGGTGGTTGATGGCATGACTGGCGCAATGGTTAGACAATTGGTGGTTGCGCTGCGTGTCGCGTATTCGATTCCGATACAGAACAAATATTTGTAATTACTTTTTGTTTTTTTTTTTTTAGTTCTTACATTTCATCCATATGGTTGTCTGGTAGATATCGCTGTCAGCGATAAGACCGCCATTGTACCCATAGATTTTAGAATTTTTAGAATTGTAGTGTACAATAAAGTTTTATTCTATTCTATTTTATTTGTATGGCCTTACAAATAGTTGTACCTAGTCTGAATATCTTGTGCATGTGAGTTTAAACATTTTATACGCACCAACGATAAAAAAGTAATTCCAATTTTTAAAAAAAAGTCCCGTCATGGTTGCCTTGATCGTGAACGGAAGGAAAAATGCAACTATGATTCAACATCTATTGTATTTTTTTTTCAACAACTGACTTACAAAAAACCCTATATCCCCACAGCCACCACGATATCTGCCCACCCCGCACTGCACTAATAAATTACGATAGCACGTACACAAAGACACGTTCTTATCTCTCGCGACTCGCACTTTACCAAAATGTTAATTTATGGCATTCCGGGCAAACGGCGCTTTTTTCACGGCATAATGGGTTGAGGTAGATACTCGTATCTATGTACTTTGTTCGGGAGCAAGCCTTATCATGTCAACTAATGCACGGGAAATTATGGAGGCGAATTTATGGGGTGGATTAAAAACTATTTTCACAGGTTTTTAGGGTTCCGTACCTCAAAAGGAAAAGCGGAACCCTTATAGGATCACTTTGTTGTTCGTCCGTCTGTCTGTCTGTCTGTCAGTCTATCTGTCTGTCTGTCTGTCTGTCAAGACCCTTTATCTCGGGAACGCGTAGAGGTATTGAGTTGAAATTAAAACCATATACTCAAGTTTTCAGTTTCTTGAAGCTGTGATAAAATCAAATTTCTAAGTTGAACAAAAAAAAAGATACGGCCGTTTATGTCTCAAAAAACGTATATTTCGACACTCTCGAGAAAATCGAAATTCATAGAATACTAACCGTTTAGCTAGATTCCTGAAATTTTGTAGAAAGCAAGGTCTTATAGCACAGGTATAGAAATAAATCTGATAACTGTAAATTTGTTGTTACGTCACAACAACAAAAAAAATGCGATTCTGAAAATATTTTCGAGACTTCGTTCGGGAATTGAACTGTTTACACAGGTAAGTTTGTACGAAACCCTAAAGACGCGAGTCCGACTCGCACTTGCTCAGTTTTTTCGAGTATGAAATTCCCTTTTTTTGAAACCTAGTACTAGTGCTTCATGTTCAGTCAGCTGTTGTGGCTGCCATTGGTAAACTTTTATTTTTCAATTGAAGTTAATGAAGAGGATTTTAGACACTGTTAAATTGATTACATTCAATGACCATAAAGAACAACAAACGCTGCTAAACATAAGCCTCCCACAAGCGTCTTTACGACGGGCGGTCCTGCAGGCTTAGCCAATTTGATAATCTATAATCGTTACCGCTAGTAGAAAACAAAGCAAATGTATGGTATTGGTATTGGTAATATATGATATATAATAAATATATATATATATATAATTATATCATCTCAACATTAAGTCACGTGGTCAGAACAAAGGAACAGAAAATAAAAATTACAAAGTAAAGTGCAAAATAACTTTAATTTCGGAAGTCGGTGTTTCTATAATAGTTTTGTCTCTTCGTTAATTAACACCGACTTTCGAAATTAAAGTTATTTTGTATTTTTCAGTATTATTTTTTTACATTGAATATTTATTTTTTGTTAATTTTTTTTATTTTACATTCTTTAGTTATGGTATCACCACTAAAAAGTACCCCTCATCCAAATTTAAATACCTTATAGCCAAAGTGCATCTCATGACAATTTTAATAATCATTACATTAAAATTTATTACAGAGTTCCGTTGTTATCGTTCAAGATGATAGAATGAAATGTAATCGTTTCTACAATGTCCATCGCTACATCCTGTTGTTTTATTGTATAAATGGTAGGCAAGTTACAATTTTTGTAGAACGAGCGATCGACACAGGCGCGTCAATATGGCTACCAACTTATGGTTTTCGTTTACGCGCCGAGGTATTCCCGATTGTAAAAAGAGATTCGATAGAAAACGGTCGTAAGTTGGCTAGGTCTGCTGTGCGTCTCGCATCCATCGAATTCTCGTGACCCTCACTAGGCTATCGGTCCACTTTGTAGGAAGCCTTCCAACACTACGTCTTCCGAAATGCGGTCGCTTAAATAACATTTCGATCTCTCCTATTTTGAAAGGAATGTTATCATTTAAGTGTCATGATTCTTCAGGCACTACACACTCTTAATTTACAATATAAAACAGTTTACAATATATAAATGACCAATTTAAATGTAGAAGAAGGGTGTCCTGGCGTCCTAGCTAGGTTACATAGTAACCTGTTTTAAGGTTCGCCAGCCCAAGATCCCATTATCACAATCATTAAAAATTTGAAGTAACTTCACTGACACTGGAGACATAATCTACTTCTTTAAGTGTTTATCGTCGTTAGATAGTAATACCTGTCACATAATTGAAATTGTATAGCCTAATTTAACTTGACCCTGTCTTCATCGCAGAACATGAAACAATAAGTCTCCAAATTTAAACACATTTGTATCGGTTGAAAAAAGACGTTGCCACCAAATTCCTTTTCTAGTTTTGGAAACTTTTACACCAACAACCTAAAACTGAACATCAAACTAAAACGACACGCGTAATTGCAACTTGGCACGCTTCTGCCATACTTTCGCAATACACGCTATGTATTGCTGGCAATACGCTGGCAATAGTGGCAATTCAGTTGCTGGATTTGCACTGGCAATGGCAATAGTGCATTCAGAGGTTTGGCTCGGTACGAGTTCAAATATGAAGCAATAAATTTACGTTACGAGAACCAACTAGCTGTGCTGTTTTCTCTTGAACATTATTACGAACTTATATTCATGGTTTTTGCTTCAGTGAGCTGTCGTTGTTATGTTCACTGTATAGTCGCTATTTGTTATATAAAGCGTTTAGTTATTGTAGGAGCAGGAGTAGTGGTAGCCCAGTAGTAATGGCCCCGACTTACGAGTGGGTCACGGGTTCAAACCCAGGCAGGCATATTACCACAAAATAGATAGGTACAAAAGTCAATCTACATACAAAGCGCGCTCGAGCAACGCACACATAGACACCGCTCACGGATACGATATCTCGGTTCAATTCAGCTCAATGCGAGCTCGAGTGCTATCCGTTTAAGATACGCGTCTGTCAACTTTTTTGTGGACAAAAAAGGACCAACAAAAAAAACACTTTATTCTAACTGTTCAGTGGACAGTTGTTTAAATTCAACATTAAACAGTGAATTGACGTTTTTTAGGCTACCAATTGTTTCAGAGAGGTAAGTAGATATTTGCTTGTATTTTGATGTTCTGTTTTAACGTAACACAGAACAGGCCCCGCGCCGAGAAAGAGAAGATGATTTTGTGGCCATGTAATATTTTTACAATTCTGATTTGGTAGGCATTTATCACCGCACCCCGGCGCACTCGGACAGTTCGGAGCCACGCGCTGACCCTAGCGTGATCGCTGAGTGTAGGTATGAAAAGTGAAGTACCTACGTATCTATTTTGTGGCATTATTTTGTGTACTTTATTTTATTACTACTGCTTTCAGAATGGTGAAGGAAAACAACGTGAGAAAACTGGCATGTCGTAGAACAAAAAATTCGAAGACATGTGACATCCACCAATCCGCACTGGGCCCACGTGGTGAACTAGGGCCCATTCCCTCTCCCAGAGAGGAGGCCTGAATCCCAGCAATGTGAAAACTATAAGGCTGATTATGTTATGTTATGTTAGTTATCATGCCGATTAAATTAACGTTGGTTCGAAACGATGATAAATGTTGATAGGATAAATGTAACAGTTTATTATGCAAAAAAATTTGGCAACAAAAAAAACTTTAACAGTTCAAATCAAAGATAACTATGATATTTTGCTGCAAAGTTTCAAACCTAAATTAACATCACACTTCCCCCAAAGAGGTTTATTGCATCATGTGGAGTCCAAACTAGGTGAGGGTGGCATCCGAGGTGCTGCTAGGATTATCTTTAGCAGCAATGTGGTTGCGCCGTACTCTCCAGAGATACTTACGGCTCTGGAAAGCTAACACCCCGCCCCGGCAGATAATCTCACTTTCCCTGATCCTCCCAATCCAGAAACCAACTCCCTTCAAATATAGCCCAATACAGCCCAATAAGTCCATTGTTTGAATACGACCAAATAACATTAGTTATACAAAGTATGGTTATAAATAAATCGTATGCTCATTTTGATGTTCAAAATCATAAGCTAGAAGATGCGCTTCCTAAAAGTTTCACTGCAAACGACGGCCTGCAGAACCTACATCTTTTTTGGATCAATTGTGTTCTACTGCTCTTGGTGAAGCAAGAAGGAGAGCCCATGCATCCGTTTTCCTCTCTCCTCCTTAGGTTACCCTTTGCGTTCTAGGGCCGCGATGATTATAACCGTTTATCAAACTTTCTGTAAGTACATAGAATGTTGAACTTTTGTCATTTTGTCCATAAAGAGAGGAATATCTCAGGGTAAGATATTTATAATGACGATGCATTTTACCTGAACCAGAATGAAGAAAATAATAGCCTAAAGAAACATTTTTTTTTTTGTTAAGTCTTACATTATAATTATATTATAATATTAAAGATAATATTAATTTTAAAGATATAATATTAAAGATAAAATTCCCAGTTTAATAAATCTTTATTATACTGCATAAAAAAAAACGAATCTTCTTTATGTATGTTTATCTCACACGTGTGCGTAAAGACAACTCGGAAGTCAATTTAGAAAATAAATGCGATGATCCATCCTCCGCAAAGGCGCAATACGAATCGTTTGTCTCTGAACCAATGGGGAGCGGGATTGTAGCGAAGCAAATGCGAGAGCTCATTGCTAGTGAAGTGGTATTGAAAGTCTAGACGTGACTTAGAATCGAACCTTATCAGATAGTTTAGATAAAGACGTCACGGTTAGCTCAGTGGTTCATCAATTGGCTGCTGCGCTGCATGCCGCAGGTTCAATTTCCGCTCGGAAAATATATTTGTATGGCTACAAAAAGTTGTTCCGGGTCTGAGTGACTTGTCTAAGGCGTCCATTACACGAAAGTTTTTGCTATCAGTTTTGCCACAGTCCATGTTTTGATTGACGAAAAGCTACCGTCTAATGCGATGATTGTCGTTTGCATGGTACTGATTGACGAAAACCATCATTCATGAATGATGGAATTGATTGACGCTTGCATGACCGTGTGTGCCTTAAGATGTTTATGAACGCACCCGCGGAACAGGAATAATTCCTATTCACAAACATTTACACTCGCAAACAAGACATCCAGACCCAAAACAAATCTGTAGATCACACAAATATGCGTCACTTACTGGAATCAAACCCACGGCAGGCAGTGGTGCAACCAATTTAGCAACCACTGCAGCAACACTGCGCAATGTAGTGATGAACTTATGGTTAAAAACTTAACTATTTTCTAAATAATTTATTTAATGTTACTGGTCAAACCCGATCTTAGGATGAACTAGTTTTGCCTAGACCAAACCGAGACATTAGTCCAAGAGCGAGCGAAGCAAGCTTAGAATATTAGGGCACCCCGACATGAACAGGTTAGGTTAAAAGGCAAAGGCGGGAGCTCCGATACGCTTCGCTTCGCTCCTGCCTTAGCTTAACCCCACCCAGAAATAAAATCTCGTGTAAGAAGAATTGGTTTGGCCTTGGCGAAACTAGTTTATCCTAAAATCGGGTTTGGTCGGTAAATATATAAATGTATAAATCTTCTGTACGTGTGTTTGTTACCTAACTCCTCCTAAACGTACTAATTTTGTATAAACGATGTAATTTTGTATGTATATTTAAGTGCGTCTCTGGATGGTTTAAAGATATAATTAGACCCAATGCTGGTGCTGCAATCGGCTTCTTAATTTTTTTCTAACAAAATGTCAGCTTTCGGGCAGGACAACGTCTGCCGGGACCGTTAGGGTGTTTTTAATATTGTGCGGATTTTATCACACATGCGGAATTACTCCGCATGCGGGGCTGTTGCCCAATATCACGCTCCGCATCCAGAGTGCGTATTTCACGCGTTACAATAAATACACGTATGAAAAAAATATTTACGGGGGCTACGTGTGCGGGGCAATTCCGCATGCGTGATGAAATCCGCACGATATTAAAAAACCATGTCTGTACAAAATTATTAAGATAAAAACTACAATAGTCTACTACTCACCTAAAGGACAGCGTCGTCAACGGCCTATACGACTTATGACTATTGACATCAGCCATCGGCATTCCCCAGTAGTCATCCAGGAACAGTTGCTTCAGCGGATTGGTTCCTATGACGTCACCGTTCGTCACGATGGCAGGAATGTCATCGTGGACGAAATCTCCGTTCAGACTGTTCACGTAGCTGAGGACTGCTGTGGTTGTCACCATGACGTAGATCGTGACGTCACTGCATAAGGTCTTAGGCGGTGACTCCTCCCGAACTGTGTTTAGCGATCGCCGCTTCATTTTCGGTGATGTTCGCAGTTTGATTGTTACATTTCTACATCTGCACATTTGTTGGGTTCTGGAACAAAGATAGGGAGATTGTGAGGAACTGTAAGTACCTGTTTTAGAGCACTCGCGAGTTACACACAATGTAAAGGATTTGTAGCGACATCTATAACGTCTCTAAGGAATTAAAATTCGAAATCCAGTAACGCGGTATTAGAGTTCTCCGCGCGATTAGAACATTTATAACAAGTCCGAAATGAACTATTAGGCGGTTGCACGGATCAATTACTTTTATTTAAACTTCATGCAACACAAAGTACAAAGGCAGACTTAATGCCTTAGGCATTCTCTACCAGTCAACCTAGGGTGGTGAAGAAAAAATAAGGCAGGTGCATAAAAAAGTAAACATATGGTTTGTTAAAATAAACATATTATGTAATATATTTAATAATAGGTCCTCTTTTTGGATTGACTTGGAATTAAAAGTTCAAGTAAACTTTATATTAAAAGTACGTTATTATTTTTATGAAATTATAGAAAATACAAAACACAAAGAAATAAATAAATACCTAATGTCGAAAAAAGAATAACATACCTTTAACATAAAGTGTATTTGAACTAACCTAGAACCAAAAAATCGAAGGCATAATTGAAGGCATCTCTACCAACCCTTACTGGGCCCGCGTGTTGGATCACGGCCCATTCCCTCTCCTAGAGAGGAGGCCTGAGTCACAACAGTGGGAACATTATAAGGCCGACCATACCATACTGGTCCGATTGCTAAAATTTTATCACCAATGGAAAGCTGCTTTATTCCTGAGTGACATAGGCTATATTTTATGTACCTACGTGGGCGAAACTGCGGCCAGAAGCTAGTATTAAAATAAATCTTAAAAGTAATTTTGGCTACTCTGCTTTAAAAACACCATACATGGTACTCATTTTTCTTTGTTTAATTTTCAAAGAGTGGAATACTATTCCACTTTGTACCCGGTCAAGATTTAATAAATGCCACTAAAATTGACCGCTACCAAATATTCCAATAACCATATTTCGGCCGCATTCGGCCTCGTTCTGGGCATTTTTCCGCTACATACTCATATTACGGTCGAATTCAAAAATGCCAGAGCTGCCTTGAAGTTTTTTGGGTAAACAATAGACGAAATAAAACGACGAATATATATATAGTATGTATTAGTATGTATAATATAATTATATTTTAGACTTAGTACCTATGTAGGTTTATATTGTGCACTGGATCCTACCCTCGAATATGATCTCTCTCTATATTTCAAAGGTTTGCTGGGAGAAAACTCATTGCTGAGTTAAGCTCGCCTTTGTACATGAACTGTCTGTATGTCAATTTATTATGTTTTGTTTTTGTGTATTATTACGAATTTTGTGTATTATTGTTTATGTGTATTTTTGAGTATTTATTACGAAATTTACAATAGTATTATTGAATAGGTATCTTAGACTTCAAATATCTACATATTTTGTGTTTTCTTTCAAATTCATGATTAAAATTATTTGTTTGACCCGACCCGCAGCACAATGTTTAGAGCAAAGAAGAAACGAGCACGCTTAAATATAATACAGGGTTATTTGTAAAACACTGGCAACCTCTCAGGAGTATGTTACTAACATAATAAACAACAACTTTTGTCCTATGACTTTTAAAAATTTATCATATTTTAGTTCATCACATTTTCATAAAAAAATAAAAATATTTAAATTGAACGTTCCAAATATTACGAAGTCTATGCGAAGCAAGCGATAGTACAATAGTGGAGGGGAGCGGGGATCGGGCGGCGAGGATGCTTGTAGGATGTAGGTAGGTATAGCAAAATACAGAGTTTAAATATATTACTCGTAGATAGAACAATGAAATCTTGAAGGTTTGTTTTTGGTAAATGAATTAAGTATGTTTTGTAAAATGTCATAAAAACAAAAGTTGTCGTTTATGATGTTAGTAATACAGCCCTGCAAGATTGTTAGTGTTTTACAAATAACCCTGTATATTGTCATCATCTTTTCATTCCAATTTATTTGGGGTTGACGGCACATGACCTACCTTGGGATAAGAAAAAAAAACAAACAAAATCATGAACATTATTTTTCCTTTTTTTTTGATATTTCAGTATAGGTAAGCAAGTAAAAAAAATCCTCTACTCTGTTTGTATGAGGAGAATTTAGTGGAGTGAAAATAGAATGCCTAAACCAGCCTCTTAATTTTTAACGATATTTGAAGTCAGTATGTAATATTATTGCCAACCAATCTGTACATCAACGGGCAGGGCACATAGTTTGCTGAATAGATGGTCAATGGAACCAAAAGGTTTCGAAGTGACCATTGCGAGTCGGAAAATGCAGCGTTGGGCCCATGACCTGATGAAGGTCACAGAAATCCGAAGAAAACAAGACGCATCTAAGGACCGGTCAATATGACATGGTCCCTCAAATATAGCCACAACAACAACACAAAGTCATAAGTACTGAAAGACGACAAAGGTCATGTCAGACGAAGATAGTGGACGTCTTTCGGCTGAAATGATGTTATAATGATGGTGTACATCTCACTCATACGCACAAAACGTTTTGGAAACACATTTATCATGCATACAGCTAAGGAATGGAATTCCCGGTCAGGGTCTGTGTTTCCTGATAGCTATAACGTAGGGGTCTTTAAGTCATGATTATATAGGTAACTTCGAAAGAAGCGTGCTAAATCGTCAACCACAAGCCATATCGTGAGCAAGTGGTTAATCGCGAGTCTATCCATAATAACAAATAAAAAAATATGATCAGGTTTCGGCTAAAAACCCGTATAAAGCATTTTTTTTTTAATACAGCGCTATACCTAAGCACTATAGCTATACTTCATGAACAGTCATTACGTAGTTTTTGAGGCAATAATTTAAGTAAGTTCAATAAAGTGAAATTTCCGATTTTAGCAAATACCATTTTCCTTGACTTGATAATGCTCACGTACACTAAAAATAAAATAAACTAAAAATTTTGAATACAGCGCCATCTAGTGAGAACACACGGGACCGCTCACCTTAAGTAAAAATAATAAGTAAAGTAATAAGCCCCGTCTATTCTCATTCGACCCCAGCACGTTCCAATAAGGAAAACAGGTTTTAATAATACGTATCTAATACGGAATAATGAAGTTATCTCCAACAAAAGTTTTAGGAAAAAATAAAAGCTTTTTCAGCGAGTCTGATGAATCTAATTTTTCACGCAGACTGAGCCAATTATGGTCCAGTCCGTAACGCCGTATGGGTAATTTTCTATCAGGAATATTTTTTATATCAGATAATTGACAAAATAAGGTTGAAGTGGATTAAAATGGAGGTTTCTTTCGTTAAAAGAACAACAGTTTTGGAGCTGAAAACCTTCATAACTTTTTAATAAAGATGTTAAATGTATGCACCAGCAATCAGTTTCAATGAGACGGTTTAACATACTGTATTAGTGATAATTACTGAAACTTTCATTATTTCAGCTGAAAGACGTACACGAGACGTACGTGACAACAGGACAACAAGAATCTCCGCGACCCTCACCAGGAAAACATCTTGAGGAAACCGGCATGTCCTAGAACCAAAAATTCGAAGATATGTGGCATCCACCAACCCGCACTGGGCCCGCGTGGTGGATTACGGCCCATCCCCTCTCCCAGAGAGGAGGCCTGAGTCCCAACAGTGGGAACATTATAAGGCCGACTAAGCTATGCTATGCTATGCCACACCAGGTCATCGTTACAAATTGTCAGAAACCTTCCAACGCAGCGTCTTCCGGTATGCGATAGTCACTCCAGAACCTTTCGGCTCCATTGGGCGCTAAAGTTTAATGATTTTTCAAGCTACTACGATATACTTTTAATGGAAATAGTGATAAACTGTTCACATGTAATCCACGTCTTTAACTTTATTACGATATAGAGATTCCTACACATTAACTACTAGGTTAGGTATTAACTTTAACTATGAAATTGGCATTTTTTAAAACGGGCTGCTTTGAAGCGTTATATCTTTGGATTCACTTGAAATTATAAGATCAAATAAACTCTTCGAAATTAGGTATTTATTGGTTTTCTTTGTGATTTGTATTTTCTACTTAAAAAGAAAAGATCATTCGGACCCTTAGTTGAAACGACCTGTAGTTTCAACCCCAAACGGCACAAAAATATAACTGCCAACCAGGTTATCACATTTCCGACGCTTGAGGTTCTCCGCAACTACAGCGCCAGCACGATACGACGTGCTAGGACAATGGGATGGCGTAAAAAGATCAACGCAAGTAGAGTCTAATCTTTCATGAAAATAAAGACATACCGTCCAGTCTCTTGCCATCGTCGCGTGCCAGGCCATAGGGCTCTAATTCAGCCGGAATGCTTTTCTTTTTTTTATATGATACAAACGTGCTTTACTGCGATCTCGCCTGATGGAAAGCAGTGATGCTATCATTGATGGTGAGGCGCACTAGTTTCTTAAAAGTGCCTATTCATTCTAGCCTTGAAGACTTCTAAATTATAATCGGAAGAAAATACCGCAGCAGGCAAACGCTTAGTCCGGAACGTAGAGTTGTTAACTATATAAGGGTGAATACTCACCGTACGTCGGGTTATCCGATGGTAGAAAGATGATGGCGGAAACAAGTCATGCATTTCCTGCGCACCCAAATACAAAATGCACCCTGTGAAATACCGAAAGGCTGGCTACTCTGCGCCTATGCTCTATCTAGGCTTTACAAATTGGACTTAACCAAATCTGGATCACTAATTAGCCTCTTAGCACGCCTTTCCACCGAGTCCAAAGCTGCTAGATGGCATTTTGCAGCACCAGCCCATATGTGGCTGCAGTACTCCCAAAACAATCGGACCTTTGCTTTGTATAACATCAGAGGCTGTCCTGGGTTGAAGTACTATCGGACCTTTGTAAGAACGCCGAGTTCCCAACAGCTTAATTGACTGATGACTCAATGAACATGAGGTAATTTCAACTACCAAGATCTGAAGGCCGTCGGTGCATTCCAGGGTTATATTTTGAAAAGCAGGAGCCAAGGTGAACGGGCTATTTTTGGCGGTGAGCAGACACACTTGTGTTTTGGTGGTGTTGAATCCCACCAAATTGGTTTCGCCCCCCTTGGAAACTGCCTAAAGTGAGAGAAATAATTACGAGAACTGGTATGAAAGGGTATAGTTTCAACAAAGTCTCCAATAACATTGAAGGTAGCTAGATCAAAAAAAAAAAAACTATCATCATTAGCTACCTAACCTTTTCTCTTCAGAGCGAGTGCCTATCAGACCTCCACAATCCAGTAACTGGACAACACGATCCTCCTTAGATAGACTGATGGTTAGACTTTCTGGCCTATGGACAGTAAAATTCCAATGATCGCCTAACGTTACTATAACTTCCAATCCAGAACATAGCTCGAAATTACGTGCTAAATTCTCATAATTTAATTTCGACTACGCATTTCACCGAGCTCTTTTATTAAAACTACTGCCGATATAGAAAATCTCATCACGAATAAAACCGACGAATTCCATCCGTCTGTTCGCATGATTCCTACAGTAATCTAAATAACTATTTTTCAATATAGCCCTCGCAATATTGCCGACTTATGAATTTTGGTCTGGCCTACTCCCGAGTTGTACGTGCCCAAAATATAAGATATTAAAGGGAAAAAAATCCGCCCGCAAAATTCTGATAACACTAAATATAAATATTTCCAGTTCCAAGGGATGTGGCGTTTTGATTGTGTTTTAGATGTTTTTATTTAATATTATGGTCCCAAAAGGTGCCCAATTGAGAGGCTTACTAGGTCGTAATATACGCTAATTTCCGTTCAAATATTGGCGAACAGTGAGTCAATAACATGAAAAGGTGTTAATTTGACCATTTTAGTTCTATGGTTTGACAAATAGAACAAAACACATATGTCATTTTAAAATCACTGTCGTTCATTTTCAGTATTTGAAGTTTATAAAATTCTGTAAAACATAATTTTTGTTTTTCATTTGAACTTTCAGAATAAATAAAACTTAGCTGGACATACAAATAACCTTTTCAAAACACATTTCATAGCCATACAATAAAAACTATAGTTTTAAACTTAATTGCCATATAAACAATACAACAATATTCTTTATTACACTACAGGCAACACATATCACCCTCTCCGTTCACATTACGCTTTAATAATTACACACAGCTAATTCACAGGTACGTTGTACTGAATTTACGGCCTTTAGTGTACTTTAGCATGTTTATTAGGCTCATAAAATTAATGAACACCACCTCACGACTTGCTTGATGAAGCGAGCTCATAATTTCATCCAATATGCTGAGAAAAATGTCGCAAAATTGACTTCTTTTTTGGCGAAATACTCGGCAATTTTGTAAAGATGAAGTGATATGTTTCGCTGGTAACATATTTTTTTGGTATGAAGTGTAAATTATATATTTTGTAAAAGCTTTATCAGGGTACTGCTTTGGTATATATTTTATTATATAAATGTGAAATATTCTCCTTAATATAACCTGTAAAATGTATAGAAATATTAGAAAACCAGTTGAAGACGTCATAGTACCTTTTCATCAAACACCTCAAGGATTTCATCCGCTACAAAGAGATATTAAAGAACATTAAAGGTTAGAGATGAAAGGGATTTAGAAAATAATATGAAACTGTCGCGGTAGAACGTAATATTAGATCGGGATCTACCTAGTCTGTGTATACTTATTATAAGTTTGTTATGACATAACTTTAATATCAAAGCCAAGCTTTAAGGGTCAAATTCCGAACCCATCTGTATTTTGGGCCTTCTATCAGATTAAAAACACTTATTAGAGGGAAGGAAAACCTACTTTCAGAAGCGGATTTTAGGCTTATCTACGATTACCGATAAAGATGATGCAAGACCTAAAGAACCAGTCCATGCGGTGACTCTTAGGAGAGGCCAATGTCCGGCAGTGGACCTCTTTCAGCTGAAATGGTGATCTACCTAAACATTGTTATATTGATGTTCCATCACTGATTTTTTTTCTGTATGTATACGTGTACAGCAAACGGTTGGAATTCCCCAGGTAGTTTGTGTTTCCCGAGAGCTATAACCTAGGGGTCTTTAAGAGCGAATAAGTTACTTCTACAGAAGCATGCTCCATCATCGATCACATCGTCACTTACCATCAGGTTTTTTTTATGTGGGAAAATCGTCTAATGATAAATCCCGCTCTTGGACGGAGCGAGAGATAGTGTCAGACTTTTACTGACTAAAAACCATCAGAGGAAAAGGCAGCGGAATTTCGCCCCGGCGTTGCATCTCCATGCGCAGATCGTGCATGCATGCATTATCCGTATGGCTATGACCCTCTGGCATGCGTTTAGCCGGGCCGCCACTTACTATTACTTACTATTATTATTATTTATTTGATGCACACAAAAATAAACAAACAATACACAAAAGCACAATAAAATTACAAAACTAAGGACATAAATTAACAAAAATTTAAACAATCACAAATGTTAAGAGTACTACATTAAACACATAAACATGGGTAGGTACTTTGTGAGACAAACAAAATAAGAAGTTAATAGCATAGTGTGATGTGCGCTTCAAGGTTGCATCAAATGGGAGCCCAACCCAGCTTGTGTCAGGCAAATATAACTGAAGCTGGTATTCCAGCGATTCCAGATATATATAAATTCTTTATTAGGCGGATACGGGTTGAAAAAGAAGAGGAAAGAAGAGATTCTGTGAACAAAATAGAGCATTCTAATCTTAAAGATGGAGGAAGTTTCTACCATCCCGTTTTTCTATAGCATTGCTATATTTGAAAACGGTACTTGGAAGTTTGAGTGTCAGCGTGCCAGTAATTTATGTTTATAAACTTCAGGTATCTCTCTGATCTCAGAGCCTAGGGTCAAAAAAATACATTACATTTGCATATTTGAATTTCATCTCCTAAAAGCGTACTAAATTGTTGTAAGAAATTAGATACGATACGTAAGGTATTAGTTTTGCCTGTAACTTTTATAAAAGTAGGAAAATTTATTGTGCGGCGAACTGCACATTATAACATTTAATTGCATTTAGCCAAATCATCACTTTGCTAGTACGTGTTCAGATCGCCATAAGTGCCGTCGTGCGTGCTCCCTCGCTTCATCAACCAACATAGATGTTTGTAGCATTTTTAACAATACAGTTTTTAGTGGACATTCCTATCTATTATTTAACATCCCAGCAGACAACCTTGATATCTATTATAAAAATATTTGAACTTAAAATATATTGACTTCCAAAGCTAGCGGCAGTCCGCCTTTGTTAAATGTTTCAAGTCGTCGACGGCGCGTAGTGTTCCACGCGCGCCTCAAGGAGATGTCAGCAACCGTAGGGGCCCAACAGGGTCGAAGCCTACTGGGGCCATGGGTGATGCGAAAGTGACCCCCGGGGCCCTGGGGAAAAATAAAAATGGCAAAGAAGGAACAGGAGTGGGTTTTTAGTCAGTAAAAGTCTGACACTATCTCCCGCTCCGCCCAAGAGCGGGGGTTGTCATTAGATGATTTTCCCACCCGAAAAAAAAGAAAAAAAAAAAAACTATCATTTAATAAATTAAATGTAAAATATTTTAAATGTAAAGATTTTTTTATAATAGCCTACAGTAAAAAAAAACGCAACAACAAAAACATAGGGAGATGTAAGATTGTATGGCGTTTTCTTACTTTGTGGTTTTAATACACTTTAAACATGGCATAAAGTCTACCCAAATTGGATAGTGAAGACTGTTATTATTAGTTTTTCAAAATTACCCTCAAAATACGGTTTAAAGAGTGTTTAAGTTTCAAGAACGAAGTCGCGGTCAAAATGATAGTGTGATTATAAAATACTGTTATAGTATCTTCACGGTGTGTTGTGAGAAAAAAAAAAACTGTTATTTGTTTTGTAAACTACAGGCTAAAATGGGATTGGGCGGGTTCATCAGCCGCATGCATTCAGACCGTTGGGCAAGAGTCTCTACAAAGTGGGTACCGGAAGATGGACGACGCCGCCGAGGTCAACCTAGGAAGAGGTGGCGAGACGACCTAGATGCCGACCGCAAGGACTGGTTCGAGGTAGCTCTGGAAAGGAATACCTGGAAGAAGTTGGGGGAGGCCTTTACCCAGCAGTGGGACAGTATAGGCTAATAAAAAATTTAAAAAAAAAATTGTTTTGGAAACTTGTCATGTGTCTTAATAATAACTGACAAACCACCTGGAAGACACGTTGAAACCTACGGTAAAGGTAAGCCCCGCCTGGGCAGAGCCCTGCCGTGTCGATCTTTCGCGCCTTGAGGCAACAGCCTTTACACCCTAACCGCCGGGATCCCGATCCCGATTTCCGGCCACTTGCGGACGGCGAGCAATGGGTAGCTCGCCATCCGACTGTAGGGTAACCGTCCGCACCGAGCCCAAGTCGTCGACAGCGTGTATAGTTCCACGCGCGCCTCAAGGAGATGTCAGCAACCGTAGGGGCCCAGCAGGGTCGAAGCTTACTGAGGCCACTGGTGATGCGAAAGAGAACCCCGGGGCCCTGGAACGAAAGCAAAGAAGGAACAGGAGTGGGTTTTAGTCCGTAAAAGTCTGACACGCCCTCCCGCACCGCCCAAGGGCGGGAGATGTCATTAGATGTGATGATGATATCCCACCCGAAGGACAAAAATCGAATGTACAACTGAAGTACAAAATGCCACCTACGCACTGGCATTTAGATTTTCTACTTACAGTTTTTTAAGTAATAAAATATCTAAATCCCTAAAGTACGGGCTTAAGTATTTTTTTCGAATATCACCTCTATCAAAAACGTTCTCGGTCAAACCCTGTTTAGTCCCTAATAAATTTATTGCAGACTAGATACTAAGCCACGGCGAAGATAAAATATAATTATATTAGAACTTTCTATTTTTACCCGGATGCCCTAGAAAGAAGATTATGTTTTTCAAGAATATATATTATGTATGTTTATTTTTTAGGACTACCAACATTACTTTTCAAAAATACACTATTCGACACAATTCAAGTACTGCAACATTTAAAGACAAATACAACATTAAAATTAAATATTTGATCATAAAACATAAGATTAATAATTGAATTTCTATATATAAAAATGTCAATGAATTAAAGAAAGTAGTATAAATTACACAAAAAACAAACGCACAGTAAAATAAAATTGAAATAAGAAACAAAAAGATGAGTTAAATTATAAAAATACATTTATCCCTAACTGAATTAACCTTTAATTATTAACATTATATTAAATTGAAATTAGAGTACATTAAAACGACAGAGTTTAATTGAAATACAATTAAATTAAGTTAATTAAGTTTGCACGTCTATTCCTTTGTAGTGCCCGGTCAAAGTCAAAGTATTTATTAGTGTGCTTTTTGGTGATACAGCAGGTCTTATAGTTAATTTATGATAACTCAAAAAGCTGTCCATTGAGCATACACTATTTAACAATATAAATTTTCAAGATTTCAAGATTAGAAAAATATCAAGATTTAGATTAGAATATAAAATCAAATACAATTAATTAATATTACAAACAATTACAATACATACAAAAATACAATTAATTATTATTACAAACATTTAAAATACAATCAATTAGTCAAGTTTTCAAGCATAAATATATAATTATCAGTTTATAACATTTTTTCAAGAAGTAATTCATCAATGCTATAGTAGCATTTTTCAATTAAAAAATCATTAAGTTTCCGTTTAAATTGTGTCAAGTTCAAATTTTTGATAACATTTGGTATTTTATTATGTATTTTTGGTCTTTGAGGCATATTTCGTGTCGATATTCTGGTCTTGTCGATCTATAACGTTCCTTTGAAGCTTTTTTAAACAATACACTATTTTTTTTGACGACGATGCGGTTGCGTATATGTAAAGGCAAGGTAAAGTTAATATTCTAAGAGATTTAAAATGAGGTTTACAGATATCCGTTGGTTTTAAATTACACATGGATCGATTGCACCTCTTCTATGCATTAAAAATGTTTTTATAGCCGGTAGCCTGAACATATGGATGGATTTTAACTATTGAAGAATCATAAATCACTAACCTACCTGTAGTTGCATTTTTAGAAAGAAAGAAAAATATTTTATTTGGCATGCAAAGATACACACTGTAAAAACAAAATTTAAGACAACTAAGAAAAAGACAATGAAAAAAATACTGACACAATGTGTGTCTCACGGCTGCGCCAAATAGGTCCAGTTCAGCAAAAATGCCAGATAACTACATGGTAGTCAGTGGTAGTTGCCTGACGCTAGTTTTCAACTGAACCTTAATGAGAGTGAACGGCCGTTGTTTACTTATTTGTATTATGTGTAATGTATAAGTATTATGTTTTATTGACATTATGATGTGGGGTAGTAAAAAAAAAAAATGAGTGTTTATCAAAGTTGCAAGCTGCATATAAATCTTTCAAATTTTGTAAGTAGTTATAAGACTGTACTTGAAAGTTTTAAACAAATAAATAATTTGATTTAAAAGTAATGGACTCAAGCTTACGCAACACTCAACAAAGCCTTAAAAATACAATTTATCAAGTATCCATAGTAACCCGAGATGGAATCCTAACACATGCGGAAAAAATTCTATAAAATATATATTTCCCCTGTTTGTTCATTTTTGGGGTGTCGTCTCTAAAGCCATATGACCTCCTTTTGTTTCCGTACAGAAAAAAAAAACGATTTAAAAAAAGGACAGGTAATGTGAAACTGGGTTTTTATATTCGTCAAAATTTTCATATTTTTTATTTTCAAATAGTGTTAGGTAAGGTTAATTAGACTGACACCATTGAAGAATTTAAATTATCAAGCCTATTTTGTTGGCCTGTTGGCGCAAAATGACTTTCGCCATACGTTGTCTTTTTTTTAAACTTCACCACACGCTAAGAATGACTTTTGTATCGTGGATGTGTTCACAAATATGTAAGCTCAGATACACAAAACACCCAGACCCATAATACCTATCTGTAGACCATACAAATATTTGTTCCGTGCGGGAATCGAAGCCGTGACATGCAGCGCAGCAGTCCATTGCTCAACCACTACGCCAACCGAAGCGCCAATACTACTTTTAACAGTCGCCACATCAGTAGTCACACACATATTTACAAACAAACTTTCGCCTTATCAGTATTAGTGTGATCAACGTCAGTTATAATGCCGCACAACAATTTGCAGATACAATTCCCAAAGCTACCGTTACACAAAATATCCAACGAACTTTTTCCAACTCCCAAACGCGTACTCCAAAAAAATTCATTTATGTCCGTCAATCTACAAAGTGAATGTAGCTACCTACATAGTAGATATCCTTCCCAAAAAAAAAATTAATTCAAAATTCCTGTCAAAAATTAATACAAAAGTGCAATTAGTTAGAATGTTTTCAAGCCGCCCCTAATTCCCTGGGTACTGGTATCGAGTGCCACCGCTCATAACCCGGGTATATGCTTATGAATTTAATTTGGCGCCATCTTTAAAGAGCTCACGTCGCTCGCATAAATGCTAAAGGCTTGGCCAGCTGTGCTCTTATGACGTCATGGGTTATGTAAAAATTTTTGGAAGCCAGTACTGGATACTGATGAAGATTATGCTGTTCCATACGCAAAAAGGTAGCTATTTAAAATGGGGACCTAGAAACAGTCTCTATTTGTATTTTTTTTTTTATAAAGTGCACAACTAATAATTTTCCTAGCTAACTAGAACAGGTTTTATTATAAGACATGTGTATACATCAAATAATACAATAATAATAATAAAAGCGTATATTTTTCTCCACCACATAATGCAAACAAAAATAACAATTCATAAGTGCAGTACATTGTTACAGTAAGTACATTTACATTGATGTTGTGGAGACTGAAGCCTGTACTAGGAAAATCCTGTGTTACAGGACCCCAGGCCTCCAAACTACCCACACTTGTTACAAGCTATATAAATATTTACAGAGAGCGATAATTTTAACTTGATGGAAAATAAATAAAACTGTTCAGAGACTTAACTAATAAAAAACAAACAAGGATGTGAAAATGTGTGTAAGTGTGTGTATAGTGTGTAATTGTTAAAGGTAACTTATATGATGTAGATTTGGGACGTAATATGCTATATTTCTATGTGGTCACCTCCAAGAGTTTCTCAGTTGCTTCATTGTCGAGAGATTGGAGCCTGTTTTGGACCTTCGTTTTACACTGGAATTTTGTTAAAGAGTAAGAGTAAATAATATGTTAATAGTCTTAAAATAACGGGGATCTGTATGTTTTGCCATTTATGGCTTATAAAACAATGTATTTGGTTTAGAATAAACCTTAGAAGAATTGTGTCTACACAACGAACTTTAAAAATAATAACTTTATCCTAATGCTTATTAAAAAAGGGAGAAAAAAAAAACAAAAAAGTATAGATTAGTTTTTACAGATTTAAGGGTCAAATTGTAGAAATTTCGTAATAAATTACAAGAATATATTTAATTAATTGCGTGCGCAGAAATTCATTGTTTTACGGCACTAAATGGGAGCAAGGGCCTTAATATTATGTAGTCAAACGTACATATGGGCAGGTATGTCAGTAATATCAGGGCATTGTCCCAAATTGGATATGTCGAAATTTCCTGCGGTTCTCATACGATTGTTTATGAAAGTCATATGAACGGCATTTATTTTGTTGTTTGTTTTGCACATAAACAATACGCGGTCAGAACGTTTCATTTAGATTGTGTTTGGTAGATATGGTTTTGATTATTAATTTTCTGCGAGTTTTATTTTTGTTGATATTTTAAAATCTATTTTTATTTCAAACTCGCTTTTGCCTGCAGCTTCGCTCCCGTCAACTGACTATACCTACTAATGTACGCTACCTACTCATTTACCCTACGCTCCACCATATCTACCCATTCTACCAACCTACCCTACCTACTTTTCTACCTACCTGATCTACCTTACCTATCTGCTCTACCGACCAGCCTACCTACACTACCCTACTACCTATTTGTTTTTGCTTTTAAGCCGTCCCTGTATGGTGTTTATTATGCGACGCGATTATGCACCTTTCTTTGAGTAATACGTGCCAAAAGACTTTCGAAAAAATCTCTGTTTTCAAATACCCATATTCCTAAACGCCTTCAACTTCTCTATCATATAGAAATCGTAGTCAACTTGGTGGCATGTTCATTATTAACTGGATATGACGTAAACGGCCGCGACCCTCACCCTGCTATGACCAGGGATCCATTTTACGACGCCGGCGGTCGGTCGATGTGATTAAATGAATGTATTTAGCGATAAAGAGGGATTTTATACGTTTTTGTGGTAGGGGGTGTGTACTGTATTGCAATTGAATTTAGTGGTTTTGCGGGTAAGTAACAAGTGGGGACGTTGGTTAAATTGTTTGAAGAATCGGTTTAAATGAAGTGCTAGTATATGTAGCTCCCTATATTTCACCATAAGTCAAATTTAATTGCCTGGCGAAATTCTACAGAAGACAGTCAGTGTCAGTGTTTTACAGTCTTTCTTTTACTCCAAATAAATGATAAAATATTACCTCGCATGGCGCCTGGCTCGCACAAGAGAGGGCTCTTTAAAAACGAGGGTTTTTTTTATAGTTGATAGGCTCGCGTTTGACCAGTATTTCACCTGATGGTAAGCGATGATTTGGTCGAACACTGGGCTGCGACAGTCGCTGTCTCATTTTTGAATTTATGAAAGATAAAGCCCTCGCTGATTTGCCTTCGCCCACGTCTAAATTAGTCCACGTTATGCCCCTGCAAAACCCACTTGTGCCTTTTGCGTTTTGCGTTCCAGGGTCACGGTAACTTTTCGAACAATAGCGCTGCCCTAGCCGTCTAATTTGGTGAGAACCCCTTTGAAATGTCCACGTAACTAGAGTGCATTTCTATTCTAGCAGAATTATAATTCATTTCTGTTGTAAATTAGATTCTGCATTCATAAATTATATTGTCTGTATTGCTCAAAGGTTTACTGTTTTTCAAATTCTAAAAATTCAATTTTGAGCTTAGCTTGTCTTTGTTCATTGTACAGTTTATTTTATTCTAAATGAACGAACAATAAAAGAAATATAAAATTAGTAGTAACATTAAATAACTCTACTGCTGTTTTTTTTTTCGGTGGGAAAATCATCTTATGACGTCCGCTCTTGAGCGGAGCGAGAGATAGTGTCAGACTTTTACTGACTAAAAACCCACTCCTGTTCCTTCGTTGCCTTTCGTACCAGGGCCGAGTCTTCCTTTCAGATTCAGACCCTTGGCCCCAGTAGGCTTCGACCCTGATGGGCCCCTACAGTTGCTGACATCTCCTTGAGGCGCGCGTGAAACAGTACGCGCCATCGACGACTTGGGCTCGGTCCGGACGGTTACTGGACGGTTGGACAGCGAGCTACCCATTGCCCACCGTCCGCAAGCCCGCGAACTTTACTGCTGTATAAAGTAATTCTTTGTGTTCCCTATTGTAAATGAGTAGATGAGAATTTTCAGTGTGAAACAATTTGGGGTTTCCTGAAGTTATAACAAAATAGCTTCTGCGCGTGGCTTCGTGAACGTGAAAGTTGGTTTTTCCATCCAAGCTTTGGACTCCTACTTCATTCCTTTAGAGCTATTCGTTGATGAGTTAGTAAAGAGTAAGGACTTTGCCTTTTATACAACCTTAGTTTTAGTATATGCGAAACCCGAAACATGTGTCTAATATTTATATGTAAAGAATCGATGTAAAAAATGTCATAACTGTATCATGAAAAATCACAAAATTATAAGCTTGTTATGCTACTTGGTTGTCCGCACAAATACATGGTCACTGGGCCATCCGGGTGACTAAGAGGTTGTTTTACTTCCGCATCCAGCTGAGCGCTGTAACCTAATGCCCGCCATGACCTGCCGTGACCTGTGTTGTACTTAGTGTCGCTAGTGTCCAACTTGTGACCTTTTTTTAAATATTTTTAGGAAAAAAAGTATAACATGGTGTTTTTTTTTTTTTAAGTGGGAAAATCATCTATTGACAAATCCCGCTCTTGGGCGGAGCGAGAGATAGTGTCAGACTTTTACGGACTAAAAACCCACTCCTGTTCCTTCGTTGCCTTCGTCCCAGGGCCCCGGGTTTCGTTTTCACACTACCCATGGCCCCAGTAGGCTTCGTCCCTGCTGGGCCCCTACGATTTGCTGACGTCACCCTGAGGCGCGCGTGGAACAATACACGCCGTCGACGACTTGGACTCGGTCCGGACAGTTACCGGACGGTCGGACGGCGAGCCACCCATTGCTCGCCGTCCGCAAGCCTGCGCTTACGGTGGCCGGAAATCGGGATCGGAATCCCGGCGGCGGTTGGGGCGTAAAGACAGTTGCCGTTGCCTCACGCGATCGGCTGCCTCCTTTGCTAGCAGTACTCCCCGCGCCAGGACCAGCGTGTCATCTGCGTAGCAGACTACGCTGATCCTGTCAGGGAGGTCGCCGCGCAGCACGTAGTCGTATCCGATGTTCCACAAGGGCGGCCCTAGTACCGATCCCTGCGGAACACCGCACGACATCTCTCGACGTTCCCACTCTTCCTGGTGACCAGGGTAGATAATGTACCTGTCTGACAGGTACGCCTCGACCACACGACAGAGGTAGTCGGGCGTCCGGTGATACCGGAGTGCCCTCCTAATGCTGCTCCAAGGCAGGGAGTTGAAGGCGTTGGCGATGTCCAGAGACACCGCCACGACACACCTGCCCTGGGCCACTGCATCCCCCGTCGTGAGAGCTCGCACGCGAATGATGGCGTTGCGCCCTCCCGCTCCGACGATGGCGGCCACCACCTCGTCCACCCTGACGGAGTCGTCCAGGCCCATGATGCGCATGTCCATGCACTTGGTGGGCCTGGACACTCGGACCTCCTCGACGTCCAGGCACGCCTTGATCCTTGCGGCCAGGGCGTCTGCGGCAGGGCCACTGTCCGCACCAGGGACCTCTAATATTCGGGCCCCGGTTGCGGTGCGCCTCATTCGGAAGCCCCCAGAGGCTCCAAACTCGCTGAGGTGGCCCACCACCGCCTGTTTCGCCTTTTCCATGACGGTGTTGTACGTCACGCCCTTCTTTTCCGCATCTGGCTGTAGTGTAATAACTACAGCCTCGGAATTCGGGGCGCGAAGTCTAGCCGCCATGGTCCGCTTCTTGCGCTGCTGTCGCCGCACGCGCTTTTTGGCCGCCCTAGCCACCTTGCCCGCCTTCCTGCTAGCGCCGACAACCGTCCACTCAGCGCCAGCCGAGGGTTCTTCGGGAAGGGGAGGCGGCAGGCGCGGCCTAATCACCGCTGCGGCCGGAGGTCTTGCCGGTTTAGTGTCAGGCGCCGCCCCGCCCATCTGCCGCTGTTGTTGCTTGGCCGTCGGGGCCGGCCTCACAGGCTCTGATGCCACGGCCCCGCGGCCAGCTTGCCCCGACGGGCCCGCCTTGGGCGCAGCTGCCGTGGCCGCGGCAGCGGCAAAAGACGCCGCCTTTCTCTGGCCGGAGGCTGCTAATGGGGGGTGCAGCACGATGCCCTCCAGCAGGGACAACTGCTGCATAACATGGTGTAAAAATTATTGGAATTGGTTCAGTTACTGTTTCTGAACAAACTATATTCAGGTTTCGCATATACTAAAAATAATGTTAATAACATATGCAAGTATATTTGTGACAATTCATAACCCTTTTCCCATAGCTTCTCTCTATTGACGTGTCCTTCAGGAATCGGTTTTTCTTTTTAGATAAAACCTAGTCTTTTGATAGTAGAACGGTTATGTTTTCTATAAATTTTGGAGTCAGTTGCATCAGTTAATACTTTCAGAGATTATCTCTATTAACATTTTAAAGAGGAAAGTTTATTCAGTACAAAAAAGAATGTATTTTTGTTTATACTGTATAAAATCAAAAACTGGACCGTTTTCGAAAATTCTTTCACTAACAGGATGCTATATTATCACTGAGTAATATATTCGTGAAAAGGTTCTAAACGTTCTAGAGTGGCGACCGCGCACCGGAAGACGCAGCGTTGGAAGGCCTCCCACAAGGTGGACCGACGACATGGTGAGGGTCGCGGGAGTGCATTGGATGCGAGAAGCACAGGAGCGGTCGTTGTGGCGACGTTTGGGAGAGGCTTATGTCCAACAGTGGACGTCTTTCGGCTGAAATGATGACGATGATGATTATGAATATATTCGTATATAGGCATATATTTACTACTTTTACGTGGCCAAAGCTATAGTGTTCTTTAAGATAAAGAAAAAAAACTAACTTAAAAAAAATTTGTTAAAAATGTATGTAAATGTTCAGACACTATTCTCCACTGCGGTCTGTCGTCGTTGGCGCTGATCAAAACAATGCTAAAAACAAAATTTATGCATAATAAAGACATAACACAAATAAAACACTCGTCTATCGAGTTCTCCGCTCTCTAATCCAATTATTCGTTACGGCTACAATTTGTCTTGCTATCGTACTAAATATTACTATGAGTTTGTAATATTTTTTAAGTGCATTTTCAAAATTTAAATTACCTACATATGTTAAAGTATATTTAAAAAATCTCGGCAAGTGCGAGTCGGGCCCGCACGCTGACAGGTTCGTACAAACTACAATTCCCGAAGATTTTTCTGAATTTCAATTTTTTTTTTTGTAATGTATTACGTAACAACAAATTTACTGTTTTCAGATTTATTCCTATACTTGCGCTATATGACCTCACTTTATGCCATATTTTGTGATTCTGGGTCAACGGGAAGTACCCTTTGAATTTTGATTCCTTTGAGAGTATCGAAACATACTTTTTTGCGACATAAACCGCCGTATCAATATTTTTTCACAGCTTCAAGGGACCGCAGACCTGAGTATATGGTTTTAATTTTAACTCGATACCTCTACACTTTCCCGAGATAAAGGGTCTTGACAGACAGACACACAGACGGATAACAAAGTGATCCTATAAGAGATCCGTTTTTTTCCTTTTGAGGTACGGAACCCTAAAAAAAACTCATGCCCATGACTATTCGTTTTCCTAAAGAGTTAAGCAAAGTTGACAGCTCGATTGACGCAATGGTTAAGCGATTGGTTGCTACACTCGCAGCAGCATAGCAGTCAGGGCCACTTACCCATGGGTCCTGGGTTCGATTCCCACCCAGGACAAATGTCTGTGTGATGAGCACGATCATTGGTTCTGTGCTGTGTGTAATTTATCTATAATATGTATGTATGTATTTAGAAATATAAAAGTATGTTTATCAGTCCTCAGTACTCAACACAAGCTCTGCTTAGCTTGGGGCTAGACGGCGTTGTGTGATAGTTGCGGAATAAAAAATAAAAAATACCAAAAGGTTGTAACAAATCTTAAAATTTTCTCACTGAAAAAAAAGAAATGTATCCTGAAAATAACTCGTTTATAATTCACTCAAACGATATAAATCTTGTCGTCATAACATTCGAGGATACACAGTAACATCTCCGTCGCAGCATCCAGTGAATAAATTAGATTCAGCAGATGTTATTCGCGATGACAATTACATTTTCGTCTGATTACTTCCTGCGACGCTTTAGAATAATAATGAGAGCCTTTTTGTGTGCTGTCATCGGTTTTTATTGGTTTATGCAGATAAGCAGATAAATAGGTTGTCACGAGTGGGTTTTGCTATTTTTTTTTGCAATCATTTGAAAATTGGGTCAAAAAAACTGGGAATCATATAAAATTGTCCTGTTTCGTACCTACATGTTGAATTGAATAAGTAATCAAAATGAAATAAAAATTTGCACCTACAATGTATACAATTTTTTGTTTCATTAAGAAAATTGTAACACACTTAATATTATAAAAGCGTTCGTTTGTGAAAATGTAGGTTTGTTTGTTACTCATTCACGTTCTAACGGCTTAATGGATTTGCATGAAATGATAGGTAACGAAAGAAAGAAAGAAAAGACGTTAATTTGACACACAATGAGATAAAAATTATATAAAACTTAAAATACATCAACATTGTTTATTATTTGTTTACAATTATTGCAGCTGAAAATTAGCGTCACGTGGTTTTATGTTGGTGACCTTATGTTACCATTTAGCATTATGCTGAGCTGAGGCCCTTTTGGCATTACTCAATGTACTATTTGTTTAATTTTAAGGTGTTTCCGTTTTTTCTTTTTGTAATGCCAATAAACGCAATTTTCTTTCTTTCTTTCTTAAATAATAATAAAAACCTCAGAGATAGATAAGACAAATAAAACAAAAATAATTAACATACCATTTTTATTAGTATTTTTCATTGAAAAAGACTACGTCAACTGACGAAATGTTAACAAATTTATACACAGGAAGTGTCCTCCGCGGAATACAGGAAGCATTTTTTTCTGCTATTTTTCTGATAGTGTTATAAAAAAATTCTGCTCTTTAAAATTAATCTCGGGATTTGAGGCATATCCACTTTATTCTTTCGCTGTATGAAATCGATGTAAGTACTGGTTTTTTTTTAATTTATTTTTTTATAAACTAGTGCTTGACTGCGATCCCACCTGATGGTAAGTAGTGATGCAATCGTTGATGGTGAGGCGCACTAGTTTATTAAGAGCCTATTCTATGTTTAACTATACCTAATTCCGAATATTCAAAAACATACATTTACGTGAAATCCTAAAAAGTTCAACAGAACCTAAGTGTTACGTTCACACACACAAATCAAGTTAGTCAAGTAACTGGCGCCAGTAATCTCCCATCGGCGTTTAGTCGCAAATTACAGCAAGACGCGGCTTTAAAAGCCCCTAATATACGTGTGTTCACCCTAATGGCGGTTAGACTTTCTAAAGTACTACTTGTTATACACAATGTGTGTACACATTGAGGGGTGACGAGACATTTTGAGGAATTCTGCAAAAACGTTGTTTGTGCTATGTTCGTGTGGTCTTTTAAGTAATGTAGTGAGGCACGTGTAAAATTCAAAGCTATCAGCATGCTTTGGTGACACGCAGTGAGATTTTGTTTTATAAAAAATTCTTGCTGAAACTATCTGTATCTAGGCCATACAGATATTTGTTTCTTGCAGGAATCGAACACACGACACGTAGCACACAACAAGCACAATCAGCCTTTTAATGGCTGGATGGATATCTCCTCTCTAGAAGAGGGAATGAGCCGTAATCCACCACGCGGGCCCAGTGCGGATTGGTGAATGCCACATGTCTTCGAATGTTCGGTTCTAGGACATGCCGGTTTCTTTACTATGTATTCCTTCACCATTTTGAGAGCAGCGGTGATGAAATAAATTACACAAAGTAATGCGCCTGACTGGGTTTGAACGCGCGACCTACAACTCGTAAGTCAGGGCCGTTACCACTCGGCCACCACTGCTCGTCGACACGTAGCGCGGTACTCAATGTCTCAACCAACCATACTATAACATATTTTCTGCGCTATGCTCGCAGCCTTCCAGCCTTCATTTTTAGGGTTCTGTAACCAAAGCTTAAAACGGGACTCTATTACTAAGACTCCGCTGTCCGTCCGTCTGTCTGTCCGTCTGTCACCAGGCTGTATCTCACGAACCGTGATAGTTAGACGGTTAAAATTTTCATAGATGATATGATATTTCTGTTCCCGCTATAACGACAGATACAATCAAACAGAATAAAATAAATATTTATGGGTGCTCCCATACAACAAGCGTGATTGTTTTGCCGTATTAACGCCCCTTTCCGAACCCTTCATACGCGAGTCCAACTTGCACTTGACCGGTTTTATTCGCTTGCTTTCTTTGCTATCATTCCCCAAGCCGAGTCACGTGATACACGGGACCCATCCTTAGCATGTAATATAGTTTTTGTTTCCTGATAGCTACCACCTAGGAGTCTGGCGGAGTCTTCTAGGCAAGCGTGCTCTACCGACTGGACTACATCATCGCTTACCATCAGGTGAAATAGTGGTTAAAGTGAGCCTATCAATAATAAAATAATAAATATTATCTGGACTGGCCTGTAGGTCCAGTGGTTAGTGACCCTGACTGCTATGCCGGAGGTCGTGGGTTCGATTCCCACCCAGGACAAATGTTCGTGTGATGAGCACGATCATTTGTTCTGTGTCTGGGAGTAATTTATCTATAATATGTATGTATTTAGAAATATATAAGTGTGTTTATCACTTGTCTAGTATCCATATCACAAGCTCTGCTTAGCTTGGCACTGTACGACGTTGTGTGATAGTTGTGGAATATTATTATTATTAGATTATTATTAAGGCTACCACAGGCAAGTTCGATTAAGTAGATGACAATCTCATATGTTGAACCGTAAGAGGGAACATATAAAATTAGATGTCAGAAAACCAAAGAGGCCCAGCAAGGTCAATGCCCGCTTGGGCCACGGGGATTTTCAGAAAGGGAAACCCGTGGTCTCAGCCCTCACATCACTAGTAGGTACATATAGGAAACAATGGAAAGTTTTACATATTTACCTACAGACTATGAAGGACTTCTTATTTTTGTTTTTGGATACATACCCTATAAATAAAACGCTCAATATTTTATAATCTATGCGGAGGCCGGCGTTCGCTTGGTGTTTAACCGAATGGCACGAAGTGACGCGCGAACGCCAGCGTTCGCTTGGTGTTTGAGTGGAAACGCAAAGAGCAATTGGAGGACGCAGGTGTGATTTAAGTCAGTAAATGTCTGACACGCCCTCGCACTCGACTTAGAGCGGGAGAAGTCACCTTTTTTTTTATTATTAGCCCAAGTCGTCGACGGCGCGTATTGTTCCACGCGCGCCTCAGGGAGATGTCAGCAAATCGTAGGGGCCCAGCAGGGTCGAAGCTTACTGGGGCCATGGGTAGTGTGAAAACGAAACCCGGGCCCTGGGACGAAGGCAACGAAGGAACAGGAGTGGGTTTTTAGTCAGTAAAAGTCTGACACTATCTCCCGTTCCGCCCAAGAGCGGGATTTGTCATAAGATGATTTTCCCACATAAAAAAACCCACCTTCAAAAAAATCTATTAAAATAAAAAAGCAATACCCGATATTAGAAGACAGCAGTTCGTATATAAGGTCAACAACCTTTTATTTTGAAATCCAATATAAAGTAAAAGCAATTTCAATGACAAGGTAATCCAAGAATCCTTCAGCTTTCACGTAAGGTCATGACATTTTCCTCACGACTGAGTAAAACACTTAACACTTGAGAACAGGTTTCCGTGTTGTTGCGTGCGTGTGGTTTACATATGGTGACGTCATCGTTTCGCACTGTAATCGTATTTAAGTGGCATTTTAGGGTTAAATGGTGAGACACATCAAGTTTAATGTATTCCTTCCTTAACGTGGCTATTATAATTCAACTAATAACAAAATCAATAACGGACAAACGATTTACGCGGTAATAGACCGAAAACTCAAAATTGAATGTATTTTTTAAATTTTAAAAAACTTTAAATATCATCTATTATGAGTAAAAAAATATTGTTTAGAATGTTGGAGTGAGAAAAGGACGGATGAAAAATAAAATCCATGTAAGTAGCGTATATGAGAATGTTGATATGGATGTGTGCAGTGACGAAAGTGGATAAAGTAAGGAATGAGTAGCTATATTAGAGGAATTTTAAAAGTGGCACTAGTGACCGAAAAGTTGAAAAGGAATCGTTATCCCACACTAATAACTACTTCTGTGTCGCGTACATACGTAACGTAACGAAACATAAAGTCACACACACAAGACACCTAGTCTAGAACCACCTATATGTAGTCCATACAAATATTTGTTCCATACGGGAACCAAACCTACACGTAGCGCAGCAGCCAATCGCCTAACCATTGCACCATCCGTGCTATCACGAAAACAAAAACTAGTGGCATGAACTCCAAGAAATGTGGGACAATGACAGGAAAATAATAATGATAACATCTTTGTCAATGATAGATAAGTGTCTACACAGAAACACGGTACAAGTCGCAGCATGGCGGACGGAGTTCCGGCGGGTTCTCATGGAAAAATGGCGACAGCGTCTGTCGCGACCCAGTGCTGGGCACGCCACAATTATGGCGATAAGTCCCCTCTTTGAGGCGTGGTTAGAAAGACCTCACGGCGTCCTCTCCTTCCGCGTGACGCAGGTTCTCACCGAACAAGGGAAGTTCGGGAAGTTCCTGCACCGAATTCGTGCGGAAGCGACGCCCGGGTGTCGCCACTGTGTGGACCGCCCGGAGGACACGGTGGAGCACACGGTGGAGCTGTGTCCCGCTTGGGAAGAGCAACGCCGTGTCCTCGTGGGGGCGATCGGCGGCGGCGAACTCTCGCGCCGGGCCTTGGTACAGGCCATGGTCCGGAGCGAGGAGGAGTGGCAGGCGGTCGCCTCCTTCTGCAAAGCAGTAATGCTAGCAAAGGAGGCGGCCGATCGCGTGAGGTAACGGCAACGGTCCTCACGCCCCAACTGCCGCCGGGATTCCGATCCCGATTTCCGGCCACCGTAGGCGTAGGCTTGCGGACGGAGAGCAATGGGTGGCTCGCCGTCCGACCGTCCGATAACTGTCCGGACCGAGCCCAAGTCGTCGACGGCGCGTATGTTCCACGCGCGCCTCAGGGTGATGTCAGCAAATCGTAGGGGCCCAGCAGGGTCGAAGCCTACTGAGGCCATGGGTAGTGTGAAAACGAAACCCGGGGCCCTGGGACGAAAGCAACGAAAAAACAGGAGTGGGTTTTTAGTCAGTAAAAGTCTGACACTATCTCCCGCTCCGCCCAAGAGCGCGATTTGTCATTAGATGATTTTCCCACCTACAACATAATTATCGTATCATACATTCACATCACTGACAATGGCAAAGATTCACAGCAAAAATATAAATTTCAAAAAACGAATGCCAGAAAAACAAGATGGCCGTTTACCCGCGGTCCCTCAGGAAGCCACTCCATCCATCCGTAAGGTCGAGTTAACGTCGCCACTCGCGTTTATCGAGTCGCGTAAACCGATGATAGTTGGGCCCTTCCGTAGACCGCTACCCAGGACTTTATAGCTGGGCTCGGATTAAATAATATAGAGGATTTTAAGTGGGTTAAAATATTAAAAATAAGATTAGTCTTGAATATTGAGCTCTTAGTAACAGTGAGGTTTTTTTTTGCTGTTGATTTTTTAATTTTTTATTGATATAAACCAGATAAACAAAGGCAACTTTAATTTTTAATAATATAAACCAAAATTTGATTGCGATCCCACCTGATGGTAAGCAGAGATGCAATCATTGATGGTGAGGCGCACCAGTTTATTAAGAGCCTATTCATTCTAACCTTGAAGACACCTAAATTATAGTTGGACGGGAAGACCGCAGCAGGCAATTTTTTCCAGTCCTTCGATGTACGCGGTATAAACGACGAAACAAAACGCTTAGTCCGGACCGTTGAAGTTTCAACAACGTAAGGGTAGATACTCAGATACTCGCCGTACGTCGGGTTGTCTGATAATAGAAAGGATATATTGATATTTACCATTTAACTTTTTAGTTAAAGGTATTCACAGAAAAGAAATTGATAAAGCTTCAGTAGACGGGCGCAACGGCAATATTTTTGGGGTGTAATGTTATTCGGAGAAATCACACTAATAAGTAATTTTGTGAGTGAGTGTGTTTGTTACTCCTTTACGCTGCAACTGCTGAAGGAATTTGAATAAAATTTGGCAAACTAATAGAATAATATGCAGGATACGCACACCGCTCTAATTTACGGTTTGCGCTCAACGAGCGCATCACTAGGCGCGAGAGACGCTATTGCACCGCGATAACCCAACAACCTTTCAATATTACATTGTCCAACGTAATTCTGTAAGAATCTTGAATCTTTGAAGAATCTTTACCCAAAAATCTCCGAATCCTAGCTCCTGTCTCCAGTAAATTGGTTTCATTAAAACAAAACGTGCACTTTAAAACAAACCTGACACTGTATATCTACCTTTTCCAATGGCAGCCATCTAACATAAGAAAATTATTTTTGAATACACTTACTCGAAAACCCGGTGTTATCCTTACCGCTTTTAGGCATGCAAATTACTGTTTTTTGCACTAGTGCGGAAAAGTGCGCGTGCTTGCCCTCGCTACAATTTTATTACATTGATCGAATCGAGCTGGGCGCGACGCGATCCCCATGAGGAGCGCGTCAATCCCCGTTTATTTATGCCTTCGTGTGTGTAGTGTATTGAAAAACGTCGTTTGAAACACATGGAATTTTGTTTCACATGATTTTTTTCATAACATAACTGCCGCTTCGGTCGCAATAAAAACTTTCTCCACTTGTATCAAAATGTACTATTACAAGCTACCACCACAAATTATAATGTCACAACTAAGGTAGTCAATAGAGTTCAACTTTAATTTTTTAAATATTAAAACTCAATCGGAACAAAGCTCGCCACATTTTAAGATTACGACAGTTTCAGAAAGTTTCCACAAAATTATGAACTGAACGTTCCAGTCAAGTGTGACCGAATGAACGCCACATTCAGGCAGTCACATAAAGTATCGTTCATTCGTTCTCAACGAGAACGACGACCGAATGGTTTCAAATAGTTCTTAAATCTAACCACACACTATTTGCAGTTGTGTAAATTGAATTTTTCGTTTCGATTAAAATGTTTTATTTAACGGACTTTTCTAATTGTTCTTTCATTTATTATTATTTTTTATTTTTTTATTAATGATAGGCTCGCGTTTGACCACCATCTCATCCGATGGTAAGCGATGATGTATTATTTTTTAATTTTCATAAATAAATGACTAGTTATCTCCCGCCGTTTCACCAGCGTCTTTGCTTACTGTTTCACTCCTGTTAGTTGTAACGTGATTTTATTTAGCCTTATAGCATTCCAATCCAAAAAAAAATTCAATTCGTGAATTCCTGAGATTAACGTGTTCAACCAAACGAACTCTTCAGCTTTGTGATAATTATTTAGTATAGATATGTATTTTGTTGTGTTTACAATTTGATATCTCTTTGTGACTAACTAAGCGTGTGTAACTACTACTAACCCAACTCACTGTTCCGAAACATTAAAGTTCCGAAAGATTGGAACAGTAGTAATGTTTTAAAGAATCATTTGTAACAATTAGAACACTGAAACATTCTTTACCGTAAGTAAACAGCAGTCTGTATAAAATTCAAATTAAAACGTAAATAGTGTAAATAAAATTAATAACTGCACTAAAAATATCGTATTAAAGTATTCTTTAATCAAAATACAATTAAACAAAACTATTAGTGTATATGACGCGACGTAACATATCACGATTCATAACAGTCAGTGTTTGTGTCTGTATCTTTTGAGCTGATGTTCCAAATCTTCCAAATGATACATATCATCTAACATTTTTCTGTCTCAGTGTGACTATGACGTGACATAATAGGTCACGATTAATTTGAGCTGCTGTTCCAAATGTTCCAAATTATACATTTCACTGATTCAGATGCAAATGTTCCAATCGCAAAGATAACACACTTTGCCCACGCGTATTATTAACTGAAATCAAGCAATTCAAAATCAAGTAGACAGACAAAAGCAAGTAGAATATAAAGCAAGCAAAACCACAGCTAATGCACTTCAAAACACAGATAAATCGACCCGATATCATAGGCCATCATTGCATGAATTGAAAATTACGCGTTCTATGATTGCATACCACTCCGCCGCCCGTTCGAAAACAGAAATAGACGGTTCAGTGGTATGTTTAGGGTTCCGCATCTCAGAAGGAAAAAACGTAACCCGTATAGGATCACTTTGTTGTCTATCTGTCTGTCTGTCAGTCAAGACCCTTAAGAGGTATTGAGTTGAAATTAAAACCATATACTCAGGCTTGCGGTCCCTTGTAGCTGTAAAAAAAGATATGGCCGTATATGTCGCGAAAAACGTATATTTCGACACTCTTAAGGGAATCAAAATTCATAGGGTGGTTCACATTGACCCAGAATCCTGAAATTTGGTATAAAGCATGGACTTATAAGCACAGGTATAGGAATAAATCTGAAAACTGTAAATTTATTGTTACATAAAAAAAAAAAATTAGCTATTCACGAGAATCTGTGAGACTCCATTCAAGAACTGACCTATTTACATAGGTAAGTTTATACGAAACCCTCAATGCGTGAGTCCGACTCGCACTTACCCAGTTTTTAGTAAAAAACTAGCTCTTGACCTTGAGCATGCATTGAAAAATAATGGAACGCACAAGTCCAGAAGATTCCCACTCTGACTATAAAGACTGATAGAATTTTGTTTTTTAAATTATTATTACGGATAGGCTCCCGTTTCACCGCTATCTCACCTGATGGTGATGATGTGGTAAACGATGGAGCAAGTAACCTAGTCACTCTTGACTTAAAGATCCTTAGGTTGTAGCTATCAGGAAATAGGCTCCGGCAGGGAATTCTACTCCTCAGCTGTATGATGTAGTTTCATCATTCATCATCATTTCAGCCGAAAGACTATTGGACATAGGCCTCCCCCAAGTGTCGCCACAATGACCGGTCCCGTGCGTCTCGCATCCATCGGATTCCAGCGCCCCTCACCAGGTCATCGGTCCACCTTGTGGGAGGCCTTCTAATGTTAAGTCTTCCGGTACGTGGTTGCTTCGTGCTATGTCGGTAACCTTGGTTCTCCTGCGGATACCCTCATTCATGATTCGATCACGCAAGGAACTCCGAGCATAGCCTTTTAATTGCCCTTTGGGTGACTGTAAGCCTTCTGATGAGGCCCATTGTAAGCGACCACGTTTCGGAGCCATATATCATTACTGGCAACACGCACTGGTCATAGACTTTTGTCTTGAATACGTACGATGTAGTTTGAAACATGAATTGTCAAAACTATAAAATTTATTTCCCTTTAAAACTAAACGCAACCTATCCCCTACGACCAAACTCCACTACATAGATCAGCTATCCTACCTAAGTAAGGATAGTAATAACCTGTCCGTACCCGGGTAGGGTCGACAAAAACATTGTCGCCGCAAATGCGTTCCGTCGATGATTTATTGGGGGCACTAGATATCTTAATATCAGTTCCCACATATGTTACCTTATCGGTATTTTCATTCTTCGGTATACTGGTCATTTTTCAAGTCTTGTATTAAAATGGTTGGTTTAGTTTGAGATTATTTTTATCTTATCTTTTAACTAACTGACAAACTATTAAGTCGTGACAAATTAGAAACTAGCTGTTCTTAGTTTTTTCAGTCGTGTGTTTGGTTGTTTTTTGTTGAATCATTTCTACAGTTCTACTTGCGCAGAAGAACGTAGAAGTGAAATATCGGATCTCTTTAGTGGTAAAAGTCTGAAACCACCCACCGCTCCACCCAGAGCGGGAGAACTTATTGGATGATTTCCCAGTTGCGCTGCTTGAGCGTTGCGTGCTATGTTGGGGAATATTTTGTCCCCTAGTGTATCTGTGGCTAAACTCTGCAACGAAAAATCTTTTTCATTCTACTTCAAACCGCCCAACATCAAACAAAACTAAATTAAACTTCAAATGCATCAACATACACACACATAAATTCCATAATAAAGAAAACTTTTGCCAATTTCTTTGCGGACCGTACAACATGACGGTCGGTCGCCACGACCGGGTAGGGTCGACAAAAACAGTCGCCGACACAATTGCATTTTGTCCAAGCATGATTTATCGTCGGACTAGATATCTTAATAAAACTTCTGCATGTGCGACATGAGTATTGCGAGCTTTTCATTCTGTTATCACTAAGGATATATACAGGGTGTTTTTGACAACGGCGCACAAACGAATACATACCATGGATCCAGTACATGATTCTGGACCCTTAATGAATGACATATAAAATTTAAAATTTCATCGGGATTGATAAGAATAATGATTTTATGTGTGATTTTGTGTTTTTGTGTTTGTTGTGTGTGTTTTGTGTGTGTGTGTTTTTTGTGTGTTTTGTGTGTGACTTTTTTTTTTGTTTTTTTACTAAAAATATCATCGGAGTTGGTTAAAATAACGATTTTACACAGTTTAAAATAAAAAGTACAAATATTTTTTTATTAGGAAAAAGCCGACGAAAATTCCACCACTAGGGGATCCAGAATCATGTACTGGATCCGTGGTATTCGTTTGTGCGTCGATTTCAAAGACACCCTGCATAGTTGTAGGTGTGCCGGACCAAAAAAAAAACTACACCGTGTGTGGTTTTTTTTTGGTCCGGTTTGTTTATTCGGAAAATTTATGTTGTTCATTAATTTCTTGCTTGTTTTATAGACCCTTGTACTTAATTTACTTTATGTTCAGTATCTAATAATACATAATGACGGCATTGCGCAGAGGTTGAGCGATTGACGGCTGCGCCATTTATTATTATTATTTAAAAAATAGCTGAAATTCAGTTATCGAATTTGAACAAACTACTTTCAAGATAAGCTTTTATATCATACACACGTTGGGATTGGATTTGTTTGCTGATGAATGAAAAACGATATTATTATAAAGTTTTTATATGCGATATTATTAGTTGTCCAACAACAAGACCCGTATCATGTAAATTTATCGTAAAATGTTGGAGGTTAAGTTGTGGAACACTGGGCAACGTTGCAGCGTCACGTAGATGGAGCATTGGTCCGGAGCGAGAAGGAATGGCAGGCGATCGCCTCTTTCTGCGAGCAGTAGGTAACGAGAAAACGAACATTCTAGCCCCAGCCGCCGAGATTCCGACCTCGACTACCAGCCACGGTTGTCACGGGCTTGCGAACGTCGAGCAATGGGTAGCTCACGGTCCGGCAGTACGTTAATCGACCGGACAGAACCCAAGACGATATTATTATAAAGTTTGTATATGCGATAATGTAAGAAGACAGAATGAAAGGTTTAACGTAAGTTAGTGTTAATAGCTATTTTGCTGAACTACATAAAATATATGTTGTATGTTGTGTTCACTTTAATAACTTTCCACTCATCAGTCCTAAATTTCGAACTATAATTACTAAAATCATTAATACTAATACCCACGTTGAAACTATGTTCACAACGTTACATAGATAATATTTACTAGTAGTTTCAGACCGACACAATATATTAGATTACACGTTTTCATTAATTAATATATGGTTCCGGTAAAGTACTAATGTTACCTTTCCAATTAACAAAATTGAATCGTAGTATTGATGTCTCAAATTACGGAGGATGGTATCTGACGTGTGTAAAGTGTATAATACCTATCTATAGGGTGGCCCGTTTTTATAGTGGCCCATAATAAATAAATAAACCTTTGAAGCAATTTCTACCTAACCGAGTTGTAACAGCATGGAACAGGCTCCCGGAAAGTGTTGTGAAAGCTCCCACATTGAACTGCTTTAAAAATCGTTTGGACAGACTAAACATCTCCAAACTATATGAAACACACGCATCAGCTAAATAGCTGCTAGTGTGTCTTACCAAATAATAATAATAATAATAATATATTTTTTTGCTGGTTTGTTTCGAGAGTAATCGTTAAGAAAAAAAAATTGGTTTTGCCAAAAACATCCGATTATAATTTGGGGGTGTCTTCAAGCCTAGAGTGAATAGGCTCTTGCGCCTCACCATCACTAACTTTTTTATTTTTTTATTTAACTAAACAGCATAGATGCAACAATATCACATTAAATAATATCTCCTTAGTTACTGAACCTGGTCATGAACTGCGGGTCGGAAAATAAAAGATAAGAAAGATGTTAAATTCATTGTTTTAGTTTTTCCTACATTACCCCCCATATAGAGAGCAGTGGTGGCCGAGTGGTAATGGATCCGACTTACGGAGTTGTAGGTCGCGGGTTCAACCCCAGCCAGGCGCATTACTTTGTGTAATTTATTTCATCACCACTGCTTTCAAAACGGTGAAGGAAAACATCGTGAGGAAACCGGCATGTCCTAGAACCAAAAATTCTAAGACATGTGACATCCACCAACCCGCACTGGGCACGCGTGGTGGATTACGGCCCATTCCCTCTCCTAGAGAGGAGGCCTGAGACCCAACAGTGGGAACATGATAAGGCCGACTATGCTATGCTATGCTATACATTGCCCCACGCTGGCAGATTAGAAGTCATTTTCTCCGAAGAGTAATTCCGAACTTTTTCGCTTGATGTATCTACCTGGTGCCCGAATCCTTTACCTTTGCGACCCTTTAACTTATATCACACACACATTTTTTTATATATATTACATTTGGATAAACTAATACGCCTCACCATCAACGATTGAATCACTACTTACCATCAGGTGGGATCGCAGTTAAGCACTATAGTATAAATTATTTAAAAAAACTGTAGTTCAGAAGTTGTGATTTTTTTCGTACCTTTTCTCTAACCAATTCTTAAAACCGCTCTCTTGTTTAAACTTTCCAACTGAATCAAATAAAATTTATTATAGAAAAATAACTGTCATTATATTTCTGTGTGTTCATGTGTGTTTCTAAGCTGTGCCATTCATTCACTTGAATACACGAAAAAAAAAAATCACAACTTCCGAACTACAGCTTTTTGCAAACTACTTACGATGCCTACTAGTTCAAAAAAAAAATTGGCCATTATAAAAGGACCTCCCGTGTATAGGCTAAATATACGTGCGATTGTTGACAGTATACTTATAATGTAAGTGTCAATCCTGTAAGTGTTAGAAGGTATGAAACTAATCGTTTTGAGTGCAAAATGTCTTGTCTTGATTGTTCTATAGTTATAATAATTATCTTAAACTTTGATTTACCGTTGTTTCTTTTAATCTCAAGCATCATTTATTATTCATATCATCAAGTCTCCCACATACAAGAATTATACGACCAGTTTGTAGAAATTATTGTCCGAGTCAATTTTTATTCATGCCAGCGGCTTCGCCTGTGTAAAAGGTTTGTTCATACAAACTTCCAACCCCCGTTTTACCCCCTTAGGGGTGGATTTTCAAAAAAAATCCGTTCTTAGCGGATGTCTACACCTTATAAAAAGCCTACTTGCCAAATTTTAAGTTTGTAGGTGTTATAGTTCTGAGATTTCGTGATTAATCAGTGAGTGGTATTTAAAGAAAAGAAAGAAAGAAAAATAATTTATTTGGTACAGCACAAGGCACAAACACAATGTAGGGTAAACACGAAACAAAAATAAAAAAAGAAACAAAAATGTAGTTGTGTGCCTCACGGCTGCACCAAAATAGGTCCAGTTCAGTATGAATGTCAGACAACTAGTGCCTGACGCTGGTTTTCAACTGAACCTTACCTTATATATATAGAGAATCGTCGCTTTGCGTTCATCTGCATTGTGTCAACAGATCTCCACCAGGCATCCTTGCTGGAGGCTCAGAGTTTATTCGAATGAATCACCAAAACTTTGGAACGCAAGTGAGTAAAATTATGACGTTCCTTTTCGCTCCACCCCGAGTCGGAAAAGTTATTTTACAAATTCCCACCTTAACAAGAAAAAATCAAGGCTCTCCTCTCCTCAAGATTTTTTCTACCCAATCCTTTCTAATTCCGTTCGTCTCCTCGTCAATTTTCACCAGTGTGTTTCCCTCGATTTCAATAACATCCTTGGTTTCTATCACCACATCTATCTAACCTTGAACATCATTCGGTCAAAACGTATATCGACAGGTATATCGACTTGAGAACCTCTATGAAGTTGGCAACAAGGCTAAACCTTGTCACCAACTTCATAGCCGTTCGTCCGACTACCGACTGTGTTACAGTTTTATATTCATTTTTATGAGTAGTTATTAATATAAGTGAAAAAACTTTCATCTTTCTATACTAATTTATTTATTTATTTATCGTCTACTTCAAGCATATTAACCCATAGCAATATTATAGACTTAAATAAAATTAAAATTAAAATTGTCATAACATAATGAATTAATTAAATTAAAATAGATTAAATAAATTATTGAAATATTGATAAAATTATTGAATTACACTAAATAAATAAGTTAATAATATTATTGTAAATTATTATCATTATCATCACCATAATTAGCATTAATAAATCAATAATATTAACAACGCCTAAGCAGGTGCACACTATGAAACACTTCAGATACTATCCCATTCTTACACCGGGTCAATACAAACAGCTATCTATGCTTTTTGTTTTCTTTAAAAAATCTCATTAACAAAGTCTCGGCCGAAGTAATTACGAACTTATCAATAATCTTCGGCATTTACCGCCGGGAATAAATAACTTTTGTTTAATTAGATATTAATTAGAAAAGTTTTATTGGTTGTAAAAAGAAAGTGTAATTTATCGTGACAAGTAATTATTTTGAATTATTTTACGTAAACTTTGAATATACGTAGATTGCGAATTACCTTGTCTGTTTATAATAACGAATTTTCTCTTTTCTTTAACGTTTTTAATCTACATTGAGAAGATACAGTACAAAACGTTTTGGGAACTCTTTTATTTTGTGTACAATTCAATTCGAATATTTTATTTCAGGTAAACATCCATAATATTTTAGTAGTAACTTAGCTTAGCCTAATAATAGTATTAATTTAAATTATAATAATAAATGATCAATGAACCATTAAACGAGTTCAATGGTTCATTATTTTATTTGGTTATTTGTATCTGGATACTCAACCACCATTGTAAGAGGTACAGCTGTTGGGTAGAATTCCCTGCCAGAGTCTGTAATTTCTGATAGATTCCTGGTGGTCTTTAAGTCAAGAGTTGTTCTAGACAGACGTGTTTCGTCGCCGACCACATCATCGCTTATCATCAGCAGGCTTAGCCAAGTTAATAATCTACAATCGTTATCGCTAGTAGAAGACTAATCTAATGTATGGTAATGACCTCATGTCAACTTTACGTCACGTGGTCAGAACAAACGAATAGAATATTCGTAGCCTAATTCATATAGTTAGATATAGACTTCTATCTTCTATCTTAGACTTATTGGCTAGGCCTGCAGGTGAGATAGAAGTCAAGCATAGCATAATAATAGCATAATCAGCTTTTTTAAATGTTTCCACTGCTGCTGGGACTCAGCCTTCCTCTCTAGGAGAGGGAATGGGCCGTAATCCACCACGCGCGCCCAGTGCAGGTTGGTGAATGTCACGTGTTTTCCAATTTTTGGTTCTAAGACATGCCGGTTTTCTCATGATGTTTTCCTTCACCGTTTTGAGAGCAGTGGTGATGAAAATTACACCAAGTAATACACCGGGCAGGGTTTGAACTCACGACCTACCACTCGTAGTTCGGGGCCATTGGCCACCACTGCTCTAGAAGTCAAGCGCAAGCCTATGTATAAAAACCCTACCACCCGAACTGACCCATGAATTTTCACCACTTTAGAACCTATTGTGTGTTCAGGATAAGAAAATAGTGACGCATCGTTGACATTCAGCTTATCCACGCCCCTTGACCAATTAAATAATAGTAAATTAGAAAGTCGTGTTCAAATTTACCAGTTTAGCCATTCAGACAGTACAGACGCGAAATTTTAAAAATGATTACCTCATCTATTTGTAAAAATAATAGTGAAACTGTTGATGTAATCACTTATTAGACAATGCAGTTGCACTGATTAACCACTATTTTCTTATTATGAAAAGACTATAGTCAGAGGGATTATCATCACCATCATCATTTCAGCCGAAAAACCTCCACTGTTGGGCATAAGTCCAAGGTTGGGTTGGTTTAAGTTTATGTATTACTTTGTATGTGTTACTTTTTTGGTGTAAAATAAAGTTTATTCTATTCTATTCTACGACGACATAACGACCGGTCCTGTGCGTATCGCATCCATTAGGTTTCCGCGACCCTCACCAGGTCATCGGTTCACCTTGTACGAAGCTTTCGAACGCTTCGTCCACCGGTGCGCGGTTCCTTTCTTCCCCATCGACCATCTGTTTTGTGAGGGCACATTGCCCTGCCCACTGCCACCTTAGTTTGTCAATTTTGCGGTCTAAGTTCATTACGCAAGGAAACTCCGAGCATAGCCCTTTCCATCTTTCAATCAGAAGGTTATCTTCGATTTAATAATATCGATTAGCTTTTTCTATACTTACCTCTATTTGCATACTGCTCGACGAAAGTGGAAGAATATTAATAACTTCCTGTATTATTCCTATTGCTTACTTAGTTTTATTGCGTACCGTAAATCTTATTTATTAGTTTTGGTACTTAACGTAAAGAAAAGTAGTTAAATTCAATGAAAACCTTCACATGCAGTGAAATGATTGACGGCATGTTTTGTGTAGTGGTTAAGCGATTGATGTCGCGGATTTGAATCCCGCATGGAATAAATACTGGGGCCATGGGTTAAGTGAAAATGAATCCCGGGGCCCTGGAACGTAAGGCAACGAAGGAACAAACGAGCGGGTTTTAGTCAGTAAAAGTCTGACATGCTGCACCGCGAGAGCGAGAGATGTCATTAGATGATTTCACACCTAAAAAAAACATGGAATAAATATTTGTATGGCCTACAAGTAGTTCCAGGTCAAGGTCTGTTACATGAACTTACTTCTGTAAGTAATTAAGAGTAATTAATTATTAGTTTGAGGGAATATTAAAAAAAAACTATACTGGATAGTATTTCTGATTTAAGAGAAAAGAGGTATTTCATACAACCTGATATATTTCTTATTTATATTATATATTATTTTCCTTAAGAAAACAAAATAAAAATGATCTAGTTTATCAAAACGTAGCAGAATTCCGTGAGCTCTAAAAATAAAAGAAAGACAAACGGAAAAGAATCGGTAAACAAAAATGGTATAGATTTCAATTTATTTATCGAAGTGTTTTCAAACAATCAAGTTGGGCGGCTCCTCAGGTTTCTCCGAATTTGTATCAAATAACACCAGAAAACCTCCAAAAGAGAGTATTTTAAAATGAGAATGGACAGAACAAATGTTATGCTTTATAGGCTTATACCCATGTAGATAAAAATAATTAAAAACGCGTTGTACATCGTTGTCATATTGGTGACGCCCCTGTCCTCATGATCAAACCTGCAAGCTCTGATATAGAAAGAAAGAAAGAAAATAAGGCCTCTAAATCACAACAGCAGTGTTAATCGGATCTATAATCTCGATTTGTAGTAAGGCGTGGTTTGTCGGGCGAAGGGAATAGCTTCACACTTCTCTGTAATCTTACTTTTAGTTCTTATAAAATGATCACAATTAATAATTACATTATATTTATTACAACGAAATTGGCAATTAAGACATTCCACCGAACGCGTAGTGCGCACGTGTAATTCTTACATCCGTCGTCGACTTATATCACACTAGTACTCGGTGTTGCGTCAGAGTGTCGTGCGCTAGTCACGTGACACGAGTTATCGACACTCTAAACAACTAGCGCCATCTCTGATACCTTTAAAAAACTAATTTAAATACAAATATGCCAAGTACCTAGAAAATTATATTAAATAGAAAATAAAGATAAAAACAGTAACAATAACTTGTGTCTCACGGGTGCTCGTAACAGGTCCAGTTCGACATAATGACAAGCAACTACATGGCAGTTACCTGACGTTCCTATATGATATGAAAACAAACCTGTATCCATTCTAATATTATAAATGTGAGAGTGTGTGTGTCTGTTTGTTTGTCCGTCTTTCACGGCAAAACGGAGCGACAAATTGACGTGATTTTTTAAGTGGAGAGAGTTGAAGGGATAGAGAGTGACATAGGCTACTTTTTGTCTCTTTCTAACCCCCCACTCCATTAAAATGGGGGGGTGGAAGTTTGTTGGAGAAACCTATTTTTACGCGAGTGAAACCGCTGGCAGAAGCTAGTATAATTATACAATAATCGAAAACACCTTAGCATTGTTCCACAAAAACACAACCAATCAATCGGTCCGACCAATCAACACGACACATTTATCTCACAGCTAAGCCAGTAAAAAGTCCACCCGAAATTGCTGGTTATCCCTAACAGCGGGGCCTAATGTTCACATGTACACCCCCAGCACCCCCTTACACACGCGTTCACCCCCTCTAATTTACGACCACATACCATCCGCAATCTCCAAGCAACCATTATCCGAAGACTTCCAATTAGCTGCGATAGTCGTTTATTAACATTTTCGGGGCTAAGAACGTAAAAACTTCAAATATTATGTGGCGGAATAATCTTAATAAAAGTGTCTACTGGAGTTTGGTGGTCGCTTTTATCGCTTCGTAAACTGAGGCGTTAATTGCTCGGCACTTGTAAGTGTAGTCTGTAAGTTTTGTAAATATAGTATGGATTTTTTTTTTTAGTTGGGAAAATCATCCATTTACTTTTCTCGCTCTTGGGTGGGGCGCAAGGGTATGTCAGACTATTACTGACTAAAAACCCACTCCTGTTTCTTCATTGCCTTTCATACCCAGCCCAGCTTCTCCTTTCAGAAGCGAACCCATGGCCGAGTAGGCTTCGACCCTGCCGGGCCCCTACGGTTTGCTGACATCTCCTTGAGGCGTGTGTGGAACACTTACGCGCCGTCGACGACTTGGGCTTGGTCCGGACGGTTACCGGATGATCGGACGGTGAGCTACCCATTGCTCGCCGTCCACAAGCCCGCAAATACAGTATGTCTTATGAATAATATTATATGTTTACCAGTTGCTACCAGAGCTTCGTCCGCGTGAGAGAGATAAAAGGTATCCTACGTGCTTTTCCAGGACATGGTCTTCCAGAGTGCCAAATTTTTAACCGACTTCAAAAAAAGAAGATTCTATGTTCGGCTAAATGTTTTTTTTTTATGTATGTTCACCGATTTCTCGGTTAATTGTGGACCGATTTTGAAAATCATTTTTTTTTATTGAATGACCATACTTCCAAATTGGTCCCATAGAAATGTTGTTATGATCTGATGATGAATTTCGAAGATATGGAACGGAACTCTTCATACGATCACAGCAGAACTGTCGTAATAAGTAAAATTGCTTTGTTTATGCGTATATGCGATGACTTTAAGTTTGACTGAGTTAAACAACTAAGAGACAAAATGATTGTAAAAACACAGACTTCTGAAGTTGAAGTTATTTTTTTCGGGCTGTTCTATATGTTCAAATCGCGCGGAGAACTTTAATTGCGTGATGCAGGATTAGTTATTATCTGACACCATAGATGTCGCTACGAGAAAAAAGATACGGCCGTTTATGTCGCAAAAAACGTATATTTCGACACTCACAAGGGAATCAGAATTCATAGGGTACTTCTCGATGACCTCGAATCCTGAAATTTGGCATGGAGCAAGGTCTTATAGCACAAGTATAGGAAAAAATCAGAAAATTTGTAGTTACGCCACAAAAAAAAACTTTTTTACGATTCGGAAAAATCTTCGTAACTCAATTCGGGAACTGAACTGTTTTCATAGATCAGATTCTACGGAACCCTCAGTGCGCGAGCCCGGTTTTTTTTACATTCGAGTTTTTGTATTTTTTTTTTGTAAAGAGTTTTTTATGTCCAAATCCCTTCAGTCGTTTCAGTGAGAAGGAGTAACAAACATACTCACGAAACGAACGCTCACCATTTCCATTGCCCTTTAGGTGACTCTCAAGTCTTTTTATGAACGTTTCGGAGCTATATGTCATCACTAGCAACATGCACTGGTCATAGACTTTCGTCTTGAGACACTGTGGTATATCGGAACAAAAGATTCCGCTTAGCTTCCCGAACGCTGCCCAATCAAGTCGGTTTTGATGATTGATCTCTTTCTCGAACTTAGATAAAAACCTATTGGACCGTCAGTCTCCTGTAAACGTAGTCGTCTACAACTTCGAGTGTAGAGTCCTCGATCTTTATAGGGGTGGGTGCTACATGGATGTTAACCATGATCTTGGTTTTGTGCACGTTCATTTTAAGTCCCACTCTTTCGGAAGCTCTACTGAGATCACCGAGCATTGTACTGAGCTCCTCCGTAGTCCGTAGATAGCTTCCATGCCAGGTATCTGTTTCTTTGGTCTGTAGCTCAAAGTACGGGCTAGCTCCATTGAATAAAGACCTCAGTGGGGAGGTATGTTTCTTCTCTATTAGGTAGTGTTCTTCATAGATACATTAAGAACAACAACTTTGTTACAAAATAGATAAATTTACAAGCTTTTATTTTATATTTTTTTTCATTTTGCAATTACCAGATTTAGTATCAAGAAGTAATTTAAAACCACACTATATAATACTTTTATTATTTTGTTCATAAACAATGAATGAGCTTGCTAACGCTACTTGTAGTTACGCACACAAGCGCGCGTGTCTATACGCGCTTCAACTACAAATTCTTCAGGCTTCATTATTCTCACCAGAAAAATCGATTTTACTTTCATACATTTGGGCTTGTATTCATGTACTACGGTACCGCAGTTACAATCATGTAAAAAAAAACGCACGTAAAAACCGATAATGATGGTCAACAAAAATTTGTCAAAAAAAGAGCCTCTCTGTGTACCCACGATACAAGCGTAACTAAACCTAAAAGCCGGTGTATGTTGCATGAATGAAAAAAAAAAGGAAAAAGTAGAAAAAAGTAAATTGCGAAAATCGAATCCTAGTTCGGTTATGTCAAAGCCAATTCTACTTTTTATTTATATCAATAAAACAAGAGTGACAGAAAAGGATTTTTCTGTCACCCTTTTGATAAAAACTGTGCAAATACAAATTTATGAAAAAAAAATACGTAATATGTTAGTGCAGGATGACTCTGGATTTTAACAGCACACGTTTTAAAGAAATTAAGTTATATAGAACAAACAAAAATATCTAACACACTAAAATTAGACATGATTGTAATCCACGGACAATCCTACACCTCAGCCACCTCCATGGGGGACATTCAGGGTGTCAGGAGTTACAGGGTGGTTCCTGACCACCGTAGGAGCGGGCTTGTGGACGGCGAGCATTGAGTAACTTGCCGTCTAGTAAGGATTGCGCCCGAGCCAATGACACTCACATAGACGATACCCAGACCCGGAGTACCTATTTGTAGGCCGTACAAATATTTGTTCTATGCGGAAATATAACCCGCGACCAGCAACGCAGCACCATGTCGTCAGCGGTTTTAGTCAGTTAAAGTCTGACATGCTCGAGCGGGAGAAATCATTTGATGAATTTCTAAAGCATTAGACTGACGTGTGGATACCCCTACCGATACACCTAATCCATATTTCATTTTTATTTTAATATTAAATTTTCTAATAATCTTATTCTTACTGTACTGCCTAAACTCAGAAAGATGACGTCAAGTTGATCAGATGAATCGAGTCCGCGATCAAGTAGCGACCTTCACAAAGTCAATTTGTTTTGGCCCTCACTTTTCTCAGTTTGACAGTTAATAACGACACCCGATAGAGAGTCATCTGAATTGCTAATGTTATTTTTCTTTAAATTACTTCGCGTTGAATTAAGTGGCGATTATATTCAAAGATTGCTTTCTGTATCGGGCCCTTGTTCGGCCGTGACGCCTTTTATTAAGCTCACAAAATTATTAGGGCACCCGGTTTTTTTTTTAGGTGGGAAATCATACAATGACTTCTCTCGTACTTGGGCGGAGCGGGAGGACGTGTCAGACTTTTGTTGACTAAAACCCATTTCTGTTCTTTCTTTGCCTTCTTTCCAGGGCCCCGGCATTCTCTTTCGCATAACCCATGGCTGCTGTAGGCTTAAACCCTGTTGGGCCCCTATGGTTTTGCCAACATCTCCTTGAGGCGCGCGTGGAAAACTATGCGCCGTCGACAACTCGGGCTTGATCCGGGACCCCGGCCGGCCACTTAGGGTACCCGGTGCGGTTTCAGTTTTAATTAGTTATGATTTGGGAAAAAATCTCAAGGGAGAGTTAATTATGAAGAGTTTTGAAAGGGTATTTTGTTTTATTTACTTTGTTTGGTAGTGTGTGACACCCGTCTTAAAAACAGAGGGAGATTATGATTGATTTTTTACTCGTTTTCCATAATCCGATCAAGTTGACATTTGGTGAACGACCATTATTATGACAACAGTATAAATATTAAGAAATAGATAGACAGTAAATACAATTCAGCCCCCCTAGCCAAGTTACGACCGATTCTTTTTGATTCTCTTGCGTCGAACACTTCTAGTTGGCCTCGACTCCGATTTATTTGTTCTTACCACGTGAAAGCGTTGAGATGACGTCAGAACAAAGGAATCGGAGGCGTTGCCTACTCAAGGCGTTCGACGCAAGAGAATCGAAACGAAACGGTTAACTTGACTAGAGGGGCAGATGATTCTATAATGGAGTCACATCTCAAAGTGACGGCACGGTTGGCGCAATGGTTGCGAGATTGATTTTTACGCTGCATGTCGCGGATTCAATTCCAGAGTTTGGGTGTCTGGTTTATGAACATTTCATGTTTTTGAAAACACCCACGATACAGGAGCAATAGGAATTACAAAGATAAGGAACGTTTTTTGAGTAATTAAGTTTCTTCACATATAATCTTTTTTTATTATTGGTTGCCTTGTGCTTGTCCACTATCTCACCTTATGGTAAGCGAATATAGCACACTTGCTTAGAAGAAACTTATTCACTCTTGACTTAAAAACCCCCAGGTTGTAGCTATCTGAAAATACAAGACTCGGAATTCAGAATTCCTATCCTTAGCTGTCGGACGGCGAGCAATGGGTAGCTCGCCGTCCGACCGTCCGGTCACAATCCGGACCGAGCCCAAGTTGTCGACAACGCGTAACGTTCCACGCGCGCCTCAAGGAGATGACAGCAAACCGTAGAGGCCCAGCAGGGTCGAAGTCTACTGAGGCCAAGGGTCTGCTTCTGAAAGGAAGACAGCCCTGGTATGAAAGGCAACAAAGGAACAGGAGTAGGTTTTTAGTCAGTAAAAGTCTGATACACCCTCGCGCTCCGCCCAAGAGTGAGGGATGTTAATGGATGATTTTCCCACCAAAAAAAAAACAGTAGAAAATAAAATAGGTTTTTTAAATTCAAACCCAAATAAACACCATACCTACTCCCCCAACCATCTTTAGACTACCACGAATTCTGACATATACCCATTAAATTCCAACGAAATTCGTCACCAAAGCTACTTCCATTAGGCGGAGGTACATCGTACACACAAGAGAACATATTGAATGTGTTGTCGCAGGGCGGGGCTGGTAATCGACGGTAAACATTTGTCGTTCGACGATAGATCGCGAGTAGCGATGAGCTCGTGATTGTTGGCGTTAGGGGGACTGCTCACTTGTGTGTTTTTAAACGGTTTAAAAGGGGATGAGGAAATATCACGAGTGATTCCCGGATAAGACTTGTACGCATCAGGGAAGCTTGGCTTGGAAGAAAACTTTTTTTAATAATAAAAATATTAATAACCATAGTCTTAACGTAGTTCCCATTTAAGACTCCAAAAACCATGTCCATATCTTAGTTTACCATATGTCGCAATAGTTTCCCACCAACCGGGGGTTGTCTCCTCGTATGCCTTCCAAAGGCCCAGGAGTACCATGGTTCTGAGATATAATAAGCCATATAATAATAATAATAATAATAATATTTTTTCCGATACCGGTGGAATACTGTTTTTTATATTTCAATTTTTTTTTATATTCAAAATTGTAATGAATATATGTAAATAACTGAAATAAAGAAAATAATAATATTATAAAGCCGAACGTTTGTAAGTGTATGTATGTTTGTTATTTCTTCACGATCAAACTGCTAAACAGATTTTGACGAAACTTGGTGTACCGGTAGACCATGTCCTGGAATAGCATATAGGATGCTTTGTATGCTAGAAGTACGTTTCCTTGGGACAATTTTCTGCTATCACACGGGCGAAGCCATTGACAGCAGCTAGTAATCTATACATATACAAGCGAAATACTACTCACAGATTAATCACAAAATCTCAGAAACTATAACACCTACAAACTTAAAATTTGACAGGTAGGTTCCTTATAGGATGTAGACATTTGCTAAGAATTTTCGAATTTTACGAAACTCTTACCCTAAGGGGGTAAAACGGGGGTTGGAAGTTTATAGGGAGAAACCTACTTTTACGCGGGCGAAGCCGCTAGCAGAAGCTAGTAAATTAATAAAGTAGAGCCCAGTTCAACATAAGCAGTCCAAAAACACCAAACTATCTGTCTACCTTAATTTCACCGTACAAAACATACCCTCTAAATAGATTAGTTAATCAACCCTTTTCGTAATCGTATTAGCGGGGCTCGGATTACAAAACCTGTAATCCGAAACTTTTGTTAATTTGATTAATTATTGATATTTTAAGCTTCTGTTCACACGTATCGACAGCAACATTTGAAGGAACTCAATTCCTCTTTCCAAATATAAATATTGAACAATCCGTACTAATATGATGTAAAAGTAACTCTGGCTATCTTTTACTAGTTAAACTACTGAACCGTTTTTAATGAAATTTGTAAAGGACATAGGCTCCTTTTTATATAGCTTTGACTTCTTTGTCTACGTGAATATTGGATGCAAATTCAAATGAAAGTCGATAGCAGAATCTAATTATTAAATATTTTTTGCATTCAAAATTAAACCATTGAATAACACCTTTGAGCCTACTAATACTGATAATCTTTTTACCCACAGTTATCAATAAGACCTTTAATATTCATGTGGAATTGTTTTCCAAAGAGTTACCGCAACCATGGAACCCAACCGACTGGAAGAACTCGGAACAATTTTAGTTAGTAAAAGTCTGAGATGCCACTACTACTCACTTCTACTCCACTCTAGAGCCCAAAAAGTTATTAGATGATTTTCCACCTCAAAAAAGGCAACTCAAAGAACTCGGATGGATCTTAGTCAGTAAAAATCTGACCTTTCTTCTTGGTCCACCCAGAGCGAGAGAAGTAATTTGATGATTTCCTACACTAGGAAAGAGCTTTAACATTCTTTACGTTCATTAGGTCTAAAATTCAGTTAAAGATCAATATTTAATTACGGCTTTTTCCCATATTTACTATAACTATGAGAAAAAGTTGCATACTCGAACCTACCAGGACACATCTGCAACGTTATCTCTAAAATAATATAATAGTGATAATATTCTACTACTTTCACACAACGCTATCTAGTCACAAACTAAGCAGAGCTTATAGCACAAACTAAGTACTAGACAACTGATAAACATATTATATTTAAAAACAGAAATATTATAGATCAATTAATTACACCCAGTAACAGAATAAGTGAACGTGCTCATCACACAAACATTCGTCTTTGTGGAAATCGAATACGAACTCGAACGACCTCGGGCATAGCAATGAGGGCTACTACATTGCGGGGGCTAAGTCTAAAATTCGGCTATTAATTGCGGCTTTTTCCCATATATTTTCTATAACTATGACGAAAAATCTTCAAACCTACCATGACAACACGATTTCTTCAAAAGGTTTATCCATACAAAAATATCGCGCAACAGTTCCTCAACATTCTCACATTACCGGCAACTTAAGCTCACGTCCATGAACTCTATTCGCATTTCTGTTCATTCGTAAACAATAGAGTGGGCCTTAATTGAGTAATCCCGGGCACGGCACGCGGCACGGCTCTGACATGACCAAATGCACGGTAAACACGCCATTTACCCGCTATGAAAGTATAAACGAGTATATGGAATGGCGGACTATTTCTTACGGACAAAAACCGATTTCTTCAATGTGTTCAATTTAGCGTGTTTTGTTAGGAATATGTATCAATTATTTTAACTTTGTTAGCGATAATGTGAGAAGTTTTAGGATTACTTTCATTGTGCGTACAGCTGACCTATTGGTCTTTTTTATTTTTTTCGGTGGGAAAATCATCTTATGACATCGCCCGCTCTTGAGGGGGGCGGGAGATAGTGTCAGACTTTCACTGACTAAAAACCCACTCCTGTTCCTTCGTTGCCTTTCGTACCAGGCCGAGTCTTCCTTTCAGAATCAGACCCTTAGCCCCAGTAGGCTTCGACCCTGCTGGGCCTGTACAGTTGCTGACATCTCCTTGAGACGCGCGTGGAATATCACGCGCCGTCGACGACTTGGGCTCGATCCGGACGGTTACCGGACGGTCGGACGGCGAGCTAAAACTGGGTCAAGTGGGAGGGAGAAACCGACTTTTAGTTACTAAACTCACTTGTGTACCTGCAGTTGCCCTTTACGTTCCAAAACCGCTCGCAAGCTCCTTCGGACAACCCTGAAGTCATCGTCAACTGTGGAGATCAAATCTTAGCACCAGGTGAGACTATTAATCAATCAATAAACCTACTAAAAATAAAAATAAAAGTACATAATTATACAAGCATGTTTTGCAGTTTTTTTTTATATATTACAAAAATCATCGTTAGGTTTGTTATTAAAAAACAATTGATATCTGGTTTTTCTAAAGATTTGGACAGATTTTATCAAAGTAATAGTAAAATTTATTCACATACCATTTACTTGATAGGTACTCTTTCCTATTAACTAAAATCACAACTAAAAACAAGAAAATATAGACGTAATTTTCTTTCCTGAGCAAACTACAAACTATTTAATGACTTCTTCACAAAACTACCGAAAAAAAGCACCCCCTAATTTAGCCATTAAATATTTAAGCCAAGAATGTATTTCGTTCTCCAATCCTAAATATGTCTCAATAATGTTCCGCCTTAGAAATATTTCTACTTGGAGTTATTTCATACATTAGCTGTCAAGTAAGGGGAGCATTGAGCGCATGCCTCTCGGATAGCAAGGTAACCACCTCGAGGTAAATTGACCTCAAATTCGATGAAGTTTAGGGTAAATTCATTAAAATAGTTTCGTACCTAAAGTTTGTAAGGTGGCGGCAGCCTTGAGGTGTGGAGTTTTGAACAAAACTGTTTGAATAATACACTCTCTAGATTTTTTTTTAGCATGAAAAGTATGCACGAGAATACTTACCCTCATTACAAGGGATCTAACTGTGGCTGGGGTTTAGGATCTCTATTTATTATGTACTTCCCTCAACTTCGTTTGCGTTGAGTTTTTAAGGCAATCTTAAAAAAAAAAAATACCATTTTCGGAGATTTCCTAACCACACAATACCGGTTCCTGCGAGAAAATTAAAAGTAGCTTTAAAAACTCCTTGTAATATCAACTATCCATCAGTGAAAGTCTCGTCAAAATTGGTCCAACCGTTTCGGAGATTAGCCAGAACAAAGATATAAACAGACAGCCTTACCACAGATGCATTTACTACAGATTTTTGGTACAATAAAAATACAACAACAATGACTTATAAGTTATTTCGTAACACAAGATTAATCTGCACATAGATAACCAATGACAAGTCAAAAAACCTAAAAGAAGATATATATATATATATACCTTCAATATTTTGTGAAAGTCAAAGTGGATAATCATCAATCCTGCTCTAGAGTGGAGCGAGACGGCGCGTTAGACTTTGACTGACTAAAACCCACCTAGTTTCCTTCATTGACCCTTTGCGTTCTAAGGTCAAGGTAACTCTTTCAATCGTTACTGCCGCCCTAACAGGCATTGGCCCTACAAGGCCTCTTCAGTTTTGCTAACATTTCTTTGAAGCGCGATGGAAGTTTGTTCACTCTTCAACTCTTGACGCCCGCGTCGTTTTCTGCAGTGACGGCTGAGGCGTGAGGTTTCGGCCAGACTGGAAGAGCGGGTACGCGGCGGGCGCGGCGGGGCAATCTTAAACGTTTGCTCAACGCGGGACGCGCGCAGGCAACCCACGCCATAGCCCATTCATACAAGTGGCCACAGTTAGAGCGCGGGCGATGAGCGGCAACTTCGTCCCTGCACCTGCGCTGCTCCCGGAAACGGGCTGCCAGTCCGACCGAACACTAAGGATGCCTGTTCTCTCAGGGAAGCGATAATCTCTTTCGCTCGCTTTACATCTTCGCAGAAGGAAGCGCATTTCAGTAGGTGAGAAGCAAACCTCCAACGTATGCCGCACCGTAACCCTCGAGCAAACCGTACAGTGGTGACACACATGCGTTTTTTCCGTGGCAGGCCGGATCATCTGAATATGAGAAGAAGCTACTAACGAAATACGGCGTAGCCTACGATTTCGTAGCAACAACAACTAAACACATAAACACGACACTCCAAACAACAAAAACACAGTTTTGTTTAATTTGTTAAAAAAATATTACTGTTTACAAACCGATAAAAGCCCTAAAGCTATTAATAAAAAATAATATAATATCGTAATTTTAAACGTGGCGTTTTAAAATGGAACGTGGGTTTTGAGCGTGGTCTTAACTTTCACAAAGGGCAGGCCCCTAGGTGAAATAACGACGAATTTATCTACTGTATTTTTAAGAAACCACCACACTTCCACGACCCGGAATTTTTGAGACCCAGTTTAATTATACTTTGAAACATCGATTCGTATTAATGTATTAGTGAATGGTATTCATCTAGAAATTGAAAGTGTAAGCTAACCAAAAAATTTTTATCATGCTCACAATTTAAATTTTCAGTTACTGAGTTTTTCCGAAAGTTTCACTTAGTATAACAATGGTAAAAAACCCTAAAACCACCAACTAAAACATCATTCTAAACAGCGACTTTCATTTACAATTGGTCCCCATTTCAAGTAGTTCAACAATAAAAATATCAAAACAACCAATGTTACAGAATGTTTTTTGAAGTGTGTGCGCGGGGATTGCATGACTTGATTCCGCCATCTCATTTCTACCATCGGACAACCCGATGTACGGCGAGCCTCATTATCAACGATTGCATTGCTGCTTACCATCAGGTGGGATTGCAGTCAAGCACTAGTTTAAATCAATTAAAAAAAAATGTTAATAACGAACAATTAACACGAATTCAATCCAATAGCAATAACAATTATGAGCATACATATTTATCATAATATCAGGCATAACATAATCCTATTATAAGCCAATCGTAGTCAAACATGGCGGGCAACTCGGCTTGCCACACGCGATCATTTGCTACAATTACGGAGCACGTCCGAGTTTTATGTCCTCCCCGCACGTGTGCACCCAGCCTTACCGCGAAACGCTTATTTATTCATACAAAAGCGATATCTACACGCAATCCAGAATCAGTCCTTATAATGGCTGTAAAGTGGTTTTTAATATTGATTGGAGTTATTGACTGACCAATAAGAGTTCAATTTTATTTGTAGGTTGCCGACCGCCCTAACTACAGGGTAGCTGTTGTAAGGCAGTCGGCAAATTGTCGATCAAAAGCAATTTTGTTTTTTTTTTCACGTGATCTATTCTAAATTACTGGCTGTAAAGAATTTTTAATTGGACGCTTTTTCTTTTAATTTGAATAAGTGGCTTTGTTTTTGATATTAGATAAAATGCTTGGTTTTTCTAAATATGATTTGGCCATTATAATAATATTCCACAACTATCACATAACGCCGTCTACTCCCAAGCTAAGCAGAGCTTTTGTTATGAGTACTAGACAACTGATAGACACTCTTATATATTTCTAAATACATACACTATAGATTAAATACACCCAGACACAGAACCAATGATCGTGCTCATCACACAAACATTTGTCTTAGGTGGGAATCGAACCCACGATCTCCGGCATAGCAGTCAGGCCCACTAACCACTAGACGAACAGGCCAGACCATTAGGTACATGTTTGCTGTATAGACTTTAAAAGAGAGTTTGACCCCTGATTTTGTTTCAGTGTTTCTTCTCAGGGTAGTCAGCAAGGAAACAACGGCGTCATCTAGTTTAAATTGACAAAAAAAAAAGATTATATATTTAATATTTATTAGTTTGTTTTGTTATTTGTGTTATTATGTCTTATTAGTATTTTTCTGATGTTGTACACTGACAGCCCTAAATCTATCTCCTTTCTTTCAGTCCATCCAAAGGTTGTCTGTAAGAAATTGCACTTTGCGATAAGACCGCCATTGTACACTTTTTTTTAATTATGTTTGTTCTCTATTTTTGTTTATGTAGTGTACAATAAAGAATATAATAAATAAATAAATAAACAATTAGACGTGTAAAAGTGTTTTTTTAAACAACAAGATACTCACAAAGGTATAATTTATTTTGCTATTGAATAAAGCTGAATTCTCGAGCATGAAACCGTACATTCTAATGAATGAATAACCTTATAATCTGATTACTTCTAACGCTAAGACTTATGTTTTTGTTCGACCAATTAAATAAATTCAAACAATAACAGCGTTATATTTTAAATATACAAACAATACTTAATTACAACCCTTTTGATAGAAAGACCTCTCGCTTCTTCAGACGAAACTTAAGAACATAATCAAGACAAAACTTAAGAACATACCTATTTAAACAGATCTAGGAATCACCGCGGCGGCAGCGAACAGAGGCGTCCACAGATACTGTTTTATTTGATCTGTGGAGACACTTATACCATACACAAATTAACGTATAGAGCTTTCCCATTTGAGCTGACATTTTAGACTGATTATGTCTATCATAACTATTTTCTGTGAAAGAGAGCGACCTCTATCAGGTAGGCCCAGTGCGCATTGGTAGATGTCACTTGTCTTCAAATCGGTTTCCCTGTTTTCCTATAGTTGTGCCGATAGAACTAAGCATTTCTTTATTTAATAATTCCGTCGCCATTACTCTCTGATGTATTTTGTGTTGTGTTGTATAATTCGAACCCGCGATCTGCAATTCGTGATTTAGGGCCGGTTATCATTGAACAGGTACCATGAAGATCTGAATACTGTTTTTTTTAGGTGAGGATATCATCTTATGACAAATCCCGCTCTTGGGCGGAGCGCGAAATACTGACAGACTTTTACTGACTAAAAACCCATTCCTGTTCCTTCTTTGCCTTCGTCCCAGGGCCCCGGGTTTCACTTTCACACTACCTGTGGCCCCCCAGTAGGCTTCGACCCTGTTGGGCCTCTACGATTTGCTGTCATCTCCCTGAGGCGCGCGTGGAACAATACGCGCCGTCGACGACTTGGGCTCGGTCCGGACGGTTACCGGATGATCGGACGGCGAGCCACCCATTGCTCGCCGTCCGCAAGCCCGCGTCTACGGTGGCCGGAAATCGGAATCGGAATTCCAGCGGCGGTTGGGGCGTGAGGACCGTTGCCACACGCGCATTACTGCTTCTCAGAAGGAGGCGACCGCCTGCCACTCCTCCTCGCTCCGGACTATGGCCTGTACCAAATATCAAAGACTGGCGCTAGAGATCGCCGCCGCCGATCGTCCCCACGAGGATACGGCCTTGCTCTGCCCAAGCGGGGCACACCTCCACCGTGTGCTCCACCGTGTCGTCCGGGCATCTGAATACAGTAAGGATATCATTATCTTCCTGTCCTTGTCCCGTGTTATTTGGGGTCGGCGCAACACGTTTTTTCTTCCATTCTGCCCTGTCACTCGTCACGCTATCACTAACTTCCTTTTCTTTCATATCAGTCTTCACACAATCTATCCATCTTTTCTTTGGTCTCCCTCTCCCTCTCCATCCACAGTAAGAATAGTATGTGAGGTATAACATCGTATGGCGAGTGGTTATCTTTCTTGGGTATCTGGTTGGGCCGCGTCACAAGCTACTACATCACCTTCGACATATAATAATATAATAATAATAATAATGGGTGATGAATTTTGTAAGGATATAAACGAGTCAATTCTCTTTCTGTGGCTTTCATACTCCATTCTCTTCGTAAAGCTTTCACCACACTAATATTATATATATATATTTTATATGATATAAACTAGTGCTCGACTGCGATCCCACCTGATGGTAAGCAGTGATGCACTCGTTGTTGGTGAGGCGCACTAGTTTATTTAGAGCTTATTCACTCTACTCTTGAAGACACCCAAATTATAATCGGATGGGAAGATCGCAGCAGACAAATTGTTCCAGTCCTTCGATGTACGCGATATAAACGACGAGGCGAAACACTTAGTTTAGACCGCAGAGGTTTCAACAACGTAAGGGTTGATACTCGCCTTACGTCGGGTTGTCCTATGGAATCTTATAAAAGTTTGTGAATGTGTGAATGTATGTTACTTTTTTACGCTCGAACGACTGAACGGGTTTGGATGAAAGGCATATGGGTAGACGATCCTGAGAGCTTTGTGATAACTTGTTACTTTCACACGAGTGAAGTCACAGAAGCTAGTAGATTATCACCCATCTTTATTACGTCAACTCGGTTCTACCTACTCCATTTCAAAGCAAATAATGTCATTTAACGGAATCAGTACTATCTAGTATGTCACGGAACGGTGGGTGTGTCAACATAGGTATTACATTATCAGTAATACCTGGTATTTTATACCTGGTATTTATTTAGAAATACCTGCGGGTACTGCTCCAATAACTGCATTGCGCTGTTATGATTAATATGTAGCTGTGCTATTTTAAAAGTGTTGAGGGTTAAGATGTTAGTGACATAATATTTTTCATAAAGTTATTAACGGTAAATTAGTAGACTCTTGAAGTCTTTGAGGTTAAAATCGCAGCTATTTTTGCCGACTGTTTTAGTCCAAACTTACAAAAAACTATATAACTCACAAAGATCAGATGCGTTGGTGTAGCTGATCATGAACATACCTGAAAAAAATAAAAATAACATTTTAAACAGAGATAAGTACAAATAACTGCATGAATATTTTGATGCAACAAATGAAGTACGCTAAGCTTATAATTCTCTAACTAAAGCCAGGAATATAACAAATGAAAACATCAAAGAGATAAACCGTGATATCATACGTCACAAAGTTGACCGTTAGTTATATACAGTCGCTTCGTGATAAAATATTTTTGCGTCACCGTTAAGTGATGTCAAAATAGGGCTGCAGAATTGTTCGAAAGGTGCGAGCATCAGAAGTTACAAAGCAAAAAAAAAACCGACCACCGTAATACGCAAGTTTTCGGAAGCAATGTGTAGCTCGCCGTCCGGTATGGACCAAGCCCAAGTCGCGAGCGCGTTGTATTCTACGTGCACTTCAAACGGATGCTAGCCAAATAGACAAGGCCCAATATGAGCTATGCCTGCTAAGGCTGCGACCCTGTAGCACAAAAAGCAACTAAAGGAACACGTGTATATTTAAGTCAATAAAAATTAGAATGGATACTATCTCACTTCAACCAGAATAAATAATAATAACAATAATATTCCACAACTATCACACAACGCCGTCTAGTCCCAAGCAAAGCAGAGCTTGTGTTATGGGTACTAGATAACTGATAAACATACCTATATTTTTCTAAATACATACATAAATAGATAAAGATAAATTACACCCAGACACAGAACAAATGATCGTGCTCATCACACAAACATTTGTCCTGGGTGGGAATCGAATTCACGACCTCCGGCATAGCAGTCAGGGCCACTAATCACTAGACCAACAGATCAGTCAAAAATGAAGTTATTTGAAGAATTTCAACTCCTTTAAAAAAGGCATGTCAAAATCGCCATTACTTTACACCTGTACCACAACTCCCTGGCATAATATTTTCAACATAAATGTATATTTGCTTCATTTGTTCTAATACTAAACACTGGCGCTCTGACACTGCATAAAAACATAATGAATGTCCGATAATGACCAGCATGCCGTTATGTGACAGCCAACATGCAAGCGAGCATGTTCTAACTCGTTAGTCTGACACGTCAGACACGTCAGAAATTTCAGACAAATGATAGGTTGAGTATGTCATTGTCGTTGTGGGCATAATCAGCATAATGATGAACTGTGTGGAGACGCAGTGGTGGATTATGACCTACCATGGACGTATAAATTATGAAATAGTTGGTAATCAGTCTGTCATAGACCCACTTGGTAAGTGGTTAACGCCACAATGACTGGCATCACCACCGGGTTTGCTCAGACGTGCACAAGGTAAGACGTAGAAGTTTTTTTTTTCTAACCGATAACTTATTAAAATACTGCTTGGCGATAGTGTTATTGATGGTGAATAACCATCACAAGAAAGAAAAAAAAGAAAATTTCTATTTGTACGGTACTCAATCGAATAAAAACTACAAAGACATATAAAAAAACCTTAAAATTATAATCTCCGTGAGGCTTAAAAGATACCTAACTCAACATAAGCTACGATATTTAAAACTATAAATAACGCAGTATCTAAAGTATACAAGAGTAAACATAGGCCGTTGACTTTCCCAAGGACTGGGGAAGACTTTTCCCTTTGACATCAAAAAAGTCAAGAGTATATTTTCCTTCAAGCGTAAAATTCGGAACTACTACTTGAAGTCCTCTTTCAACTTAATTTGGCCTTCGTCATAATTCATAAACTTTGACTTATCTTAAATATAATGTTTGATATTTATTAGTACCTATTTATTAGTTTATAGTTATTAGTTTATTACTTTACCATATTACTTCATCATAAAGAGTAATTTTTTCATGTCTTTAGTTTCTGATTTTGTAATTTAATGAGTATATTTTATTAATATATTTGTTATTTTTTATGCCTCTGCAAAAGTGAGTTTTTTCTGAAACACATTGTATATTATTTATTATTAAAAATAACCTGACTAACTAAACTTTATAATAATATTCATATAGCATAAGCATAACCTGCCTAATAATGTTCCCACTGCTGAGATTCAGGCCTCACTAGGAGAGGGAATGGGCTATAATCCACCACGCGAGCCCAATGCGGATTGGTGGATGTCACATGTTTTAAAATTTTAGGTTCTAGGACATACCGGTTTCCTCACAATGTTTTCCTTCACCGAACCGTTTCGAGAACAGTGGTGATGAAATAAATTACAAAAAGTCATTCCCCTGGCTGAGTTTGGACCCACGACCTATAAATCGTAAGTCGGGGCCGTTCCCACTGTACCACACTGCACTACTCACAAAAATATACACTTAAGCCAAAAACTTCAAACTAAATATCTGTAAATATTGCTGTCACTGTCGACTAGAAGTGTACTTAAAAGACTAGCAATATTGCCACGTTTTATGGGAATGATAAAACTCTGACCGAGGTGATAATCAGCTCTCGGGTCAGGTGAAGTGAACATTTAAAATTAATTCAGACAAAATGTACCATGTTATTTTTTTAATCTATATGTATAAAAGCGAAATACCACTCACTGATTAATCACGAAATCTCAGAAACTATAACACCTACAATCTTAAAATTTGGCAGGTAGTTTCTTCATAGGATTTTACCAAACTCCACCCCTAAGGGTGTAAAACAGGGGTTGGAAGTTTCTATGGAGAAACCAACTTTCACGCAGGCGAAGCCGCTGGCTTCACTATTTAAATAAATTGCTCGTAATATAAATCTCTTATTACATTTTCTACAATATATAGAGAGATATACACAGAGCTTTTGTAAATATAATTACTAATAAAACAAGATATTACAAAGTAAAAACATATATTACAATCGTGTATCTTCAAAGAGAACAAAGCATCTTATGATATCAAACGAAGTATATTTACTTGCAACCTAAATGGTAACTCGTTACATAGAGACATATAGGGGTGTATCTTTATTAAGTGTCAATCTTATAGGGGCAGGCTAACTGCAAACAAAAATAATATTAAGCAGGTTTAAATGACATTTATTTTAGTAACATTTTAATTTTTTAATCAATGACATTTCATTCAAAAACTTATTTAAAAAAAAAACATTCAAAGATTCAAAAGCATTTATTTCAAATAAACCATTTACAGGCACTTTTGAAATGTATATAATATAGATATTAAAATAGCAATTGGCAGCTAAGAGATGACCAGTCTCAACTGACAGCGCCCGTTCACGAACATGACGCCAATATTAGCACTACTCAGCTCAACCATTATGAAGGAAACCGAATGATCCAACACACGCGCCACCATCAGTGAGACATTTGAGAGAGCATGACCAACTCTCAACTGCCGTGCTCATTTATGTCAAACGAGTCCAATAGTAACATAAAATACTATTAAATAGCTCCATGGTACTTACATATACAAACTTTAAAAATATGGTTCTACATTATACAATACTTACAATATTTTACATATTCAAAAAAAACACATTAAAAAATAATAATAATAATTTCCAAACTAATCAATTTGTACACCCCGGTGGTAGAGGAGTTGGACCAGCATTGAGCCAAGCATTTTCATCTTGAATATAATCTTCCAACTTATAATATGCTTGCCTGCATAGTGTGCGTTTAATAAAATATTTAAATTTCGTTTCATTGAGTTCTAATATTTGTGGAGGTATTTTATAATAACATTTCGAACAGTACCCCATGAGATAAGAGGCCACTTTAGCCAGTCTGAAACATTCTAAAACATTTAATTAAGTGACAATCATTTAATGTGTAATTTGTTTTATGATAGGAATACTAAACTTTGATTGTAATATTATAGAACTTCCGAACTAACATTGAAATAAGTGATATAATGTGGATCAAAAGTTCGTCTTTGAATAAATTATTACTATTATAGTATTAAACCACGTTCCTGAAACGCGTAACTGAAAGGACATGGTTTTAGGAACACACAAAACTTTACGACGTAACCAACATACACTCCATTCTGTAAACTTTCGCCTTTATAATATTAGTGTAAAGAAGAGCACAACATCAACATTTTCAAATATAAAAAAACTGGGTAAGTGCGAGTCGGACTCGGTATCGTACAAACTTACCTTTGTAAATAGTTCAATTCTCGAATAAAGTTTCGAAAACTATTTAGAGTTTCAAAAAAAGTATTTTTTTTTTTTGACGTAAGAACAAATTTCCTGTTTTCAGATTTATTCCCAGACCTGTGCTATATCACCTTGCTTTATGCCAAATTTCAGGATTCTGGTTCAACTATGAATTTCGATTCCCTTGAGAGTGTCGAAATATAAGTTTTTTTGCTATATAAACGCCCAAATCTTTTTTTTCGTTAACTTAGAAGTTTGATTTTTTCACAGCTTCAAGGAACAGTGGACTTGTATATGTGGTTTTAATTTTAAGTTCAACTCGATACCTCCACGCGTTCTCGAGATAAAGGGACTTGACAGACAGACACACAACAAAGTTATCCTATAAGGGGTCCGTTTTTTCCTTAAGGTACGGAACCTTAAAAAAACACAAAAGATTTTTCATAACCCACTCTTAAAACGTAATTAAACAACCCTCAAAAACCTCCTCGGAACAGCGTAACACCCTCTCTGCTCTCATACATAAACGATCATAATAAATATTGTACGGAGGCTCATTAATTCAAAGCGAAACATCAAAGGGAAACATTTACATCATACTACAAGTTGATTGAGCCATTCGACAGGCCTTTTCGCTTTACCCGCGATTTTTCTTGTTACTAGAACGACACGGATCTGATTCACATAAATAGGGATATAAATTAATATTGGAACTGCTTGTACACTGGAAATGGGAAGTTCTGTGAAAGATTTGGAGTATAAAGCCTTTGTAGGTTATTGTCATGATAAAATCGTACTAATCACATCACGTCACATCACATCACATTGTGTGTATGTTTGTTACTTCTTCACGGTTTTTATTTTTATTATTGATAGGCTCGCGTTTGACCACTATGGTCCCAATGCTGGGATACAGGGCTCCTTTTTAGGAGGGGATTGGGCCACCATATAACACGCGGGCCCAGTGTGGATGTGACATGTCGACGAATTTTTGGTTCTAGGACTTGGTTTATGATATTTTCTTTCACCGTTTTAGAAGCAGTGGTGATTAAATAAATTACACAAAGTAATGTACCTGGCTGGGTTTGAATCTACGACCAACTCGTAAGACGGTGGCCACCATCTAACATGCGGGCCCAGTGTGGATGTGACATATCGACGAATTTTTGGTTCTAGGACTTGGTTTTCAATATTTTCTTTCACCTTTTTAGAAACAGTGGTGATTAAATAAATTACACAAAGTAATGTACCTGGCGAGATGCACGGGACCGTTCATTTTGGCGACCCTTGGGGGAGGCCTATGTCCAGCAGTGGACGTCTTTCGGCTGAAATGATGATGATGATGATGATGAATGTACCTGGCTGGGTTTGAATCCACGTCCAACTCGTAAGACGGTGGCCACCATCTAACATGCGGGCCCAGTGTGGATGTTACATGTCGACGAATTTTTGGTTCTGGGACATGCCGGTTTCCTCACGATGTTTTCCTTCATCGTTTTGAGAGCAGTGGTGATGAAATAAATTACACAAAGTAATGCGCCTGGCTGGGTTTGTACCCGCGACCTACAATTCATAAGTCAGGGCCGTTACCACTCGGCCACCACTGCTGGCCATTATATAAATGTGTACATGAGTTGTAAAATAATAATAAATAATAATATTGTTCTTTTGGGATAATTTTCTACTCTCACGCAGGCGAAGCCGTTGTCAGCAGCTAGTATTAGTAGTATTAAAAATGTGAAAGTCTTTATATATTATGATTGTGTATGTGAATGTTTGTAATCAATCATGCCTTAACAAGTGAAACGGATTTATTTGAAAATAGCCCACGCTAAAGAATGACCAGGATTTGGATGTAGGACATTTTTGTCCTATCACCCGTTCCCGAGAGACACTTTTCGACTTTCAAACGGACCAGGCCACTGGTAAAAGCTGACAAATAATTTTGGCACCTTGAAATTGAAGTACTATTTAGGTCAGTTTTAACTCAAACTTGACCTAAATAGTACTTGAGCGAAATTACTAACTTGAAATGAAGCTACGAAACGGCTACGACATTAACGTAGCGCGTAGCAGCGCTACGAAAACGCTACGAGCCACCAAACTAAAATATTATTTACGTTAAACAACTTTGTCTGCACAGCAAAAATAATGTCTGGTACTCAAAGCTGTGCTAAATTAAAAGTTTAATTGTTTTACCCTCTAAACGTACAAAAAATCAATTAATCTCCCCTCTTAATTATAAACCTCGAACCGGCCTGATAGCCGGTGGCTAGCCAATGAGTCTGCGGATTTACAGCCAACTTTTAATAAACCTTCTAAATAATTAATTACGAAGTTCTTCAGTGTAAAAAGCGGTGACTACATTAACCCCAAATTATTTAGTGCTATTACACAAAAATACCCTTTTCATTACGAGGCATCTAATTTAAGTCTCCTGAACAAAAACATGACAAATGATCGTGGGTCTTTGTTTCGCGAAGTTCCCCAACTCTCGGTCCTCTTAGGCTGGCTACAGACTATCAAACTCGCTTCACAAAACTTGTAGAGAAAAACAAGCCTTCATTTAATTAGAGTTAAGGATTCTACGATGTAAGAAATGGGTCCAGACTTTGGAATTACTCGAAGAACTTGAGTTCTTGTTCAAACATGGTTTCGAAATTACTGTAAGTAATGCCCTTGTTAGGACGTGTTCGGATGATGCTTTATAAATTATTACTGGGACCCTGTCAATGTAATAAGTTAGGTGCTGATACCAGTTTTATAAGTTTCTTCTCTCGTTTGACCTTGCTGTCGCTTCAGAAAATTGTAAGATATTATTTTCTTGCCGACTGCGTGAATTATATTAATCTTCGGTTTTTGAGAATTACACAAAATATATTCATAACTCATAGTTGCTTTGTATTTTGAAGTATGATTTTAAAATATAGATTTTTTTTAACAAATCTAAACTAACTATAATTACATACACACTAAAACATTTTCTTTCGTATCGATCGGATTCAAATCTTATCCGACCAATATTTAACCACCTGGACAGCTCTGTCGTTGGCCTCGTATAAGTCATGAAAGGCAGTGCAGATAGTAGAAAAGAAAAAGAAAAGCTCAAACTAAAAATAATAATAAAAACTATTGATTAATTAAAACTAACTAGAATCATTTTTTTGAACTGCAAATGGCTTGAAAATAAAACTGTTAAAAAGATTACTTTATTTCTACCGCTTAAGAGGGTCCTTTTCGACTCGCCTATCGTCAACATCGAGCATGGTTTAAAAGCTTGTTGCTTCATCTAACGCAATCCAACGCAATGTTTTATAAAGAGGCAATGCAAAAAAATAGAAGTAACGCCTGAAAACTCTGTTGGCATTCAACGATTCCGTGATTTAATGGAATATTTCACAAAACTTGTTTCAGGAAATACATGATTTTTTTAAACCCTTGAAGTTTAAAAGAAAATTGCCGTTATTCAGAATCTCGATCAAATGTGCAAGGCTTCTATTGATGTACTTCTTTATATTTTAAATATATGAGTGCATTATGGAGTTGGTCATTTTATGTTTTGATTTCTATAGTAGCCTAGATAATATCCACAAGATAGCTGTACATCCAAAATATCTGAAGAAAGATGTGTAATAACATCATAATGAAAATGTACCTCGACAAGGACGCTCTTAAGGTTCTCTGCAGCTGCGTGGCTGCATCAGCACAGCACGACGAGCTAGGAAAATGCATCGACGTCCTTTCCAAAATAATGTTATTCTCTAGTTAAGAACGCCACATTTACATTCAAATTAAGTCAAACACAAAAGTACAAACATAAGCATATACTCGTATGTCAAGTTAACACGATCGCTCCGTTATGAATTACAGTCAGCAACGCAATGTAAAATACATTTTTTCCCGCGTCACCGACATTTGTGCCACTCTTATAGGATTCGCATTAGGAACTCGCTGAATTGAAAAATACATGTTGCTATTATGTAAAAGTTTGACAACCGTTCAAGTGATGAATGATCGTTTGTAAACTACTTTTGATAAATGGCGAATAGGTCTTTAGATATGATTCTTTTTTTTTTAAGAAAATTTATTGGCGTTAACCTTGAGGTGCTGAATTTTGATAGAAATTAATGATTGTAGAGATCCATTTTTTTGTGTGGTTGCTTAAAAGGTACTAGTCTTTGAAACAGTACTAAATTACTTTTAAGAAAAAAAAAGTATTGAAATATAATGATAGCGTTTCAACTAATGAACTTAACCTTAATGTTTTAGAAACAATATTTAATTTGATTTTTCATACTTGTGGTATTACTGGTAAGTTTAAAAGATCCTGAGCGCAATACTGATATTTATTCGGACCAAATCTTGAATCTGTTACAAAGGACGATGCATCAAAAAGGGGCCTGCTATATGCATTTGGCTGGATGATAATCAAATAATCCGTAACTAACTAAAAAACTAACGTTTTTAAAGACAGAGGTTGCAATTTTCCCAGAAACCTGGTATTAGCAAAGTGGACTTAATACTCACCCAGACAAAGTCTAATTCAAGATATACTGAGTAGCAGTGACCCAGTGGCCCGTGGTTTCAAACTCAGGCAGGCGTCTACTTTGTGTAAATTATTTCATCACTACTGCTCTCAAAACGGTGAATAAAACATCTGTTTCTTCACAATTTTTTAGGTTTCTGTACCTCAAAAAGAAAAAACGAAACCCTTATAGGATCACTTTTTGTACATCTGCCTGTCTGTCAAGACCATTTATCTCGGAAACGCGTGGAGGTGTCGAGTTGAAATTAAAATATACTCAAGTCTGCGGTTCCTTGAAAGTGTGAAAAAATCAAACTTCTAAGTTAACGGAAAAAAGGTACTGCCGTTTATATAGCAAAAAAACGTATATTTCGACACTCTCAAGGGAATCAAAATTCATAGGGTACTTCCCGTTGATCCAGAATTCTGTAATTTAAATTAAGTAAGGTTTTATAGCACAGATATAGGAATAAATCTAAAAACAATAAATTTGTTGTTACGTCACAATAAAAAATACTCTTTTTGCGATTCGGAAAAATCTTCGTGACTCCATTCGGGAATTGAAATATTTACATAGGTAGGTTTGTAAGGAACCGTCACGCGAGTCCGACTCCGCTTGCCGCCTGCGCACTCACTGTGGCCACTTGTATGAACGAGCTATGGCATGAGCAGCCCGCGCCACTTCCCGCGCTCGAGTTCCCACTATGGACACTCAAACTAAGTTCATATGTTTGAAATTGCCGCGCAACGCCGGCCCGCACCCGCGCTTCCAGTGTGGCCAATCACTAACACTACTCTACCAAGGCACTTATTTGACACTAGTTGCTACCAGCTGCTTCGTCCGCATAAAAGTAGAAACCTGTCCCAAATGAACATTCTCTCGGGATAACGAGATATTGTAGGGTATTGAATACCCATGTACCAAGTTTCATAGAAATCCGTTCGGCCGCTAAAACGTGAAGGACTAACAAAAACACACACAAACTTTCGCCTTTGTAATATTAGTAATATAATATAATTAAATTATCTCAAGGGAACATACCTACAAACATTCGTCTTTATAATCACAGAATATTTTTTAGACCTAAAGTTAACTTCGACACAACCACAAGTCACGCAACCCTAGAGCGTAATTTGAAATAGAAATCTTTAATGTGACGAGTTCAGTATCATTCGTTTTTTATCAAAAATGATTGATCGTTTCAAACCGCTGACTCATCTATCCAATAACTGTCATAAGACTATTAAATGCTAACGTTAAAAAGAACTAAAATCATTTAAAAATACTGCATTTATTTTGTGCTGGTTCAGCAAAATATGATAAATGAATGAAGCCATCATTTGTCAAGCGCAATGGTTTCCATAAACTTTGAAGTAAATATATCATTTCAAGGCGGATTTGGTGGAACGTATTTGCCGCTGAACGGTATAAATACGTCGAATTTATTAATTTTTCTAAAACATTTTCGATTGCTTTTGAAATACGTTTTTAATAGAGAGTGGTTTTCAAATGCCTCTTAAATGGTTCTTTACAAATTCTATGTATTGTTTTATGTGTAGGTGACAGTAATTTATCAGTCAGTTTACCAATTCAATTTTGTAACTTTGAATCTATATAAAAGGAGAAACTGACTGACTGTTATATCTACATGCCACAGAGCGATACGCACCTCAAAAACGTGGAATTATTGTTACTGCTTATTTGACAAATTCTCAATCTGTTGTTTTAAGATTTGAACTGACCGTCCAGATCGCCAGATCTATCGGCGCTAGATTTATTCCTTTGGGGCTTTTTAGAATCCTCCCCACAACAAACCATGAACCTTGTAAGTCTTGAAAGTTACATTGAAGACGAAGTCTCCGAATTGCAGCCAGATGTTTTGCGAGCAACAATTTAAACTGCCGTAAAATGAGCATTGTGCATCAACTCGGGAGCTGGCCATTTGCGCGCTATATTTTTTTTTCTGGAAAATCAAATGTAAACAACTGGCTCTCTCCCGCAGGTTCACACGCCTATTTGGTTACTGCTCCGCTCCTATGGGTCTTAGCATGCTATTATATAGCTTGTAGACTTTCTCGACATATTTGTCGCTAATATTAAAATAATTTTACAATTCAAACGAATAGTTCCTAAAAATTAGCACGATTAAAAAACTCTTCAGTTTTCTAATATTAGTATGGATTAGTTATTTCTATCTTCATTTACTTTGTAGGTACGTTGTTTATTTATTTGTTTTTATTTTGCTATTTATGTACCAAAACATAAACAATACAACAGACAATAGTACAAATGTACAGCTTATTTCCAAAAAAAAAAAGAAATTAAAATAAAAAAAATAGATAATAGTGTAGTAGTGTAGTTTTTTATTCTTTATTTTTAGGGATTTTCATCATGTCAGCCCCATCGTAACCTAACCAAAGTTTACTATAAAAACGTAACAAAATAATAATCAGCACAATTAATTTAATAATTTTTACAAAAGTATAGCTATCGACACATTACTTGTACATTGAGCTACTTCATAAGGCATCCGTGTATAATATAAAACTCTTACGTGTACCTAAAATATACCTTAATAGGCTTAATAACTAATTTATTTCGCCAACACAATGGCTATCGAAGAAAAAACGGAAGACGAAATATGAAAATTCAAAAACATAAAATGCCCTAACGATACACATCTTAACAGACAAAGAACCATAACGGACTTAACCAGAATTATCAAGAATACTTCCTTGTACCACAGACAACGTATTTTGTACACTCTATAGAAATTAGGTCACACAACAATAGACTCTATTAATGCGATAAAAGGTCTATTTTCCACTTCGTACACATTAATGTCGGGTCAAAAGAACACCGTTTATGGCTAACGATGACTTATTAGCGATAACAATGTTGTTATTCGCGCTTTCTTTCCCTTTTCGGACCTAATAGGTGATGTTTAATGGATGATTTCGTACTCTATGTCGAGGAGTTAAGGTAGGCTTTGGATTGGAAGGTTTTGATGAATTAACAATGTGTACTTTGAAAGTCGTTGTTCATGTGATACGTCGTTGATTCTGAATAAATAGTGTTTGTGTTAGTGAGGTAAGGAAGGGGAAAAGTTTTGATTTGAACAAGGATAGCCTTATAAATGGAGGGATATGCCTGATTACCTTTAAGTAACTAATGCAGCAATAGGTATTAAGGAGGTACTGCGATAAAAAATTCACAAACGGTTCATGTATAGTTATATTGTGTTGTACATGTTATGAATATATCATAAAAACTGATCAAGAGCGAGTCGTACTCGCGCACTGAGGGTTCCGTACAAACTTATGTATATAGTTCAATTCCCGAATGGAGTCTCGAAGATTTTTCCGAATCGCAAAAAAGTAGGCATTTTTTTTTTGTGACGTAACTACAAATTTACAGTTTTCAGATTTTTTCCTATACTTAGCTATTAGACCTTATAAATTTTGATTCCCTTGAGAGTGTCCTGGAGTGTGATATACGTTTTTTTGCGACATAAACAGCCGTATCTTTTTTTTCGTTAACTTAGTAGTTTCTTTTTTTCACAACTTCAAGGGACTACAGACCTTATACGTTTCATTTTAACATATTTTCGTTCGTTTTAACATATATGGTTTTAATTTCAACTCGATACCTCCACGCGTTCCTGAGATAAAAGGTCTTGACAGACAGACAGACGGACAGACAACAAAGTGATCCTATAAGGGTTCCGTTTTTTACTTTTGAAGTACGGAACCCTAAAAATCCAACAAAAAACGCCCACGAAAAAACCGTTTCGTGTATGGGAACCCCATTTAATTTTTAACTTTATTTTTAGATATAGTGGCAATAGAAATACAATTTCTATGAAAATTTCAACTCTCTAACCTCTTACGGTTTATGAGATGCAACTCGCTGGTAGACGGACAAACAGACAGACGAACGTACAGACGGACAGCGGAGGCTTAGCAATAGAATACCATTGGCAACCTTCCGGTACGGAATCCTTAAAGAAAAGACTGGCAAATACATAAAATATAACAAAATGAAGAAATCAATCATTCAGTGGTCGTCGGGGCGTGGGAAAGAGCCGGCTGGTTTAACTAAACCACATCTTTCTGGGTAGTGATTTAACTGCACTTTTCTTTAGAAAATTTTATTTACTGCTTAAGTAAAGGCAAAAGGCTCCGTAGAAAAAAATAAAATAAAATATGTTACTCATTTGTGACAAGATTGAAGTATAACTGAAAAATTGAGATTTATCTCATAAAATATATCGACGCTTGAAAGGCAAAAATTACTAAGCGACATTGAGTAAACTTTACAGGAGAGTGCTTTAAAGTTAAAATTTTTATTAAAAAAAATAGTTATATTTATTTTGGTATTTGATATTCGTATTATTAACATCATTGTACTAGTATCTAAATCCGAGTTTTTTTTAGCTAACAATGTTGTTTTGTAAAAAATTTAACTTTAAATCTTCCTCCAGCAAATTTTACTGAATGTCGCTTAGTAATTTTTGCCTTTCAAGCGTCAATACGTTTTAATAGCTTATTCTATCCCATTCCTGGTCAAAGGCCTTCCTCCACTTCTTCGATCTTACGCGGGCCCGCGCCTTTTTCTTCCAGTTCTGGCGAAATCGTTCTAGTTCATCCCACCATCTCCTTCGTAATCGGCCCTGTCTCACTGACTCAGGGTACTAATTCTGACCCACAGTTTCGCATACGGCAGACAGGTCTTGCATAGTTTTCCATTTAAGTTTGGCAGCCTTTTGAGCCACATAAGCTATCTTGGTTTTGGAGCGCAGTATAAAATTTTGAACTTTTAATTTAACACTTAGTATACTGTGCTAAATTGCTTATTGACAAACCATAAATTTAGACTTCTGTGTGCCGTAAGTTAAGACGAGGAGAATACACGTGTGAGTGTTTTTTATTGTGCCATGAGGAACTCATCTTTGAAGAGATTCTCCATGGACCAGTAGGAAACAACATAAACGATAATTTCACTGTGTTAGACTAATAAATATATTTCATAATAAATTGCATCATATTTTGTCACTACACAACATAGAATAATTATGAGATTATATTTATTCAAATTTAAAAATTTATCGGTCATTTGTGTTGCAAATGAGCGATGAATATTTAATAATAATAATAATAATAATAAATAATAATAAACCTATATTAAGTTACTTAGTTTTTTTTTAAGTTTAAAAAATATCACATTGGTATTTGCCTGGTTTAGAATTTATTTATCATCGTGTTTTTTTGGGAACCATGGTATAGCTTAAAATCATTTTATATCTTCGTAATATCCTCTCGTTTCAGGTCTACAGTCAAGTGGAAATCTAACTGCAAACGTAGGAATGGCGGTGACGCAACGACACAAAATGATAACGGAATGATTTCGCATGGCCGCAGTCGCAATGCGTTGCCATAAGTTTATGGGATTTATATTAAGGAAACGGCGGCTTGTATGTGTTTGTGTGTAAGTATTGCATATATACATTACATAGCTCTGTGAATATTGTGGGACTCATTTCCACCGACGTTACCACTGGGCCAGGTGTTGACCAATAACAGGTATCTTAACCCTTGGACCGCTAGGTCAAAAAGCAAAAGTATGCTCTCGACGTCAACGAGCAACCCATCGATTTCATTCTTTAACAACGCAAAAAAGAAAAACATCTATCTTATCTATCTATCTTTTAAGATTTGTTAGCGTTTAAGTCTGTCTTGTAGTCGTGACCGTGGCGTGCTGGACACGTTTTGCTTTGTCATGTATGTATATGAGCTATGGCGGTTAAAAGGTTAAATATATACGAATTTTATTAAAGGGGTTTTGGTGGGATTTTTTGAGTGCAGTTTAGTTGACAGTTTTAATTATTCGCAAATTGATTCGTAGTGGATATGGTATTGTAAAATTGGTGTATTTGCACGTAGCGGAGATGAGAATGTTAAGATGGATGTGTGGTATGACGAGAATGGATAAAGTGAGAAATGAGTATATTAGGGGAAGTTTGAAAGTGGTGCCAGTGACTGAAAAATTGAAAGGGAATCGTTTGTCTTGGTATGGTCATGTGAAGAGGAGGGATGAAGCGCATGTTACTAAAAGAGTTATGAGTTTACATGTAGATGGATGGAGAGGGAGAGGGAGACCAAAGAAAAGATGGATGGATTGTGTGAAGAGTGATATGAAAGAAAAGGAAGTTAGTGATAGCATGACGAGTGACAGGGCAGAATGGAAGAAAAAAACATATTGCGCCGACCCCAAATAACACGGGACAAGGGCAGGAAGATGATGATTTTGTATCTCAAGTGTTTACGCAGCTGTACAATATGTGGAATCATAGAAACATTGCGATTTTGGTAAAGTAGAGCTGAGAATTACTGTAGTATTGACTACAACATCGAAGTTTACTGAGAAGGCTGACCCGATACATTTGCTGCCAAGTACTGCAAAAACATTAGAATATGTTACAACTGCGGTCTAATGGAACTCAAAATAACTTAAGGTGGCTGAAAATTGTAATTGACATATAAATATTGTAACCAGTGACATTGTGACCATTAATCAATTTAATTGAAAATGACATACTTATGAATATTGTAACTGATTTAATTATAACCGGTATCGTATTTTATTTTATGAAATTTTTGACATATAAATATTGTAAGCCCCATGGGTTTGTTATAGCGATAAACAACAAATAATTATAAGAACTGTCCATACACCTCTAACAAACAATAAATGAATTATTATTATTTTAAAACTTAATACTTTCTAAACTTGACACTTGAAAATATACAATCCGTGCGAAGCTAAAAAAAAGGTTAAACTGAGTCTTCTAACTTAGAAATACGTTTTCTAAAAGCGTTATCACACAAATCGTTTCAGTAGTGCCAGAATAATGTATGTAAATACATATACAGCTTATGAAATTCATAACCCTTTTCAGTTTTCAGGTTTTTTGTGATGATATACATAATTCTGCTGTCGTAGATCAAAATGTTGTTAATGAACATCAAGTCACAGATTTAATTCAGCTTCATTTCACCGTGTCTTAGATATCGACACAAAATACGTGTACCATGGATTCAGTACATGATCCTGAACCCATTTAGTGGTGGAAGTTTTCGCTAGCATTTTTATTTTTTACAATTTTTTAAATTATTTAAAATCGTTACCCCCAATGATATTTTCAGTTCAAAAATTATAAAGTCACTCTTTTCATTAAAAAGTACCTAGATTGTAAATAAAACTAGAAGGAATCAACTCACGCCGTAACTTTTTTAGTTTAGTGTTTTTCTTTTTTTATTTAGTGTTAATTTATTATTTTGTATTTAAGCACTCTCTAGCCTGAAGCACAGGTTCACCCTAGTTCAGGCAATTAAATAACTGTGCTCTTTTTTAATATTTAATATACTTTATTGTAAATGTGCTCTATCTTATAAAGAAACAATTTATTCATCTTTATCATTAACTGCTCATGCAATGTCCTACGTAGAGTTTCAATGCGACGGCAAACGCGATGCGGTTCGAATGTAACAAACAATTAACACTTCATTGCTGTGGCCTACGTGCCAACCGCACGTTGGTATAGTGCAACGGTAAGCGAAGCGAAGCGGCCACGACCAGTTGGTTTGATATTTTCACACGAATTCTTACGGTGCGATAACTTGTTTTATATAACGCACGTAGGGTAGAGCCACCGCGTCGCTTTTAATTCACGTAACCACATCGGATCGCTTTGAAACCGTTATCGCGTTGGACACCACGTCAAATGATCAATCCAAATAACTACTTTTTTTAAGAAAACGCCGACGACAAATTCCACCACTAGGGGGTTCAGAATAATGTACTAAATGGATAGTACATGTCTATACGTCGCTGTCTGACACATGGTGTATATCATCACTAAATAGTATTAAAAAAAAAACCCGTTGTCTGTCTGTCCCTATGTATGCTTAGATCTTTAAAACTATGTAACGGATTTTGATGCGATTTATTTCAATAGATAGAGTGATTCAAGAGGAAGGTTTATATGTATAATACATGCACAATGTAGTAGAGCAACAATGATGATTTTAAAGGTTTCTAATGAAACACATTTTTTGCGCTTAAATTGCAAACACATGTTTTGTATTGTTTAATGACAAAAAATTTGTGAACGTTGTGTATAAAGACATTCTGTAGTATATTTAGTACAAGCGACCTACCCTGGTGCAATGCTGGACAAAACCGCATCAAAATCCGTTGCGTAGTTTTAAAGATCTAAGCGTACATATGGACTGACAGCGGGAAGCGACTTTGTTACTACCAGCATTGCACCCGTGCGAAGCCGCGGCGGGTCGCTAGTTATAAATAAACTAGTTAAAAACATAATGAGCCATAATCGTTGTGATATTATTGTGATTAAACTGTAATTTACTAAATAGACTAGAGTTCGTAGTTTGATGTTAATTAGTAAACTAATAAATTGTTCAGTAACTATAATGTGTTTAAAGAAAGTTTTAATTAATCACGCATATATTTATTGTAATGTCAATGAAGATTGCTTTTAAAATGTACCTTGTTAACATATCCTCCTATTGTCATGGGAACGCTTCGAAAAAGGATACTCATGGTCCTAGAACGCAAAAAGCAACTGAAGGAACATTAGTGTGGCTTTTGTCAGTAAAAGTCTGACACGCCCTTTGGTTCCACGTTAGAGCAGAAGAAGTAATTAGATGATTCCCACCTAAAAAAAAAAAACCACCATCCATCATTACAAACTATTACATCTACAAAATTAGTAGGATAGAATTTAATTATTATAAGTATTACGTCTGAACTAACCGCTGCGACATCGGTTCACGATTACTTTTAATTATTTCAAAGGAAAAGTACTTGACCTCTTTATGAATACTGAATAAGCTCTTAGCAAAATATTTTTCAGGTACAAGGCCACGTTGCCGCTGAAGTCACACTTTAAGATATAATATACACGAGATTTCGCCCGCGACTTTATAGCCAATCCCACATGATGCACACAATAATGCATGTTTCCATCACAACTATTCTTGTCAATCTTCTTGAATTTATAAGTTACTACCTTCTGCCAGCGGCTTCGCCCGCGTGAATATAGGTTTTTCCATACTAATTTTGGACCATCTTTCCATCCCTTTAGGGGGTAAATTTTGGAAAATCATCTCTTAGTGCTCGCCTACGTCACAAAAAGAAGCTTTGTGCAGAATTTCATGTTCCTAGTCCCAGTAGTTTCGGCTGTGTGTTGATATGTCAGTCAGTCAGTTTATCCTTTTATATATATAGAAAACATCAAAAGAAAACATCGTGAGGAAACCGGCATGTCTTTGAACCAAAAATTCGAAAACATGTGACATCCACCAACCCGCACTGGGCCTGCGTGGTGGATTACGGCCCATTCCCTCTCCTACAGAGGAGGCCTGAGTTCCAACAGTGGGGACATTACAAGGCCGACTATGCTATGTTGCTATGCTATATATTGATGAAAACTTGTCGCAAGATTTACTAATAGATAACAAGTAAATTAAATAACTTGATCTGATTAACGTTAATTTTCAAAATTTTCAAACTAAGTAAATACGAGTACTAACTCAAATCTCGCGACACTCTAGTGTAGTACTTTTAAGTACTACACTACTACTAGTAAAGTAGTGTAGTAATTTTTCTGTACGTGTGTTTGTCACCTAACTCTTTCTAAACGGCTTGACCGATTTGGATTTAATTTTGTGTTTATATTTGAATGGGTCTGATGGTTTCAAAATATAACTGGATCCGCTAAGTGTTACTGCAATAAAAATAAATCAAAATGACAGTTTTGCCGTGCAGGACAACGTCTGCCCAGACCGCTAGTATCATATAAATTGTGTAATGACGTTATAAATTTAAGTAAAAGTTGTAAAGTATTTTTTTTTGTTTTTAATAAAGCTTTTTTTTATTTATTAATTGTCTTTTTCATAGCCCGATATTTTAATCCACACGGTATTACATTAGTGTTACATACAGTAGAGCATCGCTTACACTGTAACCACACCTTAACCAAAAAAGGTAACATCAAGTAATATATTAGCAGTTACCCAGAACACAGCCCCATGAATAAATGTTGAGTCGTTTCTAAAGAGATAATGCGTTTTAAGGGTCCGATGAAGACGGCTAAAGGTCTTTTTAAAAATATTCGTCAACAACGTTTAGTATGTAAAGCGGTGGCATTGTTTTCGGAGAAGGATCATTTGATTATGGTAAGTTGGTGAGCTGTTGTACTGTGTGTGGGGGGAGGGGGAGGTAAACTGTTTATGAAGATGTTGTAAATAAGTTGATATTTAAACTTATAAAGGTGTTTTGGTGTATGGTTGCCAGTGCTACCCGTACTGGGCCCGCGTGGTGGATTGCGGCTCATTTCCTCTCCTAGAGAGGTTTTTTTTTGGGTGGGAAAAACATCTTATGACATTCCCGCTCTAGGGCGAAGCGAGAGCGTGTATTAGACGACAAAAACCAAACCTCTTTCTTCTTTACCGAGCGTGAATTTAGTCGGTAAAAGTCTGACACTCCATTTCGCTTCACCCAGAGCGGCCAAAGTGACTTGATGATATCCTACCCCCTAAAAAAACTGGGCAAGTGCGAGTGGGACTCGCACACTGAGGGTTCCGTACAAATTTACCTTTGAAAATAGTTCAACTCCCGAATGAAGTCTCAAAGGTTTTTCCGAATTCCGAATAACAACAAATTTACTGTTTTTAGATTTATTCCTATACCTGTGCTATAAGACCTTGCTTTGTGCAACATTTCAGGTTTCTGGGTCAACAGAAAGTACCCTATGAATTTTGATTCTTTTGAGAGTGTCGAAATATACGTTTTTAGCGACATAAACAGCCGTATCTTTTTTATTCGTTGACTTAGAAGTTTTAATTTTTTCATAACTTCAAGGGACTGCAGACCTGAGTATATGGTTTTAATTTTAACTCGATACATTCACGCGTTCCCGAGATAAACAGTCTTGAAAGACAGACGGCCGGTCAACAAAGTGATCATAAAAGGATTCCGTTTTTTTCTTTTGATGTAGGAAACCCTAAAAACACCCAAATTGTATGTAATGATAATAATCATTATTTTCTATTACAATTTGTCACGAAAATGATGGTACATACTTTCACAATATTGAGGCTTATAAACTCTATCTATGCTGACAAAACCACTGCTTTTGAAAGAAAAATATCAAGCCTTTAGTTGAAGTTCGTTCCCTTTCAACCCCTTAATGCGTGTTGGTAACCCGTTAATGGAAAACCTATAGACTGTTCGGTCCATAATAAGATGCATTAGATTAACAATGGCTTGTTCCACAAAGTAAGCTCTTTCTACAAATAATACAACAATATGCTTTCTGTTATGGATTTGTGTACGATATTGTAGGGTTAGTTTTGGTTTATGTTTTGTTAAGGGTTGAATGGATAATAGTTTCGTTTGTTGACGTTAAGTGGTGAAGTTTTGATTTGAAATAATTTTGGTAAGTTTTTTAGATAGTTTTAAATGCTTATAGCTGCTGCCAGCAACTTTGAACGTGTGAAATTAGAAAATATGTAGCATACAAGCTCGTGCCTGCGACTTTGTCTGCGTCAAACTCGTACACACAATGCTATTTGTTCACAATATCAACAAGATTTTTTTTGCGCAGAAACCCGCACATAAATATCTTGTCTTTTCTTTAAATAAAAGTAAATTAAGCCTAAGTTACCCCATTATAACATCAGCTACTTGTAAAAGTCCTGTCAAAATCAATCCAGCCGTTTCGGAGATTAGCCAAAATAAACAGATTAACAAAAATTTAAAAAACTGTATTTTTGTTATATGTACAGAATATACTTTCGTATTTATTTAATAAAAAAAACAATATTTCGATATATTATAATTTATATATTAAATCCAAATTGGTATAGTAGCTTTTAAGTTTATTAATTACAAACAAAAATATAAAAACACAAACATTTTCTCTAAACATTTCTCTTTATAATGTGAAACTATCACTGTCATTAAACTTAATAAATCTATACTAAATTTATTAAGTTTAATGAAAGTGATAGTATCAGTTTTCGTATATTGAAAGCTACTTACGATCATTGTGACTTTTGTTAGGCGTGCGTAATTATTAAAATTGAAAGCCAATCGTACTAATTATTCATTAATCGCATTAATTTGAACTACCCAATAACCTTTTATGTCCAACCAGTGCCCAGCAACAGTCTCCAGCTTTTTTTTTAAATGCTACCTGATACTAGATATTTTACTTATGTCGTCGGTGCATTTGAAAATATATTTAACTAACATACGTAAACCCCTACATCCGTAACTACTATCTGTAGTTCATACAAATATTTGTTTCACACGGAAATCAAACCTGACTAATGAAAAAAAATTGCGTGTAGCGGAGATGAGAATGTTGAGATGGATGTGTGGTGTGACGAGAATAGATATAGTGAGAAATGAGTATATTAGGGGAAGTTTGAAAGTGGCGCCAGTGACTGAAAAGTTGAAAGGCAATCGTTTGTCTTGGTATGGTCGTGTGAAGAGGAGGGATGAAACCGATGTTACTAAAAGAGCTATGAGTGTACATGTGGATGGATGCAGAGGGAGAGGGAGGCCAAAGAAAAGATAGATGGATTGTGTGAGAAGTGATATGAAAGAAAAGGGAGTTAGTGATAGCGTGACGAGTGATAGAACAGAATGGAAGAAAAAAACGTGTTGCACCGACCCGAAATAAAATGGGATAAGGGCAGGAAGATAGTGATGATGATGACAGAAATCAAACCGACGCCACGCAGCCAAGCAAAAAAGTTTAAGCCAAAATCAACTTTACATACCCATCAATATTCCTATTGATCAAGACTCTGTTTACTGCCTAAAATCCCAAATATAATCGTATACAGTATGAATATCCGCAACGACACGCAAGGAAGCCGCAAGCTTGTCAAAGCACACGTTTACACCGCTTTATCTTGTGTACCCAGAGCGGCCGCCATATTTGATTACAATTGAAATTCGTAGCGGCCCGCTTTGATAGACGCTTGAAGTGTGACGTCATTCTAGCGATATGGTGCTCAGCTGTTTGTTTTAAGGCCCTTTTAATTTATGTAGGTAAATGCGATTGTGACGGTAGTACCGATTAATGGATTTGAATATTGTTAGTTTTGTTATCAGTGGACTCTTTACCTACTTTTTTTATAGTGGGAAATCATCCAATGCCTCCCGCTCTGGTTAGAGCGCAAGGGCGTGTCAGACTTTTACTGACTAAAAACGCGCTCTTGTTCCTTCTTTGCCATTGTTCCAGGGAACAGGGGATCTCTTTCACATCAACCATGGCCCCAGTAGGCTTCGGCCCCTACGGTTGCTGACATTTCCTTTAGGCGCGCGTGGAATACTTCGCGCCGTCGACGGCTTGGGCTCGGTCCGGACGATTACCGGACGGTTGGACGGCGAGCTAACACCACACCTGTGTCCTTCAGTTGCTTTTTGTTCTAAAACTACGGGTTTCCTTTTCAGAAAATCCCCGCGGCGTGCTCTTCTGTGAGTTCTGTGATATGTGAATTTATTGATACCTACTAGGTGTTTGAAAGTAAGATATTGTAAATTAAAGCCCCACCACATCTGTCTGTCTGTATAAACGCGATAAACTCGAAAACTGCTAATCGAATTTTCTTGCAATTTCCACCAATACATAAAGTTTCAAAGATTTCTGACAGCCGTGCGAAGCTGGGATGGGACGCTACTAATTGGAGGACGCTAAGGAGTGGAATTCCCTGTCGGAGTCTGTTTCCTGACAGCTACAACCTAAGGCTCTTTAAGTCAAAAGCGAATATATTTCTAGACGAGCGTGCTCCACCGTCGACCACATCATCGCTTACCATCAGGTAAGATGGTAAGCGATGGTCAAACGCGAGCCTATCAATAATAAAAAAAAGAAGATGATGGAACGGACTTGGCGGAATTAGATTGTGCAATTCCAGTGTACACTCCCCGAAATGTAAATGATAGAAAACCGACAGGCTAACAACTCGGCGCCAATGCCTAAGGCTTCGGCATCGGCTTCTCCTTCTTCCAAACCTTTTTGTCTTTGGCGATATACCCAAGTTTGCCCAGCGAACACGATTTATTTTCTAATACCTATTATTTTTCAATTTATTTCTCTGATGTTTTATGTTACACACAAAAGTACAAAGGTGGAATTAATGTCTTAGGGAAATGAAGTGGAATGAATGAGATGAATACCTTAATTTAATAATATGGAAATATTGGAAAAGTCAATAATTTTCTTTTTAAGAGTAACCATGAAGTTTCTTGTTGGTTTTTCTCCATAGAAAATGACCGATTGGAAGACTGCACTAGCTTCTGACATTTTAAAAGTGCCCATGTAGGCCTATGTGAAACGAAACACTTTGAACCGAGTTTGAAATTTAATTGTAACAACAAAATTGAAGGGAGATTGTTCTTCTCTTAAATATATATAAAGCTTCGATTTTAGCGGTTTTTTTTTCGTATGATTGCATAAAAATCGTCTGTCTGTGCTTGCGCAAGCATCTCCAACGCACTGCTATACCGAGCAGCCTCAATTAAATTCTAAAAGCAATATTATACTGGGCGCGCAGGGCTTCCAGCGATCTCGAATCGATTTTTTTTTGATAAAAAAGAGTTTCATGCGAACGAAACCGCAGATTTAAGCTAGTATTATAATAACCATCAAAGGATAAAGTGTGAAATGAGTATATTAGGGGAAGTTCGAAAGTGGCACCAGTGACTGAAAAATCGAAAGAGAATCGTTTGTCTTAGTATGGTCATGTGAAGAGGAGGGATGAAACGCATGTTGCTAAAAGAGTTATGAGTTTACATGTGAATTGATGGAGAGAGAGAGAGGGAGGCCAAAGAAATGACGGATGAATTGTGTGAGAAGTGATATGAAAGAAAAGGGAGTTAGTGATAGCGTGACGAGTGACAGAACAGAATGAAAGAAAAAAAACGTATTGCACCGACCCCAAATAAAACTGGACAAGGGCAGGAAGATGATGATGATTATAATAACCATCAAAAGATTTTTCGAGACAGTATGATAGATAGTTTCAATACATTAACCTGATGAAATAAACAACGCCATCGTGTTCATTATTAGGTAATCGATGTTAGATAAGCCATCCGTTTTAGGGATTTTGTTCGATTGAATAGTTTATTTCGTTTTTGTTTTGTTTCGCGTTTCTTTTGATCTAATTAGGTAAAGTGATTCGTCATGTGGGTTGAAAACTAAATAAAATTAGCTCTGCTTGATTGATTAGTTGAATCAAATTACGTTTTATTTATGAGTCAACAAAATTGCCTCATTTGTCAAAGAAAAAAATGATAACTGATAAATAAATAAAACTGGGCAAGTGCGAGTCGGACTCACGCATTGAGGGCTCCGTACAAACTTACCTATGTGAATAATTCCCGAATGGAGTCTCGAAGATTTTTTCATTTTTTTTTTTTTTGAGACATAATTACAAATTTTCTATTTTTCAGATTTATTTCTATATCTATACTATAAGACCTTGCTTTATGCTAAATTTCAGGATTCAGGGTCAACGGGACGTACCCTATGAATTTTGATTCCTTTGAGAGTGTCAAAATGTACGTTTTTTTAACTTTATTTTTTTCCAGCTTCACGAGACCGTAGACCTGAGTTTATGGTTTTGATTTCAACTCGATACCTTCACGCGTTTCGGATATATAGGATCTTGACAGACAGACAGATAGACAGACAAACGGACGGACAACAAAGTTATTCTATAAGGGTTCCGTTTTTCCCTTTTGAGGTACGGAACCCTAAAAACACTTTTTCTGAGTATAAATGGACGGTTATTTCGGACCCCTACTGACTACAATTCCACAATATTTCACTCCTGCCTGAAATCGTAGACCTAGAAGTCAGAAGTACATTAGCTATCATCCTAGACTGGTCAGCCTATCATGCCCAGCGGGCCCCTTCAAAAACAATCTTACCTTCTTCATTTCAAGTCGATCAACTCAGTTTTTTTTTCTAGCGTGTATTTGGTAAGCTATACAAATTTGTCATTGCTTTCATATAAATTCGGATGGTTGAAAGTGATTGTGCAGGAGCAGCTTAGTAGGTGACACATGTCCTGAGAAGTGTCTCCACACTGGCACTGTGTTTGATGTGGATGGAGGAAACCTCATTTGGTCTGTTTGTTTACAACGCCTGACTTGGACCCGCAGTTGGTTAAGAGATTTGTAGGTTAGAGACATTGCAGATCCCGAGGGATTCTAGGGAGAAGATGCTCTGCTTGAATGATTTAGTGTGGAGGAGTTGGGTCTCTCTGCCTTCACAACCGTCTCTTGTACTGTCTTTCGAAAAGGTCCCAATGTCATACAATTTTTAGATTGCAAACCAGACTAAAAGTTCAATTTTAACTAAATATAATTCTGCACACAACCTATAACAAAAAGCATTACTTTTACTACCTACACAGTGTCAACATACATACCCAAAAAATACAGGAAAAACAATAAAATGCTATTGACACAAATTCGTTGCGCACTGAAAACATTTAGGGTGAACGAATATGAAATACGCGGAAACATTGTAGTCCGCCAATTTTGTTTTTTGTTTTTAGGTGTACTGTTCATATTCCGAGTTATATTCTGTAAGGGCTAGTCACTTGAAAGTGAAGACCAACTGGACTCTAAGGGTGGAAAGGTTAGAAGCGAGCCATGACATCAACTTCAAGTCGTTCGTGGTACGTGTTAAACCAGTTAAAGACCTTCTTGAGAGAGGACTTTTGGCTGAAAGGACGGTTAAGCGATACCACGCAGTAATAATAATAATAATAATAATAATAATAATATTCCACAACTATCACACAATGCCGCCTAGTCCCAAGCTAAGCAGAGCTTGTGTTATGGGTACTGAACAACTGATTAACATACTTATATATTTCTAAATACATACATATATAGATAAATTACACACCCAGACACAGAACAAATGATTATGCTCATCACACAACCATTTGTCCTGGGTGGGAATCGAACCCACGACCTCCGGTATAGCAGTCAGGGCCACTAACCACTAGACTAACAGGCCAGTCAACTAGACCAACAGGCCAGTCCAGTGAAACACGGCACCAACTATATTACATGCATAATTATAATATATATATAATATAATATATTCCACAACTATCACACAACGCCATCTAGACAGCTGATAAACATACGTATATATTTCTAAATATATTATAGATAAATTACACCCAGACACAGAACAAATGATCGTTCTCATCACACAAACATTTGTACTGGGTGGGAATCGAACCCACGACCTCCAGCGTAGCAGTCAGGGCCACTAACCACTAGACCAACAAGCCAGTTATAATTTAGTAAGGTTTTTGATATGTATTAGTTTATTATTGTTTGAGATTATTTTGTGTATTTTTTCTATTGTCATAATATGTGATTATTATAATAATGGTCTCGTACGTTACTTTTTGTTGGTAGCTTCCTTCACATGAAAATATAAAATTGTCCCCCGGGATCATACTATGGAAGCCGTCATAGTGACCCCATCCCAGATTTATTTTCTGCAAAGTTTCGGCGCACGATAAAAAATTAATTATGTATGTATTTCAGTGGAGGACACCTAAACAAACAAAACAATGTTCTAAACTATATTGCCCCTAAAATGTCACGTTAAAGAGTCACCGCAGTCTTTGAACGCAAAAGGCAACTAAAGAATCACGGGTGGGTTAGTCAGTAAAAGTTTGACACTACGTCTTGCTCCAGCCAGATTAAAAAAAGATATTGGAGGATACTCCAACTGTTAGGTTTTTAAATGTTATTAAATCGATGTCACGTTGTAGTCGATTATATTGGGATATTTTATTTATTACACTGGCAACACTAATTTTGTATAACGTTCATCCTGACTTGATGAAAGCACGCGGGAATTGAGTCGGCCTATTTGCTCGGGGACAGCATCGAATACGGACGTGTCCAAGTTGTATAACAAGAATAAATTATACATATACCTACCCTCCAGATACTTATTTCATGTGAGTTTAACTGTACTATTCCTAACATATTTACCACTTATTGCATTTCAATGATATTTCGTTATATTTCCGATACTTAGTGTACCCTGGACATTTAGATATGTTTAATCAAGTATTTGTACCCATACTTTACCAAAATTCCCTCCCTTATAACAACAAAAACTGGTACAGTAAAAAAGCAATGTGAACTGGTCCTAACAATAAGTAACAAATGACTGCGCTGTAAAAACATGTTTGCACGTTTATTATTCGTCTAACGTTTACATGTACATAACGTTATGATCCATTATAATTCGCTTTTTCTCGTATATCGTTTGTTTCAGGGTAAGCAAAAAGTAACATCACAAAACAGGACACCTGAATTTCTTGAGAGGTTTGGCAGATGTAAAAATATGTCGAAGGTAAGAGGACAACCGTTAAATCCGACTCTGCTGGGTAGCGTTCGGAAAGCTGCACAGTATTTTCTCATCCGGTATACAAGACGAAAGTTTATGACCAGTGTGTGTTGCCAGTGATATATGGCTCTGAAACGTGATCGCACACAATGGGCCTCCACAGAAGGCTTAAAGTCACCTGATGGTCAAAGGAAAAGGCTATGCTTGGTGTTTCGTTGCGTGATCGAATCAGAAATGAAGAAATCAGGAGAACCAAGGTTACCGATATAATCCGTTAAAATTTAAAATTTAAGTAGTTGTAGGCTGGGCGCATTGCTCGCAGAACAGATGGTCGATGGTGTCGAAAGGTTCTAGAGTAGCAACCGCATACTGGAAAGCGCCACGTTGAAAGACCTCCTACGATCCGATGACCGGGTGAGAATCACGGGAACCTGATGGATGTGAGACACAAGACCGTTCGTTGTGGCAACAATTGGGGGAAGCAGCTAAGCAACAGCAGTCCATATATAACAGTAAGTACACAGCAGCAGTGGCAGTAGTGTGTATGTCCAGCAGTGGACGTCTTTTGGTTGAAATGCTGAAATTAAAACTATATTGTATTTCTTAACAACATACTTCGTGCAGAAGCGGTAAGTTCCTATGGTATAACCAAAAAGATCCGCATTTTTCAGTTACGATCCCATAAAATAAGAGGCAACCCCGGCCGGCTGACATCTAAATTTCGAGCTGCAACTGTGATATCTTCTAAATGTATAAAAATCATTTGCTGTTTGTTACTCTCGTGTAAACTCAATAATCACTGTTCATCATATTCTTTGGTTTTGTTCGCTTTTATACAGAGTAAAAAGAAAGTAAAAAAAAATGTGAAAACTTTCAAAAAAGGTGAAAAAGTAAAATTGAAATTTTGTATATGATTTGCCTCTTCGAGAAAGTACTACTAACATGGAGCCGCGAGCACTAACTAGACCAAGAAAAAAAAAAAAAAAACAATTTGCTTGACCCGAGAATCGAACCAAGATCCAAGATCGTCAGGCTTAACAGTAGCGCTTGCAACCGTAGATCAAGGAGACAGATCGTTCTGAATATTTAAAAAATACGAGTATAAACTGTACTAAGGAAGATAACGTTTTCTTAAATTAATAAGTTGTTTGCCGCTGATACGCCCACGGCAGCGTATCAGCTAAATTGCGATATCTACTGCCTACCCTCATGACATTATCCCTTAGCAATCTCTTAGAATACCCACAAACAGGTATTATATCTCATTACCTACCAGAACAAAAAAATCCTGAAGGGAATCATACAATGCAGCGACGTCTTTCTGGGGTTTTCTATAACAATATAACATTTTAGTAAATGGCAAATATATTATTTTATAAGTAACCAAAAGTCAAGTCATATTCTAAGTTCTCTTAATTATAGTGATTTCATATTTATCATAGTATTTATTAGTTCAAAATATTAGTACATTCGTATTTTATTATTTTATGCATCCTAATTTAACGATACTACAGTCTATTTCAAATATCTGTTATTTATTTATTGTGCACACCTACCACGGTGTTGTCTTTTTTAACCCAATGGTTAACTGGTAGGTAATGCCTTGTTGCTTTAAGTCCGCCTATGTACCACTACTTGCTTGCTTACTTTGACTGGTCTGTTGGTCTAGTGGTTAGTGGCCCTGACTGCTATGCCGGAGGTCGTGGGTTCGATTCCCACCCAGGGCAAATGTTTGTGTGATAAACACGATCATTTGTTCTGTGTCTGAGTGTAATTTATCTATAATATGTATGTATTTAGAATATATATATGTATGTTTATCAGTTGTCTAGTACCCATAACACAAGCTCTGCTTAGCTTGAGACTAGACGGCGTTGTGTGATAGTTGTGGAATATTATTATTATTACTACTGTACATGCAGTTTAAATAAATCAATAAATAACACGTAGAAACTGCACAGCAAAAATGCCAGACAAAAACTTGTTACTTGTCTGACGCTGGTTTTTATCTGAACTTTGTTGAGAGTATACGGATGAAAATTAGTTTATTTATTTAGTTATTAGTTTTAGGTATAAGAATAATAAATACATATGCATTAATGTGTACTAAATAATAAAATAATAAATAGGTGTTCAGTGTACAAAATATTAAAATAACATTTTGTCCTGTAAGCGGATCTTAATATTACGGAATATTTTAACCCTTTCCTCGTCCAATGAATTAGTTAATCATCCAATGAATTACAATGATAAGATAATTACTAATCATTATCCTCTTACTAAAAGCACCGGATCCTTAAAACTTGAACTCTATTTACGACATGGGTACCCTTTTAACAGCTCTAGTTGGAGCAAATAGTTAATCAAATAGAGCGTGGCTCTACATCCGCGCACGGGATTACGTAGAGCTCCTTACTCTCCATACTCTAATCGCTATTCTTCCTATAACAGCTTTTAAATATATTTCTTTAAAGTAAAGAGTCTTAAATTTTCTTTTTGATTGGTTATTTATTAGAAAATTTTCCTTTTATTTAAACTAAGTGGTTTCTGGTTAATTTATATTGAGAATTGTGTCGAGATTTTCGATAAAGAAGTTGTGAGGGCATTCATCAGTAAATGATTAATGATATTTGTTCAGCAAATCTTTATATATAATTCTTCTGTAGGTGTGTTTGTCATTAACTGCTCCTAAACGGCTAGACAGATTTGTATGACATGTTGTGTGTCTATTTGAGCGAGTCCTCGGATGGTTTGAAAATACAATTGGACACGGTACGGTGGAAGGTAGGGTTTTTTTCTGACGGTAAGCCAGATTTCGGACCAGACAACGTCTGCCTAGACCGCTAGTGAATAAAAAAAACTAAAACTTTCACACAACTTTCACACATAAATTTTTTCGTAAATTTAAATTACCTTAACTTAACTAAACTGAAAAGAAGCACTGAAACTAACTCAGAAGTCAAAGTTTCTTCCACATCATAATGGATGTTCACAATAATGGATCGCCTCGCTTCTCAGTTATCAATAGGGCTCGGAATTAGGTAGAGTTATTCATGTACTTGCATTGAAATGTTGACATTAATATGGATCTTTCCGGAATTTTTAATGAAAAATCCCGTGAGGCCAACAACATTACAAATAAATAATAATAATAACCTCAGAGATAGATAAGATAAATAAAACAAAGATAATTAACATACAATTTTTATTTGTATTTTTCATTGAAAAGATCTCTCTACGTCAACTGAGATGAGGTTAACAAATTTATACACTTCCTCCTCCTCGTCATTAAAGCAGGAAGAAATTTTTTTCTGCTATATTTCTGATAGTGTCATAAAAAAAAAATAGAAATAGGAAATAGACTGCAATATAATGTAATATACTGATTTTGCTTCTGTACTAACAAATTACTAACACCCTGTTATTTGTATTTTTTGTATTTTTATGTGTTCTACTTACAACCTTACTAACTTTTGTTTTGTTAAAAATGTATGGACGTATGTCTGAAATAAAGATATATTATTATAAAATAATTCTGCTCTTTAAAATTAATCTCGGGATTTGACAGCTCTTGGCTGGTTTCGACTACATTTACGGGCCAAATCCAAGTAAATGTAGCATGTATGATGTTTTCAGGGTACAATAATCTCCGTATTGTCGTCCTCCAACCGCATGAATTTCCCAAATATTCTGCACGTGTTTAATATGACAGCTTTCTGTAGGTGTATATAAACGGATTCAGAACCTAATACCCTAACCTAACCTAACCTAACCTAACCGCCTAGCCCGTTCCATCATCGGACCACCAGGCATACAGCGATGCGCCACCAGTACATGGTGGACATCCCACCTATACGCACAAAACGTTTTGGGAACAAATTCATTTTGCATACAGCTACGGAGTGGAATTCCTTGCCTGAATCTGTGTTTCCTGATGGCTACCACCCGGGAATCTTTAAGTCAAGAGTGAATATATAGAGAGAGAAGAATAGATGATGAGTGAACCCAGAAGTAACAGGTAAGCGCGCTTCATCGTCGACCGCATCGTCGCTTTCCATAGCGGTCAAGAGCGAACCTATCAATAATAAAAAATAAAAAAGTGTGACAATAATAGGACAAAACTGAGACGTAATACGACAAAACTGTGACAATATCGCTTTCCATCAGGTGATATAGCGGTCAAACAACGGCGGCGGCGGCGAAACTATCAAGAATAAAAAATAACAATAATGGGACAAAACTGTGACAATAAAAAAACTTACAACACAAATGGATGGTTGAGTCATATTCAAATAATCGATCGTAAATACACACTTCTAATTAACAACCTCCTTGGTTTTACAAACTATTAATAGCCTATGAAAATATCTTGAAGTGGAAACCATCGTAATGGAAAATACCCGCGTTTATAATAACTACCCACTCAACTATTAAGTTTACAATGTCCTTGATAAGCGGCAAAGACAAACACATAATCTGTAAATACATACAAAGGACTAAGGGCGGGTTTCTAAATTTAGTATTTTGAGTTAAACACGTCTCAAACCCTACTTTAAGGCCAAAATTTGACAGGTTTTCAGGCTAAAGTTGAGCTCTTAATAGAAATCAGAGGATATTTCCAGACTCACTCACTAACTTACCAACGCCCAACCCGAAACCCTTGGACCAAAAGTACTGAAATTTTGCACAGAGGTTAATTTTATGATTTGCACAGAGATAAAATATATAAAAAGCAACCGTTACAGACTGAGTGATTTATCCACACAGCTCAAACCACTGTTCAGATTGCACTGAAATTTGAAACGCAGATATTTATCACAACGTAAGAATGCGCGCAAATTTACCCCCTAAGGGAATGAAACGTGGGTCTACCTAAGAGTTCGACCAGACAGAAACTGCGGCCGCGGGCCGTTCGTGGCGCGGCAATCTCAAACATAAGAACTACATTTGGGTGTCCATAGTGGGCACGCGGGCGCAGGAAGCGGTAAGGGTTGCTTAGCACGGGACGCGCGCGGGCAATTCATACAAGTGGCCATAATGAGTGCGCGGGCGGCGATTGGTAACCCTGTCCCTGAACCCGCACCGCTCCCCGCACCCCGCTGCCAGTGTGGCCAAGCAAAACTTTCCCGCATCCGCACCGCTCCCCGCATAGCGCTGTCAGTAAGGCCGATCACTAAACTTTGTATAGAGAAACCTACTTTCACGCGGGCGGTAAAAGCCACAAATAAGAACTACCTACCTACTGAAAAGACATTTACGCTGTGTCTTCAATAATAGCAAAGACAAACACATAAATTAGTCGGTAATTGCTATAAGCACTGTCATAGCGTACCATCAAAGAAATTTTCGAACAAAGACGCCTAATGAATACATAAAATACGAAATAATTTACGGACTTAAATATAGGTAGCTATACGATAAGACCACAAAATAGATAGGTACAGAAGTCAATCTCATGTATGTACTTTACTATTCACGGTCAGCGCATGGCACCTAACTGTCCGAGTGCGACCGGGCGCGGTGATAAATGCCTACCTAATTTGAATTGTAAAAATATTACATGGCCACAAAAGCATCTTCTTTTTCTCGGCGCGGTTCCTATTCTGTGTTATGTTAAAAAAAAAAAACATCAAAATATCTACTTACCTCTCGAAAACAACTGGTAGCCTAAAAAACGTCAATTCACTGTTTAATGTTGAATTTAAACAACCGTCCACTGAACAGTTAGAAAAAGGTTTGTTTTGTTGTTCCATTTTTCCACAAAAAAGTTCACAGACGCATGTCTCAAACGGATAGCACTCGAGCTCGCATTGAGCTGAATTGAGCCGAGATATGGTGTCCGTGAGCGGTGGTGGATTTTTTTTTTTTAGGCGGAAAAATCATCTTATGACAAAGTCTGACTAAAAACCCACTCCTGTTCCTTCTTTGTTTCGTTCCCAGGGCCCCGGGTTTCGGTTTCACACTACCCATGGCCCCAGTAGGCTTCGACCCTGCTGGGCCCCTACGATTTGCTGACATCTCCCTGAGGCGCGCGTGGAACAATACGCGCCGTCGACGACTTAGGCTCGGTCCGGATGGTTACCGGACGATCGGACGGCGAGCCACCCATTGCTCGCCGTCCGGAAGCCCGCGCCTACGGTGGCCGGAAATCGGGATCGGAATCCCGGCGGCGGTTGAGGCGTGAGGACCGTTGCCTCACGCGATCGGCCGCCTCCTTTGCTAGCATTACTGCTTCGCAGAAGGAGGCGACCTGAGAGCAAGTGCATGAGAGCAAGGCCTGTTGGTTCCAAATCCCATGGTGGCTGGCAGGCAAGAAGGCTCGCCGCTTCGCGGGATATCGTCCAGTATCCTCGCACCATCCGTATGGCATGACCCTCTGGCACGCGTTCAGCCGGGCCGCCGGTTGCTCCCGCAACGCCGGCGCCCACACCGGTGCGCCATAAAGGGCCATGGACCGAACGATTCCCGCGTAGAGCCTCCAGCAGGAGGCGTCTGGACCCCCTAGGTTGGGCAGGAGCCGCCCGAGGGCAGCCCCAGTCCGATTTAGTTTGGGAGCCAGACGTCGGAAGTGCTCCTCGAAATCCCATCGGCTGTCGAGAACGAGTCCCAGGTACTTCATCGTCGACCCGACACCGATGTGGACTCTTCCTACCGTTAGTTGGGAACCCGGTGGTGGCGCGTACCGAGGGCCGTGAAAGCACATGGCCTCGGACTTGTGCAATGCCACCTCGAGTCCCAACTCCTGGACCTTGTAAACGACTGTCGCAACCCCGCGTGTCACTAGTTCGGCCGCCGCCTGGTACGACTGTCCCAGCGGTGGTGGGTGCGTTGCTCTAGCACGCTTTGTATGTAGATTGACTTCTGTACCTATCTATTTTGTGACAAGACTATGTCAGTAACAACTGGAATCGATAGACGATAATTTCTCAATTCTGATTATAGTAATCCAAAATTAGCCCTGGGCTTGGAAAATTTTGCTTATGTTGATGTATTATGTTTAGCTTAAGATTTAGTAGATCATGTAAACGTATAAAGCTGTATATGCAAATGTGTAATCAGACTAATATTATAAAGGCACAGGTGTATATGTCCAGGGGCGCCGACTACATGGTTGCTCGGGGGCTCTAGCACCCATGAGAAATAAACAGTGGGTGCCGAGCACCCCTGAGAATAGACATCACGAAATAGATCAATAATCGCCTTTTAGGTTACGTATAAATTATAATATTTCTTGATAATAATAACTAGTTTCATTTTTATATAATGATTTTGTTTTTATTAAACATAATCAGTAATTAAGCACGCAGTATGTAAGTAGGACATTTATTTATTTGTCGGTCGATCAGTGTGCATTTCTCTTCTCACACTTCGCCCTTTTTCGAGTCCATCAAATGAGCATGAGCACCCATGAGGTTTTCTAAAAGCCGGCGCCCCTGTGTATGTCTGTTTCTCTTTGACGATCAAACAGTGAAACGAATTTGGATGATATTGACATACGGTAGGCTAGTTGTGGAATGTACTTATATATACTATTACCTCTATTATTATATACTATTCCTACCCAATATTTGTGACCTTGTGTATTTTCTTTTGTATAGCTATACATTTTTATTTATGTATTCCTATATTTTAAATGTAAAATTTTTGTTTGATTAATATTTACTAGCAGACCGCATCAAAGAGATTTTTAGTTTAAGTTCTCACAGTCCATCCTAAGGTAGTCTGGCAGATTTCGCTGTCAGCGATAAGACCGCCATTGTACCCATAGAATTGTTTCTGTAAAATTGTTACTATTTTGGTGTACAATAAAGTTTATTTTATTGTATTCTTTTTATTCTGGGAGTATATTCCTTGACAGGAGTAGCCGCTGGAAGAATTATATCAAAGAAGTTATGTTGTAAAGATTTGATTCTAACACTCCAAAATCTATTTTTGTTTTAGTTTTCATATATATTTTTTTTAAATATTATTTAAAATTTTAAATATTTCTGATAAGAAAAACAGATTAATAAAATTAAAAATTCAATTAGAATCGAGACCAGAGTCCACGATACGAGCTGTTTCGTAGAACTCTTGATCCAATCAAGAGTTTGATTCAGAAAGTGGTCCGAGACCATCCTGAAGTGCTAGATAGAATCATTATAAAAAAAATATACAAATAGAAAATTTCACTATTTCTGTACGTGGAGTCGCAAAAAGCGAAATAATGAAAAATTCAGTTCTACACAATATTTTGCCTAAATTATTGGGTTGAGAACCTAATACTGTAGAAGAAGAAAAAAACAGTTTTACAGTCGCCCAAACTCCACAAAGGAAACTATTGTCTGAGAAAATCGTGTGTCGTAGACGATAACAATAAATCGTAGTGAGTTAAATGCCTACGCCTAGCATTCCCCACTAAAAGCTAGACGCAAATAAAGACGAGCAATTAGAAATAATGTTACTGCCATTCCACTAAACGTAGCTAAAAAGTTTTTGTACATTTTGATTGCTTAGAAATCTAACGTTTAATTTTAAATTCTATGAATAATTTAATGCTTGGAATTTAGTAGTAAATTACCAGATTTTTAAATGGTGTTTTAGTTTAAATTGTGACAGCTTTACGAATTAAATATTATTATGAAAAACCTGATACTTATAGGAGCCCAGTCAAAGGGCAAAAGCTTTAACCAGAACAATTGTTTTTTAACGTGTAATATTATTGATGTTAAATGTATAATTATTGGCCTGTTGGTCTAGTGGCACTGACTACTATGCCGGAGGACGTGGGTTCGATCCCCACCCAGGACAAAATGTTTGTGTGATTGTGCTCAAATCATTTGTTCTGTGTCTGGGTGTAATTTATCTATTATATGTCTGTACACATGCAATATTTTTATCCCGAGACTATGTACCATATAATTTTTAACCCGAGACTATGTTCCCTATAATTTTTATCTCGAGACTATGTTCCCTATAATTTTGATCCCGAGACTATGTTCCCTATAATTTTAATCCCGAGACTATGTTCCCTATAATTTTAATCCCGAGACTATGTTCCCTATAATTTTAATCCCGAGACTATGTTCCCTATAATTTTTATCTCGAGACTATGTTCCCTATAATTTTTATACCGAGACTATGTTCCCTATAATTTTTATACCGAGACTATGTTCCCTATAATTTTTATCCCGAGACTATGTTCCCTATAATTTTTATCTCGAGACTATGTTCCCTATAATTTTGATCCCGAGACTATGTTCCCTATAATTTTGATCCCGAGACTATGTTCCCTATAATTTTAATCCCGAGACTATGTTCCCTATAATTTTTATACCGAGACTATGTTCCCTATAATTTTTATACCGAGACTATGTTCCCTATAATTTTTATCCCGAGACTATGTTCCCTATAATTTTGATCCCGACACTATGGTCCCTATAATTTTTATCACGAGACTATGTTCCCTATAATTTTTATCCTGACACTATTTTTCCTATAATTTTTATCCCGAGTCTATGTTCACTATAATTTTCATCCCGAGACAATGTTCCCTATAATTTTCTACTTCTACGCAGTTGAAGCTACTGGCAGAAGCTTGTAAAGAATAACATACATAAAATAATCCAATCAGCCTCTTAGTTCTAGGACATGCCAGTTTCGTCACGATGTTTTTCTTCACCGTTTCGGGAGTAGTCAAGATAAAATAAATTACACAAAGTAATGCACCTGGCAGGGTTTGAATCTACGACCTACAACTCGTAAATTAAGACCATTACCATTGAGCCACTGCTCCCATATTTTCAAGAAACCTAGATAATTAGGACTGCCAACTTCTCTAGTTTACGTAATTACAAACTGTGAACCAGCCATGAATCTATTTTCTATTCTTTCGTTCAACTTGTGAATCGATTCGTCGTGATGTGTCATTATATTTCGTAGTTGATATCTTCAAATGACTCATGTCGAAGTCCTTGACTTCTTTAACTCATTATTAATTTTTTTTTATATATATTTCTACAAGTAGATATCATTAAATATTAGACACAACAAATAAGTGGAATTTTTTTTGAGAGAAAATATTTTATTTCCATGAATATTTTATGCTACACTATATAACCAACCAGCCATGAATCCAGATTTCAGGTTGCTACTAAGAATTCTATACTTATATTACAAATCTGAAGAATTTATTTGTTTGTTTGAACGCGCTAATCACAGGAACTACACGTTCGCAATGAAAAAAACCTTAGTGTTGATTTGTTGCGGAAAGCAATAGGCATTTAATATCACGCTATGGTTTTATATCACTTGGAGAGATTTTTTTTGGCCTAGGTTATTTTATTGTTAGGTCTAACGTGACAGTACCTATCTCATAACTATAGGGTCTCGCGAAGTTCTTCGAATATTTGGATTTTGCAAACAAACCTGTCTAAGGTGGCTCTGGACTAATATTCAAAACGATACAATATTATGAATTAAATAATTGTCTCACTTATAATAATAATAAAAAAAAAACAGCAAGTTAAGTCGGACTCGCGCACTGAGGATTTAAACGCATGTCATAGTTTTGCAAGCGGGGCACGTTACTGTCTGGGGCACATGTGCCTGGTTTACCCTTTAAGGCCCCATTCATCAATACTTACCTCTTTAGGGGGTCTAGAACTAGAGATAAATAATTATATGAGTTTTAGAAAAATAATATTATCAGGTTCAGGTGGTTAGGTTCTGGAGTGGCGACTGCGTACCGGAAGACGCAGCGTTGGAAGGCCTCCCACAAGGTAGACCGACGACCTGGTCAAGGCCGCTGGAATTCGATGGATGCGAGACGCACAGTACCGGTCGTTGTGGCGACGCTTGGTCCCCGAAGCATCGCCACAACGACCGGTCCTGTGCGATGGCCTATGTCTGGTGGACGTCTTTCGGTTGAAATGATGATGATGATGAATATTGTCAGATGAGATTAGGATGGATACTTTTTTCCATAATTCATACATATAACAAAACGTGTAGAAGTTTTTAGTTGTGCACGCATCACGTAAAATGTACGGAATCGATGTAGATAACTTTTATACGTCAAAATTGTATGTAACTTGATATTACTTAGGATTTGTTTCATTGCAACCGGTTAACTATATCGAAAGATATACAACATTCATCGACTGTTACGCGGTACGAAGTTCGTATTTTATATAATTAATGTAAAATAGTAATTCTATACGAAATTTTTTTTTATGAGACAAGAATGTATTTTTATTAAAAGTAAGTAATATTATGTACATAAGACACTTAAATATTAACCAACTATAAAAATGTGTACTAAACCTAACTTACATACCTAGTTAGGATTAGTATACATTTTTATTTTAAGTTTATAGAAAAACAAAATACACTCAGGTGTCCAAATACTCCTCCACATCGCTTTCATCAGTAACCGTGCCCAGGGCCTCAAGTCTGCTAATACAATAGTGTCAGAATGGTCTATCGTTGAGTTCATAATTGTTGATTTTGACAAGTTTGTTAATCTACTAATATATTAGCATCATTATGACTTTCCAATGATCAACCACTGACACTCCACTGAAAGAAATGGCACAGAGTGGTAATCTCGTAAATAATGACAAATGAATGTCTGACGTATGCGGTAATCTGCTAAAATTTTGACTGTTCCTTTGATCAAGGACCTAACATTAAAACGTCACTGTGCAGTCCTTACTTTTAATTCGTTACAAGACAGCTCGTACCACAATTCTATTACGAGACCACTGATCGATCAATGATCGCCAATTATGAATTAACAGATTACCAACTTTTAGCAAAATGACAAATGGAATCGTGTTGGAATGACGAATTTATAAAAATAGCAGACTAGCTAGGCCAGCACGTTAAATGGCAATGTTAATTTGTACAAAAAACGAGCCAGTCCTCTGGTCACTGGTGAGGAATAAATCGTATAATTCAAGCCTTTTCAGTCTCCGGTCCTAACACTATTGCGGTCTACTCAACATATAATAGTAATACTTTCCACTAAATCTTGTAAATAACTAACATAGTCTGCGGGCATTTGTCTCCAACAGCTGCGTGATGAAATTCCTCCGCACTAACATTACGGCTAACATTTGTTGGACCTAACCTTACACATAAGCGACATAGCTGGTTGTTTTAGGACAACTAATTTAGGGCCTAAGAATGCCATTATTTTCTTAGAATTTCAAACCTTGGAAAGGAAAATACATGTGTCATTTTACTTCTTCAAATTGTAAATGAAATGTAATGTAATTTATTTAATTTAATTTATTTAATTTATAATAGAATAATAGCATAATCAGCACACGGCGGTCTAAAATAGAAAAATAAAAAAAAATAGGTGCAATAAATAGCTGCTTCACAAAAGGTATCACAAAAAAAAATACTTTGTAAGACTAAGGTTAAAATATTTAATAAATAACGTTAAACTTCGAAGCAAACGCTAAAACACAAAGCAACTTAAATATATTCAATATTTTTTTAATTTTAAACTAATGCTTCATTGATATTCCAGTTCTGAAGGTGCAGTCATCACTGCAGACCACCTCAATAACTTTACCGCAATAATTTAAAAAATGGTTTCTTTTTTTTAATGTTATTTTTTTAAAAAAAGGCTTCGTCTATTCAGACCAAATAAATTTTTGCCGCGCAAGGCTAAGATTTAAGTATAAATATATTAATTTTAATAGATCTCCGAGAGGTATAATAATAATTAATTATTTCGTAATCTCTTACACTCCCTATTCTTGGACAATATGGTAAGCCATTGTCCCTTGATTTCTGTATAATTATCTACTACTTGTAAAGGAATGATATATTTGCAAATAAATATACCATTAATTAATTCAAAGATTCAGCCATACTTATTCCTAAAAAAAAACATCTAATTTTATAAATAACAGTTAAAATTCAAAATCTTTTTATTTTACATATGGCTAAATGGACACTAATAAAACTTTAGAAGCCAGTGCACTAAACTTGAAACTGTGACTTAATATTATGAGGTACCAATTTTTCTCCTCTCTTGAAATGTTACCCAAACCAGACGCTAACAAGAATTCAATCAAACATATTCCCTAAAATAAACACAACTAAATTTCGAACCAAAACTAAACTTGTAACTAAAGTTATCAAAGTTCGTATACTATCAGATGTAGACGTAGGACCTAGACCTCTTCAAGATCGTTACATAGATAGCACAGATTGGCTTCGCTCGGGTCTTGTGTAAATCATCTTTAACCCTACACACGCTAATGGCAAGATATTTGGATAGGCAAGCGTGATATGGGTGCTGAAGACCAAAAACTTATCGTAGATAAATCACTTTATAATTACGGAGGCTTCACATATGAACGGGTAAACGAATTTGCATGAAATTCGACACATGGACAGTCCTGGAATAGGATATGAGATACTTTTTTCCAGGAAGTATGTTGCTTTGAGAGCAGTGGTGGCCGAGTGGTAACGGCCCTGACTTACAAGTTGTAGGTCACGGATTCAAACCCAGCCAGGCGCATTACTTTGTGCAATTTATATCATCACCACTACTCTAAAAAAGGGTGAAGGAAAACATCGTGAGGAAAACGGCATGTCCACGAGCCAAAAATTCGAAGACATGTGACATTCACAAACCCACACTGGGCCCGCGTGGTGGATTACGACCCATTCTCTCTCCTAGAGACAAGGCCTGAGTCCCAGCAGTGGGAACATTAAAAGGCTGATTAAACTATTTATCTAGACAAACGTGATTATGATATGCTATGTTCCTTTGAGGTCTACTACCACGCCAGTGAAGCTAGTGGCAGCAGTAAGTGTCACAGTAATATTATAAAGGCGAACGTTTGTAATAGTCCAAGATCCCAGAGCGATCTGACATAACTTATTTTCACATGGATGAAACCTTAGGTTCTCAGTAGCGTCTCATGTGCTTTAAATACCTGTATGCTTGTGGAGCTCCCCCTTGAAGCCCGGGCAGGTACCAGGTGAAAAAGGGAACTAAAAATAAGAGTTTTATGGCTGATTTTTATATATTTTTGTAGAATATTATTCTAAAGAAGTATCATAAGTGACAGTATGTTTCCTTGGATTAATTTTCTATTCTCACGCGGGCGAAGCCACTGGCAGCAGCTAGTAAATATTATAAAAGCAAAAGTTTGTATGTATTTGTGCGTATTTATTAGTTGTTAATACTCGAACGGCTGTTCGGATTTGAATGAAACTTAACATACGGATAGACCATGTTTTGGAATAGGACAAAACATACTTTTAAAATTACACATAATGCGATTAAAATAATATATAAATATAGCTACGTAAATAAATAGAAACATAAAGGAAATGTCCTACGAATTTCCTTCTTTTTTTTCTTTCTTCAAAACAAAATAATGATATTAGTAAGTACAACGTAGGTTCCTTTTTAATAAAAAAAGGTATTATATATATTTTTTTAATTATTGTTTTTTTTTTATATAATTCACTTTAAATACGAAATTGATATTTCGTATCGAATAATAACCATATCTCATAAATAGTTATGAAGCAGGGAGTTCACGACCTTCAGCATTGAGGAATTCAACGCAAGGAGGAGAAGGGAGAATTATTCATATCTCATATATTTTAGGAGCAAAACTGATCTTCGACAGTCGTCAAAAGTTCAAGTCACGTTTAGTAATAAACGAAGACTTAAGTTCACATAATTACTTCAACTTGACTCTTGCTTAAGTCGTAACAAGCAGCTGACACGCTGTTATGCACACGCTATATTTTTAACTTGAACGCAAAAAACTATTATAACTTAAAATTTTTGAGTTAAAATTTTTTGAAACTTTAATTTTATTAGGCAATCTTTTAAAATACGTGGCATAACATAAAGTGGAAAGTATTATTTTATAATAATAATAATAAAGTGCTTTATTTGTACTTTAGACAATTTTACAATTCATAATACTTCTGCCAAACTGCATAGCAGTTTGTTGGCAGACGTAGCTCCGGTATTATTAAATTATTTATATTGCAAACATTGTCATTAGACACAAATATCATATTTAATTTAGTTTAATTTAATTTAGTTTAATCTGATTTAATTTAATATATAGTTCTACCTTTTAGATATCTATCCTACAGCTGGACAAAAGCCTTTCTATATCTTTTTCACACACGTCTATCTTTGACCATTATGGATCAGTCCCTCCGTTAAGAGTCAAATTGTACTCTCCATCTTGGACTGATTCTGTGACTTTGACATTTTATCAGCAAAATTAAAATAAACAACTTTACTTTTACAATGTCTTAATAAATGTTACAACTATAACATTATATTGTCAAATAGTTGAAACTAACTTCATCCCGCCATTTTCGAAGTCTACGTTCAATATTAAGAAAAAAAAAACTTAAGCAAAAGTTTTTCCAAAAAAAAAAAATAACAACCGACACTACTACCGACAAATCGAATTACACTATCCCTGCCGCTATTGCTCATATTAGAACTCTACTAAAGGTCGGCAGAATTTATAGCTACATGTAAAAAAAAAGAAAACCTAGTAAAATAAAACTGTTCCAAACATAAGCCAGTTCAATTTAAATCACTTTAAAAAAACACAACAGGTACATATTTTGCGATCGCGGTTCACAAAAATACAATTGCTTCCGAATATTTTCCACGTTTTATCAACAGTATCGATTAAATAATATTTTGAAAACTTCGTGAAACATTGTTATTCATTGAAAATGGTTTTCAAACGTAAACATCGAGTGTTTCACTAATTTGAAACATGATTATCCTTTTTGTAATAACAAAAAGTTATTTTATCAGATACCAGAAACCCAAATATTCAAACTATTCACAATAAACATTGAAAAAGATAAATCGAAATCTTTTAATCGAAACCAAATCACGGCAACGATAACAATACCGACGTCCTAAAGAAAATTTTTCGCTTATAAAGAACGAAATCTGAAAAGGCCCTTTAACTAATTACACAAAATTTTCCTCATTCACACAGCGTTTCTCTCATCCCTACTTTCTTAATAAAATCTCACTTACCTATTCAAATCCTTAAATTGCTAAACAGGGCACGGTAAAACACATTTATTTTAATTTAATTATTTACACTTTAAGTAAAATTTACGAACACTCTAAAAATTAAACACGATACGATACGTCAAACGTATTTTGAGGGAAAGTCGCGCGCGGCTGCTCCCTCTGGCAACCAGCTATCGACTGTCACAACTGGTCAACACAACGTGGAACACCGAGGTGCAGTGACGAGTGCGCAGGCGTGGTGCAACTAACTCTTCTCTCAGAGCATCTTACTGTTCACCATGCGTGTTTACACATGATTCTGGCTGATTTCAGCCTTGTTGAATTGTGTTAGGGGTGTTTAAGGATGCGTGGGGTAAGTATGCAGGTATGCAAACGGCGTGAAACGTTTAAAGAAAGTTTAGAACCACATGTCGGTCCAAACGAACTCGCTCGGAGTGAAGTTGTTGTCCGTTTTAATGAATGGGATCGGCGCTTTGAGAATGATGTCTTACGGCGGGCCGTGTTTGAGTTTGTATTTTGCGCGAAAAGTTTTTGTGTTGGGCTATTCGTTGCCTTTGAAGACTTGTTTCCGAAATGTTCTAGCTAATAGAGACTTGTAAAGGGGATTGGAGATTATTTTTTCAAGTTTTGAAGAGATTAGTTTTTGATATTTTTGTTACTTGTTTTTCCACTGAAACGTTGAAAATACATTTATGATAAAATTTACTAAAAATTGCTCGATCGCTGTATGTTATATATTATATTTATTGTTTTTAGTTAAGCTCATTATTAAGTGAACTATGTATTGTTCTTAGTGAATAATAAATTCATTATACCTAAATAATTGTTGGTTTGCTTTTTGAATTAAATAGACAGTTAAATCACTCTTGAAAATTTAGATAGGTACTGGTTTTGGCAATAAACAGCTCGTATTTGCCAATAAGCTGCTCGTATTTTGGCAATAAGCTGCTCGTATTTTGGCAATAAGCTGCTCGTATTTTGTTAATAAACTGCTCGTATTTTGGCAATAAGCTGCTCATATTTTGGCAATAAGCTGCTCGTTTTTTGGCAATAAGCTGCTCATATTTTAGTAATAAGCTGTATTTTTTGCCAAATTAAATCAGAGCTCTTCTTATTTATTAGATCCTTACAGCACACTACTGACAGTTAATTAAATAAACCACACCACGTGCATCACAATTAATACAAAATACGCCAATTCGCCATAGATCTTTCAAATATTTAATTACATTACGCATTCTACTAGCACCCCTCACAAAAGACGATAATGCACTTAACTGCTTTTATAAACATGGTACCCTAGTACACTCCGCCAAATTTAACGCTCTAGGGGTTCAAAAAAGACCCCCTAAATTCAAAATCGCGGAATGTCACAGGGGTTAAGTACTATAGATTTCGCACCCCTATATCACACCCCTAATGCAAGTCATGATCTATCTGGTCCGTGGGGTTGCAGTGTGAACCTCCCCTACAGCTCGGCACCTCATTAGCTGAGCGTGAGGGTCGCGGTATGAATTTTCGTGTATTGAATTAAATATGAATTGTTCTTTGAATTATGAATATCTTAAGCGTTGGGGAGAGAACAAAAACCAATACTTGTACCATATGTCTTCAGATCTTTTCTTGTAGGCATAAGTTTATTTAATTTATATATATTGATTATGCTATGTCATTATGTAGCATAACATAGCATAATCAGCCTTTCAATGTTCCCACTGCTGGGATTCAAGCCTCCTCTCTAGGAGAGGTCTCAAAACGGTGAAGGAAAACACCGTGAGGAAACCGGCATATCCTAGAACCAAAAATTCGAAGACATGTGATATTCACCAACCCGCATAGGGCCCGCGTGGTGGATTACGGCCCATTCCCTCTCCTAGAAAGGAAGCCTGATTCATTCTTTATTGTACACAATAAATTTAGCATACACAGTAAACAGAAAATTCATGAACAAAGATGAGCTTAACTCAACAATGAGTTTCTCCCAGTAACTCTTTTTTTTTACTTTCCCCACACTAAAAATTACTTCCGTATCATGAGTGTGAACACAAACACGTCAACTCACCTTCACACGACACCCAGGCCATATTAATATTTGTTCCTTGCGGGAATCGAACCTGAGACACGTAGCGTAGCAAGACACCGCTCAAACACTCTACTAACCATGTCGTCATACATATAGATCGTATTCGAGGGTAGGACTCACCCAGTGTTTATACGGTGACTGGTAATTAGTGACCGATACTTAAACACGTGATTGTATTCATGATCACAAACAACTTTCCCAAAGAGACTTTTGAAGTGAAACTTCTTTACGCACGCTTGACTTGGGGAGTAAGCTGGCGAACGCGTGACATAAGCGTTACGAAAAGTGTGATCGGCCAAGGCGAACGGAAGTTAAGTGGGGGATATAAGCAAGAGACAGCAGTGCGCGCGCACATTTTCTTTCTCTCTTCCTCTCATAGCGTAGATATCTGTCTAATTTTAATTCTAAAATTTATGTATCTTATTTCTCATACCATAAGCCTATTGTCTCGGTTTTACAATCAACCACAGTAATTACTGATGTATCCAATAATGAAAATGATGAATAAAAATAGAAGATCTATGCAAAAATATTAATTTACCAATGAAACCATGAAATAAATTTAAATATTTGTAGAAAATTAATATATGTATATGTGTATACATGTATATATTGTACACACATATATATATATATACATACAGATGGAGCGAAAGAAGTTTCACTTCAGTCGTGTGGTCATAAGCACACTCGTTTTTTTTTTTATACATTAGTTTTATAACAATAACAGATATTATTTAACCGAAACATGTGGATACCTACACTGATTACGTACACCGATGGGTTTGCAAGCCACGCGGGTGCGCCCTATCAGTTATCACTATCGTAGGTAAGGAACATGAGACAATGGCGTTACGCGGCTAACAGCTGAGCGGTCGCAGGCGCGCGTGCGTATTTCAAACAGCTGTTTTATTATTAAGATAAAACTAATTAGTATAAAAAAAAGTTCCTTTGGAAAAGTTCTTTGTTATCATGACGAAAATCACGTGTTTAAGTATCGGTCACTAATAACCAGTCACCCTATATAAGCAAAGCAGTGTACCTATGTATTGAAGTGATTAAAACATGTTTATATAGTTTTACTTAAATTATAATGTTAACATTTTACAAGCTTCTATTCAACTTACAATGTATGTATGTATGTTCAGCTTAAATCTTGGAACTCAATTTTGAAGCAGATATCTTTAACCAATTGAGCTGACAGGTTTTTTGCTTTTTAGGATTCCGTACCTCAAAAGGAAAAAATCGGAATCCTTATAGGATCACTTTGGTGTCACATACTGTGTTGTGGAGGTAACGAGTTGAAATTAAAACCATAATTATACTCAAGTGTCCCTTAAATCTATGAAAAAGTTAAACTTCTATGTTCACAAATAAAAAATACACGGCCGTTTATATCGCAAAAAACGTATATTTCGACACTCAAGGGAATCAAAGTTCATAGGGTATTTCCCGTTGGCCCAGAATCCTGAAATTTGGCATAAAGCAAGGTCTAGGTCAAGTCACATCATAAAAAAACCTTTTTTTGCTTTGGAAGAATCTTCGAAACTCAATTCGGGAATACAACTATTAACGTAAGTTTGTACGGCACCCTTAGTGCGTGGGTCCGGCTCGCACTTGCCCAATTTTCACCCAATGACTTCTCCCACTCTAGGGTGGAGCGAAAGGCCGTGTCAGACTTTTACTGACTAAAACCACTTCTATGTTCCTTCTTTGCCTTGCGTTCAAGAACCCCGGGGTTCCCTTTTGAAAGTCAATATATTGAAGCAATATCTTATTGAGCTAAAATTATTTGCTAATAAAAACTCTTTCTCAAATCAACAGAACAAGAAAAAAGAAACGAAATTAAATTCTTCAGTAACAAATAAGGTGGAAAATTTCATCGTATAAATATACAATGAAATTTTCTATATCAGAAATACCTGAACGTTATACAAAAGTAATATGTCTATTGTCTGCAGTAGACAAGTACAATCCTGTAATAATTTGTCGTATCGAAGCCAGTTTTTCCTCTATTTACAGAATAGGTCATTATTTGTTTCAGCAAGTCTTTGGGGAAATAACGCAAGAATGAGTGTAGATGAGAAAAAAGTGAAAAACAATACGAATGTTTTGTCTGTGTGTCTTTATGTTCGGTTTTGTACAGTCGAAAGGAAAATAGACGATATCGGAGAAGCTAGCAATTCCATGGAAAATTAATACATTTTTGTCAATTTGTGTATTTGTGACGCAATATGGTACAGGGTACGGGCATTCTCCTTTAGGTTATTTAATATAGTGAATTTTAATGTTTTTACATTATATATTTAATAAAAGAATTTTTATTTTGCAAATTGAAAACTCTCTTACATAAAAAACTTAAATATTAACTAAACTATTTATACTAAAACCAAACTATGTACATACAAACTATAAATACAATTATACTAAACCTAACTATGAACATATAATGCAAAAACACCTATTATTTGTGTATTGATTTTCTTTATAAAGTCTGTCGTGTTTTTTACACGCTTTAGAATTATATTATCATCATCAATTTTATTTTTATTATTTGAAAAATAAACAAGTTATACAGTAAAATCTTATACTAAGTTATAATCATCCAATGTTATAAACACTGCTGCGAATGAGAGAGATGAAAAGCGTGTAACTGATAGAGTTATGAGTATACATGTAGATGGATGGAGAGGGAGAGAGAGGCCAAAGATGAAGAAAAAAGTGTAATGTACGAATTTGCTGCACTGTATAATAAATTACCAAATAATATTAAAAATGCAATGTCCATGTTTAAAAAATAATTATAATTACACATCTTTAACAAACCAAGCGCACCTTAGTATATGCCGCTTCCAGTTGTTCGTACTCCGTGTATGTTTACGATTTAAGTATGCAACTATTTATCGACTACCCGACACTTTTAGATTACTTCTCTTTAAATTATAATTAAGGCAAAACTGTTACTGTACGCTACCAATAAAGTTTGTAAATTAATTTTTAAGTTTTCTCATGTAAGTGAATTGTAAATTCTTATGGGAAATAAAGATATCTCAAAACTCAAAGATGGTTGGACTATATGAGTAGTCATCATCATCATTTCAGCCGAAAGACGTCCATTGCTGGACACAGGCATCGGACTCCCGCGACCATTACCAAGTCATCGGTCCACTTCAGCCTTCCAACGCTACGTCTTCCGTTACGTGGGCGCCATTCCAGAACCTTTCGGCCCCAACGACCATCTGTTCTACGAGCAATGTGCCCTGCCCATTGCCACTTTAGTTTGGCGATTCTTCGTGCTATGTCGGTAACCTTGGTTCTCCTGCGGATATCCTCATTCCTGATTCGATCACGCAAGGAAACTCCGAGCATAGCCCTTTCCATTGCCCTTTGGGTGAGTTTAAGTCTTCTGATGACGCCCATTGTAAGCGACCACGTTTCGGAGCCATATGTCATCACTGGCAACACGCACTGGTCATAGACTTTCGTCTTGAGACACTGTGGTATATTGGACGAGAAGATACCGCGCACCCTCCGCAAGTAATAATAATATATTATAATAATATTCCACAACTATCACATAATGCCATCTACTCTCAAACTATGCAAAGCTGGTGCTTTGAATACTAAACAACTGATAAACATACTTATATATTTCTAAATACATACATAAGATAAATTACATCCAGACGCAGAATAAATGATCATGCTCATCACACAAACATTTTTCCTTGGTGGGAATCGAACCCAAGACCTTCGGTATAGCAGTCAGGGCCACTAACTACTAGACCGACAGGCCAGTCAAAGAAGAAAAAATGATATAAGTTATAAATGTATAAGCTACGATATTTTCCACAACATATTAAAAGTTATATTTAGTAATGCGCTATTCAGTTTAAACAGAAAAGTAGTTAATAGTGAACTTAAACACAGACAGGCAAGCAAATAACAGAGAGAGTGGGTGGCAGAGAGAATGTGTAAATATTAAATGAACTACTATAATCTATATTTATTTTATATTATCTACAAAATAAACATTCTAAATCATTTCATCCGAAATACGTCTACTTCAGTTTATACCTAATCCACCGTAGGCGTGGGTTTGCGAATAACGAACAATGAATAGCTTGCCGTCCGGCCGTCCGGCAGCCGTCCGGACCGAGCCCGAATCTTCAATGGCGCGTAATGTTTCACACGTGCCTTAAAGAGATGTCAGCAAAACCATGGCGACCCAGCAGGGCCATAAGTTGACTTCCAAAAGGGAACCCCGGGGTCCTGGAATGCTAGGCAAAAAAGGACAATGACACGCCCTCCTGCCTCGCCCTGGAGTGGCAGAAGTCATTAGATGATTTCTCACATTAAAAAAAAGACTTCAGCTGCAGAAAAATCTGTCATTCAGCTGCAAATCATTTGAGAAATCTAGGCAGATTAATTTCATAATCTAACTGATACACTTTTATTTTGCTTTCTTGATTCAAAAGATAGTCTTGCCCTCTCTGATGAATGATGAATTGTGATCTACAACTCGTCCCTTAATTGTTCATGGGCACTCCATACACCCCACTTCTCCGTGTTCTGTTTTTTTTTTTTATTGATGCAATTTCCGTTTTTTTTATTATATATGAAACTATAATTTAGTCGATGCTGACTGTAGGGTTTAAAGATGCAGCTCTTGCCACGACGCCACGGTGATCATGGCTGACGGGGGAAAGTAGGTAGGATTGATGTTTTGTATGTACGTCATCCCGCACGGAACAAATATTTGTATGAGCTACAGATAAGTGTTTATAGTCTGGATGTCTTGTGAGTTTTACATGTTTGTGAAATTATTTAAAAGAAAATAAAAAGAAATATCATATTTTTGATTATTGTTAAACTGAGTTAAGTTCTAAATTGCATAAAGGGAAATGCATTTTTTTTTTTGTATAGCTGAGAGGCTATACAAAAAAAAATGCCTCAAATAAAGAAAAATGAAATATACGTCAGTATCTACTTCAACACGTGGGAATCCCATTATGAGAAAGAGAGAGGAAGAGATTCGAGAATTACTTTTTTCTGTCAGAGTAATTACAACAAATGCTTACTACGGGTGGAATTCACCAATAAAACTAATCGCGTTCTAACGTTTGGCTCACATAATCGCGTTTAGCCGCTGTCGCTAGTGTTACTTGTAAAAATACAACAAAAGAAAAATACAGAAAAGTAACTCTAGTGACAGCGGCTAAACGCGATTATGCGAGCCAAACGTTAAAACGCGATTAGTTTTATTGATGAATTCCGCCCGAACCGATGTGACACGTCATAAGCTAAACTCCACATAATAAATCTCCTCCTATTACATAATGCAAGTTAAGAGAATTTATCACGACACTCACACCGCGTATGAAACGAAACATAAAATATGAAGAGAGGATCGCCATATCTTAACATTAGGAGGAGGGAACGCGCCCCGCGGGGCCCCGGGCCCCAACTATTCATATGCGTCTTGTTTTAAATAAAACACTCTATATGAATTGGTTGGTATAGCGAATATTTATGCGAATGCCATTTGTAAAAGGTTTTTGAGACTTACGACTATATCGTACCCTTATTGCAAAAATCAACTATCTACAATTTTTTTACCCAAATTAAGCTATCGATTTGTCTCATCAAGATGAATCTACAGTTAAAACCAGTTATTAGCTACGACATTTATTTACGAAGATAGTTTCGGCAAAAAGTAAATAACCCACAAATTTAATCAAATATAATATGAGTATAATAATACTAAACATGTTGGTGCATTTAGTTGGTTTTAGCATTAAGAGTACGACATTTTGACCAAAAGTTCCATGTAAAAATGAAAATTACATAATGGCTTGTTACTCTTAGCACAGTAGTCGAGCGATTGGCTGCTGCACTGTGAGTCGCGGGTTTGGTTAACGGTCGGAAGAAATACTTGTACAAAATACAGACAGTTTATTCGGGTTCGGGTATCTTGTGTATGTGAATTCAAATGTTTGTGAACACACCTACGATACGAGAGTAATTCCTAGCGAAGATATACGATTAAAATAACAAATATTTTATCGTCTTTGATCCAATTTAACTCTTTTTCACAACATCTAACCCCTATATTCTTAGACATTTTCTTCTCTAGACTCAATCTCGACTCAATCTCGACTCAATTTCGACTCAATTTCGACTCAATTTCGACTCAATCTCGACTCAATCTCGACTCAATCTCGACTCAATTTCGACTCAATCTCGACTCAATCTCGACTTAATCGCGACTCAATCTCGACTCAATCTCGACTCAATCTCGACTCCATCGACTCCATCTCGACTCCATCTCGACTCAATCTTGACTACATCTCGATTCAATTTCAACTCAATCTCGACTTAATCTCGACTCAATAAAATTTACAGTTATTACGTATAATTTCTCGACATTTTTGCAGGGATTTTCCTTTATCATCAGAAATCAGAAATCAGAAACGTTTATTTCAAATAGACCAATTACAGGCACTTTTGAATTGTCAGAATGTCGGTCAGTCAAAAAAAAATACAAGTGAAGCTAAATTGCACGTTCCAAAGCGTAGATCTCTATGGAGAAGAACGTGCAAGAAACTCCATGGACACTCTTTTAAATCATATTATGAGGTACATAAATCTTGGTTACATATTTCTTGTCGCTTCTAATATGTGAGCACAATGTAGACAAGTAATAATAATTAAAATAAAAAATAAAATAAAAACTAATTTAAAAATATAGAAATTGAAATTAAGTCACTGGCAGCAAAGAGATGACCAGTCTCAACTGACGGCACCCGTTCACGAACATGACGCATGCATCAGCCTCACTCAGCTCAACCATTTTGAAGGGAATTGAATGATCCAATAACACGTGCCACCATCAGCGAGACATTTGAGTGAGCATGTCAAACTCTCAACTGCCAAGCTCGTAATGTCAAACAAGTTGTAACCTAATAAAAATGCTCCATGGTACTTCACATTCACAAAACTTGAAAAACAAAGTGCTTCTACATTATACAATGCTATTGTTTCCAAATACAAAAGGTAATAAATTATCATAAGCTCTATTGAAACAAACAAATAACATAAAATAAAAAATATTTCGAAAACAACAATACAAAAAGGGGAATAGTATCTCTTCCAATATTTATATATATTTAATATATTAAAAAAAAACTAATTTGAAGGTAAAAGTGGCTGTGGCTGCGGAGCAGGACCGGCATTTAGCCAAGCGTTTTTATCAAGGATATAATCTTCCAGTTTATAATACGCTTGTCTACATAGTGTGCGTTTAATGCATGCTTTAAATTTGGACTCATTCAGTTGTAGAATCTCTACTGGTATTTTATTATAAAATTTTACACAGTACCCCATGAAAGAACTATGTACTTTAGCCAATCTGAACCGAGGTTGATCTAATTTATTCTTGTTCCTAGTATTAAAATTGTGCCTGTCACTTATCTTAGTAAAAAGATGAATATTTTTCCGAACATACATAATGTTTTCATAAATGTATTGACAAGGGACCATCAGGATGTTTATTTCCTTAAGTAGTTCCCTAAGAGAATCGCGTCTGCGAAGATTATATACTGCTCTGATAGCTCTTTTCTGCAGACTAAAAATAGACTCTATATCTGCAGCCCGTCCCAATAGCAAAATACCGTAAGACATGATACTATGAAAGTAACTAAAATAAACTAGTCGCGCAGTATCCACATCAGTAAATTGACGGATTTTTCTGACAGCATATGCTGCTGAACTAAGCCGACCTGCCAGAGATGTTATCATGGCGGCTGAGTCGATTGAAGGAGAAAACTTTCCTTTAAATGAACATAGAGTATAGGTGTCCAGACTTCATTGTCATTGGTAGGCCCGCTAGGGTTGCGGAATTATTCGAAAGAGTTAATGTGGCCTTGAAACGCAAAAGGCAACTGGAGGAACACCACTAACTGGACTGGACAACAACAAAAACTGGACTAACTTAAACCCAGGTCCACCCAGAGCGAGACGAGTCATTTGACAATTGCCCACCACAAAAAAAATATTTTACTATATTCATTGTAATGTTACAATGGATTTAAGATACACATACAAACGTTTATTTTTAGCGAAACACGAAACAAACTCGAAGTACTTAAAACTATTAAAGTTAACCCCAAAAATACTGTTGACACGAACGTACATCTCAACCCCTCAAATCATCGCCGGGCACTAAAGAAAAGCGACGTCGAAAACGCGCCATTAAAATGTAAAAGTCGACGCCTGTACAAATAAACTGTCTTCGACCCACGACAATAGGGCAGAGCTTTACTGCGAGATGAGCGAGGAATGCGCAGAGCTGTGCTAGAAAGCAGAAATAATTGTAACGATATTTTTTTTTATTAATTTTACCCCACACTCGCATTTACCCCGGTATCATCGGTGCTTTCACAAAAAAACTCACATACAAGATACCTAAAATCGAAACCACTAACATTATATTAAACCGTGTAGGAATCCAACCTTCGCCACGCAGAGCAGCAGCTAAACACTCAACCACTATGCCACCGCTGCTGAAGATCATTTTAGTCCCTTAAGGTAAGTGATAAAGGTACTGAAATGCTCCACCTATTGCATACACAGTTACTGTGTAGAGCCCCTTCATAGTGTATACGGCACCTACTTTCCTGTTTCCTGTCTTGGGTGAGAATGGCCAACCCAAGGTTGGTTTAAAAATATAAACTATTACTTAACTGCGGTCCCACCTGCTGGTGTGATGGAATCGTTGATGGTGTATCGCATTAGTCTATTAAGAGCCTATTCACTCTATTCCTTGATGACACGTAAATTATAATCGGACGGGAAGACCGCTGGGCAAATTGTTTCAATCCTGCTATGTACGCGGTATAAACAATGAGACAAAACGCTAGTTCTTGACTGCAATCCCACCTGATGGTAAGTAGTGATGCAAAGCGCACTAGTTTATTAAGAGCCTATTCAATCTAGCCTTGAAGACACCTAAATTATAATCAACTATTTGCAATACATTGCAATCGTTTGGTTGTCACGCATCTTTCGTTCATGTACAGTCCGAGAATGACCGCGATACGCTAAAACGACTTGATCATTTCCCAGTACAACCGCACCTTCCCAACCGACATCTAATTCTTTAATTATAAAATGCAAATTGAACAAAATCTGAGGCGGCAATCAATGTGTCCCACTGGGCGTTTATGGGGTGGAAACCTGATAGAACCCGATAGACGGTGAAATGCATTGTACGAGTACCAACTGTTCGGAATTAGCTCAGAGAGAAAGGCGTCTATGATTGAACTTGGGCACGATTTATGGGCTAGTGAGTGGGGTAAACACTTTTTTGTGCGTGTTTTTTTTTGAGTTGAAAAATCGCCTAATGACATGTCCCGCCCGAGGGGCGAGAGGGCTTTTCAGACTTTTACTGACTAAGACCACACCTATGTTCTTTCAGTTGGGTTTTCCCTTCGGAAGTCAACCCATGACCTCAGTAAACTTCAGCCTCTAGGCCCTTTAGGTTTTGCTGACATTTCTTTGAGGCGCAACTCTTTTGTGGTGTAAGTGTCGATTTGAGAGTTGCTTGTGAAACATAGGATTTGTTATCCATACTAATCACACGAACATTATAAAGGCGAAGGTTTAAGTGTGTGTATGTTTGTTGCTTCTTCACTCTCGAACGGCTGAACGGACTTCGATGAAACTTGGTACACGGGTGACTGTTCTGGAATAGAACATAGGATATTTTAGAGGATATTTTTATGCCGAAAGATGTTCCCAAGCCCACCATTCCTACTTATATATTTTGTTCAATAAAGATGAGCTTTCTGAGGCTACCTTTTTTTAAGATTGAAATTCATCCAATGACATCTCCTGCCCTTTCGTGTCAGACTTTTATTGACTAAAACCCACTCCTTTTCCTGCTTTGCCCTCGTTCCAGGGCCCCGGGGTTCTCTTTCGCATCACCCATGGCCCCAGTAGGCTTCGGCCCTGCTGGGCCCCTACGGTTGCTGACATCTCCTTGAGGCACGCTTGGAACACTACGCGCCGTCGACGACTTGAACTCGGTCCGGACAGTTACCGGAAGGTCGGACAGCGAGCTACCCATTGCTCGCCGTCCGCAAACCCGCGCCTACGGCGGCCAGAAATCGGGATCGGAATCACGGCGGTTAAGGCGTGAGGGCCATTGCCTCGCGCGTGCGGCCGCCTCCTTTGCTAGCTTTACTGCTTCGCAGAAGGAAGCGACCGCCTCCCACTCCTCCTCGCTCCGGACCATGCCCTGTAACAAGGCGCGGCGTGAGAGATCGCACACAAGAGCGTGTACTCTATACACATCACCATTATAAAAATTGCTTGCAGCCTTTTTTAAAATAGAAATGCTTAAGAAATCTCTAAATAACTTCAAATTGATTAGTTTTCGTCTCGTCGTTTATACCGCGTACATCGAAGGAATGGAAAAATTTCGCCTGCTGCGGTCTTCCCGTCCGTTTATAATTTAGGTGCCTTCAAAGCTAGAGTGTATAGTCTCCTTATAAACTAGTGCGCTTCACCATCAACGATTGCAGCACTGCTTGCTTGGTGGGATCGCAGTCAAGCACTAGTTTATATTTAAAAACAAAAGTTGTACTTCCCAGAAATCAAGAACAAAATAAACATAAAATAAAATGGCCAACAACACAAAGTGACTTTTTGTGAGTCTCTTTGCTACAAAAGCTCAACAATCTTTGTCAGTGACAATGTAAACAGTTGAATGCAGACGATAAAATCGGTACGTATTAATTCCGCGACGGTTTAGCGCTCAAGCCAACAGATGTCACCTTAATAAAACCAAATCATTGTTCGCTCAGCGCTCTGTGACAAGAAGCTACGAAGTGACGTTGCAGCTTTGTTGTGATCTTATTTTTTTGACCATTTGAAGGCATATAGTCCCTTGAACATTTTTTATAAAATCATTTGACTGGCCTGTTGGTCTAGTGGTTAGTGGCCCTGACTGCCATGCCGGAGGTCGTGGATTCGGTTCCCATCCAGGATAAATATTTGTGTGATGAGCACGATCATTTTTTCTGTGTCTGGGTGTAATGTATCTATAACATGTGTGTATTTAGAAATATACAAGTAGGTCTATCAGTTGTCTAGGATTCATAACGTAAGTTCTGCTCAGCTTGGGACTAGATGGCGTTGTGTGATTGTTGTGTAAAAAATAATAATATTAAACTAATTACATGCATTATTAACATGAAATACAAAAACTAATCTATTAGGTATCACTTGTATGGTCAGTTAAGTGGTTTAGGTGCGAAAAGAAAAGATCTAAACTTACTTTCGCATTTATAATATTAGTAATGATTTTGTTTAGATATTGAAAAAATTGCTGCTCCAACTTTCCGGGGCATAATCGTGCCGATAACCGACCATCTTGATCTTCTTGGTGTTACGCTGACGTCAACTCTCAATTTTGGGCCATACATCGAAGCAAAAGCTCAACTGGCAGCAAAAAAGCTGGGAATCCTCGCGAAGGTCAGACAGTACTTCACGGAACAGCTGCTCAAACTTTATCAAGCGCAAGTTCGATCGTGTATGGAGTACTGCTCTCATCTTTGGGACGAATCTGCCCGATACCAGCTTGATGCACTTGAGGCAATTGAGAAGTGAGCCAGGAGGATCATTGGCAATGACGCACTCGTTGAGTCGAGGCTTCAAAGTCTTGAGCATCGATGCATTTCGGGGAGTGTGCGTCGGAAAAGCATAACTTGATTCCGCCTAGCTCGTTCCATCATCGGACCACCAGGCGAACGGCATTGCACCACCGGTACATGGTGAACATCCCACCTATATGCACAAAACGTTTCAGGAACACATTCATTGTGCGTACAGCTAAGGACGGCTACAACCCGGGAATCTTTAAGTCAAGAGTGAACAGGTTACTTCTAAGTAAGCGCGCTCCATCGTCGACCGCATCGTTGCTTTCCATCAGGTGAGATAGCGGTCAATCGCGAACCTATCAAGAAAAAAATAATTAAAGAGTCCTACTGGATCGGTCATTATGGCGAGACTTGGAGGAGGCCTATGTCCAGTAAACGACTTTTGGCTGAAATGATGATGATTATGATGAAAGAGTCTTCTTCATAAGTCGACTCCATAGTAAAACTTTCGTAGCTCGCTGTAAATTCGAATCTATCAAGCGAAGTTTCATGAATCCGCGCAAATCAGCCAGTGATCAATATCTAGAATAATGTTCCTTAATCATCACTTAGACATCAATCAGACGGTACTGGGAAATTGATTCGGTAATTTTGACGAAATGGTATCTAATTTTAAACTTGTTTCATATGAAAATATTTAACGATTCTAATGCGTAGTATCTAGTTTTTTGAGCATCGGATTGCTAAGAAACAAAAATAAAGTTGCTTGTTTGGCAAGCGACTTTTTATTGTTTCTCAGTTTAATATTTTTTTCCAAACTAAATATAGATTTATGATCTATTTCACACTCACAAACTTTCAACTTTATGTACGAGTATTAAGTGGGATTCGAAAGTGTAGCAATTTTTACAAGCTTTTGTTTAGTTTCACCTGTCCCGATGTTTTTTATGTCTGCTCAAATATTGCAAATTAAATTTGATCCACTTTCCGGTTACGGATTGAGCTGAAATTTTGCATGCATGTGTGAATCAGATGCAATGCTTTTTGGAATGGTCTTGATGAGTATTAATTATATGTATAGGTATATTCTGCGCTATAAAAGCTTGCTATGAAAAAATGATTTTCATTGAAAACTTGTTTAAACTTAATTTTATACTATCATTAACTTTTCGGAGATTGTGCTTTGGAATTATAGTTTAATTCCGCTAAGCCCGTTCCATCATCAGATCACTAGTTGTACGACATTTCGCCACCGGTACGTGGTGGACATCCCCCCTCCCATACGTACAAAACGTTTTCGGAAACGCATACATTATGCATACAGCTAAGGAGTGGAATTCCCTGCCGGAGTCTGTGTTTCCTGATAGCTATAACCTAGGGGTCTTTAAGTCAAGAGTGAATAGGTTACTACTAGGCAAGCACGCCCCACCGTTAGCCGAATTATCGCTTCCCATCAGGTGAGATAGTGGTGAAGAGCGATCTTATCAATAATAACAAAAAAGGCCACGCAAAAGGCGCTGGATATTACGAGTGAATCTGCAGGCATCATTGAGCATATCATAAAACATGCCAGCATTCAAGTACACACACACATATTCACGTACACACTAACAACTAATTACACACAGTACAGTAACCGCAGAGAAATTCATTAGCATCGCCAGCGACCGAAGTTTAGTGGTCTGTTGATTAAAATCGATGAGACCACGCTACAGCCACGCCACGACCACGCAGCGGCAACCAAGTACTCTGTGAAGAGAGCACATTCCTATTGTTTTACTTTCTTACAGTCATATCGATTTTAATTTAAGACTCGATGACACAGCCTCTATATTAATCGAGATTTAAATAGAGGCTGTGTCCGACGGAATTCATCATCGCCAAAAAATTACGACGTTACTTACAAAGTTTAATCACCTTTTTTAAATACCCAAGGGGTGAATTTTCGAAATTGTTGCATCCTTGTTCTGTCCGTCATTATCATCATCATTTCAGCCGAAAGACGTCCACTGCTGGACATAGGCCTCCACCAAGTGTCACCACAATGAACGCCCATATGCGTCTCGCATCCATTGGACTCCCGCAACCGTTACCAAGTCATCGGTCCACCTTGTAGGAGGCTTTCCAACACTACGTTTATAAATGGGTAGCCGGATCCCATCCGCTGCGTCTTCCGGTACGTGGTCGCTATTCCAGAACCTTTCGGCCACAACGGCCATCCGTTCTGCGAGCAATGTGCCCTGCCCATTGCCATTTAAGTTTGGCGATTCTTCGTGCTATGTCGGTCACCTTGGTTCTCCTGCGGATATCTTCATTTCAGATTCGATCACGCAAGGAAACTCCGAGCATAGCCCTTTCTATTGCCCTTTAGGTGACTTTAAGTCTTCTGATGAGACCCATTGTAAGCAACCACGTTTCAGAGCCATATGTCATCACTGGCAACACGCACATAGACTTTCGTCTTGGGACACTGTGGTACATTGGACGAGAAGATACTGCGCAGCTTCCCGAACGCTGCCCAGCCAAGTCGGATTCGTCGATTGATCTTTTTCTCGTTTATTTGCTCTGTGGTTCATTGTATAGAACTTACATGCTGGGCTCAGTGGTTTAGAGTAGGGTAGAGGCAGAGACGTCAAATGAAATATAATAATAATATTCACACAATTGTCACACAACGCCGTCTAGTCTCAAGCTAAGCAGAGCTTGTGTTATGAGTACTAGACAACTGATAAACATACTTAAATATTTCTGAATACATACATATTATAGATAAATTACACCTAGACACAGAACAAATGATTGTGCTCATCACACAAACATTTGTCCTGGGTGGGAAATCGAACCCACGACCTCCGGCATAGCAGTTAGGGCCACTAACCACTAGACCAACAAGCCAGTCAAATATTACTAAAACTAATTAAAAACTCAGTTAAGTAAGTATAAATGAAGCGTGAACTCACAACATGTAAAATACGAAACTAAATATCAAGTAAAATATTCCAGGTTCCAAGCGTGACAAGTGTCCTCGTGGGGGAGATTGGCAGCAACGATCTCTCACGCCGGGCCTTAGTACAGGCCATGGTCCGAAGCGAGGAGGAGTGGCAGGCGGCACGTGCACGCGCAAGGACGCGGCCTTCACACCCGAGCCACCGGAATCCTAATCCCGATTTCCGGCCACCGTAGGCGCGCGCTTGCGGACATCGAGCTTTGGTTAGCTCGCCTTCCGACCGTCCGGTAACCGTCCGGACCGAGCCCAAGTCTTCAAAAGCGCGTACTGTTCCACGCGCGCCTCAAGAACATGTCAGCAAACCGTAGAGGCCCAGCAGGGTCGAAGCCTACAGGGGCCAAGGATCTGCTTCTGAAAGGAAGACTCAGCCCTGGTATGAAAGGCAACGAAGGAACAGGAGTAGGTTTTTAGTCAGTAAAAGTCTGATACACCCTCTCGCTACGCCCAAGAGCGGAGGATGTCATTGGATGATATTCCCAACTTAAAAAAAAGTATGACAAGTGTAAACTTGTTTTTACCTCCGATATATAACTTCCGATTAAAATTTATCGAAACCGAATTAATTTGGGAAATCGGTGTTAAGAAAAGTCGACCATTGTAGAAACACAGACTACCAAAATTAAAGTTATTTTACATGTTTTAGTATTTTTTTTTAAGTCCATTTTCGCTTTTATTACAGTCATCATAAGGAAAAGAAAAATCCCAAAATATTTGACCACATAAGATCCTCTTAACGCAGAACATCTCATTTCATCGATCATCCCCTGTTTCCACCACAAAGCCACGCCCGCGTCGTTGCCACATCCCCTGACCTACCACAATAAACCATACTTTTCACATATGATGCACACATTAATTTCCCGAACCTGCCCACGCAGGCATCCGCTTCAAAAAACCTTATATAAGAGTGACGTGACGTGACAGTCGATATTTTCGTATCATCCGCGTGATATATGGCCGTGATGACAAATGACAATGACGCCACGCTCCTGAGCTTATTTTTGCAAACGATAACGTTCAGGTGACGATTTATATGTCACAGTCAAAACTCTTAAACGGTAATATTTTTTAAGCACGCAATTTACTGTTTTTCGCACTAGTGCGGAAAAGTGCGCAACCTCACTTCGCCACAATTTATTAAGTTTTCGCATCAGGCTGGGCACTAAGCACAGCCACGAGTCGCGAGGTTTGGAAATGGTAATTTTGCCTGAAAACCATTGTTTAATGGTGTTTTTATACATTTGCGGTCAAAACTAAGGACCAGATAAAACTATTTTAAAATTAGTGATATTTATTCAAAAACTATTTCATTTTTTCAACAACAATGTTGTAATTCTAGCTACTTATAAACAACGAAAACGCTTCGTTTTTTTTTTAATAAGGATTTTGACTGAAGCCAATCAAAACTAATTTTGACCAGCTTTATTGAGCAATAGTACTTTTGATTGTAATTTTAGTCAAAAGTACCCTCTATACAAAATTTCTGTTAAAAGTACTTTTGTCTGATATTGCCTGTTAAAAATACTTTTGACAGGTCGAGAGTTTCGACTGTAACATGTATATAAAAGTCGTAACGTGAAAGTTTTGCAATAATTTATTTACTGACGAAGTAGAAAAATTTTATTTTGACTTTTAAAGTTATTGAAAATTATGTTACAGAGATGGCCAACTGTGTGTGCTCATAATAATAAACTCCTATCATGTGACGCGGGTCGTAGTTTTATCAAGATTACTCTAGCAAGTCTTCGCTTCTGAGCCACTAAGTCCACTGCCAAAGTGGAACAACTGTCTACAAATCTATAGTACGTATTGCTTCAAAATTAAGTAGTACACTTTCACTTACCATCAGGTAGGTCTGCCGGAGTCTGTGTTTCCTGATAGCTACAACCTAGGGGTCTTTAAGTCAAGTGTGAATAGGTTACTTCTAGGCAAGCGTGCTCAATCGTCGGCCACATCATCGCTTACCATCAGGTGAGATAGTGGTCAAACGCGAGCCTATCAATAATAATGAAAAAGGTGGGATCGCAATCAAGCACTTTTTGTCCTTTTTGCTCACATAAAATATTATGTGAGCAAAAAGGACAAATTTTTCATAAATAAATAAATATTTAGAATTTGTTTTTGTTTTCATATTTCTTTTTTATTGGTTGGCTTAGCGTCGAACAAAATGTTAATAGATGTCTACGTTAGTTCATAACTGCTTCTATGTTTACTGCATGCCGTGGGAGCCTTTATTTAAGGCTTCACTACATAATGTAATAGCGGCCACGTACCGGAAGACGCAGCCTTGGAAGGCCTCTTACAAGGTAGACCGAAGACCTGGTGAGCGTCGCGGGAATCCGATGGATGCGAGACGCACAGGACCGGTCATTATGGCGACATTTGGGGGAGACCTATATCCAACAGTGGACGTCTTTCGGCTGAAATGATGATGATTGTGATGAGAGTTACATACACATATAGCGAGAGGGAGTACCAAATTTTTACTGACTAAAATCCACTTGTGTTCAAGTTTCCCTTTGCGTTTCAGAGCCACAGTAACTCTTAAACGTTTCGTCTCTAGCGAGCATCGGCCTTGCTGCCCCTACGGTTTTGCTGACATCTCTCTGAGGCACACGTGGATCACTACACGCCATCGACGATTCGGCCTCGATCCATACCAGACGGCTGAACTGCGAGCTAAAGCACAACACCTTTGTAGACCCCACAACGTAGCCCCATAATAATATGCATTAGACACACTCTGAGCAAGCAGTTTCGTCCACTTGCTCTAAAATTACAGCCTCCCAGCCAATGTGATCATTTGGCACATTACAAGAGCTATTAAACGAAATTATTATCGTCTGTGTGCTGGAGATAACACGAGGACCCTTGATTACTGATTTTGTTTGTTTATAGGAGTAATATAAGCAAGGGCTAAATGCTGTTACGCAGTTTAAGATAGCTTCCATATTTCCTTTCAAGGTTTGGAAGTAAGTCAGCAATTATATTTGACTCGCTTTTACCAGTGACTTCGTCTTCGTAACTGTGAATAAGAAGTCAAGTACAGTACCAGACAAAAAGTAGCCTATGTCCTTTCCTAGTGTTCAAATACGCCGAAATAAATTGCATCAAAATTGTTTCGGTTATTTAACGGTAAAAGAGTGATAGACAGACTGAGTTACTTTCACATTTATAATATACCCCACGAACGACCCGCACCGGTTTCGCACGGTTGCAATGCTGATACTACAGAATGTCTTTATGTACAACGCTCACAGCTTTTTTGTCATTAGACAATACAAACAAGTGCTACTACTCTATAAAAGATTTCTTATCGGTCAAATCACTGCTCCAATATCGCCCCCCTCAGACATGATGTGTTCAGCCTACTGATTTGTACCTACCTACCTACCTTAATTCGTTTCGTTTGGTTTTATCTTTTTATTTTTATGTAAAATAATTTGTATTTATCTATTGTATGCCCTATTTGACTATTGTATGCCCTAAGGGCGGGACGTAGCTGATCTATTTAATTATTTAAGACCTGTATTATGTACAAACCTATGCTCCACAATAAAGATTTGAAACACACAAGGCTTTGTAGATGTAACGATATCTATGGCGTCACATAAGAACTAATCCTGCATCGCGCAATTAAAGTTATCCGCGTGATTGGAACATATAGAACAGCCCGAAATCATCTACCGGGCAATTGCCCACCAGACATAACACTCGTCTGGTCGGAGGATCCTCCCTTTTCAACGTAGGTTAACGGGACTTTACTCTCTGTTTCGCATACCTTCAAATAGATATACCGGTTAAGATGCTTATGGAGCAAGAAGGTACTTGTTTTTAATTAACTTTCACAAAGGAGGAGGCTCTCATGACGTCTGATTTCTTTTGTAGTTTTTTTTTTTTTACTTAACCCCAATGTCTTCGTCAAATGTAAACCGATTTTAATAACTATATACTTGTTTGGAAGAATTTTGACCGCAGGTGATTCCATTTAATTTTGGTGAAGATCTTAAGAAGAACTTCAGAGATAGACCATGGAACACTTCAATAAAAATGATGGCAAATCTTCCAGGATTGCTGTAATGGCATGTCTATTTATTGTTAACACCGTTTCATTACATTAATTTCACGTCATCATCTAAAAGCCGACCACAGTCAATAGGTAAAAATAATAATAATAATGAGATTTTTTCGATGGATGAGTTTATTAAAAAAAAAATACAGTTTGCAACAGATTTGTAGGCTATATTATTGTAAAACAAAAGAATGAGACATCTGTAGCCGAACTAGACAAAAACCTGTATTTCGGCTATCAGCGCCAAACCCCTCAATTATAGCATAATAGCATAATCAGCCTTTTAATGTTCCCACTGCTGGGACTCAGGCCTCTTCTCTCCAGGAGAGGGAATGGACCGTAATCCACCACGCGGGCCCATTGCGGGTTGGTGAATGTCACATGTCTTCGAATTTTTGGTTCTAGGACATGCCGGTTTCCTCACGATGTTTACCTTCACCGTTTTGAGAGCAGTGGTAATGAAATAAATTACACAAAGTAATGCGCCTGGCTGGGTTCGAACCTGCGACCTACAACTCGTAAGTCGGGGCCGTTACCACTCGGCCACCACTGCTCCTCAATTAATAAAAGTTATTATATAGTAGCCATTAGCCATCGAGCAGAATTATTTTAAAAAAAAAAAAACACAAGCACAAAATTAATAAAATAAAAAATAAGTCCAAATTATAAAACATTAGAATTACCGAATAAAACCATTAATTAATAATACTATATTAAATTAAAATCCATAACATAATGACATCATTTCAAATTCAATTTCAATCAATTAATACAATATAGTGTCTGAGACAGCACCCGACTGACGTCACTACCTGGGCCTTTACCATGACTTGTAAAGATGTCAAGCTTGCGATCGAGACAGAGGGATGCAGCTAAACAAACTATATAGCACCATCCCTTTAACAGTTTAGTTCAGGTCGTCAAATGGATCGCGTTAAGTGTTATGGAAAAGTGTTACAGGCCTATGGTAAAAAAAAAAATAATACATTTACTTTGCGTGTGCCTACGCATGCATATTGCAATGATTTAATCACGGAAGTGCTAACGCTTGGTAGTCAACGTTCACACTGTTTAAATTTATTAAATGTGGTAACATTTTGAATTTAAATAGGGATGGAGAAATACTTCGTCGTCAGAGAGTGTGATTGTTTTTGTACGTAGTTATTGTATTCAGCATTATAATGTTCCCACTGCTGGGACTCAGACCTTCTCTCTTGTAATCCACCACGCGGGCCCATTGCGGATTGAAGGATAGTATTACTGACCAAAAACCTAAAAAGTCAAGTACTTATCTCTTCTTGAGATAGTTTTAGAAAGTCAAAGTCATTTATTTCAATTACTCCATTTACAGAGTACTTTTTCGTTGTCAAGGAGTCTGAAAGTTAAATTGCTATCTAGCGTTCTCTCTTTGTGTGAAACAAACAATCTTATAAAAGTTTAAAATACCTTGTTATACGTATAAAACCAGCCACGACCTGTGTAGGGTTCCTTAGTGACCCATACTTGCTTAATGCTCTCCTGACTCTAACACCGGAGTGTGACTTGTTTGCTGGGAAATGGATAGATGTGTGTCGTGAATGTCTAAGACTTTGTGGGAAGATGGATAAAAATAAGTAAACATTATTTCATTTGTTTTGTGGGATATTTATTATTTTAGTGTAGTGTAGTAATGTATATGTATTTTCTTTTTATTCTTCAATGTATTATTATTGTTTTTATTTTATGTATTCTTTTAGTCTGTAAGTTTGTACTGTACAATGCCTTGGACTTCCTCCGTAACGTTGTACCAGTGCTTGTAAATATATAAATACAACATGCGAACTTAGAAGAGGGCTTTATATTTGTAACAATGAACACATTAATTGGTTTAACGGTAAAACATGTTTAACCTTTAGTCTTTAATTTTATTATAGATACAAAAAATCTCCGACCTATAGTTTTGTAATGTACATACCCCATGTACCATACCCTTTCATTTGATACCACACTCAGTTATAATGTATTTGGAAACATTCGGTTATTCATTCCTACTTTCACGCCCCATATCTATGGATATATAAATGGCTAAACTGATTAAGATTAAACATAAGTAAGAACTACCACTACAAGCCTTTCAAATCACACACCACAATACAAACGACATACAAATCGGTTTAACCATTTAAGAGCTACAGTGCCATATACGGACACATACCCCCATAATACCCCGATTTTTCACATAGGGCAATCATAACAGAAGGAGTTATAAAACCCGATTTCACAAGGGAAGTGAAACAAAATGTTAAGTAGAAATCTATTAGAGTAGAGAAAAGCGTCTGGCTGGCAGACGGAGGAGCTCAGCACAATGCTCAATGACCTCAGTAGAGCTTCCGAAAGAGTGGGACTTAAAATGAATATGGACAAAACCAAAATCATGATAAACAACCATGTAGCACTCCTATCACGATCGGAGACTACACTCGAAGTCCTCGAACTACCTCGGACAGACAGTCCAGTTGGGTAGATCTAATTTCGAGACAGAGGTCAACCGTCGAATCCAACTCGGCTGGGCAGCGTTCGGGAAGCTGCTCGGTATCTTCTCGTTCAACATACCACAGTATCTCAAGACGAAACGACGAACAAAGGTTGCCGACATAGCACAAAGAATCACCAAACTAAAATGGCAATGGGCAGGGCACATTGCTGGCAGAACAAATGTCCGTTGAGGCCGGTTCTGGTGGTGACCGCGTACCAGAAGACGCAGCATTGGAAGGCCTCCTACAAGGTGGACTGATGACCTGGTAAAGATTGCGAAAGAGATTATTGACGATATCGATGATTGTGATCGATCGTAAAAAAATATTAGTAACCAGCACATTTACCACTTTGTCAGTGTGATTTATATACAGCATACGGTAACTGTATTATTGCACAGTGCACTTTCATAAATAGAGTGTGAAATTTTAAAATTAAGTGATATTTATAATTCAAGTACTGTAAGTAAAAAACAGTGCTTGCCAGTGTTAGTGTTTTTTAAATAAATTAGTTCTCTTAATAATAGGCAAACAATATGGAAATCGACACACTACATTGATATTCCATCAGTATCCGCCAAAAATACGCTAGGGACGTAATCAAAATCTATCAAAATAAGTAATTTTTGAATCCTAATCTTGGTTATTTTAGGATGAAAAAAAAAATACCTATGAGTACCAAAAATACCTGAAATCGATACAGTAGCCAATTTTTAACATACAACTTTGATATTCTACGTTCGTTGTGGTGACACTTAGGGAGGCATCTGTCCAACAGTGGACGTCTTACAGCTTAAATTATGACGATGATGACGCGTTTCAGTATGTGTTATGTATGTTAGATGTTGTACATCCCACGCAAAATTACAGTTTTTTTTAATACCAACAGTCTTTCAGGAAACTACCTTGTTAGGAATTCATGAAAGTTAAAAACCGGGCAAGTGCGAGTCGGTCCCGCGCACTGTGGGTTCAGACAGTAAAACTGACTGAAAACAGTTCAACTGAGTAACGAAGTATTTTCCGAAACGCAAAAAAAAAATTGCGACGTAATTACAAATTATCAATTTTCAGAGTTTTTCCTATACTTGTGCTATGAAATTCCTTTGAGAGGGTCGAAATATATGTTTTTTGCGACATAAACAGCCGTATCTTTTTTTTTCGTTAACTCAGAAGTCCACAACCACAGACGGGACTACATGGTTTTAATTTCAACTCGATAACTCCTCGCGTTCCCGAGATAAAGGGTCTTGACAGACAGACAGACGGACAACAAAGTGATCCTGTAAGGGTTCCGTTTTTCCTTTTTAAGGGTACGGAACCCTAAAAATAACTAGACACGCAATCTATCGCAACATGCATGGAATAAAAACCATACGAGATCGGTCTTTCACAAGGATAAAAACTTAATCGTATTTATCGCGACCCCTCTAACCTTTCCACTAGTACAGCCTTCCAAAAAAAAATATCTACTTAGCCACAAACAAACACTTAAAACAATTGAAAGCACGCAAACTGTCCCAACCGTACTTTAACATTAAAAGTGTTCGCTAACCCGTCAGTGTACACGGACAAATTAACCGGAGAACGTGTCTTATCAGTTAACCCGTACAGAACCACCGGACCGGTTGTGTTCGCAACAATCGTTAGCCGGGAGCGTACAATTCATACGAATTGGCCCTCGGATCCCCGACGCAGCAGTCGGAAGGGGCTTTTATATGGCACGGGGTACAAGAATTAAGTGGAGGTTACAAGAAAGTAAATATTGGGAAACTTAAAATAAAAACAACAAATACTTATTAAATTCTAGGAATTTGAGAAAGAACCATTAACATTTAAATACCTAAATAGATATAGTAATATAATGAATACCTAAGGAGATGGCGGGACGGCCTGAATTTCTTTTTTAAGAATTGGAAAGAGAAAGCGAGGAACCGTGGTCGTTGGAAAGAATGAAGGGAGGCCATTGCCCATATGGGCTAGCTATAACGATAATTTAATAAATAGATGTAGGTAAATATTGAAGAGATGCTCTTTTATCAGTATCTCTTTAGACTGTTTAAAATTTAAGAAGTCATAAAATAAAAGACCCGTTTTGACATCTGTCAAAACGAATACTTGAAAACACAAAAAGAATACTCGCAATATATTCAAGAGCGGGATTTGTCATTAGACGATTTTCCCACCTAACAAAATATATATATATATATTCCATCATATTATTTAACGCACCAAAAAAAATATGTATTTTTTAAAACACTATGTAATTAATTTTTATTTTATTATTTCTTTCAGTTTCGATCCATGATACAATCTAGAACACTACTTTGTCACTAAGCTAGGTATGAGGTATTTTCTAATTTCAAAGGCTTGTTATAAATTAAACAACAACTAATTCGAGTTTAAAATAAAGAATACTTATTGTAGGATTAGGGCGGCTGTCAGACTGGTATGTGAGTTTTTTCAAATAATGTATTATTTAAAAGAGTAATTTCGTAGGAATAAATTATAAAATAATACGCAAATAAGCCGTTTTATTTCAAATTCAAAGCATTTATTTCAAATAAACCATATACAGGCACTTTTGAAATGTCAAGAAGTCAGTCAGTCAGAAAAAATGATGCTAATTGCACATTCCAAAGCGTAGATCTCTATGGAGAAGAATGTGCAAGAAACTCCATGGACACTCTTTTCAATCATGTTTAAATTTATTATATCCTATCTCTATGCCATATAATTAAAAGCTGTAGAGTTTGAAAGGAATCTGGTATGTATGATACAAGAAATATAAACTGATGAAGTACTATGACCCAGTAAAAGTGCTTAGATACCTTAACGCCTATTATCCCTTGCACGTTAGAGTTCAAGTTTTCGAAAATTAAACTAGATGGCGTTGGTTTCTTCACAGCTAAGTGGCGAGCAAAGGCAATCTCACAAAGTATAAACTTGACTTTTAGTTTAACCAATAATAGACATATGCGTCATCATTGTCGTCAACAACTGATTGTAGTTCATAATTTCATCAACTTAGCATAAGTCAAGATGGCCTAGTGGTATAGAGCACACAGATTGAAGCGCAAATCAGTGTGCCGCAAGTTCAAATCCCACGCAATGGTTGACTTTTTGTAAGTTGGAACCGGAACTCGATTGGAAGTTATGGATTAGCATTACATATTATATTAAATTATTCTTTAACTTGTTCACACATTTCTTAGAGTTAGAAAATGATCACAAAAAAACTAAATAAAGAATTAGATTTCTGCGAGGTAGACATAAGTTTAACTTGACCGAAATGAACTGTCGTTTGGTTGTAGTTGTTGGTTAGTGACGTGTGGTTAACAGTATAGTAATATTCGCAAAATGCAGGCTAATATTAGTATTGAAGTGAGGGCGACTATCATTGCGCTGCATAAAAGCGGTCTCAATAAAACACAAATATCTGAAGAAACCCGACTGAATGTGAGTATAATAGCTATTAATGAATTGTAACTTTATTATAAATTAATCTTCTAATTAAAATGTATGCCATTTATGAATCCATCCATCGTATCTTTATGAGGCTTAAAAGAGAAATACATAAATCGTTGGGTTTATTGGATTGGTTATTGGATTTATAAATGCAGTTTTATTTTAAAATTATATTCAATCATTATGATTGTTAACATTTTATATAATGAAAATGACGTCAAGTAGGTATAGCTGCCTAATATATATATATATTTTTGTTTTAGAAAAATACTGTAAGTCTTTGGATAAAAAGATATGAGGAAGAAGGTAGCCTTGCTAGTCGAAAGAGAAGTGGGAGACCGAAGCTTATTAGCGAGGCGCAGCGACGACATATGGTTGACGTATACGAAACGAATGGTTTCGCACCAACGAGACATTTTGCGGAATTATATGACACCTCGATGGATACTGTTCGCCGTGCACTTCACGCTGAAGGCGTGCATCACAGAAAACCTGCTAAAAAGCCGTACTTGACAGAGAGGCATAAACAAGAACGATTACGTTTCGCACGTGATTATTTAGATTTTGACTGGAATACTGCGGTATTTTCAGATGAAAAGACATTTAAATCCAGTCAAAAGGGCAGGCTTCACTTATGGCGCAAGAATAACACTCGCTGGTGTGATAACAACATTATTCCTAACACCGAATCAGGTCGAATCACAATTAATATGTGGGGATGGATGAGTGCAACAGGACCAGGAGAACTGGCTTTCATTCTTCCACGCGCATACAGTTCAACTTATGTGGAAGTGTTAGACTCAATTATGCTACCTACTGTGCGCAACATTTACCCAGCTGATGAGTTAGCACAATTTCCGTTTGTCCAGGACAATTGTCCTATTCACCGAGCGAGTACTGTGCGTGAGTGGTTTCACAATCACCCGGAAGTAATTGTTATTCCATGGCCAGCGCGATCACCCGACCTCAACCCCATAGAAAATCTATGGGGTTTGATGGTGCAAAGGTGGGACTCGCGGAATGAGAGGTCTACGGAACAATTAAAAACCCATTGCATGGAGGTGTGGGAAAGTTTTAGAGGGAGCGAAATATGTGGTAATATGGTTGGGTCCATGCGCGGCATGCGCAAACGTCTACTTGACTGTATCGAAAATAATGGGGGTTATACAAAATATTAAGTTTTAGTGAAATCAGTCGGTGTAATTAAATATTTAGTAGGCCATTTTATTTTAACATATCTATTATAATTATAAACACTGTATTATATTGTGTTTACTTTAGTTTAAAACAGCTATATCTTTTAACTTGTGCCATCGCCTTATCTTAAGAATGCAGTGAACTCGCTATCAATTTTGTTGACAATAATCATGATTCTATTTCGTTTTTTATTCTTCTACCCACACTGTTCTAACATAATAGTTCAATTTATTTTTCTCATCTAATTGACGATTATCTTGTGAGAACTAAACAGAAATTGAGGTTTAGTTTCAATCTTCTTTTCGTCAAGAAAATGAACAATTAAGCTATGACCTCAATACATTCATTGTGACGTTACATAAAAATAAAATGTTTACAAAGTCTAAATCATATATCACTTTTCAATTAATAACTGGATATATACAATTATATTTTATTTTATTAAAATTTTAATATCTTTTCATTGTTACGTTATTCATATTAGGAATGGTCTAAGTGGGTATACTTCCAACAAACAATCTTACACGTAACATAGTTATCGGTTACAAGATAATTTTTTTGTCTAGGTAACAATTCGACGTCAAAATTCTCATAAATGTTTAATTTGTAAATATAAAGAATAAAGATTTTTATTAAACACGCCTTTGTATTTCCACCTAACAACATCGAAAAGATGTAACAACTAAATAATTGAAAATTACGAACGTGTTCTTCTTGTGGTTAATAGATCATATTCGTAATTTGCAACTATTTAGTGCAAAAAATGCAATAGTATTTTTCATAGAAATATAAAAAACAACTATATTAATATAGATTGGGAATTTTCTAAGTAAGAAATAACCGCAACGGACCGACCATGATTTGAACTCGGGCTACGTTGTTTGCGAATCCAACACTTAGTTCATACGGCTACCAGCTCATGACATATTTTCGTGAATTTTATCAATGTCAACGCCTCTGTGACTGTGTGATGCGTATTCAATGGCACAGAAAAATAATAATGATGTTTTGAGCTCAGTGCGACGACAGTTCCTTAGTGTGTGTTATCTGTGGAATGTGGATACTCATACACGCGCACACATACGCACGGAAGTATCGTGCTCGCTCGGTTCGTAGCAATGTAATCTTTAGCGTTCTTATGGACTTCAACGGAAATCCATATTCAACCTACCCTCTCAAGTTTGAAAACTAACACATAGATAATCAAATATTTATAAATTGATATTCAATTTTAATATCTTCATCTCTTTAAAAGAAATTATAAATTATTTCAATGTATGAAGAAACAAAAAGAAAGTACAAAAATAAGCATTAATTAAGCATTAATCATTTGAAGCACAGCGGCGCCATCTATTAACAGTATAATGTAATGTTGTCGATAGCAACATTTCAATCTGGTTTTACGCTAGATGGCGTCATTTCTCGCTTCACACGATTTTATTTCTGTAGCTCCTATGCACTTTCGCTTTTGGCCGTACCTAAGCCTGATCATTCTCACATACATCATACCTCATATACAGATGTAGTAAAACGATGCCCTTATGTATGTGTGTGTATGTATGTTTGTTAATTCTTTAAGCTCGAACGGCTGAACGGATTTAGATGAAACTTGATACACGGTTAGACCATGTCCTGGAATAGCACATAGGATACTTTGTATCCCAGGAGTATGTTCCTTTGGGATAATTTTCTACTATCACGCGGGCGAAGCCGCTGGCAACAGTTAGTTCTTTATAAATGAAGCAACCAAAAATGTTCATTTAATGTAAAAAAAATATACAAAAATCCTTAAAATTTCAACAAGAAAAAAATGTGCCTAGTATAATAAAAATAAATGTACAATCGTAAGGTGTAAATAGGCCTTATCCATCCCACTGGTACGACCTACTATTAATATTTCAAAGTTCATTTTATTTTATGGGTTGAAATGAAAAAAAGGTCAAGTGTGAACCAGTAGTATAATTCAAGCTTGTTTCTACATTAAAACAGCTGTAATCAACGCAATTTTATGCGAACACGTTTCTAAGTAATATAATGCTAAATTGTAACTGTAAAGTTTCATTTACTGTTATTTTTTTACTGTTTTTGTCGTTTATGTTTGCAATAAATTATTATAAAACCGTTCGGTTTTCGGTTAAGTTTACACTTTGTACCAGTGTTGTGAAAAGGAGCAGAAATATTCGTGCAATTTTACGTGAATTTCGTCGTATTACACCACAAACATCAATGCGGGATAATCAAATCCACTATCACCACCCTCTACCAGCCTCCACCAACCACCAAAACCACCGCACTATCACCAGCATAGAGGCTGATAATTCCTCTATGCATAGGGTAAACCAACCATATGTGCCCCAATCGGTAACGTGCTCCACTTGTCAAACTAAGACACGCATTTAAAATTACATAAACTATAAAACGCCGTCATACTTGTAAACTAACCTGCCACCCTAGCCAAGTTACAATCGTTTCGTTCGCGCCGAACGCCTCGAGTAGACCACGCCTCCGATTCCTTTACTCTGACCACGTGACTGAGCGTTGAGATGACGTCAGAACAAAGGTGCCGAACGCCTCGAGTAGGCCACGCCTCCGGTTCCTTTATTCTGACCACGTGACTGAGCATTGAGATGACGTCAAAACAAAGGAATCGGAGGCGTGGCCTACTCGAGGTGTTCGGCGCAAATGAAACGATTGTAACTTGGTTAGGGGGGCAGATTAGCTCAAATAAGCACTAAATAAATACATGTCTTAGTTTTCAAGTGGGGCACATTACGCACTGGGGCATGTATGCCTGCTTTACCATGCACGAAAACACATACATGCAGCAGTGATGGCACATTGTTATACGCCCTGACTTACTAGTTACATAGGTTTGAACTCAGACTAGAAACTAATTTATTTCATCACCACTGCTAACAACAAAGTATAACATCGTGTGGAAACAACCAGCATGTCTATCAAACATTTGAAGATACATAAATGTACACCACTATTTTTTAATCAGTACAAGAAAAATGGGGCTCTGTCTGTTACTCATCATATTTGTGTAATCAAAAGTAAAAAAAAAAGAATTCCAAAAATTTTCGGCGACTATTTGTCATAATTGAATCAATCATTCATAACAATTGCTACTAGAAAATACTACGCGCAGTGTTTTTTTCCATTTTGATCGTCATTTGTTCATTCATAATCAATAGCTGGTACAGTGTTTCCATAAATTGAGTGACATTTTGGGATACACAATTATGTTTTTAAATGAAAAAGTGAGTTAATTCGTTTTGAATTATAAATTCATTGGGGTTAATTAAGATAACAATTATTACACCTTAAAATTAAATTAGAAAAACGCCGACGAAATATTTCACCACAGTGGGGGTCCAGAATCATGTACTAGATAAGTGGTACCCGTTTGTACTTCGATTTCAGAGACACGGTGTATATATATATACCTATAAATACGGCTTAGGTACTCCTAGATACTTAAACTTACGCATTTTTTCCCATAACTGTATTTTCAAATCATCATTATGATCATTTCAGCCGAAAGACGTTCACGGTTGACACACGTAACGTACGTAACGTCGCCACAACGACCTAACCTGTGCGTATTTTTAAATACTTTGGCCATATTTTTCGACGTGGAAGTGACTCAGTCGAACGCCTTGTCATACAAAGAAAGGTATACACGACGATGATCACTGATGCGATGGACATACTAGATTACAGTGGCTGTAGGCGGCCCATTGAACGAGTGCACCCGAATTACTGCCAACAGGCCAAACTGTCGGAAATCGCTGGTGTACGCTGATAGCTCCCGGAGAGCTACCTTCGTGATAACTACGAAGGAAAGAGTGAAACGACCAAAAAAAAGTTAAAACGAAAACATCAGATTATTTTTTATAATTACCAACCAATGCTTGACTGCGATCCCACCTGATGGTAAGCAGTGATGCAATCATTGATGGTGAGGCGCACTAGTTTATTAAGAGCCTATTCACTGTAGCGTTGAAGACACTTACATTATAGTTGGATGGGAAGACCGCAGCAGGCAAATTGTTCCAGTCCTTCGATGTACGCGGTATAAACAACGAAGCGAAACGCTTAGTCCAAGTTACAACAACAAAATGGCAACGGCAATGCACCAGTTCTAACCCGCTAGTCTTTCACAGTAACTCGATATAAAAAGAGGAACGCCCGGGGGCATTATTAAAATTTCAAAGCATGATTTCATAGAAAGCCCTTTCATTAGACTTACGGCGATTAAATGGCCGTTCGAGCCTTTCGAATATTAAGAGTTTTTATAACCGTCGACGATGCTTCCGATTATTATTGATTATAATGAAGTTTGGTTATCATGGGAATGCCTATCTTTTTCCTGCTCAACAGTAAAGTGCCAACAAGTAGTCAAAACTTACTTTTCTCTCCACCGTTGCAAGACTGATATTACAAAATATTAAAATTATTGTGTTTGATTGTTTGTAGGAGATGAAGATATCCGCAGGAGAACCAAGGTTACAGACATAGTCCGAAGAATCGCCAAACTTAAGTGGCAGTGGGCAGGGCACATTGCTCGCAGAACAGATGGTCGATGGAGACGAAAGGTTCTGGAATGGAGACCACGTACCGAAAGACGCAGCGTTGAAAGGCCTCCCACAAGGTGGACCGATGACTTGGTGAGGGTCGCGGGAATCCGATGGATGCGAGACGCACAGGACCGATCATTATGCCGACACTTGGGGGAGGCCTATGTCCAACAGTGGACGTCTTTTGGCTGAAAAGATGATGATGATGAGGAGATAAACTCTAGAGTTTCTGATCCAATTTCAATGCTAGAAACTGTTGAGTGTAAATAGTTGCTTATCATTCCGGCAAAATGCACACTTTCTTCGGGTTGGACCATAAAAACAATGCCGCGGGACACAGTCTTTTATATGCCTACACGCCATTTAATAAGCAAATGTGGTGATCAGTATTTTCTATTCAGTTTAACCACCTTTGACACATTGCGAAGATTCGTATTTTTACAATGCCACTATTATTTAAACTTATTCGTCTCGATATTGCAGACAGTTCTAAGCAGTGCTGGTCCAGTAGTAACGGCCCCGCCTAACGAGTTTTAAATCATGTGTTTAAACTCAGATTAGCACTTTTGCGTAATTAATTTCATCACCACTGTTCTCAAAATGGTGAACGATAAGTCGTAATGAAGAAAACGGCATGTCTTAGAACTCTTTCGAGAACGTCTTTTACTATGTACACAAATGGCATTGGGCGGAGTCATACGTCCAGGATATCCTATATATCATATATGTGAGATAAAGATCGTCACACAGTGGAGTCAAAGATGGACGTCGTCACCAAGACAGGGCTAAAAAACTACAGCGTAAGAATCTGGACTCGTTCCTGACATGTTGGCCAGAGATAACCAGGCAGAAAGAAAACTTGAAATTTATGGAGCAGGCCTTTACCTGGCAGAGGAAAACGTAGGCTAAGTAGATTTTTTAATTGCGTCCCCCGTTTCTTTCCAAAACCTTTGTCTTGATCTATCTATGACCAAGTTTGCCCCACGAACATAATCAGATTAATAATACAAATAGCCTGCAGCTTTCATCATTATAATGATGAAGAAATTACATTCTTTAATTTTAAATATTCAAATTAATATATATATACATCTTGACTATTAAATATTATAACTTAATAGGTATTTAAAAAGGGTAGAAAAAGAACTCATAGGATGTCAATGTGAAACGTGCCCAAAATGAAAAAATTGCATCAACAAAACATTGTCTTAAAGCTTGCTAGATACGACGAAGCCATTTATGCAAAAATCTAAAGTGAATTCACAGTTGCACGTGAAGACGGCACTCTGTCTTGCTAAAAGTTGGTTCTGATATTTGATTATCTATTTTAAAACTTTTCTGCGTAGGACGCGGCCGTACTTGAGTTTTCTTCTTGCTTTGAAAATACTTCAGTTTTCATGAATTTAAGGCTGAAACACACAAATTACTATTATGTTTGTTTGGTAGTATGGGTAGGTATTCCTATTATGATACTACTGGTCCTAGAACGGAACAGACAAATAAAGGAACATAGGTGTGGTTTTAGTCAGTAAAAGTCTGACCACCCTAGAGCGTGAGAAGTCACTATATGATTTCCCACTTTAAAAAATATATATTCTAAAATGATATAATATATACCATGTGTGTCCAAAATAGTCGTATTATTTTCGTCTCTACTACAATTGAAGAGCTCGTTGCTTAAATAATAAAAACCCAACAAGCTGATCTTCAAGGTTAAGCAACTCTTGCCGAGTTCGGATTTTGGACGTGTGACCATTTTAAAATGTCGAGATTCCGTGCCTTGGAAATCACGTTAAGCCGGTGGTCCAGAAGACACCTATTTTTACTCACGAGTAGTTCAGGCTATAGGCTTTTATTTATAACCGACTTCAAAAAATGGTAGGTTCTATTCGGCTGTATGTATTTTTTTATATATGTCTACAGATTTCAGTCAATTGTGGGCCGATTTCGATTTTTTTTTATTGAAATGCTTCTGAGTTGGTCTCATAGAAATATTGTTATGATCTGATAAAGAACTTCGAAGATATAAAACAGAACTCCTCGTAGGATCACAGCATAATTGTCGTAACAAGTAAAATAGCTTTGTATATGCATGTAGTCGATAACTGACTCAAGGAAGAAGAGGAGGGGATATATCAAACTGATCTGATGATGAAGCTGGAAGGTAGGCATCGGAACTCTGTAATAAATCAAAGTCTAACCTAACCTAACCGTTTTTGGGATTATTAGAATCGTCATGAGATGCAGTCTGGCTATAAGGTACCATCTAATCTGATGATGGAAGGTGTGCACGAAAACTTCGTAATAAAATAATGTATCATAGACGTGACTTGATTTATTGGTATAGTCATGCAATGTTTTAATGATTAAATTTTATAGGTACCTTCCTATAATACTTGCATAGGTACTATTAAACTTTGTCTGGGGGGTACTTTTTAGTTGCCCACAACTTAAAAGTGTAAAATAAAAAACTTTTTACAAAAAAAAATACAACCGACTTCAACGTTAAAAAATAAATAAATAAAACGTGTAAAAAATCTTGAATTTCGGAAATCGGTGTTAAATAACTTAGGGAAAAAACTACACCGACTTCCGAAATTAAAATTATTTTGCACTTTTTAGTGTTTTTTTATGGAAATCGGTTGTATTTTTTTTTGTAAAAAGTTTTTATCTATTGACCTTGTTGTATGAACATTAGAACCTTTAATTTACTTATACAAAATTTTTAAACCTATCGTTTTTTACATACGTATTATTCACTAGTGGATACTATGCTAAAATAAAAAGTTTTTTTTTTTTACAACTATCACACAACGCTGTCTTGTCCCAAGCTAAGCAGAGCTTGTGTTATGGGTACTAGACAACTGATAAACATACATATATATTTCTAAATACATACATATATAGATAAGTTACACCCAGACACAGAACAAATGATCGTGCTCATCACACAAACATTTGTCCTGGGTGGGAATCGAACCCACAACCTCCGGCATAGCAGTCAGGGCCACTAACCACTAGACCACCAGACCAAAAGATATACATTTTGTTTATATCTTCACACTATTACACATCATTTGAATGGTTTCAGTCTATAAGAGACAGCTAGAAACATTTTTGACGCTTTTAGAAATTTTCAAAAGATAGTAACGTAGTTACTACGTATATATGTTTGTTACTCTTTCTCGCTCAAACAGCTGAACGGATTTAAATAAAATTTGGCACACGGGTAGACCTTGTCTTGCCATAAAACATTAAATACTTTTTTACACCACCTGCTCGATAATGGCCTTTTATATGTCATACAACCATCACTTAAAGCAAGTCATTCTGTCCCTAGGGAGATAACGCAGTATGGGCGATCCCTAGGGAATAATGAGATTTGAATTAGGAACGTGAAAAGTGAATATAAATGTACGTGCATCATACAAGTTTATTCAAAATTCAAACTGGCCAGTAACGAAAAACAAAGAAAAAGTAATGAAAAAGCGGGAGCATTATAGAAAATTAAAATTGTAGAATCTTAGAGTAGTGAATTTTGTTTTTTTCTAATCTCAAAACATGTTAAGTGATAGTTAAGATTAACTTGTAAATAATACTTATATTTCTCTAATGTATGATTTATTTGACTAAATTGTCTTTTAATTATCTCACAGATGGTGTAAAAAGTAGAGTATCCAACACGGGGATAAAGCTGTCTTTGTCTAGGGCGGCTTGAATTCCTCACTTCACTCAGGTTTGTTTATTAACTCCCTCGCAATGCTTGGGAGTTAATTGTATAAATCCCTCACTAACGTTCGGGATTAAAATTAGCAACCTTCGTTTCGTACGGTATTCAACATGCCACCCGCGACTTAAAGACACTGCTTTATCCCCTAGTCGCATACTCTACTATTAATCCCGGGAGTATGTTCCCTTAAGATAATTATCAGGTAAAGCCGCGGACAGAAGATAGTAGTTTTATAAAGCTGATAAACTGTTTGACTTTAGGAAACTATTTATTAGATACTGATAGCGAAGTAGGTAAGCAAATAAAATAGAAAGCTGTTTATCTTATAGCTTCACAATCTAGTTAAGCTTTATAGACACTCAACCTACAAAAGAGTTCAGCATAGCTATAAGAAAACTAGATACTTCATAAGCACGGAATTAGTGTCGTCGTTAAGTTGTGTGTACACTGGATGATGGAAAACTCTCTCTCATGAACTATCTGAATCTCGATAAAGACATCAAAGTGTGTTATTTGTTCATGTTTATGATTCACCGTTTAAAATAATACTAACTACTGAATCTATAGCAAACGATAGAGCCGAAAGATTTTGGAGTAGCAACCGCGCTGGAAGACGTAAGGTTTGAAGGTTTCCCACAAGGTGGACTGATGACCTGGTGAGGATCGTGAGAATTCGATGGATGCGAAATTCACAGGATTGTTTGTTGTGATGATACTTGGGGGAGGCCTAATGTCCAACAGTATTTTGACGGAGTGGTTTGAAACCGTAATCAGTGCTCGAGAAACTTGAATATAATATAATGCTTGTAATACTAGACTACATAGTTACCTGAATGTCAGCTAAGCGTTTAATAAAAACTCGCGACTAAGGGTTCCGTACAAACTTACCTATGAAAACTGTTCAGTTCCCGAGTTTTGAGATACGAAAATTTTCCCGAATCGCAGAAAAAAGTTTTCTTTGTGACGTAACTACAAATTTACAGTTTTCAGATTTTTTTCTAAACTCTTGTTATGAGATTTTGCTTCATGCCAAATTTCAGGATTCTATTAAGTAACGGGAAGTACTCTATGAATTTTGATTCCTTTGAGAGTGTCGAAATAAAAGTTTTTTGCGACATTAAGTAACTTTTTTCTTCGTTAACTCAGAATTTTGGTTTTTCCACACCTTAAAGGATCCAAAAATTTGTATATATGGTTTTATTTTCAACTCGATACCTCCTCGTGTCTTGACAGACAGACAGACTGACGGACAACAAAGTGATCCTATAAGGATTCCGTTTTTTCCTTTTGAGGCACGGAACCCTAAAAGTTGAGGGACTTGTCCCTCACTTTTTTATGGTTTTATATTATTCAAATACCATAATAATTTCGATAGGTACGTTAAAAGTCAAATTAAATTTTGGTGTACAAATAATTAAGGTATCACAGAATTTTAACTGTCACTCAGTGAGTGCACAGCTTATAAAGAAGAACGTAATGTACTCTTTTATTTGTATTCATGGCTCGCGGTCGTCCCCTGAGAGTTAGCGGGAAGCAAACCTAATCACGAAAACACTGGCGCACCCCCGGTACTGCTGACCTGTTATTGGGTTTAGCGTTAATATGCAATCGACTGCGATTTGTATGTGTTTGGGGATAGGAGGGGTTAATAAGAAACAAAATGGTGATTCAGAGCATGTCGTACCTTCCATCTTTTTTAGGGTTCCGTACATCAAAAGGAAAAAGAGAACCCTTATAAGATCACTTTGTTGTGTGTTTGTTTGTATGTCTGCCTATCAACCTTTATCTCGGGAACACGTGCAATGTGGTCTGCAGTCCTTTGAAGCCGCGAAAAAATCTAACTTCCAAATTAACGAAAAAAAAGATGCGGCCGTTTTTGTCGCAAAAAAACATATACAATTATACACTCTCAAGAAAATCAAAATTCATAGGGTACTTCTAGTTGGTCAAAGCAAGGTCTTATTTTAGTACAGTCACAAATAAAAAGTTTTTTTGCGATTCGGAAAAATCTTCGAGACTCCATTCGGGAATTGAACTATATACATAGGTAAGTTTGTACGAAACCCTCAGTGCGCGACTCGCACTTGTCCAGTTTTTTTTTTGTTTTATTGCAGACAGCCTCGCATTTGACTACTATCTCACTTGATGTTAAGATGATGTGGCCGACAATAGAGCAAGCTTGCCTAGATGTAACCTATTCAATCTTGACTTAAAGACCCCTAGGTTGGTTATAGCTATCAGGAAACACAAACTCTGGTAGGAAATTCCACTCCTTAGGTGTACGCATAATGAATGTGTTCTCAAAACGCTTTGTACGTATGGTCCTACCCATATGTACAAAGCGTTTCTTCGCTCTACCATGTACCGATGGTGCAACGCCGTACTTCTAGTGGTTTGATGATGGAACGGAATCGGCGGAATTAAATTGTGCAATTCTATTTTATTAACTCTTGTCTAGTGTTTTATCAAGCAGCGTACGATAATTTTCGTACCCAGTTAACCCAGAAACTCAATACACACCAGCAAAACTCAAAAACTCATTCGCGACGGTTTGAGAGTCATCAATCAATCAATCAAACTAGCTATCACAATTGCACAGCTGCATAATACTCTCCACAGCTTGTACCAGTTCTCGATGACTGATGAGTGTTTTTAACAATTTTTTTAATTGTTATTTTTTAGTTTTCGTAATATAATATTTTTTCAAGGATATATAAATTGATGTGTTTGATTTAATTTAAAATTTATTTTCTTAGTTTTAGCTTGTTTTAAAAAATGTTATTTATTAGGGTTCCGTACCCAAAGGGTAAAAACGGGACCCTATTACTAAGTCTCTACAGTCCGTCTGTCTGTCACTAGGCTTTATCTCATGACCCATGATAACAGTTAAAATTTTCACGCTATAACAAAAATACTATAAAAACAGAATAAAATAAATATTTAAGTGGTGCTCCCATACAACAAACGAGATTTTTTATTTAAACACCAGGACAGGTGAACCAAAAAAAATATTAAAATTAGTGTCTAATGTTGTATAGTCAAGGAACCCTTCGCACGCAAGTACAACTCACACTTGTATTTTTTTAGTTTTCGCTGGACATATTTCACTTCTTCTTTAATTGATTTAGAATGTCGTAACTGATCTAATTATACATTGTCATCCAAATTGAACATGACATTTCTACAGGTGGGTTTTTAGTCAATAAAAGGATGACACGCCCTTTGGCTCCAACCAGAGCTGATTTGATTATTTTCACATCGAAAAAGGGGTTGCCGTTTCAAAAGACTTGTTTACAAGACTTTCCCTTAACAAACAAAAATACATAGATACAAACATTGCAAGATAAATTAAAGCTTATAAAAAGGAGAACATCACATTTTTTTTCTTTTCACTAGTGCCATTCTCAATGGAATAGGAAATAAAGCAATTTTTTCCTTACCTCATCTTAAACACCTCCTTACGGCCCCGACCTAACTTCAGCTGCCCCGGGGCCGACGAGAGGCTAAATAGGTTAGTTTGAACTTAAAATTAGCCTGAAAGGTACCTCGTCGCCATGCCGACTTGACAATGAGGTGTCGTGTTTACCGGCGAGGTGGTGGGGGACAGGCGACTTAATTGATTCTTGTAGAAAGTTTGGTAGAGATGGTTTAGTTTATATTTAATTCTGTGTAATTTTAATCCTTGAATTTGGCTAAAGACAAATTTAATTCAACAGACGACTTACGTGGGACGCATGTAACAGTATTGCGTATGTCATGTATGTTTCTAAGGGCTGAAACTGCATAAAGCGACCGCCCGTGACGGGTACCCGTCGCGTGACAAAGTTTGTGTGCACGCGCGTGTTCACGCGGACGGTCCCCGTCGCGGAAACCGGATTATTACATACGCAGTGTCGCTAGTTCAACTTTAACGGTATGCATGCAGTCGTGTCGATGGTGAACTTAATACCTATACGCAGCAAAACTGGCACGGGCCTAGCTCCCCGCGACGGATGCCTGCACGGGGAATCGCATTGAAGCACTTTTGTATAGGACTGCGCGTGCGACTGCTTTACACATTTTCAGCCCTAAATCATTTGTTTTCAAGCAGACCACACATTAACATAATAATTTAATTATTCATCTAACACTAATAACTAAATAAATAATCTATTTTTTAACTGTACACTCTCAATAAGTTTTATTTGGAAACCAGCGTCAGGCAACGACCTCGTAGTTGTCTGGCATTTTGCTGAACTGGACCTATTTGGCGCAGCCGCGAGATACAGAACGTTAGTTTTCTTTAATCTTAAGTTTCTACATGTTGTTTCAACACTGTGTGTATATATGTGCCAAATAAAATATTTATCTTTCTTTCTTTCTTTCTAGTTCCTGAGGACAGTTTGATGACCAAACTGTCCTCAGGAACGCAAACCACGTAGGGAAATTAAAAGAGAGAAAAAGGGGTTTTCTCTCTTTTAAATTCAATAGTCTAGTTGTCATAATAATAATAATAACATGTGGGAAGTGGATAGAGCAATCATTGTGCCGATAGTCGTAACGGCCAATGACTTAATAACTAAGAGCCTCGAACAACATCTGAGGAGGCTCTCGTTAGGCAGCTAGATCAAGGGCCTGATTCAGAAAGCAGTACTCCTGGACAATGCGCGCATTGTTAGGAGATTCCTCTCTCAGGAGCCCTGACCACCGGTAGCTTGGACCCTGTTCCCGATGCCGGTGGGCGACTATTTTTATATTTTTAAAAGTTTTTTTTTTTTTGAAATATTTAAAATGTAATCAATATGAATATAAATTTAATAAACGGAATAATAATAATAATATTCCACAACTATCACACAACGTCGTCTAGTCCCAAGCTAAGCAGAGCTTGTGTTATGGGTACTAGACAACTGATAAACATACTTATATATTTCTAAATACATACATATATAGATAAATTACACCCAGACACAGAACATACTGGATATCATACGAGGCATAGGTGGGCCAATCGATCGTGATTCTCTCTGATCTCCTGAATTGTGGGCGCATTCACAAACATATACACTTACAAAAACAAGAAACCCTCCCAAACCCGGAACAACTATTTGTAGGCGGTACTTATGAGCGGGAATAGAACCCGCACCACGCAGTACAACAGCTAATTGCTCAACCACTGTGCTAACCGTACCATGAATAATGTACTTACACGTAGGCATAGTATACTAGCTGACCCTACGGTTTCACCCACGTCTATGGTTACTGCTCCGTTCCTATTGGTCGCAATTAAAGCGTTGGTTTGTTTAACAAACTCTGTAACTTTATAATCAGAAATCGGAATTAGGTAGAGTTATTCATGTACTTGCATCGAAATGTTGATATTAATATGGATCTTTTCAGGATTTCTAATGAAAAATCCCGTGTGGCCAACAATATTACAAATAAATAATAATAAAACCTCAGAGGTTTTTCAGATAAATAAAACAAAGATTAAAGCATTTTTTTATTTTAAAATCTCTCTACGTCAACTGAGGTGAGGTTAACAAATTTACACACTTCCTCCTCCTCGTCATTAATGCAGGAAGAATTTTTTTCTGCTATATCTCTGATAGTGTCATAAATAAAAATCTGCTCTTTAAAATTAATCTCAGGATTTGAAGCATATCCACTTTATTCTTTCGCTGTATGAAATCAGTATAAGCACATGAATAACTCTACCTAATTCCGACCTCTGTTTATAATACTACTAGCTTTTGCCCGTGACTTCGTCCGCGTGAATGTCGGTTATTGCAGACGCGAAGTCAAAAATGATGCCGCGTAAATCGAAGGACTGGAATAATTTGCCTGCTGCGGTCTTCCCGTCCAACTATAATTTAGGTGCCTTCAAGGCTAGAGTGAATAGGCTCTTAATAAACTAGTGCGCCTCACCATCAACGATTGCATCACTGCTTACCATCAGGTGGGATCGCAGTCAAGCACTAGTTTAAAATAAAATAAAATAAAATAATTCGGAAAAAAGTTAAAGTGTGAGTGCGTGTGAATGTCTGTTACTTCATCGCTCGAACAGCTGAATGGATTTCGATAAAAGTTGGTACATAAGTAGACCAACTGACTGAAATCCAACCTTCGTTTTTCAAGCTGCAATGGGTAGCTCGCCGTCCGACTGTCCTGTAACCGTCCGGACCGAGCCCAAGTCGTCAATGGTGCGTATTGTTCCACGCGCGCCTCAGGGAGTTGTCAGCAAATCGTAGGGGCCCAGCAGGGTCGAAGCTTACTGGGGCCACGGGTAGTGTGAAAGCGAAACCTGGGGCCCTGGGACGAAGGCAACGAAAGAACAAGAGTGGGTTTTTAGTCAGTAAAAGTCTGAAACTACCTCCCGCTTCGCCCAAGAGCGAGATTTGTCATTAGATGATTTTCAAACCTAAAAAAGTAAACCTTCGTTTCCCAAGTTTAAAACTCAGTGTTTACGGTTTGTTTTCATAAAGAAAATCAACATAAAATTATTCCCTCTAATTCACTTTCTATAATATTAGCGAGCTATGAAATTACATTGAAAACAAATACCAGCTAATAACTTAATTCAATCTAATAATTACGACAAAAGTGATTGATTACTAACTACATGATTGACGCTTTAGATATTACGAAAATTTCAGTAGTAAACAAGTTTGTTAGTGAATTTGTGAAAGGATTATTTTTGAAGTTCAATTAGAGTATATTGAATTATTTAATATAATATCTATAGTAATAAAACGAATAATTTAATATAACGGATGGTCGATGGGGCCGAAAGGTTCTAGAGTGGCGACCACGCATCGGAAAACGCAGCGTTGGAAGGCCTTCCACAAGGTGGACCAACGATCTGGTGAGAGTCGCCGAAATGCGGTGGATGCGAGACGCACAGGATTGATCGTTGTGGCGACGCTTAGGGGAGGCCTATGTCCAACAGTTGACGGCTGAAATGATGATGAAGAATAAAATAAAAATAAAATAATAGATTTAATGGGTAAATTTTCAGGATAAAGGGTAGTATCCTCCATCGGTGTGTGAAAGAGAACCCCGAGATCCTGGAACGAAGGCAAAGAAGGAACATAGGAGTGGGTTTTAGTCAGTAATATTTTATAAACGTCATAATGGCGGGACCAACTCTTGTTTCCGAATGATTCTACCACGTATATTTAGTACGTTTTAGTACTATTTTGTACCCTTCCTGAAATTTTTATACCTCACACGGTGTAAACGGAATTTCACGATATTGTTGGCCACGCCATTATAACGCGTTATAATGGCGGAACGATGCTTTTACACCAAAACTATAACGAATTTCACCATTCCGATAAAACTGGTATTTAGTACGCGATTTAGTACCTCCGAAAATCAACAATAAGTGAAGAAGATATTATTAGTTTCTTTACAAAATCATATTTTTTATTTTTGACATTTTCTACGCCTGAATTATACTAAATATAAAATCTAGTCAATTCAGTTTCCAATTTATTATAACGATTTTTTTGCGATCCTTAGACTGGCTATTAGCTTGATTTGATAAAACTTAATCAATTCTTTCGCTAGTATATATCATGGTATCTCATGTAGGCACTTAATAATTTCACAATTCCTTAATAATTAAACAATTTCCTCGCCGGTGTTATTTACGGTTTTCAGACTTTACCTTTATTTGTGAAATGAAATCTTGCTTCTTGCCAAATTTCAGGATTCTGAGTCAGCAAGAAGACTCGATAGGTTTCAATTTCCTTGCGAGTGTAAAAATATGTACCTTAGCGGAGTATAAATAACCTTATCTTTCAAAGGCGTTGACTTCGAAGGTTGATTTTTTCACTGCTCTAAAGGTTAGTACACCTGACTATTTGATATTCAGTTCCTGAAAAAAGGGGTCTTGAGAGACGGACAATAAAATGATCCTGTAAGGGTTTCAGTTTTACTGAATGAGGTACGAAACCCCAAAAAACCCCTCTTTGTTTCAATGAATACGCAAATGAATAAAATGTTTTCGAAGAGATTCTTATCCGGCAGCAGACGTATACAGGTTGATATCACGATGCTAATTTCTTAATGAAACCATTCAGGCAAAGGCATCACAAACATTATTCCTAGTTCAGCTAAACGCTCATCCACTCTTCGCCACATGCCACCCACACTCATTTGCTTCTCAAAGCGAATAGAATTAAACGAAAATGTCATTAATGGTACAAATGTTACCATAGAAATTAGCATTTTGAGCGAATGAACACACATGCTATCTGTGGGCTTGTTCCTCGTCCTAGCGAGAGTAACTGTACTTTGAAGGACAAATAAATTAATAGAGAGATTACGTTACCTCAGTCTTTGAATAATTTTAAACGTCTTTAGCTTTTGAGCGAAGGAAATATTTTTGGGAATAATGTTTGCTAAATTTAGTTTCGTCTAATTTTCTTAATTCATGTTGTCTATAGATGAATAGCTATCGTTCAATAAAGTTAATGGAGTTGACCTTTCAAGATACGCCGATGTATTTCTGTATCATTATTATTTTGAAATCATCAAATAACTTTTATCAGTCTGAGTGGTACGAAATACGCCCGTCAGACTTTTACTGACTAACACCCACTTCCACCCACCAGTTGCCCTTAGAGCCACAGTAACTCTTTTAAATAACCACGCAACCCCATTACTAATAATGGTTGTTTTATTATCATCTGATTATAGTTCAAACACAACTGAAATCCTTACTTTTAATCCATACTAATATTATAAGTTTGAACATATCTCTGTCTCGCACTTTACGGTTAAACTTGAATCGAAATAAGTTTGTATCCCAAAGAAGAACATAGGCTACTTTTTATCTGGCTTCAACTTCGACTTCACTTCCACTATAACCGGCATACACACGGACTAAGTCGCGGACAAAAGCTAGCATTATATACCTCGAGTTCAAGAAGGCCCGAGCAACGTAATATAATAGCGCTTTCGAAAGTAGCTTAGAGCATATTCAGCCTTATTACGTTCCCACTGCTGGGACTCAGGCCTCCTCTCTAGGAGAGGGAATGGGCCGTAATCCACCACGCGGGCTCAGTGCGTGTTGGTGGATGACACATGTCTTCGAATTTTTGGTTCTAGGACATGCCGGTATCCTCATGATGTTTTCCTTCACCGTTTTGAGAACAGTGGTGATGAAAGAAATTACACAAAGTAATGCGCCTGGCTGGATTTGAACCCGTGACCTGCAACTCGTAAGTCGGGGCCGTTACCACTCGGCCACCACTGCTCTCTTCCAAAGCGGACTTCCATCTTACTGATATTTAATTTTGATGTTTTTTCAAAAACAATAACACTACTAACTGGAACAATTTGCCTGCTGCGGTCTTCCCGTCCGATTAAAATTAAGATGTCTTGAAGACAGAGAAATTATTCTCTCAATAAACTAATGTGGTTCCACCATCAACGATAACCGTAGGAATTAATCTCTAGTCCGATTGCTAACATTTTTTCGCCGATAGAAAGCTGCTTTATTCCTAAGTGAGTACTATATTTTATGTACGTGCGCGAAGCAGCGGGCAAAAGCTAGCCATTAAAAAAAAAATTGTCTTCGATATTTCGTTAAAAATTTAGTAACTAATTAAGATTTGAGCACTGAGATCGGCATCATAGGCAGTCTTCGTATTTAATGTTATCGAGATCACACACAGTATTGGCACCTGAACCGATGCTTCCACGCGCGCCTCAAGGTTCCACGCGCGCCTCTAGATGTCAGCAATCGTAGGGGCCCAGCAGGGTCAAAGACTACTGGGGCCATGGGTGATGTGAAAGAGATCCCCGGGGCCCTGGAAAAAGTGGCAAAGAAGGAACAGGAGTGGGTTTTTAGTCATTAAAAGTCTGACACTATCTTTCGCTCCGCCCAAGAGTGGAGGATGACATTAGATAATTTTCTCACCCGGAAAAAAAAGGTTTCTGCGATATGGCGCCGTATTGCATCGCATCTCAGTTTTGTGTGGGAGGCCTTTACGTGCCGACTGTCCACGCTGACTAGCACTGACATTCTGGTACTAGAATAATTTAAGTCTTTAGAAGAACTTCTAGAAGTCCCCAGTTGTAAACTGTTTCTATTACAGAACGTGAGAGCAATAAAATGACAAACTTAAGTACTCTGTAATTAAGTAGAGTGCAAGCAGGCAATGCAGTCGAGTGTACCAGGGAACGGTATCCACTCGCCCATAATGTTGAACACTAGAGATTCAATTTCATCGACCTGCTATTACCTGATTTACTTTCAGAGCAATAAATCTTGCTATTACTGGTTTTTATTTCACTTTTCTTGTACCAAATGGTTTAACAAAACTTTGCCATGCAATGAAAATTTCTTCTAGACTAGGACGATTAAATTATTATTTCTTTATAGTCCGAAAGCTTTTACAAATACGTTACTAATGGATCGCGGGACTTGTTCCTGGGGGGAGGGTTGTATCAGGGCTGGGTTGGGACAGGTTTGTGATTAATTGAGAGAAATATTGTTTCGATGTGTATTTGGAGGGGTAGTAAAAGTGTTAGCTTGATGTATGGATGCACTTGGGAATGATGGTATTTCTATATGTATACTATATGTACAGTTAGGGGTCAAAAGTGCAGATATACACTGCCAATGCTTCAGTGTCTTAATTTTTTTTGTAGTACAAATTCAATGGTTCTTAACTAGTTTTTTGACTGTCCTGTTGGTCTAGTGGTCAGTGGCCCTGACTGCTACGCCAGAGGTTGTGGTTCGATTCTCATCCAGGACAAATATTTGTGTGATGAGAATGATCATTTAATTTTGTTCTGGGTCTGGGTGTAAGTAGAAAAATAAAAGTATGTTGTTGTCTAGTACTCTTACCACAAACAATTTTCCCACCCAAAAAAAAAAAACTCTGCTTAGTTTGGGACTAGATGGCGTTGTGTGATAGTTGTGGAATATATTATTATTATTAGTTTATTGATTCTAGATTTTACGTTACAAATTAAACCAGTCATGTACCAGTGACCGTCTTCTTCAAATATTTTTTTAACACTTTAGCATTGGTATAGAGCAGTGGTGGCCGAGTGGTAATGGCTCCGACTAACGGAGTTGTAGGTCGCGGGTTCAAACCCAGCCAGGCGCATTACTTTGTGTAATTTATTTCATCACCACTGCTCTCAAAACGGTGAAGGAAAACATCGTGAGGAAACCTGCATGTTCTAGAACCAAAAATTCGAAGACAAATGACATCCACCATCCCGCACTGGGCACTCGTGATGGATTACGGCCCATTCCCTCTCCTAGAGAGGAGGCCTGAGTCCCAACAGTGGGAACATGATAAGGCTGACTATGCTATGCTATGCTATTGGTATAGTACATTTGTACGTCTGACTCTAACTGTACGTATCCATAAGTTTACTACTAGTCTTTATAGACAACTACGAGGCTTTAAAGAACGTATGAGAAATATTTTTATTTATTATCGACAACTTATCAGTACCTACAAAAAGTATGACGGTGGTATATTGTATACTCCTACGTACATTTTAAAATAAAGTAAGTTATTGATTTCCTGTTTGAAGTTAAGGAGTTAATGATAAAAAAAAAAATTACACCGACCCCAAATAAAACTGGACTAGGGCAGGAAGATGATGATGAAAGAAGAATTAAATTACAATGGAAGCATTGGAATTTCATTTGACTAATAAATTTAAAACAATAAAAATAATTGAGAATCTTCAAAACATCAAGCGTAAATATGATATTTGTAATATTTATATTGTTTTTGGAGGAGACAAGCGATTATCAGATAAAAGAAGACAAACATATTCTAAACTATGTAGAATAACGAACCAAAAATTGTTTATTTATTATTTTGTAATTTTTAAATGGATCTTGAATGGTCTACAATCCGGCCACCGTAGGCGCGGGCTTGCGGAAAGCGAGCAATGGGTAACTCGCTGTCGATCGTGCGGTAACCGTCCGGACCGAGCCGCAGTCGTCGACGGCGCGTGCTGTTCCACGCACGCCTCAAGGAGATGTCAGCAAACCATAAGGCCCAGCAGCCGAAGCCTACTGGCGCCAAGGGTTTGCTTTTGAAAGGAAAACTTGATCCTAATATGAAATGCAACGAAGGAACAGGAGTGGGTTTTAGTCAGTAAAAGTCTGACAAACTCTCATTGGATGATTTCTCCACTGAAAAAAAAATGGTCTGCAATAGAACCTTGAGTGATGCGTTGCATCAGACACAGAGAGTTTATCAACTAGGTACCATAGAAATAACTAAACCAAAAAACGTACAATTATAATATCATCATCATCATCATTTCAGCCGAAAGACGTCCACTGTTGGACATAGGCCTCCCCCAAGCGTCGCCACAATGACCGATCCTGTGCCTCTCGCAATCACTGCACTCCCGCGACCCTCACCAGGTCGTCGGTCCACCTTGTAGGAGGCCTTCCAATTATAATATATACGCAGAAATTGCGTAGCCGATTAAAATCTCGTAGCTCATGCGCTACGAGCCGTAGCAGCGTAGCATTCACCGTAGCAAACGAAAATCGCAAAATTAATATCGGCAAAGTTTCCTAATTGCAACAGGAATTATCCCGTATTTCAGTACAAGGATGGCAATAGTTTTTGAAGTTAGCTCCATTCCATATATCAAGTTAGTTGGCGGGATACACTGTTGGCAGTTATCCTAATCACTTTCAAGCCTTCGAGGCTTCAGTGTTCGAGTAGTGGGACTAGTACACACGAAAAAAAGGTTGCGGCCACTTGGAACAATTCGGATTATATTTTTAAGGTAAACATTTTGTTTTTAAGCATTTTTGCTATTTAATAAAAAAATCCTTCCTTATATATTAAAATACAAAGTTCCTCAGCACGTCTATCTCTTCGTGATAAACTCAAAAACTGCTGAACGGGTTTTCATGCAGTATTCACCAATAGACAGAGTGAATTATGAGGAAGTTTTTGGTGTATAACATAAAGCTTTTTATATATAAGAAAAAAGTCGAGAGTTTTAAAGATTTTTCATACCCATGCGAAGCTGGGGCGAATATAGCAATCGGTCCAAAAATGTCATAAAATAAACGAAATTCAAAAAATTCAAATCTTTTTATTTCGCATAAGCCAAAATTTTTTTTAGGTGGGAAATGATCCAATGACATCTCGCGCCCTTGGGCGGAGTAGGAGGACGTGTCAGACTTCTACTGACTAAAAACCCACTCGTTTGTTCCTTCTTTGTCTTACGTTTCAGGGCCCCGGGGTTCATTTTCACTTAACCCATGGCCCCAGTAGGCTTCGACCCTGCTGGGACCATTTGCTGACATTTCCTTGAGGCACGCGTGGAACACTACGCGCCGTCGACGACTTGAGCTCGGCCTGGACGGTTACCGGACGATGAGCCGGCGAGCTACCCATTGCTCGCCGTCCGCAACCCCGCGCCTACGGTGGCCGGAAATCGGAATCGGAATCACGGCGGCTGGGGTGCGAGTTCCATTGCCTCACGCGTGCACGTGTGGCCTCCTCCTTTGCTCCGGAACATGGCCTTTACCAAGGCCCGGCGCGAGAGATCGCTGCTGCCGATCGCCCCCTCAAAGACACAGTGATGCTCTGCCCAGGCGAGGCATACCTCTACCGTATGCTCCACCGTGTCCTCCGGGATCGCAAAAGGGGTAGGTTTTAAGTACCCCGTTACGATACGACAGGTATCATTCAGCGCTATGTCCACTTCTATAGCATCGGTGGAACAATGCCACACTAGGCATGTAAACTCTCCTGCCGAAAAAGAAAGACATGCCCGAAGTGCAATGAACTTGTGGTGATGCTCTCCAGGTACTGGATGTAAGGTGGCGAAGCATATTGTTCCTAGTCCCGACTTATTGTTTATGAGCTCCAATATAATTTAAAGTTCGTCATGTTTGACATTGACTTTGTTGTTCCTTTAATTAATTTGAAAATAATTTCGATTTATAAATTGGCTGACTTAAGCAGGTAAATTAAAGTTTATCATTATTCTCCTGGCCTTGTCCCACGTTCCACGGTTCGGCGCAACACGCGTGTTAAATGATATTTAGTTATTTATTAAAACTGTTTGCACTAGTAATAAACACTGTACAAGAGCGGACTAAATGCCTTAAGCATTTTCTACCTGTCGACCATAGGGTGATGCTGAAACATAACATGGTAGGTGCAGCTTAAATGGTAATAAAAAAGAAATACAATAACAAATATAATATATAGTACTTAGATACATACTTACAAATTAACAATGTAATTATGAGAAACGAATCCAACAAATCAATGCTGTGATGCTTACACCAACTTCCTGCGAAGGTTTTCACCTAAGAAGTGAATCGATTTTGCAAATAGATTTAAAAATACTTTTACACTTCAATTTTTTCATCGAGTTAAACTAGATAAGGCCGGTGTTTCCTAGCCCTGTGAAAAAAGAAACACCAAAACAAACTGAAGAGAACCGTACAGATTAGTGTATGAGATAGACTTTTGAAGAAAGAACCACACAGATTTGAGTGAACCCGTCCATTCAGTGCAAGCTTTTATTAGTACCTCCTCATTTAGCTCTATTTAGCGCCCCTAGCCAAGTTACGACCGTTTCGTTTCGATTCTCTTGCGTCGAACGCTTCGAGTAAGCCACGCCTCTGATTTCTCTGTTCTGACGTCATCTTAACGCTCAGTCACGTGGTCAGAACAAAGGAATCGGAGGCGTGTCCTACTCAAGGCGTTCGATGCAAGAAAATCGAAACGCAACGGTTGTAACTTGGCTACGGGGGCAGGACTGCTAAGGAGCTCAACGTGTTTTCTAACCTTCTATCGTGTGAACTGTAATACCATCACTGCCTCCTATTTTATTCGTATCATTCCTCTCACAATCCGTCCATGTTTTCTTTGAACCCCGACATCTAGGTCAGACTTAAATTAGAAAGGCGAAAATTTGATGTGTGTATCTTTGTTACTTCTTCACGCTCAAACAGCTGATAAAACGTAGCACACGGGTAGACCATGTCATGGAGGATAGGACATAGAGTAATTCCCTACATTTACGTGAGTAAAGACGTTGGCAAAACCTAGTAAAAAATAGGAAGACCTGTACAACCTTCCATCATAAAACACAACTGTATCTATACACCATCAATAAATTCTTATCTTGGTGTGAGTACAGTCGGTATCAAAATTCAATGACTCGACGTAGGATGTGCACCGCCTATAGCACGTGACTGTACTGCCAAACACACTATCTCCCCTAGACTTATCGACGATACAAATTGGTCATTATCTTTCTATTCTGTTATTGTCAAAGAAAATAGTTTAGTAGACGTAATTCAGAGACAGATATTATATTTATCAAAATAGATATGAAGACATATTGTTGTTTAGTAAAAGATAAATCATCTTTCTTCAGAAAATTAGACTCATAAAACAATTTTACGGTATTTTTTATCTAGTTGGATACGAAATACCTCCAAAAGATATTTATTTTTACTCAACTTTCTAACAAATTAGTTTGTATCTCTTTGTGCAATAATTTGTGTAATTAACTTTAAAAAATATTATCTCGTCTTGTTATTTAGACGTGGGCCTTTACAATGGCTATATAAAGGCATGTACATGGACGCTTTTTTAGGTGGAGAGTCGTTAAACCACTCTTCCTGTTTCAGGTGTGGAAAGGTCTGAGCCCTGGTACATGCCATGATCCAGAGGGAGGAGGAATGGTAGGCGGTCGCCTCATTCTGCGAAGCAGTAATGCTAGTGAAGGAGCCGGTCGCACGCGTGAAGAAACGGACTTCCTCACGCCTCAGCCACTGGGATCCCGACCCCAATTTCCAGCCACCATAGGCGTGGGCTTGCGGATGGCAAGCAATGGGTAGCTCCTCGTCCGGTCGGCCTGTAACAGTCCGGATCGAGGCCAAGTCAACGACGGCGCGTAGGGTTTCACACACGCTTTAAGGAGGTGTCAGCAAAACCGTAGGGGCCCAGCAGGGACAATGCCTACTAGAGCCAATGCGAACCCATATTCGCTTCTGAAAGGAAAACCCGGGGTCCTGGAATGGAAGACAAATAAGGAATGGGCTTTAGTCCATAAAAGTCTGACAAGCTCTCGCGCCACACTCTAGAGCGCGAGAATTCTTTGGATGATTTCCCACCTTAAAAAAAGATGAAGAAAGGTAGTGATAATTTTTCCCTTATTAAAACCCACCCGTTTTCCTTCAGTCGCCCTTTGCGTTCCAGTGCCACGGTAACTCTTCTAAACTATCCCACAGCCGTGATTCACATGAACTCTGTGATCACTACATGTCTTCATTTGTTTTGGTATGTTTAAGGAAATATCAAGGTAATGTTATGTGTAGCTTGGAGGAACTATGGCAAATAAAACCACAATTGACAAGAATAGGAAATATGCATGCAATCTTTTTATTTGTTTTTAATAGTTTTTTAGCTTCAATAAACAAAGATCAAATAATATTTGAAATATCTTCATTGGCAATGAGTCATAAAGTTCCAAAAGTGCTAACGTTACACATCATCATCATCATTCCTGCCTTTGTCCCATTTTATTTGGGGTCGGCGCAACACGTTCTTTTCTTCCATCCTATCCTGTCACTCGTCAATTTACATATATATATACTGCAATAATATTAGAACGTGTTAAATCCACATTCTAATGGAAAACAAAGTAACTGTATTCTGAATCAAAAACTAGATATTTTCTTTTTCACCACAGCGGCTCAAACAAGTAGGTTTTGCTGAGACAAAGTAACTTTTTAATATTTTTTTTGTAACCATACTATTCGAAACATTCGAAATTACTGTTAATTATTTTATTTCCCAAGTAATATGTGTTCTCGCTGCTGAAGTGAAAAATTATGTGTGTAACACAAGAGCAAAACTTTTTGAATCTCGTGCCTTTGAATCCCTCCCCTCGCTCAGGATTCTATTTTAGAATCACTCGCTGACGCTCGTGATTCAATCAAAGAATCCTTCGCTTGCTCGGGACTCAAAATTAGCACTCACAGCAAAAAACAACTTTGCTCTCTTGTTTCACAAACAACTATTAACACTGGCATATTGGCACAAATCCATACGAAGTCAAAAAGAAAAACAAAACTGGGCAAGTGCGAGTCGGACTCGCGCCCTGAGATTTCCGTACAAACTTACCTATCTATACAGTTCAGTTCCCGAATGGAGTCTTGAAATTTTTTCCGAATCGGAATTTTTTTTTTTGTTGTGACGTAACAAAAAATTTACAGTTTTCAGATTTAATCCTATTCCTGTGCTATAGAACCTTGCTTTATGCAAAATTTCAGGATTCGGGGTCAATGGGAAGTGCCCTATGAATTTTGATTTTCTCGAGAGTGTTGATATATACGTCTTTTGAGACATAAACGGCCGTATCTTTTTTTTACTTAACTTATTTTTGACTTTTTCACAGCTTCAAGAGACCGCAAATTTGTGTATATGGTTTTAATTTCAACTCAATACCTCTACGCGTTCCCGAGATAAAGGGTCTTGACAGACAGACAGACAGACAGACGGACGGACAACAAAGCAATCCTATAAGGGTTCTAGCTTTTCCTTTTGAGGTACGGAACCCTAAAAAAAACACATTTAACACCATAGTTGATGACCAGTACAACTTTGTAGTAGGACCCTAATTTCAGGTTGTACAGTCACGAGCAATAAGATAAATACATTGTCACATTATCAATCTATCTTAACTTTTGTTATTAAAGAAATAAGTATACTGAAAAAGGTTTTTAGGATGTAGGATTTAGTTCAATTGTCGTACGCATATGTCTTCTTGAATTGCAAAAGTTAAGATTGATAGAAAATGTGGCAATGTATATTTTTTATTGCTTGTAACTGTACAGCTCGGTACGTCACAAACAATAGGTAAATCTCTTACATTGTGATCATGACACGTTATTTTAACTTCACCAGTTAATTCTCATTTGTAGCATAAATACAGTCACATAACCCGGGATATCTCCCCACTGAGTAAATTCTCAGTTTGGAACAGTGCCCATTGCTTCCGTTACATATAATTCTTGCTTCAGATCCACCTTTTAATATTATTGTATGTCTCTCGCTAGATTTATTGATATGACTCCAGTTCCTTTTGTCACGGGGTATTGGGTAGCTAGGTTTGGAGAATATGCTTGGTCGTAGATGTGCGTTAAGCCTATTTACTGTAGCCAAGGAACACAGTCATCATGCGTACAGCTAAGAAGGAACCTACCGGAGTGTGCCTGTGTTTCCTGATAGCTACAACCTAGGGGTCTTTAAGTCAAGAGTGAATAGATTAAATTACTTCTAGGCAAGCGTGCTTCATTTTCGACCATATCATCGCTTACTATCAGGTGAGATAGTGGTCAAGCGCGAGCATGACAGTCGTTAAGGATAGTCTCTAAGGAAGGTCTCAAGAGAGAATGAGCCGTAATCTCCCACGCGGGCCCGGTGTGGATAGGTAGATGTCTCATATCTTAGAATCTGCGGTTCTAGGACGTACTAGTTTCCTCACAAGTAAAGCGCCTACCTGAATTTGAACCCACGACGTACAGCACATTAATTGGGGCAGCTACCTAGGCCGCAACCGTCCAAACCAATTCCCTGAATATTAAAAAGTTGTAAAAATTACAGTAAATGCAGCGCCGTAAGTTAGTGATCGCTATCATATCTTGCACATTAAGAAGCCATTTGTAATAACAGACGAACAATTTGTCTTATCTTAATGTCTGAACTTGCGACGTACCTTATGTGTGCAGCTTGGAATGGGAGAGTAGGGCAAGCGATACTTCAAACAGCTATATGGGTTAAATTTCGTGACAAATGAAAAGAGTGTAGAATCCAGCTCAATCAATCATGCTGCAATATCTATTACAATCTAGCTCAATCAATCACTCTGCAATATCCATTACAAGATGTTTCGTATATAGATAAGTTCTCATAGCTAATAAGTAGCCATATACATAGGTTCTTTGCTAGTCTGTTCTGTCCGATTCCTGGGCAAACCATTCTCCACTTTTTAAATTTTTTACGAATCCGTGAATTCATCGAGTTTTAACAAAGTCTGTACTATTATTAGCATCTCCTAATTATTTCGTTGTCTGTAGCGACTCCCGTCTGCAGTCTCTGTATCCCTAGTATCAGAGACATACGCTGCATTCACGTTAAAACAATATAATATAATACTATGCCATGAAATAATCGAGCGCTTACCAAATTACGCAACATAACATTACTACCACAGAATGAATTCGGCAACATCTACACAAAAATTGGGCCATCCTGCTCTTCGCAAAATATTTATTGCTACCCTCGCATTCAAGACGTTACCTTAAACAGCTTAAATATCTTATAGCCTATCCTTTCCAGTGGAGTCTCGCCCTAAACCCGGAACACTTCCATTAATGCATAACGATGTTGTTTTTCTTCTGCACCTACTTTAATTCCAATTCCTTACGTTAGATCTCTTTTTAAACAAGTTTAATTTTTAAATTATTCTTAGGAACTTGATAACAGGTATCAAGTTCCTAAGAATAATTTAAAAAGAACGTAGTAGAAGTTTCGAATGATTTTTCCTTCAGCTAGTTTCTAGTTTTTATAACGCGAATAATTAACATGAACTGTCGAGAAAACGGAATGGGAATGTAATACATTTTTGTAAATGGTTTAATGATTATATTTAATCTGTTTGTCTTTAAGTCAAGAGTGAATGGGTTGCTTTTAGGCAAGCGTGCTCTATCGCGGGCCACATCATCACTTTCAATCAGGACAAACGCGTGCCTATAACAATAAAAAAAACACTGCTTTATGTTCTGACTCGAATAAAGTTAGTATTCTTGTGTTTTAATAAAGGTAAGTAGTTCACATTAGTAATATTTTACCAAGGTACGATATTCATGTTGCATGAAAATAAATCACGGCATTACAATATTTACAAAACTAATAAATACCTACCATTGCTATCAAAATGGTGTGTTCACGTAAATTTTACTTGTAATGCACTTTGTGTGTACTAGTATGCAACATTACAAAGATCAGTTGACTTTCCAATCAACAGTCCAGGCTAGATTTTTTCTATCATAGCTCACACGCATATCTGGCGAGTGGAGGTGTAAAGCCGGGGGGGGTGAAACGCCGCTGCAGCTGCCGCGACACGGCGGACGGAGTTTCAGTAGAATCTCATGGTGGTATGGATACAGCAACTATCATAACCCAATGCTGGACATACCACAATCACGGCGGCAAGTCCCCTCTTTGAGGAGTGGTTATGTTGTATTTCCATTAGACGGATCTTTTTTTCTTACGAGGGAAAATCATTCAATGACATCCCCCGCTCTTGGGCGGAGTTAGTAGGCGTGTCAGACTTTTACTGACTAAAAACCCACTCTGTTCCTTCTTTACTTTCGTACCAGGGCCGAATTTTCCTTTCAGAAACTCTACGGTTTGCTAACATCTCCTAGAGGCGCGCGTGGAACAGTACGCACCGTCAAATACTTGGGCTCGATACGGACAGTTACCGGACGGTCGGACGGTGAGCTACCCATTGCTCGCCGTCCGCAAGCCCGCGCCTATGGTGGGTCTGAAGGATATAGGTTCTCACTGGACGTGGTTGTTTCTGAAGGTTCCTGTTTCGGTTTTCTCAGGAAGAAAAGCCTAATAGATCGCCTGAGAGACACGGGATATTGTTCTAAGCACTTTCTATATCATTTTACTATAAAAAATCCGTCCCGACATATTTAACGTCTTCCTATTCTATTGATTGAACATCAATCATAACTAAACTTTTCATAACATAAACCTTAAAGGTCAGTTAGCAAGTTAATAATAAGTGTGACCTATTTAGTCGTCACAGTACACTACGATACACTATGATACACTACGATACACAACGATACACTACGGTACACTACGGTACACCACGGTACACTACGGTACACTACGATACACTACGGTACACTACGATACACTACGGTACACTACAGTACACTACAGTAATACAAAAAAATAATAATATTAGAATGCATCCAACATTTTCTCTCTGTAAGCTGCAGAACATGACATGTAATCATGATATATAGTGTCGGTATGTGGTTTATTTCTCATCCTTCACCAGCCAACCGCGATTATTCTTGGCCAGTGCCAAGAACTACCATTTCCTCCCTCGCTTTACACTTTAAAACATTCTTATTGTGTTCTAGGAAATCAATCTTTTGTTTTAATCAATAACAACACTACACAGTTCCCAAAGGATGCAACTTGCTTCTCTAACTGAAATGCCGGCCAAGTGTGAGTCAGACTACGCACAGTATAGGGTTCTTGGGTAAGTTATTATACACGCACAACACCGCTTTTATAGTCTGTGTAATGCTCTGTAAAATGACAGCCAATGTTTTGTGATGAAACTATGTAAAACAAACTTAAAGACACAGTTGTAACTTTAAAACCATCTTTGTTACCAAATATTAACTTCAATAAAAAATCCATTGCATTTTTTTTTACTTCACCGTATTTTTGTTTAGCGTAGGATGGATCCATCTCCCTTCTAAATAAATTTCATAAATACTGATCATCATTATCGTCATTTCAGCCGACAGACGTCCACTGCTGGACATAGGCCTCCCCCAAATGTCATACCAATGAACGGTCCTGAGCGTCTCGCATTCATCGGATTCCCGCAACCTTGACCAGTTCATCGGTCTACCCTGTGGAAGACCTTGAATTTTGATGATTCTAATAAATATAAAAAATACCTACTGGTATCAACAGTCTTTGACTGTTCAAACTGTGAAACATCAGAACAGACGAACAGGTCAATATTATAAGGGTTCCTTATATTCCAGAGCCGAGCTGTCTCAACTTTGTGCCCTTGTTAAATATAGCCACATCAGGAGACATACCTTGTTCGCTGTGCGAGTCACACTGTTGCGCGTGCCCAGTCTTCTGTTCCTCGCACTCCTTTACGCTCAACACTCTTTTGGACACCTGACTGTAACGTATTCGCGGACGAATGGAAGACGATCATGTCAGTATGTCTAGAGTTCTGTGAGATGAGGGTGTGAATTTTGTGTTTTCTTTTACTAATGTAATTGGCGGATAGCCGCTTTTGCTAAAGTAAATTAAAAAATAAATAAGGGTTTTTAGCATTCACCTACCGAACCTAAAAAAGTCAACAAAAACTTGTTTTAGTTTTTAGCCTAATACTGATGTTTGCAGTTCTACTGCTGAGTTTAAATACAACTAAATAAAACTATACCAACATTGGTTTGTTGTACCGAAAAATGCGTTTCCTCCTACTACATTTGTTTTGAGATTTGGTTGGCAGCCAGGAATTAAATGAGTATTTTTATAGATGTTTGAAACATTATCGAAATGGGGTTCGATTCCTGTTATTTGATTTGATTTTGATATGGTAGTTCAGCGTGATTTGAGTACGTAGTGTTAGCTTTCGTAAGAAATCGATGGATTGAAAATGCAGGTTCATTTTACACGATTCCTAAAAATTTACAACATTTTTGCATATATTTTTTAAGTTGGAAAATCGTCAAATAACTCTTCTCATTCTGGGTGAAGCGAGACAGACTGTCAGACTTTTACTGACTAAAACTCACCTGTACTCCTTCAATTGCCCTTTGCGTCCTGGGGCCACAGTAACTCTTTCTAACAATTCCACCCTAAAATATCCACAGTTACCGTTATCTCACAAAGCAATATTGAATAAACGAATAAAGTGAAAAAAAATATCAGTGAGATAAACGAAACGTGCTTTTTACAGCCTATGTATAGTAGATGTCATAGCCAGATCATAGAAATTCATGATATGGCCAACTAAAACTAGCCAGATTGTTTAAACGTTAACATTCAATGATATGTTAATCATTTGGCTTTATCATTGATGTAAGATTTCTATGATAATGAAAAGTCTAAAGAAAGTAGGCCAAACGAGGATTGACATATCATCAAAGTTTAACGTTTAAAATGATCTGGCCAGTTTAGCTTGTATAGCATTTCTTAATAAGTAGGTGATCTCGCACAATTTTTTTTTTTTTGTTTATACCTGTAATTCTTGAGATTATCTGGTTCAAATAATCAAACTTTTCAGCTTTATAATCTTTTGTCTTTGTTATAGTCATAGCTTCAGTCAGCAGCTTCATCCACATAAAAGTAAGTTTTTCCATACAAAGTTTGAACACCTGTTTCATACCCTTAGGGGGTGAATTTTGGAAAATCCTTTCTTAATACTCGCCTACGTCATAAAATAAAAACTTCTCCGAAATTTCACACTCTTAGTCCCAGTAGATTCTGCTGTGCATTGATATAATAATAATAATAATTTTATTAATTCAGACATGTACATGGATCCAATGATATGAAAGAAAAGGAAGTCAGTGATTGCATGACGAATGACAGGGCAGAATGGAAGAAAAAACATGTTGCGCCGACCCCCAAATAACACGGGACAAGGGCAGGAAGATGATGATGATGATGATGATCGAAAATTTATGATAATAATATTTGAATCTAACATCCATTTATCTAATACCTACTACAAAGCAAAACAAAGATAAATTCCACAATTAAAAATGTCAAAAATATGAATGTCAATAGTATGATGACATTGATCCAATGGTTAGTAAAGAACTTTTCATCTCGGTGTTAGTAAATATAATAGTGGATATTTCAGTCATTTTTTCCTCAATAGCATTTATTATTATTAGCACCTAGATTCTGTCTATTTCAAACATTTAATATACTCACTCCTTCTCGACAAAGATAACCATAAAAACTATCACACCTAATAAGAATCCAACACAACCAACATATGGGGTACCATAAAAGACGAATCACATTCAATCGTCAATCTATCGGCACCTCGAGTAAGGAAATAATTACTGCGGCGCAGCGGCGGCTCGTCTCACGCGCCTAATCAACCAACTTTCCACAACTTAGATGGAGTTGCCGCGCGCCTGTAAATTACTTCGACAAAACGACGTGACCCGACTAGGTGTGAACTTGCCCTTACTGTGACGTAATGCCCGTTTTATGAATGACTATTTAGCACGTAGAAGATTAATGTGTTCGGAGTTATATGGGTTTTTTTTTCGTGCTATATTTTTATGGAGTTTTGGGATGAGTAAAGTTTCGCTGAGCCGTCACGTGAATATGATGCGCATGTGAAAAGTATTACGCACGTAAAGTAGGTTTATAAAGTCGGAAAAAAGTTGCTGTAGAATGTAAGCAAAGTAATTGTGAAATTAAATTACTAAAATATAGTTATTTCACATCAATGACGACGATAACAATTATAATAATCAAGAAAGCCACTGTTACGGATGCTGTCAGTTGAGACTGGTTATCTCTTAGCTACCAGTGGGCAAATTTTTTTTTTCACGATATTTATTTACATTGTCCTCACAACGACAACAAATAATAATATGTAACCGATATATTTGTAAATTATAAAATGATTTAAAAAAAAAGTTTCCATAGAGTTTCTTGTACATTCTTCTCAATAGAAATCTTTGGAAGGTGCAATTAGCATATTTTTTCTGTCTAACTTACTTTTTGACAAAAGTGTTTTTAAATGGTTTATTTGAATTAAATACTTTTGATTTTGTGTTATTTTATGCTCTTTTCTGTGTAATATTTCCTTTGTGAATTTTCCAAATTCATATTTCAATTATATTATAACCAAAATTATCAAGTAGGAGCATAATATTAAAGTTAGGTACTCCGTCGTATTGATGTTCTTGACTTAAAATAAATTAAGCCTTCCATTCAACTCCCTCCCAAGGGAGATAGTTGTCCATTTTTTCCTCGGCTGCCATATTTTCATTGTGCACAATTTATAATATTCCCAGCAGGGTACCAGGGACGCAGCGAGCGAAGATGATCGCTTTTTCAATTTAACTTATCTACGCTTACTGTGTTTCATCACTAGGGTAGTCAGTGTGTGGGTGTGATTACAGTAAAACAAGATGAAATAACATACCTGTATTGAATGTTTAGGCCAGGCTATAAAATAATTTTGCATGCCTAACGGTAGAATATACTGGACCCTTACATTACTTAACACCATATTTTTGTGCCTACATTCATAGCAAATAAATTATTACATTTCAAATGAAAGTTATGGTTGATTTTAGGGTTCCGTACCCTAAGAGTACCAACGAGACCCTGTAACTAAGCTTCCACTATCCGTCTATCTGTCCGTCCGTCTATCATATATCTGCTGCTGTATCTCATAAACTGTAAAAGATAGAGAGGTGAAACTTTCGCAGAACGGGTATTTCTTTTGCCGCTGCGACAACAAATAATAAAATTAAAATAACGTTGAAAAATTAATAGGGGTTCCTGCCGGAAATGGTTTCGAAAATCAGAATCACACGGTGAATATGCGTTCCACTAATCGGACGATCAAAAATGGCGGAGATTTTCATAGACAACATTTCAAAGTCATCAAAGTAAATGTAAGCAGACACAGGTTACCCTAACGTAATGTCTATTTCGGCCTCAAAAAAAAATACAACCGAATTGATAACCTCCTTCTTTTTTTTGAAGTCGGTTAAAAAATTGCATCTTTCCTCTTTAACTTTTTCCATTTACTTGTAACTTACACATTTACTCTAATATTATAAAGAGGTTGATTTTGATCTCACCTATATAGTAAGCTGCTTTATTCCTGAGTTACATAGGCATAGGCTATATTTTATGTACGCGAGCGAAGATGCAGGGAAATACTAGTATTTAAATAAAATGACTGTGCCCAACAGGGTCCATGTGAACTTGTAAACATTTGGAAAACACAAATGTTGTTTGCAATATTTTCAATATATTGATTTGAATTAATTACTGCTCACTGCTATGCGGAGCAAGTGATTCAGCTATCTCTGATCGTTCACGTCAACACATAACCGGTATTATTAACCTTCTGTGTTCTGAACTCTTCAATGGCGCATGCAATGGCCCTGAGAGGAGAGGGTGAAATCACACTGATAAGATTGTCAGCCTTCAGATAATTGTATATCGCTTTGATTTATTTTTATATTTCTCTACCACATAATCTAATCATAAATGGTTTTCCGTATAACCTGATTTTAATTTCGTTCAAATACATTTTTTATTTCGATTGATGAATTTATTCAGATAAAAACTGCAAGATAAACTTAATATGTTTTGGATCTACCAAAACATATTTAATTAATTGATTGAAAATTAATCGGAAAATTACAAGAAAATTTCGGAATTTAAAATAAAATTCGGAATTTAAAATTTTGGAATTCGGAACTACTACTTGAAGTCCTCTCAACCTTAGTTAGGTCTTCGTCAGAATTAAGTTCTCTTTATGATTTGATATTTTTCATAGTATTTATTAGTTTATAATTTTAGCATATATAATGTATTTTATATAACTTATTTTTTTTTTTCTGTTTGAAGCGTCTGTTATTTGTTTATTGTGCAAACCTACCATAACGTTGTCTTATTTAACCCAAAGGTTGACTGGTAGAGAATCCCTTGTAGTGTTAAGACGGCCATTGCACCCATAGATTTAAATTTATGTATAAGTTGTGTTACTTTTTAGGGTTCCGTACCTCAAAAGGAGAAAATGAAACGGACAGACAGACGGATGAACAACAAAGTGATCCTATAAGTGATCACTTTGTTGTCCGTCCGTCTGTCTGTCTGTCTATCATGACCCTTTATCTCGGGATCGTGTCGAGGTATCGAGTTTAAATCAAAACCATACACTCAAGTCTGTGGTCTCTTGAAGCTGTTAAAAATCAAACTTCTGAGTTAACGGAAAAAAAGGTTGTCCTCTCTATTTATATATCTGCACTTGTCGAATCTAAACTCCAAAGCCTTGAGCATCGACGCCGAGTTGCTGGCCTGTCGGTTTTCTATCCATTACACTTCGGGGAGTGTGCGTTGGAATTGCACAATTTAATTCCACCAAGTCCGTTCCATCATCGGACCACTAGACGTACGGCGTTGCGCCATCGGTACATGGTGGACATCCCACCCATACGTACAAAGCGTTTTGGGAACACATTCATAATGCGTACAGCTAAGGAGTGGAATTCCCTGCCGGAGTCTGTGTTCCCTGATAGCTACAACCTAGGGGTCTTTAAGTCAAGAGTGAATAGGTTACTTCTAGGCAAGCGTGCTCCATCTTCGGCCACATCGAGCGAGCCTATCAATTAATAAAAAAAAAAAAAAAAAAAAACTACCAGACAACCTCAGGATGGATCGAAAGGACTAAAATAATACAGGGTGTAGTCTGCGGTGTACTGCTTATCAATAAATCAAACACTCTAGATAAGCATATATATATATAAAAAAATATACCTATATTAAACACAATATCTTGAAGAAATTCAGAAGTAAAATTTGCGTATCCAGCAGGCCCTTTGTAATTTGAGTTCATACGTGCAAAAAGCACACCTTTGTTATGTACCAATGTACCTTCGAGTTCTTCACTGTTACCAAATTTTTCGAGTTTTTTATATTTTATTTTAATTTTAATTACAAAATAAATACACAAAACTGAAAAAAAAAGAAATAAAATAGCCGTGCTGGTTAGACAAATTCCTGCCTAGTTTGGAGAACCAGGAGATAATACTTTATGCAAATTATATTATATCCTATTACTACACTTGTAGTCTTAATCAACAAATTATTAAAATGAGTTACAACACAACAACACCCAACAACAACACACACACACACAACACACACACACAAGTTGTCACACTTTGACAACTATGGTTACTAGTACATATCGACCTATTCGCAAGAACGTCAACTAAAGAATACATAAGTAACCGTACTACTCTTTGAACACAATACAAATATCAGAAAAGAAATATAAAATGAAGTAAGATGTATTCATCGAACATTACACCTCGATGGCTCTTACATGAACGTTGTCCTTATAAGACATGAGCTGTTTCTTATCTTTTTGTTTAGTTATCTTTATTTTTCTTTTGAAGGCTTTTTTTACTAGATATGTTATGTTGTCAATATATTTTGGTTAGTTGATAGATCTCGTGTCTTTTTTTTTGAGGTTGGAAATCATGTAATGACTTCTCTCGCTCTAGGGTGGAGCAGGACGACGTGCCATACTTTTACTGACTAAAACGACACCTATGTTACTTTAGTTCATTCGCATTCTAGGACCATGGGTTTTTTATAAATGACAGCAACTGTCAAATACGTTGGTCCAATCATTCAATATTTTGTTCAATAAGTTTAACTAAAAGGTAATCATTACATTAATTGACTAACTGTTAGGGCTATATTTCACCGTAACACCATGGCGGCGCAACCACTCGCCGCTACCAACAAAATGTATACAGCTGTATAGAGGGTTACTCACCTAGTGTCCGTTTGGTTCCGCAACCAATTTGGAGGCGCGACCAATTCGGACGCGTCCACTTAAGGTCCATTTTGTTACTATCCCAGTGTGGAGTAGCGACTTTGGTGTCTAGTTTGGTAGCTTACGGACACCATGGTGGCGCAACTGGTCGCGCCGCCATGGTGTCCCGTCGAAATATAGCCCTTAGGCGATACGAAGTTCACTGGGTCAGCTAGTTTAAGATAAATGTTCAACGTCGAGTACATTGCTTACCATCAGGTGAGATAGTGGTCAAACGTGAGCTTACCTTAAATAGTCGCAAACTAAAGTTAATAAATTTTGTAGTAGTATTTAAGGGTTCAAAGTAACCCAACTCAGAAAATCTGATTACAATTAAAATAAAGGAAAAGGTAGAGCTCATTTTAACCATCAGCATTACTCTTAATTACAATGTTATTAATTAATTTTAATTAGCCCTGTCCTTTTACATGCCTCGTTGTCTTTTGCTTACAACTTGAAATTATTTAAACTGGACTTCCTAATTATATTTAATATACATAGGTTAGGTTTACTGTAGATCCCTTCAAGTACCTGTTGAAATGGCTGTTTTTTAGTATCGTGGTACGAATAAAAAACAAGTGCTAGTCAGACTCGCGCACAGAGGGTTCCGTACAAACTTACCTATGTAAATACTAAATAATTAAATTTCCAAAGGAGTCTCGAAGATTTATCTGAATCGCAAAAAAGGTTTGTTTTGTGACGTAACACCAAATTTATTGTTTTCAGATTTATTCCTATACCTGTGCTATAAGACCTTGCTTTTTGCCAAATTTCAGAATTCTGCCTCAACGGGTAGTAAACCTATGAATTTTGATTCCCTTAAGAGTGTCGAAATATACGTTTTTTGCGACATTAACATTAAATTATTTTTTGTTAACATATAAGTTTGATTTTTTCACAGATTCAAGAGACCACAAACTTGAGTATATAGTTTTAATTTCAACTCGATACCTCTACGCGTTCTTGAGATAAAGGGTCTTGACAGACAGACAGACGGACTACAAAGTGATCCTATAAGGATTCCAATTTTTCCTTTTGAAGTACGGAACCCTAAAAAGATTGTAATAGAGTAAAGTACTTGTAAAAAATAAACATACTTTTTCCAACATGATGTAGAAAAGATATTGAAAATTATATTGATGTTGCAAGTTTTAAAAAGTAAAATTAAATATTGATAAAAGTTTTCAAACATAAAAAATTAGCTTAAAAATTTTAGGTGTACTTTTAATAATTTTTATTCAAACGAATTAAAAGCCGTTATGTAGATTTATCAGTTATATAATAATAATATGACATTTATTTCAGACAAAAGTATATATGCATTTTTGTATTTTTAGAGCAAATTTGAAACTAAGAAAAGTATGATTCAAATAATAACATTACTATCTAACTACAATGCAAAAATATTTTTTTCATATCGAGTTTCGATAATCACATTCTTTACCTAATTCAGATTTCACTAAGTATAATCCATCAAATATCCATGACGTAAATATAATGTAATTTTGTTAATAAGTGTATTAACAAAACTAAAATGCTCTTGAATTACTCCTAGTTAACACTTAGTAACTTTTGGACTCACAACCTGCCTTAAAACATCGTCGTTCTGTCCTTGTCTTAATTAACTTGGAAGTTACGAAGCATTTCTTCTTAGAATATATCTCTGTTAACAAAACATCATTATTTCAGCCAAAAGATGTCCATTGTAGAACATAGGCCTCCCTCAAGCGTCGCCACAACGACCGGTCCTGTGCGTCTCACATTCATCGGATTCGTACACAGAGTACTATTTTATAGCTGATTCGTGCGACCCTCACCAGTCTATCAGTTAGTTTATTCATCAATCCACCTTGTGGGAGGCCACACTCCAACACTGCGTGTAATACTCCGGTACGCAGTTGCCACTTTAGAACCTTTTGAGCCTTTTGACCATATTGATTGATTGATTGATTTTTTTATTTCATAAACAATTTTTATATTGATGACACCTATGAAAGAAAAGGAAGTTAGTGATAGTATGACGAGTGACAGGGCAGAATGGAAGAAGAAAACGTGTTGCGCCGACCCCAAATAACACGGAACAAGGGCAGGAAGATGATGATGATGATGATGATCGAAAATTTATGATAATAATATTTGAATCTAACATCCATTTATCTAATACCTACTACAAAGCAAAACAAAGATAAATTCCACCATTGAAAATGTCAAAAGTATGAATGTCTCATAGTAAAATAGTGATTACAAAAATGTCAAAAGTATAAATATGTGTCAATAAAGAAATAGCGATTTTAAATTCCAAAATAAAAATGTCACGTTAATAAATTACACAACTAAGTCTTGTCATTAAAAATAATATTGACAAATCTTTTTCTTGCACTCTTGATAGAGTGGTCGTGGTCATGTCTCGGTCGAGTCTTACGCTACTGCTTCTCTCGTGATGCGACGCTATGCAGCTCTGTGTTTGGCAGCTTGGGAGTTGTCACTAATGCCGTTGCTGGTCCGTCCACCGGGTTGGAGAGCGCCCATCGAATACTTTGCCATCGATTTTCCTTAACTTTTTTGAAAAACACTAACTCACAAAATAGGGCCAGACCAATCCATTTACCATTCCTTGGTCTACCTTTGAAATCAGCCTTAGAACCTCTATAAATTAATTCATTCTTTTCATCTCTATTTTCTTTCACATTCATTCAATCCAACATTCATTCATTTACTTTCCAACTCAAACATTTTGATGAACTGATAAATATAATAACGTTAGGAATGATATCCGACACGTCTTTACAATATCGGTGCCTCATTGCGAAGGAAAATGTTCACGTTCCGAGGAAATTGGATTCTCCAATGAGGTTCGTATGCATGAGAACATGGTGCTATTGTACACATACGTTTGTGTTGGTAAACAGCTTGGCTGGTGGAATAATGGAGGAAGGAGAATGTTATTGTGTCCCAGTAAACAATGTCTTTTAAACTTTCAACATTTGAAAGATGTCAACTTTAATTTCCGCATCTATTATTATTACTTTCATGTGTTCTTATATATCGGGACCTTTAGAAGGTGTGTGAGAGGCCGAAGCTAACTCACAGAGGCACTGCGCACACCATAATTATGGCGATAAGTCCCCTCTTTGAGGAGTGGCTGGAAAGACCTCACGGCGTCCTCACCTTCCGCATGATGCAGCTTCTTACTGGACATGATCAGTTCGGGAAGTTCCTGCAGAAATGACTCCCGGGTGCCACCACTGTATGGACCGCTCGGCCGCGCCGCGCGCCAGGCCTTAGTACAGACCATGGTCCGGAGCGAAAAGGAGTGGCAGGCGGTCGCCTCCTTCTGCGAAGCAGAAATGTTAGCAAAAGAGGAAGCCTCACGCCCCAGCCGCCGGGATCCCGATCCCGATTTCCGGTCACCGTGGATATGGGCTTGTGGACGGCGAGCAATGGGTAGCTCGCCGTCCGATCGTCCGGTAACCGCCCGGATCGAGCCCAAGTCGTTGAAGGTGCGTACTGTTCCACGCGCGCCTCAAGGAGATGTCAGCAAACCATATAGGACCAAGCAGGGTTGAAGCCTACTGGGGTCAAGGTTCTGGTTCTGAAAGTAAGACTCGGTTCTGGTATGAAAGGCAACGAAGGAACAGGAGTGGGTTTTTAGTCAGTAAAAGTCTGATTCACCCTCTCGTCCGCCCAAGAGCGGGGGATGTCATTGGATGATTTTCCCACCGAAAAAAAGCTCACAGAGGCACCATAGACACTTTCGTGGAACGTGGTACTAATCGACGATTATCCCCGTAGGCGTTATGCTAGTGCACCCAAGGACAACCCCTGGTTGGTAGGAAACTATTGCAACATATGGATTTTTTCCTAATGTACTGAACAGCTGATATTTTTTCGCGATTTCGGCTTTGCTCTCATACTAAAAATTGTTTGTTATCATGAGCACAATCACGTGTTTAAGTATCGTACACTAATTTCCAGTCACCCTATATAGGGATATGATTTTCGGAGTCTTAAGTGAACTGGTAACACTATATGTTAAGACTATGTCCCCCTTGAACAATGTTATTAATATCCATCGATAGAAAAATAATATTCGCTCCTCATTAGCATTAAATAACTGTAGGACGCGGAACCTGAACCCCTTCATATCCGGCTCGAAGGACCAAATGTACATTCAGTTACGTAAATGTACAGTAAAGGGGTTGACGGTAGCCTATCAACAACCCTAGCTGTCCCTAACAGCCTAGCCCTAAATTATAGTTACAATATATACGTATATATATAGTGCGGGAAGCCTGTTACCAGGAGACCTAAGGCAACAGACGGAAGGTGGGAAGGATGAAGGGTGTATCGGATGGGATTTTCTCACTGCCGATCCGCAGCCTCACGGACCGACCAATAACTATGGCTGGGTAAGGCCAGAGCTATCGGCAACCATTTATAGGCGCAGTAACAGTGAGAGGAGTCGATGGTCTCGTCGTAGTGAAACAGCGTTGCTCGTAGCGTAGAAAGAGAGTTTATTACAGATTTACATGGTATTTATATTAATCTATTTACATGTATGAGTATATTAGTTATTAATGTATTTGTGTGAAACAACTGATGCAATCAATAATTTTAGTGACAAATAACTAATATTTACGTCAATTCGGGTTCACTGCGGTCACTGGCCTGCTGCGTCGGCATGTTCACACATTATAATCTTGCAATTGTCTTAATTAACTTAGATGTTGCAAAGCGTTTCTTCTTAGAATATAATATTCTATTGATAATCATAATTGTCACCATCATTATTCCAGCCGACTATTAAGAAAGAAAGAATAGAAAAGAAAGAAATCATTTTATTTGGCACACATGGATACACACGATTTAAAAACAAAATTTAAGACAACTAAGAAAAAACACTGACACAATGTGTGTCTCACGTGTGTGTATTATTATTATTATTTCTTCTTTATTCTTTATAAACACATATAAATTACATTTTTAAATATTTTTTTAAACAAAATCATACAAAAAAAAACATTTAAAAATATAAAAAATAGTACCCCACCGGTATCGGGAATAGGGTCCAAGCTACCGGCGGTCAGGGCTCCAGAGAAAGAAACAGGATTATTATTGAACTTCTTCTTTTTGGACGAATTTATCAATAAAGGATGTAAATAAGTAGGTATGGTTTTGAACGCGCCTAAACTGAAAGGAAGTTACTTAAAAATATCTTAAACTGACTTACTGAGTCCAAACTGCTATGTCTAGAAGTATGAAGTTTTGCACAGAGCAATTAGAACAAGCAAGATGAGCAAGTAGAATAAATTTTTAGTTAGGCTCAATTATTTCTTTAGCTAGGCAATCTACCATTGTGCTGAAAAAAAAAAGCTGAAAGCTGAAAGTAAATTTTCCTTCAAGCGTAAAATTCGGAACTACTACTTGAAGTCCTCTCAACTTTAGTTTCAATCTTCGTCATAATTGTTATATTTTAAGTTCTCTTAATTACAATGATTTCATATTTATCATAGTATTTATTAGTTTATTATATTAGTAAGCATATATACGCATTTTATTATTATAAGCCACTTAATTTAACGATACTACATTCTATTTCAAATATCTGTTGTTTATTTATTGTGCACACCTACCACAGTGTTGTCTTTTTTAACCCAATGATTGACTGGTAGAGAATCCCTTGTGGCATTAAGTCCGCCTATGTACCACCACTATTCATAAAGTTTAAATAAATAAATAAACATTCTTCCAATATAATGACATACCGATAGATTACAGATGCACCAAAATTCTTAAATTTAATTTTATTTATAGTTAAAAAAGTTACGTTTAAAGTAACGGTCGTGATTCCACGGCGGAGGCGACACAAACACACATAACTCACGAACTACCTATTGAGCCGAGACTTAACGAACCCGCCAAAGACCAAAGACCAACTTAAACAAACAACAAACACAGAGTCAACATCAAACTCTTTATTTTATTTTCCGTTCAAGAGAACAGGGGCTGAAAGTTACCTACATCAGGGAGTTTCAGGACAGTCCACCTACGAAATCTCCTCTTGAACGTTGCTTAAAACAATTTCCTCCTATCAAAGTTGAACAAGTAGTTTTTATTTGTTCATGTCACGTAAGTCCCCGGAGTTGTTTTGCTGTTAGTGACGCTATAAGCGAATTTACTGGAGTTTTGCTATGTCTAAAATGTTGCATGGTGACGTAAGACGTGGAGATAAATATCTTGGTCCATGATTGGGATTGATGTTGACATTGTGGCTTATATTTCAATCTGTTGGTAAAATAAATAAAAGACTTGAGATAACAGGCTGTGAAGAAATTGGAAAAAATATAAAAATTACTGGCCTGTTGGTCTAGTTGTTAGCGTGTGTCTAGCTGTTGGCCGAGTCTTCAGAATCAGACCCTTGGCCCCTGTAGGCTTCGACCCTACTGGGCCCCTACGGTTTGCTGACATCTCTTTGAGGCGCGCGTGGGACAGTACGCGCCGTCGACGACTTGGGCTCGGTCGGCGAACTACCCATTGTTCGTCGTCCGTAACCCGCGCCTACGGTGGCCGGAAATCGGGATCGGAATCCTGGCGGCGGTTGGGGCGTGAGGACCGTTACCTCACAAGATCGGCTGCCTCCTTTGCTAGCATTACTGCTTCGCAGAAGGAGGCGACCGCCTGCTACTCCTCCTTGCTCCAGACCATGGCCTGTACCAAGGCCCGGCGCGAGGGATCGCCGCCGCCGATCGCCTCCACGAGGACACGGCATTGCTCTGCCCAACGGTGGGGCACACCTCCACCGTGTGCTCCACCGTGTCCTCCGGGCGGTCCACACAGTGGCGACACCTGGGGTTCTGTGTCTGGGTGTGATTTATCGATAATATGTATGTATTTAGAAACATATAAGTAGGTTTATTTTATTTTTTTATTATTGATAGGCTCGCGTTTGACCACTATCTCACCTGACGGTAAGCGATGATGTGACCGACGATGGAGCACGCTTGCCTAGAAGTAACCTATTCAATCTTGACTTAAAGACCCCTAGGTTGTAGCTATCAGGGAACACAGACTCCGGCAGGGAATTGCACTCCTTAGCTGTACGCATTATGAATGTGTTCCCAAAACGCTTTGTACGTATGGGTTTATCAGTTGTCTGGCACCCATAGCACAAACTCTGCTCAGTTTGGAACTAAATGGCATTGTGTGATAGTTGTGGAATACCTATTACTTACTGTACTATTGTTATAAATTACCACGATAACTTTTTGTTTTTGTACGGAAGCATCCATAAGTAAGTGGCACGTTCACATGTCTCGTGAACCAGCATCAAGTCTGTTGTTGTATCTGATGCATTATAACACAAATAACCGAACACTACTCATAACATCAACAGACAAAGCCAATCAATTCCTTTCAGTACACTTCCAAACGTCAAGTTTTTCGTCTGCTAGCGTCATTTTAGCGGCCCGGCAACCGGTACGTGCACGATCCCTTGGGCCTGCAGGACTCCGCGGGTCACGTCGCGGCCCTGGATATACTCTGTTTATTGTTACCTAATATATAACATAATACATATATATTATTTACCCATACATTGACCTCTGCTGGGATCAAGGCTAAACGGCCGCATATTTTGTTAAATAATCTTACGTACCATGTATCTTGGCCACAACTTAGTGAACTAAATTGATGGTATTGAGCTTTGGGTTTTTGGGTTAACCGAAATTGATCAGAGGAATAGAAAAGTCTCTACGACACGGTTAGTACAGTAGTTTAGCGAATGGCTGTCGCGCTGCGTGTTGCGAGTTCGATTCCCGCGCGAAATAAATATTTTTATAAAGAAAGAAAGACAGAGAACATTTATTTGAGACTCGCACAGGACAATAAAACAAAAAAGTAACTACTTAATCTATAAATACTTAACTTAAATTAAAAGACAAAAATAAAAGACCTGTGCGAGGCTAAAAAGGCTCCAGTCTCAGCATATGCTGCGATATTTAACAAAAAGTAAAATTACGCAGCGCTGGTATGTCTGATAAATCCTATCTGTATGACCAACAGATAAGATTTCTGGGTGTCTTGTTGTAAGTATATATGTTTTTATCGCACCCACGTTACAGGAGCAGTTATTCCTAGTGTGTAGCAACTGATTTAAACGAAAGAAAATTATAATAATGGTAATGATTTACCCCTTTGTTTATGTTTCGAATAATTTAGAATTTTCATATATCTATTGTGCATAATATACAGTGTCTTTGATATTGACGCACAAACGAATACCACGGATCCAGTACATGCGTCTGGACCCCCCAGTTAGTTAATTTTTAAATTAAAATTTCTTTTTACTAAAAATATCATCGGGGTTGGTTAGAATAACGATTTTACACTGTGATTTATAGGATGAATACTTTATATAGCTCCATCTCTCTTTCTTGCTCACACGCTTGACATTTTAAAACGTAAGACTCAGCCCCCAGGTAAGTTACAACCGTTTCGTTCCAATTATCTTTCCGTTGATCGCCTCGAGTCGGCAACGCATCCTATTCCTTTGTTCTGACCACGTGACTGAGCGTTGAGATGACGTCAGAACAAAGGATTCGGAGGCATGGCCGACTCGAGGCGATCGACGAAAAGAGAATCGAAACGAAACGGTTGTAACTTGGCTAAGGGGGCTGATCCCAAAAACACACAGCAGAAGTACATACCAAGAGCCCACTCCCAAGTCACTACAGTACCACACAGTTACACATTGTCTCGGCACGTGTAAGGATCAAGGTGAACCTATTCAAATATTATTATTGATTATATTCATCAACACAAGAAGTAGGCATCCAAATTATATAAAAGGGGCTTTTGATGGAGAACTCAAGAGGTAAATTAACTCAAAGCATTCTTACAATTAAAAATGTGTTTCGGTCCAGCAGTCCACTCGAGCTATACCGAGAACACTAGTGGCATTGCTTTGTTGATTCAATGTTAATGTCAGAATATTTGATTTTTTGTGAGAAGGATGCATGACTGAGTTAAATAAATTAGTTCTAAGATTAAATAGTGTAATTGGCTTCGGCTGTTTTATTTAAAACCAATGTACCTCAACTATTTTGGAAGAAGTTATAATTAATCGCCTCATCCGTCCAGCGGGGCCCTCGGTTCTATTATGCTTGGAATACTTGAAATAATACTGACCGTAACTTTTGCCAATGTACCTCATGATTCATATAAGGATCTGTAAAAGAACAGAAGAAATTTAGCAAAAAAAAATTGCCTGCCCAGCAGGGCCCTTTGTGATTGGAATTCATACGTGTTCATGTATTACAAGAGGGCGTGTCAGATTTTAATTGACTAAAACTCACTCCTATGTTCCTTCTTTGCCTTGCTTTCCAATGTCCCGGGTTTTTGTTTCAGAAGCGAACTCGTGACTCTAGTAGGCTTTGGCCCTGCTGGGCCCCTACGGTTTTACGGACATCTCCTTGAGGTGCGCGTGGAACACTACGTGCCGTCGTTAATTCGGGCTCGGTCCGGACGGCTACCGAATGGCTTGACGGTGAAACTACCCAGTGTTCGCCCTCGTCTACGGTGGCTGGAAATCTGGGTCGGGATTCCAGTGGCAGGGGCGTGAGGAAGTCCGTTCCCTCACGCGTGCGGCCGCCTCCTTCGAGAGCATTACTGCTTCGCTGAAGGAGACGACCATCTGCCATTCCTCCTCGCTCCAGAACTTCGCCTGTACCAGGGCCTGGCACGACAGGTCGTTGCCACCGATTGCCCCCACTAGAAAGGGAGATGGTAAGGTAGGGTTATATTTTTTTAATACCAAGCAAAGCATGTCATTGTACAACCGTGAAAGCACAAATAATGTTTGCCTCCATGTCCCTCAACAGTTGCGCGTGTAAGTAGATTCACGAGTATAATTTCTTGTTGTCTACCTAAGGGAATACTTGATTTCACGTAAAATACGAATAAAATGTAAAACTCCTTTGAAAATTCCACATACTATAACAGTAATATGCTCCAGTCACGTTTTCAATCAATATGTGACAGATGAAAAGCAATATAAAAAACATTATTAACTTGTAATGCGGTTAACGTGGGATGTAGATCCATAATAATTCAATTTTATTTGATATAGGATACTCGTACATAGTTTAGTCACTGTAAATCCGATTTTAGTGACTTTTTTCTTAATAATTCTCGTGATATACGAGCGATTGCACCATTGCTTACCATCAGGTGGGATCGCAGTCAAGCACCCGTTTATATCTATTTAAAAAAAAAACTGGGCTTTCCCTTTATCATTGATCTTTTACTTTGTATCGGTATTTTAGTATGAGGATATTATTACTAAAATTAGAACTTGCTGACAGCTTTACAACTGGCAGTAAGTTTTTGTTAACCGTAAACCTAAGGCGTCATTATTATGAGCTCCGTTTCCAATGGAACAAACCATTAAATCGTGAAAAAAATATACTGTACCAAATATGAATTTTGCCGAAATGTGCAAGACAGAAATACGTATTTGGAACTGCTGTACTTGATGTTAAATTACCATCGCCTTTCAGTTTTAGAGTACTTAAACCAAAACTAAATTAGCATAAGTAAATACTATATAATCTATATACATAAAAGCAAAATACCACTCACTGATTAATCACCAAATCTAAGAAACTGTAACACTTACAAACTTAAAATTTGACAGGTAGGTTCTTTATAGGGTGTAGACATCCGTTAAGAACGGATTTTCCAAATTCATCCCCTAGAAGGATAAAACGGGGGTCCAAAGTTTGTATGGAGAAACCGACCTTCGCGCGGGCGAAGCCGCTGGCAGAAGCTAGTATACACATATATTTCGAGCAAGTTTGCAATACAAACATTTTCATACAAACGCAGCTTTAAACTACCAGGCTCACATAAGTACAGCAGGGGTAACACAACATCGGTAACAGAGCTCGCGTCAGACGGCGGCCGCAGTTACAAATGTTAGGTGTGCGCGCTGAAATATCGCGCCGAGATCAGCAAAGGATACACAGGAGGTTTGTTGTTGAGAAATTAGAGAAACTCATTCCAGTAACGTCTCATATCCTTCACGGGAAAGAAATGCGGTAACGTTTTGCTGAGTTGGGAGTTGAGATACATGACACGCCGAATGTGGAAGATTTGTGACGTCGCATCCTGTATGTTGCCTTTATAAATATATATGTATGTCATTTTGATGTTTTGTTTTTAAATTATTTTTTTACTGAGTGGCCTTTGCCAGACTTTAAACTATTATATGTAACTTATCTAGGATATGGTCTACCTGCGTCTCAATGTTTTATTCAAATTTTTTCAGCCATTCAGGAAAGATTAACAAAGATACAGACTCTCATATTTATAATATTAGTAAGATACGAATATGTCTCGAAAAAAAGGATATTCGAAAGAGTTATCGTGGCCCTGGAACTCAAAGTGACTTTTAGTCAGTAATAGTCTAAAACTTCCTCTCGTTAATAGGAGAAGTCATTTGATGACTATCTACTGAAAAAAAACGCTCGCCTGCTGATCACTATCTCAACTGATGGTAAGCGATGATATAGCCGACAATTGAACATGCTTGCTTAAAACTAGCCTAATCATTTTTTAGGGTTACGTACTTCGTCGGTAAAACGGTACCCCTAAAGCATCACTTCATTGTCCGTCTGTCAAGATCCTTTTTCTCAGTAACGCATAAAGGTATTAATTAAGCTGAAATCAATATTGAATACTCAAGTTTGCTACCCCAAACAGAAGTGAAAACATCAAATCTCAAATTTCTAATTCAACGTAATCTAAAGATAAAGCCGTATATGCTCCGTTTTGGGTTATATTTTGATACGCGCAAGGAAATCAAAAGTATGGGGTACCTATAAATAAGTAAATAAATAAAAAATATTTTTATTTCACATAGGCCTACATGGGCACTTATGAAACGTCAGAAGCTAGAGCACGGTTCCAAATTGGTCGTTTTCTATGAAGAAGAACCGGCAAGAAACTCCATGGTTACTCTTTTAAAAAAAGTGGTTGTTTACAATAATTTCAGTGTAGACCAGTAAATATTGTATCCAAAAGCACAATAAAAATACCTACTTTCCATTGACCTAGAATCTTGAAATTTAACAAGAAGCAAGGTCTCATAGCTCCAGTACCTAAAGAAAAGTCTGTAAACTATAAATTTGTTGTTACATCACAATGTTTTTTTTGTGATTCGGAATAATCTTTGAAACCATATGCGATAATTCATCATCATCATCATCATCATTTTGTAAAAATTTAGACTTCTTAATGTTTTGTATCAATCGTACCTAAACGACTGTCTATCCCTAAAACTCGAAGTGCCATTTTAGTCAGGCAGGTGTACTCCAAGCTGTTATCCAGAGCCTCGTGTGATAGATGGAGCAGCAACACTTGCCACTGATGTAGACTGAACGTCTCGCGTTTGATTGCCAACGCCGCTCCTGAGCTGCTGAGGTGAAACTGTAAATATGGCTACTGTTCCGAGTTGCCCGTTTTAAATGCATTCAGGGTTAATTTCAGGAGACTAAGCTAAATTATATACGTAGATATATAAAAATATAATAAAGTGTCTGTTTGTATTATCAAAATAACATTTTTTTGCTAAATGCAAATGAAAGTATATTCGATACTAAAATGCAATCTGTCTTTTTGTTCCGGCTAACCGTCGAAACAGCTGGACTGATTTGGCCGGGACTTTCACCACTGATATTACATAGAGTGATTTGGCTACTTTTTATTTCAGAAAAAGAATTAGGATTGCGTACAAAAAAAAAACAAATGGCAATGTGCTGTTTTACGAGTCTGACGTGGACAAAGTCGCGGGCACCAGCTGATTTTAAACAAATAGTTGGGTTTTGAGTTGCCAGAAAAAAAAAGTTATTTGATTATTGACACTAAAATCTATTTTACCCGACTACGAAAAAAAGGAATTACCAATTTAACCGTCTACATTATTTTATTATTATTACATCTAGCCTATACTATCCCACTGCTGGGCAAAGGTTTTTCTTTCTTTCTTCTTTCTTTCCTTGGGATAAATTTCTACTATTTCTACTATCAGGCGAGGGAAGCCACTGGCAGTGGTTTTTTTTTTAGTTGGATAAATCATCTAATTACATCTCTCGCTCTTGGGAGGAGCGAGAGGGTGTATCAGACTTTTACTAACTAAAAACTCACTCCTGTTTCTTCGTTACCTATTATACCAGAGCCGAGTTTTCCTTTCAGAAACAAAACCTTTAGCCCCAGTAGGCTTCCACCCTTCCGGGCCCCTACGGTTTGCTAACAAATCCTAGAGGTGTACGCCGTTGACGACTAGAACTCGATCCGGATGGTTACCGGACGATCGGACGGCGAGCTACCCATTGCAGCAGTGGCTAGTTACTTAATTATATAAGTTTACCACCAGCTTCGTATGACCGAGTTGGTCACCTCTACCTATACTCTACACTTGCCCCATAAAAGTCATGGCTATCTCTTAAACCATTAACCACACTACAGTTTTGAGAAATTATGATGACATTTTACAGTTGTCTCAGGCTCGGACAATTAAAGTGAGGATTTATCGCAGTTGCCACTGTGAAAATAGCGTAAAGTTGCCAATAAAAATAAAATAAACTTGCGGGAGCCGTTACATTTAAATTAAGTGTGTGCTTAATGTGTGAATGTATGCATTGTCACGGGTTTCTCTCGGAGATATCGTGCTGGCTACAGTTTGGTATACGTCGCTACTTTTGCATAACGTTCTTCATAATATGTGTGTGTCAGGGGTTTATTGATAAGATGCATGATAAGAGATAATATTAATAATTATACTACATTTCATTTAAATTTATGTGATCTTAACGTCAACGTCGAACGGATGATCGATGGGGCCGAAGGGTTCTAGAGTAGCACCGCGCACCGGAAGACGCAGCACTAGAAGGCCTACCACAAGGTGGACCGATGACCTGGTGAGAGTAGCGAGAATGCGATGGATGCGAGACGCACTTCGTTATTGTGACACTTGGGGGAGGCCTATGTCCAACAGTGGACATCTTTCGGCTGAAATGATGATGATAATGATGATCTTGACGTCGCGTTGTTTTAATAATTCATATTGATTTTGTCGGAATAATCGCACTATCACACTACCAATATAAAAGGAAAATCGTAAAATATTATTTGAAAGCACTTTGTTTATTGTACTTAGTTATAATTTCTGTTGATTGTTTATATTATGTTCTCAAACTTCAATTCTGTAATTTGCATTATAATTATCTTTGTTTTGCTTTGTAGGTTAGATATTAGATGAATGACTATTATATTCGATACAATTATTACAATCGTTTATGAAATAAATAAATAAATCAATCAATATTATAGATTTGAAAGTTTGTAAGTATGTTCGTGTATGTGTGTATGTTTGTTAGTTCTTCACGCTTGAACAGCTGAACGGAAATGGATAAAATTTGGCACCAGGGGTAGACCATGTCCTGATTATGTTCTCTTGGAACACTGGAATTTTCACAGCCCAACATTCTGATCTATACAGTATGACAGGCCTTATCACGGACGGACGGACAAAAATTAAAAGAATAAAATAAAAAAATATTCGACACTGAAAAATCACAGCAGCAAAACACAAGATCTAAAGATTATTGCTTATCGTATTCCCAAACACTTCCATATAACTGCACTTATTAACTCCCCTTCACCGTATCTATCGCCAGCCGCCACAGATAACTCAGTAACACAACACTTGGCAACGTATTACTGGCCGCCGATATTCACCAGCTGATTTACTGCCCCTGACGACTTGATACATCGCCCCCCCATTCTCTCGATATGTGACACATTACCGTAATTGAGGACATCCAACTACCTAGGACATCGGACGTCTGATTCTAATATAGATGGCTAAAAAGGAAGATTGATATACACCGAGTCCCAGACATCTACGTGCACTAGGACCATGGGTTCATTTCTGAAAGGAAAACCCGGGATTCTACAACGCAACGCTAAGAGGGAGTGGGTTTTAGACAGTGAAAGCACAAAATAGATAGATATAGAAATGAATCTACATACAAAGCGCGCTCGAGCAACGCACACACAAACACCGCTCACGGACACGATAATTATCTCGGCTCAATTCAGCTCAATGCGAGCTCGAGTGCTGTTTGAGACACGCGTCTGTGAACTTTTTTGTGAAAAATGTACCAACAAAAGAAAACTGTATTCTAAATGTTCAGTGGACGGTTGTTTAAATTCAACATTAAACAGTGAATTGACGTTTTTTAGGCTACCAGTTGTATCAGAGAGGTAAGTGGATATTTGCTTGTGTTTTGATGGTTTGTTTTAACGTAACACAGAACAGGCCCCGCGCGCCGAGAAAGAGATGATGATTTTGTGGAAATGTAATATTTTAAAAATTCAGATTAGTTAGGCATTTATCGCCGAGCGTAGGTATGAAAAATAAAGTACATACATGAGATTGACTTCTTTACCTATCTATTTTGTGGTAAAAGTCTGACAAGCTCTCCCACTCCGCCCTAGAGCAGGAGAAGTCATTGGATGATTGCCCATCTAAAAAATGGCATCTACGTGCAAACATGGATCCAGTAGATGATTCTGGATGGTGTGAAGTGGTGGAAATATTCGTCGGCGTTTTTTTTATTAAAAAATATCGGTACTATTTATTTTAAAGTGAATATAATCTTTATTCTAATCATTCCATCGTCGTACATACGGTGTACATCACATTTTTGTGCGTCGATGTCTGATACACGGAGTATAGCATAGCATAGCATAGTCAACCTTACAATGTTCCCACTGTTGGGACTCAGGCCTCCTCTCTAGGAGAGGGAAAGGGCCGTAATCCACCACGCGGGCCCAGTGCGGGTTGGTGGATGTCACATGTCTTCGAATTCTTGGTTCTACCGGTTGCCGGTTGGTTATGCCGGTTTCCTCACGATGTTTTCAGTTGTGATGAAATAAATTACACAAAGTAATACGCCTAGCTGGGTTTGACACGGAGTATATCGGAAATTATTTGTGTGCGATTATTATGTGAGAGTAATTATCGCAAAAATGAATCTCTGCCATATTATTACGTGGTTATTAATCTTAGGAGTTATTTTCAGATCGGAATCAAATCGAAGAAGGTCGTAGCTAAGTAATACACTGGCCTGTTGGTCTAGTGGTTAGTGACCCTGACTACTATGCCAGAGGTCGTGGGTTCGATTCCCACCCAAGACAAATGTTTGTGTGATTAGTTTATCAGTTTTGTAACTACCTGGGTTTAATTTATCAGTAATATGTATGTATTTAGCGTGATACGTGCCCAGTCCATTGCCATTTCAATTTTAGGGCTTGCGTATTAAGATGGTAGGTGGACAGCTAAAACTACAGTGTGGAAAGGGCCAAAAGAAAAAGAAGAGTAGGCAGACCAAAAAGAAGGTAGGCTGACGATATAACTGATACAGCAGGAAATAATTGGCAAAATATAACAAGTGACAGGGACAAATGAAAGGAACTGAAGGAGGCCTTCACCCGTGGAGGGGCCCTAACGAACTTACTTACTAAAATAATAAGGAAAAACTACTAACAAATTATAAACAAAAATAGTACTTAGATTTAAACTTTATAATCTTATGTTAAGGGTAATGGGAAATAAAGGCTTTTTTTATGTTATTTATGTATGTATTTAGAAATATATAAGTATTTTTTTTTTTTTTTTTTTTTGTGTGTGGCCTCTCGCAGGTCAACCTAGGAGGTTGTCGGCTGCTTAACCGGACTTGCCTGTGGCGGCCTCAATTCGAGAATCAAAGCCTCCAGCCAGGGCTTATTTAACTAACTTAAAAACTAAGCGACTACACGCTAAGGGCACCCCCTGTGGGGTACGGACCTCGGCTTAGGGCGTCGCTGGGGGGGGACAGCAAGGGACGGGCTGGATCGAACAAATAAATATATAAGTATGTTCATCAGTTGTCTAGTACTCATAATACAAGCTCTGCTTAGTTTGGGACTAGATGACGTTGTGTGAACATTATGGAATATTATCTTAGCAAACCTTCATCCTTACGTGCCACAGAACAAAAAACACACTGAGCTGTTGATCCCGGTTGTCATTTGTATATCTTTAACAGTTGTTACGGATAATCTGATTGTCTGAAGCCGGAAGATCTGACGCCAGTGTTGCCAAGGAGTATCGTGTTATCCTAACTGGTTTATCGAGGTCAGGTATGCAGTCGTTCTTTGTAAAATACCTACTGGTATACAGGGATATTTGTAAAATACTATTAACCTTGCAGGACTGTATTACTAACATCATAAACAACAAATTTTGTTCTATGACTTTTTCCAAAACATAACTCATTTACCAAAAACAAACTTTCAAGATTTCGTTGTTTTATCGAAAGAGATCCCCGCTCCCCTTCGCTATTGTACTATCGCTGGCTTCACATAGACTTCGTAATATTCAGAAAGTTCAATTTAAATATTTTTATTTTTCTATGAAAATCTGATGTGACTAAAATATGATAAATTTTTAAAAGTCATAGAACAAAAGTTGTTGTTTATGATGTTAGTAACATAGTCCTGACTGGTTGCCAGTGTTTTACAAATAACCCTGTATAGCTGCATCCTATTGGACTCGAAGTCGATCCTAACTTAATTTTCAGACTAACTGTTAACTGGTTTTATTTGACAGTTTAGGTACTTTATTTGACAGTTTAGGTACTTTATTTGACGTAATTTATTTTCACTACTATCTTCTGCCAGTGGTTTCACTCTCGTGGGTGTAGAAAATTGCATCGCAAGGGAACATAGTCCCGGCAAAAAGTCCTATGTGCTATTAGGACATGGTCTACCAGTGTGCCAAATTTCATCGAAATCTATTCAGCCGTTGTGTATCTACGTGATGTTCCATAGTTATAGCCTAGGGGTCTTTGAGTCAAGAGTAAATGAATGGGTTACTTCTAGACAGAAAAAAAAAAGAAAGAATGAAATATATTTTGTTTGGCACGCATGGATACACACACTGTAAAAATAAAATTTAAGACAAATATATAAAAAAAGAAAAAAACACTGACACAATGTGTTTTTCACGGCTACGCCAAATATGTCCAGTTCAGCAAAAATGCCAAGCATGCTCCATCATTGACATTTCTGACCATCACGTGAGAATGGTGAAATAGTGTTCAACGAGAGCCGATCAATATAAAAAAGGTAAAAACTGTCTACCACAAAATGATAGTCGTCATTTGTTGGCTGAAACTATTCGAGAATCTCAATCCCAACTTTTTTCTGACAAGTGAACCCAATTCAATTTATTCAAATAAAGCTCAAAATTGAATCACATTCCTGTCAATGTCTTCATTTTTATTTCACTTAGAACTATATTGACAGACCTTTTCGATCTGGCCTTGTATAAAGGCTTTTTTTTTATAAAATCTATACACATGACCTCCAATCTCTGCGGCTGGCGGCGTAAAACTACACATCTTACCTTTGTACGTGAATTTTATTCTTTGATTTAGTCTAGTCTTTGATTATATTCGTGTGCTTTAAAAGTTGGACTGAATTCAATTATTTTTAGTAAAACTGCTTATTTTATTTTTTGTGTTTTGAACACATACCTTTACGCTTGTATGCCCTAAAGGGTTAGGTAGCACTGTATTCTATCATATACCTAGATTTAACCGCGTATATGGTTTTGCATTTTCTAACAGTTGGGTATCCTGTGTTAAATTTTGTACAATAAGTGGCGCCAGTGACTGAATAGTTGAAGGGGAATCGTTTGTCTTGGTATGGTCATGTGAAGAGGAGGGATGAAACGCATGTTACTAAAAGAGTTATGAGCATACATGTGGATGGATGGAGAGAGAGGCCAAATAAAAGATGGATGGATTGTGTGAAGAGTGATATGAAAGAAAAGGAAGTTAGTGTTAGCATGACGAGAGAAAGGGCAGAATGGAAGAAAAATACGTATTGTGCCGACCCGAAAAAACTTTTTCCGGAAAAAACCATCAAAATTGGTTATTAAAGAAGCGATTCACATTTCATATTTTGGTCTGAAGATGATTGAGAGTCATGATGCGAATATCTCGCTATCCATTTTGTACACAAGTAACCTAATAGCAGTTTTTTTTAATGTGGGAAATCATTCGATGACTTCTGTGTGTGTGTCAGACGTTTACTGACTAAAACCTTCTTGTGTCCTTCAGTTGCCCTTTATGTTCTAGGACATAAAGGGCAACATTGGTTAGGTTTCTTTTCAGAAATTCCTCGTGGCCCTTTATTTTTAGGGGGGAAATCATTCAATGACATCTTATGCTCTTTGGTGGAGCGAGAGGGCATGTGGGAAATCATTCGATGACTTCTGTATGTGTGTCAAACCTTTACTGATTAAAACCCACTCCTTCGTTGCCTTGCATTCCAGGGATGGGTTTTCTTTTCAGAAGCAAACCCATGGCCCTAGTAGGCTTCGACCCAGCTGGGCCCCTACGGTTTTGCTGCCCTCTCCTTGAGGCGGGCGTGGAACAGTACGCGCCGTCACCACTACGCGCTGTCGACCTTGTGGCCCTAATGGTAAGGAACCTTATTAACATCTATAGTTTAGATTTAGATTATAGAATCAGATAGAGTGCTGAAAGGTTGATAAATCACTGAAATACATTAAAGAATTCATTGTAATTGATGTGGACTAGACAGTTATTGTTACTGTGTGTATCTACTAGACAGCTTAGGCTTTGTCAAAGGTTATTATCGAAAAATTGTGACGCTGTTTGACAAAAATGTAGATAACTATCTAGAACTTAATTCTTCAATATTTTGTAGGTATCTGATTTTTTTATAGGTACAGGTCATTTATTGATTATTCATACTTTTCTTGCTTTTTTTATATAGCCTCTTTGGTGTGAATCTGTGAATGTGATAACACTGTAGACTCCACGAATTCTTAGATTACTTCTTGTTACGACGACTCACTTTTTTATTATGATTATTTTTATTGCGCTTCTGGGCACAATATTGACTGGTCTACGCTGTTCTTACATAATATCTATTAGTACTATAATATGGAAATATTGTAACCTCAACCACTTTTTTTAAAAGAGTAACCATGGATTTTCTTACCGGTTCTTCTCCATAGGAAACGACCCATTTTGAACCGTGCACTAGCTTCTGACTTTTTATAAGTGCCCATGTAAGCCTATGTGAAATAAAATATATAATTTCACAGTACTTACTGAGATCTGGTCAGGTGAACTCAGACAAGGTAGAAATCAATCTTGTCAGAAATTTATCAGAGATAAGAGAGACGGAGATGGTAACAAACATTGCTTTCAGTTATAAATCATTGCTGACCCTGTTGGGGCACAGCAACATTATTGTATAAGTATATTTAAATCAATTATACGAACAACTAAGTACATAAAAAATAACCTTTACTTAAATACTGTCGTCCTGATTAAAAAAAACTAGGCAAGTGCAAATCGGAGTCGCGCACTGAGGGTTCCGTAAAAACTTATCAATGTAAATATTCAATATTCCCGAATGGAGTCTTGAAGATTTTTTAGGAATAGCAAAAACGTTTTTATTTTGTGATATAACAACAAATTTACTGTTCTCAGATTTATTCCTACACCTGTGCTATAAGACCTTGCTTTATACCAAATTTCAGGATTCTGAGTTAACTAGAAGTACCCTATGAATTTTGATTCCCTTAAGATAATTAAATATTCGCCTGTTTTATGCGACATAAACGGCCGCATCTTTTTTTTTGTCAACTTAGAAATTCGATATTTTTCACCGCTTCAAAGGACCGCAGACCTAAGTATATCGTTTTAATTTCAACTCGACACCTCCACGCGTTCCCGAGACAAAAGGTCTTGACAGCCAGACAAACAATTTGAACCTATAAGGGTTCAATTTTTTCCTTTTGAAGTACGGAACCTAATAAAGTGTTAAAATATTGTTTTCAGAGATTTTATCCATACACACCGTTTACAGAATCCAACACCTGGTGGTACCCGCGCTTACAGTCTCTACATTACCTACGAATATGTACACTTTTAATGTAATTATTATTGTCGACCAAACAACAGTTGGTGTTGACAGAACGAAATTAAAGAGTAATCGTATGAAAGCATTTACACCGTTCGGTTACTACGAAATCAGTTGATGAAGATAATTTAAATTACATCGGACTTTCCAGCGGTTGTCGAAATAATTATGGCTGTTAAATACTTTAATTATTTGTTTAACAGCATATGGCGTGTCGCGGGCAGTTGAATAAAGGCATAATTTATTAATCGCAATTTCTCATTACGGCGATAGGTAGGTATTCAGTAAATCTAGGAATAATTAACGAAAGAAAAATCATAATATATACTCATCATACTAACAATGGAAGGCAAACACTTATGCATTATAAACAGAAGTCGGAATTAGGTAGAAAGGACTTAGGTTAAAAATGTACTGAGAGTAGTGGTGGGCGAGCGGTAACGGCTCCGACTTACGAGTTGTAGGTCGCGGGTTCAAACCCAGCCAGACGCAGACCGGTTGTACATAATATGTCATCACTGGCAACACGCACAAGTAGGACAAGTCAGTCAGACATAATCCCAAATCAGAAAAACGAGGGGCTTAACAGCTTTACTGTATGAATTGCATGTGCCATAGCCACTGAGCCCCCACATTAGCGATTGAAATCAAGCAATGGCTGTGATTTAAGGGGATGCAACTCGACATAAATTTTCACTGTTTTTCATACAACCGCTCTTACGCGATTATGACGTTATTACACATTTTTCATTAGATATTTTGGAAACACAGTATCTTGTAGATATTATCTAGGCTTCTATTGAAATCAATTTATAAATTTGTGTAAACTAATCCAGTAAAGACCTATGGAAATCTGCTATTTTGCATAAACTTTGACACTTGATAATTTGCTTAAAAATTTAAAAACGATAACCATCGAAGCCTTGCTAATTTAATCAAGATTCTAAATGACAACCATTTTTTTTTTTAAAAAACTTTTTATGGTTTAACAAATTTTGTAAAATATGCTAGTAAATCACGGAATTACCGAATGCTAACAGAGTTTTCAGTTTCAGTTTTTTCGCTTTGCCATTTTGTCAAACATCGCGTTGGATTGCTTTAGATAAAGTAACAAGCTTTTAAACCATGCTCGATGTTGACGATAGGCGAGTGGAAAAGGACCCTCTTAACAGTACCTACCCCTTTGAACCGGAATACAGCAATGTTCCTTTATTGCAATACTGTATTATTATCCACAACAAAAGCATTTAAGCATCTCAATCATAAACTGAATTTCATTTTTACTGGACTGCGCCAGGCCTTATTACGAGCAATGGGTAGTTCGCTGTCTGGCCGGCCAGTAATAGTCTGAACCGAACCCAAGTTTTTTCCTTTTTACTGTACGAGAATTTATTGTAATTTTTATTTTCCATTTTTGTCATTTATTTTAAGTGATCTTGTATATTTTTATTTTATTTTATTAACTGGTAGATATTTGTGACGTTAACCGTAAGTATAAGTTGGTATTTAATAATAATAAATTAATAAAAAAAAAACAATTATTTTACTAATATAGTGCTACTTGCTGTTGCGAGGGCTGTAAGGTTCATTTTCCAAAAAAAAATGCGTGGGATTCTGTTGGATTTTTTTTAAGGTTGAAAATCATCTAATGACTTCTACGGCTCTACGGTGGAGCGAGAGGGCGTGTCAGATTTTTACTGATTAAAATCACATCTATGTTCCTTCAGTTCCCCTTTGGGTTCCAGGACCACGGTTTTCCCTTTCGAAAGTCAACCTACGGGGTTCTGTTGGATTTGGAACAAAGCCACGGGTAAAATCTTGTTAGGCATTTGTGAGTACAAAATATGTATTATGTAATCACGTTATTTTCACAACCTTGTCACGTTATGGGTTTGACATTATTATGCCTTTGTAATAATTTATATTGAACTGACGTAGAAAAATTGATTACTTAATATTTATTATTTAGATTGTCTTGTGATTTATGTGAATGATTTAATATTTATTACATTTATTACCATAATTTTGGTTTTATTTGTCAATTCTTATTTAAGTTAAACATAGACATACTTGCGCCTCTTCCCATGAGGACAAGCAGTAATTTGAAGACAGTGCCTGCTTTAATCCGTAAATTCAGAATTATTTTTTATTTTGTTTATGCATAGGCTCGCGTACTTTATCTCACCTGATGGTAAGCGACGATGAAGCAGAAACGTACGTGTGTTAATCTGCATTATCCAGCAAATTAAATTAATAGTATCGACAATTTCGACTGGCCTGTTGGTCTAGTGGTTAGTGGCTCTGACTGCTGTGCCGGAGGTCGTGGGTTCAATTCCCACCCAAGACAAATGTTTGTGGGATGAACACGATCATTTGTTCTGTGTCTGGGTGTCATTTATCTATAACATGTACGTATTTAAAAATATATAAGTATATTTTTATTTATTTATTAATTTGTAAATTTACGGAAGAGACTGGACCTCGCGACACAGGATATCCTAGTGTGGGGGCCAGAGATATATTGTTTATTTTAGTTTGTAAGTCAACTGATGTACCTAATTTTGTGTATCTTGTACTAATGTTTAAAAAAAAAATCACTTATCTAGGACTCATAACAAAAGCTCTGCTTAGCTTCGGACTAAACTGCGTTGTGTGATAGTCGTGGAATATTATTATTATTATAATTTAAGATACTCGGTGGTAACAAAATTATAATATACTAGCTTCTGCCAGCGTCTTCGCTCACGTAAAAGTAGATTTCTCCACACGAACATTGGACTCCCGTTTCATTCCTTTAGGGGGTGAATATTGGTAAATCCTCTCTTAGTGTTCACCTACGTGATAAAAGGAAGCCATTTGCAAAATTTCACGCTCCTAGTCCCAATAGTTTCAACTGTGCGTTGATACCTATGGCAGTCAGTCTGTTTCTCCTTTTATTATGTATAATAAAACATCCCCCTTCTTATAGTAGTAGTAAGTAGTTGTTTTTAATATTTCTTATACTAAAATACCATTTAAAATCCTTCAGCCATAATTACTTTAACTTCAATAACATTGGATTTTCATACAAACTATCATCCCCTGTTTCAACCTCAGAAGGGGGTTGATTTCTACAGATATATAATTAGGACATCTCCACACCATCTACAGAGCATACATTTAATTTTTTAGTCTCTTGCTTCAAAAACATAGAACTTTCATACAAACTTCCAACCCCCGTTTTACCCCCTTAGGGATAGAGTTTCGTGAAATCCGTTCTTAGCGGACGTCTACACCCTATAAGGAACCTACCTGCCAAATTTTAAGTTTGTAAGTGTTATAGTTTCTGAGATTTCGTGATTAATCAGTGAGTATTTTGCTTTTATATATATAGATTGTTGCCGCCGGCTTCACCTCTTTCCCAAGGGAACATACTCCTGAAATAAAAAGTAGACTCATGTGCCAAATTTCATTGAAATCCGTTCAGCCATACAAGCGTGAAAAAGTAAAAAATATATACAGACACACACTCTCACACATTTTAATAATAATTTGTGATGACAAAAAATACAAAAGAAAACAAATAAACTCCTATTGATATGTTAAATTAATGAAAACAAAGGACCAGAAATATTTCCCGTAAACCACCAAATTCTAACATTAGTATTCAATTACACAGATGAAAAATTTAAACAATGCAATTACGAGTTGGTCATCAATCGGGCGGCATGTCGGGGTGGCTCGGGGGCGCTCGAGGGATTTCGGGGGTGTTCGGGGGGCCTCGGGTAGTTTCGCAATTTGTCATCCGTGCGCGATGACAGACGGACGGACGATTTTCATGATTTATTAAATGCATAGCGCTGACGTATTGCAGCGCGCGAACGGGGGCGTATTCTGGGAACTGCGAAGTAAATAGAGTTATTTATTGCTAGTCGAGTAATTGTTTTCATTAGTTAATGCTTCGGTGTTTTTGTTGTGTCGCAGTAACACCTACGATTGTTTACAGTTCCCCGGCTATGGAAGTGTTAATTACTTATTTATAAGTGTAGCAGGAAACAAGAACACTGCAATCAATTTTCTCTTTACGTTGCTGTAAGGATTATAAATAATAGTAGTAATTTGTTAAAACCTTTCCTTCAGCTGTTGTATTTTTATTATTTGAGTAATATTAAATTTACTCTATAGAATGACGTATATAACATATTATATGACAACTTTTGGTTCATATTACATGTTAAGTATCACTTATTGAACTACAAAGCCCGATGTTAAAAGTAAATAATCTGAATTAATTTGTACATCTCATAATCCATTTGTAGGTAATATTCTTTGTTGACAACACATCGCTCACACTGTGGAATTAGTTGTAAAAACAAACTAATTCGATCAAATGCTTCGTCGAAGATGTTTAAAATAAAAAAACAATTTTCGTACAATGTCGTTTCAGAATAGGCGCTCGGGTGCACATAGTTCATACAAACGTTAGGACACACTCAAGGGTAAAGCTTGGACCGGCTGTATTCTGAACTACAATACCCGAGCGTAAATATGACGCATCGAACTTTATAGTAAGTGCACCCATATCCGTCACGTTCGCGTCACGTCACTGGTCACGTCAAAAGGTATCACATTAATATTATAAAGGCGAAAGTTTGTGAGTGTGTATGTTTGTTACTACTTGACGCTCAAACAGCTGAATGGATTTCGATGGAATTTAGTACACGGATAGACTATGTCCTGGAGTAGCATATAAGATACTTTTAATCCCGGTAGTATGTTCCTTGAGAGCAGTGGTGGCCGAGTGGTAACGGCCTCGACTTACGATTTGTAGGTCGCGGGTTCAAACTCAGCCAGGCGCATTACTTTGTGTAATTTATTTCATCACCACTGCTCTCAAAACGGTGAAGGAAAACATCGTGAGGAAACCGGTATGACCAAAAATTCGAAGACCCGCACCGGGCCCCCGCGGTGGATTACGACTCGTTCCCTCTCCTAGAGAGAAGGCCTGAGTCCCAGCAGTGGGAACATTATTAGACCGACTATGCTATGCTATTTTATGTTCCACTGATTGGGGAAAGCCTCCTTCACCCTGCTCTGCACACGTCTATCCTTGGCAATTGCGGACTAGGCTCTCGGGTAACTCTGTAAGAGTTACCCGAGTGCCTAGCCCCCAGAGGGACTAGCAGTGGTGATGAAATAAATTACACAAGGTAATGCACCTGGCTGGGTTTGAACCCGCGACCTACAACTCCTACAATAAGTCGGGGCCGTTACCACTCGGTGACTACTGCTCTAAAAAGGGAACATAACTGGCTAACTAGAACTAGAACACTAGGAGATAGTCGTTAGTAAAAATTCTAGAATTAAGAAAGGATTCTCTCACTCGCTACGTCTAAAAATAAACCTTCCAAGGCTGCAAATTGTTTGAAAGAGTAACTGTGGCCTTTACGCTCTTTTGCTTCAACGTGGAGCGGAAGAACTCAGTTGATGATTTCCCACCACAAAAAAATCTTCTCTTCAAAAACATACATTAGACTGACGCACACGTGTAACACGCCTGATTCGTACGTAGAACGATGTCACGTGGTATCGCGTGGCGTGGATCAAGTATCAAATTTGTAATAGGTTAAGTTTTATATGGGTCTATGCCACCCGAAATAAAGTTATTATTATTATTATTATTATAGCTCTACAAGTCTAGTTTCCATATAAAATGTATGGAGACCGACGCGCCCAGATCAGCGTGTGTGACACAAACGTTCTTGTCTTCAAAAACATGTTCCTTACTCACTGTTCAGTTGGTATTCTAACCTTCTACATGCATTCTCTCTCTCTTTCTCATCTCTAGATACTGTAACTCTCAGTTTATTGTTGTAAGTGGGTTTATAATTCATAAGCCATGATTTACAAGGCAGACTTCTAAAACTGAAATTAAACTGAATTTTGGGCAGATATATCTTAGGTTTAATATTTAAGCGTCGTTTAGGTTAACTATTCATTCAACCTAGAGCTGAGCTTGCTTCAGTTGTATGTTAGATTATTTTAGCAAGCTAAGCACTGAGCCTTTCTCAAAGTGTTATTATAAAATGTTAGTATTAGCGCTATAACAAAATGTATACAGTTCTACTGAGAGTACTCATCTGGTGTCCATTTGGTTGTGCAAACTCAGATGCGTGCACTTAAGGTCCATTTTAATACTGTCTCAGTGCGGTGTAGCGACTCTGGTTTCTTCATGGTGTCTAGTTTGGTAGCTTACAGACACCATGGTGGCGCAACCGATCGCGCCACCATGGTGTCCCGGTGAAATAAAACCCTTATCCTTGTTACCCAACAAGTTCTCAACCACATTCGTCTGTCTGTTCACAATAAATCTTAAAACTACTACCCATCAGTATAAAACATTAGTTTTAGTATATGTGAAACCCGAAACACGTGTCTAGTATTTTTATTTAAAGAATCTATGTCGGGAATCGGACTCTTGAATTTTCTTTTCAATCGCGCACGCGACATCCCTACGTACAGCAGGTGGAGCAATACCAGCCAACGGATAAAGCTTATTAAGCGGAGTCGGTTTAAGGCATCCCGATATAATTCGACACGTCTCATTCAAGGCGATGTCTACTTGTTTTGCGTGTACTGATCGGTGCCACACGGGGCACGCGAATTCACCATGAAAAGGAAACTATATGGAAAGCACTAAATTGGTTGCGAACCCAGGTAGGCCGCTGCAAACACAACTTGGCAAAATGGGGTTTTATAGACCCGTCGGATATTCAATGTGACTGCGGTGCTCCTGTTCAAAACATGAGCCACATACTAGAATGCCCCAAGTGCCCATACACCTGCACTCTGGAGGATTTGATGAGTGCTACCGATGCTGCTATTAATGTAGCCACTTATTGGGCCCAAACAGTTTGACGAGTTTACCATCGAATCGAAAAGAAGAAGAATAAGAATCTATGTACTAAATTTCACAATTGTACCTACCGAACATGAATAATCACAAAGTTATAAGCTTGTTACGTTACCTGGTAGTCTGCAAAAATAATAATAAACATAATATATTTATTTACCATAAAAATACAAAGTTTTAGGTTACAAAAATACAGTTTATGTTGGGAAATCTGTACAATAAATAATACTCTACCTCTTAAGCTAGGTATACCTGTATTATACTCGTAGGAGGTCGTTTACGGTCAGGTTTACAATTATCATCATTATAGAACCCTGGACTGTACCAAGGCTCGGCGCAAGAGATCGTTGCCACCGATCTCCCTCACGAGGATACGGCGGTTCTTTGCCCAAGCGAGGCACACCTCTACCGTATGCTCCACCGTGTCCTCCGGGCGGTCCACACAGTGGTGGCACCCAGGCGTCACTTCCGCACGAATCCGGTGCAGGAATCTCCCGAAATGACCATGACCGGTAAGAACCTGCGTCATGCGGAAGGTGAGGACGCCGTGAGGTTTTTCAAGCCACTCCTCAAAGAGGGGACTTACCGACCTGCCGTGACCTGCGTTGTACTTAGTCTCGGTGTTTTTTTTTATTTTATTTTATTTTATTCGGTATAAACCAGTGCTTCACTGCGATCCTACCTGATGGTAAGCAGTGATGCAATCGTGGTGTCCAATTTGTGACCTTTTTAAATATTTTTGGAAAAAAATCTAACCTGCTGTAAAAAAATTTGGAAAGGATCCAGTAACTGATTCTGAACAAACTATATTTAGGTTTCGCATACGCTAAAAATAATGTTGTATAGTCCATTTAATTAAAAAGTTAAAAATTTTCATTGGATGTTTTAAAAGAATAGGACCATTCGCGACATCGGTTACTGACGTCTGGTCACCGCAACCCACAATAAATTAAACGGCTACCAATTGGGATGAATATTGATGCTCTTTGTTGAAACTTTACATTTGTCACGCTCGTGGATGCAGGTAACACGATAGAATAGAATAAAACGTTATAGTACACCAAAATAGTAACCAAAACTTTAACAACGATACTACTTATCCCAAGATTATAAGAGGAGAGATACACTTTTTGTCTTTTAATCTTCCAAAATTATTTAATGACAAAAAATCATCATCATTTCAGCCGAAAGACGTCCACTGTTGGATATAGGATAAGTGTCGCTACAATTAAAGGTCCTGTGCGTTTCGCATCCAACAGATTCCCGCAAAATTTTCCAGGTCATCGGTCCACCTTGTAGACCGGAAGACGCAGCGTTGGACAAAAAATATTTTCATTAAATGATTAATTAACTCCTTCGCAGTGCTCGGGAGTTAATTATATAAATTCTCCACTGCGCTCGGGATTAATACTTAGCAACCTTCGTTTCGTTCGGAATTCAACATACCGCCCGCGACTTTAAGACACTTTATCACCTAGTCACATAATCTACTACTAGATTATTTTTCAATACACTTCCTCGAAAACTGACTCTTATCGTACTACGATTAGGTTCAACATGCCATGTGTTTTTTTTATTTATCACAATAAGGGTTTTTCTCTTTCCTATTTCATTACAGTCAACGGTGATTTTTTATTTTTTTTTTAAGCAAAGAGGCAGGCTATTTTTTGAACATTAGGATATATATCGGTTTGATACTTTTGCTTCTCTTTCAACCTGCAAAGATCAAGCGCGGGAAAAAAAGCATAGAAAATACTATTAGCTAACAAAAAAAAAAATAAGATTTGAAGAGAAATCTTTAGTTGCCGCCAGATATTGTGATTAAGGTAAAAAATACTTGTTATAGCCTGCCGCCATTTTTATCAAAACTAAAATGTATGGCAACTCTGTATTTTTTTTTTCAGTGCAAAATGAACAAAAAAGCGTCGTAATTTTTAGAAAAAGTATTTCTCCGTAAGTATATTGAAAAACATCGTTTGATACACGTGGAGTTTTATCACTGCATCACTTGGCTCCATAACACCTCGCCTATACGGCTCGGGTGAATTTTGCCTTGGTTGCAATGACACACTTTCTCCACTTGTATGAAAATGAAATACAATAGAATAACAAAAGGAACAGAGGAAGAGAATTAAAAAATTTGTCAAGAATATTATTCTTAGATCCCCAAACTCCATTTTTTTATCCTTTGCATATGTAAAGTTAAAACTAAGCATAGGGCATGATGATCAACGTCAGTAAAAACCAAATCAGTAGACAAAACACAGCCCAGCCATCTCTGCTAATAAAAAATAACGGACCAAAACCCCATTTCTTAAAACACCATCACATTGCAACCTATAACTCTAATTCTTAGACTTTAGACGCCAGCTCTATCTGCTAGCCCCCATAAATTTAACAAGACATGATACATGGTAATAATGTATGGAGGACCGAATTCCGTTTGGAATGGTTGCTCCTAACCGCGACACAGACTTGGCTGAACGCCATTCGACTGTTCTAACTAAGGAATGTTTTCAGTTTTTAAGATCTGCTGGAAGATTATGGGAGCCTGGTAGATTGAGATTGGGGTGGTGATGTGAAAACTACTCGACAATTATTCTGCTTATTTTTTCCCAATTAAATTGGGGTCCGGTTCTGGTGGACACGGCTGAATCCCAGTTTAACATGGGGTAACTATCAATCTAACCCCCGTAACCCAGTAACTGAGTAAATAACACAATACCCCTTGGTAATACTGGTTAGATTTTCTAGTCTTTGTTTAAGTTGTAATAAACCAGTGCTTGACTGCGATCCCACCTGATGGTAAGCAATGATTCAATCATCGATGGTGAGGCGCACTAGTTTAGACCCTATTCATTCGAACCTTGATGTCAACTAAATTATAGTTGGACGAGAAGACCGCAGCAGGCAAATTGTTCCAGTCCTTCGATATACGCCGTTCAAACGACGAAGCGAAACGTAAGGGTACTCCCCGTACGTCGGGTTGTCCGATGGTAGAAAGGAGATGGCGGAATCAAGTCATGCAATTCCCGCGCAAACTCTCCAAAATGCAACCTGTAAAATACCGAAAGGCTGGCTACCCTGCGCCTGTGCTCGAGGCTTTGTAGAAATTTTTGATTACCCACAACTTACTGCCTACAGAACTATGTGTGGTAGGTTCGTTTTCCGACCTGATCAAATAGTAGTAGGTACAACCTACAAATAGTGATTCCGGCTCATGTTTTCTGTATGTGAATTATATTAAAAAAAAAACAACATATAAAAAACTGCAACTGAGAGACTAACAGCTTAAACATAGTGAAAGAGATTTTAGCAAAACCGTAAGCGGATCCAGCAGAGCCATTGTCTGCTAGGGCTGAGGGAAATTTCTGAAAAGTAAACCCGTGATCCTAGAAAACAAAAGGCAACTGAAGGACACAGGTGTAATTGTGGTCAGTAAAAACCTGACACCCCCTCCTACCTCATCCTACAGCGGGAGAAGTTGAATGATTTCCCATCACAAAAAAGGTACTTTACCAGAGAACTTGTTCACTATTTAGTTTCAGCTATGGTATCCACAACTTAAAAAGTGACAAATAAAAATCGTTTTTACAAAGAAATGGAGAGAGATTTCAGACTTTTACTGACTAAAACCCATCTATGTTCCTCCAGTAATGAGATTACTACAGAGTTATAACTTCATCCAACAACACATCATTTTATACTTTTTTGTTGTTTTATTTTCTTTTTAAGTTTTATCTATGTTATAAATTGTTTACACTCTTAACTGTTTCTAATATTGTTAAATGATATCTCAGTTTTATTGTTTGTTTTAAATAGGCACATAAATGTTTTTGGACTGTTTTATAAATAAATATTGCAACATTTTCTTTTAGTTGGTTTCTGCACGGAACCTTTTTAGATTTTAATGAATATTTTCTATTTTCAAGTATATGGTACCCAAGGGCTGCAGCTGAAAATCAGCGTCAAGTGGTGGCCTTGTGTTACCATTTGGCATTATGCTGAACTGAGGCCCTTTTGGTATTACTATTTGTTTAATTTTAAGGTGTTTTGTTTCTTCTTTTTGTAATGCCAAATAAACGCAATTTTCTTTCTTTCTCAACACTAAAAGATTCAAGATCAGTCTATAACCAAAAAGTTATACAAACTTATAAGAACTTTACACATCTTCGGTACCCTTAAAGAGCATGTTGGCGTAATGTTATGCTACGAAATGGTGTTACCAATAAACTTAACTCAACAACAACAAAGACATGCGATTGCAGCAACCCCGGAAGATTTACTATTATTTACTTAAATGCTCCATGGTCTATCTCCAAAGTTCTTCATCAGATCTCCACCAAATTTAAATGTGACCAACTGGCAGACCAACTCTTCGGGCCAAAAAAAAACGTCAAAATTGATTATCATTATGTGAATTTATCGCTGAAAAAGATACAAAAAATATTCAGACAAATTGAAAACCTCCTTTTTTTTTAGAAGTCGGTTAATCACATTCAAAATTATTTTACACATATTGAACTTATATCAAACAACTTTTTCCAAGAACGAACACCTTGTTTTCACCAATACCAGTTTACGTTAAGACTTCCTAACTTAACAATTCCCAGAATGTAATTAGTCTCAGACATGGTTAGTTAAGTTACTTACCGGTATATTACGTAGATACTTCACCCACCTCCAACCCACATCCATCATACTGTTTTGAGAACAGATTACTTAATTTATTTCTAGACTAACTTCTACCAGCGGCTTTTGCCACGTAAAATTAAGTTACCCCAAAACTTTGGACCCCCATTTCATCCCCATAATGGGTGAATTTTGGAAAATCCTCTATTACTGCTTGCCTACGTCGAAAAAGAAAACCTTGAGTAACATTTCACACTCCTAGTTCCTATAGTTTCGGCTGGGCGTTGATATGTCAGTCAGTCAGTTTCTCCTTTTATATACATAGATAATTAAAGATAACTATCAGTACCAGTATTGTTGCCAGGGTAAAAAATGCAGTGCTATCACGAGCACTTTCATCATCATCATCATCATTTCCGCCTAAAGAAGTCCACTGTTGGACATAGGCCTTCCCAAGAGTCGCTACAACGACCGGTCCTGTGCGTCTCGCATCCATCGGATTCCCCCCCCCCCCCTTACCAGGTCATCGTTCCACCTTGTGGGAGGTCTTCCAACGCTGCGTCTTTCGGTACGTGGTCGCCTCTCCAAAGTCTTTCGTCCCCATCGACCATCTGTTCAGCAAGTAAAGTGCCCTGCCCACTGCCACTTAAGTTTGGCGATTCCTCGAGCTATGTCGGTAACCTTGGTTCTACAGCGGATATCTTTATTTCTGATGTGATCTCGCAAAGAAACTCCGATCACAACCCTTTCCATTGCCCTTTAGGTGACTTTAAGTGTTCTTATGAGGCCCATTGTAAGTGACCACGTTTCGGAGCCATGTGTCATTACTGGCAACATGCACTAGTCATAGAATTTCGTCTTGAGACGCCGTGGTATATTACGAGCTCTTTACGTAATACATTTCACGAACTAAACTGAACGTAGGGTGTATAGCTCCATCATTCTTTCTCACTCTCTCGACAAGCATTCAACAACGACATGGTAAGTTTCTTGAATGAACTGGAACAGAAACGTGCAGATTGGCTCAAGAAAAGAGAGAAAATAGGGCCGTGGATGATGATCAACTGTAACTCCATAATCTCACAGGAAAAGTCCTAATTGTTTCTTAAATAAAAATAACTTGCATGAAATGTTAGTGGGAGCGTGGGTTAGTAAGTGGCCCAAGTGATGGTATGTATTGTTCATTGCCGCTTGTAGATAAACCATTACCTTTTTTCCAACATTTGTGAATATAGTTTAGGATATCTTAAAAAGTTATGGATGGTCTCCTAGGAACGTTTTCCTGTAACTGTATCGGATAAGGTATCTGGCCTTACTGCCGAGTCACAAAAACCAATAAATCTTCCATTATCATCAAATATATCTTCTAGCTCTAGATGGAGTAAGAGGGAGTGCGAGATTTATACTGACCCAAACCCACCAGTGTTCCTTCAGTTTCCCTTGGCGTTCTAGAGCCACGGTAACTATTTCTAACAGTCCCACAGCCCTAGTCTTTAAACTCGGATACAGCATACTAAAAGAACCATCCCACCTCTAACCCATCGCATAGCTACACAATAAACGAACTATCCCACGTTAGTACTTTTCTATTATTCAAAAAGCCATCGTCCTCAAACAGGTAAGGGCTTAAAACGAGTGAATAAACCGAGGAGGCAACAATTGTGGTCTGAATTATGCACAGTGACCGGCAGGCCTGGGGAAGCGGTAATCGAATGTCAACAATCGTCTTTGTACTGAGGTACCAGACAAAATGTTATCTAGGTATGTATGAGCTCCTAGTAGGTGTACGGCATGAATAAAGCAATTCGAGAGTCTGTATGAGTGAATGATAGTTAAAATACATTATGTTTATAGGAATTTTTGGCTTAATAGTGCGAATACAACTGTCTCAGTACTACATACGTATGAGGTCCTGGTAGGTGTAACGCATAGATGGATCAATTCCGGGTCTGTTTGGGTGAAGGATAGTTAAAATACATGATAAACGTAGGAATTATTAGTTTAGCGTGTAGTAGTGCCCAAAGGTTGACTGGTAGAAAATGCCTTAGGCATTAAGTCCGCCTCTGTACCTTTATGTGCATAAAGTATAAAATAAATAAATAGTGCGAGTACTACTGTCACAGTACAACATACGTATGGGGTCCTGGTAGGCGTACGTCATGGATAGAGAATTCGGGCGTCTGTTTGGGTAAAGGATGGTTAAAATGCGTGATGAATATAGGAATGATCGATTTAGCTTGTTTGGGTGCGAGAACAACCGTCTCAGTTCTAGATTAGTATGAGGTCCTGGTAGGTGTACGGCATGGATAGAGAATTCGGGCCTCTGTTTGGGTAAAGGATGGTTAAAATGCTTGATGAATATAGGAATGATCGATTTAGCTTGTTTGGGTGCGAGAACAACCGTCTCAGTTCTAGATTAGTATGAGGTCCTGGTAGGTGTACGGCATGGATAGAGAATTCGGGCCTCTGTTTGGATAAAGGATGGTTAAAATGCTTGATGAATATAGGAATGATCGATTTAGCTTGTTTGGGTGCGAGAACAACCGTCTCAGTTCCAGATTAGTATGAGATCCTGGTAGGTGTACGGCATAGATAGAGTGATTCGAGTGTCGGTTTGGGAGAAGGATTATTAAAATGCATGATGGGTATAGGGATTATTGATTTAGCGTGTAGTGGTGCGAGAACAACCGTCTCAGTACTCGATACATATGATATCCTGGTAGGTGTATGGTATAAATGGAGTGGTTCGGAAGTCTGTTTGAATGCACTAGCTTCTGACGTTTTATAAGTGCCCATGTAGGCCTATGTGAAATAATTTTTTTTGACTTTGACTTTGAATGAAAGATAGTTAAAATTCATGACGGATGTAAGATTTATTGGTTTAGCGTGTATTGATGAGAGAACAATCGTCTCTGTATCAGATGTGTGTGAAGTCCTGGTAGGTATACGGCATGGAAAGCTTGATTTCGGAGTCCCTTTAGATGACAGGATGTTTGAAATGCCTGATTCACTGGTTGAACTACTATGTGGCGTAGCTATGATTTTATGTAACTATTTAAAAAATAAAACATATAAACAACAGAAGAGAAGCTGCAAGAAAAAGCTGGGGGTTTTAATAATCGAATGATTACCCACTACCACGAGTTAATCACTTTCAAATCTACAACAGTACGCTATCAAAACGATCATCATTCACGCCAACCTGTTAGAAAGTGTCTACAAAAATCTTTCTTACATTCATCATACACTAGGCAAAGCATAAACACACAATTCAGATAAAAACAAATCCAATAAGATTAATGTTATAAATGTGTAAATTTGTATGTATGTTTGTATGTTACTCTTTCACGTACAAACGTCTGAAAGTATTTAGAGAGATGAGAGGCACGTGTAGACCTTAGAATTCTTTTTATCTCGGGAGTATGTTCCTTCAGGCTAATTTTGTACTATCACTATATCAAAGCCGTTGACATAAACCAGTGCAAAAATAAAAATAGCCGTTTAAATTAAGAACACGAAGAAAACGGCTTCAACGTCATTGGCTAAATTAAACTCAATAGTCGTATCTGCAAATAGGATAGCCCCAATCACGGTATTGGAATATATTTAGGATAGGACCGATAAACCTTATTAGCCGAATAGAGAAATGACAAAAACCTCTCCCAACAAAGCCTTCGAGAAACCAATGACCTGAAGAGTTTTATTTGCAAGGTCTGATCAAATAAAATAGTAGTCTATATCCGAATGAATAATAAATTCTATGTTTGTACTGTCTTGAAAAATTCAATAAAATTGTTACTAAATGAGCATAAAAATAAATAAACAACTACAAATAACGTCTACGATATCAAAAAAATATTACAAACTAAACTTAAAGACTGGCAACACCGCAATAACTTCGAGGAACGACCTAGACGGTGCATTATGTACTGATAGCAATCCCCTGAAAAGCGAACAATAAAAATATTCTCCATGCAAATGTTCTGACTACAATACAAAGATATAACTTACAAAGAAAATAAAGAGCCGTATTCAAAGAGGGCCCATCTCCCATACAACCGATATTACCGACAGTAAAAAAAAAAAATAAGTAAAAGGCACGTAGCAATTTTCTTCCTACGATACGATTTTTTTTAAAAGGACATCCTTGTTTTCTACCCACTATTTTTCGAAAATAGAATTTATTCATATAGACAAGAATGTCTCGAAATAGAACGTTCCATTTCTAGCTTTCTCGGAGAGCTACATGTATTTCAGAGCCACAGGAACAAGGAATTTATTTGGAACTTTGGGTATCAATAGCTCGATATTATTTGATTCTAGCTACCTATTTTGTGATTCCTTTGATCTTGCTTTAAATTATTTGAGTGGTTTCTGTATACGGTTTGATAGATACATGTAGCTTAGAAACGAAGATAAGACTTAAGTATTTTTTTTTTACATTTACAGAAAACATTGGACAAGATCATATGAAAAAAAAACTGGGCAAGTGCGAGTCGGACTCATGCAATGAGGGTTCCGTACAAGCTTACATAGTAAATATTTCAATTCCCGAATGGAGTCTCGAAGATTTTTCCGAATCGCTGTTCTTTTTTTGTGATGTAATAACAAATTTACTGTTTTCAGATTTCTTCTTATATCTGTGCTATAAGACCTTGCTTTATACCAAATTTCAGGATTCTGGGTCAACAGGAAGTAAAAGTTATGGGAATCCGATGAATGCGAGACGCATAGGTGTCTCGCATTCATCGGATTCCCACAACTTTCACCAGGTCATCGGTCCACCTTGTAGGGGGCCTTCCAACACTGCATCTTCCTGTACGTGGTCGCCACACCAGAACCTTTTGACCCCCACGGCCATCTGTTCTGTTCCCATTGGACTATGGAAGGAAAGGGACAGGGAGTGCACTCGCGTTTGCGCACACACTTGTGATCTATAACATCTCCTGCATACTTGACTAATCTCTATTGAGACTGGCCACCGTAATGGAAATTTGGTTAAAAGGATTATTTATTATTCTGACAGTGAATTTACGATTTAAATTAAGTAAATTCAAATCGGCTAGTCATTGGATTTGATTTATATAAACTATCAAAGCTCAACCTTTCCCATAAAGATTGGAAGTAACTGGATCCAGAATCCCAGGTGCTAGCTCAACCCATTCATAGGTATTCGCATTATATTCTATTCTAGGTTCGAACGGCGATTTTGCTCGCATAAAAGTGATTTCTTTTAGATGGGAAATCATCCAATGACTTCTCGCGCTCTAGGGCGGAGTGAAAGGCCTTGACAGACTTTAACTGACTAAAACCAAATCCTGTATTAATTCATTGCCTTCATTGCATGACCCCGGGGTTCTCTTTCGCACAACCCATGGCCCCAGTAGGCTGGGCCCCTACGATTTTGCTGACATCTCTATGAGGCGCGCGTCAAACACTAAGCGCCGTCGACGACTCGGGCTCGGGCCAGACGGCCGGACGACGAACTACTCTTTGCTGGCCGGACGGCGAGCTGCTCTTTGCTTGCCTTACTCAATGATAAAGTAGCATGATGTTTTTGTGTTCGTCCATTACAAACATAAAAAAAAAATTTACAACCTTTCCTCTTCATAATATTATTATTAATATATTGTTTTCTTCTAAATTCAATTCTATTCAACACATTTGTTCATGGGTCAGCCATGGGACAACAGCCTGTCCCAACCAAACTTGTCCGAACAAGTTAACACGAACTTAAACTGTCGCGTTAAAGTTAACGTATAGCCAGCTCGTGGCAACAGATTGTGTCAATACTGCTTACAGTTCTGCTGTCCCCTAAAGGATATAGTTTTGTTTGTTGGATGGCACGTGTCTTAATACACACATTTTTTAACGTTGCCCTACATTAAGAATTATTTTGTATCGTGGGTCAGTGGTGTAGCTAAGTGACCAAAGGCCCCTGGGCCAAAAACAAACTGTTTAGGCTTTATCAATAATTTAGCTGTGCGGTAGAAATCATATTACAAAATAATGCGAGTTTTCTTATATTTCGTACAAAAATAGTTACAAGTACTATGATATTACAGAAAATTCAAAACACAAAGAATCCAATAAATACCTAATTTCGAAAAAAGAATAACGTACCTTTAATATAAAGTTTATTTGAACTTATAATTCCAAGTAAATCCAAAGATATAACACTTCAAAGCAACCTGTTTTAAAAAACGGCAATTTCATACTTTAACCCCATTGTTATATATGGCATTCATATTCATGGCATTCTGCACAAACGAATAGAAGTGGAAATTTGTCGGGAATTTCTTTGTATTGCTCGTAGAACGGATGGTCGATAGGGCTGAGAGGTTCTAGAGTGGTGACCGCGAAGGCCTCCCACAAGGTAGACCGAACACCTGGTGAGAGTCGCGTGAATGCGGTGGATGCGAGACGCACAGGACCGTTCGTTGTGGTGACATTTGGGGGCGACCTTTGTCCGCTGTGGATATCCTTCGTAAATACCTGTCCACATAGTTTTTTTTTAATACGCCAAGAAAAAGGTTCTATGTATAATTTTAAAGTTACCCAAGGAAAATGAATTGCTCAAACTTGGAGCTATAGGTAATCAATCTTTTATTACCCTCACTGTTGCAGTATTTGCATTTAATAACTAGACTTTTACGACTAAAAAAAGCCGAGAGTATTGAAAAACTTATAATTTTATGAAACGAAATCACGATTCTGTTTTAATATCTTTTTGAGCGATTTGTCAATTTTTATTCAACTTTTATTTCGCAATTTATTCTCTTTTAGCTCTTTTATTATTTTTTTGAGTTTACCAAGACTTTTAGAGGACAACGGACAACTTTTTAGTAGCCGATGAGATTATGACTTGACATTGCAAAAGGTCAGAGACAAATGCTAAATTGACACGCTAAGAATAACAATAAAATTTATTACAAACTAGCTTCTGAGAATGGTTTTGCCCGCGTAAAATTAGTACCAACTTCCCCCTGTTTAAAATTGTCACAATAATATTACGAACGCGACCGCATGTATGTGTGTATGTTTGTTACTCTTTCACGTTCTAACGGCTGATTGGATTTTGATGAAATTTGCCACGAGTAGGCCATGTTCTGGAATAGTACACAGGTAATCCCGTGAGCGATACCGCTGACAGAAGCTAGCAGTATATTATGTTAATTCGGACTAGTTAAAAACCATTCCTGATACAAACCTTCGTCTTAATCCGTTGAGCCGTTTGAGCAAGTAGGAGTAAGTTGAAAATTCCTCACACTTTGGGCGGTTCATTGGGTCCAAAGCCAAGGTAGCTGCTAGGAAACTCGGCGTGCATGCAAAAATCCGACGGTACTTCACACTGGGACAGCTTTTAATGTTATACAAAGCACAGGTGTCATTCGTGTGTGGTGCAAAATGCCACCTAGTAGTTTTGGACTCGGTGGAAGAGTGGCGTGCGAAGAGGCTAATTGGTGATCCAAATCTAGTTAAGTCCAATCTACAAAGCCTTGAGCACAGGCGTAGGGTAGCCAGCCTTTCGGTGTTTTACAGGATGCATTTTGAAGAGTGTGCGCGGGAATTGCATGACTTTATACCACCATCTCATTTCTACCAACCCGACAAACAGCGAGTATCCACCCTTACGTTTTTGAAACCTCTATGGTCCGGACCAAGCGTTTCTCCTTCGAATTAGGTCCAGTTCAGTTTAAAGCCAGACAACTAGGTAGCAGTTGCCTGTCGGTGGTTTTCAACTGAACTTTACTTTTGAGTGTACGGATGTAAATCAGATACAGTGAAAACATGTTTACACTGTTTGTTAGGTACCTTGCTCCGTTTCAAAACGCCAGTACCTAACCACAAAATAAGTAGGTACAGAAGTCAATCTACATACGAAGCACGCTCGAGCAATGCACACATAGACACCGCTCACGGACACGATATCTCGACTCAATTCAGCTCAATGCGAGCTCGAGTGCTATCCGTTTGAGACACGTGTCTGTGAACTTTTTCGCAACAAAAAAACCTTATTCTAACTCTTCAGTGGACGGTTGTTTAAATTCAACATTAAACAGTGAATTGACGTTTTTCAGGCTACCAGTTGTTTCAGAGAGATAAGTAGATATTTGCTTGTATTTTGATGGTTTGTTTTAACGTAACACAGAACAGGCCCCGCGCCGAGAAAGAGAAGATGATGTTGTGGCCATGTAATATTTTTACAATTCTTATTAGGTAGACATTTACCACCGCACCCGGTCGCACTAGGACAGTTCGGCGCCACGCGCTGACCCTAGCTCGACCGACGAGCGTAGGTATGAAAAGTGGAGTACATACATGAGATTGACTTCTGTACCTATCTATTTTGTGACCTAACGCTCTAATTTCCCGTACCATCATTTCCAATTTCAACAAAGTAGCATGCACATTATGTACCTCTGAACCCGGCAACAAGTAGGTAAGCAGGCACTCGTATACGCTCGGTTCAAAGCCACGCAAATCAATTGATTGCCCAATTTCTGTAATTACACGTTTTGATCTATAAACCTTTGATGTTTATCTTTTCCACGTTGTGTAGGCGGCTTTATTAATATATGTTGCAAATGGGTAAGTACTAGCTTTGTCTGCCTACACGCAATTCAAGGAAAACCATTATTTATGGAATACATAATAACAGGAAAAGCTAGCTGAAAAATACTGTTTATAATATAAATATACAGCTTAGATAATCCCCTCTTTGAGGAGTGGCTGGAGAGACGTCACCTTCCGCATGACGCAGGTCCTTCCACATGATTAGTTCGGGAGGTTTATTCATAACAAAAAAAAATACAAATTTGTCCTCTTTAAATATTAACAATAATATTAGTATATAAGCTAGAAAACACTTTAACCCGTTGTTCACGGCTATAATTTGTACACCTTTGACAGATCTATACAAATAGTCTGAAACTCTGAAGCCAGAAATCTGATAACAGTCTCGCTAAAGCTACTCAATTACTGGGTTTTGGAGATCAGATAGGCAGTGTCTCTCCATGTGAAATACTAGTACTCATCTGCGTCCGGTTAATCTGGAAGCCGATACTAACATTATTAGAAATGACACTAATGACATCCTCCGCCCTTGGGTGGAGCTGGAGATAGTGTCAGACTTTTACTGACTAAAAACCCACTCCTGTTCTTTTTTTGCCATTTTTCCAGGGCCCCGGGGATCACTTTCGTCACCCATGGCCCCAGTAGGCTTCGACCCTGCTGGGCCCCTACGGTTGCTGACATCTCCTTGAGGCACGCGTGGAACACTACGCGCCGTCGACGACTTGGGCACGGTCCGGACGGTACCCGGACGATCGGGCGTTGAGCTAACCATTGTTCGCCGTCCGCCAGCCCGCGCCTACGGTGGCCAGACATCGAGATCGTCCCGGCGGCTGGGGCGCGAGGGCTATTGCTTCGCACGTGCACGTGCGACCTCCTCCTTTGCTAGCATTACTGCCTCGCAGAAGGCGGCGACCGCCTGCCACTCCTCCTCGCTCCGGACCGTGGTCTCTACCAAGCACCCGCCGCGCCGTGAGAGATCATCGCTGCTGCCGATCGCCCCCACGAGGACACGGCGGTGCTCTGCCCAGGCGGGGCACACCTCTACCGTATGCTCCACCGCGTCCTCCGGGTGGTCCACACAATGGTGGCACCCGGGTGTTTCTTCCGCATGAATCCAGTGCCATAACCTCTCGAACTTACCATGTCCGGTGAGGACCTGCGTCATGCGGAAGGTAAGGACGCCGTGTTGTCTTTCCAGCCACTCCTCAAAGAGGGGACTTACCACCATAATTATGGCGTGCCCAAGCTAGGTCTAGGTGAAACTGGTTAGACCTGACGCCGTCCTAACATTTATGGGAATAGGCCAGGCAGAAACTTGTTTTTTCGTGAGAAATCATCGAATGACCCCTCCCGCTCTGGGTGGAGCAACAGGGAGTGTCAGATATACTGACTACGACCCTCCTATGTTCCTTTAGTTGTTTTGTGCAACGGCCACGGTTACTGTTTCGAACATCACACAGCCCTGACAACCATCCATCGGCCCTAACGGACCCCTAGAGTGTGAAGTCGTTCCTCATATAAAAAACACGGTAATAATTTTACAGTACGGTTGGCGATTGGCTACTGCGCTAAGTATCGCGGGTTCAATTCCCGCACGGAACAAATATTTGTTTGAACATAGAGTAAGTAAAATATGGAACACAGTGGAAAACCGAGTAACCCAAAAACTATAATAGTTCTCGAGTTCCACTTCGTCAACTTTAGAACACTACCAAATCTCCAAACCAAAAAAACTCCGAAAACTTTCTAAAAACACATTTGCAACTATGTGCGAACAAATAAGAAAGAGACATGGGAATGCTATCAAAAAATCAAAAGTATAGGAAGCGAGTCGTGAATAACGCATGGCCAGGGTTCGTTGAATCATGCCGGCTTCATTTATATTTCATGGCACACCAGGGTAGGACTGGAATGTGCGTCGATACATGTTTTACCGGATTTTGCGAAAATTATCTTAATGTAAGTAAGTAATTAAAAACAATGCTTGCTTACAATGGACCTCATCAGAAGACTTAGGTTAAGGCTACACTAAACCGCGATGCGACCGGCGAAACATGAGCGATTAAAACAAATAATTGAAATTCACGTTTATGACTACACTGTACGCCGAATATGACTATTTGATTTTTGTAAGCGATTACAACAAACGTACTGTAATCATAGCATCGGCTTCATCAAACTATCAGCGAAAGCGAAATAGTAGTGTAGGAATCTGTAATGTATGGCTACATTATCGACAAATCACGTGCGCCTCAGGGGGATGTCAGCAAATCGTAGGGACCCAGCGGGGTCGAAGCCTACTGGGGCCACGGGTAGAGTGAAAGCGAAGCCCGGGAATAGGAGTGGGTTTTTAATGGATGATTTTCCCACCTAAAAAAAAACATCGCCTTTTCGCTTCTAATTTAGCCACACCATATTTAACTCGTTTTGCTCTTCCAGTTGCATCGTAAATCGCTGGCCAGTGTAGCCTCAGCCTCAGAGTCACTCAAAAGGCAATGGAAAGAGCTATGCTCGGAGGTTCCTTGCGTGATCACATCAGAAATGAAGATATCCGCAGGAGAACCAAGGTTACCGACCTAGTCCAAAGATTCGCCAAACTTAAGTAGCAGTGGGCAGAGCACATTGCTCCGACGGGTCCTTGTGGCGACGCTTGGGGGAGGCCTATGTCTGTAAAATTCGTGGCTGTATGTAAAATTCGTATTTCTGAATCGCGATATTAGAGTTCTTTGCGCGATTAGAACATAATATATACAACAACCCAGAATCAACTATCGGGCAGATGCCTGGATCAGACAAAACACTGGAAAGATCATCCCTTTTCCATGGAGGTTTGTGGGACTTTGTACTCTGTTTCACATACCTCTCATCATCATTATTTCAGCCGAAAGACGTCCACTGTTGGACATAGGCCTCCCCAAGCGTCGCCACAACGACCAGTCCTGTGCGATTCGCATCCATCGGATTTCAGCGACCCTGACCAAGTCATCGGTCCACCTTGTGGGAGGCCTTCCAACGCTGCGTCTTCCGGTACGCGGTCGCCACTCCAGAACCTTTCGGCCCCAACGGCCATCAGTTCTGCGTGCAATGTGCCCTGCCCATTGCCACTTAAGTTTGGCAATCTTGGTTCTCCTGCAGATATCTTCATTTCTGATTGGATCACATACCTCTAGAAGCTGAAAACAGCTCGCGGTTAACAGCTCAATATACCTGTAGCCTAAAACTTAACCTACGTACTCATGTATAAAAAAGCGGGTCGACAGTCCCTACAGACGTGAATGTCTGTAACATGCGTGTAAGGTACGTTCACACGGAAGGTACGCAAGTCAATGGTTATCACGGACATATAGAGGGTCCTTCCGTAGTCTAACGTCTTCCTTGAGCTTGGATTACACTAGTTTACAAAATATAATAAATTTCATGTCCTTCCAGTGAATGTCATATCGTGTTATTTAGTGACAATAACTAAACGCAAACATATATTTGTTTTATTCTTATGACGTCAAAGAATCAAATTATCTACACACTTTATTTTAAGCCTACCCACAAGTTGGGTCTGAATTAATTCTAAAATTTTGTTGCATTGTAGTGTTCAGTTGAATAAATATTGTTTTTAAAATGTCAAAAAGGTTGTGTAAAGTACATCCCGACCGATTTTGTTACGTTTGTGGTGAATTTATTATATCTAACAAAGTATATCCCATAACAGAATCTCTGAAAGAAGCATATTTTTGTTATTTCAAAATTCCGGTCTCTCACCAGGACAAAAAATGGGCTCCTCACGTTTTTTGTGAAAGATGTAGAAAAACGCTAAGCTTATGGGCTGCAGGTGCAAAAAGATTTTTTCATTTTAATATGCCAATGATATGGAGAGAACCATCCAACCACGAAAATGACTGTTACTTCTGTCTTACTAAGACATTTGGTTTTAATCAGAAGAACAAAGATAAAATTAAATATGCAGATGTTCCTTCGGTTACTAAACCTATCTACAGCTCAGACAAGCAGCAAGTTCCAGAACCTCCTGGTTGTTCCAGCTCAACATTGATGACTAACACAGAGTCCGAAGAAGATCAAAATTCAAAAAAATGAAAATTACAGACAGTTAATTGCTGATTTATTACACAATTTTCAACGAATGGGTGTCAACATGTCTCTAAAAATTCATTTCCTTCATTCGCACCTCGATTTCTTCCCTGAAAACCTCGGAGAATTCAGCGACGAACATGGAGAGCGTTTTCATCAGGATTTGAAATTTTTTGAACAAAATTATAAAGGATACTGGGACCAAGCCATGTTAGGTGATTACTGCTGGTCTGTTATAAGAGACACATACACAAATAAATACAAGCAATTCATTTTTAATTTTTTTTGTTATTTCTGTAGGCATATTTTTGTAAATCAAAAATAATAAATAGTTTGGAAACGTGACGTATTAATTTTTTTTCCTATTTTTTTTAAACTCAGTACATCTCAAATGATAAGAAAAAACACTTTTTATTTCAAGGACAAAACCCATGTAAACTAGTGTTATTTAATGTGAGGCAGCTGTGTGTGTGTGCGTAGTGTAGTCATCCGACTGTGTAGAAATAGCCTTTTTTTTCCCGTATATTTTTACTAGAATAATGTAATTTTTCAGCCAAAGGAGATGTTAGCAAACCGTAGGGGGCCCAGCAGGGTCGAAGCCTACTGGGGCCAAGGAACTAATTCTGAAAGGAAGATTCGGCCCTGGTACGAAAGGCAACGAAGGAACAGAAGTGGGTTTTTAGTCAGTAAAAGTCTGACACTATATTGTATTGACTGGCCTGTTGGTCTAGTGGTTAGTGACCCTGACTGCTATGCCTGAGGTCGTGGGTACGAATCCCACCCAGGACAAATGTTTATGTGATGAGCACGATCATTTGTTCTGTGTCTGGGTGTAATTTATATATATATGTTTCTATTTAGAAATATATAAGTCTGTTTATCAGTTGTCTAGTACCTATAACACAAGCTCTGCTTAGCTTGGGACTAGACGGCGTTGTGTGATAGTTGTGGAATGTTATATTATTATATATTATTATTACTATCTCGCGCTCCGCCCAAGAGTGGGGGATGTCATAAAATGATTTTCCCACCGAAAAAAAAGAAGCCATATATGATTGTGTTGTCTAATCTTTTGTTTTGTGTTCGCGTTGTCACTTCGGGTTCTTTCCATGATCGATTAGGAATGAAGATATAAGTTGTTATGGTGTATAATAATAATAATGAATTAAAAAAGACTTAGTCACCAAGGGGAAATGGTTATGCTCGGAGTTTCATTGCGTGATCATACCAGAAATGAGAAGATCCGCAGGAGAGCCAATTTAAGGTTATCGACATAACCCGAAGCGTCAACAAACTTAAGGGGCAGTGAGCAGGACACTTTCTTTAAAATTTTGCCCCACAGTAGCAATTATTCCTGTATCGTGAGTGTGTTCACAAACATTTAAACTCACATACACAAGACATTTAGACCCAAAACACCTTTAAGTACAAATATTTGTACAGTGCGGGAATCGAACCCGCAACACGCTGCGCCGCAGTCAGTCACTCAACCACTGCACCAACTGTGCCGTCAAACATTGCTCGTAGAACATATCGTCGATGAAGCCGAAAGGTTCTTGAATGGCGACCGCGTACAGGAAGACGCAGTGTTGATTGACCTCCCTCAAGAAGAGCGGATGACCTGAGGGTCGGAAATTCGATGGATGCGAGACGCACGGGACCAGTTGTTATGAGCGAGCCTTGGGGCAGGCCTATATCCAACAGTGGCCGTCTTTCGACACTACATGAGACCCAAAGGCTAGTTTTTGCCGTACCGTCAGTCTTTTGGTCACAGTTCCAGTTGACGGCATGCAGCGAAGTGATGTAAGTGACGTCATGTTTAAGGTATTTAGTTTAAAGTTTGTCAGTAAAAATTAACTATAATTATATAACAACGCTGTCATACATTGTTTTGTGTTTCATAAGAATATTAACTTAGTTAAGACATACACACTGAAGCCCTAATGAAATTAAGCTAAGGGTAAGGAGATAATGAGTAATTTAGTTAAGTGAGACGTTTCTTATTTCTTATGTCTACATGGCTGGACTTACAAATAATGGTATTTTCAATAATACTATAATCTAACTCTGTGCTTCTGCGTTTTGGTCTGTAATTTATAAACAATGGACCGATTTTAAAAATTCTTTCACCAGTCGAATCTAAATTTAAAACTCTGCTTTTGAATTTGGTTAACATACACACAACACACACATAACACTGCTTTTTCATCCTTAGTAATGTAATAGGTATATTTTCTACCTCCGCGCGGGCGCAGGCAGTCGTCTCCTTCTGCGAAGCAGTAATGCTAGCAAAGGAGGCGGCCGATCGCGTGAGGCAACGGCAAAGGTCCTCACGCCCCAACCACCGCCGTGATTGCGATCCCGATTTCCGGCCACCGTAGGTGCAGGCTTGCGGACGGCGAGCAATGGGTGGCTCGCCGTCCGACCGTCCGGTAACAGTCCGGACCGAGCCCAAGTCGTCGACGGCGCGTATTTTCCACGCGCGCCTCATGGTGATGTCAGCAAATCGTAGGGGCCCAGCAGGGTCGAAGCCTACTGGGGCCATGGGTAGTGTGAAAACGACACCCGGGACCCTGGGACAAAGGCAACGAAGGAACAGGAGTGGTTTTTAGTAAGTAAAAGTCTGACACTATCTCCCGCTCCGCCCAAGAGCGAGATTTGTCATTAGATGATTTTCCCACCTTAAAAAAAAACCTCCACGCGGGCAAAGTAGCCGGCAGAAGTTATAGTAACTTATATATGAACAAAAAAAAAACACCTTTTAAATCGCTTTCCATTTATCAACCCCGATTATCATTAAAATCAATAAATCCAGTATACAACGGCCCAAATTACAGCGAACCATAGAAATTGCATAAATTGGATTACAAGGCGTTACAGCGGCTGAACGGGCCTCGTTACTTAAAAACGCAATTAAAAACTTAGTTACCGAAGTTTTTGTAGGACTTTCCACAGTGGGATACAGCGCTGTTCTTGTTACCGGCTTCTAAGTTTGTTCCAATTTTGGAGATCCATGTGCGGAATAAAACGTTACCTAACTACTCAATTGATTCGATTCTAAATTTATTTGAATTTGAATATACATAACTATGTATCTATATACAAAATCAAATACGTACACTTGTATAGCGCAAGCTTTGCTTTGCAAATTATTCACATAAAAGTCCAATGTCTATGTAGGTACTAATTTTTATTTTTATTTTACTAGTTGAAAATTTTAATTATTTCAAAATTGTAAACATTTTCTTACATAAAAACTATAATAATTTAACTTTACTAAAACCTAACTATGTACATAAATATAATGTAAAAACACAAAGTACACTCAGGCATCGAAATACTCCTCCACATCGCTGTCATCCGGAAATGTGCCCAGAAGACTGGCAGCATTGCCACATTGAATGGCAATGCTAATTCTTTGGGCGAAGAACGTGCCAGCCCTCTGGTCACGCGAAGTGTCGTCAATAAATAAATACTAATAGATGTTTACGTAACACGTTTATTTAGTTTTGTACGATATTTTTTACCCTCAAAGGTGTATGAATAGAATAGAACAAACTGACTGGTGAATGAAATGGATGAATGATGAATGTTACTTGAAGTAAGCAGTGTGTGTTATTATACGAATTTGAGTACCAATACGAACGAAATCTGGTTAAATGGTACAAAAAGAAACCAAAACTGTAAAAAGACAGCATTTGTAGAAAAGAAAAATACCTAACACAGAACGTATGGTCGATAGGGCCGAATGGTTCTGGAGTAGTGACCGCATTCCTGAAGACGCAGCAATGGAAGACTATGATCCGATATATTCGGTTACGGAGCTTCATAACACCTCTGGGGTGTACAAAACAACTCAATAAGAACGATAAGTTTCAGAGAAAATTGTCTGTGACCAACGGACAGAAAAATAGACATAGATAGATATATTCTTTATTGTTCACCAAGAATACAAATTACATTAGGAACTACTGCATACTATTACGAGTGATCTTGCAAGGATTCATATTTTTCATTCAGACGTTCAGAATCCAAAAACCGGATAATTGCGAGTCGCATTCTCGTACTGACAACGGTTCTGTAACAACTTACCTATGAAAACAGTTCAATCCGAATTCCGAATCCAAAAAATAGTTTTTTATGTGTCGTAACTACAAATTTACAGTTTTCAGATTTTTTCCTATACTTGTGCTATGAGACCTTACTTTATTCCAAATTTCAGGATTCTAGGAGAACGGGAAATACCCTATGAATTTTGATTCCCTTAAGAGTGTCGAAATATACGTTTTTTGCGACAGAAACGGCCGTATCTTTCATTTTCGTTAACTCAGAAGTTTGATTTTTTCACAGCTTCAAGGGACCGCAAACTTAATTGTATAGTTTTAATTTCAACTTGATACCTGCACGTGTTCCTGAGATAAAGGGTCTTGACAGACAGACAGACAGACGGAAAACAAAGTGATCCTATAAGGTCTCTGTTTTTTTCCTTTGAAGTACGGAACCCTAAAAATGAGTGACGCTCGGGCTTGTCGACTTTTTGTTTCTATAGCTTCCTTTACATTGTAAATTGAGGGGAAATACTCTTATATTGACAATAGGAAAATGTTTTAAAAAGTTACTTCGTAATGTATTGTTGGACCACCTACTGAGTAATTATTAAGTTTTCAGGCTTCTATTGTCTGAATTTACAGAGAAATGCTTTGTTGTAATTTTAGCGGTTTTTATTGTGACGTTGTTACGTTGAAATTGAATAAAATAAAGTTTGTTTTGATGCTGGAATCATAAAAACCACTTTTCTTTTCAAAAGCTAATGTTTTGTTGGTAAATAAAATACGGTGAATGTCTGGCGACTCATTAATCTTTCTCTCATCGTGTCCTTCATACATGTTATAATAGGTGCCTGCGGTCAGCGCAATACGATTTTTTTCTTGCATTATATACTGTCACTCGTCTCGCTATCACTGACTCCCTTTTCTTTCATATCACTCTTCACACAATCCATCCATTTTTCCATTAGCACATCCTCCGCATTCATCTGCATGTAGATATTCTCGTACTTCTTTTAGTACACATGCATTTCATCCCTTTTCTTTACATGATCATACCGAGCTTTCACTTTTTTTCACTTTTCAGTCACTGGTGCCATTTTCAAACTTCCTCTAATATAGTAATTTTTTACTTTATCTACTTATTTTCGTTATTTCACACATCCATCTTACACTAACCACTCCCAATGCGAGGTATTTCTGAAAGGGAAACCGTGGTCCAATTTTTTGTAGGTAGGAAAAATCTCTGACAATCCCCGCTCTTGGGCGGAGCGGGCGTGTCAGACTTTTACTGACTAAATACCCACTCCTGTTCCTTCATTACCTTTCGTACCATGGCCGAGTCTTCCTTTCAGAAGCAAACCCTTGGCCCCAGTAGGCTTCGACCCTGGGCCCCTAAGGTTTTCAAATACACCCTCCTGCTCCAATCTAGAGCATTAGAAGTCATTTGATGATTTTCCATTTCAATAAAAGGGATAGGAAAATACTAGAAAAAATCTCTTTGAACCATGAGGTTTTTTTTCTTAGCCTTTACTATCCCACTGCTGGGAAAATGCCTCCCTCAAGTTGTTCCAGATATTCTTCTCCCGCGCCATATTATTATTATCCAAGAGTATTAATTAATTAATTAAGAGGTAAATCAAAAACATATCAACACAGATAATGTTTCTTCCCCGAAATCAACCGTAAACTCAACGTAAACAAGCATTAACTCATTTACAAACATCTTAATTATTCAAGTGCTCAGCGATCTATATTTGTGATGCTATCTCTAGGGATGCTTACCCATTGGACCGATACTGAGCTGACTGTTGCGAAGCTAAGAATACATTTACCTTACCTTATAAAGTTCTAAAACTATTACGATTTAGTGGAAATGGCTAGAGTAGTAGATTTTTATACATTCTGATATTTGAAATAAAGAAGAGAGATATTCTCTTCCTCTGGAAAAATAATAAAAAAGCTTTTTATTAATTTTCCTTACAACAAATAATTTTTGATTTAGTGTGTAGTAATATATAATAATTTCATTTATTCAAGTAACTAAAGACTCATAATTACACATCACACAAAACATAACACCAACAAACAAACAACAATTACATAAATATTTCACACACAGTTATCGATAACTGCAGGTAACATGCAAGTCACTGCAGCGCCTTATAAAAGGACAGTCGATCCGGTCGGCTATCATCATCAGCACACTGTTAGGGCTGCCGCGCACCCTGCGCACCAGAGATGTGTGAATATAACGAAAGACTTATTTTTAAAATTGTTAGTGTTGTGTGTTAGTATCTCCGTCTTCGTTGCTCTCGTGTTCCGTTAAGGACCGACTGTGGCGGTAAAAGCCTCCTCCAAATGTTTTCATCGCTCTCGTAGTCTGACTTTTCTGGTCCAGGATTTACCAGCCACTTTGACTATGTCATCTTTCGACCTTTTGAATGGTCTACCTCTTTTCCTTTTAACATTTCTAGGCGTCCAGTTTGTTATAATATGGACCCATCTTTGTGGTTCTAGCCTCTGAATATAACCTGCCTATTGCCACTTGAGTTTTAGCGTTTGCCTTATCACATCTTTTGATTTCGTAAGTTTCTTGCTCAACGTAGTTTTCACTCGATCTCTAAGTTCGATGTTCATGAAACTTCGTTCCATTCCTCTTGTGACACATGTCCTAATTTTGTTTTGTTGTCTTTTTGTTTTGACCATGTTTGGCACGCACACGCAAGTTTTAGCTTTTAGGCGAGGTGAAAATGAACTTTTAAAAATTTCTTTCATGGCCCAGTATTTATGTGTAACGAGTAATAAGCACCGGGAAAATATTACAATTTGGATATTTTTTTTAAATATAAATGAAGAAATTGCTCTTCGAAAAAGATACCTAGGTAGTGTGTGGTATTGTAAATGGCAGTGACCACTTGCCATAGTGAGGTTTTTTTTCTTTTCAAGGTGGCATCAATTAACTGCTCCCACCATGTCGGAGTGTCAGACTTCTACTGTCTAATACCCATCTGTATTCCTACAATTTCCTTTTGAATGTTAGGGGCTCGGTAACTTTTTCGAACAATTCCACAGCCCTAGCAGGTATCGGCCTTACTGAACCTTGTCCATTTTGTAGACATCTTGTTGGTTACACCGAGTCATAGAAAACTCTCTCCACAGAAACCAAAGCAAAGATAAAAGTTGCCAGGTATCATGTTGACACCATGTTATCCTACCTCACCACCACGCACCGCTTCGCTCCGCTTAAAGCTCTACTGAAAAAACGACTTTCAAATTGGTCTGCGCTGCCTAAGGCTACAATTAGAAGACACTTACAGTCCCACTTTAGTAAACGTCTTGTTCATACTCGATCGTTTTTCATTACTTGACAACTGTTTCAAAATAGCTCGGGGAAAATTAAACAGACCTTAAATTTGTTGATAAATTTTATAGGTAGATTCGGCGAAAGTCTAGCGGAATAATTGGTTTTTAACAGACTAAAGGCCTGGTCACATTATAAGCAGGTACGGTTGCGGCACGTTGTCGTGTCGCGCAAATGACGACGCGTTATTCAGGCGCTGCGTCTTCGTCAATATTGCAATCAGTCTTCCACCGAAGGGTTCTGTGACGTTGCCTTGTACCGACATCTATATCACCACATAGGAACTAAAATTCAAAATGATTCATCGCGGTATTAGAGTTCTCCGAGCGATGAGAACATAATTAATCAACAGTCTAAGCAGTTATCAGTGGTGGCCAAGTGGTAACGACCCCGACTTACGAGTGATAGGTCGCAGGTTCAAACCCAGTCAGGCGAATTAAGTACTTTGTGTAATTTATTTTATCACTACTGCTCTCAAAACGGTGAAGGAAAACATCGTGAGGAAACCGGCATGTCCTAGAACCAAAAAATTCGAAGGTATGTGAAATTCACCAATTCGCACTGGGCCCGCGTGGTGGATTACGGCCCATTCCCTCTCCTAGAGAGGAGGCCTGAGTCCCAGCAGTGAGAATATTAAAAGGCTGATTATGGTATGCTTATGCTAATCAACAGTCCAAAATCAACAATTGGGCAGTTTGCCGGACCAAAGATAATAGTCTGGTCGGAGGAACCTCCCTTTTCAATGAAGGTATGTGGGATTGTACATCTTGTTCCGCATCCCCCCCTAAAGGCTTGTCGTGTATTTACACGTTGCGGCACCATATCGTGCATAATTGTGCTATTTTTTTATACTCATGCTTGAATTATTTTATTTCGTAGTCATTGCCCACGCAGGACGCCGCGTTAGAACCGCCCACTGTAAAAGATAGTAAGTATCAAATTAAATTGATGAAAGTAATATTAAATATCTTTCACGTGATATACGCTCAATTCATTTTCGTACCTATGGTTTTTCTTAATAATACTGTCTTTTATTACACCTGTCATGTGTTATCTCTACACCAATATATTTTTTTTTAAGTGGAAGATCGTCGAGTAATATCCCCGCTCTGAGTGGATTGAGAGACTTTTACTGACTAAAACCCACGTGTGTTCCTTCAGTTTCCCTTTGTGTTCCCGGGCCTGGTGACTCGTCTTTGTTGATGGTCTATACGAGGCCAATAACAGAGCCGTAGGTTGCCAAATACTGGTCAGAAAAAAAATTGTAAAATGGCAAAAGGCAGGGCACATTGCTCGCAAAACGGATGGCCGTTGGGGCCGAAAGGTTCTGGAATGGCGACCACGTACCGGAAGACGTAGCGTTGGAAGGCCTCCTACAAGGTGGACCGATGACTTGGTAACGGTTGCGGGAGTCCGATGGATGCGAGACGCACAGGACCGTTCATTATGGCGACACTTGGGGGAGGCCTATGTCCAGCAGTGGACGTCTTTCGGCTGAAATGATGATGATGATGAAAGGGGCGACCACTGCCACTCCTCCTCACTTCGGACCATTTCCTGTACCAAGGCCCGGCGCGAGAGATCGCTGCAACCGATCGCCCCTATGAGGACACGGTGCTCTGCCCAAGCGGGGCACACCTCTACCATATGCTCCGCCCTGTCCTCCGGGCAGTTCACATAGTGGTGACACCCGGGCGTTACTTCCGCGCGAATCCGGTGCAGGAACATCCCGAACTGACCGTTGGAACTACCGTTCGGTGAGAACCTGTGTCATGCAGAAGGTGAGGGCGCCATGAGGTCTTACTAGCCATTCAAAGAGGGGACTTGCCGCCATAAAAAGAATACCTAGAGAGCTTGTGAGTTCATCCAACGCAATGTTTGATAAAGAGGTACCGCGGAAAAAGAGACAACACCTGTCCACAAAATAGTCCACAAAATGTGTTACACGTCATGTACATAAGTACTTCCCTTTTCATACCTACGCTCAGCGGTCGCGTTAGGGCTGTCGTCCTGACGCGAGATTCGAGCGCGTGCCCGGGTGTGGCGGCGGCGCCGGCGCGGTGGTTTGCAGGCGGCCAGCTCGCTAAACAGTTCCTATCTTAACTATACTACTATATAAGGTGACTGGTAATTAGTGTACGATACTTACACACGTGATTGTGCTCATGATAACCAACAACTTTTACTATGGGAACAAACCTGAAATCGCTAAAAAAATCAGCTGTTCAGTACATTTATGTTTGCCTGTACATAAGTGTTCTGTGACCTGACCGCTTTGTTGGCATTCAGTAATTCAGCCATTCACTTGTATATTTCAGAAAACTTGTCCAGGAAGTACGTGTTTTTTTTAACTTTAAAAGTTCACGCAAAAATAGATTTTCAGAGATCTGTACTGGATTAGTCTTACACTGATTTGATTTCAAATTCCACAAGATATCTGTGTTTCCAAAATATCTAGAAAAAGATGTGTAATAACGTCATAATCACGTAAGAGCGGTTGTATGAAAATGTACCTCGGGAAGGACGCCCTTAACACACGGTGTCATTAACCGTCTAACAATATTGACATTACAATTCCAAACCACGCTCACAATTACTAAAGGATATCCACATAACTACTCGCAATTCCCTTGAGGGATCTATAAAACCAGTTACAGCATGTACCCGGGACCTAACTTTCTGTGAAAAAACACCAGTTTGTCTATAGACGTTTAAGCTACTCGCCTCTCTCGTCTCTGCCGCAGGGATAGTAAGCTCTCTCGCTTTGACGTCTGCTTACGTCCAATGTAATTAAAAGTTACTCCTGAGTCCTGCTACACTCCTGGTAGTAGTTATGACCCGAGGGACAGTTTTTACTCCGTGTGAATGGTAATGTCAATGCTGGGAAAAGGGGTTAATGGAAATTGGGTGATTATCACCAGCTTTGGGACTAATTTTCTACATTTCAATGTGTTAGGTAATGGTTGATATTAGCGTTGATTAGAAGAGTACTTCATACTACTGACAAGAGATGCTACGGAGGTTCGGTTCCAATTCCGAAACTTCGGAACTACCGATTGATTTTGCACCTCCGATTTCAATTTCGGTTCCGATAAATTTTAATCTAAATTAAATTTTAACGTACTTTCCGAGGTATGGAGGAAACTATACCTCGGATATGTAAGGTAACTCCGAGCATTGCCCTTGCAACAATCATTAACATCTAAACAATTGCAACCGTGTGTTCCGCCCCGACCGGTCATATGCGTTTGAATGAGTACCTACTGCAGTGTTACCCTGCATAAAAGCCTCTATGATTGAAACTTGTCAATACTTCATATCGGCTTAAACTCTTCATTTTTTTTTAGTGTTTGAAAATTTGACATTGGAATAAAAAAATAGGGTTTTGTTTTACGGGTGATTCTTTGAAACCGAGACAATGTCTCGTTCATCTGGCCTAGTTTTCGTACTTGTCTATTTTGTGTCGTAAGCCACTGGGCGTAAATGTCTTTACTGGGCGTGAGTGCCTTTGATACATTTAGTGATCGAAGAAAACTAATATGCAAATAAAATTTCAAATTGTAAAGAAAAAACTAGGCCAGATGAATGAGACATTCTCTTTATTATATTTTAATGTATTGTGACTTCCAAAAATAGTGGTTTTGCATGCCATAAGGATGAAAGTAGCGGAAACATCCAATTCTGTACCATTTTAAAATTGTACCTACATTGCTTGCAAATAAATGATTTTACTTTACGGTGAATAATTTGACAGTATAGCGAATGCGCATGAATTTTTTTAATTTCAGAATTTAAATCATTTTTGACTCTTCGTGAACAATAAAGTTATGAAGTTTTAAAGCTGCTATTATGAAAGAGAAGGGCAACATGGTCTTTGAAGTTAAAGGCTCCGACAGCCGTCATAGATAGAAAACGGCGTCTTGGCGAAAGAGACAAATATATATTTTGTTAAAAATTGTCTTGTATCTTGTTTACTCTCCTACCAATTTTGATATTGTTTTCAAAATTAGTGTTCTATTTTTGTATATTTATTAATAAACTGGATAGTTAACAAATATTTAACTCATGCATATTTCCTATAATTTCGAACATAGAGGCGTTGCGAGCGAGAACACTGCACTATCTACGAAATCCGTATTCAAACTCATCTCATCTTCCGATTCATCATTGATCGCTTGGCTCCAATTAGAACCAAAATTCACAAGTACCATACCAGGCCACGGCGGCGACGCAATTCCGACGTTTAATTGAAAGCTAACAACAAGCGCCTATGTGCGCACAAAGCGAGTCCCGTACGAATGCATACCTTAGGCCGATCAACAAGGAAATCGTCTATCAATACATGATAATCAACGAGACTGGACATTGAACTGATAATTTAACATATATAATATAATCAAAATCAATGTTGTTTTTAAATAGTTAATTACACTTCGGGGAGTGTGCGTTGGAATTGCACAATTTAATTCCACCAAGTCCGTTCCATCACCGGACCACTAGACTTACGGCGTGGCGCCATCGGTACATGGTGGACATCCCACTCATACGTACAAAGCGTTTTGGGAACACATTCATAATGCGTACAGCTAAAGAGTGGAATTCCCTGCCGAAGTCTGTGTTCCCTGATAGCTACAACCTAGGGGTCTTTAAGTCAAGAGTGAATAGGTTACTTCTAGGCAAGCGTGTTCCATCGTCGGCCACATCATCGCTTACCATTAGGTGAGATAGTGGTCAAACGCGAGCCTATCAATAATAAAAAAAAAAGTTAACTGTCAGCCAACATTAAAACGGTAGTCTTTTTATTTCACAAACAAGAAACATAGACGAAGAACAAAAAGACAAACACTGTTTCCAACCTTTCAGAAGTTCTTAAATACCTATATGAAACCATTTTATAGCTCGAAATATGCTCTCGGAAGCGTAGAAGAGGAATCTCACAATTTTCAAAAATTCTGTTTTTTTTTTTACACCGGGAAACATGAAACTTTAAGTATTAGATAGGCTCATCGATAAAACCCGTTTATTCCACCGGAACCGGAAAAAATGCACTATTCTTATTTACTTGTTTTAGAAATACAAAATTAACTGTGCCAATATGTTTCGAAAGCACACCGTGTCGTTAAACCGATTTAGATGAAAAACATAGACATAGAATTGGAACTGCAGAAAATTTAAATACTTTTTGTCAATACTCCATGAAAGCTATGTCGAGGGCAGAAGCTATTTTTAAATGCTAGCTATATGTTATTATGAAGACAGACATAATTTTTCTACAAAATGTAATGTTTTCTCAAAACAAACTTTAATTGAGTTACCGCTTTTCAGCTTCCGAGGGCAGAAATTCCGAAAAATTCTTTTTGATAAAATAAGTGCAGGTATCGTGCTTGCGTCATCGCTTAAAGAATGAAGATATCCGCAGGAGAACCAAGGTCGCCGACATAGCCCGAAGAATCGCCAAACTAAAGTGCCAGTGGGCAGGGCACATTGCTCGTAGAACGGATGGTCGAGGAGGCCAAAAGGTTCTAAAGTGCCTCCCACACGGTGGACCGACGACCTGGTGATGGTCGCGGGAGTGCGGAGGATGCGAGAAGAACAGGATCGGTCGTTGTGGCGACGCTTGAGGGAAGCCTATGTCCAGTAGTGGACGTCTTTCGGCTGAAATGATGATGATGATGAAGTGCAGGTATGGCCTATTTTAGTTTATTTAATTTCCGCTTCAACTAAGCATTTCTCTGTTTGATCGTATTGTCCCCAATTAATCGAAACCAAAATTCACAGAGGTACTAGGGAATCATGGATACCGCGCAATTGCACTGTCTAATTGAAAGTAAACAACAAGCCGTGATGGCGCACAAAGGCGACCAGTTGAATAGTTAAACATCTCCCTGAGTCGCTGCGCGCCTGGTACATTCGCCCCCGTTTGTTGCTCGTGTGAGCTTTTGTCTCTTTTTATTGTTCGACAAATAAAAAGAAAGACGTGTGTTTAGGATTAGTTGTTACACTTTTAGGAGTGGTGTGCAAGATTTCTTTTGTTTGTATAGGATTAGTTTTAAGGGGGACGGAATACATTTTGGGCTTACGAGGACAGCTATTAGTTTGGTCTTTGAAGCTACTTTTATTTTTCACCGTCTGTGAGGAAACCGACATGTCCTAGAACCAAAAATTCGAGGACATGTGGCATCTACCAACCCACACTGGGCCCGCGTGGTGGATTACGGCCCATCCCCTCTCCCAGAGAGGAGGCCTGAGTCCCAACAGTGGAAACATTATAAGGCCGACTATGCTATGCTATGCTATTTTTCACATTTCAGCTTTCCAGCAGGCGGAGGCTGCATATAGTAACTTAAGCTTTACCAGTACATAATGCTTTGGCATTAAGTTTTTTACAACTCACTGATAATTATGATCTGTATTTTTTTGTTTCATAAATCCGTTAATTCTGTTAATTGAAGCGAGATGTGGAATAAGGTTCCAGACCTATAAATGACATGTGTTTTTTTTATTTGCCCTTTCCATAGCACATAATATCGTAGCTCGCAGATACCGCCGTGTGTGTTCAGTTAAGGAGTGGAATTCCCTGCTGGAGTCTGTCCGTGTTTCCTGATAGCTACAACCCGGGGTCTGCCGGGGTCTTTATGTCAAGACTGAATAGGTTACTTCTAGGCAAGAGTACTCCATCGTCGATCACATCATTGCTTACCATCAGGCAAAATAGTGGTCGAACATTAGCTTATCTTCGCTAATATTATAAAGAGGTAAAGTTGGTTTTTTGCTTGGAATAGAGATTAAAAAAAAGAAAAAAAAAGACAAACCCAAAGTCGGAGGAAAGTACAGGTCCAATTGCGAAAATTTTTTCACCGTTAGTTAGTTTTTGCTTTATTCCTGAGTGACATAAGCTATATTTTATGTATGTGGACGAAGCCACGGGCAATCGCCAGTCAATAATAAAAAAAACCGCTTCAATAATTTAAGAATGCAATTGACGATATTTCCAGCCAGCCAGTGGACCAATGCCAGCAAACACACACAGCCAGTGCCAGTGAATAAGTTAATAGCGAAAAACCCATAAAACAGGAGGCAATACATTAAAAGCTTGTTAATCAAAGATACGTGCGTCCATTATTGATCGCTATCATCAGGTTAAGCGGGTGAGCAGGGACTAAGGTTCCATAAAACGGCCATTAATGGGTGCAGGTAATAAATGTGTGACGACTCAATCACCTGAGTAACACTAACTTTATAAGTGTGAGGAGGGTCGTCGATAAGTGATGCAGGTCTTAAATTTTGTAACGTAGGTGAGGGTGGGTGTTAGAAAGATGTCACTAAAAATAAAAATCTATGTAAGTAAAAACATTTGGAATAATGCACATCCTTATAAGAAAGAAAGAAAGAAAATGAATTTATTTTGTTACAACGCAATACTATAATAATACGCGTTAATATTAGAAAATGGTGTAACAAACTAGTGCTCTTCACCATCAACGATTGCATCACTACTTACCTTCAGGTGGGTGTGGAGTCAAGCAATAGATATCTAATAGATATCATAAAAAAACGTACGGGGATGCAACTTGACATACATTTTCACTGTTTTTCATACAACCGTTCTTACGCGATTCAAAGTCAAAGTCAAAGTCAAAGTCAAAGTCAAAAATTTTTTATTTCACATAGGCCTACATGGGCACTTATAAAACGTCAGAAGCTAGTGCACGGTTCCAAATTGGTCGTTTCCTATGGAGAAGAACCGGCAAGAAACTCCATGGTTACTCTTTTAAAAAAATGATTGTTTACAATATTTTCATATTACAGTATTAATAGACATTATGTAAGAACAGTGTAGACCAGTCGATATTGTACCCAAAAGCACAATAAAAATAATAATATTTAAAAAAAAAAAGTGAGTCGTAATAGAAAGTAACCTAAGAATTCGCGAAGTCCACGGTGTTCTCACATTCACATTTAAAAAAAAAGAAGCTATATAAAAAAAAAAAAAACAAGAACAATAAGTAATTACAATTATCAATAAATGACATGTCAACAAAAAGAAAATTACTAACAAATTTATGGTGGTTGGCGTCTACTAATATAAAAAATATTGCAAAAGCAATGTGTAGGAAGAAAAGAAAAAATGTATATATTACAACAAATTTGACAAAACAAAACAAAGATTATGACTTTATTACACATTTTTCATTGGATATTTTGGAAACAGTATCTTGTGGATATTATCTAGGCTTCTATTGAAATCAATTTATAAATTTGTGTAAAACTAATTAAGTAAAGACCTCCGAAAATCTGCTTTTTTGCATGACACTTCATATTTTATTCAACAATTAAAAAAGTCAAAAAGTATAACAATAATAGCCTTGCAAAGTTGATCAAGATTTTGAATGATGACAATTTTTTTCAAAAACTTTGAATGGTTCAAAAAAACATGTATTTCCTAGAACAAGTTTTGTAAAATATTCGAGTAAAACACGAAATTACCGAATGCTAACAGAGTTTTTCAACTTTTCACCAAACATCGCGTTGGATTACGTTAGATGAAGTAACAAGCTTTCAAATTATGCTCGATGTTGACGATAGGCGAGTGAAAAATTACCCTCTTAAACACTGAAATTTTACTTAAACGCACTTAGATACTCTTTTTAAAAACAAATTAGTTATAGTAATTGTAAGCAAATAATATGGGTATCGATGCACGTCAATACCGATGCACTACCAGTGTAGAGCGTCACGACGACGTACACACAAACACGCTATTAAAAATAATAATATTTATTTAAAAGTTAACACTGACCCAATGGTTAGTAAAGAATAATCAACTAAAGGGCTAATAATTAAAAAACCTAAAAAAACTTGACCTAATACCGCACCAGCTACCAGTAATTAATCTCAGGCGCATCCTGCGGTCTTAGATCTGCTTAGCAATGAGGCGGCCATTTTTCTCATTATACCGTAGAATCATCCACACGCGCTAAAGAGAAAATGTCCGATGCAGTGCGGTATCTAGACAGCTCCAACAGCTCCCTGAACCCATTATTATTATACTGGATCCGCAGGGCGTCAGGGGGGCACTAGCGACGCAATAAAGATTTATGAAGAATTTAGAGAAATAGGTAACTTTTCAGTACCCTATTTTGAAAGTACTTTCAAAGATGTGCGTTTATTATGTTCATGTTGTGTATGTGCGTTCTTTTATCTATATATATAAAAGGAGAAACTGACTGACTGACATATCAACACACAGCCAATACTACTAGGACAAGGAGCGTGAAATTTTGCACAAGGCTTCCTTTTATGACGTGCGAGCACTAATAGAGGATTTTCCAAAATTCACCCGCTAAGGCGAAGAAACGGGGGTCCAAAATTTGTATGTAGAAACCTATTTTTAAGCGGGCGAAGCCACTGGTAGAAGCTAGTTTTTAAATAAAAAGGTAAGACAGACTGCTTTCATATAGAAATTTCAGAACCATTCTGGGTCTGAAACCACGAAAAGTTGTTTGTATTACTCAGAAAGACTAAGTCTATCCCCTAAAGGGGTTGAATAGAGCATGAAAGATTTTACAGAATTCTTTATATTTGTGGCAAAAAACCCTACCGGAACATGTAGAAATAAAACTGCACAATTTGCTTCCCCAAAAGGCAAATGGTCGATCAATTTCATAACATGTACCGTCTTGAGGCGTCGACAGCGGACTTCCGTTTCCCGTTAGATCGTTACAAGTACCATTAAACCGTGCACGACTATTTTTCTTATTTCCACTGCACTAAACTGCTTGTTCCTAAGACCTTTGGCTTTTAAAACGTGGTTTTCTTTGTGCTTGAAAAATCTGTATATTTAAAAGCCAAACTCCTGACTCACTTCAATGTCTCATCAATGCCCATCACAAACCCTTAGATCTAGAACGCAGAAATTTTGCATAGAGATTCTTTTTATAATGTACTCGTAAATGTTACTGGCAATCTGTATAATTAAGGTATTTTTTACAATACCTAGGCAATGTATAGAATACCTGGGGTGTCCAGGCAATGTATGCATATAATTATGAATATTATTGTCTATTACATACTTTCCCTAGGTAATGTATACAATTCCTAGGAATTGTATAGAGCACCTGCTGACGGGCAAATGAAACATGTTCTATTACTTAAAAACTATATGTGTAAAATACGAGGAGCAGGGAAGGAATTGACGTAATTTGAGAGGACACGGACGGATTAGGTTAGAAGGCTAAAGCGCGAGCGGATCTTCCGTCTTAGCTTTCGTGGTTTTTTTTTATAAGCACCTGGAAATAGGAGCTTTGGTTTAAGCACCGCAAACAGAAATAGGACCTGAGTTACACCTTTTAAATACTCGTAATAAAATTAAAGTGAAATTAAAAATTCTTCTGGCTATAAGTAACATAATTTAATTTGCTTACAAGTACTCAGGTCCTACTTCTTCCTTCAAACCTAACCTGTTCGTCTCAGAGTGCCGTAAACTTACCGCACTTCCTTCCCTAATTGTATAGAATACCTAGGCATAGCCCATACATTACTAGGTTGTTTTAGGTATTACATACATTGGCTTTGTATAGAATACCGGATTATACAGATTGCCGGTAACATATTCAAAGAATAAGAAAGCATTTTGTGAAATTCACCTATATTTTATCCCCAAACGAAGGTCTTAATTTTGTATGGAGAAACCTACTTTCACGCGGGCGATGCGGCTGGCAGAAGTAAAAAATATATTTAGTGTTTTTTGCAACATAGATGTTACGTCATCACGTCATTTTTTTATTTTTATTTTTTTTGTTTCGTATTTACCCTATATTGTGTTTACATTGTGCCTTGTGCTGCACCAAATAAATTTTTTTTCTTTCTTTCTTTCTTTCTTTCATCGCGACCATTATACTCGTACTACTCAGATAGTAAATATATGTTTAGAATTAAGAAACCTTTTTAAAAAGTCAGGAATTCAGTGGTCTCGGCATGAAAGGTATTAAATGAAAGGATAGCTCCCGCTGATACCTCAGCTTTCATTCATTCTTATCACATACTCATCTAGAAATGAAAGCAACCAGAAAAATATCCGCTGCACTTCACTCAAACTATTCAAAGTCCGTCCTCTCGTGAATCAAACATGGATATGTCATGTGACTCAAAACCAACCAACTCGGATGCAGTGAAATGGTTCCCAAAACCCTGCAAATGGAGGTCCAATCCAAAGTAAGTATAGATGCATTAGCAGATTAGTTCGACCGTGCGCACAACGAATAAATGCAGTTCTCGGAAGTACGATCCTGTGGAAGAGCCCTTTGGACTAAGGACTTGATGGAGGATCTATGATTGGATGATTATTCTAGTAGACCTTCCCGTAGTCTTCAATGACTCGAAAGCACAGACGTATCTGGCGACAACGAGGAAAACCGATACTTAATATTGTTTTTTTTTTGTTTTATAAGCTTGGAAATCATTCAGTGTCAGACTTTTGCCGACTAAAACCACACCTATGTTCCTCCTTTGCTTAGCGTTCCAGGACCCTGGGTTTCCCTTTCGGAAGCCAACCTATGGTCCCAGTAGGTTTCGATCCTGCTGGTCTCCTACGGTTTTGCTAATATCTCATTGAGGCGCACGTGGAACTACGCGCCGTCGATGACTCTGGCTCGGTCTAGAAAGTAACCGGACGGCCGGACGGCATGCTACCCACTGCTCGGCGCCCACAAGCACACGCTTACGGTGGCTGGCAACCAGGGTTGGGAAGTCTGTTCCCTCTCGCCTGCGGCCGCTTCTTTCGCTAGCATTACTACTTCGGAGTAGGAGACGACCGCCTGTCAGAGGGCCCAGCGCGAGAGGTCGCTGCCACCGATCGGTCCACCAGGACACCGCGGTGCTCTGCCTAAGCGGATTTAATACCGCGATATGGTGACGTAAATACGAAGATCCTGATAGCCCTTAACATGGCAGTCTGATGTGAAATACGGTAACACTGATTTTATTTTTCCCTTTTTTTGGCGGGAAATCATCAAACGACTCCTCCCGCTTTGTGAGGAACGAGAAGGCGTGTTAGACTTTACAGACTAAAACCTAGGTGTGTTCGTTAGTTGCCCTTTGTGTTCCAGAGTCGCGGTTACTCTTTCAAACAGTCCTGCAACCGTGAAAGGTTTTTAAAGATCCTTAGGGCCTGTTTACGACTTCGGTCTTAGCGGCAAGCAGAGCGGCGAGCGAGGCGGCACCAGTGAGCGGACCCATGGCGCTATGAGCGGTGTCTTGTGCCGTGCTTCAAACATTTTCAAACTTTTGATCTCACCGCTCGCCGCCCCGCGCTTAGCTTCCGCTCACAGCGGCTGAGACTATATCTTATCATAACCTAGCACAGTTAATTATCATAACCTTTATAAGCAGGTTTTCCTGAGTTTTTTTTTTTTGTAAGAAAATGAGAGGTGAAATCTTTTGAATAGAAGAGAAGAAGGCAATGTACAAAGAAAATGGTAGGAAAACGATAGGGATATGATTTGATTGGTAAAGGTTGACTGGTAGAGAATGCCTTGTTGCATTAAGTCCGCCTATGTACCACTACTGTACATGAAGTTTAAATAAATAAATTGATCTATATCAATCAAATCATCTCCCTTTTCCCAACTAGCTTTGGGTCGGTTTCCAGGCTAATCGGATGCGGCTGAATACCCGTATTTAGCACAAAAAAAAAAAAAAGGTTTTTTTTTAGATTATATTGCAAAACACCAAGCATCAAATGCTCTTTTGAAATTATGGTTCCTCAGAAAAGAACCGCAGAAGACATCCAGCAACCTGACATCTTTGTCCAATCTCGTTGTTACTTACAAAAGAGCGACTCAGTATCGAAGCTGTAAAATTTGCATTTTAAATTTAATATCATTTAACTGCGGAGGCCCATGAGTTTTATGAGATTTACAACACTTCTACCCGACTGCGCGGGAAAGGGTTGTGGCTTTGCAGTCGACAAGAATGTTTAATGCATTAATGTTTGGTGGTGCACTTCTTTGTTATCAACACCTTGTTTTATTAGCGTTCAGTGTGGTTCAAATTCAAATAATTTACTTTCATGACACGGCTAGATAATAATGTTACTGTATGTAGACGCATATTTTTTCAGTCTATTCTCTTCGATTTATGTTTGTGAAGTAGGAAACATAGCATGCTTGTCGCAGTCCGGAAAAAGATTAAGAAAAAACTAAAGTCAAAGCAGAGTGAGAGAAATTGTATAATAATAAAAATAATAATATTTATTTTGTACATTTAATACACACAGTAACGGTATAGAATACCACGAGCAGATTTATATTAGTTGTACAAACACTGATCAATGGAAATAATATGAACATTTGATTCATAAACTAAGTAAAATAAATACTTGTATCTCAGGAACCAGTAGCTCCCAGAAGATGATCAGAAATAGGATGTTAGGTACAATTAAGGTAGCCTGTATATAGACGTGTAACAGTCATCATCATCTTCCTGCCCTTGTCCCGTGTTATTTGGGGTCGGCGCAACATGTTTTTTTCTTCCATTCTGCCCTGTCACTCGTCATGCTATCACTAACTTCCTTTTCTTTCATATCACTCTTCACACAATCCATCCATCTTTTCTTTGGTCTCCCTCTCCCTCTACATCCATCCACATGTAAACTCATAACTCTTGGGTAAGTATTGGGGAATAATTATGAGAGATGATTGTATTGTTAGTAATGGTTTGGTATTATTTATAAGACAGTTTTTGCAACCAATTAGATAACTTAATTTTTAGCGCATATTTGTTTAATGTATAAATACTGCCCCCTAGGCAAAGGCGTGGCCTACTCGAGGCGATCGACGAAAAGAGAATCGAAGCGAAACGGTTTTAACTTGGCTAGGGGGGCTAATCAGATGGTGAATCTTATTATAAATACGAGCGCTTGAGATAACGAATTGACGTCTGTATTGAGTACTAGATACTTAGTAATAAGATAAATATATTTTTAATGTGGGAAATCGTCAAATAACTTCTTTCCTCTCTGGGTGGAGCGAGTCAGACTTTTACTGATTTGCACCAGTTGTGTTCCATCAGTTGCTCTCTGCGGTCCAGAACTGCGGTAACTGTATCGAACAATCCTGCAGCCCATATGGCAAGTCTTCCTCGAAGGAGAGTTTCGGTCGAAGGGTGTTGTGTATCAACGATTTCATGGAAGGAGATACCGACCTCGCAGCGAAACATGACGCCGTCACTTCGTGTGAAGTCTATGATTTGTTATAGTTTTATTTTTGTAAAATTATTTATTTATTTTGTTTATAGGTCTCATTATTTATTATTTTCTGTTTGTCTTGGTATGGTCATGTTAGGAATGAAATACATGTTACTAAAAGAGTTAAGAGTGTAAAAATGTGGATGGATTGAGAAGGAGGCCAAAGATAAAATAGATAGATTATTTGGAGACTGATATGAAAGAAAAGGGACTTAATGATAGCATGACCGATGACAGGATTATAATAAGACAGGACTATAATAAGACAGGACTATAATAAGACAGGACTATAATAAGACAGGACTATAATAAGACAGGACTATAATAAGACAGGACTATAATAAGACAGGACTATAATAAGACAGGACTATAATAAGACAGAACTATAATAAGACAGAACTATAATAAGACAGAACTATAATAAGACAGGACTATAATAAGACAGGACTATATGACAGGACTGATAAGGGCAGGAAAATCATGGCGATGATGATATTATCACATACAGTTGCAATGGCGTGACATTGGGAATACTTACATGGCATAGCACAGCATAGTCGGCCTTATCATGTTCCCACTGTTGGGACTCAGGCTTCCTCTCTATGAGAGGGAATGGGCCGTAATCCACCACGCCTGCCCAGTGCGGGTTGGTGGATGTCACATGTCTTCGAATTTTTGGTTCTAGGACATGCCGGTTTCCTCACGATGTTTTCCTTCACCGTTTTGAGAGCAATGGTGATGAAATAAATTACACAAAGTAATGCGCCTGGCTGGGTTTGAACCCGCGACCTACAACTCCGTAAGTCGGAGCCATTACCACTCGGCCACCACTGCTCTCAATACTTACATACAACATTATTTAAGTTTTAGTAACCAACTAAAACTGACAGAACAGAATCAGTAACTGAATCGATTCCAATAATTCTTAATAAACTAGTGCACCTCACCATCAATGATTGCATTCAGGTGAGATCGCAGTCAAGCACTGGTCTATATTAATTTAAAAAAAAATTACACCATATTATATTTATTTCCAAAAATATTTAAAAAATGTCACAAGTTGGACACCACCGACACTAAGTACAACACAGGTCACGGCAGGTCATGACGGGCATTGGGTGCCAGTGCACAGCTGGGTGCGGGAGCAAAACAACCCTTCAGTAGAGCGGATGGCCCTGTGATCATATATTTGTGCGGACAACCAGGTAACATAACAAGCTTGATAGCATTTTTCATGATACAGTTATAAAATTTCATACATAGGTTCTTTACATTTGACTGGCCTGTTGGTCTAGTGGTTAGTGGCCCTGACTGCTATGCCAGAGGTCGTGGGTTCGATTCCCACCCAGTACAAATGTTTGTGTGATGAGCACGATCATTTGTTCTGTGTCTGGGTGTAATTTATCTATAATATGTATGTATTTAGAAAATATATATGTATGTTTATCAGTTGTCTAGTACTCATAACACAAGCTCTGCTTAGCTTGAGACTAGACGGCGTTGTGTAATAGTTGTGGAATATTATTATTATTATTATTACATAAAAATCTAATCAACACTAATATTATAAAGAGGTAGTCTGTTTTTTTTTTTTTTGTTTGTAGGAGGTAATCTCTGAAAGTACTGGTCCGATTGCTAAAATTTTTTCACCGATAGAAAGCTGCTTTATTCCTGAGTGACATAGGCTATATTTAATGTGCGCGGGCGAAGCTGCTGACAAAAGCTAGCGTTGTATATCGAGCATGCTAGTTACTTAAACATGCTCGTTTACGCCAACGAAGCAATTAGACTAAATAGGTTTATATCTGCTTCGCAAGGCAAACACACCGGCTCTAAACTTTCCCATTCAATCACATAAAAGCTATGAATTTAAATGGGCATTCTATGTTATGGTGCGCAGACAGTAACATCCACACTAGACTTCAATAAAAACATTATTACAATCTACCAATAACACTGAACTATCAAACGAATGAGGACTAATAGGGATGTCAGCCAAGATTTCCAGAAAGAAAGAAAACATTTAAAGTAGCTAACTTTAATTTTTTCACGCACAGTACAGGACGTAGGCTTCGCCCGAGCGTCGCATCTTCGAGCAATCCATTGCCTATTCTATCCAGCTGACTTCCACGGATCTCACCAGGTCATCATTCCAATTTGTTTGGAAGATCTTCCAACGCTGCGTCTTCTAGCTATCAATCGCCAATCCGAAACCTTTTAGCCCTATTGGCCATCTGTTCCACCATGGAGTTTCTTGCCGGTTCTTCTCCATAGGAAACGACAAATTTGGAACCGTGCACTAGCTTCTGACGTTTTATAAGTGCCCATGTAGGCATATGTGAAATAAAAACTTTTTGAATTTTGACTTTTGTTCTGCGAGCAATGGGCGATACCCACTGCCACTTCAGTTTAGCCTTTCTTCGGGCTATATTATTGGCGTATTAGTAATACCTACTATAATTTATACGAATTATAAACTGTGGACCTATGGAAAAGGTTACATATATATTTTGTTTTATTTTCATAATCCGTCCGACCGAATTTCGATTTCGGGTGGCCAGTCTCAACGGACATTAGCCAGGTACGTAGGAAAACTTATAGTGCTCAAGCTTGAGTGCAAACATAGATGTAGATGCACTTACTTTTCCTTACTCTCGTAATCCGACGGGACAGCTATCGGACACGACCGGGGAAAAATCAGGCGCATCACTAACTGCTTTACGTACTTTCCAAGGCTTTGGGGTATCACACCACCAGCTCCTAAAATTTCGGGCAGCCACATAGTGATTCCTAATGGAATAATTAAATAGCACTTTTTTTGCCCGAACTAGGAATCGAATCTAGGACCCTACGCTCAGCAGTCGGTATTGCAACCACAATACCAACGAGGCAGCTTAATTTCGTAACCAACATTTTCTATTTGTATTATTTTTTGGTAAGTCGTGTCATCATCTTGAGCTTAGAGCTTTCACAAAAAACAGCGATGCGATGTGATATGACACCGTATTGCAGAAACATGTGATGCGAATTGCTGCGATGCAATTTCGTGTGGCAAAGCATCGGTTCAGGTGACCATAGAATCGTCATCATCTTCCTGCTCTTGGCCCGTTTCATTTGTTATCGGCGCAACAGTTTTTTTTCTTCCGTTCTGTCCTTTTCAACGTCACGCTATCACTAACTCCCTTTTCTTTTATATCACTTTCAGGTGACCATAGAATGTGCGATGCGAATCAACTCGCAAGTTCTTCCGTTCAAATTCGTAGATTTTTACGATGCGACGTCTGCAATATTTTTCACTAAATTGTTTTGTGGCAACCCTAACATCGCCATATAAAATAAAATAGTTTAATATCGTGGAACTATAAACGCTGTAGCATTTAAAACGGTAATGCAATTAGCATTCGGCATTAGTTTGAATATTTTATTACAACACTTTAGAATTACTTGATTAATGTTTATTGTGAGTAAAACAGCTAACGTTTTAGTCTACGTACCGTCTTGATGAACGTATCAAATTAAATCTAAAATATTAAACATTTTAAATGCGCTAGAAGAGTTCGTGTCATTAGTTAATGGGCGCCAGTTGCCTTGTTTTACTGAAACTTTAAATTGAGTTCATAATTTTACGAAGAAACATGATAAAAGCTGTTTTTTTTTTGAGTTATGAAATCATTTTATAACCTCTCTTGCTCTAGGGTGGAGCGAGAAGGCGTGTTAGACTTTTACTGACTAAAACCACACCTATGTTCATTCAACTGCGTTTTGTGTTCCAGGACTATGAGTATATCCTTTTCAGAGCCAATCCCATGACTCTTCGACCAGGCCCTACTGGACCCCTACGGTTTGTTGACATCTTTTTGAGTTGTGCGTAGAACACTACACGCCGTCTACGACTCGAGCTTGGTCCTTCTAGGGCGTTGAGATGTGATTTGCCACGATACATATCTAAAACAGTTATATTTTGTTGCTTCAATGCTACGCCACTTGTACTGCGTATTGTTCTAAAGATTCATCGTGGCTCTGAAACGCAAAGGGCTACTAATCTCTCACTCAACTCAGATCGGAAAACTAATTTGATGATTTGCCACTACAAAAAAACTTTGCCGCTTCCTATAGATTATTGGTAACCGCATACCGGTTGTTTTGATAACAGATTTTAAAGAATATTTACACACTACACTATAATCACCTTATGGAATCAGCTCTAGGATCTAAGAAGTCCTCACAATACCAATTTCAAATATCATATTCATTTTCGACATCTCGCCTTCACGGGATTCTTATTTTCATAAGATGTACGAAGATTATCCAACATAATATGCTATCAGTGTCGACTACCCCATTTTTCACGTCTAACTAACGGTTAAACTAAACGAGATATAACCCCGCGTTAGTATACATCGCCGGTCATGTACCACAGGGACCAAGCTATCTGCTACACGCCCTCCTGATTAACTACATGCATGCGTAGTTATTTCAATCCCTCGGCGTCGCGGAATGTATTCCGATAGATTGCTGGCACTTGTGTAAGCGAGTTGCTGACGATTGGTTTAATTAATTGGCGTTTAGAGTCGGTATCGTCTATAACAGGGTGTGTAATATAACAAACTGTACATTAATAATAACAATAATGTTGTATTAAGTTACAGTAAAAACCCAGTAATGAGATTAAGTATAAAAATTCTTACGTACATTAAAATTTGTATATTAAAATTGGTTTTGACCGACTGTAACGCAACTGGCATCTTTTCTAAGTTACTATGTAACCTATTTTAAAAATACCAGTTCCATTCCCCACAGAATTACATTTTCACATAATAAAAATATAATTCATTCGATTAAGTTAATCCTAATAATTTAAAGCTAAAAATTTAATGGATGTTTAAACAAAAATTATAGTTTTGAAAATCTAAAGAAATCTTTCCACTTTGTGTAAGTGTGTTACATTATAATAGCTATCTTTTTCAGCTTTCATCGTTTTATTTAGGTTCTTATTTGAACGTTTAGGTTTCGTAGTTAGCATTTTAGCGAACCAATCACGAAAGTCAACATCATAAGCATTGATCATCGATACGTCGGTTTTGTGCGTCTCGCATCCATCGGATTCTCGCGCCCCTACCAGTTTGTTGGGCTACCTCGTCTTCCTATACATGGTCGCCATTCCAAAACCTTTCGGCCCCATCGACCTTCTGTTCTGTAAGCAATATGTAAACCTAAATATGTAATTGTATGCAACAAAATCATATTCATTTATTGCAGAGGTATATTTTTAAGGCAGCGGAAGGTAACAGTTACACAAAAAAACTTGCATCAAAAGATAAAAAGGAACTTAGATTTATCTAAAACAATTTCCTCAAACAAACTCGCTCCACCTTTAAAAAGCTCGGGTAAACTTGGTACTACACGTAACTACACATGCGTGTGCAGTAAGTAAAACAAAGTACGCTAGTTGTACCAGCTGCCCGCTCGCTAACTCTTGATAAATTCGTTAACCAATCGTTCCGGTGGCACCGTACGACGTTTGTTAACTAAGCGTTAAATTGACGGTGGTTATATATAAGTAACTAATGTCAATAAAATGTGAACGGAATAAAAATCTATCTGATTAGATGTTGAAGTGTTTTGATGTTTGTTAATCGTTCTCATCTCAACGGCTGAACAGATTTGAATGAAATTCGGTACACTGGTAAATCTTTTAATTACGGTAACACGGGAAACGTGGGATAATTATCGACTTTCACAAAAATCAAGTCGCTGGTAAAAATTGGTCAATGATATTTTGTTGTTTTAATTTTATATTCTTTCTTCTTTTGATTTAACCCAAGTACAGTTACAGACAATTCACTCCGCAGAGCCTGCATGGAGGAGAAAGTGACCACAGCTCATCGGCATCTTCTCCAGTAGTCGCTAGATATAGGACGCAAAGTACTTCAGAATCCTCGGCAAGTAGCGCCTCGGTGTCACTGACCATTTCGCGGAGGGTCGAAATGGTCAGTGACACCAAGGCGCTACTGGCCTTTCTGGAAGAGCTAGGGTGGATTGCTTGACACACTTGTCCCATTAATACGCAAAATACGCGCATTAGACATGGAGTTGCGGACACCAGCCCGACATACATTAAACCTAAGTGGTATCAATAAGTATTTTTTATTTAATTATAAGAATCCATGTTGGTTTCTTTGACCTAAGCTTAGCAACAAAATCGCAAACGATTATACACCACTAGTTTTTAATTAGTAAAAATACTTATAGGGCTTATTAGAAAAGGTCTTGTTATTATTTAAGTAAAGTCTCAATAAATAATATTCATAAACAGCAAAGTTATGAGCGTTTGTTTATATTCCAAAATGTCACTCAGTTTATGGAAATATTGTACAGGCTATTGATTATGTATGAAAAAACAATGGAAAAACACTGCGCGTAGTATTTTCTATGAGCAATTGTTATGAATGATTGATTCAATTATGAATTTACCAATTATGACAATTTTTTGTGGATAATTTAGGGATAACGTTTTTTTTACTTTTGACTACACAAATGTGATCAATAACGGGTACGGATAGAGCCCCATACTTTTTGTACTTTAGAGGTATGCGGAACAGGGAGTAAAGTCCTGCAAACCTCCGTTGAAAAGGGAGGATCCTCCAGCCAGATGGGTTTTGATTGCGCGATGCAGGATTAGTTCTTATGTGACGCCATAGATGTCGCTACATCACTCCCTTCCGGAGATCGGAGATCGATGGTTCTTGATGCTTCTTGATGCGTGCCAGGCCAGTGGTAGGTTGGTTCCAGTGGTTCGGAACCAAATGCCGCATAGTTCTCGGTGAGTCGGAACTGTCTGCAGTGATGCCCCAGTGAGTCGGGGTGGTGCTGTCCCAGTGAGTCGGGATGATGCCCCAGTGAGTCGGGGTGATGATGTCCCAGTGAGTCGGGATGATGCTGCAAGCTCCAGTGAGTCGGAGTAGTGCTGCTGGCTCCAGTGAGTCGAAGCGATGCTGCGCGACGTAGTGGCTTGACTGCTTGCGTCGACCAGGAGAGATTCTTCGTGGCTCTTCATGTGACTGGCCGAAGGTGCAGAGTGCTTCGCCAAGGTCGCTGATGAGGCTGAGGGTGATGACCAGGTATGACCAGGTAGGCATGCTGGTGGTCAGGATACCCTTTAAAGCCGTGGGTGCTGGCTGTATGGCTCGCTGCTCGAAAGCTTGAGAAAGTGATGATGACGTCACGAAGTAGTAGCTGCACGAAGGCTGCGCTGACGTTCTTTGTCGAGGGTCACCAGCTCTAGAGGTATGCGGAACAGAGAGTTAAGTCCCGCAAACCTCCTTTTAAAAGGGAGGATCCTCCGACCAGACGGGTGTTATGTCTGGTGGGCTACTACTGCCCGATAGATGATTTCGGAATGTTCTATATGTTCCAAACGCGCGGAGAACTTTGATTGCGCGATGCAGGATTAGTTCTTATGTGACGCCATAGATGTCGCTACAGTACTAATTAAAAAATAGGGGTGTACCTATTATTAGAAAGTTGAAATCTTTTATCAAACTGACTATAGTCGCTTATCTAAGAAATGAAAAATTATTTAAATATGACGTGCAAATGTCAGCCAATCCCTATTGAATACTTTTACTTCGAATTTCAAAAATATTTGGCTACACTTAAAGATCTCTGTGTCCCAAAGGAGTGAGATGTCTGAAAGTATCAAGCACGTTTGAGTACATGTAGCAAGAATACAAGTATAAAGTTATAATAGGTCACATGAATATAAGGCTTGTGTAATGTTGTCAAAGCTTTTGAGCCAACTTAACGCCAGTTTTAGATAACTTATAAAACATTGAAACATGTTTAAAGTGTCTGTAGTTGTCTGTCAGCATATGGCTTTTTTTGAGATAGAAAATCATCAAATAACATTCTCCTATTTTTTTTTTTCGGTGGGTAAATTATCTAATGACATCCCCTGCTCTTAGGCGGAGCGCGAGGGTGTGCCAGACTTTTACTACTTACTAAAAACTTACTCTGAGCCCCAGTAGGCTTCGACCCAGCTGGGCCCCTACGGTTTGCTTACATGTCTTTGAAGTGCGCGTGGAACAGTAAGCGCCGTCGATGACTTGGGCCCGGTCCGGACGGTTACCGGACGATCGGACGGCGAGGCCAGCCGCAAGCCCGCACCTACGGTGGCTGGAAATCGGGATCTAGATCCCATCGGTTGGGGCGTGGGTGCCGCTCCCTCGCGCGTGATTCTCCTACTCTAGGGTAGGCGTCTGAGCGTAGGACGTCTGAGACAGCGTTTTAGACTTTTACTGCCTAAAAGGCACCTGTATCCTTCAATTACCTTTTGCTTTCTGTGGCCGCGATCACTTTTTCTAACGTTCCCGTAGCCCTAGTTGGCTTCGCCCCTACCGAGTTCTCCCCTTCAGTTTTTCTAACATCTTTTTGAGACGCGCGTTGAACACTACGCGCCGTCGACCCGAGCCTGACCTTTACCGGACGGCTGAACGGCAAGTGGGTACCTTGCTTGTCGTCCGCAAGCTCCCGCATAGTGTGGCCGGAAATCGCCTCACAACTCCTGACGCTTCTCTTTCGGTAGCGGCTGAGAAGCATATGACTACTTAAGGCCAAGGGTTATTTTCCAAAATTAAGTGTGTTCTTTCCGAGTCACATACATTTCCTAATTTCAAATGTTGACATTTAAAAAAAATACAATCACCTGAGACTGTTGTTTTTTGAAAAACAGCCTCAGTCTCCTTACTCATGAGAGCCACTGAGTTTTACACACGGAAACATATCGTTTGTTATTACAACTCACGATTAAAGACCTGTATAAGATTTGTTTTGCCATCTTGCCTGAAATAAGACTAGGCCTCTTAAATAAACGATTTAATACTATCGTTTTGGCTTAAATCATTTGAGAATGCTCAGACATTAAATGTTAAAAGGCATGATTACGATCTTGACTTGAGCTCTCTGGTAAGTTCAACGCAGATTAATATATTGTTTTGAGTGTGTCTGAGTACATTCAAATACTCTTCAACAACGATTATAATAGAAAACGATAAAACTACGTTAGTAATATTCAACCTAAATATATTTTAACCTAAATAAACAAACAGTACAAACAAAAGGTATTTTCCAACGTTTCAAAATTAAACCATTTCTCCCTTATTTCAAGTTTATCTAGATTCAAACTTAATGACACTTGAAATTAAGACTTATAGCTATACAGTAACGACTCTCCCCAGCTCCACTCGGGTGTTAAAGATCTTTAAAATTCTCTGCTTTCCTCCACTCAAACCTTATTCTATAACTGTCAATTGGAGAGAACCGCATGAAAATCTGTTCCGTGGTTATTGAGTTTATCACGAGTAGACAGACAAACGTGATAGCCTTTGTGTTATAATATGTATAAGTATGTTATTATTAAACGAAATATAATCTCATCATCATCATCATTTCAGCCGAAGGACGTCCACTGTTGGACATAGGCATCCCCAAGTGTCGCCACAACGAATGGTTCTGTTCGTTTCGCACCCACCGCATCACCGTGACTCTCACCAGGTCATCAGTCTACATTGTGGGAGGTCTTTCAAGGATGCGTTTTCCGTTGAGCGCTGGCCACTTTAGAACCTTTCGGCCCCTCAACCATCCGTTCTACAAGTAATGTACCCTGCCCACTGCCACTTATGTTTGGAGATTCTTCGAGATATCGGCGACTTTGGTTCTCCTGCGGATATCTCCATACCGGATGCAATCATGCAAGGAAACTCCAAGTATAGCCCTTTCCATTACCCTTTATGTGACTGTAAGCCTTCTGCCCCCCTAGCCAAGTTACAACCGTTTCGTTTCGGTTCTCTTTCGTTGATCGCCTCGAGTCAGCCACGCCTCCGATTCCTTTGTTCTGACGTCATCTCAACGCTCAGTCACATGGACAGAACAAAGGAATAGGAGGCGTGGCCGACTCGAGGCAATCGACGAAAGAGAATCGAAACGAAACTGTCGTAACTTGGCTAGGCCTACTGATGAGACCTAGCAAGCGACCACGTTTCAATGCCATGTGTCATCACTGGCAACACGCACTGGTCATAGAATTTCGACTTTCGTCTTGAGACACTGTGGTATTTTGAACAAGAAGATGCCGCGCAGCTTATAATATATCATAAAAAAAGGAATATATAATATGACTCAAAACATCACAGGTTTTCCTTTTAATTACAGTACGAAAAATTTACATCCTATCTGTTAACCGCAGTTACTGTCTCGGTACAACCGGTCCGTAGTTTTTAGTTGAAGCTCGAGGAAGTTCCCGGGCCGCCTAACTCGCTTACTATGAATTACTTACATACTCCGCGCCCGACAACGACTTCGCCAAAACAGCTTTTAGTGTTATTCGGTTTTAGTTCGCTAAATGATGTTCCGAAGTACCTGCTTTGTTTTGTCGAGCACTAGTTTAACGTGTCACTAGGTACCTATACCTACGGTTAAATTGATGCCTTCTCGAATTGCAGCATGATTTATGGTTTTTATTTTTGTTGTCCAAAGCACTACTATATCTATCCCATATAAGCATCATGTATTTTTTTTTTCTATAAATAAAGTTTATATTGGTTAAAAAGTAAAATGATGAGAGAACCAAGGCAATAAGTCCGCCTTTGTACGTTTGTATTATATGAAGATTGAATAAGTAAATACCCTAGCATAAAATATTGCCGATAGGCAAAAAATTCCTGTAGCAATTAATGTTCTTATGTGACTATATGACCTCCACCATAACCTCCTTTCTTTCTTTAAACTTACCATAGATTTTTAAATCATCAAGCTAATTTATCGTTTCGTATGCCGTAATTAGAGACACAATTAAAAAGCGATTGTATCTGGCGTGGATCCGCGTCTGAAACGCACGAAAAGTTAATCTAAGCTTTACTTAAATGTGCCACCCACCTCTGCTACAGTACAGAACCAACAGTCATTTTATAAAAACACAGCATCAGTATAAGGAAACACGAGCTAAAAAAATGCCCCATTACAAACGAATTCCCTCTAAACGGCGTCACAAATCGGAAAAAAAGGCTGACTTAACATTCCGCGATATACTTGACGAATAGTTGCTCTTAGCAGCGTGACTTCACCCCATATGATAGAGGAGACAATTTGAGTATTGGATGGAGGTATCAGTCAACCACGGTACACTGGGTGGCGTCAGTAGCGTGATCGATGCGTGGCTGCCGCCTAAACGGTGCGGCGTGAAGCGATACGTGCCGGGGAGCGGTCATTTGCGATTTGTGCAAGTTTTTACTCTAGTTTAAACGTGCTTTTGTAATTTAAAAAGAGAATTATTGATGCTTGAGTATCTAGTTGTTCTTATGTATTGAATGGAACGCACCGCTTGTGCGTTCCGGAGATGCCGACTGTGGCAAAAATGCATCAATACTTTTATATCAGTTCTTTTTGCACTTGTAATTTTAAAGTATATTAATGTTGTCTGGGATTCCAGTGGATCGCCTTAAGTTTGATAAGTTATATGAGCAGCGATGGCCGCGGTTATTGTCGCAGCTGACGTGGTTGAATTGAAACCCAGCCAGGCCTTAATTTATGTTAATTATTAAGTAATAATAATAATAATTTTTATTGAATCATTGTTACAAACGGTACCTTAAATTAAATAATCTTAATGTATCAATAGATCTGTAACTAGTTGTGGGCTTCAATTGTGTAGTATACGGTGGTCCCCAAACTAGGCAGCGCCTGTATCTTGGGGACCGGAGTTGAATATAGTAAAAAAAAAATTGCCTTTTGCCACTGGAGAATATGACAAAATGTGCATAAAAATAATATAAAAGAATAAAATCTAAAATTAAAAACAAGTTAAAAGGAGATCAAAGTAACTTAAAAACTAAAAGTATGTCAAAATAATTATTGTAATAAGTTTATTTCAGACTAATATTCAATAGTGTTGTTAGTATTATAGTGTGTTAGTAATAATAAAGCAAACAGAGACCACAACAACAGAAAAGACAACAGACTCTATTATTACTTGGAGTAACAACAGACTAGTAGTGTTGTCGCCACTACTCTCTAAATTGTAAAGAAAAACATCGTGCGAAAATTGGTATGTACTGGAACCGAAAATTCGAAGACATGTGACATCGGACAACCCGCACTAGCTCCTTAAATTACGGCCCACTCCCTCCCACAGAAAGAAGGCCTGTATCCCAGGAGTGGGAATATTATGAGCTGATTATCAATCAGTCAGCCTAACTTCGTCTCAACTATATCGGCTTCCAGTCAAACCTCAGCTGAGGATCAGTGTATTACATGGCGCGACGTGACGCAAAAACTCTTACGTAATCAAATCGTAAAAAAATTCATGCGCCTTTGAGACATTAAGTTCCAAAAATAAGTAAGTTTCGTTTCACAGTATTCAGTTATGGCATTAACCAACAGAAAACTGACAAAAATATCAGTACCTACTCATTCGGAGAATACATGCGTTACGAAATTCACTTGATAAAGTAATAAAACCAGAAATAAATATGGAAAATTAAGCTTCGATAGACTGGTTCAAAGTAATATCTGTAAGGAAATGAAAACAACGATTTCCAACATAAGTAGTTACTTGTACCAACACAAATGTAGGTAAGTACTACTTATTAAAAACCATACCCATAATAGAACATGTTTCCTTTTACGAAGCAGTAATGCTAGTGAAGGAGGCGGTAGCACGCTTGTGGGAACGGACTTTCTCACGCACCAACCGCCGGGATCCCATCCCCGATTTCCAGCTACCGTAGGCTTGGGTTTGAGGACAACGAGCAATGGGTAGCTCGCCGTCCGGCAGTCCGGTATCCGTCCGGACCGAGCCCAAGCAGTTGACGGCGCGTAGTGTTCCACTGGCGTCTCAAAGAGGCGTCTACAAAACCGAAATTTAACTTTGATAAACTCATTGAGACCTATGTGCCCTGCCTCTGTATGTCTTGTGGAAGCATGTGACCAACAGTGGACATCTTTCGGCTGAAATGATGATGATGATGATGATGAGACTGATTGAAAGTAACAGCTATTGTCGTATAGGTAAGATATCACTTTGAATGGGCGAGGAGCTTTGATGAACTTTTAAACCTATTGAAATGAGCTCCAACAACTGTTATGAAAATTCAATTTATATTTTCTGGCACTTTTTTTGAGTGTTTCTGAGTGGCGCTTTTCTTATATATAAGACCTTGCTTCATGCCAAATTTCAGGATTCTAGGTCAACGGGAAGCTGGGCTTGCGGACGGCGAGCAATAGGTAGCCAGCCGTCCGACCGTCCGGTAACCGTCCGGACTGAGCACAAGTCGTCGACGGCGCGTACTCTCCCAGAGATGTCAGCAAACCATAGGGGCCTAGCAGGGTCGAAGCCTACTGAGGCTAAGTGTCTGCTTCTGAAAGGAAAATTCGGCCCTGGTATGAAAGGCAATGAAGTAGCAGGAGTGGGTTTTTAGTCAGTAAATGTCCGAGAAACCCTCCTGTTCCACCCAAGAGTGGGGACGTCATCGGATAGTTTTCCCAGGTCATCGGGAAGTACTCTATGAATTTTGATTCCCTTGAAAGTGTTTTTGCGAGTTTTGAGAGTTTGAGTTTTTGCGGCATAAACGGCCGTAACATTTTGTTTCGTTAACTCAAAAGTCAGATTTTTCCACAGCTTCAAGAGGCCGCAGACTTGTGTAATATGGATTTAATTTCAACTCGATACCTTTTCACGTTCCCAAGATAGAGGGTCTTGACAGACAGACAGACGGGCAACAAAGTGATCCTATCCGTTTTTAGCCTTTTGAGGTACGGAACCCTAAAAATATGTTACGATTTTAAGCAGTTTGTAGAAGATATCTAAATTTTTCAGCACTAACAAATACTTAAGAATAAATATACTTATATAGGTACGTGCTGGTACCCTTAATAGAACATCATCCTTGTTCGGTATAAGCTGAGGACAGAACAGCGAAGGGGCGTGGCCCGAGGTGATGTAGTCTCGTGTAGCCACTACTTTAGGGGCCAATTACGATCGCAGACACGACCAAATGTGCAGCGATGAACATCTTGAACATCTAGAACGTTTTGAACGTCTTCAGACATGCACAGGAAGATACTGAAGAGATTAAGTGTGAGTTTGATGAGCTGGCTATTCTTAAAAGTGGCTAAAAGATTTCGTGAGGTTTTAGTGTTCATTAAAACTTGGTACAGGGCTTCTTAGAAATAATTCACTTTTATAGATGTATAAAAAATTCAAAAACATATTTACATATACGCGTTAAATTACTAAATCAGAAACTGCAGACCTGGGAAAAATACTTCTTGAAAATAATAATTATTGTTCAAATGTCGTCTCTCGTGGCTCGCACTTTTCAAAGTGATCTAAGGCCGCGTTCCCTTTATGTCGTAACTGTAAATTTATCGTCGGACGACTATCTTCTATAGCTGTTCCTTTCATAACCACTGTTTGTCGTAGCGTCGCAGATAGCTACAACACCGCAACAACACGACACATCATTTACCATCACGGTTTAGTCTTGACAAATTTTAATCATTTTTCGACGCCGTCCCCACTATCATTGTAATCTGCTGTCACAGTAAAAAAAAACACAGACGACAGTTATACGTGTCGTCCTATACTATATGAACACTTCCATTTAAATATATAAGGCACGATATCTAAAACTACACCCTCCTGCAAAAAAAAGCATCCGAGCTCTACCACTGCGCTAACCGTGTCATTTTAAAGTAAAGTTTTTTCTTGTCCTGGTTGTCAGGAATGTAATACCTAAATGTCCCTTTTCAGCAACGAAAGAAACAAACTAATCAGTTTCGTTAATCTATATATATAAAAGGAGAAACTGACTGACTGACATATCAACGCACAGCCGAAACTATTGGGACTAGGAATATGAAATTTTGCACAAGGCTTCCTTTTATGACGTAAGCGAGCACTAAGAGAGGATTTTCCAAAATTCACTCCCTAAGGGGATGAAACGGGGGTCCAAAGTTTGTATAGAAAAACCTATTTTCACGCGGGCAAAGCCGCTGGCAGAAGCTAGTCTATATATATAAAAGGAGAAACTGACTGACTGACATATCAACGCACAGCCGAAACTACTGAGACTAGAAGCGTGAAATTTTGCAAAAGGTTTTCTCTTATGGCGTAAGCGACCACTAAGAGAGGATTTTCAAAAATTCACCCTCTAAGGCGATCAAACGCGGGTCCCAAGTTTGTATCGAGAAACCTGTTTTCACGCGGGCGAAGCCGCTGGCGGAAGCTAGTTCCAAATAAATAATTTTCCTTTCCGAATAAGAATTTGGTTTCCCTTCAACGTTTAGATACACGAATCTTCTCATTACTACAATGAACAGGCTTGTTCCTATAATTGACTTTACATAATATCCAATTGCTCTAGGATTCAAACTCTGAAGACATTACCAAACCTTATCTCTAGAAACAAGCAAACTACAATACTCGATAACAAAATGAACGTTGAATCAATTAATATTAAAACAAGGAACAATGCCTCAGCCGGGTCCGAACTAGCGGCCAACTATCCCCTGGGCCCATCAATCTAGGGGAATGTCCGCGCCGTCATAACTACAGACTCTACAGTCTATTTGATTAATTTCAAAGCTACAGAAAACTTGAGGTTGTTGTGTAGTGCTAGCTAAGCGATGTTACAAGGCTGCGAGAATTTTCAAAAGAGCTACCGTGTCCTTACATCTTTGTTTGCAAAGGGAAATCATCAATTGACTTCTCCAGCTCTAGAGTGTAGCAAGAGGATATGTCTGACTTTTGCTGACTAACTCCTACTGGTGTCCTTCTGATGCCCTTTGCGTTCCAAGGCCTCTTTCATACATACCCGCGGCCCTAGTACGCATTTAGATATTTATATGCATGCTTAATTAACTCCCTCGTAGTGCTCGGGAGTTAATTATATAAATACCTAAAAGACCTAAAAAAAAGACCTAAATTTTGGGCGGTTCATTGAGTCCAAAGCCGAGGTAGCTAATAGAAAACTAGGCGTTCTTGCAAAGGTCCGACGGTGCTTCACACCGGTATAGCTTCTAATGTTATACAAAGCGCAGGTCCGATCATGTGTGGAGTACTGCAGTCACATTTGGGCAGGTGCTGCAAAATGCCATCTAGCAGCTTTGGACTCAGTGGAAAGGCGTGCGAAGAGGCTTATTGGTTATCCAGATTTGGTTAAGTTCAATCTACAAAGCCTCGAGCACAGGCGCAGGGTCAGGCCAGCCTATCGGTATTTTACAGGTTGCATTTTGGAGAGTGTGCGCGGGAATTGCATGACTTGATCCCGCCTTCTCCTTTCTACCATCGGACAACCCGACGTACGGCGAGTATCCACCCTTACGTTGTTGAAACTTCAACGGTCCGGACTAAACGTTTCGCTTTGTCGTTTATACCGCGTACAACGAAGAACTGGAACAATTTGCCTGCTGCGGTCTTCCCGCCCAACTTTAATTTTCAAGGCCAGGGTGAATAGGCTCTTAATAAACTAGTGCGCCTCACCATCAATGATTGCATCACTGCCTACCATCAGGTGGGATCGAGCACCAGGTGGGAGCACTGGTTTATACCAATTAAAAAAAAAACCCTCACTGCGTTCGGGATTGAAACTTAGCAACCTTTCTTTCGTTCGGATTCAAAATGCTGCCTGCGATTTGAAGTAACTACTACACACCCCTACACCCCTAGTCACATAATCTACTATTATTAGCTGCTGCCACCGGCTTCACCCTTTGTGTGAAAGTAAAAAATTATCCAAATGGAACGTACGCCCCGGATAAATATAAATATCCATCAACGAGCATCACTGCTTACCATCAGGTGAGGTCGCAGTCAAGCGCTAGTTTATATCAATAAAATAAAAATATCGTAAAAACCCGTTCAGATGTTTGAAAGTTAAAGAGTAACAAACATACAGATCAAAAAAACAAACTTTCGCGTTAGTAATATAGATTTCTATCTGCTGTTCACCTATAAAACTTCAAAAGCTAGTGCACGAAGTCGTTTCCTACGAAGAAGAACTGGCAAGAAACTCCATGGCTACTCTTTAAAAAAAAAAACTGGTCAAGTGCCCAGTGCTTGGACTCGCGCACTAGCGCAAGGTTCCGTACAAACTTAGTAAATACATATTTCAAGTCTCGAACATTTTTCCAAAACGCATTTTTTTTGTAACGTACTCGTAATAACAAATTTACTGTTTTCAGATTTATTCCTATATTTGTATAAGACCTTGCTTTATTCCAAATTTCAGGATTCCCTATAAATTTTGATACCTTTAAGAGTGTCGAAATATACGTTTTTTGCAATATAAACGGCCCTATCTTTTTTTCGTTAACTTAGAAGTTTGATTTTTTCACAGCTTTAAGGGACCGCAAACTTGAGTATATTTTTAAAATTTCAACTCGATACCTCCACGCGTTCTTGAAATATAGGCTCTTGAAAGACAGTCGGACAGATAGCCAGACAGACAGACAGACGGACAAAAAAATGATCCTATAAGCGTTCCATTTAACCTTTTGAGGTTCAGAACTCTAAACCGAAAACACAATAGATATAGTAATTTATAAATTCAGTGTCCACGGAGTCTCAAATTCACATAAAAAGAAATTGTACCCCGTTTTAATTTTACAAAAAAACTAAACCATCGCCCATCTCCATCTACGAAACAACCCTTACCCCAAACTGAGTCGGTGGTATTGTTTTCCTTAAGTTGATTTATCATTTTATAGTCGTTAGCCAGCCGCGCCGCCGCCGTGGACATCTGATCCGTTGCTATTCATTTATTAACTGGCTCTACTTATTAATCACTTCAGAGAAATTAACAAGTTGCTCACCGCATCGTTTTGGTTAACAAACTTGATCATTTTGGATCGGTAGGTATTGCGGTGGTAAAATTAAGTGCTTCGAGAGTCAAGGAAAGTGTAGGTAACCATAACTAAAAGGAGAATTGATCTCTCTTCATCATCATCATCATCATTTCAGCCGAAACACGTTAACTTTTGGACACAAACCTCCCCCAAATGTCGCTATAACGACCGGTCCTGTGCGTCTAACATCCATCGGATTCCCGCGACCCTCACCAGGTCATCGGTCTACCTCGTAAGATGCTTTCCAACGCTACGTCTTCCAGTACGTGGACGGCACTCCAGAACCTTTCGTAGCCATCGACTATCTGTTCTGCGGGCAATGTTCTCTCTTACATGGTGTCAAATCCAGGCGAGTGCGATCGAAAAGCGAAGCGACACGATTGGAACAAACAATTGATAGGTACTCTATTGCGGTGGTCAATGTGATCAACTGCACGTGGGTGCGGTGCGATGATGAACGAAGCGAAGCGGATGCGTACAGTTGTTTTGATATTTTCAAGCCGTCGCATCGCAAACTCTTGCGATGCTATTATGTAATGGTTATGGTATAATTAGTAAATGGTTATTTGAAATGAATACTTTGATTTGAATTTAGAAAAGATTTTGTTGTATTTGAAATGATCTTACTTACTTCTCCATAATATATCGAAAGTTTACACTTTCACAAGATTTACTACCATCTTTCGGTATTAATATGGGTTAAACGATAACATCTAAAACGCATCATATATTTTTCTATACCTTTTCGAAGCTGCTACTAAGTAGCCGTGCGTGGGTGATGAAAACGATCGCCCAAGGCTTCGCACAGTTCACTATAAAAACAGGTCAACTAACTGAAGATATGAATAGGGCTCGCAACATCGCTTTCATTTTCTAGCTTTTTGCCTTTCAAATGATTTAACACAACTACAGTAAAAAGAAACACGACGGAAAGAAGAAAACATGGAAGCCACCCCACTCATACGCATAAAACGTTTTGGGAACACATTTTATTGTGCGTACAGCTAAGGAGTGGAATTACCTCCCGGAGTTTATATTTCCTGATGACTACTACTCCATTATCGACTACATAATTGCTTACCATGAGGTGACATAGTCAAGCGCGAGCCTATTAATAATTCAAAGCTACAAACTTTTTCCATTAGCAACTTCTGAAAATCACAATTAACAGTGTTATTCACAAGAAATATACTGAGGCATGCTCAACGAGACCCTAAAATCTATTCAATTGTCTTGAATCCCGCAAAGAAATCAATCAGAATTACATAACGCTACATACTTTGACCCTTCATAATGTACTCAAAAATTTAAAAAGTCAAAAAAATATAACAATAGAATCCTTGCAAATTTAATCAAGATTCTTAATTCAAAATTCTTCATTAAAAATCTTGATTTACAGTTTAAAAAAAAACACGTAATTCCTGGAACAGATTACGTGAAATATTCGAGTGAATGACGGTATTACCGATTGCCAGCAGAGCTTTCTGGTATTATCTCTCTGTTTTCGCATTGCCTTTTTATAAACATTGCATTGGATTGCGTTGGATGGCATGTCCTGGAACCAAAAATTCGAAGACATGTGACATTCAACAATCAAAGCACTGGGCCCACGTGGTGGATTATGGCCCATTCCCTCTCCTAGAGAGAGGAGGCCTGAGCCCCAGCAGGAACATTAAAAGGCTGATTTTGCGTTGGATGAACGTGCAAGCTTTTAAACCATGCTCAGGTTGACGATAGACGAGTGGGGAAGGGCCCTGTCATATTTTTATTGGTGAGACATATATTATCGTTATTGTTAATTTTATTTCTCCATTTTTTTATGTTTAATTTTAGTTAGCAAATTAATTACTTGTTGATTCATGAATCATGGTGTGCCAAATAAACATATTTTCTTTAAACAGCAACTGAAGGACACAGGTGTGGTTTTAATCAGTAAAATTCTGACACGCCCTTCACCATAAAGCAAGAGAATTCATTGAATTATTTCCAACCTCAAAAAAAACCACCACTGCCATAAACTTCAACAAAATAGGCTGTAACAACAAAAACCGATTAACAATCTAAATAAAATATAACTCGCACCAAATAATAACCTTTCTCAACTATTTAAACGAAAGTCAAACCACAGTAAACAATATTAAAACTTTCGAATAACGTTTTGTTATTATCAAAGGGTTTTTGAGAGCCGAGAATAAATAATGTGTAGGTATCTATTTGAGGCCTTACCATGACATGTTAAAATGTCTCAGGCGTGAGAGCCAGAAAGAAGGATGGAGCTTTATTTTTTAATTGATATAAACTAGTGCTTGACTCCGATCCCACCTGATGGTAAGCAGTGATGCAATCGTTGATGGCACTAGTTTATTAAGAGCCTATTCACTCTAACCTTGAAGACACCCAAATTATAATTGGACGGGAAGACCGCAGCAGGCAAATTGTTCCAGTCCCTCGATGTACGCGGTATAAACGACGAGGCAAAACGCTTAGTCCGGACCGTAGAGGTTTCAAAAACGTACGGGTGGATAGTCGCCGTACATCGGGATGACCGTTGGTAGAAATGAGATGGCGGAATCAAGTCATGCAATTCCCACGCACACTCTCCAAAATGCATCCTGTAAAATACCGAATGGCTGGCTACCCTACGCCTGTGCTCAAGGCTTTATTGATTGAACTTAACCAAATCTGCCCCCTAGCAAGTTACGATTGTTTCGTTTGCGTCGTACGCCTCGAGTAGGCCACGCCTCCGATTCCTTTGTTCTGACATCATCTCAACGCTCAGTCACGTGGTCAGAACAAAGGAATCGGAGGCGTGGCTTACTCGAGGCGTTCGATGCAAACGAAACGATCGTAACTTGGCTAGGGGGGCTGGATCACCAGTTAGCCTCTTCGCACACCTTTCTACCGACTCCAAAGTCCGAGTCCGCTTTACACCCTATATAGCTCCATCTCTTTAACAGTTCAGTTTGGTCGTCGATCGCGTTAACCTCGTGGTAGGGCCTCTATTCTCAGGTAAATATTTAAAGTTGAACAAAAAGCCGCAAACTTTGGAATATTGTCTAAAGTGGAACTGTATTGAAATGGAATGGAATTATAAATAGCGACCGCAACAGGCAAGTGAAATGAATGAATGAATGGAAATGTTCTGACTTTGAGTGACGTCATTTCACCTGGAATGTTATTAGAGAGCTTTGTAAGGAAAGGTATCATCTGTTACTTTTTATGTATATATGTTTGGTGAGTATATTTTAAGGTTTTGTACCCAAATGGTTAAACATGACCCTGTTACTAAGACTTCGCTGTCCGTCCGTCTTGTCTGTCTGTCCGTCTGTCACCAGGCTATATCTCATGAACCGTGATAGCTAAACAGTTGAAACTTTCACAAATTATGTATTTCTGTTGTCGCTTTAACAACAAAATAATAAATAATATTAGCAGTTAAAGAATGAAATTGTCGTTTTTTAAAACGGGTTGCTTTAAAGTGTTATATCTTTAGATTATCTTGGAATTATAAGTTCAAATAAACTTTATAATAAAGGTACGTTATTATTTTTTTTAATTAGGTATTTATTAGTTTCTTTGTGTTTTGTATTTTCTTATAATTCCAAGTCAATCTAAAGATATATAACACTTCAAAGCAACCCGTTTTAGAAAATGGCAATTTCATTATTTTACCCCTAATATTACGCGGGCGCGGGGCAACTAGCTAGCTCCTTGACAATATGGGCTATGAAGGTATACATATTTCATAACGTCATAATTTCACTAAACCCCTCAGCAGGAATATTTATTTCGTGCGGGAATCGAATCCGCGACACGCTGCGCAGCAGCCAACTGCTCACCCACTGCACCAACCGTGACGTCATTTTGTTTGACAAAAGAACATAAATTATTTGGACCTGCATGAATAATCTCGATAATAAGTTGATAGCAACTTCCTGGCTGCCGGATGGTGTGAAATAGTCAACGCAACCTTGGAACGCACAGAGCAACTAAAAAAACACGGGTGTCTTTTTGTCAGTAAAACTCTGACGCTCTCTCTTGCAGTACCCAAAGCGGGAGAAGTTATTTGAAGATTTCCCACCCTGCTTCTCATAAAAGATATCCCTATACTATCCAAAACAATAAAAGTCCAATACTTGCTACAATCACAGAGAATTTATCGCACCATTAAAAAAAAACTTTTTTGGAGACCGCATTCAGTAATCACAACCCTTAAAACTAGGTTAGTAAAAGATACAATAAAACAGAGATTTTTTTAAATCTTTATTAAGGAGCTTTGTCAAAATATTGACTATGTCGCTCTATCATAGCCAAATTGTGAATTTTAAGTTATTATATTTAAATATTTTTTGTGCATACCTGACACACGGGTTACTTTACATGGCTTATCATTAATGACCTACAGAATGCTGTTGCCGCTCCCACGCACAACGCTATCCGCTTTCTTATGATGGCTTTAAAACCATCAATATGTGCGTCGGAAAATATCCCTGATTCATTGCATTAACGTGGGAGCCCCAACAACATACTGACAATTGATAACAAACTTTTCAAACAAATTAGATCGTCAGAACCCAACCGCGGAAACACTTCAGCATTGGGAACCGTCATCACCATAAACCAGCCCCCCTAGCCAAGTTACAATCGATTCGTTCGCGCCGAACGCCTCGAGTAGGCCACGCTTCCGATTCCTTTGTTCTGACCACGTGACTGAGCGTTGAGATGACGTCAGAACAAAGGAATTGGAGGCCTGGCCTACTCGAGGCGTTCGGCGCGAACGATACGATTGTAACTTGGCTAGGGGGGCTGAACTATGATCCAAAATGCTCGGCCTTATCAATATCGTTTAAGTATCCTATCGACATATAAAGGCAGTGTATGGGAAAATGTCTAAATTGAATATTTATACAAGCTCCAAGCCCAAATGTAAATATATACCGCAGGTGTTTGTATATTGTTTCGGGAATATTGAATTCTGAAAGTTATTTTACATCTAGAATTAGATGGGCACCCTGTTACAGTTGCCGAATGTATAATATCTGAATAATGTAATAGGAAACGATTCGCACTGGGGCCGAATCCGTTTTTTTTACGCTGCGCTGTTTTCAGTGAATAAGTAATTTGTGAGTTTTACACTGAATGACATGAAAACGCTTTAAGAGAGTACCTTTTTAAAAAATCATCTAATTTTTACTAGTCTGTTGGTCTAGTGGTTAGTGGGTTTGACTGCTATGCCGGACGTCGTGGGTTGGATTCCCACTCGAGACAAATATTTGTGTGAAGAGCACGATAACTAGTTCTGTGTCGGGGTGTAATTTATCTATAATAAGAGCATACATTTAGAAATAAATAAGTATGTTTATCAGTTGTCTAGTTTCTAATCATTCCACAAGCTATTATTAATAACTCGTCCTGCTCTGAGTGATGTGAGAGGGAGTGTCGAATTTTTACTGACTAAAACTCAGTCATGTTTCTTCAGTTGCCCTTTGCGGTTCAGGGCCGTGGAAACTCATTCGAACTATCCGATATCCCTAGTAGGCATGCGGCCCTAGTAGACCCCATACATTTTACTGACGTTTAGGAAAGTACCTAAATATTTTACCTTATGGTAAGAAATACGAAGGAGTATTATAAGCTATTCGATTTCAGAATACAAAATATAAAAAAAAAAATAGTTTTATATCTATCTATGTATATAAAAGGAGAAACTGACTGACTGACATATCAACGCACAGCCGAAACTACTGAGACTAGGTTTCCTTTTATGACGTAGGCGAGCACTAAGAGAAGATTTTACAAAATTCACCCCTTAGTGTATGAAACGGGGTTTAAAGTTTGTATGGAACAACCTATTTTCACGCGGGCGAAGCCGCTGGCAGAAGCTAGTATCGTATAACTAACAAAAAACGAAAGAAAAATAAAGAAAACCTTTATGAAAACAGAAAATCAACAGAAAAGACGCTAAAAAATATGCATTACGCTAGAACATCGAATAAAAAAAATACCGTATAGTCGATATTTAAGCAGCTCCAAAGGGTAAGTAAGTAAAAGGTACCTTTCGTTCCTTGGAAATTAATTAACTTAGGTAGTTTGAAAAAAAAGGGGTTGGCATTAAGAAGATGGACAGAACTCCTGCAACTGAGCCCCGGCTGACAATGATTTATTATATGTTGTGTGCCGAGAGAAAAATGTTAGAATTACCACTAACTTTGATGCAACTCTCCGATGTTTTTGTGAAAATAGATGGAAGAGAAACATTTGTTATGGAAGAGAGTGTAAAAAACCGGTCAAGTGCGAGTCGGACTCGCGGACCAAGGGTTTCGTGCAAACTTACCTAACGTCACTTAAGTTCTAACACCACGTAAGTAATTTTTTGTCAAAACAACGTATGTCATTCGATTGGAAATCAAATAACACAGCATTTGGCGTCACAAGTGGAGTATGTCAGTTTTCAATAGAAAAGCTACAGCAAAACCACGGTACTCATTTATACTGCCATTGCAACAGTGTGTAACTTAGTTTTTTTTTTTTTTGTAAAAGTAGTTACGAGCTACTAAACAGTTTATTCGCTCTCTCCTTTAAAGTTCCTGATTTTGACTTACGTTGTGTTAGAACTTAAGTGACACTACATAAGTAGTTTAATTCAAGGTTTTCAGACTTTTCCCTTTACTTGTACTATGAGGCCTTGCTTCTTGCCAAACTAGGCTGTTGCACTCGACTATGTAACGCTAGTTCGGGTAAGTTCAGCCGACTCGAGCCGACCTTACCCGAACGGGCGTTACACGATCGATTAAGATTTTGTATTATTAACCACGCCGTAATTAAGTTTACAGTTCTGTCATATGGCCCTTTTTTACGGTTTCGTATCTCAAAAGGAAAAATCTGGGCAAAAGCGAGTCGGACTCATGCATTGAGGATTCCGTACAAAGATTTTCCCAAATCGTAAAAAAAGTTTTTTTGTGACGTAATAACAAATTTACTATTTTCAGATTTATTCCTATACCTGTGCTACAAGACCTTGCTTTATGCAAAATTCCAGGATTCTGGGTCAAAGGGAACCCTATGAATTTTGATTCCTTTGAGAGTGTCGGACTTTCACTGACTAAAACCCACTCCTATGAACATACCTTTTTGCCTTGCATTCCAGGGCTGGGTTTTCCGTTCAGAAGCGAACCCATGGCCCCAGTAAGCTTCGACCCTGCGGTTATGCTGACACCTCCTTGAGGCGCGTGTGGAACACTACGCGCCGTCGTCGACTTGGGCTCGGTCCGGACGGTTACCGGATGGCCGGATGGGGAGCTATCCATTGCTCGCCGTCCGCAAGCCCACACATATGATGGCTGGAAATCAAGGTCGGGATCCCGGCAGCTGGGGCATGAGAGCCATTCTGTCGCGCATGCGACTGCCTCCTTCGCCAGCATTTATACTTTGGAGAAGAAGGGGATCGCCTACCATTCCTCCTCACTCCGGACCATGGCCTGTACCAGAGCCCGGCGCGAGAGATCGTTGCCGCCGATCGCCTCCACGAGGACACGACGGTACTCTGCCCAAACGGGGCATGCCTCTACCGTATGCTCAACCGTGTACTCGTGAAGACCTGCATCATGTGGAAGGTGAGGATGCCATAACGTTTGTCCAGTCACTCTTTGAAGAGGGGACTTACCGCCATAAATATGGCGTGCAACATTGGTCTTGGACGGGAATAGAAACTACGACCTCTGGCATAGCAGTCGGGGCCACTAACCACTAGACTAACAGGCCAGTCAACAAACTTTCACTTTTGTAGTATTAGTATGATAACTTAGTGACTTAAATCCAAGTAGTAGGGGCTTAGGTGACCGGTAACCATCGGGGAAGGGTTGTTATTTTAATAGCGCTTAAGAAGTTTTGATTAATGTCCTCCCAGCATCTTAAGTACCGGCTGCTGCGATCAATCATCCGCTTTCTGTTTATCTTAATAGTTTTACGTGATTTTTTCACGCTTTCAACGTCTTAAGAGAATATATGGTAACGAAAAACTGCCATGGCTGGATAGAATAAAGAAGTTTAGCATTTTTTTTAGCCGGGATAGCATAGCTTAATCAGCCTTACGTACACGAAACGTGGTCGCTCACAATGGGCCTTATCAGAAAGCTCAAATTCACCCAAAGGGCAATGGAAAGGGCTATGCTCGGAGTTTCCTTGCGTGATCGAATCAGAAATGAAGATATCCGCAGGAGAACCAAGGTTGCCAACATAGCACGAAGAATCGCCAAACTTAAGTGGCAATGGGCAGGGCACATTGCTCGCAGAACAGATGGCCGTTGGGGTCGAAAGGTTCAGGAGTGGCGACCGCGTACCGGAAGACGCAGTGTTGGAAGGCCTCCAACACTGCGTCACAAGGTGGACCGATGAACTGGTGAAGGTTGCAGGAATCCGATGGATGCGAGACGCACAGGACCGTTCATTGTGGCGACATTTGGGGGAGGCCTATGCCCAGCAGTGGATGTCTATCGGCTGAAATGATGATGAATCAGCCTTACATTGTTCCCACTGTTGGGACTTATGATTACTAATACCATCCAAAATAACGTCTAAAAAATATTGTTACCTGGTAGATCCACCATAACTGATACTTCATAGTAGGGTATCGTTCCGACCTGTGTTGGGGACATGCACTGAGAAACTATCAGATTTTATAAAATGACGCAAGTCTGGAAGCCACAGGCCCTTAGACTATCAGGCCAGGCTCTTAGAGAGGAAATGGGCCGTAATCCTCGAGTGCGGGTTAGTGGATGTCACATGTCATCGAATTTTCAGTTCTAGAACATACCAGTTTTCTCACGATGTTTTCCTTCACCATTTTGAGAGCAGTAGTGATAAAGTAAATGACACAAAGTAATGCGCCCGGCTGAGTTTGAACCCGCAACCTATAACTTGTAAGACGGGGCAGTTAGCACCAGGCCACCACTAATCTATAGCCGGGACAGCATCAATTAACAGTGGCAGAGCACTGCCGTGTCCTCGTGGAGGCAATCGGCGGCAACGACCTCTCGCGCCGGCTCTGGTTCGGGCTATGGTCCGGAGCGAGGACGAATGGGCAGGCAGTCACCTCGGAAGCAGTAATGCTAGCAAAGGTTAAGGCCGCTCTCGTGAGGGAACGAACGTCCTCAAGCCCCAGCCACCAAGATATCGACCTCGACTACCTCTACAGCCACGGTAGACGCGGGCTTGCGGATGTCGAGCAATGGGTAGCTTGCCGTCCGGCTTTCCGGTAATTAACTGCACCGAGCCCAGTCGTCAACAGCGCGTAGTGAGAGAATGTCAACAAACCGTAGGGACCCAGCAGGGCAGATGCTGAGTAGCTAGGACCGCGGAGAATTTCTGAGAAGGAAACTCGAAGTCCTAGAACGCAAAGGGCAACACAGGTGTGTCCAAACCCTCGACGAAAGAGCACACTTGCCGAGAAGTAACCTTGACTTGATTCACTCTTGGCTAATAGATAGATTATTGTATTTCCACAAAGCTTGGCACACTGGTAAACCATGATTTATCTGATAGGATACTACTTTTCATTTCGGTAGAACGTTTCCTCAGGAGACAGATAAAACATAAAACACTTTTCACACGGGCAATGTCTCTGGTAGAAGCAAGTATACCTCCGGGTCCCGGGATGAAGGCAAAGAGGGAACAGGAGTTGGTTTTTAGTTAGTAAAAGTCTGACACTATCTTTCGCTCCACCCAAGGGCGGGATTTGTCAAAGATGAATTTCCCACCTTAAAAAAAAAAATCCCAGTTTATACAAGCTATATCACACATAAATAGTACATAATAAAATATCTATTCTAATATTTTAAAAGTGAAAGTAACTCCGTTTGTTTGTCTGTCTGTTACGCTTTCACGATTAAACTACTTAACCGATTTTAACGAAACTTGTTACGAAGGAAGCTGGAACTCTAAAAATGGATATAGGCTGCATTTTGTCCATCTTCACCTGCGCCTTCACGTCAAAAATTCACGCGGACGAACCCGCTGGCAGAAGCTAGTACTATTATAACATAACATTACGTCCGCACGTGTAGCCTAATATCCTCCCATAATCTAAAACAAAATAAAACTAATTTCAAGTATGTCCGTAAAAGCCAAAAATCCTTTATAAAATAACTCATTAATAGTAGGCCCTCAGTACTGATAGAGTTACTAAAGTCAAATAAATAAATAATAATAAACAACGATCCTACGGAAAGTTGATTGTAACGTACAATCACAAAGTATAGAAATGAAATTAAAAACCCGGCCTGTTTTTTTTTTTTTTTTTTTAAGGTGGGAAATCATCCAAATGACTTCTCGCGCTCTGGGTGGAGCGCGAGGGCGTGTCAGACTTTTACTGACTAAAACCACACCTGTATCCTTCAATTACCCTTTGCGTACTAGGACTACGGGTTGCCCTTTCGGAAATTCTCCGCGGTCCTAGCTAGCGGGCATCGGCCCCACTGGGCCCCTACGGTTTGCTGACATCTCTTTGAGGAGCGCGAGGATCACTACGCGCTGTTAACGACTGGGCTCGGTGCGGTTAATTACCGAACAGCCGGACGGCGAGCTACCCAGTGCTCGACGTCCGCAAGCCCGCGTCTACCGTGGCTGGTAGTCGGGGTCGGAATTACGTCGGCTAGGGCGTGAGGACCTTCGTTCCCTCACGCGTGCAGCCTCCTCCTTCGCTAACATTACTGCTTCGCAGAAGGAGGCGACCGCCTGCCATTCCTCCTCGCTCCGGACCATAGCCTGAACCAAGGCCCGACGTGAAAGGTCGCTGCCGCCAATTGCCTCCACGAGGACACGGCGGTGCTCCGCCCAAGCGGGGCACACCTCAAACCCGACCTGTTAGTAATGGTTAATATCCATAGTAATATTATAAATGTGAAAGTGTGTCTGTTTGTTTGTCCGTCTTTCACGGCAAAACGGAGCGAAGAATTGACGTGATTTTTTAAGTGGAGATAGTTGAAGGGATGTAGAGTGACATAGGCTACTTTTTGTCTCTTTCTAATCACCCCGAATTAAACGCGAGCGAAGCCGCAGGCAAAAGCTAGTTAGGTATATATTTCACTCAATTTGTCTGCTGTGGTCTTCCCATCTGATTATTATCATTTAGGTGACTCTTAATAAAGTAAGAACCTTTACGTACCATCAGGCGGGATCACAGTCTTGCAATTATATCATTTATAAAAAAAATATATTAAAACTTCAAGCAACACAAAAGGTATAAAGGCAGACTTAGTGCAGATTTTCCAATAACCAAGGGCGGTGGGGAGACAATACGGCAGAACAAAAAAAAAAAGAAGAAAAACGTGGTACATGGCTAAGAAAATACTGTCTGGTTTTTTATAAAAACCAGCCATTATTTTTTTTATTTTTTTTGGATTTAGATCGCAGGTCCTGCCACGGTCGACACTTTTTATTCAGGATTATGCGAACAAAAGAAAGAATTAGTTACTTTTTGAAATTGGCTGTATTGCTCAAAGCTTAAATTAGGAATGAATTACAATTAAGTGTGACTTAGCAGATTAGAAAGGAATCGTTGTTTCCTGTCATTGATCGATTACAATGGCACGACATGTGACGTATCGCTTTATGATATGTTAAAATGATACAAGCAAAAATAGGCGTTAAAACTATTAAACTAAATAGGTTTGTGCTGTGTCGTAGACATCTGTCGTAGACACCAATTTATTTTGTTTTATATAACTATTTTATTTTAGTTTATTTTCGCTTTTTTTTAAATGACATGCCAGGCTAAAATGGTATTGGGCGGGTAACATCAGCCGCATGCACTCTGACCGGTGGGCAAGAGTCTCCACAAAGTGGGTACCTGACGTTGGACAAGGCCGCCGAGGTCGACCTGGCAAGAGGTGGCGAGACGACCTAGATGCCGACCGTAAGGACTGGTTCGAGGTGGCTCTAGAAACGAATACCTGGAAGAAGTTGGGGGAGGCCTTTGCCCAGCAGTGGGACAGTACAGGCTACTAAAAAAAAAACACACAATTACACACTGTAACTGCGTGATTTAGTTCCATATAAATTTTGGTTTGTTTCATGGTTCATGTACTTGGGAATTTGATAAATATAATGCAATGTTCCGTTCAAGAGGTCAAGCGTATATTTTCTAATGGTGTCTTGCAAAAGTTACAATATTCGAGGAGCAGGGATGTGGGAACAATATGAACAACTAATAAGAAACGAGATCGCGTGATATTTCTCGTTTCTTATTGGACGACGATGACGACGATTATTGACGTAGTGCTCCTCAACACACACTGTCACAGAACAAATGACCGTGCCTTCGGCATAGCAGTCAAGGGCAACAGACTAACAGGCTAGTCAGTTTTTTAAATAAAAATTTAAACTAGTGTTTGACTGTGATCCCACCTGATAGTAAACAGTGATGCAATCGTTGATGGTGAAGCGCGCTAGTTTATTAAGAGCCTATTCACTCTAGCCTTGAAAACACCTAAATTACAATCGGGCGGGGAGACCGTTTGTAACTCTAAACGTGTTATTTGTTTGTCATTGTGTTTCTGCCAAATACACGTATTGTTTTTCTTTGTTCTGAAATATGTATTTAGAAATTGTTAAACCAATTCGTTCCAGAATCGTTCTTTGCGCAAAGGTTCCGTGTCTCCAATCTTCGGTGATCCAATACAACACGTTTGACACGGATGGAACGGAAAAACATAGGAGAGATTGCTTTCAAACGATATCCGATGGATGCATCTGACTCGCGAGGGTTGTTCCTTCGCTTTGTTGTGGAAATTGAAATTGAATATTTTGTTGAGCTTAGACGTGCTTCTAGATGAAAATTGCGCACAGTACAGGTATTGTTAAAGACATCAATAATAATTTAATGTTTTTTCCGTTGTCGTAGTACGGGCGTAATAAAAAGACGCCCGTGGCTCAAAGAAGTCGAGGGTTGGTTTTTGAATATTTTTAAATCATAACTGAGAATATTCTGGTTACGGAGATATTGAAGGATAACTGTTTTTATTCATAATAACTTTAAGTACTCGTATATCAACGACGTACATAAATGACGGCTCTGTTATATCTTTTTCAACCAGCACGTTGTAGTGACAGTCATTAGGGTTCCATACCCGAAGGTTACCAACGGGACCCTATTACTAAGCTTCCGTCCGCCCCTCCATCTGCCTGTCTGTCCGTCTGTCAATGGACTGTATCTCATAAACTAGGTAGAGAGTTAAAATAAAATGAAAACAAAGTCAAAAATTAAAAGGGGACTCCATACATTCTATTCTCATTATTTTGTCGGCGTCTTTGGCCGATTTTAATATTGTAACACGGATCTCTTTGTTTGCGAGTTCGACTCGAACATTACCAGTTTTTCTTTTTTCAGGTGTTAAATCATCATAATTAAATAACTTCTCCTGCTCTGGGTGACTAAAATTCATATGTGGTCATTTAGTTACCCTTTTCGTTCCAGGGCCATGGTCGGTTTGACTTGCCTGTTGGTCTAGTGGTTAGTGGCCCTGACTGCTATGCTGGAGGTCGTGGTTTTGATTCCCACCCAGGACAAATGTTTTTGTGATGAGCACGATCATTTGTTCTGTGTCTGGGTGTAATTTATTATTATTTATCTTAACTTACTTTACTTTATTATGGCGATAAGTCCCCTCTTTGAGGAGTGGCTCGAAAGACCTCACGGTGTCCTTACCTATCGCACGACGCAGGTTCTCACTGGACATGGTAAGTTCGGGAGGTTCCTGCACCAGATTCGTGCAGAAGAGACGCCCGGGTGTCAAGCATTGTGTGGACCGCCCGGAGGACACGGTAGAGCATACGGTAGAGATGTGCCCCGCTTGGGCAGAGCACCGCCGTGTCCTCGTGGGGGCGATCGGCGGCAGCGATCTCTCGCGCCGGGCCTTGGTACAGGCCATGGTCCGAAGCGAGGAGGAGTGGCAGGCGGTCGCCTCCTTCTGCGAAGCAGTAATGCTAGCAAAGGAGCCGGCCGATCGCGTGAGGCAATGGTCCTCACGCCCCAATCGCCGCTGGGATTCCAATCCCGATTTCCGGCCACCGTAGGTGCGGGCTAGCGGACGGCGAACGATGGGTGGCTCGCCGTCCGATTGTCCGGTAACTGTCCGGACCGAGCCCAAGTCGTCGACGGCGTGTAGTGTTCCACGCGCACCTCAAGGAGATGTCAGCAACCGTAGGGGCCCAGCAGGGTCGAGGCCTACTGGGGCCATGGGTGATGAGAAAGTGACCCCCGGGGCCCTGGAAAAATGGCAAAGAAGGAACAGGAGTGGGTTTTTAGTCAGTAAAAGTCTGACACTATCTCTCGCTCCGCCCAAGAGCGGGGGATTTCATTAGATAATTTTCCCACCCGAAATCAGTTGTTTAGTACTCATAACACAGGCTCTGCTTAGCTTGGAACTTGACGGCATTGTGTGATAGTTTTGGAATATTATTATTTAAAAAAAAACGTCCTAACATGGCCTGATAGGGAATAATATCGATTAGAAAACTCCTCACAATAAAAACTTGAAAAAAATAAAATAACTTTGTTTTAGTTTTAACCATTTGGAATTTCTTCATAAGATCTGTGTTTATAAACGTAAGATTCATGAAAAACCGTGGGACACCGCTTCTTTTGGTACAGATAACTTTATCATAACATACGCTATACGCTTTCACTGGATTCAATACAGTGTTATTGTGTATCAAGATTACTTGGACCGATGAAGCGTTCGCTCGCAGTATACTCAACGTAGAGTTGTAACATAACTTTTCCTCCGCATCCCCAAGTGCAGAACAGAAGAAAATTGTACCTCCGCATTTGTATTGGCCTCGGTAAGTTTTAAGCGGAGTGTCTAAGCGAAGACCATCCACCAGTTTAAAGGATCTTTCATTAGTTTAAACTCCGAGTCGAATTACATACATGTGGAGATATATTTATATAGAATTGAAATTTCCTCAGACCTCAATTTTGGGCGGTTCATTCGGTCTAAAGTCAAGGTAGTTAGGTAAGGCTGTTAAGAAACTAGGCGTTCTTGCAAAGGTCCGACGGTACTTCATACCGGGACAGTTTATACAGTTTTACAAAGCACCGATCGTGTGTGGAGTACTGCAGTCACATATGGGCTGGTGCTGCAAAATGCCATCTAGCAGCTTTGGACTCAGAGAAAAGGCGGGCGAAGAGGCTAATTGGGGATCCAGATTTGGTTAAGTCCAATCTACAAAGCCTGGAGCACAGGCGCAGGAAAGCCCGCCTTTCGGTATTTTACAGGTTGCATGTTGGAGAGTGCGCGGGAATTGTATGACTTGATTCCGCCATCTCCTTTCAACCATCGGTCAACCCAACGTACGGCGAGTATCCACCCTTACGTTGTTGAAACTTCAACGGTCTGGACTAAGCGTTTCGCTTCTTCATTTATACCGCATGCATCGAAAGACTGGAACAATTTGCCTGCTGCGGGCTTCCCGTCCAACTATAATTTAGGTGTCTTCAAGGCCAGGGTGAATAAGCTCTTAATAAACTAGTTTGCATCACCAGGCCGTTTATGGTTGTCATACCGATAACAGTGCAATATAAGTGCTCCCTAGTCTAAATTAAATTAGCGTAAAAAAAACTTACAATTATCATCTTGAAGTGCCAGAAGATCACCGAATACAAGTTGCAACTATTCGATTGGCGGCAAAACTCGCAAAGAAGTGGATAAAACACAACTTATACATAAACTTAAATGTATAGGTACAATGGCGGACTTATTGCTGACAGCGATATCTACCAGACAACTTTAGGATGGATTGAAAGGACTAAAATAATACAGGGGTACTGCGGTGTACTGCTAACAAGACCATGCTAATATTATAAAGAGGTAGTTTGTATTTTTTTGTTTTTTTTTTTTTTGTTTGTAGGAGGTAATCTCTGAAAGTCCTGGTCCGATTGCTAAAATTTTCATCGATAGAAAGCTGCTTTATTCCAGAGTGACATAGGGTATATTTTATGTACGCTGGCGAAGCTGCGGGTAAAAGCTAGTAATAATATAAAGCTTTTAATCCCATCACACAATAAAACAGAGAAATCATCAAATAACGCCCTCCCAGAGCCGGAGCGAATGGGAGTGTCAGGGTTTACTGACTTAACCCCACCTGTGTTCCTTCAGTTGCCTTTGCATCCCAGGGCCGCGGTAACACTTTTTTTATTATTAATAGGCTCACGCTTGAACCCTATCTCTCCTGATGGAAAATGACGATGGAGCACGCTTGCCCAGAAGTAACTTAGAAGAAAATTCACTCTTGACTTATAAATCCCTAGGTAGTAGCTATCAGCAGTGCTATTCTCTAACAAAACAGTCTTGAGCGCATCGCTGGCCGCAGCGATGAAATCCAAATAGGTAGATTGGATCCGCCGCTAGCTAGCTAGCTAGGGAGAGCATGAAGCTTCGCCCTCCATCTCGCAGCTCGAGTCGCTCAACTGACCGTCGTGCAACACCGACTTGTACGGCGGGATGGTCTTTCCGTTACCGCCCTTTTTCAGTTTACTGTAATGGTGTTGACAGTAGCCGCAGTACGTTGTTAAGATAGTGAAACAAGAAGTAAATCATCTTTTTCAAGATTCGTAATATGTTCTCTAATTATTTATTTCTTCATTTAAACTTCATGTACAGTAGTGGTACCAGTCAACCTTTGGGTTAAAAGAGACAACACTGTGGTAGGTGTGCACAATAAATAAATATCAAGTGAAATGTAGTATCATTAAAATAAGTTACAATAATAAAATACTTATATATGCTAATATTATAAACTTATGAATACATTATAATTAGGAAAACTTAAAAATAACAATTGTAATCCAATGTATCTATTTGGATTTCATCGCTGCGGCCAGCGCTGCGCTCGAGGCAGTTATCTTAGAGAATAGCACTGCAGGAAACTTTCGAACAATCCCGCAGCATCTGAATTATAGTTTGCCTCTTGATTAGTAGAAGGTCGTTTTAATTAAGGATCAAATGAAATCAAACTGTTCGTACTGTAACTTAAATTAAATTATTCTGTGTCACAGAGTTTGCGGTAACCTCAGTGAGTTATGAGATATATACATACTTGTGTACATACTTTGACTTTGTGTTGGGGGCTACCCCGCCATCGACTCTGGGAACGTTTGCAAAAGTCGCCGTGGCCCTGAAAACCGTTGGGGCCGTTGACTTCCGAAAAGGAAACCCGGGATCCTGGAACGCAACACAATGAAGTATCATAGGTGAGGTTTTAGTCAGTAAAAGTCTGACACATCCTCCCACTCCGCCCTAGGGCGTGAGTAGGATAACTACATACCTTATAAAAATCGTGGCTTTGAAAAGTAATGGACAACTAAAGAACACAAGTGGGTTTTGTTAGTAAAAGTCTAACATACCAAGCTGGAGTGAAAGTAGTTATTTGATGTTTCACTTCAAAAATAAAACCTCCGCATCTTCGGAGGCCTGCGCAAAATGGCCTCCGCTACATCCCTAGTTCAATGTATCAAGATCGAAGCGAGGCGTACATGCAGTGATATGAATTTCTGTAATTTAGTTACATGCTCACTGTGCGTTCAAGACGATTTGTATATCTCAGGCGAAGCCTCCTTTTGTGACAGTAGGGGAAGTGGTATCAGGATTTAGTCTAGTTATTTGTTACACAGTTGAAAATGTCACCTTTACACAATATTATACCAACTACTAGGAATCCAGAGCCAAAGTGGATACTATTGTTAGATACCTACAAACGTCCTAATCTAGTGCTTGACGGCGATCCCATCTGATGGTAAGCAGTGATTCAATAGTTGATGGTAAAACGCACTAGTTTATTAAGTCCCTATTCACAATAGCCTTAAAAAAACCTAAATTATAATCGGACGAGAAGACCGCAGCAGGCAAATTGTTCCAATCCGCGCATGCATGATATTTTAATTTTTGCGAATGTAATTTTTACCTGTAACTTGCCTTTTATTTTATGTGGTTTACCATCAAATAATTCTTCCTGTTCTGAATGGGGCTAGAGGAAGTATCAGACTTTTACAGACTAAAACCATCTGTGTTCCCTCAGTTACCTTTTGCGTTCCAGGACCACGGTAACTCTATACGCTATGTGTACACTGGTAATAACAATCGTATAAACGTGTATTAAAAGAACTCATAGATCCAGGTTCTAAGATCTTTAAGGACATAAAAAATAATTGTATAGACGTGTATTAAAAACTCATTGGGTATCAAAAATCATCATGCATATCGCTGTCAACAGAAAAAGTGCCCAGATTATTACCTTGTCGATATCCTGAATAATGCGATGTCCACTAAAACCCCGTGGCCCCAGTGTTTCAATTAAAAACGGCTGAAACATTTATAACTCCCAATAAAGTTATTATTTTAAAGGTTTTCTCTCTCTTTTTCTGGCACAAGGGTGACACATGATGCAGCTTACACTAAAGGCCTGACTTCCAAAGCATTGTGGCGATCCCGTCTGGTTTGTGGTCTATCGTCATATACCAAGAAATTGGGTTCTGAAATAGCTGTTGCACCGGTAGTTTCAAGAGCTGATGATGATGAGATAGACGGTGACAATTAATGTCACCAACTGACATACCGTACTATCCAATCGTGAGCTCCTGCTGTAGGATAAGATAGGAAGTGATTCGTACTGCCCAAGTCGTCGACGGCGCGTAGTGTTCCACGAGCGCCTCAAGGAGATGTCAGCAACCGTAGGGGCCAAGCAGGATCGAAGCCTACTGGGGCCATGGATGATGCGAAAGAGATCCCCGGGGCCCTGGAAAAATGGCAAAGACGGAACAGGAGTGGATTTTTAGTCAGTTAAAGTCTGACACTATCTCCCACCCCGCGCAAGAATGGGGGATGTCATTTAATGATTTTCTCACCCAAAAAAAAACCGCTAAAAGAGTAAAACGGGGGCTGGAAGTTTGTATGGAGAAACCTACTTTCACGCGGGCAAAGCCACTGGCAGAAGCTAGTAATTAATAAGTATAATTTCAGTCAATTCACTATATGATCATAATAATATTTAAAAAAATATTGATTCCAAGAAAACATATCAAAATCAGAGCCAATTAGCTTGGTCTCAGCATTGGCGGCGCTCGAACCTTCAATATCGCCTGTCTATACCTGTGCTTGTATCGAAGGCTCCGTACATCTACAGATAAGGCACGCCGCACGCCCTAAGTGCCCCGGCGGCCAGCGACAACACTTCAGCCTGTAGACGTTCAGGATTTACCTATCTTGGGGCAGGCAAACGGTGTTATGTAGATATGGTAACGAGAATAAAATATTTAGATGCTACTTAATATATAAAACTTGATATTTGAGTACTTTAAGATATTGATTCTGTAGTTTCTGCCTGGAACGTCATGCAGAAACAGCGGGAGTTTATCTTTAATTATGAACTGTAAAGGAGTACTCGAAAGTTCCATGGACTTGTGACTGGTACTTTTTCGTAGCACTACTACACTTTCGTAGCACTACTACAATATCGTAGTATCGCTACGCTTTCGTAGCACCGCTGCGCTTTCATAGCACAGCTACGCTTACGTAGCACCACTACGCTTTCGTAGCACCGCCACGGTTTCGTAGCAACGCTACTCAACCGCTACGAGACTACACGACTGCATCCATTTACAGAATTTTACATTTATGTTAAAATTTGAAGATGAAATAACTTGCAAAATAGCATAACTAGTTTATTTATTTTTATTTAATGAAAACCGATTCATTCAAACGAATATTATTTTTAGTTCTATCTCCTATCAACTTATTTACCATTGAAAAAATAAATTCATCAAAGACAAAGGTTTCTAACCCAGTTCGACTTATTTTAACTCTAAATATACCTTCAATTAATATATGCCATATCCATTACCTAATAACCCGTTGTGCCCGAATGCCGAAGTGATCGCAGATATCAGATACAGGTTCGAGCCCTGACGATGCATCGGGGAAGCACTTTATCCGTCCACCGTGAGGCTTCACTCAACCCAACTTTATTGCCCACCCTCCAACATTGACCACCATCCATTGACCACTATTTCTAAGGAGAGCTTTCAAAGGACTGCTCACCCATATCAGTTGAATTTCATGTTTGACTAGACTACGTCGTAGGTACACATGAAAGGGGTTTGAAGAAATATAGAGGCCAGCATTAGGGTCGATTTCAAACGAATGAAAGCTTCTTATATAATTTCAATGTCTATATTTTTACCGAGGATTTATTTGGCTTAGGAATTTGGCGTTTTTTTTTTTCGAAATTTTGTGGCAATTAGCGATAGAGTACTTATTGTAAAATAGTCTTTATTTTGATGAGAAATATGTATTGTTTTAGTAGTAAAACTAACTCGTATGCCGTGACATCAAGCGGCATGACAGTCTCTTAGAAATCAGAAACGTTTATTATAAATAGACCATTTACAGGCACTTTTGAATTGTCAAAGTGAAGCTAAATTGCTTGTTCCAAAGCGTAGATCTCTATAGAGGAGAACGTATAAACGCGAAAGTATGTGTGTGTGTTTGTGCGCATATCTTCATGTTCAAATGCCTGAATGGATTTGGATGAAATTCAGCACACGAGTAAACCCTGTCTTGGAATAGTACACCGGATACTTTTTATCCCGGGAATATGTTCCCTTGGGATCGTTTTCTACTTTCGCATCGGCGAAGCCGCTGGCAGAAACTAATAATAATTATAATTTCTACCATAAACTGCGATGTTTCACATCTGCTGGGCGTCCTGCAACGAGCAATTTTTTTGGTTACAAGAACTACTACAATTTTCCTTCTACAAATAAACATATTTATCTCTTCATAATATGAACGTGCAATGAAGAAAAACAAAGTGCTTTAGATTTGCTTTAGGGAACGGTTAAAGTAGTAATTGTGACACAAAAAATATAATGGGTCTATTATAGTCTGAAGTAAAGGTTTTTATTATTATTATTCCGTTTATTCATTACATTTTAACACATAAATCATATTTTCAAATATTTCTTTTATGAAAATAAAATTTATAAAAATATACCAACCCGCACTGGGCCCGCGTGGTGGATTACGGCCCATTCTCTCTCCTAGAGAGGAGGCCTGAGTCCCAACAGTGGGAACATTATTATAAGGCCGACTATGCTAGGCTAAAAATATAAAAAATAGTATCACACCGATTCTTTTTCATAGATATTTACACTTTGGAATGTGCAATTCAATCATTTTTCAAACTATCCAACATCTTGATAATTCAAAAGTACCTGTGATTGTTTTAATTGAAATAAATGATTTGAGTTTGAGTTAGTAGGTCATCTAAGATATATATTGTTCTATTTGAGTCAGTGACTCAATTGACCTCAATTCCTGTTTCATCACATTTCACACGAGTATTTTTTGTAGGATTTCTTTGAAGAAACAATTACGAACAATTTTAATAAACTTCTTAATAAAGTGCTCTACAATCTCTTAGTTCACCATTTTTTGTGAGAAATTCTTTAAAAGAAAAACAAGTTGGCTAATAATGAGGTATTTTTCTAAACAAAAAATAAAGAAGACCAGACAACGCTGAAAACTTTTACAAGATAATAATTTATTTGTGAAAATATGAGATGGCCAAGTTCTGAGTCCATACCCTGATTTACTCTTATATTTTTACGGAGAACTTATTAACCTTCCTGTACCCCAGCTAAAATTTGTAACACCTAAACCAACGTACGGTCTCACAGACCGAAACTTTGGAACGTAACTTCACAATACAATATCAAAAAAAAAGTATACTAAAATGATGTTTTCTGAAACTGAGGAATATCGTGATCAAACTCAATTTATAATTCATGTGCTGAGCTACTAAGAATATTTTGTAAAATGTCTTTGAAAATAGCTATAGCAAAATTGTAAGATTTAAAATGCAAGCCAATATTTTTTTTCTATTAACAAACTTTGAAATATAAATATCCACAATACATGAAAGAACAATAAACATTTAGGGTTCCGTACCTCAAAAGGAAAAAACAGAACCCTTATAGGATCGCTATGTTGTCCGTCCGTCTGTCTGTATGTCTGTCTGTCAAGACCCTTTATCTCGGGAACACGTAGAGGTATCGAGTTTTAATTAAAACCACGTAGTCAAGTCTGCGGTCCCTTGATGTTGTGAAAAAATCAAACTTCAACATAAACGAAAAAAACAGATACGATCGTTTATGTCGCAAAAAACGTATATTTCGACACTCTCAAGGAAATCAGAATTCATAGGGTAGTTCCCATTGACCCAGAATCCTGGAATTTCGCATAAAGCAAGGTCTTATAGTACAGATACAGGAATAAATCTGAAAACAGTAAATTTGATGTAAGGTCACAAAAAAAAATTGCGATTCGGGAAATTCTTTGAAACTTCTTTCAGGAATTGAACTGTTTACATACTCATAGGTATAGGTTTGTACGAAACCCTCAGTGCGTGAGTCCGATTCGCACTTGCCCAGTTTTTATATATATTTACTTAAAAATACAATCGTATTTAGAACCTCCTACTTTTTATGAAGTCGGAAAAAATACGAAAAGGGGAGGAGACCAAGCACGGATATAGGAAGGTTAAAAAAATAATATTATTAGATTAGTATTAGAATTTAGGTGTTTTGTTTATGATTTCAACGAAGAGTATTAGTAACATAAACTACAAGGTTCAATAGTTTTCTAAGGTTTATTTGAAAGAGTACCCCTTCGTCTGTTCTTTGTTTATTCTATTATTTACAATTCTGCCCGTCCTAACCTATTTTTTTGTAGCTGGGAAAATCATCCAATTACATCTCCGCCCTCGGGCGGAGCCGGAGGGCGTGTCAGACTTTTACTGACTAAAAACCCACTACTGTTCCTTCTTTGCCTTCGTTCCAGGACCGAGTTTTCCTTTCAGAAACAAACCCTTGGTCCCAGTAGGCTTCGACCCTGTTGACCCAACGGTTTGCTGACATCTCCTTGAGATGCGCATGGAACAGTACGCGCCGTCAACGACTTGGGCTCTGTCCGGAAGGTTACCGGACGGTCGGACAGCGAGCTAGCCCGTCCTAACCTACAGTGCACAAAGTTGGTCAATTACTGAACAACAAAAGTCCAAAATCAAGATTTGTCAAAGGGCTATGGAGTGCAGCATAATAGGTGTTAAGCGAATAGATCGCGTTAGGAGCACCACGCTGCGCTCCATAACTCAAGTAGCAGATGTCGGGGAAAAAACAGCCAGGCTGAAGTGAGAGTGGGCTGACCACGTCGCATACCTGCACCCAGACAGATGGGCGAGGATTGTCTCTCACTTGACACCTGAGGGAGGTCGACGCTGTCGAAGTCGTCCACGTCGAAGGGCAGACTTGGCCAAAGATCACTCTAGATAAAGAAGTTTGAAGGAAGAAAGGGGAGGCCTTTGCTCAGTAGTAGAATACGCAATAGGCTATAAAAAAAATTGCAATGCAACGTCACTTTTCAATATATTATTCAAATCGTGATGTGGAAGTGCCAAAATATTGGCCAGCTGCAGTCTAATTTGTATGTCGAGTGCAACATCTCCTTACTGCAGAGTTTGAAGAGTATTCTTTCAAAAAGGGAGCGGGGAAATGTTGTCTTGTTATTGTTAAGAGTTGCAGACCGGCGGGAGAAACGACTGGACTACTAGAATAGATTTAAAGTCATACTAGGCTGGTGATGAAAGTTCGAAACGTAGTCTATCGGATTCTGCAATATTGATGTAAAGATCTATTTTCTCAATCATCATCCACACCACCGACCACTACTTAAAAATAGTTTACTAACAAAGTGGACCATATTATTGTCTTTTTTAAATAAAAAATCAGCATAATCAAAAAAAAAAATAAAAAACAAAAAAAAAATCGTCATTCATTATTATCTTCTTTAGCATAAGCATAATCAGCCTTTTAATGTTCCCACTGCTGGGGCTCAGGTCACCCTCTGAGAGAGGGCCGTAATCCACCACACGGGCCCTGTGCGTGTTAGTGAATGTCACATGTCTTCGAATTTTTTATTCTAGGACATGCCGGTTTCCTAACGATGTTTTCCTTCACCGTTTTATGTGTCTCTACAACGAATCCATCACATAGAGCCCAGACTTCCCACCTTCGGATTTTTCCTTCAGAATTATCTGAAGAGTAGGATGAACAACAGCAATTCATCACCTTTAGAGATCACTTTGAAGAGTGCCAGAGCCGCGAAGAGCGATATATTTTGAATAAAGGTTCAATTGAAAACCAGCGTCAGGCCACTGCTACATAAATGTCTGGCAATAATGCCAGACAAAACGAACGTTTGAGACACACTATGTTGTCGTAATTATTTATTGTTTAAGATTCTTTGTACTTCTTTCTTCATTGTGTGTATCTGTCTGCTAAATGAACGTGTTTTCTTTCTTTCAATAATGATAAATTTTCTGATGTCTTGAATCTGATAATTTAAAGCGTGGGTATATTTTTTTAGGTATCTACAAAAGTCAGTTTTTTCTGGAACTTTCTGTATCATACTAATGGAAGTTTCCATCGATTTTTATTCAAAATACTGTCCCTGTTATAGTATTTAGGGAACGGGAATAGAGTGGGCGTATTATACTCAAGCCCTACGCATTTTTTTAACTACACAAGGAAAAATACTAGCCTCGGTGCTCGTATTTTTTACGCTTGACGAAACGATTAACATTTTAATTGCGTTACAGTTCCTTTTTTATTTTAAACGGACGAAAAGGTTTATTTGTTGTTTACGTTCTTAGTAAATAACGTTTATTTGTTTAATGTTATTAATTGCGAGTACTTTGACTTGTGAGTATTATAAGAATTGTGAGATATTCTAAGAATGCTTTATATAGTTTTTTTTAGGTTCTGTGCAACTGCACTGCTGGTTGGAGCAGTTTTGGCCGAGTGGTAACAGCCGCGACTTACGTGTTGTAGGTCACGGGTTCAAAACCAGCCAGGCGCATTACTTTGTGTAATTGATTTCATCACCATTGCTCTCAAAACGGTGAAGGAAAACATCGTGAGGAAACCGGCATGTCCTAGAACCAAAAATTCGAAGACATGTGACATTCACCAACCTGCACTGGGCCCGCGTGGTGGATTAGGGCCCATTCCTTCTCCTAGAGAGGAGGCCTGAGTCCCAACAGTGGGAACATTAAAAGGCTGATGATGATGATTATGATGATAGGTTCTGCGCCACTCTTGGGTAAAGGCCTCCATCCATTCTTTCGATCTTTCTCGGACCCAAGCTTCCTCTATACAGTTCAGGCAAAGTCGGTCTAGTTCGTCCCGCCTTCCCCGTCGTGTATTGTATCTGTTTGTAATCGGTTACTTTCATTAACATTACTCACATTCGAGAAAAATAGCAGCACAAAGTAGATCGCTATCTCATTTAAAAGAAATGACAAAGTAGAAGGCTTAGGTCAGCTATCACTAGAAATGACAGCGGTAAGCTTTCGAGTAATTTCCCATTAAATCGAAATTCGCATCCATCTTGTCTACGGAATCCAGGATCTTCACCAGCTACTAAACAACCGAACAAGAACGTTTCAACCGCCCGTATACAAAAACCAGATACAGTAAAGAAACTTTATGCTAAACCGAATGCACTTGCCGTCGCCGGCAAACGCCTAGAGTACGCCGTGACTTGAATACTGAATCACCGACAAATGGATACCTACTACCATATTGCAACACTATGCCACCGCAAAAACTCATTCCATATTCACACCTCGCAACACTAAAGAATACACTGCTGGCTAAGTTACCATCTCCTACAACAATCTCCATACGAAACTGGTAATGAACCACGAACACAGCGATGGTCTCGTTTTACTCTGGGTTTGACGACTCGTTGTGAGAGATTGGATCCCATTTCAAATTCCTTGCCCGTAATGGGCGTAAACAAAGAGATTATTACGAGCAGATGCAATTAACATCAAAAAGATACAATGAAAGAAGGCTGGCTTTAAAAGTTTTATGAGTAAATACCGCCATAAAAATGAAGCAGCCGAAATTAGAGTGAGGAAGTAAGTGCTTATAGAATTTCTGGATTTTGGGTACGAAATGTTTGAATAAGTACGATTTTTAGATGTATTAACTTGAAATTCATTTTATCATTTTATTGTGGAGGTCGTTTATTTTGCAAATGTTTTTTGAGTAAACGTTTGACTACAAAGATAAAATATAATGAAATGCTGACCGACTTTCAAGTTTAGGTAAAAAACAAAACATCCAAAAAAAAAATGTCTGCCATCATAAGATCAAAGTTTTAAATGGGAGACCATCCACTTTAGTCTCGTGGTTTGGGAACGGACATTTGTCAAATGATTCCCGAAAAACTGTAATCTATATATATCAATAAAACGCATATTTTTCATTACTAGACAAGTTCCACCTGACTTTTTGTGAGAAATCGTCAAATAACTCCTTCCGCTCTGCGTGGAGCGAGAGGTAATGTCAGACTTTTACTGACTCAAACGGCTCTGTTCCTCTTAGTGATGTGCCCCAGTTGGCGCAGTGGTTAAGCAATTGGCTGCTGCACTGTGTGTCGCGGGTTCTACATAATATAGTTTTTCCGAGTCCGGGTGTCTTGTTTAAGTGAATTTATATATTTGTGTCCTAGGGCTGCGAGATTGTTCATAATTGGCACTGAGGCCTGGGAACGCAAAGGGCTACTGAAGGAACACAGGTGGTTTTTAGTCCGTGGAAAATCTGACATTCCCTCTCTCTCCATCCAGATTGGAAGAAGTTACTTGATAATTAAGCAAATTTTTTTTTTCTATGAACCGTGTTTCTCTAATTGCGCATTGCGTTCCAGGGTAGGTAACTCTTTCGAACAATCCCGGACAGACGCCTTATGGCCTAACTTAAGAAGAATTCGGTATTAACTCCTTTCTAAATACCCACAGATTATATCAAATGATTTAAAATGTCTTTGACAATAAATATCGTCTTTAACAGATATTTTTTAAAATAAAATGAAACATTGCAACAACAATAAATTTATTTTCACACACACAAACTACATTTATCTACTATAAAATAAAAAGTAAAAAGTCCACATAAACTACTGGCTGAGCAGCGATCCACTGTCAGGGGATTACCCGATTTATAATAATTTGTGACCACCCATCGAGATAAAATAATAATATAGAAAAATAGTGCTCTCGCTGTGCTGCCAATGAGGGACATTTATTATGTTGTATATATATTATTGCATATATAATGTTACGAAATATGAATATATAAAACAACAATGATTTAGTAAAATACTTCTGAAGACATTGAATACATGAAAATATATTTAGGAAAAAAGGTCTATAAATGTTGTTCGTATTTTGTTGACCATTGTATAACAACAGAGCGGCTATCAGAACTAATGTCTTAGAAAAACTGTCATTCTATGTCTCAGTGACGCCATCTGGCTTTGAATAGGAAACACGCGAATTAAATTTGTCAAAATTTAAAATTATTTAACTATAGCTCGGTAGGTGGCCTGCCCCCCTAGCCAAGTTACAATCGTATCGATCGCGCCAAACGCCTCGAGTAGGCCACGCCTCCGATTCCTTAGTTCTGACGTCATCTCAACGCTCAATCACGTGGTCAGAACAAAGGAATCGGGGGCGATGCCTACTAGAGGCGATCAGCGCGAGCGAAACGATTGTTACTTGGCTAGGGGGGCAGGGACCTTACCATGATAATGTTAAAATGTCAGTCGTAGGAGTGAAAAAGAGTGATAGAGCTATATACCCTATATAGCTCCATCCTTTTAACAGTTCGGTTTAGGTCGTAAAATGGATCACGTTGACCTCGTGGTAGAGCCTCAGTGTGTGATAAATGTAAGGTTAAGCTTTTCAGCAATAGATGGCGTTATCATAAACTCTGCAAATGTTATAGAACTATTTATAAAAATTATTGAATTTTAATTAATTACTTTGTAAATACCAAAAATATATACGAAAATAAACCGAAGTTAGGTCCAGTCATTTTATCATAACAAGATTTGCAATAACGTAATGCGCAGTTCGGCATATTTTCTCAGAAAATGATTTTCGATTCTGCAACCGTTCTCCGACAGTCGTTCTACTTTGGACTGATCACCGACAGGACGTTTCGTTTTTGAGAGATTCGTCGATAGAACGTTTCACCTACCAGTCCACCTACCAGTGTATAATCAATGGTTTCACCTATGGACGTTTCGCCGACAGAATGGTTCGCATTTGTTAGTTTCAACGACAGGACTTTTCAAATATGGAATATTCGCCGTCAGATCGTTTTGTCTACGATTTTTTCGACATTGCTTTTTCACTATTTAACTTTTAAGCCACCAAAAAGCCAAAAAGCTTGTTACAAGACATGAAGAAAGAAAATGTTTTAATGTAAGACCGCCTTTAATTTTAATGAATGGTATTTATCTATTACCTATCCATATTCGTTTATTTTGTTATTGCAAACATTCGGGAAAAATAAAAACAAAAGATTAGTTAGAAGAAGTGTTTTTATTTATTCACTAGAAGCTAGTGAATAAAAAAAACTACTTCTTAAATAAAAAAAACAAAAACGAAATAAACGAATATGGCGGTCTTACATTAAAACATTTTTCAACACACTTGTTGAAGAAGTGACTCATAATGCATTGCACTTAGGTATATAATGGCACTCGTTACCAAACTGTGACATTTTGATTACCATTACGCACTAGTGTTATAATGTAGTTAAAACCTTTTTGTTCAACCTCTTTGTTCGCAAAACAAATTTTGAATTCGGACAAAATTCCCATTAAGTTATTGCGTTCAATAGTATATAAATTAGTGTCTTACTTACTTATTTCATCCAATTTACAAGTTAAAATGGACAAATTTAACGTGTGCACGTGCTTATGAAAACAGATTTTTACCGCTATATCACAGATCATTTTACTAATTTTACTGTTGTTTTCTTCACAAGTGTATTGAAAAACGTCGTATGACATACGTGAGTAGTTAATGATTACCGTTCTTGGCTCTCTTGATACGGCTCATGTCTAAATACCGCCTCGACGGTAATCACTAACATTACACACTTGTATCATAATGTACTATTCTTTCTTCACAAACCGACTTCAAAAAAAGGAGGAGGTTCAATCAATTCGGTTGTATTTTTTTTTATCATTATTTTTATTATTATTTTTATGTTTGTTATCTCAGAACTCCGTCGTTTATGGACCGATTTGCAAATTTTTTTTCCCTTTATAGGATATGCTTCCAGAGTGGTGCCATTTTCTGCAAAATCCAGTTTTGATGATGGGATCTATGAGGAATCGAGGGAACTCTTCAAATATTATAGGCTTTTCATCGAGAACTTAAGCATTTACAGTCAAAAAGTAACATTTGTTGAAGTGGAAATGATGAAGAAGACCAGAAATGGTCAACGGAACTTCATACTCACGATGAAGATAGATAGTTAAGACTATGACAATACAAATAAATAAATGGTTCTGAATAGTTAAGTTGAAAATGGTATCATCGAATTGATCTGATGATGATGATGGAGCCAGAAGGTAGGCACTGGAACTCCGGAATTAATCTATGTAACCTAGCTGTGTTTGGAGTTATTAGAATCGTCATGAAATGCACTTTGGCTATAAGTTAATATCGAACTGATCTGGTGATGGAGCCGGAAGGTGGAAGGTAGACACAGGAACTTTCTAATAAAACAATGTAACCTTGCAGTGTTTGGGTTAATTGGGATCGTCATGAAAAATAGGCACTCTGTTTATAAGTGGTTCGCAACTAAGAAGTGTAAAATAAAGATTTTTTCTTTTTGTAAAAAGTTTTTATGTCTTTGTAGCAAGCTTTTTGGCTTTTTGGTGGCTTTGTAGTTAAATAGTGAAAAAGCCATGTCAAAAAAATCGTAGACAGAACGATCTGACGACGAATATTCCATAGTTGAAAAGTCCCGTCGTCGAAACTACCAAATGCGAACCATTCCGTCGGCGAAATGTCCATAGGTAAAACGTTCTATCAACGAATCTCTCAAAAACGAAACGTCCTGTCGGTGATCAGTCCAAAGGAGAAACGCCTGTCGGAGAACGGTTGCAGAATCATGATTTTCTTTTAGTGCATAGAGCGGCACGACTTGGCGTGTAGGGGCGTCATATTAGACTGAGCGACTTATGACCACTAGGCAATAAGTATCGGATTGCGACTTTGTTCGCAATGTCCTGTCTATTGGTAGTATATATTTAATGTCCTTGATAACAACATACTCGAATGCACATTGACATTTTCGAGCACCAAGTGACGTCAAATTAAATCAATACCAAATTGGAGTGTATTCGTATCAAAGCGCCTGAGTAATATTTCTCACCACAGTATAAAAAAACAACGGTAGTATTGTAAACTTAAATTCTCCAGAACCCTCATCAGCAACCGAAGCATCAAATACTATTTAACAGTACGTCAGCAGCTCGCTGAGACTACAGGGCTTCTCACAGCACTCGCTGACGACGAACCTCTTGCCTCTTGAGGGTAGGGACATGCCTCTGGCCTTGTGAGGAGCCATCCATGGCCAGCCAGACTGACCTTGGCTCTCTTGCTCTTTGTAGTTCGGTGACAGGATAGTATCTGGAAATTATTTATAATTAATGTAGTAAAGTTGATTGGAATATAGGTTTTTTTAAGGACTGGAATGAATAAGATGGGGCTTTAATTTGAAGTAAATAAAAATTAAAGATAACAAATAAATCATGAAAATTCCATAAATATAACAATGGTTTATGGGCAGACGTGCAAAAAGGTGGCATGTTTTTAGGGTTCGCAACTTCAAAAGGAAAAAACGGACCCCTTATATGATCACTTTGTTGTCCGTCCGTCTGTCTGTCTGTCTGTCTGTCTGTCAAGACCCTTTATCTCGAGAACGCGTGAAGGTATCGAGTTTAAATTAAAACCATATATTAAGGTCTGTGGTCCCTTGAAGCTGTGAAAAAACCAAACTTCTAAGTTAACAAATAAAAAAGATACGGCCGTTTATGTCGCATAAAACGTATATTTCAATACTCTCAAAGGAATCAAAATTCATAGGGGACTTCCCGTTGACCCAGAATCCTAAAATTTGGCATAAAGCAAGGTCCACAGATATAGCGGGTGTGGGCCAGCCCCAATGCCATCCTGGCAATGATCGCCGACAGGCTAGACTGTCCATATATACGACATGGCTGTGGAAGACATGCTACTGTTACAATTCCTGTTAGGAAATTGTAATAATGTAATGTTGTGTGTATTGTGTGTGTGTGTGTATTATAATAATGACATTTATTTGAATTTTAATTTTATATAATTTATTTTAATATTTAATACAATTCTTTTAATATCTGACTGACTGACGGTGTAAATCTGACATTTATTGATCTAATCTAACATTGTATTAACTATTGAATTGAATTTGACTTTGTATTATTATTATTAATTTTAAATTTTTCAAAACGAATTGTAATGTAACTATGGGTATTTCAAGCCTGAAATAAATGAATTAATTAATTATAGGAATGAATCTGAAAACAGTAAATTTGTTGTTACCTACGTTACAATAAAAAAAACTTTTTCTGCAATTTAGAAAAATCTTCGAGACTCCATTCGGGAATTGTAGTTTGTACGGAACCCTCAGTGCGCGGGTCCGACTCGCACTTGCCCAGTTTTTTTTCTTTACCTATCTGTATAGCATAATCAGCCTTTTAATGTTCCCACTGCTGGGACTCAGGCCTCCTCTCTCTAGGAGAGGGAATGGGCCGTAATCTACGACGTGGGCCCACTGCGGGTTGGTGAATGTCACACGTCTTCGAATTTTTTGTTTCAAGGACATGCCGGTTTTCTCTCGATATTTTTCTTCACCGTTTTGAGAGCAATGGTGATGAAATAAACTACACATTGTAATGCGACTCGTAAGTCGGGGCCGTTACCGATCGGCCACCACTGGTCTCAACCTATTTGAATGGGTATATAAAAGGCAAAGTCCTGCCCCCCTAGCCAAGTTACAACCGTTTCGTTTCGATTCTCTTTTCTTTGTTCGCCTCGAGTAGGCCTCGCCGCCGATTCCTTTATTCTGACGTTATCTCAACGCTTAGTCACGTGATCAGAACAAAAGAATAGGAGGCGAGGCCTACTCGAGGCGATCGACAAAAAGAGAATCGAAACGAAACGGTTGTAACTTCGCTAGGGGGGCTGACTCGCTCACTGACTCACGAACGCCCAGCTCTTGGACCTAGAACGCTGAAATTTCATTGGCAGAAGCTAGTTTTAAATAAAAACCGCCAAACACATATCTTCAGATATTACTCCCGTACACACTTTTTCAGACGATACAGATGAGAAGGGTGAAGAGAGAAACAGTAAACACTATTCAGCTAAAAATAACTGAAGCCTCTGATAGCCTTATGACGGCACGTGGGGGAAAAAGGAAAACATTAGACAAGAAATCAAAAACATTCTTAATTTGTTCGAATGTTAAAGATCGCTTTGTAGAGTGCCAGAGCCGCGATGGAAATTTGGATAATGGCAAACGGCATTTTGCAGCACCAGCCCATATATGGCTACAGTACGCCACTTACGTTAGGACCTGTGCTTTGTAAAAAATTAGAAACTGTCCCGGTGTGAAGTACTGCCGAAACTTTGCAAGAACGCCACAGCTAGCTAGCCATCATACCACTTTTTTCTGAATCAGCACTGAAACAATTACTCTTGCTCAGTGCATTCAATAGCAAGATAAATTCCGCTATACTATGGAGATACATTCAGATTGCATTAAATACTGACGGATCGGTAGACCGCTTGCGTAATAAATCGTTCCCTTTACCCGACTTTTACAAATTGCAGCGGAAGATAAGCAGCTGGTACACTATAAGAGAGCTTTCTTTTATTGTGAGATGCGCTCCGCTTGGGACTCGAGAGGATATTGTAATAATCTTTATATTGATTGTAGTTGTAAAACATTTGTGCATTGTAGAACTAGTTCTTCTACTACTGATTGTAACTGAATAATGCTTTTTTTTGTGTCTACCTTTGAAGTGATCAGCTGCTTAGCCAGACTTGCCTGTAGTAGCTTTAATAAATGAAAACCTCCAAGGCTAAATTAAAAACTAAGTAACTACGCGATAAGAACGGTGTTTGGGTTAATATTCGTTTATTTTAAATTAGTTTAAGATTTGGTCAAGAGATGGCGTTGTTAGTTGAGCGCCGAATCCTGAATCTCGGTGTTAAGATTCTCCGGCGCTCAACTAGGTCAAATGTTAAATTTGTTTTTTGTGTGATATGTGAGCAGCAAGCATTGTGTGACTGTGGATATATATATTATACGCGCTTAATAGTCTAAAGTCCAGTGTTTCAATCATACCACCCTCTCCAAGTCGACCTTCGTTCATGGTCCTTCGAGCTGGATTGGTTCGGGAGTGTTTGTGGTGGATCCGGTGGTGGTAGAATCCTACCACCCTTCGCGTCATTACTGGGCAGTGGATCGCTGTCCAGAGCAAACCCCATTAAACCGGGGTACACCAGGTGAGAGGTGTTCCTGGACCTGGAGGTGGAACCGGCTGGAGCAGGAAGCAACCCGGAGCAGGGAGCAGCCTGGAGCAAGGAGCAGTCAGTGGAGCGTGGTGCAGCGCTACTGGCAACCACAGCCGGAGGAACGGCGCGAGGGAGGTGACGTGCGGCAGAGGGCGCCACTTGTGGTGCAGTACAGCGCGCCGATACCGTGGTGCAGCAGTGTGTCAGTGAGTGAAATTATTGGTGAAAGAAAATAAAATCGTGAGTACATTTTACATCTTAATCAGGAAGAATAATTAAATCTCAAGAAGAAGTGCAAGTCTGAGCTCTTTTGGAAAATAACTTTTCGTAGATTAGAACTTGTAAAAATTTATGTGTAAAGTGGTTAAGGCGGGGGATCCATGCCCGATTTTGACCCGTATGATTTATTTTGCTTGTAACTTGTAAAATTTTTATGTGTCAATTGGCTCTGACGGGGAACCTATGCCCGATTTTAGACCAAAGTAGCAAACACTTGTGATATTAACAAAGTTTAAGTTGAAGATTTTATATCAATTTGGTAAAATCGTATAAAATAATTGTTCCAAAATGGAGTCCTTCCTTGCTATACAGGAGGATATTCGCACTAAAATGAGTAAGGCAAAGTCCAATTTAAAGAAATCTCCTAAAGAGAGGTTAACCCAAGCTTACATAGAGACACGTCTTGAAAATTTGGAACAATTATGGAATACGTTCACGGCCACTCATACTGAGATTTTAAGTAAGGTTAAAAAGGTTGAATTGTCTAACTCGAGTTATATTAAAGATTGTCTTTATGATGAAGTTGAGGAATTTTATGTAGATTTTAAAAGTGAGTTAAAAAATTTATTGGCTAAAGGACATTCAACTACGGTATACATGGATTCTAAGTCTATTTGTCAGGACCAAAAGAGTAGAGTCAAGTTGCCAGAAATTAAAATCCCCTCGTTTTCGGGGAAATATTCAGAGTGGCAAACATTTAGAGATTTGTTTGTGGGATTAGTGCATGAAAATTCTTTTCTTGATGACGCACAGAGATTTTTTTATTTAAAGGCTCATTTATGTGGGGAGGCTGAGCAACTATTAAGAAATATAACGATAACATCAGATAACTATACAATTGCGTGGTCTAAATTGGATAAGATGTACAATAATAAAAAGTTTCTCGCAAACGGTATTATGAAAAGATTACTTAGTCAAAGGGCGTTGTCCTATGAATCGGCAAACGAGATAAAAAGACTTATTACGACTACCTCAGAATGTTTAGAGTCGTTAAGTAATTTAGGAGTGAAGGTTTCTTCCTGGGATCTGATTGTTATACACATAATTAGCGGAAAATTAGACAAAGAGACTAGGAAATGTTGGGAACTCAAAGTGGCCTCAGATTCAAGTAATGAGTTACCTACATTTATACAGTTTTCAGAATTTTTAAATAGTCGCTTTAGAGGTTTGGAAAATTTAGAAAAGTCAGAAAACAGGGAAAGACCTACGCATCAGAAGGGAACTCACTCACTTCATGTTTTGAAAGATAAAAAGTCAGTATCATGTGATTTTTGCTCAGCCGACCATAGGATTACGTCTTGTCCAAAATTTTGTAAAGAGACAACTGATGCTAGGCGTACTTTTGCTATTGAACATAGTTTGTGTTTTGTTTGCCTACACAACAACCACTCTGCCAGACACTGTAAAAACACTCTCAGATGCCAGGTGTGTAAACGCCGCCACCATTCTTTATTACACCAAACAGGTGTTTCTGGGTCGGAAATTGGTGAGGGTAATAGGGGGGCTCACGAGAAAACGTTATCAGCCGTGGTAACGGTGATGAAGGAAGATAATAAAATGAGTAATACGGAAATATCCGCGCAAGCGGAGGGGTCAAGTAAACCACTAGTCGCGTGTTTCTCATCGGGAACTGGTCGCAAAACTGTTTTATTAACTACTGCGTTAGTAAAGGCGAAGTCGAGAGATGGGAGCTATCGAATAGTTAGGACTTTGCTTGATCAAGGATCGCAAGGTTCGTTCGTTACGGAATCCACGGTCCAATTGTTAGGATTACGCAAAACGCCATCCAGGCAAACGGTGATTGGCGTAGGCGGAGAAAAAAGTGCGACGGCTAAGTCAACCGTTGTACTTCAATTAAGGTCTAGAATAGATCCGACTGTCCAAATAAAGGTAAATGCATTCGTCCTGAAATCAGTCACTGCTCTTCTCCCAGCTACGAAAGTAACTCGGGTAGAATGGGTAGATTTGGTCGATGATGATTTGGCTGATCCAGAATACGACAGGCCTAATAAAATCGATGTTTTATTAGGTGCTGAAGTATACAGTCAAGTTATTCAGGAGGGCATTAAAAGGAATGTTGATGGAACTCTTTTAGCACAAGACACCACGTTAGGTTGGATATTGTCAGGAACCTTTGAAGTGGATCAAACTAGGAATCCCTCACACATTACCGTAATGCATTTAAGCCTGGAGACAGATAACCTGCTTAGAAGATTTTGGGAACTAGAAGCGGAACCATCTAGTAAAAAGCTACTAACGGAGGAAGAAAATAAATGCGAAGCATTATACACAGCTACTACTGAACGGGACGAGAGTGGTCGTTATATAGTAAGGCTACCATTGCGTGAAGTAGACCCGGTCAGCATGGTGGGTGATTCGAAGGGAATCGCTGAAAAAAGATTAAGATCGTTAGAAGGTAAATTCAGAAAAAACAGCAAATTCAAGGAAGCCTATACAAAAGTTCTTGAAGAGTATTTGGAGCTGAAACACATGAGAAAGGTTGCAGACGAAAACAACACTCAAAAAGCGATCTACTTACCTCACCATGCTGTTATCCGGGAGGATAAAGAAACGTCGAAGGTCCGTGTTGTGTTTGATGCTTCCTGTAAAGGAACTAATGGGATGTCACTTAATGACAATATGTTAATTGGTCCTACTTTGCAGCCGGAACTCCGGCACACTATTATGCGCTGGAGAGCACATCGGATATGTCTCGTAGCGGACATAATCAAGATGTACCGGCAAGTATTAGTAAATAGGAAGGATGTAATGTTACAAAGGATCCTCTGGAGAGACAATCCTGAAAGGAAAATAGAAGTATATGAGTTGGAAACTGTTACTTTCGGCACGGCAGCGGCACCATTTCTAGCTGTAAGATCGCTTCAACAGTTAGCACAGGATGAGTGCCAGGATCAACCAGAAATCGCAAGTGTCATTGTAAACGATTTTTATATGGATGACTTAATGACCGGAGCTGAAAACGAAGAAACCTGTTTTAATATATACTCAGAGTTGTCCAAGGTGTTAGCCAGAGGAGGTTTTCCGTTACAAAAATGGAGGAGCAATAGCCAAGAATTATTAAAGAGCATCAGGGATGGGAATGATGAAGCGTTACAGATAAAAATGGACGATGTATCAAAAATCCTAGGACTTACTTGGAATTCGCGCGACGATTGCTTCCAATACTCTCTGGAACTTAAGCCAGCAGAAGGACCTGTAACAAAAAGGAAAATAATATCCGATATTGCACGATTATTCGATCCATTGGGGTGGCTAGCACCAAGCATAATCATAGCAAAGGTGTTGATTCAAAAGCTGTGGTTAGCGGGGTTGCAATGGGATGAAGAAGTTCCAAACAACTTATTAAAAGAATGGTATACTTACCGTAATAATTTGGTTTCTATAACAAACCTGAAAATCCCACGATGGCTGCTCATGCGTTCCAATAATGTGAAGACTGAGCTGCACGGATTTTCAGATGCCTCGAAAGTGGCATATGCAGCAGTTATCTATGTGAGAGTCGTAGATAACACCGGTAATATCCATGTCTCGTTAGTAACGGCAAAAACGAAGGTTGCCCCCATAAAGCAGGTGTGCATTCCACGTTTGGAGCTTTGTGGTGCAGTGCTCTTAAGTAGTTTGATGGTCGAAGTCGGCAAGGTTATGGATATACCAAAGGGTGACTGGCACATGTGGACGGACAGTGAAGTAGTTTTGGCATGGCTTAACAGTCATCCAAGCCGTTGGAAAACCTTCATTGCCAACAGAGTCTCCCATATTTTGACCATCACAGAAGCCCAACACTGGTGTCATGTACCATCAAAGCAGAATCCCGCGGATTGTGCATCCCGTGGTGTTTCTCCGGCAGATGTGGCTAGCACATCTATATGGTGGGATGGTCCAGAGCTTTTAAGACAGCAAGTAGTTGAATATAAAAAGCCAAAGAATAATAATACTCATTTGGAAGAAGTAAAGGTGCACACATCTATTATTGAAGTGGGGTTTTGGAATAGGTATTCGACATTGTGTAAGCTAGTACGAGTAGTTGCTTACTGTCGTCGATTTTTAACACTTCTAAAGGAACGGTCAGCTAGGTGTAAAACCAAGTATCTAGTTAAGCAGGAAATTGAGGAAGCTCTCAAAACTTGTATAAAGAGATGTCAAGTAGAAGGGTTTTCTGAAGAGTTGATAAATTTAAGAAATAATAAGCCTTTAGAGAATAAGAAAAATAACTTAAAATCATTAAATGTATTTCTCGATTCCAATGGAATAATAAGAGTTGGAGGCAGATTGGAGATGTCGCAGCTTAGTTACGATCGTATGCATCCCATTCTAATTCCAAAGGAAGCATTCTTGACAAGCCTGTTAGTAGCTGATGCGCATAGTAAAACAATGCATGGTGGTCCACAGCTTATGGTAACATACCTGCGTTCAAAATATTGGGTAATCGGAATTAAGTTGATTGCAAAAAGGTATGTAAGGAATTGCGTCAGATGCATTCGTTACGCGGCCACCACCAAGTCACAACTAATGGGTCAGTTGCCAACCGCACGCGTTACACCGAATAAACCATTTTTAAGCAGCGGTGTGGATTATGCGGGTCCTATAAATATTAGAATGTCAAGGGGTCGTGGTAATAAGTCCTACAAGGGATACATAGCTTTGTTTATTTGTATGGCCACAAGGGCGGTGCATCTAGAAGTTGTAAGTGAATTGAGCACCAAGGGTTTTTTAACTGCTTTCAAGCGATTTGTAGCTAGACGTGGTCGATGTGCGCAACTACACAGCGACAACGGAACAAATTTTGTAGGGGCAGCACGCGAGTTACTCCATTTATTCAATGAAGAAAAGTCAGCCTGTAACCCTGAATTAGCAGAAGAGTTAGGAAATAATGGTACGGAGTGGCACTTCATCCCTCCTCATTCGCCAAATTTCGGAGGTCTGTGGGAAGCAGGGATTAAGTCCACCAAACATCACCTTAAGAGGGTGATAGGGAATACGACTCTGACCTTTGAGGAGATGAGCACAGTATTGGCTCAAATTGAGGCTTGCCTTAATTCGAGGCCCTTATCGTATGTGGAAGATCAGGACAAATTAACCATTCTAACTCCTGGGCATTTTCTAGTAGGAGAGCCATTAGTTTTACCTCCCGATTCAAATTTTGAAAGGGCACATGTTGGTAGTTTAAGGCGATGGCAACTTCATCAGAGAATGATGCAAGATTTCTGGCGACGTTGGTCGCACGACTACCTTCACCAATTCTTGCAACGAAACAAGTGGCATTATAAAATTCCGGAACCATCTGTTGGTGAGGTAGTGTTAGTTAAAGAGGACGATATGCCTCCTGGCAAGTGGTTGCTGGGTAGGATTGAACGGAAACATCCTGGGTCTGACGGTCTTACTCGTGTCGTAACGCTACGCACACAATCGTCCACTATAAAAAGACCTACATCAAAATTATGTGTATTACCTATATCCAATTGAACCTCATTGTATTAGCTATAAGCCATCGGTCGATCTTATTGTTATAATTGTTTTTCAAGTAGATGTATTTTTAATAGTCAAAGGTTTAAATATTTGTAAGTACTTCTCACCAAGGATGTAATACAATTTCAGGCATTCGAGATTTACCTTGTTTTGCCTTATTGAGCATAGTTGTCAGTATTGAAGGACATTCGGTCATAATGTCCTTGGTGGGCGGTATGTTTGGGTTAATATTCGTTTATTTTAAATTAGTTTAAGATTTGGTCAAGAGATGGCGTTGTTAGTTGAGCGCCGAATCCTGAATCTCGGTGTTAAGATTCTCCGGCGCTCAACTAGGTCAAATGTTAAATTTGTTTTTTGTGTGATATGTGAGCAGCAAGCATTGTGTGACTGTGGATATATATATTATACGCGCTTAATAGTCTAAAGTCCAGTGTTTCAATCATACCACCCTCTCCAAGTCGACCTTCGTTCAAACGGTTACTAAGTTACGGACTTTGGCTTAGGACTTTGCTGGGGGTAAGAGAGCAAAGGACGGGCTGGATCAATCATTAACTGAAAAATGTCACAGTTATGTTTTTTTATATAGCAAACAGTCGTTCACAAAAAAATCCTAAAATAAACGCATCGCAGATGTATCATCGTCTCATAAAAAGTACTACTACTAGAAATGTTGTCCTCTGACTTTAGCAAGGCCTTTGATAAAGTGCTCCACAAAATTCTATCTTGTGAGTTGCGTGCGTATGGTATCACTGGAAACTTGCTAGAATGGATAACAACGTACTTAAAGAATAGATCTTATTTGTCATGATAAATGGTTATCAAATTAACGCATAAAATATCTCATCTGGATTCCCACAAGGCACTCATCTAGGGCCAACTTATTCAACTATTTTATCAGTAACATTCCCATTTCTTCACAACATTCTTATTTTTTATTTTATTTGTAGACGACTTAAAGTTCCCAGAATTACTAAATATATATATTGTGTCCTATTCCCGGACATGATCTACCCGTAAGCCAAGTTTCATCTAAATCTGTTCAGCCGTTAAAACGTGAAGGATTAACAAATATACACAAATTTAAACTTACGTCTGTGAAATATTAGTCTGAAAGTTCCAGAGGTCGGAATTAGGTAGAGTTAAACATGTACTTACACCGATTTCATACAGCGAAAGAATAAAGTGGAAATCCCTCAAATCCCGAGATTCATTTTAAAGAGCAGAATTTTTTTATGACACTGTCAGAAATATAGCAGAAAAAAATTCTTCCTGCATTAATGATGAGACGACGACAAAGTGTATAAACTTGGATCTTTTTCAATGAAAAGTAGGTACTAATAAAATAGTATGTTAATTAACTTTGTTTTATTTGTCTTATCTATCTTTGAGGTTTTTATTATTATTTATTTGTAATATTGTTGGTCACACGCGATTTTTCATTAGAGATCCAGGGAAGATCCATATTAATACCTAACCTAACCTTTCTTTTTTTTTTGTTGCCGGGATGGATAATCCTCTTGGATGTCCTTCGCCTGGGGCAGGCGATCAACATTTCAATGCAAGTTACATGAATACTCTACCTCCGACCCCTGGTGATTACGGAAACACGTCACTTTTAAACTACCTATGCCAATAAAAATACAACAATAATTTCACTTACTATACATAGATCCGAATTCCGATCGCTTGTTTTCAGAGCCGCCGTCTTCATAGCACAGGAATGCTAGGGCTCTAGCGAGTGACCTGCCGCAGTAGACCTGAGGGTTCGGATCCTGATAGGACACCGGCCCACCCCCAATGTGCGCGGAGCATAGCGTGACAGTGAACAACGTCACAAGTAGAATCGATTGCTGAGAATTCATCTGAAACAATAGAATGAAACTGGAGTTAGTGTGTCTGTGTGGTTCTTTCTTCAAAAGACCATTTGAGACACTAATCTACATAGTTCTCATATGAGAACCATGCAGATTAGTGTCTCATCGATTTAACCATTACATGTTTACTGTTTTCTTGAATCAAAGTAAAGAACATTCTCAATCAGGTCTTCTTTGCCGTCCCTTTCGAACAATACATTAATTCTTTATTATACACAAAAACATAACATAGTACGCCGTGATTTGACAATTCATGGATAAAGGCAAACTTTTGAGTGATAGAGCGAGAATTTATACGAGGGTAGGATCCAGAGCTAAATATAAACCGACATAAATAAGCCATATAAATAAATAAGACACACATACATAATTATACGTACTATTAGATTTATGTATAAAATTGTGTTCCCAAAATTCGAATTACCAGAAACGTTCGTAATTCCTAAAAGAAAATAAGAGGTTTGTCCTACGTTTTCGACTTAATTTAAAGGGATCCTAGGAAATCGGCCGAGTGGGAGTGACTACTCCATGTTCAAAAAATATTGTTTGTTTTTCTCAGAAACAACTAAAAGTTTGAAACAATTCACTTTAAACATTCTGGAATTTATTTTAATTTTATTTTAGTTTTGACGCTTCTAACTGCATAAAACGGCTTAAACTGGTTTCGAACTTATTTGTTGTTTTTGCGTTCGAGTTTTTTTACACTGCCAGGTCTTTTTTATTTCACTCGAAAAACATAACCCTCCTTCTGATACAGTTGGGTAATAACATGATACTTGACATTAATAGGCTCTTTATCCTTCCATTTAAATATACCTTCACAATTGAACAGCCTTTAATTTTAATAAATAGGACACAGTATTGAGATAATTTTCGGCGATACAGTCATTATTCGTTGACTGTATTACCACAATAAGTGGTTCACGGTACTATCAAACGCAATAAATTCACATTGATATATAAATGGAGCCGAGCAGCCAACTGGCAAAGCAAATGTACAAGATTAAAACGAAATATCGGAACTGCAAAGGATGCCCAACAGCTATGAGCAAATGTACTTATAGGGAGCCTAATTTTCTTCACCCAAGTGCACTTTTGCTATAGGTAATATATTAGGGGTTAAAATATGAAATTGCCGTTTTTAAAACAGGTTGCTTTAAAGTGTTTTATCTTTGGATTGACTTGGAATTACTTGGAATAACTTTATATTAAAGGTACGATTTTCTTTTTTCAAAATTATGTATTTATTGGTTTCTTTGTGTTTTGTATTTTCTGTAATTTCGCAGTACTTGTAACTTGTGTGTTTGTATGAAATATAAGAAAACTCGCATTATTTTGTAATATGAGTTCTACCGTGGAAACAATGTGTCTCAAGCGGTATGCTATATTGATGATGTATATGGACTTAAAACTGCTAATGAATGGGATGTCTATTTTTGTTTCAATCACTTTCACGTAGGAAATTTTATATCACGAATAACTTTTCTCCTCAGTGCGACAACAAGACAAAATTTCCAAAACGAAAGCTATTAAACCAAGAGCACAAAGTTATTTTGTTAGAAGGTAAACGTAATTGATATTGCTTGCCCTTTGAAATACATAGTTTCTACGTTGGAACTCTTAATATGAAAAAAAAACTTGTTTTATTTCTTTTCATGGTTATAAGTTGTGGTATATAAGATATATACGTTATAAGTAATGGTTATACTGCGATTTTACAGAAAAAACAAAACACAAAGAATCCATTAAATACCTAATTTCAGAAAAAGAATTACGTACCTTTAATATAAAGTTTATTTGAACTTATAATTCCAAGTCAATCCAAAGATATAATACTTCAAAGCAACGCGTTTAAAAAACGGCAATTTTATACTTTAACCCCTATTACATAACTGAGAGTATATTTATTGATGTGCAGTCACGAGCAAAAAGCAATCGTTTGTCTTAGTATGGCCATGGGATGAGAAGGGATGAAACGCGATACTAAAAGAGTTATAAATATACATGTGAATGGATGGAAATGGAGAGGAGACAAAGACAAGATGGACTATGTGAGAAGTGATATAAAAGAACAGGGAGTTAGTGATAGCGTGACGGCTGACATGACAAAATGTAAGAAAAAATCGTGTAGCTCCAAAATGGGACAAGGGCAGAAAGAGGGTGATGATGATGAGTCACGAGCAATAAGGTTGTACATTTACAAATAAGATATACATTTACAAATACGAATAAGTTTACGATAAATAGTTCTTAATTACCTAACCATTAAATAGCCAAATTAGAACCAATTGTCATAAACATATTTCCAGAAAGGCAAAAGTTAAGATGGATAGAAAATGTGACAATGTATATATCTCTTATTGCTCGCGACTGTAGATAGGTACTTATTTATCAGTAATTGTTGGAGGCTACATAAATTTTCTAAATCTTTTTATGAATCAGTCATCTTACACTGACTGTGAGGTGAAACGTTTAAAAATTAATACTCCTCTTTTTGGGTATTCTTGTAAAAAAAGCCTTCGGTTCGGAAAATATGAATTTATGGGTGGAATTATAATAATTGTTAACGTAACAAGTAACAAGTACTTAAGATGAAACATTTAAAAAATTAACAAAGTTTAAATAACAAATAATACTTTATATTATTACATACTGATATGTCTTTTTTTTAATGTAAATGATATGTAAAGACTAAACGAATAATAATAAAATTAAAAAGCTTCACATTACACCCCAATAAATTAATTAAAAAAATAAAAGAAAACAGTTTACCTTCAACAACATATCTCTCAGAACACCTTGCTCGAATGTGGAAGCCGGAGCCACATGTTCCCGTTATATACCCCTGTAACATATTCCCTAAGGTTGCTTCGATAATAATTAATATTCCAATAAGTCAATACAATAACTGTAGTTACTGAAATTTGAAGTGTGACCTTGTTAGGTAAGGGTGTCAAAGGGAGGCTCCGCGTCTCACCTTTATAAGGCAGTCATGCAGATTGAAAGGGGTAACAATTAAAATATGTAACTTGAAAGGCACTGCCACATTCACTAGTGTAAAACTGAGCGTTTTTTATTTTTTATTATATTAACTAGGGCTTGATTTCGATCCTGCCTGATGGTAAGCACTGATGCAAATGTTGAGGTAAAGCGTACTAGTTTATTAAGAGCCTATTCACTCCAGCTTCAAAAACTCTTAAATTATAATCGAGTGGCATGACTGCTGTAGGCAAATTGTTCCAATCTTTCGATACGCGGTATAAACGACGAGGCCAAACGCTAGTCCGGTCGGTAAAATGGTCTGTCTGTTTGCTAGAGGCAAACCCTGGAAGTAGATGGTTAGGTACCAGACCTGATTAAAAAACATTCTATCATTGGTAAAGTACGGTTTCGGTGACACAGGAGTAAAGTCGAGGCAAAAAGCTTAAACTCGCTGAACAAGCAAATCTTTATAAAAATAAAAATCTCTTTATTTAAAAAGCTAGCACATTTTATCCTCCCATGTCTTTAAAGCGTAATCCTTATTATTTCCCTACTGCTGGGACTGAGACCTCCTCTCTAGGAACGGGAATGGGCGCTAATCCACCAAGCGGGCCCAATGCGGATTGGTGGATGTCACTCTTTGAAGCTTCGAATTTTTTGGCAGAAAATCAATTTTTTTTTAAAAAAAAAAGGTACCATGTAGTTTCTTGCCGGTTCTTCTCCATAGGAAACGGCCACTTTAAACTGTGCAACAGCTTATGACGCCCATGTAGGCTATAAGTGCCCATGTAGGCTTGTGAAATTAAACACATTTAGATTATTTTTTTGTTTTTAGACGGTTTCCTCACGATGTTTTTTATTCACCGTTTTGAGATCAGTTGTGAAGAAATAAATTGCACAAAGTACTGCGCCTGGCTAGGGGGGTTACCATGACGTTTAAAGTAAGATTGTTTTATTCCTATTCCATTTTGGGTAAGAGATGGCGCTAGACAACCTGTATAGCTCTGTCTCTTACCCACACAGAAATAAGAATGAAACAATCTTACTTTGAATGTCATGGTACAGGGGTAGGTGTGAACTGTTAACCCGCGACGTACGACAGGGGCCGTTAATAACAATAATTTGCAACAACCCACAATATCAATCAACCCCAATATTAACTGCAAACTGAACAGGGAGCTGTGTCCATTAGTCACACCAAGGAGACGATCTATCAGAGAAGTGCCCACACATCATCGGCTCGATATCTGAAGACGCATTGCCCCTGACTCGAAGCTACTTGGAGTGGAACTGTCTTCGCCAAATAACCCTATATCAAAGTATCCATTAAGACTTCGGGATTTAGTACATTTTATATTCAGGATGATATTATTTTTCGCGTCAGCAGATTTCTTTAGGGCAAGTTTATTTAGTAGTTGCTTAATGAACAAACAAATCTCAACTTGCTGACTGCGAAAAAACGGTATTTTACGGGATGCATTTTCAGGACGAATCATGACTTGATTCCACCATCACCTTTTTACCATCGAACGACCTGACGTACCCACGGTGACTATCTATCCTTACAATTTTAACACCTCTACGGTCCGGACTGAGCGTTTCGCCTCGTCTGCGTCGTTTATACCGCGTACTTCAAAGGACTGGAACAATTGACCCGCTGCGGTTTTCCAGTGAATAGGCTCTTAATAAACTACAGTGCGCTTCACCATCAACAATTCCATCACTGCTTACCATCAGGTGGGATTACAGTCAAGCACTAGTTTATATAATAATAAAAAAACAAAGCTCAAGGAGCCGACTGCGAAAAATCGTATAAGGGGCATAGCAACAGCCAACGCAACACATCAGCCAAATAGTCTGGAAAAAGCAATATTGTTGCGCATCCATATTCAATCGTATAGTCTAAATAAATGTAGCAAATTCATCAGGTGTCCTGAAGCCTTAATGCTCCTATTTTACTATGGCGTCGTACTGGCGCAAATTCCTATCTGGGGCGCACTTAAGCCGTCAAATAAGATGAACCCAAGTGGAACATTGGATGTGACGTCCCCTCTAAACACAACGTTTGCTGTCGTTCACTTCATTTGTTAAAAGTCTATTCCACTCCGCTGAACGATTTAATGGAGATCAGTGAGTATGACGTATTTGAAATGTAAACAAAATTGTTATACAAACTTCTCATTTTAGCTCCATTGAGCGACAAACGGGCGCTTTGAAGTTTCCTACAACTTAAGTCGTCGTCCTAATTGGCAAGAACGTACAATGACGTGATGCGTTCGCGTCACGCAATGAAAATGGTCGTACGAGGATCCAATAGGAGTGTCTTATTAGATTGCGCGATGCTCATCGCATAGACTATCACATCACATCACACTAATATCATAAAGGTAAAAGTTTGTGAGTGTGTGTATGTTTATTACTCCTTCACGAACGAACGGCTGAACTGATTTTTACACCACCTGCTCGATAATGCCCTTTTATACATATGTAACACAACGGCCATCACTTAAAGCAATTCATTCTGCTCCTATGGAAATAATGTAGTAAGGGCGATACCAGGGAATAATGAGATTTGAATTTGGAAAGTCAAAAACCATTACTTTGAAAAAAAGCCACACTAAGTATATTCGCCGGGATTCTGATACCGATTTCCGGCCACCGTAGGCGTGGGCTTGCGGACGGCGAGCAATGGGTAGCCCGCCGTCCGACCGTCTGGTAACCCTCAGGACCGAGTCCAAGTCGTCGACGGCACGCATTGTTCCACGCGCGCCTCAGGGAGATGTCACCAATCGTAGGGGCCCAGCAGGGTCAAAGCCTAAGGGTCATAGGTAGTGTGAAAACGAAACCCGGGGCCCTGAGACGAAGGCAACGAAGGAACAGGAGTGGGTTTTTAGTCAGTAAAAGTCTGACACTATCTCGCGCTCCGCCCAAGAGCGCGATTTTTCATAAGATGATTTCCCACCAAAAAAAAAAAAAAAACTAAGTATATTAAAATGTACTTACATGAAAGACGTTTATAAAAAAATCAAAACTGAATAAAAAAATGAATGAAATCTAAAAAAGAAGTAATGAAAGAGCGGGAGTGTAGTACTGGATTTTGTTTGTTTTAAATCTCAAAATGTCGAGTGATAGTTAAAATGAACTTATAATAATGCTTACAGTGGTGGTCATATAATTAAGAACGATTTGTAGTACCAGATATTAAAAAAAAAAAAAAAACTGTCATATGTAGTTTTATGTTCCTTCTCAAAAGTGAGAGTGGAATTCCCTGCTGGAGGCTGTGTTTCCTGATAGCTACCACCTTTAAGTCAAGAGTGAATAGGTTACTTCTAGGCAAGCGTGCTCCATCGTCAGCCACATCATCGCTTACCATCAGATGAGATTGTGGTCAAAGGCGAGCCTATCAATAATAATAAAAAAAACAGGTGATCGACGCTAAAATTCAAAATTCTGTATCGCGGTATTAGAATTCTCCGCGGGATTAGAACATTATACAAATCAACTATCGGGCAGTTTTCTCGACCAGATACAACACCTGTCTGGTCGGAGGATGTTCCCTTTTCAGCGGAGGTTTTGCGGAACTTTTTTTTTCGAATCAAATCAAATGGTTTTATTTGTCACAATGCAGGTACAAAATTTACAATAGGTGTTAAAATAATAATATTAGTCCTTTGCATTCTACTCGCAAGCATACAAATATAATAAAGTATAGGTTTTATAAATGTCGGTACGTATAATTAAAATTTCAGGTAATAAATAAAATAAAAATAGTAAACGATGTTAAAAATTAAAATACAATTATCCTAAGCCTAATTATCCTCAATAAATTCAGTCGTAGAGTAATAACATTTATTAATTAAAAATTGTTTCAGTCCAGTCGCTTTTTAAATATAATTAAATTGAATGTCTATATTTCTCGGAGAGTTTTATTGTATAATGCTGGAGCCATTTGATAGATACTTTTGCGGAAAAGAGTTGTTCTACTTTACACTCTGTCCCGCATACTTCTATAAGCTCTTACTCGCTCGTACAAAATACTTTGTTATTATGGTTGACTGGCTTCTATCAGTTGTTGCACGCGCGTGAAAGTAGAAAACGATCCCTAAGAAACATACTCCCTGAATTTATTTGTTAAGGCAGACGACATTAATGTTCGTAACCGACGAGACCCCAACAGGCTCGTTCTAAGCAATATTCCTAAGTTGACCAAATGTGCGTGCGCTTATATAATAAGTTACCAAGTGATATAAAAACTCTAGGCATTAGATTATTTTTAAAAAAATTGTATCAATGGTTATTGATTAATAATTTTTATTGTGTAAAGGATTACATTGAAAAAAGAAATTAATGTAAATACATACATAGAAAATTTGCATGCTAATACTTAGCGAAACATGTTTGCTCATATTTGTACCTTTTTACCACCTTTTATACCACGTTTTTTAGCAAATAAATATATTATTATTATTAAAAAGCCCACCCTATATGCCATTAAAGGGCACAGTTTACCCGCGTGTCATATTTCGCCGCAATCCGTTTAGCCATTCGGGCATAAAGGAGTAACAGATTTCTACATATAAAGTTTGGACATTATAGTATTAGTGTCATGTTATGAAACGTAAACACAACTGTTTGAAGTGGCTGAATACTTTATAATAATAATCTAATAATCCTTTATTATCAAGCAACCACGGCCCATAGACAAAATATACAAATAATCTTACAAAATAATAAACGAATACGAATAAAAGAAACTATAACCCACTACACACACTACACACTATACTGGCCTGTTGGTCTAGTGGTCAGCAGCCCTGACTGCTACGCCGGAGGTTGTGGGTTCAATCCCCACCCAGGACAAATGTTAGTGTGATGAGCACGATCATTTGTTCTGTGTCTGGGTGTAATTTATCTATCTATATATATAAAATGAGAAACTGACTGACTGACATATCAACGCACAGCCGAAACTACGAGGACTAGGAGTGTGAAACTTTGCACAAGGTTTTCTTTTATGACGTAGGCGAGCACTAAGAGAGGATATTCCAACATTCACCCCCAAAGGGGATGTAACGGGGGTCCAAAGTTTGTATGGAGCAACCTACTTTCACGCGGGCGAAGCCGCTGGCAGCAGCTAGTCTATAATATTTATGTATTTAGAAATATATAAATATGCTTATCAGTTGTCTAGTATTCATACCACAAGCTCTGCTTAGTTTGGGACTACATGGCGTTGTGTGTAAATTGTGGAATATTATTATTATTATTTTATTAATATTATAACAAATTATAACCTATTGAACACAAAGTGACAGCTTCTTGTTTCGCTGCGAGGCAGGTCGGCATCCTTCCACGAAATCGTCGATACACGACACCCTTCGTCCAAAACTCTCCTTTGAGGAAGGTCTCCAAATGGTGAGTCGGCACTTGCACTAAATATGTTATGGCGGGACTCCAACTGCGTGACTCTCAAAGTCTAGTTCGTCTTCTTAAGTACATATTCCACGATCTCCTCAATCGTCGTGGTGTGATGTAGTCTTAAAACGTACAGCTGAGCAGTAGGTGTAGCTGGTCATACTATAGCATGTCGGTTCCTGCCAGCGATACCTCACTGGTTCTGACAAGTAAGCTTCTTCCTCTTCTTCTTCTCTATCTTAGTGAAGCCGAACGATGAAGTTCGGCTTGCCCCTTTTCGTTTTACCTGCTTGCCGCGTTGTTTGCGGCAACAATAGCGGAGTAGGCACGTTTGGGGGTTGACGTACCTACATGCGTCACCACTTCGACTGGTACACATCGACGGCAGCGGAGAAGCAAGACGCAACGCAAGCATTATCAGCAGAGAGTGTCGCACCGCAACTCACCAACTCAAAATGTTGATTAATACCAACAGTTTGTTGGCTATGAGTAGTTGACTCATAGCGACGGCAACAGCTACAGCCGCGAAACACGCCAATATAAAATTCGTATCAAGCAAAACAAACACATCCATACTTGACAGCGCATTGCACTGCACTTTAGACACATACATGTAGACTCAGCATTCATTGTGCCGATAGTCGTGTCAGCCAATGGCTTAACAGACATGAACCTCGACCAACACCAACACCTCAGATCAGAAAGCTCTCATTAAGCTACTTGATCAAGGGCTTGATTCATAAAACGATACTCCTGGAGCCGTAACCGTCGGTAGCTTCGAACCTATTCCGGAATACTGGTGGGCTACTATTTTTTTTTGTTTTAAATGTTTTTACCAAACATGTTATAGCAACACACACATCCTCACGCCCAATAAGATCGTCCCGCGGTCGTCCCCTGAGACCAGTACCCCTCGTAATGTTTTTTTTTATATTTAAAAATGTAAGTGTGATATAAGATGAATAAAAGAATAATAATCATTAAGCCTCTTTGGAATTTTCTTCGAATAAAATACCTTTAGGTTAAGCAGCTATCTTCTTGTAAAATTATGTCGCAAAAAATTACGACATTTAAAGGGAAGCTGAGGAAGGATGACGTCACCGAGATCGACCGCGGCGAATGTGGTGTGACGATCCTGCCCCCCTAGCCAAGTTACAATCGTATCGTTCGCGCCGAACGCCTCGAGTAGGCCACGCCTCCGATTCTTTTATTCTGACGTCATCTTAACGCTCAGTCACGTGGTCAGAACAAAGGAATCGTGGCCTACTCGAGGCGTTTGGCGCGAACGAAACGATTGTAACTTGGCTAGGTGGCTGATCATGTTCGTGGGGCAAACTTGGCCAAAGATCGCCCTAGACAGAGAGATTTGGAAGGAGAAGGCCTTCGCCTTTACCCAGTAGTGGGGCACTATATGAACTATAAAAAAAGGATGCGTGCAATATAAATAAGATTGGGTTGATTGGTCTGTAACAAGATAGCAAGTAATCGATTGATTGACACCTCATTCATCAAAATCGCTTTAGTACCTAGATGTTATACGAACATACAGACTACTACAAAACCGGCATAACCCTTCCGTTCGTCATTGAGTACTCGAGTAAAAACCAATGAGCCTACTGGCGCCAAGGGTCTGATTCTGAAATGAAGAATCGGCCCAGGTACGAAAGGCAACGAAGGAACAGGAGTGGGTTTTTAGTCAGTAAAAGTCTGACACTCATAACATGAATTTCCCACCGAAAAAAAAAAAACTAAATACTTTCGATCATGATATTCGCATAGCATAACTTTATATGCTATGATGTTCGAACTTTAATAATCTTTAATTTGTTTATTTTTACATAATATATTACTGTTTTAACATATAAGTATTCTATTTAACTTGTATCGCAGTTTTGGTGATCTGAGGTACGTATACATTTTTCCCTCGGGAGCATGTACGAGCCAAAAATACTCGTACAAGTTACAACAAAATTCATTTTGCTTAATAAACTTAACAATTTCAATTAGTACACCTCCGACACGCAGTAATGTATCAGTAATAAATAAGTGCGACTCAGATAACTAGCATAACTTTACTGTTATAACAAATAAACATTTATACGTGTTACTTCGTTAGCACCTACAACAACTACTGGAGGATCGGCAACGGCGAATTAATACTCCAACAAAACTTTTACTTTAGTTTTTTTGATAAAAGTAATTTGGTTTTCATAATAGAATTAATATTATTCTTTTTGAGTGATTAAAGGATAATATTTAACCACAAACATCCAAATAAAAACAAAAAAAAATACAGTTTTCAAGTTGGAAAATATTCTTACACGGCAAGACAATAAGTAAAGGTAAGTAGGCCCCACAGCAAGATCCACGAGCAACTTAGTTGCCCAGAACTATTTTATCAAACAAATTAGTTTCGGAGACACAATTTATCTCTATAACGAAATACTAGAAGATTAAAAATATGAGTGGTTCAAAGTAGCAACTCTGCTATAGCAACATGATTATAGTTGAATTTTTGGCAGGATTTCTTCGTGTGAAGTTGAGTGGCTATTTCAATTATTCGCAAATTGATTTCTAGTGAAAATATGTGATCTAAAATTGTAGTTTTGTATCTCAAGTGTCTGCGCTACTGGACAATATGTGGAATCATTGAAGCAGGCGTTTTATTGCAGTTTTGGCAACCTCAGCAAAGTTTGCTGTAAAGTCTGACTCGATACATTTGCTGCCAAATACTCCAAAAACATTAGAATGTCATTGTGTTGCACCCGCATTCTAATGGTAAACTAATGAACTATTTATACGAAGATAGGCTTAAAAGACTTAGTACCCAGTTCAAACACTTTAACCATTATATTTTATGCTAGCAACACCATGATGGCGACTGCGACACAAATGTCAGAGTCAGATAAAGCGTGTGTTTTTCTGTGAAGTATAAGCAAACAAAGCTAATAATTTTGTGAATTTCCTTGTAAATTAACATTGATTATGTCTCGTGACCACAGAAAAGATCCTAGATCGTTTTATAATAGGGATAGAGATTGGGATAGGGACAGAGATCGAGATCGTGAACGTGAAAGGGACAGAGACCGCGATCGCGACAGAGACCGTAATGACTATAGAAGCCGGCCTCCACTCCGTAAACGAAGCCATACACCTCCTCGAAGGGATGACAGTGATAAGCGCAGGAGCCGGTCGCCTCGCAAGAGTGATAAAGATCTACTTGACGAGAACATTTTGAATGAGATAGCCAAGTTACCCGAGCCCAGTGAGCTGTGGGACAACCAGCAGTTTCAAGAAGGTGTGGGGTTCCCTACGCAGCCGCCCCCTGGCTTTGTTCCACAAGAGGTACTGTAACACTGTATATTATTTATTTATTATTTTGCTGTAATAATCAATGGACTAGAAACTAGGTTTTATAATAATGTATTGGTTTACTGAGTTTGTGGCTGCTTTTGTAGCAATAACTGTTAAAAATTCAGATGCAATTAGGAGCTATCGATTCAGTTTTAATAATTCAACTGTTTCACATATAGTTTTGTGGTAATCACAACTCTAGTTCTCTTGAGTAGTGACCGACCGAAGGTTTAGTTTCAGTCCAAATATCTGACAGAAAACCTGCCATAACGAAACTCTGCATCCATGAATTATTACTTATTGCTCAGCTAACTGGGCTAATTTTTATGGCTCGTGTCTTATCCGCCAGTCAAAGTCAAAAGTTTTTATTTCACATAGGCCTACATGGGCACTTATAAAACGTCAGAAGCTAGCGCACGGTTCCAAATTGGTCATTAGCGTAATTCACCAGTAACCATCCAAACAACCACCTGCTATAATTTAACTGTGTGTGACCTTCAGATACTTGATTTTAACTGGGAGAAAACACATACCGTGTGTGTAAATTAATTAATTAAACCCCAAACGAACGCCAGCGTTCACTCCTTCATTGTTTTTCTATTGTGTCCAATTACGCTACTCAATAAGTTAAGTAGTCATTTAGCCCCCCTTTCCCACTTACCAAGCAAGAAACCTGAACAATTTGGCCGGGTAGGATAAGTTGCTGGCAAATTTACAATTACAAAATTGATTACAACACAAATTTTAGGGAATAATCCTAGAATTTATGTTGTAAACAATATTGTTGTAATTCAATTCAAATCTCATTTTGATTTATTCATTTGTATTTTATTATAAATCATTATTTTGTCCAAATATTTTTCATATAACAATGGACAATGACAATAGGTAATTAATGTTCTCTTTTAACAGTTGAGCACAGTTTGAATTAATCTTAAGAATGGTATTTATCTTTCTTTTCTTTCTAGTTGAGACTTAGGTAATGAATTATTAATTAAATAATCATACATTACTAATTGCTATTAATTAATTAATTAAACCTCAAGTAAATGGCGATATTCTCTCTCTCATTGTATTTCTATTGTGTCTCTAATTACGGTATTCGAAAGGTTAAGACATCTCAATATAATTTAAAGTCTCTATAATTTAATCTAAAGGATTGTTGTAATTACAAATGCAATTATAATTATAATACTTATTTAATACCTTTTATTATAAGTGTCAACACTTTAATTATTGATGTTTTATTGTTCCAAGAAATAGTTAACATGTTTTGATATTTTTTTTTTATATAGCATGTATATATGCAGCAATTTACAAAAATAAAAAGTATCAAATATCTATTTAGGTCATTCCATAAAACTAGGATGATTTATGAACTTAACTGGTCACAATAATAATTAGATTGCCATTGCTATTTATGGTAGATATTTAAATCATTGTACCATAATTAAAAGGGCCAGTCACTTAATTTTGTATTTTATGTGAAATTCAAGGTTTTATGAATTTAGGCATCTAGGGACTGACAAGTTGATTACCATACAATTTAGGCTAGGGACTGATGAGAATGATAACTACTGTAAGAAAACCATCATATACGTACAATTTCTCATTTATACTATCTATAATATAAAAAGAGAAACTGACTGATTAACATATCAACGCACAGCCAAAACTACTGGGACTAGGAGCGTGAAATTTTACACACAGCTTCCTTTTATAACGTAAGCGAGCACTAAGAGAGGACTTTCTAAAGTTCATCCCCCTAGTAGCCTACTTTCGAGCGGGCGAAGCCGATGGCAGTTCAGACCCTGGAACTTAACGTACACCGACCCCAGACCAATCGAGAGTCGGCGCTCGGCTTGCATCAGGGTCGGAATTTGGTCCTCGGGGATGCCCAGGATCAGGAACCAGCATGCTTCCTGCTTGTCGGCGTGCAGGAGTACCCACCTCTTCACATCAATCCAGGGGTTTTGGTAGCTGAGGGCTCGTCCAATGTATTTTGAGTAATCGTACACTCCCTGGTCGTTTGGTATGGCGATGCCACTAGGCACCCGCTTTTGGGGGCGTGTTGCCTTTCAGCTCAACCCCCCAGGATTCCTTCATCCCCGCTTACGGCGCTCAACTGCGCAGGTCCTAGCGCAGGTGACTAGATTCTCCTACTCGACATCAGCTGTTTTTAGTGACGGCCGAGCCCGCAACCACCCAGTCACGGAAGGGCTACGGTGAGGAGAGGAGTTTGGATGTTGGTAGGAAGTGGGAGTAGGTGGGATGTGATGGTGCAACTTGGGATAAGAGGGCCGTGGGTAGGAATATGGGTTATGTGGGCGTTGGGATAGGACCGAGTGGATAGCCTCCACTCTGTGGGTCGCCCGGCGGTTTCAGTTACGCCTAATTCTGATGGAATTAGACCAAAAACGGGATGGGAACCTCGAGAAGGTGGATCCGCCGGACTTGCCTTGAGGATCTACGCGACTGTAGCGCTCTCCCTCAAGACCCCGCCATCCTATCACCTCTGAGGGAGGTGGTAAGGTAGATCTACATCTATACTACCAAGCAAAGCATGTCGTTGTGCAACCTGGAAAGCATACAAACAGACCCTCCCCAATACCTTGACTTAAGAGTATTCAAATAATTTCACTACTAATTCAATCAAATTTTGATAATAGATGAATTATTTTGTGTTTATTAGTTTTATTAACTTAATGGTTTTCAAAATTTAAATTATCAAATAATTTTATGTTTTTTTTTTTTTATCTATAGTATGTATGTATTTAGAAATATATAAGTATGTTTGTCTAGTACTCATAGCACAAGCTCTTGTTAGCTTGGGACTAGATGGCGTTGTGTGATAGTTGTGGAATATACCTACCTATACGTACAAGACTAGGGGTTAAATTTTGTATCCTGTAAGGAAGAATTTAAAGTAGGCTATCAATAATATTGCTATACTGTGTAAAATAAAACACTTCAGCTTTCTCTATTGTGAAACAATGAATTCAAAACTGTTGTGTCCGTTTCATTACTTTGAAATACTATGATATTCATTATAATAGACTTCTAATTAAACTTAAAATAAATATTGAACACTAATTGCATTTACTTAATTTACACAGATAATATCTAAGTATTGAGACAACATAATATGCAACCTTAGGTATTTTAAGAGAAATTTGAGCAATGTGAAAAATTACATTATATTTATGTAGTTTGTACAATTTGTTGTAGTATTTAAAATGTTTGTAAATTGAGATACAATTTATTGTTCATGAATTTAATGTCTAATATTAAGTATGCCTATCAACTAAGAAAGAAATTTTTACCTATATAATTCTTCTGTATGTGTGTTTGTCACCTAATTCCTCCTAAACGGCTTGACCAATATAGATGTTATTTTGAATGTATAGTTGAGTGGGTCCAATAGGCGACGCAGCAATTCGGTTTTTAATTTCTTTTATGACAAAATGCCTGCTTTTGGATAGGGCAATGTCTGCCTGGACCCCTAGTACCATATATATATCTTCATGATTTTTTTCACATTATGAATAGTGAAAAAAATCTCATTACAATGAAATCTTTGAAATTTAAGGGAGTGGCACAACTTCCTGCACCTGGAAGCTACCCAACTAACTACCAGCCATCTTACTCCGGTATCTACGATGACTTCCCATCTGTGGGTGCAGTTCCTCAAGCACCACTCCCTCCCGACATGGCCTCATGGAATCAAATGTCGCTGCCTCCTCCACCTCCGCAAGCAGCTCCACCCACTACCTTCCTCAACAATGTTGAAGATCAGATCAAGAAAGAAGGTATGTAGTTTATTTCTTTTTTCTTTATTTTAAATACTTGTCTTTTCAGATCTGTAAGATGTTTATGTTGTTACTGCTTAATAAAGAAGAAAATGTTTTTAGTGTTCTTTTATATGAATTAAGTTGAAAGAACTGTGTTATATTTTTTGGTTTGAATTTGAAGAAAAAATTGTTACCTATATAGAATTCAACGTTCAAGAAAAAATCTAACAAGTCACTTTAAGAATGTGTGATTATTATTATTTAAATGTTCATCTATTATTTTTCCTAACCATTGTTTATCATCACGTCAAGTACTACCCTAAATTCTGATTAAACAAAATGTTATGAGGATCCTTCAATAATTTGTAACAGCAGATTTTTGTAGCTATAATTATAGAAAATAGATATCTCTATGTTACTCAATTAATTCTTATATTATTAAAACTTCCGCTTTGAAATAACATACAATTTGTAAGCATTGGATTCTATTTTTTTTAGATACTAACCAAATTGATTTTGAAAATACATAGTTATTGGCTTGTACTTACTCAATCGCAGTACAAGTCATATAATTGTGACTACTTTTAAATTCAGTGTACAGCCTAATACTTAGTATGGAAGTCTTGCGCTTTATATAAATATTTACTAATATAGTATAATATGCCCCTTATCATAAGGGGCATATTATACTATATAAATTGCTGTTTGATAAATCAGCAGTTTTAAAAACAAAGGATTTTTGTGTACCCGCTTATTAGTGTATGTACTGAATTTAATATATTTTACTGTGCCATCCTACTATCAAACATAAAATTATTCTATTCCAGGATCTATTTGTGTACCTGATAACTCTTAGTTTGTAAGCATATTATAGAAAAGTGCTCCTACAAGTTACATGTTTGATTACCAGTGTGAAGAAAGCAGCAGAATAGCGCAGAAGAAACACTCTTACTGCTTTAACTAATAACTTAGTCACTGTTCCGCCTACAACCACATTCTGCTATTTCTTGCGATCCCTGCATGATTCTGAACTGAGTTCAAATATTCCAAAACGCTACTTGGAATTGCCTCTAGAGATTAATTAGCAGAATCGGGTCCATGACAGCTAAGAGAAGTCTTGTTTACATATTTTTGCTTTCATTAAGTGTATTGTTGTATTGAACTTAGATTATGAAACGATATAAGATTTATTTTTGTGATCTGTTCACAATATGACAGTACGCTTAATCTTCTAACCTAATATAGTTTATAAAATAACGAAATGTTTCCGCAGCTGCCATCGAATCAGAAATGCGTCATCAGAAAGCTGCATTGTCTAAACAGAGAGAAGACTACATAAAGAAAGCGAACATACTCAAGAAAGAGATGGACACGTTGAAGGACCAACGGAACGAACTGCGGGGCGACGCCAAGCGATCGCCGAGCCCGGACACCAAGAGGTTTTTGAAGGAAAACACCAAGTTACAGGTTTGAAATGCAATACACAAAATATGTCTTATGGTTTAAGACTCACAGCTCATATTTGTTTATACTTTCTGCTTATTATCGTAAGGCTTGTCCTACATGATCTATAATGTTTGGCATCAATGCGTTACTTATAGTTGGAGATACAGAATAAGTTGAAGACGATCTACAATGTAGTGGACATGCTGAACGGGATCATCGGCGAGGAAGCTCACGAGATTGTCGACGACGAGCCCGATGCGGCGGAGCGCAAACGAAAATCTAGGTGCGTGCCTGTCCTCATTTTTACATTTCCTTTTTAATGATCATTAAAGATTTGAAAGTTTATTTCTTTCTTCAAAGCTCTATAACCTGTTTAAAAATATTGTAAATGAAATTATTTAAGTGCATAGCAATAAACTTTCATTTGTGATTTTCAATGAGATGAGAATGTGTGTACAAACAATTAGTTTTTAGTTTCTATACTTCTCTCCCCAAAGCAGGACAGCACCGCTTTCGCGTGCCCTTGCGAGCTATTCGCTTTGACATATTAGTGATCTGCCTACCTCAAGAAGGAAAAAGCTTGAAGCGTCCACCGAGGGAATCTGCTTATACATGACATTTAATAATAATAATGTAATAATTTTAATAATAATTATTATTGTTTTGGACCTAAAGCTACTTACAATCTGGAGGCATGAACAGGTAAAAATTACCAAAAACGAATGATATGCTAAGAAATAGAATTATTATCTGTAATGTATGCTTTTGTAATATTATTGCTGTTATACATTAAGTCGAATTGTTACTGATTTATGTTCTAAGAAATTATTAAGATGCTTCTATTCGCCTCGCTCAAGAACTAAATGTACCTATGAGAGCGAGAAGAAAATGATAATAGGAGCATCACTATTTCGTGCACCAAAAATATTGTCCTTTTTGTATTTACTTTCATGTATTTTATTGTTTTATTTCCTGTCTACATTAAAGGTTGCTTATAGAATTGTTGTTTCATTAAAGTTGGAGATCTCAGAAGTAAGAAATCAAAGAAGCATCTAACAGTGTCACCGGATCTGTGATTTACAAAGAAGAAGAGAAGATAAAGAAGAATATTTGTTTTTATTATACGTTAAAACCGCGCGAGTGAAAATTTACAATTTATACAAAAACTAAAAAAAAAGTGTTTTTTTTTTGCAATTTATTATTAACGGGGGTCGGAATTAGGTAGAGTTATGTGTTAGTGTACTTGCATCGAAATGTTGATATTAATGTGGATCTTCCCGGGATTTTTCATGAAAAATCCCGTGTGGCCAACAATATTACAAATAAAGGACTAGGCGCACAATGCCACATTCGCAAAATGACACTGGATTTTCGCAAAATGTCATATCGTCAAAAAGCCAAATCGCAAAACGTCACATTAGCCAAATGCCATTTTCGCAAAATGACTTCGCAAAATTGAGAATGTGTCATTTTGATAATGTGGCATTTTGCGAATGTGTCATTTTGCGTCAATATGTCATTTTGCGAATGTAGCATTATGCGCCTAACCCCAAATAAACAATAATAAAAACCTCAAAGATAGATAAGACAAATAAAACAAAAGATAATTAAGTAACATACAATTTTTATAAGTATTTTTCATTGAAAAAGATCTCTCTACGTCAACTTAGGTAAGGTTAACAAATTTATACACTTTCTGCTCGTCATTAACGCAGGAAGAAATTTTTTCTGCTATATTTCTGCCACGTACCGGACGACGCAGTGTTGGAAGGCCCCCTACAAGGTGGACCGATGACCTGGTGAAGGTTGCTGGAATCCGATGGATGCGAGACGCACAGAACCGTTCATTGTGGCGACATTTGGGGGATGCCTATGACCAGCAGTGGACGTCTATCGGTTGAAATGATGATGATATTTATGATTGTCATAAAAAAATCTGCTCTTTAAAATTAGTCTCGGGATTTGAGGCATATCCACTTTATTCTTTCGCTGTATGAAATCGGTGTAAGTACATGTTTAACTCACCTAATTCTGGCCCCTGGTTATAAAACAATATTTATAAACCTCACATTGCTCGGTAACTTCGCCCAGTAGTGTAACAAATTATAAAAAAAAAACTACCAACAACTAAAATTTAAAAAAAAAAGTACTTTGGAACCCGAAACTCGCTGAATTTTCAACCGTGAGCAATATACAACATCCTCTTGAGATCTATTATAATTTTTGACACATGTCTATAACATGGCTGGACTTTCTCCAGATCTCCCGCCAACAAGAAGTTCAACTATGTTTACTACGACCCGGAGATGCACTGGTGCCGCGTCTGCAATGAGTTCCCGCCAACTGCTAAGGATTACCTGAACCATTTGCACTCGCCTGCACATCATAAGTAAGTATATTTTGTTCAGAACTAACTCTACTCTCCAGTTTTACCTATAATAGGGACTTTTCTAGGATATAAATAAGCATATAATTTCATTTTGGACATGTATTTTTGCTTTATCGAATTAATAAAAATGGAGAAAGATAAAAAGCATTTAGGTTCAGGAGTGGCTTGTGACGTCACTTCTAAGTAAAAAGGGTACCAAGGTTTGACATCACGTGAAATTTCAACGCATTGTACCTATAGTTTTGATTTTCTGTTTACGTGACCAATGAAAAATAAAAACATTTTAATAATCCAACTGATGGATCAAATATTTTTTTAGGGATCTGGTAAATTCCTGAAAAAAAGTATTTGGTATGTAGATGGGATAAGTACGCATTTTCAGTTATTATTTTCAATTCCTTTTTTAGAGACTTAGAGTAACCGTGCATTACCGTAATGACAAGTAGCTTTTCAGCCAAACTTTATGACAAAAACCTAACTAGAAAAACTCAAATAAACTGCAAAAAAATGTAATGGCAACTGCTAATTCGTTATTATTTTTTTTTTTTCAAAAATAGTCTTAATCTCAAGTCTACAGAGCGTGCCAAAAAAATAGATATATGTAGGTACATACTTTCTAAAACAAAATACCCTCCTAAGACAATTTGATATATAATTAGACTAATCTCTGGCCTCTCTTTGGGGGATACAAATATGATGTTACGTCGTTTAATGAGTAATTGCAAACTACACCTTTTAATTTGTGTTGAAGGATGGCTGCAGCGCATATGGAAGCACCATGGCACTCCGTATCGGGAGTCAATGAAGGATTCCCCAGCTTCCCGGCAGCGCCGACCAAACGAACACCCATCAAAGGTAAATTCCTTCTTTAATCAGCAGTAATGAGGTCACCTATACAGAATTAATAATAATAATATTTCACAACTATCACACAAAACTATCTAGTCCCAAACTAAACAGAGCTACTTATATATTTCTAAATACATACATAATATAGATAAATTACACTCAGACACAGAACAAATGATGAATGCTCATCACACAAACATTTGTCCTGAGTGGGAATCGAATCCAGAACCTCCAGCTTAGCAGTCAGGGCCACTAAACCAACAGGCCAGTCAATATAATATTCCACAACTATCACACAACACCGTCTAGTCCCAAACTAAGCAGAGCTTGTGCTATGAGTACTAGACAACTGATAAACATACTTATATATTCCTAAATACATACATATATAGATAAATTACACCCAGACAAAGAACAAATGATTGTGCTCATCACACAAACATTTGTCCTGGGTGGGAATCGAACCCAGATTCTCCAGCTTAGCAGTCAGGGCCACTAACCACTAGACCAACTGCAGGCCAGTCAATATGTTTTCCATCTTCATTTATCTTGCCTTCAAGGTCTTCAATTCTTCGTGCCGTCCACCGCGTGGTACTGCAAGTTGTGCGACCAGTTCATTGGAGACCTGCACTGTGCGTCCGCTCACCTTAAATCTATCACACATTCCAAGAATTATACTGTGAGTACTCTACTGAAGGTTGAAATTGATCAATTAAATGCATCTCATTGTCTGGACTTGCGTACATACCTAGCATAATAACATGGCATAATTACCCTTATAATGTTCTCACTGATGGGACTCCTCTCTTTGAATTATTATTTTAGGATATTCCAGTTTCCTCACGACGTTTTCCTTCACCGATTTGAGAGCAGCGTTGGAAGGAGTAGTGGAAAGTTGCCTTTTCTTTTGTGATGTAAAATCATCCAATGACTTCTCACACTCTAGGGTGGAGCTGGAGGGCGTGTCAGACTTTTACTAACGACAATCACATCTGTGTCTTTTAGTTGCTCTTTGCATTGTAGGACCATGGGTTTCCTTTTCAGAAACTCCTCATGAAAGCAACGTTGTCTGGGTTTGAAACTGCAACACACAAGAGAGTGGAAAGTTTTATGATATACCTTTTTTGATTGGATGGGAATCTTGAAATTCCTCTTCCCTCTTTAGGTAGAGCGAGAGGGTGTCAGACTTTTATTTCTGTATACCTTGTTATTAATTAAATGTCTGGTCAGCATTTATCTTAGATAAGATAAGATAAGAGAGAGATAAGAGAGATGTTTAAGGCAAATAAAGACTTATCTTATCTTATCTTATTTTTCTATTTCCTATCAGAACTTCGTAGAACAAAACCCACACTGGGAGACAGACTGGATGTCGGACCGTCAGAAAGCTTTCGAGAAGAACCGCGCTACCAAAGGCAAGTCTGAATCAGAGAAGCCGGCCCAATACACGGCACACACCATCACCTTCAACAAAGACGGCTTCCACACCAAGAGGAAGGAATCCCCCACTCCCGCGCCTGAAGATAAGAAGAAGAAGAAAGATAAAAAGAAGAAGAGCAAGAGAAGGAGTAGCAGCAGCTCGTCCAGCGATTCCAGCAGCTCGGACAGTGAACCTGCCAAGAAGAAGAAGACAAGTAAAAGTATGTCACATTGTATACAGATCTTCACATTTGACCCATTTGCGAGATTTTGCAATTTTAATTTAACGTATCAATAAATCGCTTTGGGTGGAGCGAGAAGGATTGTCGGACTTTCACTGACTAAAACCCGCTATGTTTCTTCAGTTGCCCTTTGCATTCCAGGGCCGCGGTATCTCTTTTCCCGCCTACGCGATATGTTTGTCCCAGTCGTTCACCTCCTCATTTTTATACAATAATTAAGAAAACAGCTTAACCATGTATTATAAAGCTAATGAACAATATCGTAATTAATTTGCTGTCTCAAAAATTGTGATGCATTTCGATTTTTCTGAATTCTTCAAAAATCAAAAATCTTCTTTTTCTGAACTCCTAAAATGTACACGAAACGAGGAGGTGAACGATTGGGACAAAAATGTCACGTTCTTTAACATTGTTACGAGTGAAACCAAACATTCCCATTAGATAGTAGTGTTAACGAAGGGGCATCAACGAGCGAAAAATACCCAATCTTTCGAAGAATCTCGCAGCCCCGTCAGGCATTTGCCCTAACGGTTAGGCGTGTTCAAGTCTTTACTGAAACGACTCACTGTTTCGAAACAATTTAATGTTTCGAAAGATTGGAACAGCAGTAATGTTTTAAATGCATCATTTGGAACAATTGGAACACTGAAACACTCTTTACTTTAAGTGACCTGCAGTCTTTTTAAAATTCAAATTAAAGCGCAAATAGTGTAAATTCCAAACGTTCCGTTTGTATCTTGTGAGCCGATGTTTCAAATGTTCCTTTTGTATCTTTTGAGCTGATGTTCCAAATGTTTCTTTTGTATCTTGTTAGCGGATGTTTCAAATGTTCCGTTTGTATCTTTTGAGCCGATGTTCCAAATGTTCCGTTTGTATCTTGTTAGCGGAGGTTTCAAATGTTCCGTTTGTATCTTTTGAGCCGATGTTCCAAATGGTACATACCACTGTTTCGGAACATTTCAGTGATTCAGATGCAAATGTTCCAATCGCAAAGATGACACACTTTGCCCACGCCTACAAACGGTATTGTCAAATTTTCACACTTCACAACTGCTTTGCCAATATTTCGACGGCTGCAAAAGTGAAATAAGTTATCTGCAATTTTCTGATAATTGCAGAAATACAACTACAACTTACTAAAAAGCAAAAAAAATAGAATCGTATCAATAAATTTTATTTATTTCGTGTTATGAAATAGTTACTACAATTATCAGAAAATTACAAATCACATCTCTGGTTCTATCGATTCATGCCAGTAATTTGAACTTCTAAAATAGATGTAAATGTAATTTCCAGCTAAAAAACTAAGAGTAAAAAATAAGGCCGGTCGAGACGACAAGTCGCTTACGGAGTGGATGTCTAATATACAGATGGACAGGCTCAACGACAATGACAGGAAGCTCCTGGACACGCTCAAGAGCAGGTAACTAGCAACTGATTATTGTTATTAATTACTTATAAACAGATATTATAAGTAAGGCTCTCGACGGGAACAGCAATGGCTTTGTGAGTATTTGTAGTTACAACTTAATTTGTATATGAACGTGCGAGTAGATAGATCTACATTATTAAAAACATCTGTACTATATCCTCACAATATCATACAACTGTACATTCTGGTTTCCTTACAATGTTTTCCTTCACCGATTTAAGATTAGCCGTGGAAGTAGTAATGGATAGTTGTCTTTTCTTTCGAGATGTAATATCATCCAATGACTTCTCTCGCCCTAGGGTGGAGCGCGAAAGCGTGTTAGACTTTTATTGACTAAAACCACACCTGTGTCCTTCAGTTGCCTTTTTAGAAAATCTGAAACCGCTACTGCTGTACCGCAATACTACTGTATGATATTGTTGGGAGTTGGGATACATTTCATCCAAAATTGTATCACATTGTTTTTATCGAATCGTAGTTTTGGGCTCATATCACAAAATCATTGAAACTGTCGTTCGCCCTCGACAATTGGAAGTGTCTGCCTCAGTGCACCGGTTTGCGTAGCCGGACAAGATCAGGTCGCCCCGGGGCGTCGCGAGGCAAAGTTTGAGAACTCCTGGACTAGGTTTTCGACAAACCATACAATAAAGTTAACATCTCATTTCTCATATCAATTCTGTGTAATTCTTTCTTAGAACCCCGCGACTGTCTTACGTACGCCGTGCATGATCTAGATCCAATGTGTGCCTTCATTTTTCTTTATAATCTTTATTCTGTTATGTGTCGTGTTATCTAGGATGAAGAAAGAGAAGGTGGAGGATGATAAACGTAGATCTCCAGACCGGAGTGAAAGAGATCGTGCCGCTGAAATATCCAGGAAAGTGAGGTAAGTGAAATATTTTAAGTTCTAGTTTTCTTTTTTTAGATGTTTTAAACTAGGGTTTTGACTGCGATTCCACCTGTTGGTAAGTAGTGATGCAATCGATGAAGTGGGGCGCACTAGTTTATTAAGAGCCTATTCACTTTAGTCTTGAAGACACCTAGAAATTTTCAAGTGCGACGTCACAACGAGAAAGGCGTCAATATTTGAAAAACGAACTCGAATGGTTTGAAGTTTGCAGTAAGTGATTCGTAGATTAGATGTAAACCTAGTAGAATCATGTCACATTTTTATAACATAAAAGAATTCTAACCTTTTGCCACAAACTACCTTGTAGGACACTCACTAATGATTTTAATATCCCTGGAGTATTTTCTCTTGAGATAATTTTCTATTTATACAAGGGCGAAATCGTCAATAGAAGCTAGTGTCATAATATTATCCATAATTATATATTGTGGTTTCATGTCATTGTACTAATAAATAAAAATAATTTAATCACATTTAGATACCTAAAGGATTAAAATATTTTGATGATTTTTAGAAAAAAAAAGTTATAACCGTTATATAAAAAAACAAAAAAAAAATAGTCCTATAACCATCTGTAAGGATATTGCCGTTTCCGAGATAATCGGATTTTTCATAGTTCCTTCATACAAATTTTTCGTTAAAAAACTATATTTACTTCGATTTTGTGCAGAATTAACTCAGGTGTAATTTTTGTACATGTTAATTGCTAGTAAAAGCAATATCTGCCAAAAAAACCGGTACTTGTAATTGGAAAACCCTAAGTCCAGGGGCGCCGACTCCGTGGGTGCTCGGGGGCTCGAGCACCCATGAGAAATAAACAGTGGGTGCCGAGAATAGACATCAAGAAACAGATCAGTAATTGCCTTTTAGGTTACGTATAAATTATAATATTTCTTGATACTAAAAACTAGTTTCATTTTTATATAATGGTTTCGTTTTATATTTCTATCAAAAATTTGTAACAAAGTATGCAGTATGTAAATAGGTCATTTATTTATTTATCGGTCGATCAGTGTGCATTTCTCTTCTCACATTTCTCCACTTTTTCGAGTCCATCAAATGAGCATGAGCACCCATGAGGTTTTCTAAAAGCCGGCGCCCTTGCCTAAGTCTATGGAAGCCGATTTTCGATCCACCGTGCAGCGCAGAGACATTGGGGAAAAGGCAATGTAATTTATCTGTCGCCTTCCATAGTTCAATAATTGAAAAAAGTGAATCCTCTATCGGCATAGGTCCGACGGCAGAATGTCATATGCGTAGTATGTGACAATATAGGTGACACACTTAATGTTTCGTTTATCACGCTTTTGATTGTGGGCGCGTGCAGAGAGAGCGAGCGGCGCGAGTCTCGCTCCCGCGACGAGCGCGAGCGGCGCCGCGACGAGCGCGAGCGGGACACCACGCCGCGCCTCGACACCAAGAAGCCGGAGATCAGGAAGATGCCCTTTATAGGTAACTATACATCATCTGGTTTCAAACTGCGCTTGATTTTATAACACATCTATTGTTTACTAACTAGACCCTGTCAGATCTACTTCTACCAATTACGGAATCAATTAAACAACAAAAACGAGCAAACTAAAAAAAAATCTACCCCACTTGAAATAAGTTCAATATGATAAAGTTCCACAAAACAAAAATTGGGTGTCCCTGTGCCATAGACATGTCCGTGTGTTGTACAATGCGTTACAAATAAGAATAGAATCGACTGTGTTGTGACGTCACGCAAAATTTAAGAACTCAGAGATGAGCAAAATTGATGATCTGGATTCTGATTAAACTTTTTTCGTTCACAGTTCGTAAATAAATTAAATTTTTAATTTTTTTTTTTGCTCACCATAATAATTCCTCGATTTGACAGTATGACGTGACGTCATAACATGGCAAGCGATCCTATTCTTTATTGGAACGGATTGTACATGAATACGTGTACGTAGCGCTGGCACCATCGTTTTTATTTTATTTTATTTTATTGATTTGGAACAACAAACAGCTACATTATGCAATATTAAAAACATGATAACATAAATATCTTAAATAATAATGTAGCCCACAGCGCTGTTCACAGATTACCATATAGAATAGACTAAAAAGCTAGGGTACAAGCTGCATGCATGACAGTTATATCACTTAATATATATAATATATAATACACACCACTAATTCTCAACTAGTACGAATACTCTAAGGGCCCACCAGAAAAGGTCCTGCCAATATTCAAGTAGAGTCTCAATAAACAATATTCACAAACAGCAAAATTATTAGCGCCTGTCTATATCCCAAAATGTCACTAAATTTATGGAAACATTGTACAGGCGATCAAAATGGAAAAACACTGACCGTAGCATTTTTCCAGTAGCAACTGCTATGAATGACTGATTCTATTATGAATTTACCAATTATGACAAACGTTTGTGGTCAATTTTGGAAATTCGTTCTTTTACTTTTGACTACTTTTTTATTTATTTTTTTCTGTACCAATTAAAAACAGGGGCGCATATAAACAAAAACAGAATAAGCAAAAGTAAAGTGCTACTTACACTAATAACAAATTATATCAAAAAAAAAAAAACGTTAATTATAATACTAAAAATATTGACGTTAGTGAATATTAACGTTAAAGTGCTCGAGTGTCTCATCGTTGATCCGTTCAGCCGCATTCGTTATTTTACGTTCCCGGCTCTCATTCACTCGGTCATAATATATCATATACTAGCTTTTGCCCGCGGCTTCGCCAGCGTATATAAAATATAGCCTGTCACTCAGAAATAAAGCAACTTTCTATCAGTGAAAAACATTTTTGCGGACCAGTACTCTCAGAGATTACCTCCTACAAACAAAAAAAATCAAACTAACGCTTTATAATATTATAAGTGTAGATTTCACTCGGTATTTTATTGCTATTTTTCGATTAGAGAAGCCCTTGCCAACCGTATATGATCTCTGTAACTGAACTTAGCTTTTTTACGCGTAAAGGCTGCCATTATAATTATACATTTTTATTTTTCACCATTTATATTCACTGTAACTGTTTTACACTAATATTTTATATATGTGTTACCAGTCAAACCCGATTTTAAGATAGACTAGTTTCGCCTAGGCCAAACTAGTTCTCTCAACACGCGCGAAACCCGGTTCGTGGGGCTCCTATTTCTGGGTGGTTAAAAAAATAATAAGGATGGGCTCCGCTCTGTCCTTGACGGAGTGCCCTAAAATTCCGACTAATATCGCAGGTTTGATCCTAAAATCGGGTTTAGCCGGTCCCACATGCCATTGATAGATTTTGACGAGAGCTAACGATTGAAACCTAAACGCTTCATACTCTCCTTGAGTCGCTCCTAAATAAAATGCGATATCACCTATGGACAGATATGATTAAATATTTATTCTGGGTTGGACATGTCTGCCACAGTCTTGCCACTAAACACTCACACTACACACATTCACTACACTCTTGTCACTAAAGAGACGACGGGACGACTTAGATTTCCTTAGGAATTGGCAAGAAGTGGCTCAGAGCCGGTAACAATGATGAGAATGAAGAGAAGCCTTTGCCCAGTAGTGGGCAAAGGCTAGATATAATATAATAAGTATTCATACCATAATGTTAACAGTTTTAGAGACAGATCTGTACGTGACCGCAAGCAATATCACTTTTTCACAATATCATTAACACAGAATGAAGTATCTATCTCCAATAGTGCGAAGCTGCGAGCTAATGCGAAGTCAACTGAAATCGTCTCTCTAATTTGAATGTGTCTGTATAATATATTTGCTATAGGAAAAATGCCTGTTTACAAGCATTTGGGAAAGAATTCCAAAACCGAGGAGCAAAAAAAAGAAGAACAGAAGAAGAAAGAAGAAGAAGAAGTGAGCAAGAAGCGGCGGGAGGAGATGGATGCTGAGATACAGAAGAAGGTACGTGTTGAGCATCATTAAACTTCATGCTACCCTTGTTTTCTCCCGTGGCTTATCACACCCGATAGTGTAACTTCCTACCATTAAAGACTTTATAATTCTATCTGTACTTGTAGAGATATTAGTTCCTTATAACAATAGTTTCTACAGAGTACCAGTCATTATAGGGTAGCAAAATATTTTTGAAAGGTACGCGGAACAGGGTGTAAACGTCCGTTGAAACGAAAGGATCCTTCAACCAGCCTTCGACAGGTGTTGCGGCCCGGACTAGTCCGGGCCAGTGACGTGCAAGCAAAAGTAAATAAACCCGGCTTGATGTGAAAATAATACCTCACGTCTATATCATAGAATAAAACAAATGAATTAAATTAAATAAAACTCTATTTTTTATCCTTCGCGCGCTTGTGCGGTTACGCTAAGTTGCCATTTCATGTTCAATACGAAATTAAAATTCATTCATAAGATACAATACCTATGACATGCATTATGCAATGTTGCCGCTCTGAGCGCAATCTCTCCTATTCACTCTAACACTTTACAAAAAAAAAAGATGAACACTAGTGTGTTGCTGCCTCTTTCTGTCGCAGAGGCTTTGTATTTGGCTTAATCTGCCATCTCACTTTTCCCTATAAAAACATAAAAATGTGAGTGAGTAAAATTTTATACTGTGTGCAAGTACTGATCGCACATTTTTCTATTAAAATAGTCCAGGCTTGCAATTTTGGATGAATAAATTTTACTACAAAGCGAACTTTTACTACGCAAACTACAAGGCGCCCTCTATGACGCGTAAAACAGTTGCGCAAACTACAAATTAGTGTTTTCTGTCATTTAAAGTTAAAGTTTTATGATTAGTTATTGCTGTAACTTACGTGGTTTTGATTAAAGTTTATCTTTGAAATGTATTCGGAAACGATACTTGTGGTTGTGGTGTATGTGTGGAATCGATAATTGTCCAAGACTGGATTTTACAGATAAATATGATCTCGTAACTTCACAAATATTCTAATCAAGTGTAGGTTTACCTAACCCTGATTAGAATATTTCTCAAAAGAGTAAATCACATAATAGGCAGTTTTTTTTTCTCAAACGATAATAATGCTTGGAATACATCAGGTTATGAAGACTTAAATAACTTCGCTGGTGATATGAAAAGACATCAGAATTCTCAAAAGCACTTGAATGCTGTTATTTCATTCTGTAGTTTTGGTAAACCGGGAAAGAAACTTCTCATCAAAAAGTTTCTAAGCAGGTACATTCAATTCTTAAGTTGATCAGAATCTTGTGTGATAAAAAAGCGAAGAACGAAAAGCTATGGCTGTTTAAATTGTTAGCATTTACTAATTATATTACATAACAATATCGTAAACAAATGATTGATTACTACAATCTTTTGTGTGCCATCTAGTGGATTCAGAAGTAAACAGCTATAATAGATGTTGTGAGCGAGCTAGAGTTGCCAAAAAATATGAATAGATGGCTTTTATATAGTTTACGTCATTTATCATACAGGTATGATGTTTACATAATTTCTATCATATTATTAAGAAATGAAAATGTAGCAATTAAAATCAGCATTACAGCAAGAAATTTTGCACTAATGATACCTGACGGCGGATTATAGCGCGAGTTTTTTATTTTGTTCGGAATATTAGTTAAGTGAGTAGTACTGAGTTCCTTGGCTTGGCCCTACAAAGGTAAAGGTATCTGGCACGCCTTGGTCCGGGCAACTGCCCAATAGTTGCTTTCGGACTCTGGTATATGTTCTGACCGCTCGGAGAACTCTAATACTGCGGGAGCAGGGATGCAGGAATTTGAATTTTAATCGTACAAGTCGCTACATATTAAAAAATAAACTTGCATATTAAAAAAATATACATATTAAAAACTAACTGCGTGTATTATTCATATAACAATCAGAAATGTAATTATATACTGGACTCCAACTGGACTTATGTTTGGTTATTTTCGAACTAATTATAAAAAGTATTTTTTTTCTTTGAAAATACCAACCTGAAAACACCAAATATTTTGCACTGATAGAAACTTGCACTGTCGCCGTGTGCTATAGATGATGCGATGTGTTTTTTATTTCGAAAAGAATATACGGCTCCTGTAAAATAGGTCACGGGAGAATAGCCAAGCAAAAAAAGCTATTCGTAAATATAATGAGAATGGTTATTACTGGACACCCTAAGGTGGCGGAGTTCAAGGAGAAGATAGCGCGCGCGCAGCTGGAGCGGCAAGCGCAGGTGGACATCGGGCCGCCGCCGCTGGCGCTGCCCACGCAGCTCGCGGCCGCGCACGCGCCGCCCACGCTCACCTACCTGCCGCCACCTGCGCACGCTCCACCCGCGCCGCAGCCGCACCAGCCCCACCCGCCGCCTCCTCAGCTCATACCGTGAGTCTAATCTACTTATACATCGGGCCGCCGCCGCTGGCGCTGCCCACGCAGCTCGCGGCCGCGCACGCGCCGCCCACGCTCACCTACCTGCCGCCACCTGCGCACGCTCCACCCGCGCCGCAGCCGCACCAGCCCCACCCGCCGCCTCCTCAGCTCATACCGTGAGTCTAATCTACTTATACATCGGGCCGCCGCCGCTGGCGCTGCCCACGCAGCTCGCGGCCGCGCACGCGCCGCCCACGCTCACCTACCTGCCGCCACCTGCGCACGCTCCACCCGCGCCGCAGCCGCACCAGCCCCACCCGCCGCCTCCTCAGCTCATACCGTGAGTCTAATCTACTTATACATCGGGCCGCCGCCGCTGGCGCTGCCCACGCAGCTCGCGGCCGCGCACGCGCCGCCCACGCTCACCTACCTGCCGCCACCTGCGCACGCTCCACCCGCGCCGCAGCCGCACCAGCCCCACCCGCCGCCTCCTCAGCTCATACCGTGAGTCTAATCTACTTATACATCGGGCCGCCGCCGCTGGCGCTGCCCACGCAGCTCGCGGCCGCGCACGCGCCGCCCACGCTCACCTACCTGCCGCCACCTGCGCACGCTCCACCCGCGCCGCAGCCGCACCAGCCCCACCCGCCGCCTCCTCAGCTCATACCGTGAGTCTAATCTACTTATACATCGGGCCGCCGCCGCTGGCGCTGCCCACGCAGCTCGCGGCCGCGCACGCGCCGCCCACGCTCACCTACCTGCCGCCACCTGCGCACGCTCCACCCGCGCCGCAGCCGCACCAGCCCCACCCGCCGCCTCCTCAGCTCATACCGTGAGTCTAATCTACTTATACATCGGGCCGCCGCCGCTGGCGCTGCCCACGCAGCTCGCGGCCGCGCACGCGCCGCCCACGCTCACCTACCTGCCGCCACCTGCGCACGCTCCACCCGCGCCGCAGCCGCACCAGCCCCACCCGCCGCCTCCTCAGCTCATACCGTGAGTCTAATCTACTTATACATCGGGCCGCCGCCGCTGGCGCTGCCCACGCAGCTCGCGGCCGCGCACGCGCCGCCCACGCTCACCTACCTGCCGCCACCTGCGCACGCTCCACCCGCGCCGCAGCCGCACCAGCCCCACCCGCCGCCTCCTCAGCTCATACCGTGAGTCTAATCTACTTATACATCGGGCCGCCGCCGCTGGCGCTGCCCACGCAGCTCGCGGCCGCGCACGCGCCGCCCACGCTCACCTACCTGCCGCCACCTGCGCACGCTCCACCCGCGCCGCAGCCGCACCAGCCCCACCCGCCGCCTCCTCAGCTCATACCGTGAGTCTAATCTACTTATACATCGGGCCGCCGCCGCTGGCGCTGCCCACGCAGCTCGCGGCCGCGCACGCGCCGCCCACGCTCACCTACCTGCCGCCACCTGCGCACGCTCCACCCGCGCCGCAGCCGCACCAGCCCCACCCGCCGCCTCCTCAGCTCATACCGTGAGTCTAATCTACTTATACATCGGGCCGCCGCCGCTGGCGCTGCCCACGCAATTAATTAATATTTATTAATTAAAATTTCATCTACAGTAACTGTAAACCGAAGTAAAATAACCCCCAAGCACTCCCCTTATTAGTAACAAACACACAAACAAGACATATTCAAATTGTAGACTCGGGAAACAAGACTACTTCATGAGTCAGTTCGCGAAGCCAGTCCGTATAGGATTGTTTTCAAATGTATTCGTACACAAGGCCAATAAAAGGTCAATGACTGGACTTATTTACAAATTAGAGTATCTCGTGTGTGGAGCTCATAAGCCCGTTTGGTAAGAACTGATAAAATTTCGAACAATCAAACACCCAATTGTAACCATAAAGAGAACATCTTTTACTCCTTTTTTTATCTGAACAATATATCGGTAAACTTCTCATTTCTGTTACAGACCTCAGACTCCTCAGCCACCGCAGCCCACGCTGCCTAAGGACTTCCAAGACGCGCTCGATATCATCTTCCCCACCGACGTGAAGCCAGACCTGTCCCAAGGAGACGGCCTGTTCCCTCTCCCGCCCGGCTTCGTGCCCGGCCTCGGCGGAGTCATGCCTCCCTTCCCGCCGCTGCCGCTCATGCAGACACAGATGTCGCAGATGTTCGGCTTCGACCTCAACGGGCCACTGTTCCAACCGCGCACACAACTCTACGACACTCATGTGCCCCTAGTACCCAGCCCGAAACCTAGGCCCCAACACAAGAACAGGCCTAAACCCAAACAACACGAACAGAGGCCTAAAGTGGAGCCATCACCACCTCAGCCAAAGAAACCTAAGGAGGAGGAGAATGGAAATGTTGCCAGGAAGAAGGAAGAAATGGATGATCTGGCCATGTTGGGCATCGATGTTTCCGATACCGGCTGCATCTAGGATATTAGGAAAACGAATAATACTTCGTGTTCCCTTAAAGTTGGGAAACGTAACGTTAGAATGTTTTAGGAGTTTCTCGTCTATTCCAAATTTATTACTTTTTCTAAGCCAAATTTTAATAGTTTTTTTTTTTTTTGTAAAATCCCGACCCACCTAACAAATCATATGTACTGTAATGTACTCGGCCTATCACAGTCGACTGCTGGACATAGATTTCTCTACACAATTAATTACATTTTATTGGTAAGTGTACATGTCATTCGTTGATTACATTTACCGATGCAACACTATTTAAAATATTGTTTGGTTGTAACAAAACTAATAAGTTTTGTTTTTAAGAAGCTCAGTAATCTAGTTTCTTTATGGTTGTTGTCTAATTATCTATACTCTGGGAAATTAGTACTTAGATTTTAATTGATTAACATTTATTAATTTGATGTAGCCTTCAATTGCATTTCTGTTAAACATAGTTTAACTATAATCCGAAGGTGTTGTGTAGGTATTTCAATAATGTGTCAAATGTATGTGTTATTGATATTATAAGTATTTAGCATTATGCTGCGTTTATATAGACTTGCAATAGTGTTAGAACTATTTTTATATTGTAACCATTGCAGATTGTAAGTTGCCGTTTCAACATCTGGTACGTAAATCTGTCACCCGGTGTGCGTGGATGACCAGATGTTTGAACATACACGAAACAGGAGTAGCGAGGATCCTAGCAGATGGGGCTCTGTAGTTTTTATCTACCCGCCTGGGAAAAAGGTGTGACTTTACGTATTATTAATAATATGTATTTTGAAGGTTCAATTATAATTGACCTGGCAACTGTAAAAGCAATTTGTAAAAATATTTTATATGTACACTGAATGTATTCTTCTCTTATAATAAGCTATATTTGTTATAGTTTAGTCATTTCTTTATTGTTAACTAAAGGCTATGTGTGATATCAATTGATCCCAACCCATTGTTTGTTGCTTAACAATAATTTTAATTAAGTTCAGACAATCTATCTGCCTATACTCCATTCGAAGTAAGATTATTTAAACATACATTTTTTTACTATTCATTCAACCGATTTGGACTTCTGTACCGTAGGCATAAGGATGGCAATCTTTTGAGTACCGTAATTAGAGACACAATAGAAAGACAATGAGCGAGCGAACGCCGGCGTTCGCTTGGGGTTTAATGAACTAAAAGCAAAAAACTGGGCAAGTACGAGTCGGACTCGCGCACTGTGGGTTCCGTACAAACTTCAAAGGTAAATTGCGGTTTACGATTTATGGCGTATTAAAAAAAAACCACTTACTAGATCTCGTTCAAACCAATTTTCGGTTGAAGTTTGCATGGTAATGTACATAATATATTTTTATTAGTTTTGTCATTCTCTTATTTTTATTTTAGTTCGGAACCCTAAAAAGTGGTTACAATACCAACTATTTACTGCAGCTGCCATTGACCATGTCACCAACGCAATAAAATTCAAAATCGGTTGAACGGACTGTAAAAAATTGTTTCTTTAAATTTCTAATTTCATTTCGAATGGAGTATAGCCGTTTGCCAACTCTGTTAGAATACCTGTATTTTAAATGGGCAACCCAGTCATTAGGTACACAGCCCCCTGGCAAGACTGGTGTCAGACTTCCTAGCTAGTAACGGTTGTTGAAATTCTACAAATGTTCGTTCAATATATCATCTACAATTAAGTTCAGACTAACTTTCATGATAATAAATGTCATGTTAAAAAATATTGTTTTATTTCATTTTACCTTTTTACAATGTTTTAACAAAAAGGAACCACGACAGATGTCTGTCTGTTTGTATCACATCTCTATATATAAAGCCGGGTACAACTGCTGTAATGTAACACACAATGAAAGAATTTTCCGTCGACATTGTCGCAATGTATCATGTAACATGTCAACGTAATAGAATTCCGCGAACAGAGCATTTCTATACGTGCGCGCCGCGAGCCGCCATTTGTCGGTTTTATCGCCGAACATAAAGGGGCTCGGAGTCTCAGTGTGGACGGGTTGTGTGTATCTGTACTGCGGAACGCGCGCAAACAATGGAGAAAGAAGACAGCGTCGTCGGCCAAGGTCGAAGTCTTGGGCTTTTTTTTGTCACATGGTAACATGATTCACTATAAATAATGAAGCACCGACAATCATTGTAGGCAGTAATTGGTCGCCACGAACCATTCTCTTCGCGTATTCCCGGCAGATTGCTGAGCGATGTTCGCGCGCATGCTGGAAACGAATGCGAGTAGGTACACCCAAGCATGTAGGTACATGCTCGGTTCGTGCGCGCACTGCGTCCACATTTATGAAATGCTCCTTTCTTGTGACCTTGCTTGTTGTGTTACAGCAGTCTGTACCTAGCTTAAAAGGCAAAGTCCTGACTGACTCATCAACACCCAGCCCCAAACCCTGGGACCTAGAACGCTGGAATTTTGTACAGAAGTTCCTTCCTTAACCTTTTTAAACATGGCGCCTCTCCAGCCACTCTTCAAAGAGAGGCTATTGTGGTGTTCCCAACGCTGGGTTGCGATAGTCCGCCATGCCGCGAGTTATCGTCCCGGTGTTGCCCCTCCACGCGCAGCTCCTGCACGTGTGCAAAGACTTGCCTTCAAATCCCAGCAGACCGACAAGTAGGCTCGTCGCGTCGTCCTGGGAGACCGGGCAGTAGCCCCGCACCATCTGGAAGACCATGACCCTCTTCATTTTAAGGATGCGATATGTAATTGGATTACCCGCAAAAACTTGTATTGACCAGTGTTACGAGCTGATCGACACGGGTTTTGCTCATCAAAATTTCTAACTTCAGAACAAAATCTTGTTATAATAATGATAAGGCGGGGTTCACGCATCCCGGTGTAACATAACATCGCTATCGTGAACGTGGCCTACTTAATACTTCACGATAACATCTCGGCAACATCATCTAATGTTACGTCATCACGATGACAACGTACAAATTATCACAATTATTAGTTAAGTATACAATAGAGACGGTCAATGTAACAAATAGACCAATATGACTGAAAAATCAAGCTGTTTTAATAAGGAGGGGAGGGAGGGAGCTTAGAGACGGTGCGAGAGAAAAATGTTTGGAAGGGCTTGAGAGACCTTTGCCCAGAAGTAGCAAAGGTCATAGGAAACAAATGGCTATTTGTCATATTGCTCTAAATATGACAGGAAAATCAAGCTGTTTTATATAACGGCGGACTGATTTTGTATGTTATGCGTAATGTTACGTCATTATAGCAGCTGATGAGATTCTGGCATGGTGATTTTTTTTTTGTGTATGGCAATTGAGCCGATTGCGATTATTCTGCCAGTGTCACGTTGTGAAGGCGACTCGGTGAGGATCACCGTTGAGCTTTTGGCTTCGTGGTAGATGTTAGAAATTCTGAAAGGACAAACACAAGTTGTTAGTTGGCATGGTGATATTCGGACCCGAACACACTGTGCAAATACCCTTCAAAATGAGTTGTGTCTGAATAGGCGATGTAATGTCGAATGCAAAAAAAATTGGTTGCCTGTAAAGTCGGTATACGGGCGAAAGTTTTACGTGACAACGACTTTGAGTGGTAAAATCGTGTGAGTGGAAGGGACGCGTGCCTCTCACTCGCTCTCATTGTGAGCGCATAACGTGAGCGGAGCGTAACGCAGTTTCTTGAAGTGTCACCCGGCAAACCAATTTATAAGACGTTGTCACGTCAAAAAGAACAGTCCTTATTAATTTTTAAAATGTAAGTAAGTACCTAGATCTTGACGGTGGGCGCAAAATTATCATAGTATGATGTGGATTTGTTCTGGTTTAAACGAATTGTCAACTAATTGGAGTGTTGCGGTTGCTTTCTGACAGGCGTTTAGAAATCTGAACAGGGAGTAATATAAATAATAAAGCTATACCTAAGTCTAAAATATGGAAATCTTAATAAGTCGCACAGTCATACCAACTTTATACGCTATGATTGAGTGCCGATTCATTCTTGTTTGTTTAGGTAGGTAGTCCAGCGTCATGTTCCTTATCTCAATGTAGAAGGAAATGAATAGCTTTTATTGCATGAGATTTTTAAAGAGTTAATTATTTTTATTAGGTTTTTATCTACTTACGTGATTAAAACGTAAAGGGTAGGTCGCCGTCTAATAAGGAGTCCGGTATCTGATGTCAGCAAAATTGACGGGGCCAGCAGCTAGGGCCCATGCCTTTCAGGGCTGTAGATTACTCGAAGGAGACCGTAAGAGACCGTAGCCATCACAAAAAGCATCACTGAAGGAACTCTTTGTTTTATTCAATATAAGTCTGACACTCCCTCCCGCTCGTACCGGCAGAAATCATTTGATGATTTCCCACGTAAAAAAGGTAGGTACCTCAAGTATTATGGAATAATTTTCCAGCTTCTGAATCATTCAGACTGACCAAAGCAATCCCAATAATTACTGGGATTGACATTGCTCTGCTCAGTCAACTGACTGGGCAGGTAAAATCAGGAGATATTCCAAATTATTGATCACCAACCCGTCAATGGACCTGCATGCTGAAACCGAGGAAAACACGACAAATATTTTCCTTGTCTAACACTCGTGACGACAAAACCCTAACCATGACAGTGATCTAACAACCACACCGCAAATTTTACTTTTTCCCTTTGACACAAGACATCCCGTAGCAACTTCCAGAAAAACCGAGCTAGACAGCACCTACTAATTGTGCATATATATGCAAGCGGTGTTATTATAATATTAATTTTCATTACACATTTGATTTCTACTAGTGTCCAAGAAAGCGTTCAAGTGTGCACATGAAACGGTTATAATTCTCGTCGGCTGAGGAACTCAATCAGTTAGGTTCGCGTCGTCTTCGCGAGCAGTAGTCGACCTTGTAAATTCCTCATAAAATTCCGTGACATTATAAACACGAGCCCAACCTAAGTGCACTCCTGAATTATTTGGTAAAGAGCGACCGTTATTAATTTTATTAGAGGTATAGTATTTTTTTTTTTAATTTGTATGCAGTTTTTTTTTACCGATATATATCTGATGCAATCTGTATCGAGTCATATGTGCCACGTAAGGGGATACCCCATAACACTATGGTAATTAAAACTTCAACCAAGGATTGAACCTGAGAACTTACCAATGACGAGTGCTAATATTTTGCTCATATACAACGATTATCTTAGTGAATGACTCACTAATTTATCAATTGTAAACAAGTCTATATAACTGTACCTCTTCGAATTCGTCAAAAGAAAATTTGAATTTCAAGTGACTTGAATACAACGCAATTTTAATAATTCTAACTTGTTCTTTTTTTTTATTTCGTGATCGTATCAAGGCTAAGTAAGTCATGGCTGAATTGGAGCTTTAGTTATTTCTATTTAGGTAACTGTACTGACACTCGTCTAAAAAATAATTGATATACCTATTTTGTGACTAACAGGAAAATTATAATATCTATTTTTTAGTAACTATTACCTATATTAGCGAATAACCATAAGGAAATATATCCTTCACACAAAGATCAAAAATTTGCTACCTATCTGTACATACTGTCGACATCATATCGAGCTACAGAAAAATGGAAGATCAAGCTAAATGTGTCAAAATCAATTCACGTTGACTTCACAAACACACAGTGCGACTACCACCCAATCTACAAAAACGGTACGCAAGTGCCTTATGCTAATACAGCCAAATACCTTGGCATAACTCTCGACGCCAAGCTGCGATGGAAAGCTCATGTCAAAAAGAAAAGACAGGAACTCGACATACGCTATAAAAGTATGTATTGATTACTTGGAAGGAAATCCTACTTATTTATCAATACATAATAAGATAATACGTTACAAGCATATTCTGATGCCAATTTGGACGTATGGTATCCAATTCTGGGACTGTACCTCTTTGAGAAGTGGCTGGAGCGGCAACACGGCGTCCTCACCTTCCGCATGACGTAGGTCATCACCGGTCATGACAAGTTCAGGAGGTTCCTGCATCGGATTCAGGCGGAAGCAACGCCCGGGTCCCATCATTGTGCGGACTACCCAGAGGACACGGTGGAGCATACGGTGGAGGTGTGCCCCGCTTGGGCAGAGCACCGCCGTGTCCTCGTGGAGACAATTGGCGGCAGCGACCTTTCGCGTTGGGCAGGCGATCGCCTCCTTCTGCAAAGCAGTAATGCTAGCGAAGGAGGAGGCTGCACGCGTGAGGGAACGAAGGTCCTCACGCCCTAGCCGCCGTAATTCCGACCCCGACTACCAACCACGGCAGACGTGGGCTTGCGGACGTCGAGCACTGGGTAGCTCGCCGTCCAGCTGTTCGGTAATTAACCGGACCAAGCCCAGTCATCAACAGCGCGTAGTGATCCTCGCGCTCCTCAAAGAGATGTCAGCAAACCGTAGGGACCCAGCAGGGCCGATGCCCGCTAGCTAGGACCGCGGAGAATTTCTGAAAGGGAAACCCGTAGTCCTAGAACGCAAAGGGTAATTGAAGGATACAGGTGTGGTTTTAATCAGCAAAAGTCTGACACGCCCTCGCGCTCCACCCAGAGCGCGAGAAGTCATTTAGATTATTACCCACCTTAAAAAAACTCTGGGACTGTACTAAACGGAGTAACATAAAAATAATACTTACAACAATTCCAAAATAAAGTACTCAGGGATGCTGTAAAAGCACCCAGGTACATCAGAAATGACGACCTCCACCGTGACCTTATAACGGTACCTACTCGTCACCACCATCATTCAAAAATTTTCTGAAGCCCACGAACACAGACTTCACCACCACGTGAATGTTGAGGCAATCCAGCTGTTAGACAAGTCGGACCTAGTGCGTAGACTAAAGAGAACCAAACCCTTTGGGTTAGTGTCGTGTTTAAAGTTAGTATTTAATAGTGATCAATGCTGTGCTATGCATTTATCACATGAACAAAGTGTTTTTATCATTATCAGACTCTAAGAAAGTGCTATGGACTACTATAAAAGTGCAGGGACGCTAATGTTGTTAGTTTTAACAAAACCTATAACGTATAATATTAAGTCAGAGTTAAATTACTTATTAGTCTTTTAGGCTAGATTGTAATCAATTATTAAGAAATTTGTACTAATGATTCAAAAAGTTGAAAGAAGTAGGTAATAATCGTCATAATATGCTCCCGTTTTCACGCCACCTTTGAGGTAGTGTGCTGAGCGCGTTTTTAGGGTTCCGTACCTCAAAAGGAAAAACGGAACCCGTATAGGATCACTTTGTTGTTTATCTGTCTCTGAACTAAAAATTTTGTCTGAGCTAATTTTATGATAAAACTTACCGTTTTGCAGGAAATCGCGATAAACTCGTTTTCTTGACCTTTGACCCCGATTTTTTTTTCCAGGCTCTCTGATCGATGAGGACTTTTTAGATTTCATTTATGATGGCGTTTTAAACAATGCTACCAATTTTCAGCTGAGTGCGAATTTTTGTACCTTACCCCTATTTTTTGGTCTAATTCGACTGGACAACTAGCAAATTTTTGTTTTTACGGTGTATTTTTTTTTTTTAAATGGACTAATTTTTTTAAAATGAGTTTAAGGTGATCACCGTATAATCTTTGTTACATGGTGTGTTACAAACATGTAAACTTACAAGACAAGACCCGAAACACCTATTTGTAGGCCATACAAATGTTTAGTCCGTGCAGGGATCCATCCCGCGACACGGCGCAGCAACCAGTCGCTCAACTACTGAGCCCACGTGCTAGTAAGAAAGAAATATGGGACCTAAACATAATAGTGTATTCATATCAACAACAGGCCTAATTGCTTATTAATAATAACTTATTTAACACGCTATACACACAAACATTAGTGGTGCTCTGATCTTATTTCCCATATAGGGCCATTTTTAGGATTACGTACCTAAAAGGTAAAATGGGACCCTATTACAAAGACTACGCTGTTCGTCCGTCTGTCTATCTGTCTGTCACCAGGCTGTATCTAATGAACCGTGCTAATTAGACAGTAGAAATTTTCACAGATGACGTATTTCTGTTGTCCCTACAACAACAAATACTAAAAAACAGAATAAAATAAATATTTAAGGGAGCTCCCATACAACAAACATGATTTTTTGCTCGTTTTTTTGCTACGGACGGTACGAAACCCTTTGTGCGTAAATCCCACTCACACGCCGATTTTTTCATTTGATTTCCTTCATTCTAAGGGTGCAACATAAATTAGACATATGGGTTTAAGTACCTACTTGTTTTGTTATGAAAAGGCAAACGCGATAAAAAATAATATGTCGAGTAACATCGACGTTCAAGCTGTTGATCTGTTATCAGGCTGATACGAGAGAAAAACATAATATTAATATGATCATTACATCATCTTGCGTCATCCATATTAGCTAGCTAAATTAAATGACTACGATATTTAGACAGTGTATTCTGTCGGCCCAAATAGACACTCGTCTACACTTCGTAATCTGGTTTGGATAGGACAATAGACACCCCCCAAAAGGCGCAGTATCTCTGCGTATTATAGCGGCGTTTCATGGTCATCGCCTCATCGGTCCTTATGGGGGCAATTCCTTACCAATCGGGCATGTATCCGATTCGTCTAAAAAGCTTTAGGGGCATCCATTTCTGTTCTTTTCTGTTCTTTTCTGTTCTTTTCTGTTCTTTTCTGTTCTTTTCTGTTCTTTTCTGTTCTTTTCTGTTCTTTTCTGTTCTTTTCTGTTCTTTTCTGTTCTTTTCTGTTCTTTTCTGTTCTTTTCTGTTCTTTTCTGTTCTTTTCTGTTCTTTTCTGTTCTTTTCTGTTCTTTTCTGTTCTTTTCTGTTCTTTTCTGTTCTTTTCTGTTCTTTTCTGTTCTTTTCTGTTCTTTTCTGTTCTTTTCTGTTCTTTTCTGTTCTTTTCTGTTCTTTTCTGTTCTTTTCTGTTCTTTTCTGTTCTTTTCTGTTCTTTTCTGTTCTTTTCTGTTCTTTTCTGTTCTTTTCTGTTCTTTTCTGTTCTTTTCTGTTCTTTTCTGTTCTTTTCTGTTCTTTTCTGTTCTTTTCTATTCTTTTCTGTTCTTTTCTGTTCTTTTCTGTTCTTTTCTGTTCTTTTCTGTTCTTTTCTGTTCTTTTCTGTTCTTTTCTGTTCTTTTCTGTTCTTTTCTGTTCTTTTCTGTTCTGTTCTGTTCTTTTCTTTTCTTTTTAAAAAATACTTTGCTCCATACAAGGTAGGGTTAGGTTCTGCACTCTGACCCGAAACCACTATTTTTAGGCCATACAAATATTTGTTCAGTACAGGAATCACCACGCAGTATAGCAGTCAATCGCTCACCCACTGTGGCAACCGTGTCGTCATTTGTAATACCTCTCAATTTTCCTCATAAAAAACTCCTCTTTCTCCAGTAAACCATGTCAGCCGATCAAGTCTTCCACTCAAGATCTGAAGGTATACCTTCCGAAGGAGTAAAGGATCAGTATGCCGACGGCAAGGCAGCCAGGACGTGGAACAAGTTCATCGGAGACAGCAACCAGAGGACGCAGAATTACAAAGACTTCTTAATCGGTCTCCTCAGGAAGAATGGATGCAAGAAAGTGCTTGACACAGCTTGTGGTACTGGGTAAGTCCTAATGTAGCATCTATTTGTACTTCGTTGGTCTCATTTGTGTCCGTTTGACATTAATTCCTACCTATTTCAATATGGGCCGGGACCAGACGAGCAGAGCGAGAGGATGTTAGACTTTTACCGACTAAAACCCACACAAGAGAAACTGTCATAGTATTATTGCCTAAACCCGCCACGGTAATTCTTTTGAATATTCCCACAGTGCTACCACGGCCCTGAAACGCTCTCGCTCTACCCAGAATGAGAATAGTACATTTAAATACAAGTGCAGAAAGTTTGACATTGCAACCGAGGCGGAATACGCACGAGCCGTAGACGAGTGTGTTACGAAGCCGAGGGCTGTAGTAACTTTGCACGTGTATCAAACGACCTTTTTCAATACACTTACGAAGAAATGAATAAACAGGGGTTGACAGACGTGACAGTTCGTGGGGGTCGACGCGCGCCCTGCCTGATACGATAAATGTAATAACATTGTGGCGGGGAGAGCAAGCGCACTTTTCTGCACTCATGTGGATAAAAGTCTATTGTGTGCCTAAAAGCGGTGGGATAAAAGAGAGTTTTCGAGTAAGTGTATTGAAAAAGATATTTGATGATTTCCCACCTTAAAAAAAGGGCGCAATAACGCAGCCCTGGCAGGCATGGACCCTAACGGACCCTGTCTATTAAATAGGTACCTACTGATGTTTTTTAACACAATTGAGAACAAGCAGTAAAATTCTCCTGCATCTATTAAAAAAAAAATATATCTTCAGTCATTATGTTTTTATTTAAAGCTGTGTTGCCCTACACTATATTGAGTGAATTCACAAGAATGTACACTCACGTAAACAAACACCCAAACCCCGAACTTCTATATATCTGTGGGCCTTACAAACATTTGTACTTTACGGGAATCGAACTCGCAACCCACAGCGAGCGATTAGTCGTATAACCACAGAACCAATCGTGTCAATCAATTAAAAGGCGACATTTTATGAGTGTGTATGTCTGTTACTCCTTCACGCTGAAACTGTTAAAGGGATTTGAATGAAATTTGGCATACAGGTAGACCATGTTCTGGAGTAGCATATACGATAATTGCCTACTATCACGCGGGCGAAACCGCTGGCAGTAGCTAGTATCTACTTGAATAAACTCTGAATTCCCAAGAAAAAAGTAAGCAAGTTGTGTAAAATAAGGAATATAAAAGAAAAACCTTTCGAATAGTTAGCCCATTTTATCATCCCATTTACTTACATTCACTTTGCATGGCTGATACCTAGTATCACATCGTTAGGTTGGTAGTGCAGTTGTTTTGTAATCACTATCCAGTTAAATCAGCAAATTATGTCGATGTTATGTATTAAACTTATAAACACTTGTTATCTATTGAACTTTAAAGTCATTTGGCACAAGATTTTACTGACGAAATCTGGTAAATGTTATCATATCACATAGTAAAATAAAAGTATTTTGCATTAATTAAACTTTATCACTATTTCATCTTATCAAAATAAATTAGACCTAGTGATGTGATTATACTTCATCTACATGGTTTCCTATGCATAAAATCCCATAATCGCTATCATTTTTGTTTGCATTCATTATTTAAATTATAATAATTAAATATTAATATTAAATAATTATTAATAAAATAGCTTTTGCCAGCGGCTTCGCCCGCGTGAATATGGGTTTCTCCATACAGACTTTAGACACCCGTTTCATTTTTGGAAAATCCTTTCATAGTGCTCTCCTACGTCATAAAAGGAAACCTTGTGCAAAATTTCACCCTCCTAGTCTCAGTAGTTTCGGCTGTGCGTTGATATGTCAGTCAGTCAGTTTCTCCTTTTATATATATAGATATAGATTAGGTATATCATGTCAAGTCAACAATTAAAAATAAAGTGTTTTATATACAAATTAGCTAACATAACACTATTAAATAATAATGATTTCATTGATCTTTCCTTACATTACACAAGTAGGTATATCTAATATCACATATGTACATATTTAAATACATGAGAATAGTCTTTAGGTTTTGTCTAACACTAGCTTCTGCCCGCGGCTTCGCTCGCGTGAATGTAGGTTTCTCCATACAAACTTTGGAGCCCCGCTTCATCCCCTTAGGAAGAGAATTTTGAAAAATCCTTTCATAGTGCTCGCCTACGTCATAAAAGGAAACCATGTGTAAAATTTCACGCTCCTAATCCCAGTAGTTTTGGCTGTGCGTTGATATGTTAATCAGTCAGTTTTTCCCTTTTATTTAAATTATATTTATAGATTATGAAAAAAATCGCTGAAGAAAATGTTTAATTCTGCAATTCACTATAAGACAAAGTGTTAGTTAGTATTTTGCACAGTTATCAATGTTATACACCTACTTAGATATAAGTAGGTAACGAACTACTTTCATCAACAGACAATTTGCAAGGCAGCTCTCAGGTGAAAGTAAACAACACTCAGGAATGTATGATTGAAAATAAAAGCTACAAACTACATTAAAATAAAGTCTACAACATCTTTATAATCTCGAGCTATTTTTTTTATTGCAATTAATAAAAATACCTATAGGCCAAGTTAAAAAGTCTATGTTGTCTAAGGGTCGCCACACACAGTCACCGGCCACAACCACAAAACGCCGCCACCGGCATATTTCCTTTAGGTTTCATACATTTTATATGGATTCGCCGCACACAGTTGACGCCGGTGGCCGCCACACGCTACAAATCGTCGCTGCTCGCTTCTTGTGGCCCGCACTGACCACTAAACGCCGTCTCACGCCACTCGCGTATTTAAACCTCCTTCGTCGGAGTTCATTATAATACTACGCACATTCCGTGATACTACGTGTAAGGTTTAAAAAAAGTAGTAGCCACCGGTCACAAGTGGCTGTCGCGCGTTTCAGCTTCCTTTGTAGCCGCTTCTAACTTTTCATAGCGGCGTTTATGGCTGTAGCATGTAGCCCATGTGAGACGACACTAAGGTGTGAGCGTCCTCGATTTTATTTACGACATAGTTTTCATTTGCATTGAGTATACTCAATAATAATATAATTTGTGTTTTCAACCTTACCTTTTCCTGCACCGAAATCGCTAATTATTTTAATCATATTTGAATGATTTATAGGTTTAAACTATAAAATCCACTTATTCAGTAGATATAACATTACAATATAAATTAATTAATGATAGTAACCTACTAACCTTTGACCTATAATATTGGTCAAAAAGCCCCTCTCTTTGACCAACATGGGTCAAAGCCTCAAAGGGTATATTGACATCAATTGACACTGATTTACACCCAGATACTGAACAAATGATCGTGCTCATCACACAAACATTTGTCCTGGATGGAATCGAACTCACGACCTCCGGTTTAGCAGTCAGGGCCACTTACCACTAGAGCAATAGGCTAGTCAATATCTAAGAGATCCTGCATTGTAACATGAATTCTAGACGGCTATACTAACCAGATTAAATAGGAATAGGTTTTAGAGGTAGTTGCTAAATAGGCCGTCCTTTTTGTGATATGAAAAAGTCCAAAATGAACATAGGTACCAAGCACACAAAACTATTTGGCTTAGAACATCTTGTAAGGTATTTGCGTCGTCCAGCACAGTAGGTACCTACTGTTATTTTTCATATTTTTAAAACTACCAATCTTATGTATTTCAGAATCGACTCCATGATGCTGGTGGATGAAGGCTTCAACCTGGTGTCAGTGGACGCATCCGACAAGATGTTGAAGCACGCCCTCAAGGCCCGGTGGGAGAAGAGGAAAAACTCCAAATACGATGAATGGAGTACGTACCAATTGCTTAAACACATATTTTTAATGATAATATATGAACCAGTGCTTGACTGCAATGATCCCACCTGGCTGACCTGACTGATGGTATGCAGTGATGCAACTGTTGAAGGTTAATCGCATTAGTTTATTAAGACTAAACTAAACCAAGCAAGCAACACGGCTGTAACTTAGCTCATAAGTATAACGAATTTTGCCATTCACAAATCAAAGGTAGGCATGGGCACATGGATTATAAAACTGTGTTATGTATATGGCCGTTGTATGGCGCGCGCTCACCCTAAACAGATGGCTGCAAAATAGAGACCAAAATACTGATAGCTTCACACAAAAATCAGGTATGTCAAGGGCCAAGCAGACTTTTCAACCCCTGAAAATGAACCCTAGATACGCCAATGCCGATGCGTTGCCAGGAGCAGACTCAGAGATATTTGAAAGACACACCGTGGCTCTGGGACGAAAGGGGGTTTTATCAGTAAAATTCTGATACTCCCTCTCGCTCCGCCCAGATTGTGAGAATTTATTTAACGATTTCACACTACATTTACATTTGTAAGTTACAGAACACATCACCTATAAAAGTGAAAGCACGAGAGAGGAGTTTTTTTTTCTTTCTCTCGTCTATCGTCAAAATCGAGCATGGTTTAAATGCTTGTTACTTCATCTAACGCAATCCAACGCTATGTTTAACGAAAAGGCAACACGAAAAAAGAGAGATAACGCCTGAAAACTCTGTTAGCATTCGGTGCAGATTTACTCGAATATTTTACAAAACTTGATCCAGAAAATACGTGTTTATTTAAACCCTTTTAAGTTTTTGAAAAACATTCAGAATCATGATTTTTGCAAGACTTCTGTTGTTATACTTTTTTTTATTTTTGAAGAAATTATGAAGTGTCAAAGTTCATGCAAAATAGCAAATTTTCAGAGGTCTTTACTGTATTAGTTTTACACAAATTTATACATTGATTTTAATAAAATTATAGGTAATATACACAAGATACGGTGTTTCCAAAATATCTAATGAAAAATGTGCAATAACGTCATAATCGCGTAAGAGCGGATGTATGAAAAAACTGTGAAAATATATGTCGAGTAGCATCCCCTTAATCTCCTCGTTGCACGGTGAGATGAGTAGATACGTCTATACTATATGTTACAAGTAGGTATAGGTACGCACCTACTTAGGTATTCAGCAACCAATTAATGAAACAAACGACCATTTTCCTATCCCCACTGCATTGTTTACAAGGAAAAGATACAAAAATAAAAGCTTGCAATTGAATTTCCCGTGATTCAAGCGGTGCAATTAGTTTCTAATTGCATTCTAGGTACCTACGACTTCAGGACAGGTAAACACTACAGGCAAATCAGGACAATCGTTTGAAAATAAGACCAAAGTTACAGGATGAGCAGGAACGCCATAGGCGTGGGCTTGCGGACGACGAGAAATGACTAGCTTGCCGTCCAGCCGACCGGTAACCGTCCAGACCGAGCCCGTGTTGGCGACAGCGCGTAGTATTTCACGTGCGCCTCAAAGAAAAGTCCGTAAAACCGTAGGGGCCCAGCAGGTTCGAAGCCATGGTTCGACTTCTGAAAGGGTTACTCGTGGTCCTGGTATGCAAAGGGCGATTGTAAGAGCATAAGTGTGGTTTTTGTCAGTAAAAGCCTAACACGCCCTCTTGCTCCGCTAGGAGGAGAAGTCATTGGATGATTTCCCACCTTAAAAAAAGGATAACATAATCAGCCTTGTAATGTTCCCACTGCTGGGACTCAGGCTTCCTCTCTAGGAGAATGTGCCATGGTTGGTAAATGTGACATGTCTTTGACTTTTTGGTTCTAGGACATGCCGGTTTCCTCACGATGTTTTCTTTCACCGTTTTGAGAGCAGTGGTAATTAAATAAATTCCACAAAGTAATGCGCCTGGCTGGGTTTGAACCCGCGATCTACAACACGTAAGTCTGGGCAGTTACCACTCGGCCACCACTCCTCAAAAAAAAGGGTGAGCAGGAACAATCTAACACTAACAATCTAGACTAAGATTCATAAAGCCTGGGGTTCCAAGCCAAACCGTTGTCTCTACCAACTATGTGTCTATATGACATTCAATGTGCTAGGTACCTAACTAACAGTGGCAGAACTATAGGGTAGTAACCTCCTGAGGGCCTCCGATCTGACGGGGCCCTCGTTCCGAGAGGCCGCGAGCTCAGAAGAAATAAACCAACCTATTGTTGTTATATAGCTTAGATAAAATTTATTGAATTACAACGTGACGATTTTTTGAGGCTTCAGCATCCAATGAATTGCCACGGACGGGCCTCAGATGATATAGTTACGCTACTGCTAACTAATATTGTCCTTTACTATTTCAGTCATAGAGGAAGCCAACTGGGAAACATTACCCCGCGACATCGAAACCTTCTTGCCCGGCACCCAGTTCGACGCTGTCATCTGCCTCGGGAACTCCTTTGCTCATCTCCTGGACGAGTTCGGTGACCAGAGAGTCCAGAAAATGTGCCTGAGGAACTTCGCTACTTGCTTGAAGCCTGGTGGTCTACTGTTTATTGACCACAGGAACTATGATGCGATGATTGAAGGCGGCGCTACGCCAGGACACTCTATTTATTATAATGTGAGTATTTTAATACATAACATTTCGCACAACTTGGTGCCCAGCCTTTTGAGTGCCTGATACAGTTAGTTAATTAGGCACTCAAAGGACTTGGCGCCAAGTTGTAACTTACTTTTTCACCAGCTTAGACTCTCTATCTATTCTTACACTGTGCAGCAGCCAATCTCTCAACCACTACGCCCAAACATACCGCCAACCACGTCAATTCAAGGTTTCAGGCTGGTATCGAAGCCCACCAGGGCTGTACGAATGCTTTATAGTCACCGTAATCCTAGAACGCCAAGAGTAACTGACTGACTAACAGAGCAGGATCGAAGCCTACCAGGGCTGTACGAATGCTTTATAGAGTCACCGTAATCCTAGAACGCCAAGAGTAACTGACTGACTAACAGAGCAGGATCGAAGCCTACCAGGGCTGTACGAATGCTTTATAGAGTCACCGTAATCCTAGAACGCCAAGAGTAACTGACTGACTAACAGAGCAGGATCGAAGCCTACCAGGGCTGTACGAATGCTTTATAGAGTCACCGTAATCCTAGAACGCCAAGAGTAACTGACTGACTAACAGAGCAGGAAAAGTTAATTGACAACTTTCCACCCTCGTAGGAAAGGCTGCTACTGAGGAATGAGATATGGACAGAGCCAGTAACACTGCCAGATCCGGGAATCGAACCCAGCAAGACCTCAGCACTAGACTAACGAAGCTGAAGGTGTATGTAACATTATAGTGAAGGATATTTGAAAAAAAAAAAAAAATATAATAAAAAATTGTTACTTGCACATAAAAGTCATTTTTCATGAACGTCTATTATAAGTGACTAAGTGTAGGTACTGAACTAATTAAATTTATATAAACGTGTACCTAAATCTTATCGCTAAGTTGCTTACATATTCTTGATCGCAATCCGTTTAGCTACCGGTTTAAATATATGTAGGTATAAAAAATACCTAGCTTTACACATGAGTTAAAATGAAATCATTAATTTTATTCATCGAGATGAAAGAAGACACTGTTGCCATCCGATATTTCTGTTTCTATGCAAGTTTTGTTTTGCTAACAATTACGCAATCAGAAATGTTTACTTACATTTCATTGATAACTTTTATTGGCATCTTTATCTAATTTTACTCTTGGTCGATTTTATTAAATAAAAGGTCAACGTGGAGTTTTCAATTTTTATCTGTAGATGATAAAAAAGCAAGACGATGACAAATATCTACATTCGATATGTGAACTTGTGGAGTTCAAGGATTTGGTTCGTGTTCAATATTTTACATCACGTGTAGTGTAGGGCTGTACCCTCGATAAGGTAGGGAAAGGGCGGGCAGATGCACGTCACGGCTGGCTGTTGACTCAGTAACGCGTGCGGGTTCAATCCCTGCACGGTACCATAGTAGGAACCCAGAACACCTTAAATCTAGGTAGGTTTAGGATCAACACCCAAATAACCATTTATTAGTTATTTAGAATTTATTTGTCAACAAAGTAAGTAATTTATTTTTCAAGAATGAAGTCTCTCTTTTTACGAATAATGATTAGGAAATTAATTTATTTTTCAAGAATTAATTCTCTTTACCAATAATGATTAGGAAATTACTTTATTTTTCAAAAATGAGTCTTTCTTTTTGTGATAATGAGTACATAATGCTTGGTATGATGATGATGATGTCATCTAGCGGATTTCAAACTGATCGCATTCCTTGGCTCCTCATGGTGGTTGTGAGCTCAGATGAGCTGCTCTGTTATGGGCCCTCATGTGACTTGCATATCCAACCTTGGCCGAAAAACTCCGAGCACAGAGCGGACAGGACACCATTAACGTCATGATAAATTATAGCCGTTTGGTCTAGCTTTGAGTTTGTCGTGTTTCCGGTCCAATTCTAACCTCCGCTTATCCACAAAGGCTTGCACGTGGTGCTGTACATCAGGGATCAAAAGTGCAGTTGCACTCTACCAATGCTAAAGTGTCTAAAATTTTTTTGTAGATGTTCAATAGTCCACAACTAGTTTATTCAATACTTTAGATTCTATGCTACCAATTAAATCAGTCATGAACCATTGAACCTCATCTACAAAGAAATTTTAGACATTTTAGCATTGATAAGGTGGAACTGCACTTTTGACCCCTGACTGTACATGACGTCGAAGATCAGCCTGAGCGGATCAGACCGATCTTGTATCTTTTTCTCGCAAGTGGCTGAGTCAATATCGCATCTCTTGATGTGCCTATTCTGGACATCCTTAAAGCATTACGGAAGTTGACTAGGGGTATGAAGGACAAGTGTCTTGAAAAAGCCAATTTTGGTATATTGTTTGTAATGCATGATTTATTTAAATTCCAGAGCAAATACCCAGTTGACATACGGACATCCGTGTTGGTGGTCGGCGGCAAGCCTCAGCTGGTTGCGTTAGACTATTGCATCACTACCGACGACACAAACAATGAAAAGAGGTGAATGTTTAATTAGAATGTATTTTTTATAAGTTCATGTAAGCAAAAGTATGTCAACACGTATGAAACCATTCAGGATCGTACAGCATAATCAGTCTAGGACACAATATGATAGATAGATAAAGATATAGATACAATATGTTAAAAAGAGGCCTGTGTCTCAGCCGTGGTGTGGGAATACAGGTCTCTTTGTGAGGAGTGGGCCATAATCCACCATGTGGGCACTGGGCACGGCACAATTATAGTGGTAAGTCTTTGAGGAGTGGCTGGAGCGGCTACACGGCGTCCTCACCGGACATGGCAAGTTCGGGAGGTTCCTGCATCGGATTCAGGCGGAAGAAACGCCCGGGTGTCACAACTGTGTGGACCGCCCGTAGGACACGGTGGAGCATACGGTAGAGGTGTGCTTGGGCCGCCGTGCCCTCGTGGAGGCAATAGCGACCTGTCGCGACGGACCCTGGTTCAGACTATGATCCGGAGCGAGGAGGAATGGCAGGCGGTCGCCTCCTTCTGTGAAGCAGTAATGCTAGCGAAGGAGGAAGCCGCACGCGTGAGGGAACGAACGTCCTCACGGTCCAGCCTCCGAGATTCCGACCCTGACTACCAGCCACGGTAGACACGGGCTTGCGGACGTCGAGCAATGGGTAGCTCGCCGTCCGGCCGTCCGTTAATTAACCGGAACGAGCCCAGTCGTCAACAGCGCGTAGTGATTCACACGCTTCTCAAAGAGATGTTAGCAAACCGTAGAGGCCCAGTAGAACCGATGCCCGCTAGCTAGGACCGCGAGGAATTTCTGAAGAGGAGACCTGTAGTCCTAGAACTCAAAGGGCAACTGAAGGACACAGGTATGGTTTTAGTCACTAAAAGTCCGACACACCCTCTCGCTCCGCCCGCCCTGGGAATGTCATTGGATGATTTTCACCCTTAAAAAAACCATGAGACGACCTAAACTGAACTGTTAAAGGGATAGAGTTATATAGGGTGTACCTATAGCTCCGTCGCTCTTTCTCGCTCGCACACTTGACATTTCACGAAGTGGTAAGGCCGCTGCTCTTACCGCTCATTTCGTAGGTTTCCCTAGTGCCTATCGTTAGAGGTTACAGTCATCTTAAGCACTAAAAAAAAATATTATTTTCACGTTGTACCTAATGTATGTGTGGTTTTTTTCAATCAGCGTGAATTTTGTTTTCTTTACATAAGGTAGCTTTGATTAAATACCTCTAGATATAGCCACCTCGTAGCCGCACATGAGACAGCACTATAAAACTTCAATGAAGTTATAACTTAAAGTTTTGCCTAGATATGACTCACTGACTGAAATACACTAAAATCTTAACTATTAGTCTATTTCTCATACATACACTAAAACTATCACTTTAATTGCCGAAATTATTCGGTCGGCCGAAAGGTTCGGTCGCCACTCTAGAACCTTTCGGCCGATCATCTGTTCTACGAGCAATGTGCCCTGCCCACTGCCACTTAAGTTTGGCGATACTTCGGGCTAATGTTCCTTATTATTCTGGTAACTAATATTCCTTTATTATGATTTCAGTGAGTTCCGGCTGTGCTACTTCCCTCACAAATTGAAGAAGTTCACTGAGATGTTAGACGAGGCCTTCGACAACCGCGCGAAACATTCCATTTACGCTGACTTCAAGCCGTTAGATCAAGTGCCCGTACCCAGCTTTTATATACACGTGCTTGAGAAAGCCAGAGATTGATAGACCTATTTATTACATAGATAATAATCATTTTTCAAAACACTTATTCGAAAACTAGCTTCTACTGCACCACTTTTAGACACGCAATGAGGATATTATGCACTAGTGCGGAAAAATGCTTCGGCTAGCCTGATAAATTTATTTTACATTATTATAACATCAGGTCGGTCGCTGGGCAGCCGACTGTTTTTCCTGTTCCGTGGGCTGCACCACAAAAATCAATCTTTTCGCTAAGAATTCGCGAACTATTTCACATAATAATATATTACTAAATAGTATCTACATTAATTACCTTTTTTCGAATAAGTGAGTTGAAAAACGTCATTTGATACACGTGGGTATTTGTCATTGCAGTCTCTCGGCTCCATAACAACCTCGGCTTTGGCTCGGGCGTATATTCCACTTCGGCTGCAAAATGTACTATTATAAGTTATCTGTACAAGTCAGGGAAAAAACCTTTCTAAATTTATTTCCCCACTCAAAAAGGCGCGAAATGCAAATAAATAGATAATAGTAAAATTAAGACTATGTTATAGTTTTATGTTATTTTTTTTCAAATCTCGTATGATGTTCAAAAGAAGTTATTTTAGTCATTTAATTAGCTTTTAGATAGGTATGACCTAAATTGTTTTAGTGAGTGAAAATTACATTTTATTAGGCTTCACAGAGTAAGGTATATTGTTATTGTTAGGCTTATAAAATAACAAACATTGTGATGAAATTAAACTGTTAATTTGTTTTTCCGTGTTTTGCTGATTATTTATCCGCCAAAGATAAAGACAGAATAGAGTTACGAGTTTTTGTTCTTCTCTATAGACCTTTTTTGAGGTGGAACATCATTAAATACTCGTAAGTTTCGTTTCTGCAATGGGAGAGCGAGAGGGCGCGTAAGATTTTTACTAACTCATATTACGCTTTCTAGAGACCTACCTACGCCTTATAGAGACCTACCTACGCTTTATAGAGACCTACCTACGCTTTATAGAGACCTACCTACGCTTTATAGAGACCTACCTACGCTTTATAGAGACCTACCTACGCTTTATAGAGACCTACCTACGCCTTATAGAGACCAACCTACGCTTTATAGAGACCTACCTACGCCTTATACAGACCAATCTACGCTTTATATAGACCTACCTACGCTTTATAGAGACCAATCTACGCTTTATAGAGACCAACCTACGCTTTATAGAGACCAATCTACGCTTTATAGAGACCTACCTACGCTTTATAGAGACCAATCTACGCTTTATAGAGACCAACCTACGCTTTATAGAGACCAATCTACGCTTTATAGAGACCAACCTACACTTTATAGAGACCAACCTACGCTTTATAGAGACCTACCTACGCTTTATAGAGACCTACCTACGCTATATAGAGACCTACCTACGCTATATAGAGACCTACCTACACTTTATACAGACCTACCTACGCTATATAGAGACCTACCTACGCTTTATAGAGACCTACCTACGCTTTATAGAGACCAATCTACGCTTTATATGTAGAGACCAACCTACGCTTTATAGAGACCAATCTACGCTTTATAGAGACCAACCTACACTTTATAGAGACCAACCTACGCTTTATAGAGACCTACCTACGCTTTATAGAGACCTACCTACGCTATATAGAGACCTACCTACGCTATATAGAGACCTACCTACACTTTATACAGACCTACCTACGCTATATAGAGACCTACCTACGCTTTATAGAGACCTACCTACGCTATATAGAGACCTACCTACGCTATATAGAGACCAACCTACGCTATATAGAGACCTACCTACGCTTTATAGAGACTTACCTACGCTTTATAGAGACCAACCTACGCTTTATAGAGACCTACCTACGCTATATAGAGACTTACCTACGCTTTATAGAGACCTACCTACGCTTTATAGAGACCTACCTACGCTATATAGAGACCAACCTACGCTATATAGAGACCTACCTACGCTTTATAGAGACCTACCTACGCTATATAGAGACCAACCTACGCTTTATAGAGACTTACCTACGCTTTATAGAGACCTACCTACGCTATATAGAGACCAACCTACGCTTTATAGGGACCTACCTACGCTTTATAGAGACCTACCTACGCTATATAGAGACCTACCTACGCTATATAGAGACCTACCTACGCTTTATAGAGATACCTACGCTTTATAGAGACCTACCTACGCTTTATAGAGACCTACCTACGCTATATAGAGACCAACCTACGCTTTATAGAGACCTACCTACGCTTTATAGGGACCTACCTACGCTTTATAGAGACCTACCTACGCTATATAGAGACCAACCTACGCTTTATAGAGACCTACCTACGCTATATAGAGACCAACCTACGCTTTATAGAGACCTACCTACGCTTTATAGAGACCTACCTACGCTATATAGAGACCAACCTACGCTATATAGAGACCTACCTACGCTTTATAGAGACCTACCTACGCTATATAGAGACCAACCTACGCTTTATAGAGACTTACCTACGCTTTATAGAGACCTACCTACGCTATATAGAGACCAACCTACGCTTTATAGAGACCTACCTACACTTTATACAGACCTACCTACGCTATATAGAGACCTACCTACGCTTTATAGAGACCAATCTACGCTTTATAGAGACCAACCTACGCTTTATAGAGACCAATCTACGCTTTATAGAGACCAACCTACACTTTATAGAGACCAACCTACGCTTTATAGAGACCTACCTACGCTTTATAGAGACCTACCTACGCTATATAGAGACCTACCTACGCTATATAGAGACCTACCTACACTTTATACAGACCTACCTACGCTATATAGAGACCTACCTACGCTTTATAGAGACCTACCTACGCTATATAGAGACCTACCTACGCTATATAGAGACCAACCTACGCTATATAGAGACCTACCTACGCTTTATAGAGACTTACCTACGCTTTATAGAGACCAACCTACGCTTTATAGAGACCTACCTACGCTATATAGAGACTTACCTACGCTTTATAGAGACCTACCTACGCTTTATAGAGACCTACCTACGCTATATAGAGACCAACCTACGCTATATAGAGACCTACCTACGCTTTATAGAGACCTACCTACGCTATATAGAGACCAACCTACGCTATATAGAGACCTACCTACGCTATATAGAGACCAACCTACGCTATATAGAGACCTACCTACGCTTTATAGAGACTTACCTACGCTTTATAGAGACCAACCTACGCTTTATAGAGACCTACCTACGCTATATAGAGACTTACCTACGCTTTATAGAGACCTACCTACGCTTTATAGAGACCTACCTACGCTATATAGAGACCAACCTACGCTATATAGAGACCTACCTACGCTTTATAGAGACCTACCTACGCTATATAGAGACCAACCTACGCTTTATAGAGACCTACCTACGCTTTATAGAGACCTACCTACGCTATATAGAGACCAACCTACGCTATATAGAGACCAACCTACGCTATATAGAGACCTACCTACGCTTTATAGGGACCTACCTACGCTTTATAGAGACCTACCTACGCTATATAGAGACCTACCTACGCTATATAGAGACCTACCTACGCTTTATAGAGATACCTACGCTTTATAGAGACCTACCTACGCTTTATAGAGACCTACCTACGCTATATAGAGACCAACCTACGCTTTATAGAGACCTACCTACGCTTTATAGGGACCTACCTACGCTTTATAGAGACCTACCTACGCTTTATAGAGACCTACCTACGCTATATAGAGACCAACCTACGCTTTATAGAGACCTACCTACGCTATATAGAGACCAACCTACGCTTTATAGAGACCTACCTACGCTTTATAGAGACCTACCTACGCTATATAGAGACCAACCTACGCTATATAGAGACCTACCTACGCTTTATAGAGACCTACCTACGCTATATAGAGACCAACCTACGCTTTATAGAGACTTACCTACGCTTTATAGAGACCTACCTACGCTATATAGAGACCAACCTACGCTTTATAGAGACCTACCTACGCTATATAGAGACTTACCTACGCTTTATAGAGACCTACCTACGCTATATAGAGACCAACCTACGCTTTATAGAGACTTACCTACGCTTTATAGAGACCTACCTACGCTATATAGAGACCAACCTACGCTATATAGAGACCTACCTGCGCTGTATAGAGACCAACCTACGCTTTATAGAGACCTACCTACGCTTTATAGAGACCTACCTACGCTATATAGAGACCAACCTACGCTTTATAGAGACTTACCTACGCTTTATAGAGACCTACCTACGCTATATAGAGACCAACCTACGCTTTATAGAGACCTACCTACGCTTTATAGGGACCTACCTACGCTTTATAGAGACCTACCTACGCTTTATAGAGACCTACCTACGCTATATAGAGACCAACCTACGCTTTATAGAGACCTACCTACGCTATATAGAGACCAACCTACGCTTTATAGAGACCTACCTACGCTTTATAGAGACCTACCTACGCTATATAGAGACCAACCTACGCTATATAGAGACCTACCTACGCTTTATAGAGACCTACCTACGCTATATAGAGACCAACCTACGCTTTATAGACTTACCTACGCTTTATAGAGACCTACCTACGCTATATAGAGACCAACCTACGCTTTATAGAGACCTACCTACGCTTTATAGAGACCTACCTACGCTATATAGAGACCTACCTACGCTTTATAGGGACCTACCTACGCTTTATAGAGACCTACCTACGCTATATAGAGACCAACCTACGCTATATAGAGACCTACCTACGCTTTATAGAGACCTACCTACGCTATATAGAGACCAACCTACGCTTTATAGAGACCTACCTACGCTATATAGAGACCAACCTACGCTTTATAGAGACCAACCTACGCTTTATAGAGACCTACCTACGCGTTATAGAGACATACCTACGCTATATAGAGACCAACCTACGCTTTATAGAGACCTACCTACGCTATATAGAGACCTACCTACGCTATATAGAGACCTACCTACGCTTTATAGGGACCTACCTACGCTTTATAGAGACCTACCTACGCTATATAGAGACCTACCTACGCTATATAGAGACCTACCTACGCTTTATAGAGATACCTACGCTTTATAGAGACCTACCTACGCTTTATAGAGACCTACCTACGCGTTATAGAGACCTACCTACGCTATATAGAGACCAACCTACGCTTTATAGAGACCTACCTACGCTATATAGAGACCAACCTACGCTTTATAGAGACCAACCTACGCTTTATAGAGACCTACCTACGCGTTATAGAGACATACCTACGCTATATAGAGACCAACCTACGCTTTATAGAGACCTACCTACGCTATATAGAGACCAACCTACGCTTTATAGAGACCTACCTACGCTATATAGAGACCAACCTACGCTTTATAGAGACCTACCTACGCTTTATAGAGACCTACCTACGCTATATAGAGACCAACCTACGCTTTATAGAGACTTACCTACGCTTTATAGAGACCTACCTACGCTATATAGAGACCTACCTACGCTTTATAGAGACCTACCTACGCTATATAGAGACCAACCTACGCTTTATAGAGACCTACCTACGCTATATAGAGACTTACCTACGCTTTATAGAGACCTACCTACGCTATATAGAGACCAACCTACGCTTTATAGAGACTTACCTACGCTTTATAGAGACCTACCTACGCTATATAGAGACCAACCTACGCTATATAGAGACCTACCTGCGCTGTATAGAGACCAACCTACGCTTTATAGAGACCTACCTACGCTTTATAGAGACCTACCTACGCTATATAGAGACCAACCTACGCTTTATAGAGACTTACCTACGCTTTATAGAGACCTACCTACGCTATATAGAGACCAACCTACGCTATATAGAGACCTACCTACGCTTTATAGGGACCTACCTACGCTTTATAGAGACCTACCTACGCTATATAGAGACCTACCTACGCTTTATAGAGACCTACCTACGCGTTATAGAGACCTACCTACGCTTTATAGAGACCTACCTACGCTATATAGAGACCAACCTACGCTTTATAGAGACCAACCTACGCTTTATAGAGACCTACCTACGCGTTATAGAGACATACCTACGCTATATAGAGACCAACCTACGCTTTATAGAGACCTACCTACGCTATATAGAGACCAACCTACGCTTTATAGAGACCTACCTACGCTATATAGAGACCAACCTACGCTTTATAGAGACCTACCTACGCTTTATAGAGACCTACCTACGCTATATAGAGACCAACCTACGCTATATAGAGACCTACCTACGCTTTATAGAGACCTACCTACGCTATATAGAGACCAACCTACGCTTTATAGAGACTTACCTACGCTTTATAGAGACCTACCTACGCTATATAGAGACCAACCTACGCTTTATAGAGACCTACCTACGCTATATAGAGACTTACCTACGCTTTATAGAGACCTACCTACGCTATATAGAGACCAACCTACGCTTTATAGAGACTTACCTACGCTTTATAGAGACCTACCTACGCTATATAGAGACCAACCTACGCTATATAGAGACCTACCTACGCTGTATAGAGACCAACCTACGCTTTATAGAGACCTACCTACGCTTTATAGAGACCTACCTACGCTATATAGAGACAAACCTACGCTTTATAGAGACTTACCTACGCTTTATAGAGACCTACCTACGCTATATAGAGACCAACCTACGCTATATAGAGACCTACCTACGCTTTATAGGGACCTACCTACGCTTTATAGAGACCTACCTACGCTATATAGAGACCTACCTACGCTATATAGAGACCTACCTACGCTTTATAGAGATACCTACGCTTTATAGAGACCTACCTACGCTTTATAGAGACCTACCTACGCTATATAGAGACCAACCTACGCTTTATAGAGACCTACCTACGCTATATAGAGACCAACCTACGCTTTATAGAGACTTACCTACGCTTTATAGAGACCTACCTACGCTATATAGAGACCAACCTACGCTATATAGAGACCTACCTACGCTATATAGAGACCAACCTACGCTATATAGAGACCTACCTACGCTTTATAGGGACCTACCTACGCTTTATAGAGACCTACCTACGCTATATAGAGACCTACCTACGCTATATAGAGACCTACCTACGCTTTATAGAGACCTACCTACGCGTTATAGAGACCTACCTACGCTATATAGAGACCTACCTACGCTTTATAGAGACCTACCTACGCTATATAGAGACCAACCTACGCTTTATAGAGACCTACCTACGCTTTATAGAGACCTACCTACGCTATATAGAGACCAACCTACGCTATATAGAGACCTACCTACGCTTTATAGGGACCTACCTACGCTTTATAGAGACCTACCTACGCTATATAGAGACCTACCTACGCTATATAGACCTACCTACGCTTTATAGAGACCTACCTACGCGTTATAGAGACCTACCTACGCTATATAGAGACCTACCTACGCTTTATAGAGACCTACCTACGCTATATAGAGACCAACCTACGCTTTATAGAGACCAACCTACGCTTTATAGAGACCTACCTACGCTTTATAGAGACCAACCTACGCTTTATAGAGACCTACCTACGCTATATAGAGACCAACCTACGCTTTATAGAGACTTACCTACGCTTTATAGAGACCTACCTACGCTATATAGAGACCTATCTACGCTATATAGAGACCTACCTACGCTTTATAGGGACCTACCTACGCTTTATAGAGACCTACCTACGCTATATAGAGACCTACCTACGCTATATAGAGACCTACCTACGCTTTATAGGGACCTACCTACGCTATATAGAGACCAACCTACGCTATAAAGAGACCTACCTACGCTTTATAGGGACCTACCTACCCTTTATAGAGACCTACCTACGCTATATAGAGACCTACCTACGCTATATAGAGACCTACCTACGCTTTATAGAGATACCTACGCTTTATAGAGACCTACCTACGCTATATAGAGACCTACCTACGCGTTATAGAGACCTACCTACGCTATATAGAGACCTACCTACGCTTTATAGAGACCTACCTACGCGTTATAGAGACCTACCTACGCTTTATAGAGACCTACCTACGCTTTATAGAGACCTACCTACGCTATATAGAGACCTACCTACGCTTTATAGGGACCTACCTACGCTTTATAGAGACCTACCTACGCTATATAGAGACCTACCTACGCTATATAGAGACCAACCTACGCTTTATAGAGACCTACCTACGCTTTATAGAGACCAACCTACGCTTTATAGAGACCTACCTACGCTTTATAGAGACCAACCTACGCTTTATAGAGACCTACCTACGCTTTATAGAGACCTACCTACGCTATATAGAGACCTACCTACGGTTTATAGGGACCTATCTACGCTTTATAGAGACCTACCTACGCTATATAGAGACCTACCTACGCTATATAGAGACCAATCTACGCTTTATAGGGACCTACCTACGCCTTATACAGACCAATCTACGCTTTATATAGACCTACCTACGCTTTATAGAGACCAATCTACGCTTTATAGAGACAAACCTACGCTTTATAGAGACCAACCTACGCTTTATAGGGACCTACCTACGCCTTATAGAGACCAACCTACGCTTTATAGAGACCTACCTACGCCTTATAGAGACCAACCTACGCTTTATAGAGACCTACCTACGCTTTATAGAGACCTACCTACGCTTTATAGAGACCAACCTACGCTTTATAGAGACCTACCTACGCTTTATAGAGACCTACCTACGCTTTATAGAGACCAACCTACGCTTTATAGAGACCTACCTACGCTTTATAGAGACCTACCTACGCGTTATAGAGACCTACCTACGCTTTATAGAGACCTACCTACGCCTTATAGAGACCAATCTACGCTTTATATAGACCTACCTACGCTTTATAGAGACCAATCTACGCTTTATAGGGACCTACCTACGCCTTATACAGACCAATCTACGCTTTATATAGACCTACCTACGCTTTATAGAGACCAATCTACGCTTTATAGAGACCAACCTACGCTTTATAGAGACCAATCTACGCTTTATAGAGACCTACCTACGCCTTATAGAGACCAACCTACGCTTTATAGGGACCTACCTACGCCTTATAGAGACCAACCTACGCTTTATAGAGACCTACCTACGCCTTATAGAGACCAACCTACGCTTTATAGAGACCTACCTACGCTTTATAGAGACCTACCTACGCTTTATAGAGACCAACCTACGCTTTATAGAGACCTACCTACGCTTTATAGAGACCTACCTACGCTTTATAGAGACCAACCTACGCTTTATAGAGACCTACCTACGCTTTATAGAGACCAACCTACGCTTTATAGGGACCTACCTACGCTTTATAGAGACCAATCTACGCTTTATAGGGACCTACCTACGCCTTATACAGACCAATCTACGCTTTATATAGACCTACCTACGCTTTATAGAGACCAATCTACGCTTTATATAGACCTACATACGCTTTATAGAGACCAATCTACGCTTTATAGGGACCTACCTACGCCTTATACAGACCAATCTACGCTTTATATAGACCTACCTACGCTTTATAGAGACCAATCTACGCTTTATAGAGACCAACCTACGCTTTATAGAGACCAATCTACGCTTTATAGAGACCTACCTACGCCTTATAGAGACCAACCTACGCTTTATAGAGACCTACCTACGCCTTATAGAGACCAACCTACGCTTTATAGAGACCTACCTACGCTTTATAGAGACCTACCTACGCTTTATAGAGACCAACCTACGCTTTATAGAGACCTACCTACGCTTTATAGAGACCTACCTACGCTTTATAGAGACCAACCTACGCTTTATAGAGACCTACCTACGCTTTATAGAGACCAACCTACGCTTTATAGGGACCTACCTACGCTTTATAGAGACCAATCTACGCTTTATAGGGACCTACCTACGCCTTATACAGACCAATCTACGCTTTATATAGACCTACCTACGCTTTATAGAGACCAATCTACGCTTTATATAGACCTACATACGCTTTATAGAGACCAATCTACGCTTTATAGGGACCTACCTACGCCTTATACAGACCAATCTACGCTTTATATAGACCTACCTACGCTTTATAGAGACCAATCTACGCTTTATAGAGACCAACCTACGCTTTATAGAGACCAATCTACGCTTTATAGAGACCTACCTACGCCTTATAGAGACCAATCTACGCTTTATATAGACCTACCTACGCTTTATAGAGACCAATCTACGCTTTATAGGGACCTACCTACGCCTTATACAGACCAATCTACGCTTTATATAGACCTACCTACGCTTTATAGAGACCAATCTACGCTTTATAGGGACCTACCTACGCCTTATACAGACCAATCTACGCTTTATATAGACCTACCTACGCTTTATAGAGACCAATCTACGCTTTATAGAGACCAACCTACGCTTTATAGAGACCAATCTACGCTTTATAGAGACCTACCTACGCCTTATAGAGACCAACCTACGCTTTATAGGGACCTACCTACGCCTTATAGAGACCAACCTACGCTTTATAGAGACCTACCTACGCCTTATAGAGACCAACCTACGCTTTATAGAGACCAACCTACGCTTTATAGAGACCTACCTACGCTTTATAGAGACCTACCTACGCTTTATAGAGACCAACCTACGCTTTATAGAGACCTACCTACGCTTTATAGAGACCAACCTACGCTTTATAGAGACCTACCTACGCTTTATAGAGACCAACCTACGCTTTATAGAGACCAACCTACGCTTTATAGAGACCTACCTACGCTATATAGAGACCAACCTACGCTTTATAGAGACCTACCTACGCTTTATAGAGACCAACCTACGCTTTATAGAGACCTACCTACGCTTTATCGAGACCTACCTACGCTTTATAGAGACCAACCTACGCTTTATAGAGACCTACCTACGCTTTATCGAGACCTACCTACGCTTTATAGAGACCAACCTACGCCTTATAGAGACCTACCTACGCTTTATAGAGACCTACCTACGCTTTATAGAGACCTACCTACGCTTTATAGAGACCAACCTACGCTTTATAGAGACCTACCTACGCTTTATAGAGACCAACCTACGCTTTATAGAGACCTACCTACGCTTTATCGAGACCTACCTACGCTTTATAGAGACCAACCTACGCCTTATAGAGACCTACCTACGCTTTATAGAGACCTACCTACGCTTTATAGAGACCTACCTACGCTTTATAGAGACCAACCTACGCTTTATAGAGACCTACCTACGCTTTATAGAGACCAACCTACGCTTTATAGAGACCTACCTACGCTTTATAGAGACCAACCTACGCTTTATAGAGACCTACCTACGCTTTATCGAGACCTACCTACGCTTTATCGAGACCTACCTACGCCTTATAGAGACCTACCTACGAAGTTTCTTCAATTTTTTTTGTAACTGACAAGTAAATGGTTTTTTTTATTTTTATTTTTGTTACTAAGTATGGTACAAATGAAATAGTTCTTACCTGCCTTGGATAAACCCATTCTTGTATCACAGATCATGGATTTCAGCAACTTCCAAAAATGTTGTATCATTTGAGTAATATTTCAAGCACAATTAACACAGCGTTGGCTTCTGGGGGTCGAAATATAGTACATATGAGTCGGTTTCCATCTGTCGGACGCTGGAGTTATTCAAAGAAGTAGAAACAGAGTCCGAGATAGAGCGGCCGGGGTCATTATCGTACATAGCAGATTCAGAATCCATAGGCAGGCTGGGGTCGTTGGGAAAAGTGAGTGCAGAGTTCATTATGAAAGCGAATAGTAATAATAGCAAATAGTCACAAACTAAAACAAATAGTCGCAATTAAAATGCTACGCGGCAAAATGTGTCACTTTTTGCCGCCACTTTTCGCCCCATTTGGGTAGGCTAAGGTCTTAAGACCATACAGCCACTGAACTTCACTAAAGAAATCCCGCCAAAAACACCCAAACATTTGCATTTTTATCAATGGATCAAATGCATATTATTGATATAATAAATTATGTTAAAAAAAAATATGTTCTGGTCGATTATTAAAATGAAAATTCTATGCAATCTTTATTTTTATTATTGCGCCTAAACGAACTTTGTATCCATGGTCAAAAAATATTGAAAAAAAAAACTTCAAAATGGTTGCAGGAACCAAGGGAACACTGAATATATGAATATACTTATTGTTTAATATTAGTTTTTCGAACTTTAACTGACGTGATATTATTTTAATAATTATTTCTAGTACTTAATTATTAAAATTTTTAGTATAAATAATAATCTTGTCAACGGCATTGAAAACCTCTGACCGTATCTGGTCCAGCTCCTTTATGCTCCATAATCATAATCGTAATCATTTATTCTGCAAACATAGCTGGTACATAGGTGTTTTTTTTATAACCGAGTCCTCCATATTTTGCGTTGTTATGTTAAAAATGTCAGCATAATAAAGGTCATAGTAATAAAAAATTAAATTGTCATCATCATCATCGTTTCAGCCGAAAAATTTGTATAATAGCTCATAAGCAAGGAAAAACTTATAAATAAATACATCTGTTAAATATGGGGCACTTTCAAATAAAAAAAATAATTATTATTATGTAATTTTGACTAGCCTGTTGGTCTAGTGGTTAATAGTCCTGACTGCTATGCTGGAGGTCGTGGGTTCAATTCCCACCCAAGACAAATGTTTGTGTGATGAGCATGATCATTTGTTTTGTCTGGATGTAATTTATCTATAATATTTGTTTATAAGTATTAAGAAATATATAAGTATGTTTATTAGTTGTCTAGTACTGCACAAGCTTTGTTTAGTTTGGGACTAGATGTTGCTGTGTGACAGTTGTGGAATATAATTATATTACATAATAGAAAAATCCAGTTAAATATAGATCTAATATATTTAATAAATATAAAATTTATTGTAATATATTACACAAACAAATTAATAAGAAACATTCCATTAAATTCAGATATTTAACCATTCATTAATTCATGCACATGGGTATAAATTAAAATATAAAGTTGCCAGTGAAAAAAATAAAGAAGTATGAATAAATTGAATAATTTATTTCTTAAGAAACATTTATAAATGAAATTGACAGTTAACTTATAGAGTTGTTGAGGGTCTTAAATGTAGAATTAAGTCTAAAACTATGCTAGCTAGTCTATGATCCGACTATGATGTTGTTGATTGGAATGTGTATCAGTTTGACGAAGAAGCCGATGAAACCCATGATGCAGAAACCAATAGCCGTGGCAATCGCGATCTTTTGGAATTCTAGAAATAAAAAAAAAAAACACATAGAAAATATTATGGGAAAGACTTGTTCAAGAAAAAGCTTCATTCTTTCTCATATTCTCATTTACATAAAGTTGTCAAAAAATAAAAGGCCCATTTTGATATTTATATTTTGACTACCTAGCGACTTGTCCAGTATACTGTAGCTGCTACTAAAATGACTAAAATAGCTACTACTAATTGTTTCTTTCAGTTTCGTTACAAGTTACATTCTAGGATTTTTCTCAAATGTCAAAACAGGCCTTTTATTTTTTAATTTATTTAATTTATCTGCATACTGATGGGTGCAAAGTAAATAAAGTTATCTGCAACTTTGCGATTTCCTGATAGTTGCAGAAACTTACTCAATATTCATATTCTAAGACATGGAAACAGCTTTCAAATGTCAAAAATGCAGTAATGATAGTTGTTTTTTCAACAATATTTTTGAAAAATAAAATTACTAATTAACTACTTATTATTCATTTATTATTACTAATCATCAGAAAATTGCAGATAACTTCATATCCTTTGCACCCGTCAATATGACGTTACATTGCACTAAATGCTCAGTTAGCTGGTCATGAGGGCTTGATGACTGCATCATCAAATGGTATAACTGTAGCTCAATAATGGGCCAAAATTCTTTGAACTTTAGTTGGAATAAACAAATTTTGTCATCAATAGCAAGCCATCAGACTTTGACACAAAATTTTGTTCTATGATACTGTAATCTTTTGAAAATATTTGAAAAAGTTATGAAATCTGAAACAGAAACTAGGGCCAGGATTTTAATGGTTCCTGGGTAAGGAAGTTGTATTGATGTGTATGCTTTTTACTTCTTCACACTCAAATGGCTCAACCGGTTTGGTTGAAATTTGGCATATGGGTAAATCATGTCTTGGAATAGCACGTAAAATACTTTTTATCTTGTGATTTAGGTACCCCAAGATAGTTTTTTACTGTCACACTGGTGAATCTAATTGATAATCTCATGAAAGAGCTAACTTATAACAACAATCAACTGATTAATAGAAGACCAAAACATTAGAAAACATAGTACAACACAAGACTAGGTTAGGACTAAGCTTTACAACATAAACTTAGCTGAGAAAGAGTTTTGTTGATGATGTAGACTAGTAGTAATGTCATCATCACAAAAGTAATATGATGAGGTGTCAACTTTTAAATCATTTATCTCACAAAACTTATTAACAATTAAATATTTTTATTACAAGCAGGTTCTCATTCAGCATACAATAAATATTGTTAGTGAACTGTCTTCCCTTCAAGTCTCCTCAGCTTACAGCCAATAAATTCGTTAAGCATATGTCCAAAAGAAGTTATACTTGAGGTAACTGATTGATTACAGTGAAAGTGGATCCAAATAAATGAAACTTTCTGTCATCATAAAAGATTAATTATGATACAATAGTCTAGAAACAACGGGACCTCGGTGGAACAATGCCAACAACGTAACTGTACACATAGGTCTCAGACCAAGATATAGGTAACACAAAGTAATCAAATCAATGATAAACATACCTTTCCTGTCTGGCTTTGTGCATCTCCTGACCAGTCTGATAGAGTCCTTGGCGAACTGCTTGCCAGGCTCGACGAACTTTGCGATTTGATCCATTTTCTAGAAATAGGACAAGGAACAGTTAGACAATCAGGGATTTTTATTGGATATAACTCGCCTTTTCCGTATAAATCTAATAGAAGGACAGTAAACATGGCACATTACTTACTTGTAATAATTAAATTACTGGTTTTTAAGTAATCCTAGGCACAGCGCAATTTTAGCGTAGTATTAGCAGCCACCGATATTGGAAATCACCAATTGAAAACTGACAAAACAACGCAAACGTCAGCCACGTTTCGAGATTCACGGCACGTCACCACACATTACGTGTTCGGATATTTTGTTAGCACGATAGCCTGAAATAATGAAAAAATTAAATCGACATTTTTTAATCCAATTAAAATATGGTTCTAATTAAAAAAGAGATGAGGATAGTTAATTTTAATTTAAAGACGTCACGCGACTCTGTTCCCATTATGTTACCAAGTCAATCAACGCCTTATGAGCTTGACCCAGGTGCATAATTGGACCAATTACCCTGCCTACATTATGGAGATTACGGTATATTTTTACTTACCTAATGAAAAGGTAAATCACCGCTATCACGACAATCCCATCTTACTGGATCATACATCTTTCTCCTAAGCACGTATGCTCTAATCTTCACTTTAGCCAGCTATTAAAAGTAAAAGGGGGCTACTGCCCAGTAGTTCGCTTCATTGGGGCACGTAAGCCTCATCTCACCACGACTTCAACGTAGAGCTTTGACGGTGGGTAATTTCCTTTATATTTGCGATAATCATCAAAAGTGAAATAACCCAATAATAAAGTGGAATTAAAACTGTAACAGTATTTACCGATGATGAAGAAAGTTATTTTCTGTCTACGAGTACTTACTAGTCATCCCATGATTTCTACATAAGCTGTGGGAATGTATGCTAAAGGCGTAACAAAATTCTATGGAAGCAATGGAACGCAGCTCCATTTAAACCTGCGTTCCGAAGGCGTCAAAAGCGATAATATCGCGAATCCGACCAACGCGCAACGTCACAATTAATATTCAATAGCCCTTTTATTTTGTGACTATAAAATTTGGTTGGATTCGCGATATAATCGCTTTTGACGCAATTGGGAACACGGGGTAAATTTGACACTTGACACTGACAAGCTGTTACATGTCATGTTAAATTGATAAATTCTGATTTGTAAAAACATTACTGTTGTTATCAATTTTATTGATTTATACAGGATATGAAACTGATTTACATTATTATATGGCTGAGTAAACAATTAAGGATTTCTTAGAACCAAATAAAATCATACAAAATGTATGCAGTTGAGAAGAAATTCGAAATAGAAATGAAGTTACGAAAGGTACGCTTACGCCTTGAATTTTCAGTTATTTACTTTCTCATTCTTTTAATAATGATCATGAATAGATTGTTATACCTATCATGTACAACAAATATACGCTTACCATTTTGCGAAATGTTGGCAAGCAACAGCAACATTTTTGGGGGCGTGTCATATATTTTAGTTTGTTATGCTCGATATTGTTTTGATAGAAATGCTTATTATTAGCCAGCTAAGGTAAAATAATAGTAATCTGGTGGAGTGAAACTACTCTTACAATGATTTCTAACAAGTATTTCTTACACAACATCAATCTTTCAATTTCCAGGAGATGACAAACATCCAGGAGCTGAAGGCTGCAGCTAATCGCGGCTCTGCCTTAGCCAGTGACGTGTGCAACGTGCTCGGCGCGTGCGAACAGAGGCTGCAGCAGTTAGAGACCGCTGTGCTGCCTTTATATGGAGATACTGCTAGACTGCAACATATTCATCAGAGTGAGAACTGGCTTGTTTTTGTTTAAAAGAAGTATTTGAGTTTTCAGTCATATGAATGTGGACAACCCCTACAGGAGTGGAGTAGCAAATGGTATTTTTTCATTTTGCCTACTGCTGTGGGAAAAAGGTGTGAGTTAAAGAAAGAAAGAAAAAGAATTTATTTGGTACAGCACAAGGCACAAACACAATATAGGGTAAACACGAAACAAAAATAAAAAAAAGTTAAGAAAGTAGTGTGTCTAAGACCTTGTAAGGCTCTACATAGTCTGACTATGTGACAATGAAGCTTTCAAAAAGTCCTGGAACATATTAAATGAGTATTCACAATAATTTTGCATTTTTGTTTACATAGCAACCACACAACACACACTTAGTTTGCAATACATGCTTTGACTTTGAATCACCACAAAGACTCATCACAACGCACCTGTGCAGAATCAGTATAGGCACCAACTGACCCATGTATTTATGAAATTAACTAGCATCTGTCTGCAAATTAATTTTCTTGTTTTTGGTGGATATGCATCAAAAATTGTTTTTGGTGAAAAGACTTCTCCCACTTTCCGGTGGAGCGAGAATGTGTTACAGACTTACCAACTAAAACCCACCTATTTCTTTCAGTTGCCTTTTGAATTCTAGGGACAGGGCAACTCTTAAACCCTCCCACAGCCTTAGCAGGCATAAGCCATGCAGCTGGGGCTTTAGGAAGTCTTTTCTCCCACAGTTATGGCTAGCTCCTTTGCTTGCGTTACTGCTCCGCAGGCGACCACTTCCCATTCTCTCTCACTCTGGATAAACCTGAACCAAGGTCGGACACGAGAGTTTGCTGCCACCAATTACTTCTATGAGGAAACTTTATTAACATGAGAGAAACATTTTACGGTAGCTGCCATCAGTGTAACTGTCTTATTAGTACTCGACCTCATAAAGCAAGCAATTATTTTTACCATTTATTAGTTAGGCAGTTATCTCTTGTTAGTTACTTTAGATCACTTTAAATGTTTAGGATATTAAAGAAAGTTGTGTATTTTCAGACATGGAGCGAACAGTGCGCTCCCTGGACCATGTGATCAACTACTACATGGTCAGCAGAGAACTAGCGGACCTGATACAAGCTGGACCTCACACCAGCACTACTGAGTCACTCAATGTTTATCTTGAGGTAAGTTATCAAGGTAGGTTAAACTGCGTTTTTCTTCTGCAGTGTAGTTTCCAAACATTTAAACAAATATGTTGTTACAGAAATATAATAGTGTCCAAACGAATTTTCGATTTCGCCCTAGTTTTGGCAATAAAACTTGACTTAATTTCGGTTTCGGCAATAAAACTTTGCTTAGTTTCGGTTCGGCTGCTACCCAGCCGAAACTAAGGCCGTCATCAAGCCGAAACTACGGCCAAAACCGATACTGACAGAACATTTGTGCTGCAATCAGACATGTTGGGTGCACTGGATTGCGAGCAATGAAGTGTAATTTTGCTGCATCCATGCTCATAGTCCTAATAGTGACTTGTTTTGTTAATTTCAATTTGTGTTTGCTCAGCGAACTTTGCGGTAGTTTCTTTTATTTGCTGTGAAATTGCGAGTGAATAATAATAAAAGTGCCATACAAAATAAAATGACCAAAGTTTAGAAAAACATTGATTTGTTCTTGATATAAAATACTTCTTTTTGTTTTATGTATCTTATTTATTAGCTAAAAGGTATTTTATTCTGTATTTGAAATATCAGAGACAGAATCATTAATATAATATGTGAAGTATGTTTTGGGTTTCGGTGTCGGCCGACACTGAGGCTTAAGCCGAAATTCGGTTTCGGCCGTGAAAACTAGTTTCGGTCGGACACTAAAATATATCTTTATGACCTAAATTTTATTAAATTCAGTTTCAAATTATTACATATGTGTAATAGTTAACTTAATTATAATTATTTTAAGAATAATCGATTTACACTAACATAAACTTTACATTTCGATATTTAAGTCGAAATAACTTCAATTGGGAAATAGTACATTTTGATACAAGTGGAGAAACTTTGTCATTGCGAGCGAGGCGGAATTGATATGGAGCCGAGTGCTGCAGTGACAAATTTCCACGTGTATCAAACGCCTTTTTTTCAATACACGTAAAAAGAAATGTATAAATGAGGCGAAAAACAATAAATTACGTGTCTAAAAGCGGAAAGGGTAGGAGCGGATTTTTGAGTAAGTGTATTGACTAAGAATTTGCATACACCTTATGGTCACCTCACACGGACCAAACGTAACAGCCACAAACGCCGCCACGAGACGCGGCCGCAAAGGTAGCTGAAGCGCGTGACAGCCACTAGCGGCTGGTGGTCGATACTGCCGTTCGGTGGCTGCTACTTTTTTAACCGTATGGCGCAGTATCATAATGGGCTCTGACGAAATTGGTTTAATTGCGCTGCTCCTGATAAAAGAAGTCTTAGGAGACGATTATTCCATGTATTAATATAATGTTATTAATATCTATTAGGTATATATTATAATTGCATAAGTGGCATGTCGCGGCGTTTTGAGTCGCCAGTACAGGCCACAAGAAGTGAGCATCGATTAGTAGAGTGTGGTGGTCACCAGCGTCAACCGTGTGCGGCAAATCCATATAAAACGTATGGAAATACAGGAAATATGCCAGTAGCGGTATTGTATGGTTGTGGCCGGATGCCAGTGTGTGGTGACCCTTAGGTACAAAATTCATTGAAATGTTTTATGAATCTTATATAAAAACTGTTGAACAGTTTTGACTGTTTGAACAATGTTTTAAATACGAGTATTTTTATCATTATGTCTTTTTTGCAGGCACTAGACAAACTTGCAGATGCACAAGGATATTTCAACAAGAACAACCCACAGAGTGTTGAACTAGAAAATATTGTAAGTTTTTATATTTAAATTTATACCTTAATACAATTACATAAGATTCACATTGCAAGAACTGTAATAGGCACTTGTGTATTTATTACTCAGAATCAGCTGTACAATACTGGTGTGTCTAAACTTGAGAATGCGTTTGAGGAGCTGCTGAGTCGCAACACAAGGCCTCTATCGCCTACTACGCTCATGGACATGATTGCTTTGGAAGAAGGTAAGTAACCCCGCGCGTTATTGTATTTATGGACGTTAACTAATGTTTATGATATGGTAAACTGTTTTTTTTTTAAATATTTTTCAACACTACAAACTACTACTATACTAGCTGACTCGGCAAACATTGTTCAAAAGTGGTCAAAAAATAAAAGGCCCGTTTTGACATCTTTCAAAATGAATACTAAAATACGTAAAAAGAATACTCGCAATATATTCTATCACATTATATGACAGAATAAATATTGCGGAGTGGCCAAATGTTTTGATCGTAGGTACTATACGTTACTCCAGCAAGAAAGTGTCGTCTAGAATAAATTGAGTACAATTAATAATATGTGCGTCATCAGCTGCAATGTGAGCGAAATAAAAAATAAAATGCATGACACACAAAATAAATACAATTATGCATAGGGTCGCGTTTGACCACTATCTCACCTGATGGTAAGGGATGATGCGGCCGACGATGGAGCACGTTTGGCTAGAAGTAACCTATTCACTCTTGATTGCTGAATACACTTGTGGATGTATTATTCATAACATTCAAAATAAAAATAAGCCACTCAAAAAGATGCAGTTACTTAAATAGCCTTTTCCTCGTAGACTCAAGCGTGGACAGTGTCTCCGTTAGCGGCAGCGGCAGCACCTCTGCCACTGCCCTGGACAGCATGCGAGCAGCGGCCGCCTGGCTGTCGGCAGCCGGAGTGCCGCCAGCTAACCAGCTGCTAGCCATCCGCGCGCCCGCTGCTAAGAGCTCGCTCGTAGCCTTCAAGGACTACCTGAGGTCCAGGTCCATGGCTGCGTCGCCGCTGATGGTGAGTGACCGATTAAGAAAAAGCTGGGGTATTAGCAATTACAGGTAAAATGACATTAATTCAAAGTATACTTGAAAGTACTTTTAGAAAATTACAAATGCTTACCACCTAATCAAACGTTTGCAAACCCGCTATATGTGAATGTGTAAGGCCTATTATCCACGGACGCGTAGCTTCATAGACGCGTATTGATCATTATACGCTTGATGTAGGCCTGCTCACAGCTTCCATATAAAATTATGAAACTCTGTCGACGAAGTGGCACTGTCGTACCGTCGTGTCGTTGCAACGTCGTCGACACAATACGCGTGCGTGCACGTGACGAATACGCGTCTATGAAGCTGCGCGTCCGTGTACAGTAGGCCTAAGTGGTACAGACAGCTGCATCAATTAGGTACCCCTCTTACATTAATAATATCTCATAAAAGGGGATAACCAGTTGATAATGCTGTTTATACATAAGAATTAAAAAAAAACTTTTTTTTCAGAGAGCCAAGAATTTATTGCATCGATCAGACAGCACACAGAGGAGGACTAGTAAACTACAGAAAGTGTAAGTTCAAACAGTTGTCCTCATTAATCTGCCTGCTGTTGTCCCGTGTTATTTGGAGTCGGCACAACACGTATTTTTCTTCCATTTTCTCCTGTCAACCGCTACGCTATCAATAACTGCATTTTCTTTCATATTCCTCCTCACACAATCCATCCATCTTTTTTTTACTTTCCTTCTACCTCTCCATCAATCGTTTACCTTTATTAATATTCATTGATAAAATTTTAATTTGTCCCTACCGACTACTGTGCGTGAAATAAATGAATTAGTAAAAAGGTGTCAACCTTTGTTATGCCTTTTTAGTTGTAAGAAATTTTGTTTGAGGTGAACGAGTTTTAAATATAAAAATATGGATGTTTTTTGTTTAGTATCGAGAAACGCGCAAACAAGATAATGATGAAAGCGTCCCAGACTTTGGAGCAGTCCACTGGTTTCGCTATAGGACCCAGGAAGTCCATATCTGAAGCTTGTAAGTACGAATCCTCAATATTATACGTGTATTTTTTATTTATTTATTATGAGCCTGTAGTGTCTCACTGCAGAGCAAACACCCCTCCCTTCCATTCTCCCACTCTTCTCTGTCCTTAGCTCCCATTTTATTCGTGTATGATGTTTATAATGGGCTTGACCGAAAATAAGGTCGAAAGACGTCCAATGCTAGTGCTGGACATACATAGGCCTTCCCAATCGTTGTTACAATGACCGGTATCGCAAGCATCGGATTCCCGCGTCCATCACTAAGTCATCAGTCCACCTTGTGGGAGGCCTTCCAACGCTCCGTCTTCTAGTACGTGGTCGCCACTCCAGAACCTTTCGGCTCCATCGATTATCCGTTCTGCGAGCAATGTGCCCTACCTACTGCCACATAAGTTTGGCGATTCTTCGGGCTATGTTCTCTTGCAGATAACGTCATTTCTGATCCGATCACGCAAGGAAACTTCGAGCATAGCCCTCTCTATTGCCCTTTTGACAGGGTTGGCATGATTAAACACATGTTTAAAACGAGTGTCCTGGTTTCCGTGGCAGGCTTTTATGTGGTATTGCTTCACGATGAGGTGAGTAATATGACAGCGATCGTGCAGTAATTCAGGATGTTTCACGGGCCTTCTGCGACGGAATGCGACACGCGTCGCTCCTATCTCCATGGGGGATGAGTGCTGTAGCAGCACTAGGCAGGGGAATGTAGGCGACGCGTGACTATTATAAAACAGTTTGAATTTAAACCGTTTTTTATCACATGTTTAAAAACACTGATTAAAACAAGTTTTAAACATTGTATAAAACAATACAAAAAAAACAAGCTTTAAAACTACTTTTCATGGTAAATGAAAGCATTGGAGCCCCATTTCCTGCAGCGCGCCGGGGTTTGTGTGTACGTCTGCAATGATATCTGCTGCCAGCGTCTCTGTCACCTTGAGGACCCTAATTTCTCAACGTTGTGGTTGTTGGTGGACACCGGTGTGGACAAAATTGTCTATACCTGTGTCTACCGATCGCACAGCGGTGACGAGGAGACAGCTCAACTGTTTGGCCACCTCAGTGAGGCCGCCGATAGGGCTCTGTATCGGCACCCTGATGTGCAGTTTGTCGCTCTGGGGGATTTTAACGCCTGTCACCAAGACTGGCTTATTCCGTACCAGAAGACCGACCACGCTGAGAAAGAAGCGCGAAACTTTGCAGTATCGATAGGCTGCTGGTAAAGCAAACGACAAGGGTGCCTGATGTAGTCGGTCATACTGCCAATTGTCTGGACCTTCTGCTAACCACCGATTCGGACAGATGTATTGTAAGCTTCCTCACCACTTAGAACTTCAGATCACGGTCTGGTGAAGTCTGTATCCTCCTTCTCGATGAGATGCGGCACTTCTTTACATCTTATCCTGGGCAGTAGCTCTGATTCTCTTCTGAAAATCCGTCGAGCTGAGCAGATGCTATATCCGATGTGATACGTCAAGCTAAGGAGTATTTCATCCCTTATCGCGACGTACCCATCGGTGGCTCAGCTCACCTATGGTTCAACGCCGATTGTGTTCAGGCTAAACAGCGTAAGCACTCGGCGTTTCTCGCCTAGGTTGACCCTCGTGACCACAAAGCTCCGGAACCGAGCCCAAAGAAGAGAGCCTTCAACCATGCTGCCAAGCCCTACAAAAAGACACTAAGGAAGGCTTGCCTTTGGGTGATTTAAAGCCTGTTAAACTTTTTATCATGAGGTATGTTACGTTATATTTTGTGACCCACGTCATGATCATTCATGTTTTACGGTTTCGGCTGGTTAGCTGTTGCAGTTTTCCGGAGTAATTGCAGACCAATTTTTTGTGATGCACGTTGTAACACTTTTGTGTGCGGAATTTAGTCATAAGCTCTGCACTCATTTCAAGCCTTCAACTGTTCTTTTCTTAGACACAGAAGAAAACAGTGAAGCCCTCGACGAGTGGGAGGCGGAGATAGCGGGCAACGTGGCGGCCGCCGTGTGTCGCCTGGCGCGCCACGAGCAGCGCCACCTGCTGGGGCTCGTGCCTCTGCCGCGACTGCCGCCGCTGCTGGCCGCCGTGCTCAAGGACTGCTTCACTATCCTCGCCAGTGATGTGGAGGTGAGCTTACCGACACGAGTGTCGCCTGGCGCGCCACGAGCAGCGCCACCTGCTGGGGCTCGTGCCTCTGCCGCGACTGCCGCCGCTGCTGGCCGCCGTGCTCAAGGACTGCTTCACTATCCTCGCCAGTGATGTGGAGGTGAGCTTACCGACACGAGTGTCGCCTGGCGCGCCACGAGCAGCGCCACCTGCTGGGGCTCGTGCCTCTGCCGCGACTGCCGCCGCTGCTGGCCGCCGTGCTCAAGGACTGCTTCACTATCCTCGCCAGTGATGTGGAGGTGAGCTTACCGACACGAGTGTCGCCTGGCGCGCCACGAGCAGCGCCACCTGCTGGGGCTCGTGCCTCTGCCGCGACTGCCGCCGCTGCTGGCCGCCGTGCTCAAGGACTGCTTCACTATCCTCGCCAGTGATGTGGAGGTGAGCTTACCGACACGAGTGTCGCCTGGCGCGCCACGAGCAGCGCCACCTGCTGGGGCTCGTGCCTCTGCCGCGACTGCCGCCGCTGCTGGCCGCCGTGCTCAAGGACTGCTTCACTATCCTCGCCAGTGATGTGGAGGTGAGCTTACCGACACGAGTGTCGCCTGGCGCGCCACGAGCAGCGCCACCTGCTGGGACTCGTGCCTCTGCTGGGGCTCGTGCCTCTCCTGGGGCTCGTGCCTTACAATTTATTTTTCTTTTTATAAATTGTCTCCTTGTAACTCACATACACACACTTATCGCAGCGATGCCCCCACCTCTCTAACTCTTTCAAATAGTAGTCGGAGTTTTTCTATGTAAAAGAATTGTTCACAAAGGTGGTTATCTCCTCATTTGACGAAAATCTCTATCATCCGAGCGCAATTTTTAGATTATGGAACAAAAATGAGTCACTTAGGGTTAGATCTGGTGAGCAAGGCTAACGGTCAAGCAGTTCAAACCGAAATTCGTCGCGTTTTGTCGTGGCAATCACCGATGTGTGATTGCCACGACGAATGAGGAGGTCGAAAACCTCAGACCACCCTCGTATTTCACCTATTGGTAAGCGATGGTGTGATCGACGTTGGAGCCGAGGAGTAACCTACACTCTAAACTTAAAGATCCTTATGTTGTAAATATCAAGAGACATAGACTTCGGACTACATCTGGTGTAAATATGGCCTTTCACCACACTACACCATGTATTTATTTTAGACCATATTTTGTTCTTTGCACTTTCAGTAGTTTGAGGAACAGAGTGAAATGTATTCCATCTACATTTAAAAAAGTAACCATCAATTAGATCGGCATCCCAAATGCGTGCAAAAAATCGCACTATCTTTAACAATTTAAACGAACTCATCTGTATTTTAAATCTTTTGAGCGCTAACCTATGCTGTTTGTCTTCCAGCGCCAAGCAGTAAATGAATAACGTATTATAGTGATGTGGATAATTGTTTATCGAGAAATTTTATTTACAGTTTTTTTGTTATCAATTTAAATAAGTATATCAGATAAATAATGACATATGTCGAAATCTTTTGTCTTATTTACAACGGCGGTAATAAGGAGTAAGAAAAGTAGAATACAATGAAAAGACAGAAATGTAATTCACAGTTAACTGTGCTTTTCGCCCCTATTGATATAAAAATGTAAGGTTAGGGTTTTAGGCAATAATAAAAGTAGGTACCTGCGCGAAAAATAAAGCATTTTTTATGTGTTTTTTTTTTAGCAATAAATGTTACTGTCTTTTAATAAAGTCGTGGCGTAGAGGGCATGGGAACGTTTGGCTTCTATACAAGACCATAGCGCTCAAAAGGATAAAAATTTAACATTTCAAAAGGATTAAAATTTAAATTGTATAAATCCCGATTGCTGATGTCGGGTTTCTGAATATGTTAATTGGAAAACTGTTTGCGTGATATAGAATGAGTGCGACATCAGTTGTGGTTTAAGGGCCAAAACACAAAACTGCGATGCAACGTCGCGTCTTAAAAATCTGACTACTATCGACTTTGCACGACGCATCTCGAGAGCTTGCGAATTGATTCGCTTCGCACATTGTGTGGCCATGAACCGATGCTTTGCTGCACGAAATGATACTGCATTGCAGTTTTGTGTGGGAGCCTTATACTTGATGATGTCAGTAAGCACTAAGTCCCGTCCGGTGTGTGCAGCGCGCGTGCTCGCGCTCGCGGCGCGCGGCGTCGCGCTGCGTGGCGGCGGGCGGCTGCTGGGCGCTGCTGGCGCGCCTGTGGCGCCTGGCGCCCGAGCTGGAGCGCGCGCTGGCGCCCGCCTCGCCGCAGCCCTACACCGCCATACTGCAGCACTGCCAGCTCAATGTAAGTACTGCCCGCGGCCTGAGGGAATGGCAAGGGGTTTCATTCAACACGAAGGGAATGACTGTTGCTTCGTCCGCTCGCTTTGCTTGCTCACTCTAGCCACCGTAATCCCCTTCTAACCTAACCAGTCCGTGTCGGTGCCCTAAAAAAAATTCCGAGCTCACTTTTGGACTAATTATTGATTAGACTTCCAGAGTGATAAATCTGCTATTTTAGATACAAATACACAACCTTATATTTAGTATTTGCGAAACCTAAATATAGTTTATTCAGAATCAGTTACTGAATCGATTCCAATAATTTTTACACCATGTATGTGCGACACATGTCACAACGGCTACGCGGACACGAGGGCACAGCGAGCGCGGGAAATCATCCCCTTTCCCCTCAGTCACCAAAATGCCACAAGACGAAATGCACGTGTCGCACTCTCTCTCTTTTTTGGAAGACTTTCTAATTTCACTTTGTTGTGACACCGTTGTCTATTATGTCGCCATTTTTGATGTTATGCAGCGCTATTTGCGGCGATTATTGGGACTAAAAGTTCCAAAGCGGCGTACTGATGCGCCCGTCTGTATGTGAACTCTACGTTACTAAGCTGATTTGATGAACGCGAAGAGCGTATCCGATGCGGCAAATTGAAATCTGGCTGAACTTGATGACTACGACAATTATCAAAATCCTAATTTTAGCAGTTAATTCATAATATTGAAAATTGGAATGTGTCGTATTATGGACCGAGAACCCATGGAGTATTTTATTCTTCTGTAATCTTTAGTGTTGTTATTGAAAATTTAGTTTTGTTTTCTTTAACAAAATCTAGTTTCGTGTTGAGCCTTAAAGTTGCAGGTCTCATGAATCAAGACTAAATAAATTAAATAAGTGACATTGTTGCCTTCTAACCAGTGCGTGAAATCTCTGGAGGAGTGGGTGGAAGGCATCAGGTCGGACACGGCGGCGGGCCCGGTGGACGGCACGGTGCACCAGCTCGCCGCGGCCGCGCTGGCGCACTGCCAGGCGCTCGCACAGCATATACATACTATTGGTAAGTGTCACTGTTTTCCGCACTAGTGAAGAAAAGTGCACGAGTTTGCCCTCATCACTATTCGTTATATTTAACGTATCAGGCTGGGCGCTAAACTACCCCCACGAGTCTTACTTAAACTTTATGTAGAAAGAGAAAGATTTTATTTTTTATATTCGGTAATATTGACAAAGACATTTGTCTTTGTGAGGGACCACAGTTTAGTCGTTATATATTTTTTATCTTTGGTGTTTTGTGGTCTAAATTCAGTAAATATCTTTACGAACTCTCCACTGAATGTCTGAAGTCACAATACTTAAATTTTTCTGATATATTTCGAGATCTGGCTGATGGTCTGTGAGAACTGAGGAACCGCACTTTAAGGGCTGTAGTTTTCACCCGACTGCAAGAAGGTTTATGTTTTTTTAATATATTGGTTTACAAATTCCCAGATTTGTTCTACAATTGTTTTAAGTACTACCAAATCCATTTTTTTTTTGCTAAATACCGATATGGTCCCTCAGTTCACACGCGCATAAAATTATACCCAAATCTCGCTCTAAAACTTAACAAAAAAAAAAAAGAGATGAACACTAGTGTATTGCTGTCTCAATCGACGTTTTGGCTTTTGTACCTGGCTTATCTGTTGTTTCCCTATCTTCTTCTTCCTGCCCTTATCCCATATTACTTGGGGTCGGCGCAACACGTTTTTTTCTTCCATTCTGTCCTGTCACCCGTCACGCTATCACTAACTCCCTTTTCTTTCATATCATACAATCCATCCATCTTTTCTTTGGCCTCCCTCTCCATCCTTCTACATGTATATTCAAAACTCTTTTAGAGCGGAATTCACCAATAAAACTAATCGCGTTTTAACGTTCGGCTCGCATAATCGCGTTTAGCCGCTGTCACCAGTGTCACTTGTAAAAATACAACAAAAGAAAAATACAGACACTTCCTCACACAATCCATTCATCTTTTCTTTGGCCTCTCTCTCCCTTTCCATCCATCCACAAGTAAACTCATCTCTTTTAGTAACATGCGTTTCATTCCTCCTCTTCACATGACTATACCGAGACAAACGATTTCCTTTCAACTTTTCAGTCACTGGCGCCACTTTCAAACTTCCTCTAATATACTCGATTCTCACTTTATCCTTTCTCGTCACATCACACATTTATCTCAACATTCTCATCTCCGCTACATGCAATTTTTTTTCATCCATCTTTTCCACAGCCCAACATTCTGATCCATATAGTATGACAGGTCTGTTTTTCCCTAAAAAAAAACATTAATACTCGTAGAGTGAATAAAATTTGTTAGTGTGTGTAAGTTTACATTCGGGATTTTTTTTCTAATAACTAATTATTCATGGCTTTGGAGAAAGTATGAATGAAATGAAATGGTTCGTATGTGTGTAAGTTTACGAAAATTAAAGAGCCCTCTAGGACATGCGCGTGAAGTTACACATACGCCGAATTCGATGCTAACTTCAAATTAGCTCATTGTTTTGTAAAGAACTAATTTGAAATGTTGAATTTACGACTGTCGACCGGCCATTCTGAAGTTCAAATTTAGACTGGTAGCCGACCCTAACATTATTATAGGGTACAGTACCTATTGGGTACAGGTTAGGCAGGCAGTAATGCCATGGTTTTACTCACTTTTACAGGTCCAGCACTCGCTACGGAACCATCGTACAATCGCGCAGTCAGTCAACTGTCTGGCGTTCATGACAGAAATGCAGTCATGTTAGCTGTATACATGCGTAAGTTTTGCAGTATTACACATAGGCGTTAGGTATTTCAATACAAAATGTTCAATGACTCCTTATATATCAAGCTCGTTATACTCTAGATTCTGCCTACCCATCCCAGGGCCAGAAGAATGTTATGATCAGTAGTGTAGCTAGGTAACCAAAGCCCTGGGGGAAAAAACCTGGGGCCTCTTATTTTTACGTGAGAAATCTTCAAATAAGTTCTTCTCAGGGTGGAGTGGGTGGAAGTGTCAGACTTTTACTGACTAAAACGAGTGACCAAAATATAGTGTTGCAATATATTTTATTTATATTTCGAAGGTGAGAGAATTTTCACTAAGGGCGGAAGTCACCAATAAAACTAATCGCGTTTTAACGTTTAGCTCGCATAATCGCGTTTAGCCGCTGTCACTAGTGTCACTTGTAAAAATACAATAAAAGAGAAATACAGACAACGCGATTAGTTTCATTGGTGAATTCCGCTCTAAGAGGTTTGCTAATCTGGTTTTGTGGGCCCCGCCCAGCCCTTCGGTAGCTACGCCAGTAGTATTGGTTTCAGTGACTTGCTAGAACGGATTTGATAACCTATTTAATGTTTATTTCAGGCAAAGTACTAGCCCAGCTAAACTTCGCACTAAGAAACAAAAGTGAACAGTATCCTGATGCGCTGAAAGCTATTTTTTTGCTGAACAACACTTTATACTTACTACAGGTAATATTCAATACTTGCATTGTGCCTTATTGTCAGACAGAAGTCTTTTTGTGTTTGTTGCCACAAACTCCTTCTTCGTTCTGGAGTGGAGATAGCTCTGGTCTCCAACCGTAAATTATCTTGTGTTCGGCGTCTTCCATCCTTTCTCCTATAAAACAGACTGGTGTGCCCGACAGGGTCCATAATTGAATCTTTTAAACAACATACCAACTATGTAACACTGTGGAACGCAATAAAGTATTGAATCTCTTTCCTTATCTCTGAGCGACCGTCTCTTTCTAAAGGTAGTTGTGTTGTTTTCAAACCAGTGTGCGTGAATGATTGATACTTTTACGTTCGTTATAAGGAATGAAACAGGTAGCGTTTTATGGTTTCTGTCTGGCCCCATGGAAAAAAAGCGTGACTGTCTGAAAGTATGTACTGTAAATATCTTTGAAACGAGTCATTATAATTTTGGACAATTTGATTCCAGGGTCTGCAACGCAGTGGTCTTCTAGATGTGCTGATGCTGGCCGAGCCAGAGTGCGAGACTAACTACAGGGATATGATACAGGAACACAAGAATGCCTACTTGCAGAGGTATGTCTACAGCTTATGGGAATCGACTTTTACAAAATCTTAGCATTTTTTTTTTGTTAAATATAGTCATGACCGCACGGTTGAAACGCATACGTTGTAGCTCAGTGACAAATAATGCGTTTTAACCACCACGTATTTTTATTAATATATTGTTTTGTTTAATTATAAGAACACTGAATATAATCAAGAGACTACCTCTTACAGTTCATGAGATACAGCCCGTTGATATACATACTGACGAACAGTGTAGGCTTAGTAATGGTCGGTTCCTCCACGATTTTTTTTTATCATTGTACTAAGAATGTGTATTATAAGATGTCATTAAAATAAATTCTAGTTTCAAATACCTATTGATCAATGGTTAATTTTTCAGCTGGAACAAACTTCTATCACACACAGTGCTGGATGAGCCTCTACCTGCCAAGTTACGGGATAAGGATAGGCAGATTCTTAAGGATAAGTTTGCAGTAAGTATTAAAACAGTATCTAGGTCGAAAATGGGTCTTTATTCCGAAGAAATTTTAACACAAATTGATATACTTACCTTATAAGAAAGCTTATTTATTACGCTATTTGATCATTATGAAACATGTTTATTTCTGGCCTCTGTTTTTGTAAAAAGCTGAAAAATGAGAAAAACAAGATGCACATTTTTTTTTATATAATATACAAAAAAATATGCATCTTGTTTTTCCCATTTTTCAGCTTTTTGCAGCCTTTGCAGTAAAATTATTTAGATAGTAGCTAAAATTGCCGTATCTATTAAATATCGTAAGTTTTTATAATGATTTTAGGTGGAGCTTTATGCACTTAAAACAAAACATATATAATGTCATGATAATGCAATATCAAAATGTGTCGAAAAAAGGTCAAATCCGTAAAATACAATCAGATTGATGATTTGTCAACTTGACGTTTGACGTTGAAATAAACCATCCCCGCGTTTCTTTTTTTTTTTTAATTTTGTGGCATGGCTTTTTATCCCCGCGTTTCACTCCGAAGGAGCGGCTGTTGGCGCGTAACATCGATGTTATCGTGACTGAGAACGCGGTGCATAGAATACACAGATACAAAGTTATACTCTCACGTCAATTGTCATTGTTAGAGTACGGTCGCGTTAACGTGGCTCGTCGCTGGTGGCGTGTTGCCAGCCTAAAAAATCTATTTTCCTTAATTTAATTGAAAACGCTCTTTCATAACAGTGTAATTTAAATAATTTATTAGCTCTACTACATTTATAGTACCTACTAAAAAGAAAGTAAACAATTTTGATATGCCTTGTATAAGAAATATGTATTTAAAAATGGGAAATACGTTTCATAACAGAATATGTTCAGATTTTCTAAAATTATAGATTAGTAAACAATGTAGCTATAATTATTTTTAGTAATATATCTAAAAAAAAGTATTTTTAAGTACATAAACTTGTTAAGATTTTCAGCTAGTACCTAAACCATGAACAAATCGACTATAGGTTATTTTCATTTGCGTAATTATTGAAAAAAATAAACTTGAGAACTTAGTATAACATTTCATGAATATCTCGTTGTACTTTTATATGTGGTATAACAACGGTCCTGCAGTGGGTCAATCCCTTCCATTTGAACATCTTCATCAGAATCCATGCTCAAGACTATATCAGAAGAGTCGGATAGCGTGTCACTAGATAGATTGATTATAAATTTGTACATTTCGAGATGTAATAATCTATCGGATTCAAAATATACACAGTTTGGATACAGTTTTGAATGCCGCTTCAGTAATTGAGGCTATTTCGCTAAGAGCTTGATCAAGATTGTTTTCGGCAATACGCCTCTTTACAACTGCCCAAATCTTTTCTATGGGATTTAAATCGCAATGATAGGTAAACGCAAAACCTCGTGCCCATGTTTATTTAAGGTGAATGTTCCGCTGGCCTGTTCATACATTTTTCGTTCGCGTTCTACTTCGTAAATAGACACTTTTTGCTCAAAACGAATCACTATATCACTTTTCTACAATGAAATAGTTTCGCGTTAGTTACTTTTTGTAAATAATTTGCATTAAATATTGAGAAAAACAGTCTTCAAAACCGAGCAAAATTTGATATTTTGTTTACTAGTGTGAGTGCGATTTGACAACCAAGCATGCCGCCATGATTGCGATAGGTTATAATATTTAACGCTAGATGGCGTGCAACCGATATTGTAAATTTGAAAAATCATTACTAAATTTCTAACAATGGCATTCATTAAAAAATGCATTATAATAACGTAAAACTAACTATCATAAACGAAAACATAAAACATTGTTGTTGTTATCAAAAAATTGTAAGCGTTAGTTATTATTATTTTGACTGGCAACAATATCATCATTCGTAATCGTAGGTGCCTACGAATGAGGCGACGTTGCCGTACTTCCTAGTTCCTTCCTACTTGACCCTTTGACCTGTAATGTTTCTAAGAAAAACCGTTGCCAAACTTCGTTGGATTCGATGATTCGGTTGACTTGAAATAAAATACATTTTGAAGCTAGCTTGAGCAGTGATAGGTTTTACGCGCGGAATTTCTTGTATGATTTAAAATGTAAGCATTTTCATTTATTCGAACTAATATTTCTTGTATGTATATCATTCCAATTGAATATACTTATTGCAAGGTATTGTAGTATAGGTTGCTTATACGCAATTTTATTTTAAAATAAAAGTACCTATAAATCTTTCGGTGGTATTAGCAAGTCGGCCCGTAAGTTTAGCTGGCTATTACAAACTAAAATCTTCTCATAATAAAAATCACCGATCGATATTGTTAATTGATTCGTTAAGTTATAATAATATCAAGTAAACAAAATTTTATATACTTGATAATATATTATCTATCATAAGTAAACCAAATTTATAGGTCGCTGTAGATTTAAATTTCCTGTCATATTATTTTTTCAGATTAGTAATACAAATAGTTATCGACAGACCATTATATTAGACGGACAAACAAACATCAGTTTTATTTGGTACAGTATATCGCGTGGTTGAGGTGCATTTCGTTACAGTTAAGTACATCAAAATGTATAAGTATGTAATATGATTTATTATTTATGGTTGCTCAGCAGGGATTTATACCCACAAGATATTATTTTCTTAATTGTCAATAAGTTGTCAATCAATATTATATCAAGATTATTTGGGTAAGTAAAATTTTACTGCTATATTTTTCTCAAAATGCGAATGTAATCTCGAACGTAATTTGGAACGTCAGTTTCACAGTTTGCAATATTCTATCCACGTGTTCCGAATTGCGTCAAAAGCGATTATATCGCAAATCCGACCAAATTTAGTAGTCACAAAATAAAAGGGCTGTTGAGTAATAATTGTCACGTTGCGCGTTGGTCGGATTCGCGATATTATCGCTTTTGACGTATTTCGGAACGCAGGGTTAAATATCTATACTTAGCATTCGTTTGTTGCATGTTATTGAGTGGGCCTGCCTGATGGAAAGCCACCGAAATATGTGTGAATCATCACAAATTGAATTTGTTAGTGAAAGACGTGATGGATTTCGAACTGAATTAAAATTCAAGTGCAGTATGTGTGAAAAAACGTGGGAACACTGCACAGAGAGAGCAAAGACAAAGTAACTACTGCATTTGTGTGGGCAACTGTAACTTCTGGTAGCTACTACACTCAAGCAGCTCATATACAAGTCTGATGGATATTCCAACAATGTCACCTAATAAATTTCGACGTAGGCAATGTTTGGTTAGAACATTTGACAGAGGAAATTAAGATTGCTGGTGAACAAGAAAGATCAATTGCCATTGAAAAAGGTTATGTGTCTTCAGACTGTGTTCCATTTATTACTGTGTATGTGGATGAAGGATGGTTGAAGAGATCGGACGGGCATAACTTTTCTAGTATGGTAAGATAAATTATTACTAAACACAAATTTATTTATTGTCAAAACAATGTAACATGACAAACAAATATGCGATGTTGTTGAATTTTGTTTATTTCTATAATTGAATTGAATGAGTGATAATGTGCCATATTTTCAAGAGTTGTTTTTCACTTCCAGGCCTGCATTATTGGGAAAGAAACTAAGAAATGTCTATTTCTTGGTGTTCAAAATAAATATTGTTATACATGTCAATAGGAGAAATATTGATATGAAACCACATAATTGTTGCAAAAATTTTACTGGGCCGTCTACAGGAATGGAATCACAAATTATTGTGGACGGCTTTCAAAAGAGTGAAGAAACACATGCAACTTCCCTATTTGAGCTTTATTGGAGACGGAGATTCCTCTGTGTTTGCAAACTTGAAAGAAAAAGCGTCTTATGGAAACATGATAAAAGAAATTGAATGCAAGAATCATGTAATCAAAAACTATACCATTGCACTCTACAAGGTAAATCCTTGCTAAAATTATACTCGTAAATGCAAAAGTAAGTTAGTTTGTTTGGCTTTCACGATTTCCATGAAATTTTACATACATCATAATTGAAGTGCAAAATAAATAATATACTTTTAATCCGGTTGGCGCAGTGGTTGAGCGATTGACTGCCGCGCTGCGTGTCGCGGGTTCGATCCCCGCAAGGAACAAATATTTGTATGGCCTACAGATAGTTGTTCCGGGTCTGGGTGTCTTGTGTATGCGGATTTACATGTTTGTAAACTCAAAATCATTGAATCATATTCAATATTTATATTTGTACACTTTCAGATTTTGGCCAACACCAAATATTTTGAAACCCAAGGTAATGAAGCTGACCTTAGTGGCACGGAAAATCATAATGTAAGTATTTTGTCAATCAGTTTGTCGAGATAATGAATTAATCAGCAATATGATGCCAAAGCTACTGGACTTTTTTAAATACTGTATTCTGCCAGAAATAATATTGAGACGTGTTCAAAAAAATGCGAAATGTATAGATATGAAAGGTACACTAAATTTTTTTTTTCTTAATTTCTATAAATTTCAATCTATATTATATTTTTTACTGTGGGAAATTTTTCTTCAACATCAAAAGTTACACATAAAATAACTAAGCAAGGCATTTTTTTTCGCAGCAGCTGTGTAGCGGTGGTTTCCGGACAAGAACTTTAGGAAGAGTGAAAACAACATGTCGGATCATTTTTATTTTTATTGTACTTTTATAGTAGTATGTTTAGAATCTATATTATCAATGTTTACAATCATAGAGTGAATTAAAAGAAATTTGTTGCTTTTTTATATCCAATTAAAACAATACTTTAGCAGATATGTATAACCATTTGTTAGTTATGTTTAGGTTTTACTAAAAAAATATGTGATTATGGATGCTTAGATACTATCAAACATTTTTCCACTTTCTTGTTTGCAATCTCTTATTCTAATTTGTGTTTTAAATTTGTTGTCTTGTTTATGAATTATAGTTTCTTGCATTTACTGGTGTGTAATTGTTGTAAATAATGTAACTTGAATTACTTCACATTTGCATTAGGACTAAATATTTTGAAAAAGATTGTTTTTTAGTAAATGGTCATGTATCAAGCATTGATGTCACTATAAATACTTGTAATAATTGTTAGTTGGTGTATATATTCTTTTAAATAATATATAAGGTAACAAAATAAAACCGTCTTACATTGCATTTTTGACATTCATTTGATTCCTAAAATAAAAAAAGTTTACACCACCCATGAAATACCACCTTTTATTTTTATAATAAAATCGTAACAGGTACTCCCCCAGACATCATTATAATTTCTACAGAATCCTGAATTCAAATAACTTTTAAATGCACGCCATCTAGTGGTTAATTTTGATGAATGCTTTTGATTCTAAAGTAGTCGCTCATGTCTATGTGTGTGTAAACGATACTATAATCAGAGATTGATATTAGCTTTCGTTATATGGCGAATCAGATGGGTTTTGAGGCTATAATTTGACTAATTTCGATAAAGTGGAATGTCCGATAACCGCATCTACTATTTCTGTGACTTAATATTGTTTCAATTACACTCAAAACCAAATAAAACTGAAAATGTTGACTTCAGCGCCATCTAGCGGGGAAATGGCCTCGAACAACCCGTAGCAATCACCTTAACAGTTGTTTTATTTCACACTGTGGGTCCCCTTTATGCTTTTTTATAAATTCGTATAATTACGCTTTTGTCCAACAATTATCGACTGCAATATTATTTTTCGTAAACTACTCTTGGAGCTCTGCTTTTGTAGTGCCCATTGTAGGGGCCTTATTTATTTGTGTGCAGTGGTATGATGTATTATCCATTACTACAATACAATACGGTTATAAATTTGGCACTACTTTTTCTTTCATGGATGAAGTTTGCAGAATTCATATCGTCTTGATATTCACTTGATTAAGATTTAAGCACATAGTAGCAGACTATTTTTTACAAATCCTTTTTTCCTGTCAGGCATCACTGGGGGTACGAATATGTAGAGGAATTTTATTGTTATGTTCACCTGAAAAATTATTTGACAAATGGGTTTAACTTTGGAAAACGGTACCGTAGGCCCTATATTTTCTCATTCCTCTTAACAAGCTCGTTTGATTTTCAAGATAATACTCTGCCAGCACTTTGAATAACTTTCGGTATAATGATGACGATTACTTACTTTGGAAACGATTAAAAACACAGAACACAACACATTTTCGTGACACACGACATAAACGTCAAGATGGCGGCAAAGAATTAGTTCTGATTTTGGCCATGCGCCATGATAACGCGACCGTACTCTACAGGATTGCTAACCCTTTATGATAATGTTTATAGTGATACAAGCTCATTTTTTTTTCCATTTCACTTAAAAAAAGGGGGTCTATAAATATTCTCAAAAATATCAAAATAATTATGCTCTTTTAGCGTGTATAAGTCAGATTGCTGTTAAATTTAATTATTTTAGGCCCAAGCTCCATACATTTATTGAACGTCTCCTTTATTGTTCAAGAAATTTTCTGTTTGTTAAAGATAGAAAAATGTCTATTGGAAAAAACGGACAGATATCATTCGTTGCTGTCATAGTAGTAATTTATTAACGGTCTGAATAAAAAAAACTGCTAATAATTAAGAAAAATTGAAAAATCTAACAATCTTAAATTCAAAGTTACCTATCGATCCCTCTGATGTATTTATTTACAGTACGTTTTTTAAACGCGCCGTTGTCGCGCGTTTTTAGCGAGACAGACGCGATACGCACGCGAGTCTGACGCAGCCTGTAGACCTAGAAGATACAAGCGCGCCGTCGACGCACGTTTAAAAAAACGTGGTGTGCACAGGCCCTATGTTTACTTCAACTACCAAATTTGAAAAGGAATGGTAATACCTTATTCCTAAATTTTGGCACTTTGTCCCCGCAGTCGTTTAACCGCGAGTGGGAGGAATGTTCCCGAGTGCAGCGCACCTACAGCGTACCGGATGCGGAACTACGAGAGGCTCTTAAGAGAGACAACAAGCAAGCGTTATTACCACCATACACCACCTTCTACGACCACTACGCGTCGCTACCATTCTCCAAGAACCCTGACAAATATGTCAAGTATAGTCCCGTACAGGTCAGTTGGTAGATACTAATAAAAATAAATTCATGATTTAGCCGGAACTCTATCCAGTTATTCTAGCGTGGATACTGGGAAACGTTTTTTCATCGACGTCAGATGAAATGATTAGAATAAGAAGAATGTTGAGAATGAGAGAAAGAAAGAATGTTGATAGTAGGTGGGAAAACATCCAACGACTTCTCCCGCTTTAGGGCGAACCGGGAAGGTGTGTCAGACTTATACAGACTAAAACCCACTGTTTCTTTTTCGCTGCGTTCTAAGACCGCGGGTTTCCCTTTCAGAAGTTAATCCTTGGCTCCAGTAAGCTTCGACCCTGCTGGGCACCTACGATTTTGCCGCCATCTTTTTGAGGCGCGTGTGGAGCATTACGTGCTGTCGACGACTCCGGCTCGTTTCGGACAACCGGACGGCGAGCTAACCTTTGCTCGCCGTCCGCAAATCCACACCTAAGCCTACGGTGGCTGGAAATCAGGGTCGGGATCTTGGCAACTGTCGTTTCCATCTCAGTGGCTTTAAATTAAAACTCCAGGCAAAGTTTTTGATGGTAGCCAAGACTCCACGATTCTAAGATTTATTTGACTATAATTTTCTAACACTTTTTATTATTTACAGATCGCCACACAGCTGGAAGGGTACTTCGACGAAGCTGCTTAATTTGATTAACTAATTAAATATTAGAGGAGAATGTACTAGACAGAAATACACTATTTATTTAATCACGATTTATAATTAAATGATTATATCAAACACGGAATAATTATATTATTATGAATATTTTTTGTAATTATTATCAAATAAATTAAGTTTCATTTATTATCTAAATCACCATTTATTATTCTTCCTGCGCCTCCTCTTGGGAAACTGAAACAAAAACAACTCCGTAACATTCGCATTTAGTAAAAAAACCGAAGATAAACTTTGACTTGCATACTTGATAAAACAATAAGGATTTTTTTTTAATTTACGAATTTAAGTATTGACCTTACAGCCAAATATTACATAATTATTTCACCTATTTATTATCTACACAGTACTTTAACTTAAAATATTACATTGGTTTTCTATAATACTCAAACAGATCATAAAAAAACAAGCATACGGACGTAATTCTTGGAAAACGTTCCAACCCACAAACAGCTTAAAATCAAGTTTTTAAATACCTAAAAAGTCACCCGATTCTTATTTACTGTCAAAATTTAGTGGCTCAAAAACTGTAATGTTAATAATGAAATTATGATCTAATAGCCCAACCCATATGTATGAAGAACACAAATAAGTATTAGGTCGTCCGTTGCTCGGAGTTTAAAGGAACAGTGCTTCCTTTAAACTCAGAACTCCTTATTCCACTCTGGCCAAACGGAAAACCTATTAACCAGGCTAAATTAAATGACATGAAGTTTAATGTTTCGTCTTATTCCTGAAGATTGACTGTCCTTTTGTAAAAACCTTACATTGAAATATTTGCTGGTAAACAAGATTTAGATTTTGAAGACAATGAGGATGAACTTGTATCATAAATATTTTTCACTACAAATATATGTCCTTCTTTCTATTAAATCATGTTTTATTATTATTTTCTTTGTCACAAATGTCGTTTGAAACGTTTTATATAAATTATTTTTTTAAATGTAACATGAATATTGCAAAAAAACCAAAAAAGTTCCACAGCAATATTTTTCTTAGTATTAAAAAAAGTAATAAAATCAGAAGTCTAAAATAGGGTCTAATCAAAACTCAATAATGTCATCTGTAGCATACAAAAGTATCAGAGTACATAAAACAAATGATTTCATAACGCAATACGAGATTAAACTTTAATCACAATTACCTCAAAATTTTACATTTTGTGGGTTGGAACGTTTTTGAAGAACTACGTCCACTTGTCAAAAAAAAAAAAAGATCGATGCTGATAGGTCTTTGCGAATTATTCTGAAAATATAATTTCTGAAACAATAGAATAGAATAAATTTTATTGTAAACTAAAAAAAGCAATACAACTTATATATATGGGTACAATGACGCTCCAGCGATATCTACCAGACAACCTTAGGATGCATCGTAAGAATTTAAAATAATACAGGGGCCGTCTGCGGCGAACTGTTAACAAATTAAGTAACTAAACTATTTAACTAGACAACAAATGTTATTAATCTAACGGCTTAACTGTTGGCTGTAACATAGATACTATATAGTTATTAATAAGTATTCAATGAATATTTAACGCGAACAAGTCAAAGTTTAATCTTTTTCTCAAAACTAATGCTTTCCAGTATGCACAAAACATTTAACTGCATATAATGACAGTTCTCTCTTGCTAATCCTCTGTTTTTAGATCCATTATTACATCAAGACAAAAAGAGAAAGTTTTCAAGAAAATATGTTCAGGAAAAAATATCCCTAAATCACAAATTTATTGTTAGCCAACACGCTTGTTCAAATATACTATAATCCAGCATTGGTTGAAATTTTGTTGTGAGCGATTAGCGAGACAGTACTGTAGGGACATAATATGTGCATCTCCTTGAAAAAGCATTCAAAGATAATCACAGTGGCGGATGTACGGCAGTCGTACAGGAAATAGTAACAGCCCAAGTGCTGGAATCATGCCTGGTGTACGGCAATAGGCCCATCTCCTATTGTTTAGAATTCCATTTTCACCACTAACAGGTGTAAGAAGTGCATCAAATTCTTAACATTAGACCAGGACATATTTTACGCTAGTCAAGTTGTACATTGACAAGCTGCCTCAACTACCTATTTCACAAGGCCTCCCCTGAGCGTTTCAGCAGCTCCGAAAGTTGGTATATTGAAGGAACCACACGTGTTAATGTGAATTTGTAACAATCGGGACCTGAATAAAATGATTATCATAATTTAATGGAGAGGATTACACGTAATTAATGAGCAGTATAGTTGCAATCTTAACTTTACCAAGCTAGAAAAAAAAGGTCGCCAAGGCATTAGCGATGTTGCTGTTTTTTTTTTTCTGAAGCCGCAAGTTACCAAGTTCTCTGGTCTATCCGTGGAGGGAAACCTCATGAGTCAGGGAGGTTTGAGTCCAAGCTCGTACCAGTAGTCTCTCTTTTGATCCGCCACTGGATAACCCACTATGGAAACTCTCAAGCGATGAGAGAATGTATCACTTTTTGGCCGCCAAGACTCCTTATGTTACCTCGTTCTGAGTACTTTACAAGGGTAAAAAATGAGGCGTTAAATGAAGAAGATTCTTGTCTAATGATGTCTCTACTGCGTGGCGTGGCAGATAGCAATCATTGCAAGACTGGCGCACAAAAAGTTTTGCCATAATGGCATTGGACCGAACACTCTGATGAATTTTCAGCGTAGAGGATTTCATCAAGAGCATTATTATGCAAAAAGATATAGATACTATACAATCAACGGAGGGATACTGTGAACATTTAATGATCATTTATTACTACATCAGTTCCAAATGATGCAATTTAAAACAAAAATTGTGTGATTAATTATGATAAAAAAAAATTAAACCATAGGGTAAAAAAGACTGGGGATTTCGAAATAAAATGTAGTTGTGTGTCAATACTATATATATATATTAATTTTGAAGTAAGTAATATGAGTGATACAAAAACAATGGGTAGGTATTTGCCAGTAATACCTAAGTTTACTCGGGCTGATTTAAATCTCATGCATGATAACTTGCACTATGTGGAACCGAAGCAGAGATCACTTATAATACCGATATTAATCAAACGAAGCTCCTGGTTTCTTTTACAACAAGTAGCCGTCCACTTCTGTTGTGTTGATGTTTCTAATGTCTTCTCCGTTGATTGAGCTGGTTAGCCGTTTTTCAGTGAACCGTATCCCGTTTTACTCAGCAAGCCGACAACATTCAGAGATTAGTGCGATAGTTCAACTCGGGTAAAATCAAAGGCATAATAATAATAAATAAAACGTATAATTATTCCAGGCATGCAGTTCAAAATTTTGTAGTTTAATAAAAAAAATATGCCCATGTCATACGACAAAGTAAAATACAAAATCAATAAAAATAACCAAATTTGAAAATGCTCAAATCAATTTTGATATGTGAGACACAAACTGCCCAAACGAAAAAAAACTACACATTTATAACATCAAATATTTTGTATTCAAAAGCTTTCAGATAAAACATTTTGCTAACCTTACAAATAAAAATTGTTGCTAACTAAACTAATAAGCACCGAGCCCAGTGGAACTATTCCTCTAATCTCTGTGAGGCTAGCTTCATTTTTTTCCTAGTTTACGACGGTATCGTTTGTTAAACCGGTTGGATAACTTCGATACCTTTCGTCGCGGTTGCCGCTCCTCAGCATCCAACTAAACAAGTAGATGGTCACATTTGAAACACAAACATCCAAGTACCGTGCGTCGAGTGCGACTTGTTTTTACGTTAACACGGTCGAAACGTTTACCGCGTTTAGCTCTGATTGGTTAAGAGCTTGGAGCGGGCCAATCGGAGCGCGTCATAAACGTGTCGATCGCGTTATACGTGACAAACTCACACTTGGCACTCTGGACTGTTTGTGATGTGGGAACTGAGACAGCGGCCGTTTAAAATGTGCCTAAATTTTTAAATTGTTTGGTGAAGAACTTAGCCTTTTCCCGCAGCTTCGCCCGCGTGATGAAACTTGACCCGGATAGTTTATTTATGATAATAAATAATAATATTCCACAATTATCACGCAGAGCGTATAAGTATGTAGTTGTCTAGACACAAGTCTAGACAACTACATACTTATATATTTCTAAATATATACTTAATCTAAATAAATAAATTTCAAAAGCAATTACTATTATATCGATTTTGATGGAGGAAAAACCAAAAGCCACTAACTGTAAAAGAGAAATAAAATAATTTAGTCTTAGTGACTAAATTAATTTAGTCAGTAATTTAACCTAAGGGTTTTAAAATATAGGCAGCATTTAATTAATTTAAATTTAATATTATATTTTATAGTCTACAAATAAAGAGTTATTTCTTTGAATTACAGATGACCCGGTGAACTTCGTCCCGCCTAATAATAAGGATAACGCCATCTACTGGCATTACCAGAACAGCATAATTCATTTTATAATGACATTTTAATTATTGATGGCGTTGTACTCGGATTTTTTTTCGGATTTATTCCATTTTTTCTCACAATTTAAACCTTCCCTGGACTATCTCGAATATTTCAAGACCAAAATTAGCTAAATCGGTCCAGCCGTTTTTGAGTTTTAGCGAGACTAATGAACAGCTATTTTGTTTAAATTTTATATTAAACCTTAAATATATCTATAGAGCATTTACGTTGATGGATGAGCATTCATCTACAATTGTATGGAGAGAGTTTTTCGAACCTCTTTGGTACGTTTTGAAAAAAGTCCAACACTTGTATACAAACAAATATTTTAATAAATCTATAATATTTTTATTAAAGATTTACCGGGTTCACATCATTTTATACCATAAAAGCAGTAACCAGACTTCGTGATTCTAGTTTTGTATGCCTTCAAATCGAAAGTTTGGGATTTGAAACTCGCTTCAAGTAAATTAATTACTTTTCTGTTAAGAACTAAACTATTATTATTATTTATTTCGTCATCAACGAGGACGAAGTCACGGGAGGTTCCTATTTAAACTGAAAGAAAAATAAAACGTAGACAGACAGACACTACTTGATCACAGGTTCGCCCCTTGTAACCTACCTACTCCTGCTACTGGCGACCTGCGCAGTATAAACGCCTGCCTCACCCGTTAGGGTTCACTGGCCTGACGTTTATAAAGGCACATTTTAAACACTGACTCAGTTCATCAATTTCAGATGTTCCCGAAGAAACACCTGAAAATGTATGCCGTATTTCAGGCCGGGAGGAAAATTAGCGTTTTGTAAAAAAGTTGAAAGAAAGTTGATTTCATTACAGGTTTATTGTTTAGCGATAGCTTATTTATAATGAGAAAGATAACATACGGTATTTAACATTGGTAATTTTAATCGTTAAAACTTTTTGATATCTTTTTATTTTAATTTAATATTTAATAAGATTCTATGACACTTAAATTTGTAGGTAAGCTTTCAGTAAAATAAAGACTAGGAAGATTAATAAAACAAAAAATAAAGGTCTCGCAAAACAATCTACCTGTAATAAATGTAGCTTTCTTTGTAAAGGTTATACAAACAAACAACCATACATACTTTATACCCGTAAACTTTAGTAAAAATCGACATATCCACGTTATGTCTCAAGTTCATATTCAATACGATAGAAGTCGGTAGTTTGGGTATATTCATGGTTTTTCTTGGTTTAACTCTGGTTTCACAATTCACTAATACTAGTGAATCTTTGATAAAGATTTTTGATTGAGGGGAACACTAAATTCATAAACTTCCAAAATTAATTGGAAAGTTTTTTCCTCGTTCAGCTCACAGAATATTTTTACAGTAAAAACATAGAAGTCTGTGCCTTCACATGTTTTTATAACAATAGTTTATACCCGAAATCGAATCCGGGACTACACATTGCATGTGAACGTTTATCTGTACCGACCGCTGCCATTTTGAATACAAACGACAGACATAAAGTGGATAAGCCAAATATTAATTCGTTCGTTTTTTCTGAAGAACTTTACCAATACACCGCCGTGGGTTTTTTTTCTAGTTTCCCAACGACGCATGATTTACAAAAATCTAAAATTTTGGTCCAGAACAAATATCTGAAATACAATTATTTGCCTCGTGCGGGGCTCGAACCCGCGACCTTTAACATAAAGGCGAGGGTCGTAGAATCTTATGATTAAAGTTTATTAGAATCGCTTTATAAATAGCAAAGCAAGTAAACCGGGAAATCTTTCAGTTTTAATTTGTGTGGTAAATCTATTGTCAATTGAAGCACGCAGTATTTTGAAATTTAAAACAAACTGCATAGTATAGTCGACTTAAATTACCCGTACATTCTAATTGGTTTTGGTTTCCGCAGACAATCCATGGTGGACCATTTACCTGTATATTCAAATTATAGCAGTCATTTATGGACGGTTGTATAAAATGGCTTTAACACGACAAACTGTTGAAACAAACAACAACACTCACTTTATGGAGCTCTACATAATATCTACTCTCACTAACCAGTTGTTAAAAATGCTATAGATATTTTGACCAAAAAGCAATAATAAGGAGAAAGTTAAATTAATTTGAACTGAATTAAATAGAAAATAATCAAATGGAACAACAATTAAACTGAATTGAGTAGAATAATTCTAATAAAATAAATTGTATTGGATTGAATTAAAATAAATTGTGTTGAATTAAATTGAATTAGAATAAATTGTACTGAATTGAATGAAATAAAAATATTGATTTCAATTAAATGGAATTAAGATGAAATGAATTGAATTAAATTATAATAATTATGATTATAAAAATAAATTATTTTGTTATACACACCACAGTCCTTCACTTCAGTTATTCATGTGTTAAGATGTGGACATTGCATCCACATTAGTTTTTATAATCATAATTATTATAGTTTAATTCAATTCATTTCATGTTAATTCCATTTAATTTAAATCAATATATAATATATTCATGTGTTAAGATGTGGACATTGAAGTGGGTTACATGTTTGTGCATCTAGTTTTAAGGATTTTTTTTTGTATTTTCTCTAGCATGTAACTGTTTTTGTCCCCAATAAAATAAAATAAAAATAAAATCGACATATTTCAATTTGACCTGTTTTAGCAAACTATACATTTCCTTGACTTTCAACATTAAAATAAACCTTAAGAAAAAAATATCAATATAACCGGAATTTAAGAAAAGTTTTTTGGAATCTGAAATCAATCCACCACATCGGAATAAAACTGAAAATTTCCCGGTATACGAAACCTTACCTCTCCTCCTAAAAAAAGAACTTAATTATTTCCGTGTTTTCGCCTGCTTTCTTACCTTGATCGCCTGTGGTGGCGCCTTCTTCTTAGACGCCGGTTTCTTCGTCTCTTTCGCCACGTTGTTTTCGTACGGAGTAAACGCGCAGGGAAGCACTCTACGGTGTCTAAGACAGAAGATACAATGGCTTGAGAATCATTTATATTATACTAGCTTTTGCACGCGACTTCGTCCGCGTGAATGTCGGTTATTGCGGACACGAAGTCGAAGTAAAAGCCAAAAAAAAGTAGCCTGTTTTCTTCCTTGGGAGTCAAGTTTACTCTGTATCAAATTTCATTCAAATCGGTTCTGTAATTTTACAGTGAAGGCGTCACAGACAGACAAAGTTTAAACTTTAAATTTATAATATTTGCCATTTGGAATGAGTGTTTTAAATTGACTGCCAGCTGGAAAACAGCTGGCACGAGAGATGCCCTTTCGGTACGCGCACGCTCAGCGCAATTTTATTGTATCGTTCTGTACTATTTTTTCTTTTTTATTTAGTATTTATTGCCGTTGTATTGTGTCTGCCTCCGAATAACAAATCGGATGAGGATATCAGGTCCAGGCACCTGTCAAAACACTTATTTTTATATTCGTTAAATTGTAGTGAAGGTTATATTTGTGCCATAACTTGTGTTTTCAAAGGTGAAGAACCTCTTACCTAACTGGAGCCAACTGTTGGCTTGAATTTTCCTGAAAACCTTCATGTCTGATTTGTTTATTAACTCAAAAGTCAATACGCATAGGTATTATGGCGATCTTAAGAAATGGGTCACGAAATGACAATGATACAAAACATATTATCAGAAAAGATCCTACTCGACTACAAAAAAGCCAAAACGAAACGTGGTAAACCTAAATAATATTAAGATTAAAACACAATTTTCGCAAAAAAATAATTAAAAAAACATTTCCAAAGTTATCACACGACAACATTTTGTAGCGATTCAAACTGCTTCGCTATTTTAGTACTACTACACGCTGCTTCGCGTTTATTTTAGTTCTTGTTATTTTTTATGGTGTGCGCTGTTTGACGCTAACAAATTCTTATTCTTTTTTCTATTTATTTTATAGAATAAACATACATATATAATACGTTTTTTATTGATATAAACCAGTGCTTGACTGCGATCCCACCTGATGGTAAGCAGTGATGCAATCATTGATGGTTTATTAAGAGCCTATTCACTATTTGGCGATAAAGACGCAATCTTAGGACTAACTTACAGATTAGAAACATTTTCTATGAAAAATATGCGCCACGTCCGCGGAAAACGGCCGAACGCTCAGTACGAGCAATTTATTTATTTATTTTATTTAAACAGAACGGCCGAAGCATTTAAACACATACAGAAAAAATATAAAACAATAATTAAAATTAAAAACAGACAAGTCAGAAGTCACGCAGGACTTTTATGGGGACCTATTTAATAAATATTACACACAATCATACATTCATCTCACAAAATTTCATACATTCTGCGATGAAGCGAGCAAAGTAAAAGGAGGCATCGTGATTGGAGAATCGCTACAAAATGACGCCGCGTGTAACCGCCTTAAGAACCGATTCACACTGGAGTGGCGGCGGCGGCGGGCACGCTGCTGTCGAGACGCGCGTGCCGCGTGGCCGGGAGCAGCCTCGCTCGCAGCACCGCGGCCGCCCACGCATTGTATTTCATATTTTCAACCAATACTGATCTTTTAGTTATACGGATAAAGTTCCAAATTATTTCACATTGAACGTCACAGCCAGCCGCTGTCATTTCGGTATGAATCGGCCCTTATAGGTACAGAGTTACAGACAAACATAACAACATTTGATCCACTCCGACGATTCTTAATAGAAATAATAGACAAGATTTTTAATTTCTCCAAATAATAAACGTACAAGCTTTTTCAAAATGATAGTCACAAAAAAATAAATGAAGAAATGATGAGATGGCCAGATGATGATGAGAGGATCCCATAGCCAAGTGCCGCATATCTTCGCCAGTTCTTCACGCCCCCCGTACATGAGCTCAGACCCCTTTCACATTCCAACTTGGGGGGGAATGCGTACGCCGCCTAAATTGCAATGTGATAGGGCCCTTGTGAGCGCTACGAGGTAGGGCAAGGCAGTGTTGTAGCTGGAAGTGATCATGAAATGTATGCTTTGAAATAAAACAAGCAAAAAAATACAAATGCAGTCTGTGTGGAAGCATGATGAATATATGAAACCTTATTCGTAAAAATTGAGTGAGTAACCATTTTATCAACAAACTGTAAAGGATTAATAGCGTGTTGTTCCTACCGCTCCTCCTCATACCAATATTTTAAATGCTAATTCATATAAAACCCATTTTGAATTAATGTAATTTAAAAACCCATTTTGATAGTGTTCTCAGAAATAGGTTTACATTGTGTTATAAGTTGTATAAGGTGAGGTATTAAGGTAGTGGTAGCCAGAGAAATTAAAAAAAAATTAAAGTCCTTTTTTTTTGCATTTGCCGGTCAGTGTCTATTTGTATGTTGGTTAAAATATGATTTGCGACTGTAACATGTTTTTACAAGGCTCTTAGTTCATCTAAGGCCGCGTCCCCACTTGGTCGTGATGACAGATAATCGTGTTTATTTTTATTACCCTGTGTGTACACAAATAAACTTTTTGTATTTTTATAAGTGTTGTGGCTTAATTATTTAATAATAATCATTTTATTTCAGGTAAACATTACCTTAACTAACTATCATAAATGCCTTATTGACTAACATACATAACTAAATTAAATTAAAATGGAGGGCATCACATATGTCTATTAATACTGTAATATGAAAATATTGTAAACAATCACTTTTTTAAAAGAGTAACCCACACGAGTTTCTTGCCGGTTCTTCTCCATAAGAAACGACCAATTTGGAACCGTGCACTAGCTTCTGACGTTTTATAAGTGCCCATGTAGGCCTATGTGAAATAAAAACTTTTGACTTTGACTTGACATAGGACAATATGATTATCTGTCGTCTACGACTTGTTTTGCGGTGACAATAGATTGTCATGATAGTGGGAACGGCTAGCACGACAATCGTAAAACAGATGTAAATTTGTCAAAACTAAACCGTGACGGTAAATCATGTGACATTGTTGCGTTTATCTGTCGTGGCCACGACAAACAGTTGTTATAATGGGAACAACTAGAGACGATAGTCGTCCCGACGATAAATTAACCGTTACGACACAGCGGGAACGCGACCTCACACTATTGAATGGCATGGCATAGGTAGTCATTCAATAGGGTTAGCTGAATGCAAAAATTAAAAAAAAAAAACCCTGACTACCCTTTCTTTTTTAAGGTGCGGGAGCGAGAGGGCGTGTCAGACTTTTACTGACTAAAACCACACCTATGTTCCCTCTTTACCTTACGTTCCAGGACCCCGGGTTTCCCTTTCGGAAGCCAACCCACGGTTCCAGCAGGCTTCGGCCCTGCTGAGCCCCTACGGTTTTGCTGACATCTTTTTGAGGCATAGAACACTACGCGCCGTCGACGACTCGGGCTCGGTCCGGACAGCGAGCTACCCATTGCTCGCCGTCCGTAAACCCACGCCTACGGTTCGCGAGCTTCCCTGCCGCTTCGCCCTTATAAAATATTGTATAAAAATTAAACACTGAGAAATAGCCAATAATATATTTGACTTACTTGTGATAAGGTAGTAGCGCAGTACTGATGGTGGGCGGCATTTTGGCCATCTGTGACTCATCTACCTCAATCAGCTGATCGCTGTCGAAGTTGAGCAGAAGCGAGTGTTGTTGCTGGGCGGACCGAGGACACATCAGCATGGCATTGGCGCCGTGACTTGGCTGAAGGCAAAAAAAGGAAGGATTAACCCCGCGTTCCGAATTGCGATATCAGCGCTGTCAGCGCGTCAACAAATCGCCTGATGTATAAGTTTACAGTAATTCGGAACGACGTTAGCGCGCTGACATCGATCATATCGCAATTCGGAACGCGGCGGGGTACAAGGAGCTGAACTTTTGGTTCAGCTGCATGTCTACGTTTAGACAAGGGATGGATCCACAATATCGCAACTTTTACTAGCTTTTCTGAAACTAACGTTTGCGAAGTTTTCTAACATTTTAAAAAATATATTAAACTAGCTACTGCCAGCGTCTTCGCCCACGTAAAAGTAGAAAATTGTCCCAAGTGGACAGTTGCATACTCCCGAGATAATAATAATAATTGTAAGTGCTTTTTCAGGACTTGTCTACCCTTGTACCAAATGCAAATCCGCCGTTCGAGCGTGAAGAAGTGTGATTTTTAGAAAACAAACCTTTAGGGACTAATTACGTACGCTTTTTTGAGGTCACTGTCAGACTTTTACTGACTAAAACGCATTTATGTTCTTTTTAACTGCCCCTTGTGTACCAGGGCCATGTCAAGTCTTTCGAACACGCGCTGCCGACTCAGGCTTGGCTTTTACCTGCCGGCGAGCTACCCATTGCTCGCCGACCGTATGCCCGCGTAAACACGCTTGCATTTTTGTCTTTTAGCGGCAGCGCTTGGTGTAATTTGTCACATAGGTTTTCATAAAATTTTATTAAGTGCCCAATACACGAACGGAAATGATACAACTAATCTCTATAAGTTCTTCAATGGTGCTAGTCTTAATGAAATCCACAACTCACTAGCAAAAAGTTAATATTGGTTCGTGAAAATAACATTATTTGGAAAGAAGAATTCAAAATGGCTGCCGTTTATATTGACCTACCTCATGCTGCAGTACATAGTGTCCAGGCCTCAGGTCCTGCAGCTGACTGAGAGCAGTGTGTATTGTGCTGATGACCTGGCGCGTCACATCAGGGTGTTTCTCGGTGAACGTTTCCGCAGATAGTTTCTCGAAGGTCACCACTTCACCTGTCGGGCCGTCTAAGCGAACTGTGCGGGAAAAATTGCAGTCAAGTTTCAATCAATCAATCAATCAATCAATCAAACTTTATTTGTGAACATAGGTATTACAATAAAGGTCTTATATAAACATTTTAGTCGTGCTCTATGTCCTACCAATGAAATTGGTGTACAAATATAATAGTCTTTTAATGAGTAATAAGTCTGAATCCATACAATGCAATGTCAAATCATAGTAGTTAATGTCAAATAAATGTAATATTAAGAACAAATAAATTATAATTAATTTCAAATACATGTCAATAGTAATATAGTAAATAATGTCAAATAAATGTTATATTAAAAACAAATAAATTAATAAATTATAATCAATTTCAAATACATGTCAATGGTAATAGTAAATAGTAAATAGTTTAGCTAAGAGAAAGCCTGAATGGGTACTCGCAGAGACCAGGGAAGCATGGCTCAAACGGGAGGAGACATATTAGAAACAGTAGTGGCTAGAACGAAGCTGATAAGGACTGAAGCAAAATAATCTGAAAATCGAAAGCTACGTTAAGACACCAAGAGACGTAGGTGATATTTCTGCAGGTTCTTAATTCAAAAATTTCTATGGAGAATTTGAATATAGAATCTGCTAACCACTATTTAAACTAAAGCCTACTATCCACGGACGCGTAACTTCATAGACGCGTAGTCGTCATTATACGCTTGATGTAGGCCTGCTCACAGCTTACATACAAAACTATGAAACTCTGTCGACGAAGCTGTGGCGGATAAAGCCAGCGCGGGGTCTGATTCGACCAAGGGGCCCCTGTACTAAACCTATTTAGTACTATTATTTGCACTCTAATTCTCAATCATCCAGTGGATTTTAAGATTGGGTAAGGTACGTAGAAATTACGGTGGGTAATGAGGGAAATCTAAGAGATTGACTGTCATATTCAATGAAATAATCAGCTGTATTCACATTTCAATATATAATTTCGATCGTTCAAGTTCAGGATTCCAGAACGCGCGGTGCCCCCGAACGCGTGGGGCCTGTAGCATTTGCTACTCTTGCTTCATGGCTAATCCGCCACTGCGACGAAACCGCAACGACACGACGTTGCCGCTTCGTCGACAGTTTCACCAAGCGTATAATGGCGAATACGCGTCTATGAAGCTACGCGTCCGCGGTCAGTAGGCCTAAGCATTATGGACATATCTCGACGAAAAGCAATTAAGGGAGATCCTTCAAAGTTGCCCGCGAAATTTAATTTTTCTTACGATGTTTGCATTTTGCAGTCACGTTGTATATTGATTAAAATATGATTGGCGGCCGTAACCCGTATTTATTTAAGGAATTATAATCGTTAAATTATCAATACAACCCTTTCAGTTCGTCTTACTCTATTGACTGGCAAAAAAAAAACATCTTAACCCCTCGAGCGCCGGTAGTACAACTAGAAAAATGCTCCAAGTGCCGTTCGTACATACGCCTGTACAATATCGATCGACCGACATTGGTCGCTCTATATCTGTTTGTTTGTTCGTGGCAACACATTCTACATATATTTAACAGACATACCATTTAGTAAAGAAGCTTTTTTTCTTAGTGCGAGAGATAGCGCCGCACTCCGCACGGCGTCGGGAGACTGTTCGCTCGCTCCCAAGTCTATCTGGTATTCTGGCAGCGGTTCTAATATTAATTCCTCTGTTTTATCCTGTATGAGAGAAAAAGGAACATTAACACTGTGAATATAGGATGAGTAGATGATCTTTTAGGTCTGGGCCGTGTCTTCAATGGTGTACTATCCAAACCAATCCAAAATATATTTGTTTTTCAAACAGAAGGTATTATGATAACTTTACCTACAAAAAGTTTTAGTCCTAGATTTGATTACCGGTTTGGGTTAGTTTTTTTTTTATTACAAATTCGTAGCAGTCCGGAATTTATACATGCAACCGATTGACGGCAATAGGCTGACGGGACATCAACATTTTCTATTTTCACATAAAGTGAATGTTGGCGAATTTGAACACCAAAACGTATAAAACTTGTACTCACCTTAGCTTTGTGTGGACTATGAATGATTATGTCTAGCTTTTCATTTGTACCCTCTTTACTGAACTGCCATTTCCTGAATGATCGCCGAGGAGGCTTCTCATAAACTGTGCCTGAGAATAATGATACTTATATTTACAATGCTGTGGTATTTTAATAAAAGTCACACAATTAAATAGTTTTTTTTTTTTAATCTTTGTCCTACACTAGTAATAATACGTTACAAACATGTAAACTCACATCCACAAGATACCTAGACCCGGAAAACCTATCTGAAGTCTATATAAACATTTGTTTTGAGCGGGAATCGAACCCGCGACAGACAGCGCAGCAGGCGATCGTTCAAACATTACGCCGACCGACCGTGCCGTTCGCCTGCATTTAAATTAAAACACATTAAAATTTTGCAGCATTAAGGTTTGTTTTTCCACAAAGGCAATATGAACACTTAAATATCCAACAAATAATTGTAGAATAGGGATTACTTTCAAGACAAGAATCAACAAGAAGTATAGTTAAGTAAAAAGCTTTCGCTTGTAGCACTAAGACTCAGTATGCTAACACTCAAATCAACTTATGTTTCAATTTCTTGTAAACAGCAGAAGTATGGACCTACCTTTGCAAGTACAGCTATATACTCCAATATCAGGCACAACAAGACACTCTTCCTTGACTTTTTTATGGGCAATCCTCTTGGGGTGCCCCCCATTGGGTAAAATGGGGCACTCCTCACTGGGTTTTCTACTCGCAGATATTGTGAGGGAATCAATAAGCATGATGGGGTAGTCATCACCGAGATTACTACTTGTAGCACCCGTGAGGTTTCCGGTGCTCTCTTGACCACCTAGACGCGCCGATCTTCGCGGGACAGCTTCAGTCTTTCCTTTCATACTTTTCTTGGCTGGTGGCGACCCAAAACTTAAAGCTTTTGGTGAACCAAAACTTGTATCTGGTGACGCTAAGCTTGGCGAGGCTAATCCTGCTTTGGGTGACCTAAGACTTGCAGTTGGTGAAGTAAATCCTGCTTTTGGTGAACGAAGGTTTTCTGCTGGTGGGGCAAATCCTGCTTTGGGTGAACGAAGACCCTCACGTGGTGGAGAAAATGCAGCTTTTGGTGAACTATAACTAGCAGTTGGTGAAGGAAGCCCAGATTTGGGTGAAGGCAGTCCGGCTTTGGGTGAAGAAAGACTAGCACTTGGTGGGGCCGATTCTGCTTTGGGTGAATGAAGACTTGCACTTGGTGAAATAATTCCTGCATAGGTTGTATGCAGTAGTGAAACCGTCTGAACACTAGGTGGAGAAAAACCTGCGAATTCTGGTTCTGCCATATCTACGTCGCCTCCTGAAAAAAAAAAAAAAACTACATATATATAATATATATAGAACAAGCACTTCGTATTTTGAATTTCTGACGGTAGGGTTGGACTGCATTGTAAGTAGCGAGTAAATCTCTAGCCAAACTAAAGCGAAACTCGCGCAGGATGCTAGACGAAATTTACTCTCATTGATTATGTCTACTAACTTGTATGGTGGTGCAATAGTCACGTAATTTTCTAATCTTTGATAGGATCGACCGACGCGTGAAGTTGCGACTCAAGTCCTGCGCGGAGTTCGCTGCATTGAGGTCAGAGTTTTATGAAATGGGTGTATTTCAGAGGAAGACTATAAGTATACTGCTAAGAGTGTAAAATGGTTTTTTTTTTTTTAAAATATCATCTGTTTTTTAAGAACTGTGTCCAGAAAGAGACCACACTATACAACATCGTTGGGTGTAAAAGAGATGAAACATACCTGTATCAATAAATAGTTTGTTGTCCTCATCGTCACTGCTCATGTCCAAGTCTTGTACAGGCTTGGCAGGTAATTTTAGTTTGGAAGAAGCAAGTATTCCTTTCCTTTTAACTCTGCTTCTAGTTATCTCACATATCTTCTCTTTCTCTGACGACCTGATAAGCATATTGTATACCATATTATCAATATCGATGAAATGGGATAACTTAAAATATTTGCTACAGTTGTTATGTTTCACCACTTCTTCTTCACGGGGCATTATGCCACCAACAAACAGCTCTACAACATGGGGCTAGCAAGCGACCCGACTTGCAGGATCTGTGGAGAGGCAGAGGAGAATATGCTACACTTACTGTGCGACTGTGCAGCACTAGGCTCCAAAAGACTAGAGTATCTGGGCCAACCATTTCCTAGACCAGAGGACTATAGGCTCAGCCCCATCAAGGCCATACTGGGACTCATGACGAAGGTGCACGGAGGGCTGGGGTTTGAGTAGAAGGGAGGGGGACTAGCACAAAAGATCCAGAAGGGTCGAAGTGCTCTGGTTTTAAGGCCAGCCCCACATCAAGATAAGAAGAAGAAGATATGTTTCACCAAGGCAGGTTGGCTTTGGATCCGTCGGCTAGTTAAATTACCTATACTTTTTCTGTTACGCACACAGAAAAAAGCGCTCGGTGTTATAGAAAATATCTTACACAGGCAAAAACGATGGGTTGGTGCATCACACACAAATCTAAGACCAAACCGCCCTAGTGAAATAGTATACCTATAAAAGGATCTTGTTGTCGTGATCGTCGTTTGACAACCGTCGCATCGCTGTGGCAACGATTCCACTGTATTCTAGGTATAACTAGCTTCTGCCAGCGTCCCTAAGTCACTCAGTGCCGGATGAACCACGTGGCAAGTGTAGCAAAAGCTACGGGGCCCGCACATTAGGGTGGGCCCCGCTTGGATGTAAAAAAAAGTCAAGGTACCTGTACCATATGAACTCTAATCGCTTCCGAATTATCCATCAAGACAATGCAGGTAATATCCATTTTTTTTGTATGTGGGATAATCATCCAACGACAACCCCCGCTCTTGGGCGGGGCGTGAGGGTATGTCTGACTTTTACTGACTAAAAACTCACTCCTTCGTTGCATTTCATACTAGGGCCGGGTCTTCCTTTCAGAAGCAGACCCTTGGCCCCAGTACGTTTCGACCCTGTTGGGCCCCTACGCATGCTGACATCACCTTGAGGATGTAATACCCATGGACCCATCGCTACCTAAGAGCCCTGAGGCCTGTTTGAAAAATAAATTAAAGGAGTTTTAAGTTGTTATCATTTACGAAGATTTTGGGGGCCCTTTGGTAAAATTTGCTACAGGCTGCATGCTGGCTTAATCCAGCACCAATGTCACTAAAGTACCATTCTACTGGTGAAAGAATTCGATCGATTCGGAAGAAAATCGATCCTTTTGTTTTTGAGTTTATTCATTACAAACACTAACAAAAATATAGATAATGAAAATATCGCCACGATTCACTCGTTGGTGAGGTGGAGGCGGTGCAGAAGTCTAAGGTATACAGGGTAAGTTAGTCTTAACAAAAGTTAAATGAGTAAACTCACGGTATCAGCGCATTTTCTAACAGATGTCGGTAGGCCTTGTACGCCCTCATATGTGCAGATTCCTTGTGCACTGAGAACTCGCTGTCCAGTACCATCACGTTCACTTTCTTACCGTCTGAATACAAAAACTATATGTTTATACATAAAATTTATATATATGTCAATAAAGCTAGAACTACATTAGACCGGCGCACACGTGTAACACGTCTCGAGGCGTGTATCAAGTGTAGCTCTAGCATAATTTAACTGCCGATGGTCATAAACTGCGGTCGTTGGTACCGGTTGTCATACGTAGAACTTTGACGCACTATTGCCCGCGCTCAGTCTCCACTCCCTCTCACTTTGGCTGCACTAAATGATCTTTTGAATTCTTATCCAACAAAGGATCTTTTTGCGGATGAATGGAAGATGATTTTATTGGCATGTCAGAAGTTCTGCGAGAGGATTGATGTACATGTTGTTTATAATTTATCAATTTTTTGTTTAATTACTGTAATTGGTTGTCTAACTGTTGTAATTAATTAAAATAAATAGAATTGACAGACGTTACAGGTAGTCAAATGACAGAAAGTGTGACCATCAATATATCCAAGGATCAGTGTTGCCCAGTTGCTGGGTTGTGGAAGTCTGATAGGCAGTCGCTCCATGCAAAATACTAGTATTAAGCCGCATTTGGTCAGGGGGCGTTCAAGTATTATGTAACGCAAATTTTGAAGATTTTTTGATCCCCCTCCCCCCATGTAACGCGCCATAACGTTTTCCTGTACCCCCTTGCCCCGTAAACGTTACGTAATACCCAACTGACGATATTTTACCCAAATGTCACTAAACCATAAACGAAAAGGGCTGCCAACTTGGGAGATTTTAATACCCTAGTTTTTTTTTTATTTAAATAAAAACATTGTTACGTAACGCGTTGTTCGAACCCTTCTCCTGCCCCTCCTCCCCAAATTGCATTACGTAATACTTGCATGCCGCCTTAGACTGGAAGCTGTCCCTAAAAATAGTTGGAAAAAATGTAGGGAGTGATGATTGTCGTAAACTGCGAAAATCAGATGACAGGAGATACTCGTAAATAAATAGAGGCTATAGAAACCTGATACTATATTTCGTCTCAAACGTTTTATATTGCTTTAAGTAAAACAGTTCGTGATTCAAGGTAGAACTGCACTGCGCAAACGTCTGCCACGTACGCCGATCTGGGCGCGTCGGTTTTCATAAATTTTATATGGAAACTAGACTTGTAGAGCTACACTTGATACACGCCACGCGACGTCGTTCTACGTACAAATCTGGCATATTACACGTGTGCTTCGGTCTAATGTAGTTCTAGCTTTATCTTCTTAAAATAGTGCTAAGAAGAGTTGGAGCTATAAAAATAACATAAATTGACAACTTTACCATTTTACAAAATCATCCTTAATGGCACAAAAGATGGCATTTTACTCCAATGGTAGGTAGAAGCATAATATATTTATCCAGTTAGAACTCACCAGCTCCAATAGTGTCGCATACAGAGAGAGGTAGCAGCCAGTGTCTGTTCCACTGCGTTAGACACTTGAGAGCATTCTCACTTGCTACATATTGTGAGTCATTGTTCAAGGCAAATGTTGCCAGTTCACGGTGAATCTCTGTGATTGGTAGCATTGATAGTGCTTCTTCATCTGCAAATAGAGAAAATAAATGTAATGGCAGGTTGACAAAGCAAGAATTGCATAAAAATACTTATTATATTTACTAAGGATGACAGTAAGGGTAGCATAAGTTTTAGATTTAACAGCCTAGTTGGTCTAGAAATTGCAAGTTCTATTTCTAACTCGAGGAAACTTTCATTAGATTTTCTATCTGGAATTTCACAGTAGCAGCCTAGACTTGCTTTGTGCCTTTATGGAATAAGTACAGGTGTTGATTTGTAAGATTTTCATGTCTAATTGATTTTCTTGTATGTCTGAATGAACAAAACCCCATGTCTGACTATCTATGCATTTAACACAGTTGAATTTATTTTTTTCTAATGGATCAATTCAGTTAATTCAGAGTGAAACCTAAACACAGACGCGTAACTTTAGGGGGTATAATAAAAAAAAAAAACAAAAATTGTTTTCGAATTGTACTATGCGACATATTATTTAAATAAACAGCTTATTGTAAAGTATATCTAACATTTAATATTATAAACCTGCTTTAGGTGAAACAGTATTCTGTTTTAGATGAACAAAGACTTGCAGTAGGTGGGGTAAATCGTGCATTGGCGAAATGAAAACATTCTGTTGGTGGGGAAAATCCTGCTTTGTTTTTTTTTTGCTTTGATGGAAAAAAGGTATGCTATTGGCAAGGCAAATCCTTGCTGCTTAGATTACAGGACATCAAGGAGTTTGACAAGTTTCTTTTGCAACCATTTCTATTAGATTGCAGTTCTTCTGTAATATATATCAGACCTCTTCTAATAATGTCAGATAGAGAAGGAATACAAAAACTTATGGTAAACTTACTTGGCAATACTATTTGATATGGATGTTTCTGGCAAGGCTCTGGCACTGTGCATGGTGTGATGATGTTGAACTGCTTCTCAATTTTATCTGGAATCTGAACCTGCGGCATCTCAGCTAAACTGACCTGCAAATAGTATGGCTGGTTAGTGTTTACTGTAATTTTTGCTAAACAAAATAATCATTGGATACATTTAGACCTTTAGAAATAATAATAATAAAAAAATATAACTTTATTACATATTATTTTGGCTTAAATTGCATGTCAAAGAGTTTCCATTTAGGCATAAAAATGCCTGTAGTTGAAGGCTCTGCACTTCCCCTACAGTACCAATATACAGCTAGATAAATAACAAAAAGGAAAAAAAAGTAACAAAGAAAAAACAATTAATTGTATATGTGCGTGAGCGTGTTTGGGTGTATCAGTGTATGTGCGTGGAAGAGAAGATACATCACTACATAGTATAAAATAAAGTCGCTTCTCGCTGTCTGTCCCTATGTATGCTTAGATCTTTAAAACTAAGCAACGGATTTTAATGCGGTTTTTTTAAATAGAGTTATTCAAGAGAAAGGTTTATATCTATAATACATGCATAATATAGAAAAGAAATACTGATCATTTTAGAGGTGTCTAATGTGATGTCGTAATAAAATTCAACTTAATTTTTTTGCGCTTACATTGCAAACGCTGGCTGAAATCTACGAGATAAATCAAAATAATTTACTACGGTATTATACACCTTAAAAGTCCGCGATGGTATGTGTCTATCTCTTAGGGATAACCCACAATAACCAGTACAGGATACTCCATCTCGTTTAGCTCTTCAATCCCCGTATGTGACAGAAGAGCTGAAGAGATGGAGTATTTGGTCGTGATTAACGAATCCAATCCCAAATCAATTGAAGTCAACAATCCAGCGCAATTAAAGTAGTAACATACCAAAAAAAATGGTCAATAGCGAGACGGTTTTGCGCATCGACGGTTTCGTATAAACTCACCTATGTAAAGTGCATGTAAAGTTCTTACATCACTAATTAATGAGGCTGCGCTGGGTCTAGTAAATAATCAGAACAGCACTTCAGGTTGTTTAAACCCAATTTTCTTATAAATAAAATTTCAATCCCGCAGACGTGCATCCCGCATTTCTGACCCCGCAATAAAGTTACGGGATCCCGCGTTTGCTGGATTGGATTCCCTAGTCGTGAATGTGCGACTGTGGCGGAATGAACACGAGTGTTTGGCGGATATATGCGATGTAGGTGGTTAAACGGTTAAGGAACACTTGTTATAAATCATACCTATTTATTTTTTATATACTCCTAAATCTGCAATTAGTTTCACTATTTTTAGCAGGTATGTTGAAGTTTGAATTTGTGGCAACTTAGTTATGAAAGCTGGCTCAAATATATTATATTTTTGAGCCGTTTGGGGTTGAAACTCTTGGGTCGTGGGGTCCGAGTGCTCATAAGCTTTTCAAAGAACTATCTAGACGCTTAGTTGACACTTCGCGTGACCCAAGGGCTGGCTTTTACCTCGGTCAGAGATTAAGCATTGCCATACAACGTGGCAATGCCGCCAGCCTTTTGGGCACACTTCCAGTCGACAGCGATGCGGAGGAATTTTGACGCCATATTTCAGCTAGTAGTTTTTGTCTTTAGTGTATATATAGTTTTAATTAGTTAAGTGATTTTTTATCATGCATAATTATATTAAAGAGTAGCTGTTCGTGTCATTATGAAAGCTGAAAATAAGGAACTTTTTACAGTATACTCACTTTGATCAACTCCTCCTTAAGGACAGCATCGCAGTTGTTTTTTCGACTCTCTAACGATATTTGAGCAGCTAAATCGTACTGTTTCGGTAAGGCCTGCATCCGCTGCGCTTTCATTTTGAACTCCGCCTCGTACACTCTTTCCACGGCGGGCTTTGGACGTAACGCCCGGATGCAATGGTCAGCGGCCCACAGGGACTTTGCCCATTCTTTATAGGCTTCTTGTTCTTTTAGGTATGTTTCTTTTGCAGCCTGAATTGTTTTGGAGTTACATTTGAATATTTTATCACACAGTACTACCAATAAAATGAGTACCTACTGAAATAATAGCGTTTCTTTTTCCAAATTACTTGTTAAGTGTCTTTAGCTTGTTATCAATACTGATTGTTAACCTTATTTGAAATTACGACTTTGGACTGATAAAAGCCTTACCACTATAGAACCGCGGGCGTCCCAAATTTAACCCATTTAGATTTTCTTCTCTCTAGTATGTTTTATTATGTGTAAAATTGAAATATTTTTTAAGACTTTTTTATTTTAATAATCAACATACAACTTGATTAAAGAAAAAAGTTACAGGCTTTCACATTAAACACTAGAATTAAAATATTGAAACACTTACTTCAAAATCTTTAAAATCCTTTCTGATTGGTTTGCCTAGGACCAGATCTTCCAAGACAGTGGGGTACTCTAGACTGAGAATCTTTAAAAACTGAATGTGCTGTTGTGGAGTCAATTCTGACAGCCTGGGGTACAGAGCCACTGGTCGAAGACATGGCACAAATGTTTTATGTTTTTGTTGCTAAAAAAGAACATAAAGAAATTGAGTTTTACATAATTTAGGTTCCACAAGCCTCTTTCGTTATGAAACAGCAAGATGTAGCCCAACTTGCAAAATAGCCATAAGAATAATCCGTAATAAGAGTTTAGACCTTATAAAAGGTTTATATCTGTCTTGGCAAAGATTGGATACTTATAGTAATAATTTTTAAATAAATTAATTAAAAGATATTCGGCAAATGTATATATTCACTTGTTTATCAAAAACATGTCTTTTTGAAAATAATATAAAGTCTAATCTGCCTACTGATAAAAATATAAGGCACCTTATAAGACGTATTGCAGTAAAAGACACTTGTAAGTGTATTAGTTCTTACAAAAGCATTATCAAGATTAATATAAATGAAAAAGCACTTAATGAAACCATCATACAACTTATAATGGCAAATAATTTTACAAGGGGCCCCCAATTCCATACTTACAGACATTTAGAAGTGTGTTATAAGAGACATTTTGCTAGTTGGGACAGCAGTGTACCTCAGGAACATGATGAATAAAATTTTGAGAATAGTTTTATTGTGCATACAGCAAAACAGTGAATTTCTGGTAGCTATAACCTAGACTTTAAATCAAAAGAGAATGTATAATTTCTAGACTCACATCAACTTTTGCGATTAGGTGAGATGGTAAGCATGAGTAGAATATAAAAAAATGGTGCGTGAAGTTAGAAGGGGTCTCTACATATCGCACCCCCGGTTTTTTTTTTTTTTTCGGGTGGGAAATTCATCTAATGACAACCCCCGCTCTTGGGCGGAGCGGGAGATAGTGTCTGAATTTTACTGACTAAAAACCCACTCCTGTTCCTTCTTTGCCATTTTTGTTCCAGGGCCCCAGTGGTCACTTTCGCATCACCCATGGCCCCAGTAGGCCTCGTCTCTGCTGGGCCCCTACGACTGCTGACATCTCCTTGAGGCGCTCGTGGAACACTACACGCCGTCGACGACTTGGGCTCGGTCCGGACAGTTACCGGACGATCGGACAGCGAGCCACCGTATCGCACCCCCGGTGCGACACTATCACTTTTGCAAAAAATGCAAAAATGAGTTAAATATCTAAAAATGATCATATAGCACCCCTTTACTTGGTGCGATAACATTACTTTTGTAGTACACATAGTTTCCGGATGAGGGCGTGAGTATCATTGCCGTTTTGACGCGAATCTCTCGTCGCTAGGAGCAACATCGTTTTTAAATGCTTCTCCTGAAAAACTACATTTTTGCATAAGTGACAGTGTCGCACCAGGGGTGCGATATACACTCATATTAGGCACATAAATCCAGCACCTGTAATCGCTGTCCTAGACAGGAGGCCTGAGTCCCAGCAATGGGGACATTATAAATGCTGATTATGCCTGCTTATCCACAATGATCCAAGTCCAGAAGATTAACAGGTAAGTTACTGGTGCTTGTTCTACATGTACAAAACTTACATGTACTTTATTAAAATAAACTTACCAGTTTATTGTTCTTGAAGATTTGATCCCAGTTTATATTGTTAGGTGTGTCATCCTCAGAGTCACTAGACACCAGGGGGTCATAGAACTGGTTTCTAAGTAACCTCTCTGTGGCACAGCGATCTACGTCATCCTCTCTTAGGAAATAGGCAGTTCTCTCTTCCCTGTCGTACCTGTAACCAATTCCCATGTGTTTTGTAAAGAACTTCCATGTACTGGTACATACTGCCATGTCAGTGTCAAGTTTCGTAATCGTTTTTTAGGCATTGAGGTTTGATCTTTATTTAAAAAAGGAGAAACTGACTGACTGACATATGAATTAACAGTCGAAACTACTGGGACTGTGAGTGCAAAATTTTGTATGTTTCTTTCTATGATGTAGGTGAGCACTAAAAGAGTATTGTCCAAAATTCACCCCCTAGGGGGCTGAAATAGGGGTCCAATATTCATAGGGAAAAACCTACTTTCACAAGGCGAAGTCGCCGGAAGAACCTTGTTGACTGATAAACCTTTAGACTTTCTCATTTATAATAGCAGGGAGTAGAATTTTTGGTTTAAAGTAAAGCGCAAACTTTACAGTAAACCAAAAATTCTACTCCTTTTTCGTTTAGATGTCATAACTACAGGTGGCATTGGTCGCATGGCTAGATAATTTTATTATCAATTTTTAACTATAATTCGGTTTCCAGTTTCCAATCCAGTTACCACAGTTTTTATTTTATAAGAATTGCTAATTTTCATACTTATTGATTCAGATTTCGCTTGGGCGCAGACACTTAAATATATCCAAAAATAGTTTAAATGAGATGATTTTTTTTAAATTCTTTTTTTTCACATAATACTTAATAGCTACCCCAACTGGAACCCAATTCATTTTAACGGAGAACACCTTCTCAGGCCTGTGCAAATTTTATATCACGCTATTGGGTCCAAACTTTACAATTATCGTGGTCCGTGAGACTGTGAATTGTTGTCAATCAAGGGAGTAAAAACGTGTTTGTGTGTATAGTATGAATGGTGGATTGTGGATAAATCTAAAATAAATGAAGATGGGAGATATTTCATAACTTCCATTGGGATGTCATTCATTTGAATTGTCTGAGATAATTTTATTATCAATTTTTAACTACAATTCAGTATCCAGTTTTTTTTTTATTAGAATTGCTAATTGTCATACTTATTGATTTAGATTTCGCTTGGGCGCAGACACTTAAAAATATCCAAAAATAGTTTTAATGAGATGTTTTCTTTTATTTCACATAATACTTATTAGCTAACCCAACTGTAACCCAATTAATTTTAACGGAGAACACTTTCTCAGGTCTGTGTAAATTTTATTTCACACTACTGGGTCCAAACTTTACAATTATCGTGGTCCGTGAGACAGTGAATTGTATATTAACGTTATATTGTTTTATTATGTTTGTAATTTTTATTCTGGAAAACCAAGAGACTGAATGCGAAAAGTACCCACCGGCAAAAAGGTAGTACATAAATAAATAATAATTACGCTTACCAGTCCAACATCGCGACTTTCATCGAGACAAATTCCATCATCTTGGATGAAGAAAATTTTAATATTATAAGTCTAATATCAGTATATAGTGTTTTTGTGATCAAAAACACTCAAAAACGATATTCGGAGCACTTTAGAAGGTAGGAACGAAAAGAATCAATCAATAATCCATATTTTATTTCAGGTTTGCACCGGTACTCTATTGCATTGTACCACAGAGTACATTTTTTTTAATATATTGACAGTACTTGGGCTTGGAAAAAAACATCGATATATCAAAATAATCGTATAGTTCCAGAAATCTATCGATAAATATCGTCAATACTTATTATCGTCAATACTAATAAGTTTGTTTTTTGTTTGTTTGTATGAGGTAATCTCTGAATGTACTGGTTCGATTGCTAACATTTTTTCACCGATAGAACGCTGCTTTATTTCTAAGAAAATATTGCCTATATCACGGCTATATTTTCTGTATGCGGGCAAAAGCTAGTCGTCAATATTTTACATCCAAAATATCAATTCAATTTAATTTATTTTATTTCAAACAAATAAGTCTATTATGATCTGTGTGTTTGATATTTATATCCGAGTGTCAAATGGGCACTACTATGCCCCCTTGCAGCTGCTCGCCAAAGCAAGCAAAAAACCGGCGCGGCCTTCAATATATTTTTAAGAGCTCGTTACATATAAGGTATATACGTTGATGTACTTGAACCCGGACTGCACCAAACATCAATATCTAAGGTTTGAAAAAACTAATCAAGCGGTATTATAGGGACCAAGCCTGGTGGTCATAAATTAATGTACTTACACCTATCGTGCAAAAACGTAGAAAAAACTATGTAATTTTTTGTTTATGCTTGATAAGTGATATGCTGTAATTATTTTTCAATACACTCGAAAACCCACTCTAATTTCTTCTTACGCAATTTGATATTTTCTGCAATTGTGTGGAAAAGTGCGCGATCTCGCCCTCGTCATAATTTATTGTATTTATCGTTTCAGGCTGGGTGCTAAGCGACCCGAACGAGTACCGGTCAACCCTCGTTATTTATTTCTTCGTAAGTGTATTGAAAACGTCGTTTTAGCAGCACTTGGGTCCATATCAATCTCACCTGCGACTCATGTGAATTCTGCCTCGGTCGCAATGACAAACTTTCTCCACTATTTTCAAAATGTACTTTTGAACACGGTCCGCGGTCCCAATGAATATACATAATTAATACATATTTTAATAAAAACAATAATACTGCCTGATATTTTTTTTTTACTCTTGAATATTTTAACAGTACTTTTAGGTAATTAAATATCGTTTTTTTTTTACTCCACATACTTAATTCGATTTCTTTTAAAAATATCGATACTACAAGTTAAGTCGATATATTCCTTCATTTGTCATCCCTAATACTGGCCACAGACTGCCACCATTGCTTTTTTTTTTTACAATGTTTTTGGCTTGGATACTGAGTTCTTTAAGCTATGATTAGAACGTGGCTAATGGTGAACTAATTAAATTATTCATACGAAGACACCTAGGTATTTAGCAACAAATGTATCTTGAGGTAGCCAATTATTATTACAATTATCATGAGGTAGCCAAAACTACAATAAAAATCTCAGTTCCATTTTACCAAGATCGCGCCTGTTTCAATGATTACGCATATTGTTCAGTTGCGCAGACACATAAGATACAAAACTACACCAATTTTACATCACAATATGCAATAGGAATCAATTTGCACAACTAATTAAAACAGCTACTGGACTTCACTCGAAAAAATCCCGCCTAAAATTCACTCAGGTCTATTTTACCAAGATCGCGCCTGATTTAATTTATTATACAAAACCAAGAACAAACCAAATAATCAAGAAATTAGGTTTTGTCTTGAGTCAGACAAAAACATTTTTTAAAAGGAAAGATAGAGGAGATTTTAATTTATTTAAAGAAAATTAAAAATCATTCGAGTCGTTATCAAAATAACTACCTATACTGGCATACCATGATGTCAATAATTACCTAAACTAATAAGTAAACTTTACGTTTACGCCACTCGTAAAGCAGCCATATGTCAAACTCAAAATCACTGGTGGGCCAATGAAGACTTCCGATTAGGTGGCCTGCAAACCCTTATCTCAGAGAAAACTAACTACTGAAATCTCAACGAAAAAAAATACAGGACCAATTATTATACCCGCGTGTATAGTATTTGTTTTTTTCATAAAAGGTACATTAGATACAATCATTAACTTTTTTACCAGATATTTGACTCCTTTTTTCTGTGCTGTGAATTCAACGGCGAAATAGTAGATTATATAAAGGACTAGGCGGGCGGCTTGTTGAATTCCGAACGAAATGAAGGTTGCTAATTTTAATCTAATCTAATTGCTAGATTTATATATTTATTTATTTATTATTTATTTATTATATTCTTTATTGTACACCACATAAACAAAAACAACGAAAGAAGTGGAATGCGTGCGAATACTTAATTTTAGGTTTTCCGATGATCTCAAAGACCTACTATGTGTGTCACTGAGAAACTGAAAGCGTTCCTTAAGATAAAACGGGGTACAAGGATTAAATAGCACATTTTATAGCAAAGAAAGTATTTGGGCGTTCCGGCGAAGGCGAATAGGAAGCCATTTGAGCTTAGTACGAAATTCAGAAACGTGGGCATACTTGCGCAAGCCAAATATGACCCTGATACAGAGATTTTGAAGTCGCTCAAGCTTATCCAATTGGTCTTGGGTGAGATCAAAATAGCTGGCAGCAGCATAGTCCAGGATTTGAAGAAGAGATTGTGCTAACGCCATTTTAGTGGTGATGGGAAGAAAATTACGAAGACATCTCAGGGAGCCTGCCAAAGCAAATAGCTTACGACGGACTTCCAGCAATTGTTATGTCCAGGAAAGAGTGCGGTCGATATAGATCCCTAAGTTCTTCACAGTGTAACTTAAAGGAATAGTGGTATTATTGAAAAAACTTGGGGAAGTTTTTACTTTAGATTAGACACATTCCGGGAACTACCAATAACGATCACTTGCGTCTTAGTTGGATTGATCTTCAACCCAAACTCAGCACTCCAGTCACCTATTCGAGCCAGGTCTAAGTTGATAGTATCAATGGCCTCAGATAACTTTCCGACAGGGGCTTGAGCATAAATTTGGAGATCATCATCATACAGGTGGTAGAAAGAAACTAGTCGTTGAGTGATAGCGTTTATAAAAAAGTGCGAAGAGCAGAGGAGATATAACGCCACCCTGCGGCACACCGGCAGAGACACACCAAGACGAGAAAGATTCTTCAATACAAATACGCTGCCGGTGGCCAAACAGGTAACTATGAAACCAGTCAATAACCCATGGAGATATGTTAAAAGAGTACAAGATGCCGAGTAAAATCTCGAAGTCAACTGTATTGAAAGCATTGCTAAAGTCAAGTAGAGCCGTCAACTTCCCCATTTCCATACCCGACCTAATATCGTTTGTAATATGCACGAGTGCTGAGGTAGTGCTATGCCCTGGTCGAAAACCAGATTGGAAAGGATTGAGAAGATTATGCTTGCTAAGGAACGTGCTTTTATAATTAACTCCCGAGCAATGCGAGAGAGTTAATAAAGAAACCTGAGTGAAATGAGGAATTTAAACCGCCCAAGTAAATACAGCTTTATCCCCGTGTTGGATACTCTACTTTTACACCATCTGTGAGATAATTACAAGACAATTTAGTAAAACAAATCATATATTAGAGAAATATAAGTATTATTTATAAGATAATCTTAACTATCAATCAACATTTTTAGAGATTTGAAACAAACAAAATTCACTATTAGATTCTATGGTTTTAAGTTTACTATAAAGCTTCGAACTCTTTAATTATTATTTTTTTTGTTAATGGCCAGTTTGAATTTTGACGGACGAATTTTTCACTTAATGTTGACGGTTTTTGACTTTCCAAATTCAAATCTCATTATTCCCTAGGGATCGCCCTTAGTGCATTATCTCCCTAGGGACAGAATGACTTGCTTTAGGTATGTGATGATTGTATGACATAAAATAGTACATTATGATATAAGTGTGTAATGTTAGTGATTACCGTCGAGGCGGTATTTAGACCCGAGCCGTGGCGAGGGTCTTAAGAGAGCCAAGAACGGTTACCTACTCACGTGTGTCATACGACGTTTTTCAATACACTTGTGAAGAAAACAACAGTAAAACTAGTAAAATTTTCTGTGACGTGGCGGTAAAAATCTGTTTTCATAAGCACGCTCATATTTTTTTTTTTTACCCCTAAAGGAGGGCCAAGGTATTTTGATCATACTGCCTATAGTCTTACGTTTATGTTATCTAGCACTAGTGCGTAATGGTAATCAAAATGTTTGGTAACGAGTGCCATTATATACCTAAGTTCAGTTTAATAAGAGTCACTTTCTGAGCAAGTGGTGTAAAAACAACTTTTAAAACTGCGTCCGTCAATGGTGATCTGAAGGTAAATCATCAAATAACTTCTTCCACACTAGGGTGCGCCGCGAGAAAATGTTAGACTTTTACTGGCTTTGTCTTTACTGCATCGTGAGCTACCTATTGGTCACCGTCCGCAAGTCCGCGTCTGCGATTCCCGACGCTCGTGGCTTCTTCTGTGGAGCAGCGACGCTTACGAGCAGCACCAACGCCGTGGGCACGCCATAATTATAACGGTAAGTTCCCTCTTTGAGGAGTGACTAGAAAGACCTAATGGCGTCCTCACCTTCCGCATGACGCAGGTTCTCACCGAACATGGTTAGTTCGGGAAGTTCCTGCACTGGATTCGTGCGGAATTAACGCCCGCGTGTCACCATTGTGTGGACCGCCCGGAGGACACGATGGAGCATACGGTAGAGGTGTGCCCCGCTTGGGCAGAGCACCGCCGTGTCCTCGTGTGGGCGATCGGCGGCAACGATTTCTCGCACCGAGCCTTGGCACAGGCCTTGGTCCGAAGCGAGAAGGAGTGGCAGACGGTCGCCTCTTTCTGCGAAGCAGTAATGCTAGAAAAGGAGGAGGCCGCACGTACACGCGCAAGTGCCCTTACCCGGTCCCTACTCCTATATTAATATTGATAGTAGGCCACATCATCTGCCTGTTTTCAAAATTGATTCGGGCCGCAGCTGCGCAGGACAGGAAATTAATCTCTTTGAGGTCAATTCCATTATAATTTGAAAGAGACCTCTATAAACTTAAATTTAATGTCAATTTCTTCATTTAGCTTCTAATCTGACGTTTTATAAGTGCGCATAGGAAATAAAAACATTTCGAATTTGAATTTAGAGTCAAAATATGCTTTCGAGGGTCAGCCTCTGTTTAAACAAATTAAGAAGCTTGCTTGGAGATGAACCTATTTATGAGGTTCCTTTTTCACTCGCCTGTCGTCATCATCGAGCATGGTTTCAAAGCTTGTTACTTCATCTAACGCAATCCAAAGCGATGACGAAGAGGCAACGCGAAAAAAGAGAGATAACGCCTGAAAACTCTGTTAGCAATCGGTAATTCAGTAATTTACTCAAATATTTCACAATACGTGTAGGTACTTTTAAACCCTTAAAAGTTTTTGACAAACATTGTTGTTATTCAGAATCTTGATTAAATTTGCATAACTTCTATTGTAACCTATATATTTTTTTAATTTTGAGTATATTATGAAGTGTCAAAGTTCATGCAAAATAGCAGATTTCCAGAGGTCATTAGGGATTAGTTTTACACAAATTTACAAATTGATTTCAATAGAAGCATAGATAATATCCACAAGATACTGTTTCCAAAATATTTAATGAAAAATGTGTAATAGCGTCATAATCGCGTAAGAGCGGTTGTATGAAAAATGTATGTCGAATTGCATGCCCCTAAGGCGTTATTTCTCTACTAAGTTGAAAGTTTAATTCTTATTTTATTAGATCATAGATAGTCCTAGTACCTAGATAGTCTATTTTATTAAGAAATAGTTGAAGTATATATTTCCACTTCTTCTTTTTATTATTATTTTTACCAAAAGATAAATAAAAACTGATTTTGACCTGCTTTACTGCCATTTTTAACATTTTTGAGTATAAATACAATTCCGGGACAATCCTGGGATTAGAAAAAAAACGTGATCGAATCCTCTAATCCACATGTACCTAACTACTGACTTGGTACGGAGAGAATCATATCATAAATAAAAGTATAAATATAATAATTTAGATAGTAATTATGTTGATAATACCTATGAAATTGTTGTTTCTTAAAACGGGTTGCTTTGAAGTACTGCGTTATTACAGAAAATACAAAACAAAGAAACCAATAAATACTTAATTCCGATAAAAGAATAACGCACCTTTGATATGAAGTTTATTTGAACTTATAATTCCAAGTCAATCCAAAGATATAACACCTCAAAGCAGCCCGTTTTAAAAAATGACAATTTCATAGGTAAACATAATTATATTTAAATTCACTCCTCAAGACGTCACGGCAGGAATAGGCAAACTGAAACTAAGTACATAGTTTTGTTAGGCCTGACACCACATATTCCACCTCAAATAAGTATTGAAAACATTTAAAAAGCACTTTTGCCTTCCTTTATATCATATATGCAACCTAAGCTTGGAAACGGGATCATAGCCACCAAAGTGGAAGATTTCTAGAGTAACCCCCATTCCCAAGTCTCAATAAAACATCCGTTGAAGAGTATCGTCCCATTGCAATAATGTTATCTCCAGCTAAAGTTTTTGTAAACGTACTTCATAAACACATTTATTCCCTAGTAGATAAGTATCTCTGAAATGAGCAACATGGTTTTAGGGCAGGTAAATACCAATCTTATAACTTTAGTGGACTTTATATCGAAACGTTTGGACCGAGGTGGCCAGGTGGATGTTTTGTACTTTGACTTCCGGAAAGCGTTTGATAGGGTTAATAATGATATTTTGCTGGCGAACCTTTGTGTTGTAGGATTTCCACCTGGGCTGCTGCGGCTTCTTGCTGACTATCTCCGTGATCATCAGCAGTTTGTTAGACTAGGTCTTTATGAATCTCAGCCCTATCACACGCGTTCCGGAGTTAGTCAAGGATCAATACTCGGACCATTACTGTTTCTGATAATGATAAATGACCTACCAACGGTTGTTCATTTTGCTAAGTGAAATCAACTCTGAGACAGATTGCCCGGCACTGCAACGCGACATTAACGCTATATACGAGTGGAGTGTAAATAACAAAATGGAGTTCAATTCGTCAAAATGCTACGTCGTGAGTTTTATCAGAGCCCGTAACCCAGTCTCCTTTAATTATAAAATCAATGACAGCACAATTACCAGAACAGTTGCTATTAAGGACCTAGGTGTCACATTTAATCATACACAAAACTTCCATGACCACATTTTAGTAGTTGCAAAAGATACATTTAGGCGTTTGGGTTTCATTTTGAGAAATGCTAAAGATTTCAAGAACACAAGCGCTTTCAAGTCTATTTTTAACGAGCTTGTTCGAAATAAGCTTGAGTCTAGTGCATGCGTCTGGAACGTGCAAAAAGCTTACCTTAGATATCTTTATAAGCGTATCTATGGTTACTATCACTTTATGTACCCTACTAAGTTTCATTTAGGTTGTGTAGGGTATAACTCACTTCAGGTTGAAGAAAAAATTATCAAATACTAACAATGCGTAAAATCCTTCATGGGAATACTGATACTCCAGAGCTGCAAGCCGAGCTGTCTTAACTTTGTGCCCCAGTTAAGTATACCCGCATCAGAAGACATTAGATTGTTCGCTGTGCCTGCGAGTCACACTGTTGCGCGAGCCCAGTCTCCTGTCCCCCGCACTCTTTTTGCGCTCAACACTCTTTTGGACACCTGACTGTGATGTGTTCGCGGACCAATGGAAGACGATCATGTCAGTATGTCTGGAGTTCTGTGAGATGAGGGTGTGATTTTTTTATATATTAATGTAGATAGTTTTTGTTAAAGTAAAACAAATAAATAAATATCAGTAGCGAACCTTGACGGATTCGAATAATAATAATTATGGCCTACGGACTACTCTATAGATGGACTGATTTGGTTGGTGAACCAAATGGTGGTCCGTTCATCCTACTAAGTTCGAGCATGTGTGTGTCCATGCAACTAAAAAAAATAAATAAAAAAAAATATCACGACTGCCATGTCAAATAAATAAATAAAAAATCAAAAAACAAGATGTTTGTTAATTTATAGAAAAGTTTAAAAAGTAGTCGCTCATTGACTAAACACGGAATCTTGGCAACTATCTACAAAACTGAAATTTTTATATCGCAGTCGGGGGACTAGTCTGTAAAATATAATATAATATTCCACAACTATCACACAACGCCGTCAGTCCCAAGCTAAGCAGAGCTTGTGTTATGGGTACTAGACAACTGATAAACATACTTATATATTTCCAAATATATACATATATAGATAAATTACACCCAGACACAGAACAAATGATGGTGCTCATCACGCAAACATTGGTCCTGGGTGGGAATCGAACCCACGACCTCCGGCATAGCAGTCAGGGCCACTAACCACTAGACCAACAGGCCAGTCGAATATACCAAATGCCCAATCAAAAATACTTTCCTTATAAGAAGTCCTCCGACTGCGATGAAAATTTCAGTTTTGTAGATCAACACTTCTTTTTTTGGGCAGTCGTGTAATAATTTTTTATTTATTTATTTTATTTATTTATTTATTTATTTACTTCGTCTTACATCTATCTTTACAGGTTTTTTTTTTTCCCCCAATGCGATAAATGCGCTTATCCTAACTTATTACTACTAGCACCTATAACTAATTATAAACAATGCATTCCTTGTGAATTCACCCAGAGTACAACTAAATAAGTCCGTCTCATTAGCTATCAGCTTAATAAGCTTCTGCCACCGGCTTCGCCCGCGAAATACTAGAAATGATTAAATATACTTCCGGGATAAAAAAGTATCCGTTTTTTGGGGTGAGAAATCATCGAATGACTTTTCTTCGCTCTGGGGTGGGAAGGCGAGCCAGACTCGCTAAAACCACACTTGTATCCTTCAGTTGCCCTTTGCGTTCTACGACCGCGGGTTTCCTTTTCAGAAATTACCCACGCCCCCTTACGGTTTTACTGACATCACTTTGAAGCGCGCGTGGAACACTACGCGTCGTCGATGACTCGGGCTCGGTCAGGGCGGTTACCGGGCGACCGGACGGCGAGCTACCCATTGCTCGTCGTCCGTAGCAGCTGGTAGCCGGAGTCTTGGCGCGGCGGCTGGGGCGCTAGGATATCTGTACCCTCGTGCGTGCACCCGTATCCTTCCCTAGCATTATTGCTTCGTAGAAGGAGGCGACCGCCTCCCATTCCCCCTCGCTCCGGAATATGGCCTGAACTAGGGCCTAACGCTAGAAGTCGCCACCGCCGATCGCCCCCACGAGAACGCTGTGGTGCTCCGCCCAAGCGGGATTCACAAAGATCAATATATAGAAAAAATAATATGTTTAATATTATTAAATGCGCCCTCTCTTCGTCATCACATACCTACTACAGAAGAGTCATTTAAAAGGCGCTGAATAGCATATCTACATATGCCAAGTTAAGGTAAGTAAATGTGGAGCTGACTATGCACCTCCATGAAAAAAAACCTGCCGACGCTCCCATGATTATGATGCGTTTGCACCAGATGACCAGACATGCGCGAGGATGCATTGTAGCGAGGCTTAGTGTACCTACGATAACCACCAATAAGACTACACCATTTTCCTGGACTCATGCAACTCTGTTCATGCAGGTAAGAGCTTTACGAAATGTGAAGAGAATGCAAGGCATTGTCAATGTCTTGTTTTTTATTGTTTAGGTTTGCATACTCTGCAAGCAATCTTTTGCATTTTATGCAAACCAATTTATTTTAGCAACTGATTTCAATCTACCCTCGAGTAACCCCGGTTTCACATAAAACGTAAAATCGTGGGCAAACAAAGTTACGCGCTGTTTGTATCAATTGCCCAAAAACTATAGCTCGCTGTCTCAATCTCACTAAATATTTGCAATATCAACCCGTGAAAACTGCGTGAAACGCATTATTGGTCGGACTGAACGCGTAGGTATTGACCGTAAGACTGGGCATTTGGGCAACAATTTCGCACTTCACCTTTTACCTTCACCTTCATTGCTTCGGGCCGAGGAAGTTTTAGCGCGGGCAGTATTGGGTCGTTGCACTTCGATGGCGGGGAAGCAAAACCGTCGCGTCTCGCAAAACGCAGCCATTACCGCGCAGCCGCACTGAACGCATGCGCGCTGACATCGCGAATTGCGCGCCAAAACATTTCGCGATTGAAAACTTAGAAGATTTTATTTATTTACAATTTTTATTTTATAAACGAGAAATATTATTTTTTCACCGTAGAATATTCGGATTGTTATTTTTTGTCATTGTTAGTGTGTGCTTTCGTTAAAAGAGGACGAGTTTTATTCAAAATGAAATATAAGGTAAGGTTTTTTTTAAATACTTTTTTGAAAATTTCAATTATTTTTTATGAGTAGCTAAGTATTGTGTGAGGGTAGTAATAAATTTCAAGTGTCAAAAGTGGGTACCTAGTTTAGTTCTAGGTTTAGCGGTTTAACGGTTACCCAAAAAAATGGTTAAAGTTTATCAAATTGCAAAAAAATAATCAACATTCGTGGCGATCGAGTGAGTCTTGCCAGTAAAACTGTAATCAAGACAAATACAATGCTTTTGTTTGTTCATCAAACAATTACATTTTTTCTCACTATAGCAGTTGATATGCATGTTCTTCTATCGATGAGACGTCTATTAATTTACTATTACGTTATAAAGATAATTCATTGAAGTAAACCTAAGGTCAAGCTGGATACTTTTTCTCTCAGTTCTTTGAAAGTAAGTAATTCATTATTAGGTACCTATCATAATATATGTAAATTAATTTTTAAATAAGTATCTAATATATCTTGTTCATAAAGGTGGGATATAAATTGAAATATTTTTAATATCTATTACTGTAAATAAGTACCAAATAGACATCATAACAACTTATTTCATTTTCATTTGAAAAAATATATCATATCAACATGTCTACAATTTTTTTCTGGATACCCGTAAATAAAATAACCGGTAAAAGTAATTTAACAGCAAAAAAAAAATTGTTAGGTAGGTATCTAAGTAAATTCAAAATACATAAACGTCCCGGCAACTCTTCAAAAAATCCTTTCTTATTTACCTGAATCTAAATTCTTATAATAAAACTTTTCACATTTTTGCGTTCAAATATTCAGCATTACGAAGAAAAGTTTTTATGTGTATATCTAACATACTGATGCATCCACATATTTCTGTTAGGGTGGCAAAAACATAATCAACGTATTTTTATTGGTTAGTAACTAATAAATAACATTAGCACAAATCTCTCTGTTCCCAATCTCTCATTACCTATAAATTGTTACAGTCAAAGAGAATTACGTCATTGATATATATAATTATATACTTATATATTTCTTTCCTCATTTGTTCACATTTTGGCAATAACATCAATGCTGTACGCTCATAATTTGTTCGTTCACTAGGTTTTTATGCGAAGACACTGCCTCCTAAGATACAGGATATTCCTAGTTTAGGAGTCAGGGTATTAAAATTAAATTGACTGTTGTATTGCTTGTATTTTTTTTACTTCACATTTGATGTCAATTATGTACTTGATAATTTAAAATAAATATTATTATTATATTATTATTATTGAATACAGTCTAACCTCTCAGATTAACGCAATTTCAATAAATAAGTCTTCATTCGACGGCGAAAACGTACAACGAACATAAAAAGCGGTCAAGCGCGAACCTATCAAAAATAACAAAAAAAGACTACGAAATACTCGTACACGAATTAATCAAAAGCTCAATGTCATTGATCAATTGTCAATAGTTTACAGGTCATGATAGCGTGGTCAAAACATTTGACGTTGGATGTATAATCTAAACATCTAGTATAACATAATATTGGAGTACGTTTTGTTGTAATCTGTTTATATTTATGTCCCATTCATTCTTAAAGGAAGTTGCAAATGCACGATCAAAATAGTCTGAAATTGGAGACTCGAACGAATCAAATTGAAATCGGTTTTTCTGTTCAAAATGTAAACATAAACCTTGCTTTAGGTCATTAAGTCCGTCTCTGTACTTTTGAGTGCATAAATAATTAAATAAATAAACATTGAGAATATACTACTGTAAAGTTCCATAATAACAATAATAATGTAATGGTAAGGTGATATTCTGTCTATAATAAAATCTCGGTGTGTGCCTATGATTCCTGTAATTCCAAAAATATTTTTTGTCAAAAAAGGGCCTTATATCCTCCATAAAAGGAGAAACTGATTGACTGACATATCAATGCATAGCCGAAACTACTGGGATTAGAAGCGTGAAATTTTGCATAAGGTTTCCTTTTATAACGTAGGCGAGCACTAAGAGAAGAGTTTCCAAAATTCACCCCCTAAAGGAATGAAATGGGGGTCCAAAGTTTGTATGGAAAAACCTACTTTTACGCGGGCGAAGCCGCTGGCAGAAGCTAGTCCACCATAAATTGGTCAGTCTATTAAAAAGTTTTACTTTGATTTCAACTAGAAATTAGTGAAAGACATTTGTTTTCAATTGATAAAAAGTTTTAGTTGTGCCATGCAGTACCTACTCTTCTCAGTACCGTAGCTGAGAAAGGTAATAAATATATGTGAAAGTCAAAAGTCAAAAGTCAAAATTTTTTTATTTCACCTAGGCCTACATGGGCACTTATAAAACGTCAGAAGCTAGTGCACGGTTCCAAATTGGTCGTTTCCTATGGAGAAGAACCGGCAAGAAACTCCATGGTTACTCTTTTAAAAAAATGATTGTTTACAATATTTTCATATTACAGTATTAATAGACATTATGTAAGAACAGTGTAGACCAGTCGATATTGTACCCAAAAGCACAATAAAAATAAAAATATTTAAAATAAAAAAATAAAAAAGTGAGTCGTAATAGGAAGTAACCTAAGAATTCGCGAAGTCCACGGTGTTCTCACATTCACATTAAAAAAAAAGAAGCTATATAAAAAAAAACAAGAACAATAAGTAATTACAATTATCAATAAATGACATGTCAACAAAAAGAAAATTACTAACGAATTTATGGTGGTTGGCGTCTACTAATATAAAAAATATTGCAAAAGCAATGTGTAGGAAGAAAAGAAAAAATGTATATATTACAACAAAGAATTTAAAAACTGACGAAGGTATGAATTACTAGACTGTAGGTACTACAGATGAGCTTGAGTGTTGCGCTGCTATTACTGTCTGGGTAAAACATAATACGGTAATTATTGTTATCTTATCAATTATTGAAATCGAAAAAACACATCTCCCAGCGGCCTCGGCCCAGCAGGGTCGAAGCCCACTGGGGCGATGGGTAGTGTGAAAACGAAACCGGGGCCCTGGGTCGAAGGCAATGAAGGAACAGGAGTGGGTTTTTGGTCAGTAAAAGTCTGACACTATCTCCCGCTCCGCCCAAGAGCGCGATTTGTCCTAAGATGATTTTCCCACCTAAAAAAAAAACTCGTAGTAACTGTAGGTTTACTCAGTAACTGTACCTACTCGTAAACTATAGTAGCAACCAACCATTATGAATTGTTTGGGATATCATTAATGTTTTTTTACAACACGCTTGTGCATTTCCCACCTATGTGGGAATACTCGTAATATGTGCGTACGAGCAGGAAATAAAAAAAAAAAGTATACAATTTTTGAATTTTGATGAATCGCAACTAAAAATTTAAACCAATGGACGGTTTGTGAAATGAAGGAGTACCAGGGTGACCTGTACCTATCGACTATCATCTGCGTAACCCTTCAGAGAGCACCAGCGTCATTTGTCATGTTATTAAAAGCGTAAACAATAAACAAACGTGATCATCCCGGAAGATTATATATGTAATTTATTGAAAAGTCCTATTGTGTATCTCCGAATTCCATCAAGAGATCTTAACCTCTAACTTGGTCTCTCTCGGAAAATACACTTTAAAACACAAACATTAATTTGCCAAATGAGTTCACAGTTTGGAGAAATCGGTGGACATACATAAAAAAACAACAACACAGTCGAACGTAGACCCTCCTTTTTGGGAGTTTTTGGGACACAGTGTATCTGCATATAATATGTATGTTACCTTCAGAACTAGAAATCAGTATACCTAATAACTATTCACGACCATGTAGTATCTAACTGTACAGACGCAGAATAATTGGTTTGTTGTATAACCGACCATTTATTTCTAATTATTTTGTAATAACATTTCTAATGAATCGAATCCGACTGGGCAGCGTTCGGAAAGCTGCGCGGTACCTTCTTGCCCAATATAGGTACCACAGTATCTCAAGACGAAAGTCTATGACTAGTGCGTGTTGCCGGTGATGACTACGGCATTGAAACATGGTCGCTTACAATGGGCCTCATCAGAAGGTTTTCAGTCACCCAAAGGGCAATGGAAAGGGCTCTGCTCGAAGTTTCCTTGCGTGATCGCATCAGGAATTAAGATATCCGCAGGAGAACCAAGGTCGCCGACATAGCCCGAAAAATCACCAAACTTAAGTGGCATGGGCAGGGCACATTGCTAGTAGAACGGATGGTTAATGGGGCCAAAAGGTTCTAGAGTGGCGACCGTGCACCGGAAAACACGGCGCTGGAAAGCCTCCCACAAGGTAGACCGATGACCTGGTGAGATTCGCGGGAATGTGGTGGATGCGAGGCGCACAGGATCGTTCGTTGTGGCAACACTTGGGGAGGCCTATGTCCAACAGTGGACGTCCTTCGGCTGAAATGATGATGATGATGATGATTTCTAATAACTGCAAAAACTGATGGACGGTACTGTGCATCAGTACAGAGAAAAAAATCTAGGTAAGTGTATAAAGACAAAGGTTAATTAACTTAAATGGCAAAAAATACACGAACAGCTTACTGTAAATGACCTACTCATTTATTATAACACTATACTAGATTGTGTAGTTCGAGTAAGAACATGTACATGCTATACCAAAATAGAAATAAGTATTTTAGCCTCAATCGTTAATTTTTGTATTTCTGCAGCCCAGGAATATCTTCAATGGCGATCACGTTAAAAGTAGGTCATATACTTCATATGCTCCATCAATCATATAAACAGAAAGACGGAGGAGCGAGAGGGAGTGCAAGACTTTTACTGACTAAAACCCACCTGTGTTCCTTCAGTTGCCCGTTGAGTTCCGGGGCCACGGTAACTCTTTTGAACGGCCCCGCAGCCCTAGAAGAACAAAGCCATAAACTGTGTTGAGAACATTACCCATCCAACAGCTTTCAATCACGGTGCTCACTATACAATAAATAATGCGGCATCTAAGTTTATAGACAGCTATTTCACTTTGTTTCATCGATGGGTAAGATGAAGTTTAATTGGTATGAGATAGTAACAGAGCCATTTAGGTTTCCTGATTTAAAAAAGAACTGTCCACCTCGATATTATTATTTATTTGATTGTAAACTGCACATAAAGTATATAATTGTATTGTTGCAGAAGTTACAGTTTTTATTTCACACACCACAATAAAGAACAAAACAAAACAAGAAGATGTTTTGTAAAAGACATCATCTGCAGCGGCCATTGTTACGTCCACGTTATTATTTATATTCGGCCAAATTACACATTACTCTTAATAAACTTATACAAGGAAGGGAATACGGAAACCTTTGTATGATAAAATTTATTACTTTATGCTCTTAAAATCATAAATTCCCAATTACTAGTAGGGAAGCGGATATTTTTTGTGGTTTCCTTGTTTAGCAAGTGCGAAAACGGAAGATGCGGTTATTAAAATTCTCATACCTAACTAGTGCATGATGCATTGTCACTAAAGTGACATCACAATGTTTGAAATCTCTATTCAGTGGGTTACGAAATCTAGTCGCTAAAGATCAAAACAATGATTCCGAATATTAGATAGACAAAGTTGCTGATTTGCAATAAATTGGGAAATGAGTTTCACCCCGCATAATAAATTGGGAAATGAGTTTCAGCCCGCATAATAAATTGGGAAATGAGTTTCGCCCCGCATAATAAATTCTAGATCATTACCTAAATCATTCATCATCTTTACATTATCATTTTCGTCGTTGAGCTATGCATTTTTGTAGATATATACGTGATAGGTCCCGTATATATCTGCAAAAATGCGAAATGCGTCTCTATTCAATTCTATATGTATTATCACTCTCATCGTTGTTTGTTGAACATGCGTTCCTGCCCTTGACCTCTTACAGTTTAACTCAAGTGATATAACCATTGTCGTGATTGTGACTTTGTTCGTCTAGCTGTACTTGTATTTGATCCACTATGTTCATAGCAACATAAAGGCCATTGGTTTTACAAAAGATCGGTACTAGGTATATTATTATTAAATGACATCACTTAATTTGTACCTACGGCCTAAAGTAGGCGTGTTTGGCAATAAACCCATCCATTTGTACATTAATAGGGACAGAAGCATATGGTACACGTATGGTTAAGCCTATAGTATATTGGATTCTAAAAAATGTCATCGTGCCTCCTTACATTTAGTCTAAACTGACTAGATCATAAATTCATAGAAGGTGTAGGAACTGCTTTAATTGCAAACACTATGTTAGTGTCTATCATAGATAACTTTGCCAACCTGTAATTAATTACTACCAACTTTTTCTAGCTGTTGTGTTACCTATATGGGTTCGCCTACCCATCGATCTTTCACATGAATCGCTTCAACAGTGACCACTGTTCTTAAAGAATTCTGAACTCGGAATTCTGTCACATTTAAAAGACATTCACAGTTATATGCCTCATCGACACTTTCATTATATCTATCCTACCGTCTGATGAAACCGCTATATGAATTACCAATTCGTGCACAATTTATTACTATCCAAAGGACTTAACGGTACCTTATCCTTTATCAATCTGGTCCCGTTTTAAATGTATCGTATTTTTAGCACCGTTACTACATAAGAGCTATCAAACAATGGGTTGGTCAATTGTCATCCGTCATTTTAGACAAGGTTTGATCGTTCATTCACCCGTGTGACTCCTACAATGGGTGTTTGAGTGTACAGTTAAAATACTAGTATGTCATCTTGACCGAATTATTAAAACTATTGTTTATTATTATTCGAATATCTTTAAAACTATTGTGTATTTTTTTTTTTGCTTGCAGCTTTGACCATGGTTGTGAATTTCGCTCGCTTGTTATTCGTTGAGTATATGAATGGGCGTTCATTGTTAAATACCATATAAACAGTCGTAAATATGTTGACAACACTCTTTATGATCGTTGGTTATTTCATTGTTAATTTCACATTTTTCGATTGATTCATAACAATTCGTACCTATGTGTTGTTTGTTGGATAGGTCGTCTCCCCTAGACCTAACCTCACTGCAGTTTCCTTGCCTTCAATTAGAGTTTATTTTGCTGTCTTTTATTTTTAAAGAGAATCTCTTCGTTTAGTCACTGCAAAGTAGGTACATATATAAATTATGGCCTTCCTGCCGAATAGATCCTCAGCATTTGGTACTTAGTAGTCTTTATAAGACTTTCTAATATAAAAACTTCACTACAGACATAATTATTGTTGACATTAGCGTTATCTACGGGTTTCATCGGTAATGAATGGCTTGTCTTCGATAAATTGTAGGATTTATTTATGGAACGGAAACCTCCTTACGGTTGGAAACCATCCTTTTTTAATCAAATTCCAAACCTACTCTAAAGCATTATAAAAGTTTATTTGTGTAACCAACTAATAAGAGCTATTTTTCATGCGATCCTCTTCGATATCTCAGTGTCTAATTTGGTGTACAATAAAGAATATATCCATCTATCTGTCTACAGACTAAAGACTGTATAATGTATTTGAGTATGTTTGTTACTCTTTCACGCTCAAACAGCAGAACGAATTTGTATGAAATTTGGCACTTGGGTAGATCACGTCCTGGTTGGGACATAGGATAGAGGCTTTTTATCCTCTGTGTGTGCTCCTTTGGGGTAACTTTTCCATTTTGACACAAGTGAAGCTACTGGTAGAATAAAAGCGATGAAAGCACTGATGGTGTGGAGTTGTAGACTACATCAGTACTTTCAAAGTTTGTTTTATTACCTACTTACTTTCCTCACCTTAAACATTTCACAAAGGTGCAGTTTAACACTGTACAATAAAGATCTTATATTGCTCTAACACAATCGTTCTACAGTATAGTGTAAAGCCTCAATAGTTTTCCAAATACCTAGCTAGGGAGGTGCGGCAGACGAGCCTAGGGTCACCACCTCAGATAGCTGAGAATTTTGAGACCCTACCTTAATAATCTATTATAATTATTGTTTAAAATTATTTGCACATTTGTATCTTTGGAGGCGTGGATAAATAGTATCTAGGTACATGTTTTGCTTTCCCGTTTAGCATGATTCAGTGTTTTGATATGGTTCTGATGTAGACGTGTAGAAACAGTGCATGTTGCATTCGATTCTATAAGAAAGCTGGTAGTCTGATTTTCCTTTGATGAACCTCAGTTTCCGTTTGTTCATCTTCCTTCTTTATGCCAAAATTTTTCGTTATGTCTACTCTCATTTATTACATAGCAGCCCTAAGAGGTCTTGTCCTTGCATAACGGATGCGCTTGCGCCGCACTCCACCCGACACTTACTTACAGACTTGTGGATTAGTACTCGTAGCTAACAGGCACGTTTCCTACATCACGAGCTAAGGAGGTCTACGTTGGCACGATTTAGAACTGTTCTAGATTAGAGATCTTGTCTTTGTGATGATGGTATTTTATTGCATTGGTCCGGAAGGTAGCAAAATCCTGGTTCTGCATGTAATGTAATGTAGCTTTACTTGTAGGAGTAGTTATAGAATTTTGAATGGATATCACATTCTTTAGCATGGTGAGGGTCGCGGGAATCCGATGGATGCGAGACGCACAGGACCAGCCATTATGGCGACATTTGGAGGAGGCCTATGGCCAACAGTGGACGTCTTTCGGCTAAAATGATGGTGATGATGATATTATTTACACATATAAAAGGAGAAACTGACATATCAACGCACAGCCGATACTACTGGGAATAGAGGTGTAAAATTGTGCACAAGGTTTCCTTTTATGACGTAGGCGAGCACTAAGAGAGGAATATCCAAATCTCACTCCCTAAAGGGATGAGACGGGGGTCTAAAGTTTGTATGGAGAAACCAACTTCTAGGCGGGCGAAGCCGCTGGTAAAAGCTAGTTTACAGATAAATGTAGACTGTTGAATCACAAAATGTGTATAAACTGATTTAAAAATGTGATTCTTTGGTTGTAAACAATGTCAACCCTCTCTCTGCTCACATGAGGAGTCAGCTAACTGCATGCTGATTGCTGGTATCACGAAAAATTTGATGAGCACTTGGACCCCATGACCTTAGTGTTTCAACCCTAACCAGCTCAGACGGATAATTAATTCGCAATATAGTCTGTTATATTTGTGCTGTTTGAGGTTGGGCAAATTGTGTAGGTGCTTGACCATTTTGAAGAGTTCAAGTCTCTAATAAAATGATTAGGAGATAAAGATTCAATAATATTGATTTAATATTCTAAAATTCAACGTAAACTCGGCTCGATTCTAGAAGGTTTTAGTGTCCCAAAAATGTGTCCATAAGAATTAGAGATTAGAGATAGGTAGATAGATAGATATATTCTTTATTGTACACCAAAAATACAAATTAAGTTAGGAACTTACAATTAATAGGGTGTCACAATGGGCGGTCTTATCGCTAAAAGCAATTTTTTACAGACAACCTTTGGATAGGTAGGCATAGTTTAGGGGACATGGGTACGACAGACCTCAGTCGTGATTCTCTGATCAGAAGCGGTTTCCTATGAAAACAATGTAACCACGCCACTTTCCGCCACTAAACAAATCGGCTGGTACAATTAGAAGCGTACACCTAAACGCCTTGATAGGGAAGTTGGATGCCTCAACATTAATAAGCTAATTATAGTTAAAATTTCACTATCCGTACGCTAGTCGAGTAGTCGTGCTACTGGCTTCTAGCTACTGGTCACAGCCGTGAACGCGCTACTTCCTACAGAATATGACAATAACATTGCTGTGCCCCGTTTACCTTTGTAGAGTCCAAGGAACCGTTTTGACATGATTCGATTATTTCCAGGTACTTTTTAGGTGAAAAATCTTTAAATCTTACTCTAAGTGGAGCAAGAGGGAGTTTTTTATTATTATTCTTGATAGGTTCGCTCTTGACCGCTATCTCACCTGATGGAAAGCGACGATGCGGTCGAAGATGGAGCGCGCTTACCTAGAAGTAACCTATTCACTCTTGACTTAAAGATTCCCGGGTTGTAGCCACCATCAGGAAAAACAGATTCCGGCAAGGAATTCCACTCCTTAGCTGTACGCACAATGAACGTGGAGTTTTACTACCTAAAGTCCACCTGTGTTCCTTCAGTTGCCCTTTGTGGAGGCCATGGTCACTCTATCGATCAATCCACTACCCCTGGCAGGTCTTGGAATATATTAAGGTCTTATTTTTGAAAACTAAACTAACTCGCGTTTGATTCCCCATACTAATTTGTATGGGAAATCAAACGCGAGTTAGTTATTGAGATTGGTTGAATAAATTTTCAAGAGCGTACTATGTAGTACACACACACCACATACATAGCACATACACATACACACACACACACACACACACACATCACATAGCAAGTCAAGTAACATTACTTGACAATAATTTCTACCCAAAAACCAGATGTAGGTACCTATCTGAGGATAATAGCGTTCTAGTTTAATATGGTCATATTGACTGTGGTATGTATACTTGCTTTGCAAAATCGTTACTTTAAATCACCTTAGAAACAATGGCATAAGAATCGAGCTAGCTAATTGAAAACACCATCACCTACCTAACCAATTAAAATTATCACTTTGTGAACAAAACATGGACACCACATTTAACGCCATAAAGATAGAAGATAGCAATTAGAACGTCATGTGTATAAAAACAAATGACTGTAGAATCTAAACATGATGTAAAAACTGCACTAGCTTTTAGTAAAACGTTTGGATCACACGTTTTTCTCTCACCCACCGCCTTAATGAACAACAATAAAGATGTATCCATGTTACTAAAGTGAATAAAACACAAAGTCATGTTTTATTTATAAGGTTGATTTAATTACTAAGTGACGGTTCATATCACGGTAATTTGTTTACGAGTTGTTCTAGATCTAAAAGATGCGCTGGACATGGAAAATATTTATAATGATGCAATGAGGTAATATCATAGCATAGTATAATCAGCCTTTTAATGTTCCCACTGCCGGGACTCAGGCCTCCTCTCTCTAGGAGAGGGAATGGGCCGTAATCCACCACGCGGGGGGCTAGTGCGGATTGATGAATGTCACATGTCTTCGAATTTTTGGTTCTAGGACATGCCATTTTCATCACGATGTTTTGAGAACAGTGGTGATGAAATAAATTACACAAAGTAATGCGCCGGGCTGGGTTTGAACCCGCGACCTACAATTAGTTAGTCGGGGCCGTTACCACTTTGCCACCACTGCTCTTAATAGAGGTAATATCGATTAGCTATAAATTGTGTAGGAACTTTATTGGACTGGTTTTGTGTAGTTTGCCATTAGGTGAGGTAGTGGTCAAACGCGAGCCTATCAATAATAATAAAAAAAGGTTGATTTTCAATAGAGCAATACTAGGAAAAGTAACGACACTTTTCTTCGAGGCATATATCTGAATCTGAATCATGACAAATTGTCTTATAAATAGTATATCACTGTGCTAATCGTCGTCGATATGTGCGATGTGCGATACGTCGACACTATTTTCATTTATTTATTTAATAGCTTGTGCCCGCGGCTTCACTCGGGTAATTGTAAATTTCTCCATACAAACTTTGGAACCCCGCTACATACCCTTAGGTAATGAATTTTGAAAAATCCTTTCTTAGTGCTCGCGTTCGTCATAAAAGGAAACCTTGTGCAAAATTTCACGCTTCTAATCCCAGTAGTTTCGGCTGTGCGTTGATATGTCAGTCAGTCAGTCAGTTTGTCCTTTTATATATATTCTTTATTGTACACCACATAAACAAAAATACAGGACAAACTTAATTAAAAATACGTGTAGGTACTTGGGTGGTCTTATCGCACAGGGCAATTTCTTACAGACAACCTTGTTTTTTTTTTTCATTTTTTTTTTGAGTGTATATGTGTCCTATAATAAGTATTTATCGAAGTTCCGTGGAGTTCGCGGGAATCCGATGGATGCCAGTCGATTATGACGACACTTGGGGGAGGTCTATGTCCAACAGTGGACGTCTTTCGGTTGAAATGATGATGTATATTAAACTGATAGGAGTGGTAGGTAGCTAGCTAATGTATTGTTCGAATGTATATTCCCTGTGTTGATCGTAATCATATTTATGTATAACAGCAGTTATAGAGACTTTTGTATGCATTCCAAGAACAAATATTCGTTGTGGCATCTGTGTAGGCTTTCGCACAAAGGGCAGGTGAGGAAAACCCAGGAGGAGTGTCTGCTTTTTATATTTTCTTTTTAATGGACGCTTTATTTATAGCTTAACATTTTATGTGTTATTCGCATCACGTCTTTAGTTTATTCTTATAGTCATCATTTCTACTGACGTTTTCTGGAACCCTGGTTTTTCCGCACATTAGATTTCATTTCGAATTTCTTTATCTTTTATTTGTCGTTGGAAAACATTTATGATGACAGGAGACCCGTGCTGGAGGCAATTGACAATCACACGTGTTGAATAATTGAATAAACCTGGTGGCCATAATTTGGCATTTATACCTACTATAAAGACACAGTAATGAAGATATCCGAAGGAGAACCAAGGTTACCGATATAGCCCGAAAAATTAAAGTTAAGTGGCAGTGGGCAGGGCACATTGCTCGCAGAACAGATGCGGAATGGGTTCGAAAGATTCTGGAGTATCGACCGCGTATCGGAAGACGCAACATTGAAAGCTCTCCCATAAGGATGACCGATGACCTGTAGAGGGTCGCGGGAATCCGATGCAGCGAAACACATAGGACAGGTCATTGTGGCGACACTAGGGGAAGCCTATTTCCAACAGCGGAAGTCTTTCGGATGAAATGAGGATGACAATGACCTATTAATGTTAATTTTAATCCGGTTTACTTGACAACTTGGTTAACCCCCGTTGTAAATGTCCCTTTATGCCTAACTGTGTTGCTTGGTAAGGCTTGGACAGTGGAACTTATGTTTTCTCTGTGTTCTTTTTTGATTAATTTAGTTTCGGGATTCAAGACAGTTGTTTCGTTTTTTTGGGACACGTCGAACTTATTTGAGTCGGTGCCTTTATGGTAATTGCCAATGTTGATACAGATGTTCAGTAGTTGCAGCGGTCAGGAATAGTGTGGCGGGTTCATCCCAAAAATGTTCAGGATGCTGATGGAAATTGACCTTTAACTCCAAAGAAGAAGGAGCAATTTTATATGTATCCTGGGCCCAGCGTTGTAGCACTTTCTAATATCTAAAACTGAAGAGTGGAAAAAAAACATCATTCTGCGCCATCTTCTTTCTACATTGTAGTTATATCTGACAAGAAACATAGCACTGGATTCGTATCAGTAACAAATCTGCGCTAAGTAACACAGAAAGCGTGATGATACAGATCAATTAGATGAGTCATAAGATTTAGAAACACAAACAAGTTAATGTGATCATAATAAAGCATAGGTACCTACGTAAACTTCAATGAACTTTGTTCTGACCATCGTTAGTCCAAACTGGAAAATTCCTTAGGAAATTATTCGTATTATTTATATTTGTAACTGTTATGAACAAAATGTAGATACCTACCTACTTCTTTTTTTTTATTTGTAGTTTATTATTTCCTCTTCTTTGGCTTATTCAACAGGTGGGATTGTAGTCAAACACGATCCTTAATCCATATAACAAATAACAATACATAAATCTTCTGTATCTCTGTAATTAATGTTACCTAGATCGAATTCTAAAAATCCAATTGTAGAACCATCATTAAAATAGTTATGTTACCATTTTCTTGCCGTCTTTTCATTTTATTTGGGATCGGCGCTACATATTTTTCGTCATATTTCTCTGTTAGTAGCCAATCAGTAACTAAATAATACGTCATTGATATTGCTTGCCCTTTGAAATGCATAGTTTGTACGTAATACAAAACAAAGAAACCAAAAACACATATTTTTTAAAAAAGAGTAACGTACTTTTAATATAAAGTTTAGTTGAACTTATAATTCCAAGTCAATCCAAAGATAAGATTCCAAATCAAATCAAAGCAACCCGTTTTCAAAAACCGCAATTTCGTAGGTAAAGACCTATTACTTTGCTACTTATATTATTTCATCTCCACACCACATTACTTTTTATCAGAACTTTCGATCTAAAACCCATCTTCATTGCGTCATACCACAGCACGAATCATAAGTATCATAAGTATAGCCCAGCGCTTTCCCTCCATCCATAGATAAGCAGTGTGTCTCTCTATGGTCTTGTTATGAGCCTGTTACGTCAGTTTCCGCTTGTCTATGATACTGTTTCCGGGTTACGAGTCAAGATTAAGACATTTTTGTTTGTCTATGTTTTAGTTTACTTTGCAATACACGTCTTACTTTTTTTTATATCTTAGATAGTGACGAAGACGTAAATAAACAACGTAAGAACAACACATAAAGAGTGGTTTACATTTTACCATGCGAGGTTCTAATCATACTTGGTCCTTGAATAAGATATATTAGACACTTCAAGAATGTATTCTATTTTCAAACAAATGCTGACATTGACCTGAATTAACTTTCTTTATTTAAAGATACGGTTTTACTGTTTTTTTAATACGGCCACTTCCAAAAAAGACACGTAAGGTATTAAAGTAAGTAAGTAAAAATTTATTTGCATAGATTGTAGGTACATGAGATAAGTTGGAACAATAATTAGAGGTATTAGGTATGTATATAATGTATTATATTTAAGGTAGATCGGATATTTAAACTGTTTTTTTTTTATTATCGCTCGCGTTTGACCACTATCTCACTTGATGTTAAGTGACGATGTGGTTGACGATGAAGCGAAGCCGCGGGGAGAAATGTAAATTGTTATAAATCTAGTTGGTCAAACTATTCGAGACTAATGATCTGATAAATCAACACAAGTGATTCGCCCGGCTTTGCTCATCGGCTCTTTTTTATCAGTAAAAATCACATCAAAATCCATAGCGTAATTTAGGAGTTAATGGATAAACAGACAGATGTGAAAAGCGAATGTTTGTGAAAAAAGGCGAAGATTGTGAATGTGTGTGTGGATGTTTGTTACTTGTTCACGCTCGACGGCTGAACAGATTTCTATGAAACTTAACAAACTGGTAGACCATGTCTTGCAATACCGCATAGGGTACTTTTTATCCCGGAAATATGGTCTCTTGAGATAATTTTCTAGTATCACACGGGCGCGTTCGTTGGCAGCAGCTTGTTTAAAGATAAAGAAAGAAAGATGAGCCCACAAATAATAGATCGTTATATGTTAAAACCAATAACTTGGACAATATTCACAATAGAATGCAAGTGGGCCAAGGAGGCTGCAGCATCTGCAGTCCTGGTTTACATAATAGCACTATGCAATTACGCTTGCAAATATGCTGGAAACGTGTTTAGTGACTTCACGATACAAGGAATATAGATTTGCCTAGTTTACTCGTAGGTGGGTAGATGGGGAAATTATTAAGAAGTTTGTAATATTTATTTAATTGTATTCTTGATAGGTTCGCGCTTGACCGTTATCTCACCTGACGGATAGTGACGATGCGGCCGAAGATGGAGCGCGTTTACCTAGAAGTAACCTATTCACTCTTGACTTAAAAAAGATTCCCGGGTTGTAGCCATCAGGAAACACAGATTTCGGCAAGGTATTCCACTCCTTAGCTGTACGCACAATGAATGTGTTCCCAAAACGTTTCGTGCGTATAGGTGGGATGTCGACCATGTACCGGTGGCGCATTGCCGTACGCCTGGTCGTCCGATGATGGAACGGGTTAGACGGAATTAGGTTATGCAATTATGTTATGGTTCTATATTAAAAACGCGATATTTTTTAGCCACAGTAAAGTTTGAGAAGTTGGTCTATTAGATTTGACTGACTGCTTGGTTAGGGCAGTGATCAAGCGTTTGGTTACTGCGCTTCGGGTCGCGGGTTCGATCCCCGCACGCAACAAATATTTGTGTACCCTACACATAAGTGTTCTGGGTTTGGATGTCTTGTGTGTGTGAGGTTATATGTTTGTAAGCACACCCATACAGGAGTAATCTCTAGCGTGAGGCAACGTTGATTAAATTATTACTTTCTTACATATGAAAAGCGCGATACTTTTTACCCCCGGTGAAGTTCAAGAAGTAGGTCTATGGGATTGGATTGCTTTTGTAAGAACTGAGGCTAGAGAAAATAGTGTAGTCCTAGATCTAGATGGGTAACTAATTTGACCAGAAAATATTTATTTCTATGATCAAACAATGAGTTCAGATGAACATTAGTACTTTAATAATATTTGATTCATAGACAGGCAAAAAAAGCATTGCAATTTAATACACTGCTGTTTTACAACGACAGCAGTGGTGCAATATTGGCAAATACCAATAAGTAACACTGCACTTAATTATAGAAAATAAACAAAAACTGCCTCATAGGCCCTTTTGCACTTTCCAGTCGGTGAACAGCCGCCATTGAGTGAACACCCACAAATATTTTCAACATCATTACGATATTATTACATTTGTCATGAACTTGAGGTTTCTTTTGGAAAACTACTATCTTAAATTGCGGTTTCCACTGTTTCGGTTCTGGTTGAAGCCAATGGAGCGATCGAACAAAACGTAATTTGGCGCGAAAACGTGGAAAATGGCGGTTGCGACAAATATGGCGGGCGATTGCAGTGGCGCGAATTTAAAGGTCACGGTCAGACCGAGAACTTGAAGCTGAGGTTATTTCTGACTGAAACTAGAGTTTATTTTTAGTTTTATTGAAGTTCTGCGACTAATATTCAAAGTAACGATGCCGATGTGTAAATGTAGTATTCTCTTATTTTCAGAGGTTCATAAACAATTTTATGGGCAGACTTGCAGCTATGCCGTTAGAATTATGTAAATAGCAGTCATGTAGTAAATGATTAAACAATAACAAAGGAGCTTCCCACGCGAGCATAGCTTAGGTGTTAATTGTTAGTAAAAGGCTATTCACATATACACCAGACTACGAATAAAGCTAGTAATAATAGTCTGTCATTATTTGAGGCATTTGCCATCAACTAATTAGTTTTAAGTGGAGATAACTGAAAAGGCCCTGCTGAAGTTATGAACACAAATGTCCGATTGTAAACCGAACCTTACTTAGCAAGCGTTATTTCAATCACTGGATTTTTAAATTTTTTCGTCGTCCTTAATTGAATTAATATAAAAAAACAAAAATTTGCTCTTTAAAAATTCAGAAAATAAGGCTAAGGCTACACAATACTGCACTAAAGGGAAAGTTTATCAATAAGAAATGGCTGTACCGTCCCACGCGGTGAAACCTTGCAGAGCCGCAATACTTACAATACTGTCGCACTCCGTTCTCACATTATTTCGTAATATGAGGTAAACAACGGCTTTTCGAGCACTTTCTGACAACTCGGATTAAGTGCTGACTGGAGTGGAATTTGCTTTTTTGTGGATTGAGCACTGTTATTGCAATTATATCCAGGTATAGGATTCTATTAGCAAATCTGAACGACCGGAATAAGACAAAGAATGATAAATGACATTTATTTTGCATTAATAAGTTTAAAAAACACTTTTACACGTCAATTTTTTCAGTTTAATCTGGATGAAGCGGGTGTTTCCTAGCTGACTACCCTGAGAAGAAACACTGAAATAAACCTCAGAGATCAAACTATCTTCTAAAGTCCATATAGCAAATATGTAATGGTTTAAATCATATGAGAACCATGCAGTCTAGTGTCTGAGATGGTTTTTGAGGAAAGAACTACACAGATTTGAGTGAACCTTTCCAGTCAGTGCAAGCATTTGTCAGTATTCGTAAAGCTCAATTCAGGACTACTAAAGAACTCAACGACTTAACATAAAATACCAAGGAAAGGAAATTTGGGTATGCCGCAGAAAATACCCAAATTGTCAGACATACGTTAAAATTACTGAAAAGAAATAAAACTATCCACGTAGTCCTCACATTCACCAAAATAAAAGGAAATATATAGGTAATGAGTTTTGAAATTTAGTAAGATAAAGTTATAACACAAAAAAAACGACTTTCAGTGGATATAGTGACAGAAATAAGATACCAGAGAATTAAAAATATAATGTTACATGACCTAACAAAAACAAATACAACTCCAAAATTAGACATTGCACCGAAGGCAATGTCATAATACCAAAATCTAGCACACATGAACAGTATTCCAAAGATGGTACAGAATGCACCGCCAGACCTTTCAAATCGGATTCGCGCAACCTGCAATATCACAAAATAGACAAAAACGCACGCTCGCCAATTGGGCCAACACACTGCAAGTGGAACGTTATGACATAATAGCACTCGATGCTGTGAGACAAGAGCCAGTGACCGATACACATTCTATCACGTGGTTTTGTTATGTTTGAAATCGTATATTTAGATTTACTTTTCTGTGATTTATACCTCTAATCTAAACATAAGTGGTTATGTTGAAGAACTAAGATGCGGTCTTGATTTTACTGAAGACTGTGATAGACCTACAAGCGTTTCTGTAAACCACTGTAATATTGATTATTGAATTGGCTATAAACCTACTTTTAATAAAATCTAGCAGCTAGAACATACACAATGTCAGCGAAGGTGAGGATTGTGGGACCAGTTTTAATAATCGATATTTCTTTTTTACAAAATGTACGACTCTTACTAAAACTTCATGCAGAAGAAGAAAGATTTTATTTATTAGATTCGGTAATATTCACTAAAATATTTATCTTTTTTGTGTGTATTGAGGGACCACAGTTTAGTCGTTATGTATTTTTTTATCTTAGATGTTATTTAGTAATTATCCTATATTATAAATTGTTTACTAACTGTCTGTAGTCACAATACCTTAATTTATCCAATACTTTTCGAGATCTGGATGATGGTCTGTGAGGACTGAGGGACCGCACTTTAAGGGCTGTAGTTTTTAATATATTTGTTTACAAATTCCCACAATTGTTTTAAGTTTACTACTAGATCCTATGATTTTTATTTTGCGAAATGCCAGTGAGGTCCCTCAGTAGACACGCACATCTTATTCGCTGGCTCTTAGACCACATCGTTATATCGTGCGGTGTAGACGACATTGGACGAAGCATTGACTGCACGCGATCGGATATATACGTTTGTTCGACGCCGTCGGATTCGATCCAGTTATATAACTTCCTATCTACTTTGTATTGAATACTGGAACAATTGTTCGATATAATGTCACGACTTTTTCCCTTACTTGAGAACATATATTTAGAAGCAATGTTATGACTTGAAGTGGACATAATTATTCTTAACTGAGAAACCTTTTATGAGGTGTTTAACTGTTCTTAACTTACTTTAATACATTATGAAGATCACGTACTTACTATAACAAATAAACATTTGTGTGTTGTATTGTATTTAAAAGATTCTCACAAGTTAATATAAATATAAGTAAAGCAGATATTTTGAAAACAAGTGAGCAATGAGGGTGTTCTAAAATGACGTGCACCAGGTGGCAGCACTGAGGCGTCAAGTCCAGGCATTTGTCAAAACGCTTATGTTATTGACATTATAGACATCAACGTCAAATGTTAGATGTCAACGTCATGTCATTTTCAAAGGAAAAGACCTGACGGCTAAGTGGCGCCAACTGGTGGTGTAAATTTTCCCGAACACCCTCATTATATGGCAACTCGTTTTATAGCTTTGAGATTTACGTCAAATGTTATAAAGCTTTTGTAATAATGGTTATGAGGATGATTCAGTAATATGGGTTTTCAAAACAAAGCAAAATGAACTAATGACCCATAAAACCTAACTTGAGTGCACTACATATACGACTTCCTACATTAAAAAGACAAGATTAACGAGCGAATCTTTTCGGATGATAATCATAATTGTTCAACCCATCATGAATACAAGTTTTTCTTTTGTTATCTTAAAAAAACCTGTATACCTAACCTTGTAACGAAATCTAATGACCCAGGAAAAATCTAAATGTTAACAGTCACATAGACTCAAAGGTAAGAAAAATGAAGCAAGGAAAGGGAAGTGAAAATTATTTGAACCAAAAAACAAGTGCAATGTCTACGTAACAACGAACGTATTAAATTACGGAAGAATATTATTATATTTTTTAATAAAACAAACAAAAGTAATAAAAACTATAAGTCCTCAAAATACTGATGCAATAGCAGGCGCGATAGCATAGTTCATGTAATTCAATTCCTAGAGCCTAACGATATTGTAAAAAATATCTATTGTCCATCTCGGAATGAGGTTACTCGCTGTGCACCGGAGCTTGGACAAACACTGGTCTCGTTGCGAAAACTAATTCGCACTATGACGCTTCAATGAGAACCATCAACTGATTGATTTGTTACTTTAAACTTACCATCAGCTAATGACTTACCTTCGATTGGTTTGCAATCAACTCAGATGCTAGGTCCAGTTTGGAAAGAAATGGATGAGCTGACCAGTGATCCGTGTCAGGAAAATGCTTTAACGATGTTAGATATGGAAGTGAGGAAACCATCTTTTCTAACTTAAAAATAGATAAACGATTGGTAATGGTAGACTATTTGATGGGAAATAATCTACATTCATATTTTTTATACCATTGTCAAGGTTTACGACGTTTTGAGGAAATGGTTATGTGGGTAATGTGTTAGTTCCTTCATCCACACTATGGGAAGTTTGTTTTACTAGAAGATTTATAATGGCTGTAAAATCGGCATGCACATTATCTTTGTTATCTTTCATGATAATGACATACTTTAAATGATACATCCTTACTTCCGAGTTTATGGTTTGATTCTTCGGTACCATCTTCCTTGTCGTGATATGCCCAACTAAACTTTCTGTTAGTCTCTATCCATTTGTAATGATCTTTGATTTGGCAAAGATAAGCCAAAGATCCTTTTTGCTATGCAGTGCATCGATCGGAGAATTTAGTTTGACTTAGTTGGGCATCGTATTGGGCTACGTTCCGGGTCTCTCTTCAGTCTCCATGAGTTTTTTCTGGTTGACGTTTGATTTTAGGGATATATTATGGTCGAAGTATTATCTCAATATTCTCGGGAGTAAACCCACTGAGGGTTTACTCCCAGCATTTTCAGCCGGGATATACTCAGATTTGAATCCTGTGTCACAATGTCGTCTTGCTTATCTTTACATTTGTTAGTTTTCTAACTGTAAAATTAATTAGTCCCATGTTGGCACACTGTCTGTAGCTGTTTAGTTCTTTTGCAACTTTACTCCGAGCAATTGTGTTTAGATCACTTTTGCAATGATAGTTTCACTGTTTTATTGTAGTTGGAACTATTTATATTTAGTGTTTACTCTAGTGGAAATAAATAACTGAATATTTATGATCGAGTAGTTTTGGAAGTAGGTTTAAAGTAGTTTTTAGGTATTTCTCTCCTTTTGAAATTCTCAGAATCGGTACAGTTGTCGTTCATTGATAAACATTAATAATAATAATAAATACTTTTTTTCAGACCATGGTGTCCAATTTGTTAGTACCAAAGTTCTTATAGACTAGTGTTAGTAATACTTAAAACTACCAACAACAAAACATGTAAAAAGAACAAACAATCACTGGTGCGCCTTTCCATGACAAATGTTGGAACAATGACTGATGTAGCCACAGTCCAGCCGACTAGCGATTATGCTAAGTATGCTGTTGGCGCTGCCCCGCACTTTACGCACCAGGGATGCGCATATTTTACGCATCGTAGCGTAAAAGCAGCTCACGAGATGTTCAGCAATTGTATCTAGGGTATCTATTAGATATTTTCACGTAATGAGTCAACAATGACGTCGATCTCGCCTCTCGTCTGACGGTAAGCGATGAATGAGTTCTAGTAGAACGAGTGAGCCTCCAAGATACCAGTTGACTTGTTTTGACAGCTGATGGTGTATATGTGGAAGGGAACACAAATGCAACTTTGTCAGTGACATTGTAAGCTGTTGTTCTACGCAAAATTATTCAGCTGGCCCAAATTACTGTGAGCGACAAGACGCATTGGTATCGCTAACAAAGTGAAGTGTTAAATTTGTGCTTAACATAGATAACGGCGTGCCTATCATTGCTACTATGTTGTACAGTTGCACGAAATGACATAAGGAAACACACTGTGTGATAAGATGTGTCTGCTTTTTTAGGTCATGATATTATTACAATGTTAATAACCCAAAGTTTATTTAACATAAACACACCAAATTAGGGCTAGTTTTTATATAAATAAAAAAAATAAGATTACTATAAAAAAATAAACCCTAAATAACATATACTTTTTATTACACCTTAGGTATAGTTCTTTTTTTAGACTGCTAGCTTCTATTGTTTTAAATATTTATTTTGATGGTAAAAAACTACCGAAGTCAATTTGAGGTTGTAAGTTCTTATCAATACTTTTCAGGAGTCTCTCAGAACTTGGCACCCATTTAGATCTCAGTTCTTTAGTCGGTTAAGTCGACAACCACACCACATCTTAATATTGAACTTGGCTCCCATTTTCACATTTGTTTTTATTCCAATACCCAAAATATTTAATGCACCGTTTAAGAATTAACCGAATTTAACAATATTTTTATTAAAATAACGGCGGATACTCGGCTGGCATTGTTTATGTGACGTGTGTTATCACAATGAGTGGTGGCAGCTCATTGTTTCGGCATTACATTACCGCCGATATTGAGATTCACGCTCACTGTTACATCACAGCGTACTACTGTAATTGTAACACTCGATTTTTTATGTGGTAACTTATAGATTAAGGATCCTGTGTAGAATCGACAGCTTCTACTCATGTATGATTCTGGTTGGCCATAGCCGAGGTATGGCAATGATATTTAGGCTTATGACTGTTTTCTTTACTCGCAAAACGTTTTGTATTTTTTTAACCGACTTCAAAAAAGAGGACTATAACTTACTTTGCCTTAGTTAAATAATTTCCAGTGTTATCTGAAAAGACTAGCACAACAGTACAAACTGTGACTTGGGCTTCGCCCGCGTAAAATAATAAAGTACCATTCTACTGGTAAAAGAATTTTTAAAATCAGTCTAGTAGTTTTTGAATTTATTCATAACAAAAAAAAAAAAACAAATCTTTTATAATATTAAGTAATTAGTAATAAGTGTTTTAATTTGAGTTTTTTACTCATGTTCTTTAACATGTCGATGCAAATCTACATTGAGTCGGCCCTTATCTTAGTTACTTGTTTAGCATCATCAGTTTATCATGATTTAAATTCATTTTGCTTGCTCAAATTCTTTTCTATTTAAGATCATATAGCTTTTACCCGAGAGACCTCTTAGTATTCTTGAATACATTCACTGATTTTTCATACTCTTAGTCATGGGTGAATTCTCGAAACGAATTTATGCAATGAAGTTCGACACTTCCCGCTGTGGAGCGAGTAGGAGCGTCAGACTTTTACTGACTAAAACCCACCTGTTTCCCTTCAGTTGTCCCTTGCGATCTAGGGCCGCGGTAAATCTTTCAAATCTTCCCGCAAAAAGTTCGTAACATGGCATTGAAAATTGGACAGTTAATCGACGTTAATAAAGTAAATCGCCGATCAACTTTAACACGAACATCCAAATCTTAATGTTTTATAATAGCAAAGGATTCATTTAATTTTAGCTAATGATGATTAATATTTATTACTTCGCATTAAATTGGTCTGACACTAATCTTTACATGTTAATACCGCTAAAAATGTTTCATGAAATAGTAATGGAGGTCACGTGATATTTTGAAGTATTTACAATGTGATTATGCTATAGATTCTTTCTTACTCTTCCATACTATTCCCAATAAGTTTGAATCTTAGTAATTTGTGAAGCGTCTATTTAGCTTACTCTAACAGATTGACTTAAATATCGCATTTGACTATCTTGAATCCCACGAATGTTAGGTATCAGGGACGTTCTTTTTTACCGACAGATCGATTAGTGCGCCGAGAGCCAGCCCTCCTAGCCAAATTACAACCGTTTCGTTTCGATTCTCTTTTCGTCGATCGCCTCGAGTAGGCCACGCCTTCAACCAATTTCAAATGTCAACGATCAGTTACGTGGTCAGAACAAAGCGAGGCATGCCCGACTCGAGGCGATCAACGAAAAGAGAATCGAAACGAATCGGTCGTAACTTGTCTAGGAGGGCAGTTGTTTTTACATTAACGCGATCGAAACGTTTACCGCGTTTGACTCTCTGATTGGTTAAGAGCTTGGAGCGGGCCAATCGGAGCGCTGAACGTCATCGATCAACGTGTCGATCATGTTAGCTTAAAACTAACTCACATTAAGCACTCAGTATACAAAAGTGTTACAGGCGTATAGTTCATCCACTCTAATACGCAAATAAAAAAAAAGTAAAATAATTACCCAATTTGAAGCCCTATGTACTTTTTACTAATATACTTAAAACTAAAAGAAAACAAGAAACTCCAAAATTTCACGGGTCACTCCCCCCGTCTCCCTATGAAGTAGTTATGCTTTAACTTGTGGTGTTTTATTTGTACAGGTCAAGGACATCGATGCGGAGAGCCACACCTCTGGGAAGGTGACAGCGAGCTCAATAGAAGAAAAATTGTAAGTCCTTGTTCAACATTAATTCCTTATCAGTTATCATGGATATTCGACATGGAATAAAAATGAAGTGTCAATAAAGTTGGACGGTGTTTTTGTTGTATCATCTTTTTTCGTGTTGACAACTCACGATTTGTTCGCCAATTGCGTAACGTAAAAAAAATTACTGACCTGCCCCCCTAGCCAAGTAACAACCGTTTCGTTTCGATTCTCTTTTCGTTGATCGCTTCAAGTCGGCCACGTCCCCTATTTCTATATTCTGACCACGTGACTGAGCGTTGAGATGACGTCAGAATAAAAGAATCGGAGACGTGGCCTACTCGAGGCGATCGACGAAAAGAGAATCGAAACGAAACAGTTGTAACTTGGCTAGGGGGGCTGGGCATTTAAATTGACCACTTACACATTTTTTGCACAATCCTTTTTATGCTGTTATTTTATTTAAGTTACTTATTATGATGGTTTAATAATTTATTTCGATGGTTTTCCTATTCGTGTCACAAATTATTTTTTTCTCTTTCCTTTTTTCACTCAAATAAATTAATACACAAACCCTAGATTAACTGGCTAATTCTATCATTGTTTGTTGTTTGTATATTTAACTTGATTTTAATGTATTTAATTTATTTTATTTAATAGGTAATTAATTGACAGTGTCTCATTAATTTTAATTTCAATGTATTTAATTGGGTTTAATTTTATTATTTTAATTAATGTATTGATGAGTTTTGATTCTCTAAATGGGTATATTTGACCTGAATGCATTTTGTTACTATTATTGCACACATTGCAATGCAACAAACAGTTCAATGACCAACTCGTTTTAAGTGCAGCATCGGTGCGAGTAAAATATGGACCACTATGTACAAGACCTTTCACATTTACTATCGATTGGCTAACACTGAAAAGTAGTGAACTTTCCTTATACACTGCAAAACTGTCTAGAAACTGTCTGTTTTGTCGTCAAATAACTCCTCCCACTCTGGGTGGAGCGAGAGGAATTGTCTTTTATTGACTATAAAACTTTTTACAAAATATAAAATCGACTTCACTACAAAAAATAACACTACTAAAACGATTAAGACAACTTTAATTTCGGAAATCGGTGTTTCGAGAATTGTATGTTATTCAACACAGACATCCAAAATTAAAAATGGGACCAAACTGGAAGCATATACATGTATCCCTTTAGATAAAAAAATAATAATTAGTAAATAGATCCATGAACGAAAGAGTTCTGATGTAATAATAAAACATAAAAAAACACGACCGAATTGAGAACCTCTTCTTTTTTTGAAGTCGTTTAAAAACCAACCCCTGTTCCTTCAATTGCCCTTTGCGTTCTAGTACCACGTCTTTCGAAAAATTTCGCAGCCCTGTCATTAGCTACCTAATAAAGGTTACAAAACTAAGTCAACTGAAGTGCTGCTGAGTCTTGCAATATCTGATTAAACCTGCAACACAGCAACTGTTACGTAACGTCAATAGTTATGTTAACATATACAAGAGTTGCCCAAATAAATGGTACAAATAATAAAAAAAAAGTCTAAGTAGCTAGCAAAGGAGGCGGCCGATCGCGTGAGGCAACGGTCCTCACGCCCCAACCGCCGTCTTGTGGCTTGCGTACGGCGAGCGATGGGTGGCTCGCCGTCCGACCGTCCGGTAACCGTCTGGACCGAGCCCAAGTCGTCGACGGCGCGTATTGTTCCACGCGCGCCTCAAGGAGATGTCAGCAAATCGTAGGGGCCCAGCAGGGTCGAAGCCTATACTGTAGAGGCATGGGTAGTGTGAAAACGAAACCCGGGGTCAGTAAAAGTCTGACACTATCTCCCACTCCACCCAAGTGCAGGATTTGTCATTAGATGATTTTCCCACCTAAAAAAAAGCCATACAGGGTGAATTTTAAGTAGGCCGGAATTACTAATTCCGAAACTTAAACCAAGTAAGTAACCACAAAAGTAACTACCCAAAAGTCTAAATTTTGATCAAAAACAAAACTGCATAATTATATTTTTAGAAAATCCATATTATTAGCTAGGAAATAAATGGATTTATTTTAGCAAATAAAACTCGTTGTTTTATTACACCATCTGATAGTGTCCCTAATCAGAATAAAATTGTGAGAAATGGTGACATTAACAAAAGCTATTAAAATATTTTAACCAAAAAAACTGTCTCGTCTTACGCGTTGTAGGTCGCGGGTTCAAACCCAGCCAGGCGCATTACTTTGTGTAATTTATTTCATCACCACTGCTCTCAAAACGGTGAAGCAAAACATCGTGAGGAAGCCGACATGTCCTAGAACCAAAAATTCGAAGACACGTGGCATCCACCAAACCGCACTGGGCCTGCGTGGTGGATTACGGCCCATTCCCTCTCCTACAGAGGAGGCTTGAGTCCCAGCAGTGGGTACATTATAAGGCCGATTATATGGGTAGGATGACAACAGGACGAAAATAGGTAGAGACATATGAATACGACAGCTGTCGCCCGCACCATCCTATGGCAATTGTAGTGTATGTATACTAGAAACTGTCAACTTTCTTGCTCTAAGTTTTCTCATTTCATTTCTCAAATCTTAGTTACATTAAACGGGGTTTCCCATAAAAACAAAAAAGATGTTTGCGTTAAACTAGTTTTCACTCTGAAAGTTCAGTTGAGTTAGAGGTCACTCAACTGAACTTTCAGAGTAAAAACTAGTTTTTCCGTAAAACTTTTCTTTAACAATATTTAAAATTTCTATGCAACAAACAGTTTGATAATAGAACCCACGACCCTCTGTCAACGAAGGTTTAGTATTGTCTTAGCGACTGCGTCTGCAAGTGACATCCCAAGGTGATAATTTTGAACTTATCTTGATAATGCAGCTAGCGTATGTCCGGTTTTTATATTGAAGTGCACGGAACCCTGAAAACGAAGTTTTTATAAGATAACCTTCGTCATGGCGATTAAGGTACATTCGGCTTTCTTGTTGCAAACTTATATCGTGTGAATAGAAGTGGGTAACATGGAAATGAAGGAATGTAACAACATTCTTGGAAATTTTTATATTTACCAAAAAATATTATTTTAACGTTTAATGCGTAATATTGCACCTTCCTACCTATTACTGCATGTCCGCCTTTGTACTTTTGTGTGTGTAAAGAATTAAATAAATATAATGTTATTGTTACCTTTAGATAAGTAACTCATTATATTTTTTTTATTATGAGCTGATACATTGATATTCATTACGATACCTTGTTTTTATCAAACCGTGTAAGATAATTCTGCTACCTGCCCTCTTTACATAATCAGGAAGGAACAAAACTTTCTAATTTTATAGTTACTTTTCCCGTAGTGCTTTAAAAGTTAATCTTTCCAAGTTTATGACAATTTAAGTCTCAATTTAATAGTCAATCAGCAGTTACCCAAGCACTAAAGATACCTCACTAGACAAAGGAAATTCAACGTAGCATAATCTTTTGTAAGTAAAACGATGCTGACTAACTCAATGTTTGTCAGATTGACTAAACTAAAGGTGTGTCTACGCCAGAGGAGTTGAGCACGAGCCGAGCTCACATTCATGTAGTGTTGCTCGTGCTCGGCTCCTCTAAAGTCGGTCCACACTACAATGCGTTCTAAATAAGAATAAGATCGAATGCCATGTTGTGACGTCACGTCATACTGTCAAATCAAAGAATTATTATGATAAGAAGCAAAACCAGAAATTTTAAATTTATTTACGAACTGTGAACAAAAAAAGTTTAATCAGATTCCAGTTCTTCAATTTTACTCATCTCGGAGTTCTTCAAATTTGCCCAATTTCTTGCGAATTGACAGTTTGAAGTCACGTCACAACATGGCATTCGATCCTATTCTTATTTGGAACGCATTGTACACGAATTTGAGCTCGGCTCGTGCTCGACTCCTCTAGCCTAGACTCACCTTAAAGTGTTATTCAAGCAAATAAACTATTGTTTCAAGACTCTAAGCAGTAGTATTTGTCATAGATATCTTCATGTTTTCTAAGAGACAATGAAAGCTTAATAGATACTTAAGTGTGAATGAATAATCCCTTAACTTATTGTCTATGTAACCTACTACAAAGACAACAAGTGACTGTTTAGATTTCCAATAATTCTCTCAGCTCAATAACTACAGGATCAATCAACTTGTCAAGTGGGTACGTGTAGTTAGACGTATTAGTAATGATACTTAACATAATTGTCTAACGATATCTTTTAGTGCTACAGATTAGAATATGTTTAAAAGCAGTAATCATCATCTGCCTTACCAAGTTCCAGCTAGAGCAAGTTGACCCCCACGACTAATACTACTGAGTATTTTTTTATAAGGTGTAAAATTAATGTAATGACTTCTCCCGCCCTAGGGCAGACCACGAGGGTTTGTCAGACTTTTAATGACTAAAACTACACCTATGTTCCTTTAGTTGCTCTCTGCGTCCCAGAGCCACGAGTGATTCTTTCACAAGCCGAGTCATGGCCCCAGCAGGCTTCGGCCCTAAAGGGCCCCTACGGTTTTGCTGACCTCTTTTTGGGCGCGCGTAGAACGCTACGCGCGTTCAACGACTCGGGCTGCGTCCGGGATAGTTACCGGACGGCCGGACGGCGAGCTACCCATTGGTCTTCATACTGGGTTATAAAAGCCCTTTGTAAAGACTTATATCAAAACCGTCAAAGATAAAAAATGCCTCAGTTTTTGTACCATTTTCATATCTTAGCTCATTTACATAACGAGCTAAGATGAGAGAGGGAAGCCAAAGATTTCATAAAAATTGAAGCAATTTCAATACTACGCAATCACATACACACATACATAGCACATAATCAGCCTTTTAATGTTCCCACTGCTGGGACTCAGGCCTCCTCTTTGGGAGAGGGAATGGGCCGTAATTCACCACGCGGTCCCAGTGCGGGTTGGTGAATGTCGCATGTCTTCGATTTTTTTGGTTCTAGGACTTGCCGGTTTCCTCACGATGTTTTCCTTCACCGTTTTGAGTGCAGTGGTGATGAATTAAATTACACAAAGTAATGCGCCTGGCTGGGTTTGAACCCGCGACCTACACTCGTAAGTCGGGGGCCGTTACCACTCGGCCACCACAGCTCTCTAAAGTAACAATTACATTGACTAAAAATAAAGCACTTCATTTAAACCATCAAATAATTTATAGCATTGTATTTAAAAAAAACCAAACAAATACTTACTTACTTGACAAGTCAAGATATCAGATTATACATCCATCTACATATTTCTACCGGCTGTCTGAAACAGCTGACAATGCTGAAATGTAAGGAAGCCTGTGGGGTCTCGACCGCAGCAGACATAACGCACCGACTCATCTCATACAAGTTATACAACGCTAATATAACAAATAATATAATACTTACAGTTTATTCCCGCGGAATGTTTATTGCAGTTTACACAAATTGAGAAATGCTTGGAGATTGATAGTCTGTTAACTGCGTAACATTGTCGTGGTTTACTGGTTTTCCTTCTAGACGCATCTTTCAATTTGTTGAATAATATGGAGAGACTTGCGTCGACACTCAATACAACATGAGGATTAGGAAATTATTTGAAACTAGCTTTTTCTTCTGTGTTCTCTCCTGCACGAACTGTTCTTTTTAAAGGGTAAAACGAGACCCTATTACTAAGATTCCGGAATTCGTCCGTCTGTCTGTCTGCCCGTCTGTCACCAGGCTGTATCTCGTGAACTGTGATAGCTAGACAGTTGAAATTTTCACAGATAATGTATTTCGGTTGCTGCTATAACAAATACTGAATAAAATAAATATGAAAGTGGAGCCCCCACACAACAAATGTGATTATTTTGCCGTTTTTTGCTACGGACGGTACGGTACTCTTCATCCGCGAGTCCAACTCGCACTTGGCCGTTTTTTTTGGGTTAAATTAGTGACACATGGTGTTTTATTTTTCGGTGGGCGGAGCGAGGCATAGAGGCAGACTTTTACTGACTGAAAACCCACTCCTGCTCCTTCGTTGCCTTTCGTACCAGGGCCGAGTCTTCCTTTCAAAAGCAGACCCTTGGCTCCAGTAGGCTTCGACCCTGCTGGGCCCCTACGGTTTGCTGACATCTCCTTGAGGCGCGCCTGGAACAGTACGCGCCGTCGACGACTTGGGCTCGTTCCGGTCGGTTATCGGACGGTCGGACGGCGAGCTAATAAGCTTTATTTGAGTATTGATGTCATCATTTCTTCCTTAATATAAAACAATATGTTAATCATGTGTTGTTTGATTTTTGTTAAAACGTTTAGAATCACTTCATTAAGAGGCAGCATACGAGAAATAAGTGATTGTTATAAGACGTGCGCGAGTGGATGGTTTCAAACAATGGCGGTATTCAATTCTTTGTTGTTGAAGTCAGGTTCGGCTCAGTTTTTCTGGTTATCCGACATTTATCTGATGCTCTGTCGTGGGGAACTGATTCCGATTTGTATACTTATAATTGCACTACAGTAAAAAAAAAAACAGATTTGGTGTTACTTGCACCGTTTTTAGCGGTAAGGTAGTCGATGTATGTAGTACCAAATCCAAACCTATATATCTAGAAAATTATCTCAAATAAACATACTTCCGTGATAAAAGTATATACTTATTGTAGTCATATCTTATGTGTTATTCCAGGACATGGTCTACCCGCGTGTTATATTTCATCCAAATCTGCTCAGCTGTTTGAGCCTGAAGAAGTAACAGACATAGACACATACATATAAGCTTTCGCCTTTATATTCTTAGTGTGATCGTATATACTTTCAGAATTTTTTACATAACTGCAATTTTTTAATTTATTCGTAATTTCATATCATAAAAATGGATTATTAATAACGATAAACAGTTAATCAAATCTTAATTAGTTACCCAATACAGAAGCACTAAACTAAAAAATAAAAAACTTTAAACGCCGGTTAAAATAAAAGTTAATGAAATAACGCAACGATTGTATAACAGCCAGTTAACAATAGAGTCATATATATTATGTCATGTGTTACATATGATTTGTATGATCAGATTACAAAAGACATGCGAATCACATGGAAAACAACGCTGTTGCACTAGAAATAATTTCAGAATACTTTGTATGTATTTATTAATCAATTAAACTAATATTTCAATGACTACTATTATTTTGATAAGCCCGTGATTTTTTACCACTATCTCGGCCAATGGTTAGCGATGATATGGTTGACGATGACCACGCTTATAGCATAAGCATTGCATAATCAGCATTTTAATGTTCCCACTGCTGGGACTCAGGCCTCCTCTCTCAGAGAGGAAACGTGGGCCCGGTGCGGGTTGGTGAATGTCACATATCTTCGAATAATTGCACGCTTACTTAGAAGTAACCTGAGAGTTATGTGTAGAATTAGGAAACTCAGACTTCTGCGTGTCATTATATTTTATTTTGCTATTACATCCATTCAAACCTATTTTTATAGTATTATTAGGTGTGGTTCTAACCTAAACCAGAGAAAGTAGAAGAAAATCTGTAATATACAACAATCTCGTGTCACAGTGTTTACCAGTATTTGTTATCGAACTGCTCAGAAACGGTGGCGATCGATTTTTATTAAATTTTTGGTGTACATTATCAGTATTAGGTAGGTCTGAGCATAGGTTTTAGGATATTTTTTCCCCTCCTACCCTTACCCCTCATTTTATCCTTTGATAGTTTATATGTCAGAACAAAGTTTGCCGAGTTTTTTTTAATATTCTATACTGTCCCACGGCTGGGCAAAAGCTTCCCCCAACTTCTTCCAGGTATTCGTTTCTTGAACCACCTCGAATCAATCCTTGCGGTAGGCATCTAGGTCGTCACGCCACCTCTTGCCAGGTCGACCTCAGCGGCGTCGTCCAACTTCAGGTACCCACTTTTAGGAGACTCTCGCCCACCGGTCAGAGTGCATGCGGCTGATGTGAACCACCCAATCCCATTTTAGGCTGGCAGCATTTTTCCCTACGTCCATAATTCCCGTCTTTTGACGCAGCGTGGTGTTCCTCACTCTGTCGGCCCTCTTACACATTACATAAAATTATTTAAAAGATATTGTAAATGTACGATTTGAAAAATACTACTAGTTACATCTTCCTAACAAAAATTTTGACATTTAGAAATTGATGTAAATGTCGTGGCCAGATCTTAGAATTGATCACTTCATGATATGGCCAACTAAAACTGGCCAGATCGTAAAACGTTAACATTTGATGATATGTCAATCCTCGTTTGGCCATAACATTGACGTAGGATTTCAATGATAATAAAAGGTCTAAAGAAAGTAGGCCAAACGAAAATTTAAATACTTATCATTAAACTTTAACGTTTAAAACGATCTGGCCAGTTCTGCTTGGCCATTTCATGAAGTGATCAATTTCTAAGATCTAGTCACTGTATAAACAATTTCAATTTAAGTAAAATTGTATTGGCTCCAAAACTATTGCAAGGTATGAGAACGATTAATGACCAGATTTTTGCGACAAGTTAATTTAAAGTAAGTAATAAAGGCCCTTATTTGCGATGTAAATTAACTTTGACAATTGTCTAATGTCCTTGCACAGCCATAATTATGAATTGTCACGCGGTTGCATTAATTAGGTTCGAAGTATGACACTTCAGAATTAATTCCATGTTGCATTTACATTTACTTGAACAACGAATGATGAGAGCAACGAATTCAATTGAATTTCTGAAGAGTTCCACCCTTGAGATAAAACAAATGATTTCGTCACGCAACGAAAGACAAAAGAAAAAAGCAAAAGTGCGTACAATAATAAGCATGTAAGTATATAATTATGTTTGTTTCATAATATGTGCGGATCTTAATGGTCCGTATTGCGTATAATTATGCGAAACATCGAAACTTTAAGCACTCTTTGAATGCTGAGCGTCGCTGGCGATTTTGAATTTTGAATAATGACTTGAAATCGTATTGCAGTAAAGTTCTGATATTATATTTGTTTTGTATAAAATTGAAATTTTTGTATTATTTATAGATAACAGAAATATTAAATATTTTCCCATTAGTAAGAAACTCCAACAGAAAAATAAACTATTAATGAGAACTAATAATAAATTCTTTGTTAACTTTCTGTCCATTTCCATCACGAATAAAACGATAGATAAATATGTTAAAATGTCTAGACAAGGTGTTGATTAGATATATGGAAGAATACATGTTTTATTGACATAAAAAAAAATGAAATATAATGATGCAGGAGACATCAAACTGAAATATTATGATGCAGAAGATATCAAACTGCCAACACTTCCATATACACATAAAAATACTAACATTATTTCTCACACTTACCACCAAATCTCATACAAGATCACAAACACTCACTATGTTCTTTCAAAAACAGTAATCTTTTCGAACGTGTGAGTCAGCCTAGATTTTGATACAGATCATTATTACCGCTTTGAGTTACCGTTATTCAAAAGGTGATGTACCTATATGAGTCAAACTAAATAAATATGCAAGTAAAGGTCAAAACAAGTCAAGTCAACACACAATGGGTCCCACAAAAAATCGGATCATCAGATAAAGAAAAACGACTAAAAAAATATCTGTCATCGATCTTCCAACCCACCCGCACATGACATAGCTTTATGGAAATACAATACGCTTGCATACAATTGCATGAAACACCTCCCCTTTATGTCTTGTATGATTGATGTGTATGACTTGTATGAAGTTGTATGAGTGATGTTATTGTTATGTTATGTAATGCAATATAATGCTGCTCACTGATTTCCTATGTTATTTTGTTGGTAGGTCGGTGTATGGTGATTTGAGTTGATGTATGACTCTATACCGATACGTAAGATATACTCGTATCTTTAGAATGTAAAGTGATTTATATCAAACAGAAATGTGATAGAATCTTTGAATACGATATCATAGAAAAATTTTGAATTTTTTATTTATTTTGAAATTATTATGCAGTTGTGAATCATTATTTATAAATTGTATTTATTTTTATTTTTTTTTAGGTATGCCTTTATAATAACCAAAATAAGAAATAAAGAGGTTATATTAATATTATCAAAAGTTACCAAAGAAACATAATACGCAAGATGCAAAAAGTTGCGTAAAATTCAGTTCAACGCGTTGATGTCTTTTCCACGGCGAGATTTGGCAGTTAGTCATGCGAGTTAAAAATATTATTTTATGGGCTTTTATATTACGTTTTATGGACAATAACTTGTATACGTGCTTTGATTTTATATTATTGTTGTTAAGTAAGAAGTTCAAACGTTCAGAACAATAATGATGGGTCAATGACACTCGCTCTAAGAAGATGTGATTACGATAAATGAATATCATCAAGATGTCATTAAAGTCACTTTGAATTTAATTGGCTTGATATTAATTTAATCATAGTATTGTTTAATAAGTCAAATACAGGCAGTTTTAAAAGCTATTGCTTTTTGCTTAAAGTGTACTAGCATTCTATGGGATACAATAATTAATCGTGTACCGTTTATATATTTATCAATTAATATTTTCACACTCGGCTTTGTATTAGACGATAACGTTTTTTTCTTCTTCTATCAGCACAGTGCAAACTTTAAAATAAGATGATTTCGTGGTAAAAATATACCAGAAAGTCAGTATGAGAGTGCGGCTTACTACCACCGGTATTAGGTAGCAATCCGACAATTTTCTTAATCTTTAATGTACACAACATAAACCTTAAAAAAAGTGAAGATGCAACTTTCATGACGACGGCTCATGTACCACAGACGAGCTTATTATTATTTATTTATTGTTTAACCTAGATTTGGGTTCTCTAACAAGAAACCTGAAAACATGCCAAAGCGAATAAATGTATAGCATATCACACTAATATTCTAAAGCCGAAAGTTTGTGTGTGTATATATTTGTTCGTTTGTTACTCCTTCACGCTAAAACTGTTGAACGGATTTAGGTGAAATTTGTCACAAAGGAAGACCATGTTCTAGAATAGCAGATAGAATACTTTTCATCTCGGGAGTGTGGTCCCTTGAGAAGTTAAAAGAGAATTGTTTGTAATGGTATAGTCGTGTGAAGAGGAGGGTTGAAACGCATGTTACGAAAAGAGTTATGAGTATATATGTGGATGGATGAAGAGGGAGCGGGAGGCCAAAGAAAAGTAGATGGATTGTGTGAGGAGTGTGAAAGAAAAAGGAGTTAGTGATAGCGTGAATGGTGACAGGACAGAATAATAATAATAATAATATTCCACAACTATCACACAATGTCGTCTAGTCCGAAACTAAGCAGAGCTTGTGTTATGAGTACTAGACAACTGATAAACATACTTATATATTTCTAAATACATACATATTATAGATAAATTACACCCAGACACAGAACAAATGATTGTGCTCATCACACAAACATTTGTCCTGGGTGGGAATCGAACCCACGACCTCCGGCATAGCAGTCAGGGCTACTAACCACTAGACCAACAGGCCAGTCAATGGAAGAATGGAAGAAAAGAACGTGTTGCGCCGATCCCAAGTAATATGGGACTAGAACAGGAAGATGACGAGAATGTTTCCTTAAAAAAAAATCGGACGAAGCCGCTTGCAGGAGATAATGCAATAATATGCAAAATTTTTACAAAATATGACGCAGTTAAATAAATTAAATAAGATCTAGGCAGATCACAAAGGTGTGATTTTCATCACCACTCGAAGATCGTGTTTTTTAATACACCATAAAACCATGTTGAAAATGGCCAATTAGCCATGCAGCTGTCAGAAGTGTTTCGTTTCTTGTGTCATCAGCTTCGTTCATCTCGCTGCACTCGAGAGGCGGCCTCTGAACTCTTCCGCAGTTCTAAGAAGGCCGCTTTAAGATAGCAATCGTTTTTATTCTAAACTCATGGAATTGTTTAGTTTTGTTTTTATCTGGCCCAGGAGTATTTGTAGGAGTTTATGCTTAAGCCGGAATCAGAAATAAAACATAGAATAATAGAAAAGTACATAATGAACATATTAGTGTTTTTTTTTGGAAACATACATACATATATAAGAAACTTAAATATTAACTAAGCTAAGTATTTATATTAAAAGTAACTATGTACTTATAAAAACACAAAATACACCCTCTGGCTTCAAAGTACTCCTCCACATCGCTGTCATCCAGAAATGTGCCCAGACGCCTGGCAGCGTTGCCACGTTGAATGGCAATGTTAATTCTTTGGCCGAAGAATGAGCCAACCCTCTGGTCGCGCAAAGTGTCGATTAATGAATGAATCCAACAATGTTTGATTTTGGCATATGCTGTCATTAACACTCCGAATGAACCAAAAGTGAACAATCTGATCACAAGGAAAACGTTCACTCGGGTTTGCCCGTTTCATCTCGAGTCCTGTGGTAGACGAAAACTGATTAGAAAGTTCATTTCTATATCATTCTAGCTAAGTCGTGTGAACATGCAATGAAAGAAAAAAATAAGTGAGCATTTTTTCGAGTGATCCGTCTGATTCCTCTTTTAAGGAGACATAAGACAGTGATTCTTTAGTTTCAGTAACTATTTTTACGTTTTTTGCCATCAAAGCAGAAATTCTTTGGTTTTGTTGTCGAATACATTCCAGTAACAGATAGCAAAGTGTTTTGTTTCAATGTCATGGAACTGATTGTTTATTTTTGTTATATGACCATGGAGTACTTCAAGGAGATTAGATGGTCATAGGATAATGATCCTTTAATACTAATAACTATTGCTTTGTTTTTTTGTCACTAAAATAGAGATTGTGTTCTTTTTAGGGTTCCGTACCTCAAAAGGAAAAAACGGAACCCTTGTGGGATCACTTTGTTGTGTCGTGCGTTTGTCTATCCATCTGTCAAGACCCTTGATCTCGAGAACGCGTCGAGGTATCTGGTTGAAATTAAAATCATACTCAGGTCTACGGTCCTTTGAAGCTGTGAAAAAATAAAACATCTGAGTCTAATAAAAAGATACGGCCATTTATTTCGCAAAACACGTGCATTTCGACACTCTCAAGAAAATCATAATCAAACTTCCCGTTGACCCATAATCCTAAAATTTGGCATAAAGCAAAGTCTTATAGCACAGGTATAGGAATAAATCTGAAAACAGTAAATTTTTTGTTACGTCACCAAAAAATATATTTGGCGATTCGGAAAAATTTTCGAGACTCCATTCGGGAATTGAACTATTTGATAGTCTGTATGGAACCCTCAGTGCGTGAGTACGACTCGCACTTGCCCAGTTTTTTTAATATAATTTTCAAGCAAATTTTTTGCAGATATCTTTGAATTGATTTAGGTACTCTTTTTATCAGCTTCAACAATGTTTTTTCGTCATTTGATATGGGACAAAACATGGGCCTTTCCGATGTTATAAAACGTGCGATGTTACGATGTAACCTTGAAATTTATTATCCTTTTTGTTAATTAAGAAGATTGATCGATCAAGTATGGTTTAAATTCATTAACGCTTACTTTATTACATTTATTTATCATATTGTTTCTGTAATATTCCATAATGTACAACGTCATTGTTTTTGTGATCTGCCTATCTCATTTAAACACAAAAACTCGATGATCCAAAGCTATGAGTCTATAATCGATAAATTAACTTTTTACATGAGAAATTACTTACCTACGTTTTACTTTGAATATCTTTTCAGTGTGTAGGAATAATAATTAAGTCAAATTGATGCCACAAACCAGAGCTTTTGGTGCATTGTAAAAACCAGATTGCCAAAAATGCAAGTTGTTAAATACATAATTATAAAGCACATAGTACTTACGGGACTCTATTTATTCCAAACTTAAGCCCTAACTTATATTATAAATTGCGAAAGTAGTTACTTTCCCATTTATGATATTAGTTTGGACTTAAGTAACAACAAAAATCCAGACAAATCTGCATGGTACTCTTTGATTGACCATTACATATTTAATAACCACCATATATTACCATTACATATTTTATTTCATTTTTTTAATTTATGGACTTTAAAAGAGACTTTGACCCCTAAGTTTATTTCGGTGTTTCTTCTCAGGGTGGTCCGCTAGGAAACACCGGTGTCATCTAAACTGCTTTTAAACCTATTAGCAAAATATCATTTTATCAATCTGACAGAGTTCTGTCTATCAGATTGTCACTTTTTATTTTTACACCTTATCAGTTCATCGGATTTGGATAGAACTTGGCACACGAGTAGACCATATCCTGAATTAGTGCATAGGACACTTTTTCCTTCTGCTAGCATGTCTAAACCGCTGGTCGAAAATAGTATCAAATATTTCAAATAACGAAACATTAAATTATGAAACCAGCTCATATATTCTTTAATACTCTACGATGATTGACGATGTCAAAAATCTTAAAATTTTCATGTTGTAATGCTTTACAATCAGTTGTTATTGTTATTCTGTCAATTAAAGAAAAGGGCTTTGTTTTATTGTTCTCTAGATCGAATCTGAATCTTTCTCTTTTAGACAGTCATTTGTCTCAGTTACTTCCAACACTACTCATCATTTAGTCGAAAAATGCATTATTAAGGTGCAAGGTTTTTTGGTAATAAAAATTTTAATTCAATAAAATATGTACCGCAGAGTGTTCATAATATTCGGAAGTGAAAATTACGGTTTGAGAAATCACCCGGTTATCCCTCTTCCGCATTTGATATGCCACAGCTGTGTTATTCAGATTCTGAACTTACGTCTCAAGTAAGTACCTACTTATAATATACCTACCATACTATGTATAAGCTTAAATGCCATTAGTAGCCTTCGAAAATCTGCAGGTGCGCTGGCTAAGGTAAATCTAATATGGTGGAGATGTGCCCCACCCCGATCGTCAGCGGCGGCGGATGCGGTCGCCTCCTTCTAAGAAGCTATTATGCTAGCGAAGGAGATGGCTGTAAACGTTGAGGAACGGACATCCGCACGTCCAAGTCGCGCCACAGATGTCCCGGGCGTCGGGAGTAGCAGAGCGATCTCCGCGGTCAACGTAAGCGTGGGCTTGCGAAACACGAGAAATGGGTTGCTCGCCGTCCACTCATTCACGAATGACCGAGACCGACAGAGAGGTCTCTACGTGCGCCTCAGAGATCAGTAAAATCGTACGGGCTTAGCAGGGCTATTACCCGCTAAGGCCTCGGAAAATTTCTGAAAAGGAAACCGGTGGCCCTAGAACGCAAAGCAACTGAAGGTCTCAGGTGTGATTTTAGTTAGTAAAAGCCTACATTCTCACACACCCTTCCTTTTAATCTAGGAGAAGTCATTGGTTGGTTTCCCATGAAGAAAAAGGTAATTCTAATTAATAAAAATATGTCTAAACTTAACAGTGAACGTCGGCCGCTGGTCAGTGTAGTTTTGTATGTATATATATATATTCAGTTTTTTTGTTGGAGTTGAAAACCATCACATAGCTAGCCTCCCGCTTTGGAGTATCAGACCTTTACTTTAAGTAAAAGCCACACGAGTTCCTTCAGTTGCCCTTTGCGTTCCAGGGTTGCGAGAACATTTTCAATGCCACTGCCAGTATTCTGCGTTCCTCTGATATGATTATCATTAGGCTACTAGTTAACGTGTTTCAGTGACTGGAAAACTATTCGTTCCTAAATCGATAACGCCTATCAAGATAACTAACGGGCATTTTATATGCAGGAAGTGTTAATAAACTGTTGGTTCTTACTTCTTACTCGCCTGTTGTTACTTATCTCTTATAATAGTTATTAATCACCTTATCTAACATTGACGCCTACGTCTTCTACAATAAAGCATCCTACTTTATCGCTACTAAATGATGTCAATACAACACATTTCCTTCTTCTATTCACTAAGATATTCAGTACGTCTTCGCACGTAGATAGAAAATCCCTTTTCATTGCAAACAAATCGCGTAATTAACATTCAATTACAGTAATGACGAAGCGTTTATTTATGCGTAGATTGGAACGACACATTGTCTCTGCCCTTCCTTCTTATACCTACAAGTATCTTAACAAAGAAAGCTTCGCATTCAATTATGTTCATTTTATAATATTAAATTTTACTCTTTGTTGAGAGATGGAGATGGCTCAACGCTTCCGTATTCGGCAAATGATAAGTGCATATTGTTCTGATGGAAATTTTATTATGCGGGGTTTGAGCATGATTAACTTATGCGTGATGTGTTAACAAATAGTTGGTTAATATCCGTGGTTATTAACGATGCTTAAGCGGTACTTAAGCATACACCTACTTATTAGTGTGTAAGCAAACGAAAAAGATGCTAACAAAGATCTGAGGAAAGATATCTACGTGCAAGGAACTTTTTCCTAGATATTCTCTTATTATCTACCAAATTTTTAGTTGCTAATGAGGTGAAGAGTAATTGAGAAGTATGGAAAACAAGACTTGTTGCGATAATTGAATTGGGGCAAGGACAAGATAATGATAATTATAGTAATATATGATATCCGTGTATCGTATGGTATCCGGACGTAAACAATAGCACCATCCCCATCTCTTCCCGTCAGTGTCTAAAGAGGCGACTAAGGGACACACCGGAGAATGTGCAGCAGCATTCTCTATGCATTGCAACAACCACACTGCGATCGCCAACCCACTTGCCAAGTGTGGCGATTATGGCAAATCTCCCCCTAAAATGACGAAAAAATGGTCCCTAGTGTCTGCCAGCCTGTCTGGTGGACCTATAAACAGACAGGGTCGCGGGAATCCCATGGAAGCGGGACGCACAGGACCGGTGGCTATGGCGACTCTTGGGAGACGTTTTTATCCAACATTGGACGTCTTTGGCTGAAATGGTGATGATGAGGAGATAATATGTACGCCTAACTAACTATTAAATAGGAGCAACTAACAGTCACAGTATAAAATCTTACAACTAATTAAATTTAAGACAAGTTTTAGCAATAATGTAACCCTTGTGGGTTGCATTATTGCCAACCAAATGTATTAAAACTATTATAATCACTAGAGATGTTAGTAACAGTACATGCAGTTAGTACGAAAGGGAACGAAGGAACAGAAGTGGGTTTTTGGTCAGTAAAAGTCTGACACTCTCTCTCGTTCCGCCCAAGAGCGGGGGATATCATAAGATAATTTTCCAACCGAAAAAAAATACAATAACATTATTTGAACAAAGAGCTGCAGATAAGACTTTTAAATTTACTCATGATACAGTTGAAAATATTATATCAATATTATTAAAATCTTTCTTGTAAGAATCAACCATACGGCGGACAGGTAATCGCTTGCTAGAATTAGGATTAGAATAGACAATATTCCATATCGAATATAGTCATCATTTCCCTAGCCTTTTCCCGACTAGGTAGCTTGGGGCCGGCTTCCAGTCTAACTGGATGCGGCTGAATACCCGTGTTGTACTTGAAGCCTATAGTGTTAAGGATAAATCAGTTGTGATGCCATTCTGTGATTTTGGTCTTTCCCTTACAATTTTCCTTGACAATGATACCAACGACTTATATTTTCCGAAAATGTGATTGACTGCATCCATACAGTTCAAAGTCACGTACAAGAGTAATTTGTATCTACCTGCAGTAGATCACTCACAGGATATCGTAGCGTTTGCCTCAATTGAATCTACTGGCATGGAATAATGAATAGCGACAGCACACGCGAAGTTACTTGTACGTGAGTACGTACACTAGTGTTGTTGTTTCATTCATGAAACCGAACGACGCGAACGTATCGACTATTGTGGGTGTGTAACTGGGTAATTGACTGAGCATAGTAACAATTATGTTCACACATTATAATAATTATTATATTTTAATTATAATAATTTTATTGAATCATTGTTACAAACGGTACCTTAAATTAAATAATCTTAATGTATCAATAGGTCTGTAACTAGTTGTGGGCTTCAATTGTGTAGTATACGGTGGTCCCCAAACTAGGCAGCGCCTGTATCTTGGGGACCGGAGTTGAATATAGTAAAAATCTCAGTGTATTGGACTCAGATACAGATCCACATTTTTGTTAGAAGTTATCATCATCATCATTTTAGCCGAAAGACGTTCACTGTTGGACATACTGTAGGCCTTCCCCAAGTGTCGCCGTAAAGACTGGTCCTGTAAGTCTCGCATCCATCGGATTCCCGCGACCCTCACTAGGTCATTCAGGTCATCAGTAGTGCTACTTAAAAATTATGTTAGTAACCTAAACTTAAACTCGCACATTACTTCTCGGCATGCATCTGTATACAATGTCACAATATTGGGCAGTCTGCCCGACCGATAAAGCGTGGTTAAAATTTTATGGGAAAATCTTCGTTCTTGTAATTTAAGGATGGTTGCAAGTTGCTCCGGTGGATCTGACACGCCCTCTCGCTCCACAAAAAGCGTAAGAATTTATTAGCCCACCAAAAAAGGCTGGTTGCAAGTTGAGAACACCTGAAAACAAAGATGGCTGATACGTTTCAAAGTATCTACTCAAAATATCTTACTGCTATAATTAGATCAACATAAAACGTAGATAATTTCGTTTACCACGATCCATGTTCTTTCAAACCATGATTGCCAATCGAAAATGCACAGAAACAAAAATGATGACATTTTTTTTAGAACTGTACCTAGGTCATCTATTTAAATATTTTGCCACCGATTATAACCACTCGATTTCACCCAAGTAATTGCACAATTTATTTAGCAAGTTAACCAACAGATATCCATCTATTGTATTATTGCTAACCTGATTATTTAACAGGTAATAAATCACGAATAGTTACTTGTATGATAATTAGAAAAATTAATTATATTTCGTAATGCGCCATGTGATGCATCTTTGTTTTAAAACCAGTGATTTATAGGCAAGTTCTAGGTTAAAAGTCTTGAGTTATTATTCAATTTATGTAATTGCAAGTATAATTGATTTGATCATGAAATGATCTGGTTTATCATGCAAGAGTTTAATAGGTCAATATTTTAAAATGAAATACAATATAATGAAATCAGACAGGCAAAACCAAGCTAGGTAGTGATGCAGATGCAGTCAACTACCTACTTTAGGGTTTAAGAACAACTTTATTTCTCATAAAGAATTGCATACATAATTCACTTACTCATCATCATCATCATCTTCCTGCCCTTGTCCCGTGTTATTTGGGGTCGGCGCAACACGTTTTCTTCTTCCATTCTGCCCTGTCAGTCGTCATACTATCACTAAGTTCGTTTTCTTTCATATCACTCTTCACAAAATCCATCCATCTTTTCTTTGGTCTCCCTCTCCCTCTCCATCCATCCACATGTAAACTCATAACTCTTTTAGCAACATGCGTTTCATCCCTCCTCTTCACATGACCATACCAAGACAAACGATTCCCTTACAACTTACTGAGAAATAATATCTAAAACTAAGATTAATAATATATACAGCGCACAGATGTAGGTATATAAAATAAGAAAACAAAATAGCGAGGAAAAAATAAAATGTGGGTAAAACGTAAACAGATAATATACTCAATCGTAAGTTAACCAAACATAACATGGATATACGAATTTGATTTACTAGATGTGGCACTGATGCCATCGTCTGTAATTAACACGTTTGTTATTTAAGTCCCTAAAGCTCTTCAATTTGTAAGTACACCTAAAAGACTGGTTGATAGACGGTTTATTTGTCCAGTACAAAATTACGAAGAAATATTGTCCTGAGCCTGATGTATGCTGAGGTTGCCTCGGGTGGGTTTTATTCAGTAAGTCTGACACTCCCTCTCGCACAACCCAGAACGAGTGACGTTATGTGAAGATTTTCTACATAAAAAACAAGTGCGAGTCGGACTCGCGCACTGAGGGTTCCGTACAAACGTACCTATGAAAACAGTTCAATTCCCGAATTGAGTTACGAAGATTTTTCCGAACCGCAAAAATAGTTTTTTTTTGTGACGTAACTACAAATTTACAGTTTTTAGATTTTTTTCTTACACTTGTGCTATAAGACCTTGCTTCAAGCTAGATTTCAGGATTCTAGGTTAACAGGAAGTACCCTAAGAATTTTGATTCCCTTATGAGTGTTGAAATAGACGTTTTTTTGCGACATAAACGGCCTTAGCTTTTTTTTTTCGTTAACTCAGAAGTTTGATTTTTTTGATGGTACTCAAAAGGACAAAACAGAACCCTTGTAAGATCATTTTGTTGTCCGTCTAACTCTAAAAAGTAAAAGGTTTGCTCGCAAATGAGATTAAAGCATATTATTTATGTATAGATTACCGCAATGAAATAGATAATCATACAGCGAAAATAATATTTAAGTATTGCCAACCTAATAAGGCAGAATACCGTGACAAACATTACTCTAAAACAAAAGAGATAAAACGTGACGAAGTACACAAAGCGATGATTCACGTTGATGCACATCCACAAAACTGTCCCAATCTCTCATCTCTTCATGTCCACTGGCCGCCAGTACTGGCTGATAGTGCATCAGTTGGAGCTTCGCTTGTTCACCTTGAGCCTTGACATCTATGCTCCGTCGACGATATCTGTATAGCGTAAAACGTTTTTTTTATTTTTCTATGGTTTGAGGCTTACTAGGTTTATTTGTGCCGCTTTTTATTTGGACACCAATGTTTGGAATTAATTTTCGTAAGTTTTATCCCGCGCTGGGCCCATGTGGTGAATTTTGGTCTACTTTCACTCACTTAGAAGAGGTATACATTCCGGGTATAAGTTCGGACCTAGCCTAAGTTGTCAACAGCGCATAGTATTCCACGCGCTGCTCAAAGATATGTCATCAAATCGTAGGAGCCCTGCAGGGCCGATGCCCGCTAAGGCTAAGGTGATTTTCTGAAAAGGAGCCCCGTGGTCCTAGAACGCAAAAGGCAACTGAAGGACACAGGTGTGGTTTTAGTTAGTTCTTTGTTCAGAGTTATGGTTGACAATAGCAAGAAACCAGTCTGTAGTTATGTATGATTTTATTGTGGTGTAAAATCATCAAATGACATCTCCCGCTCTATGGTGGAACGGAGAAGGCGTGTCAGAACTTTTTATCCCGAGAGTAAGTTCCCTTGGGATCATTTTGTACTTACACGCGGGTGAAGACGCTGGAATCAGCGGGAATCAAATAAAATCAAAGCTATTACGATATCCATTGATTAGCAGTCGAAAGATCATTACTTGGCATACACATCAATTAAAAGCGAAAGTGACATCTTTATTAGGAGCTATTATAGTCAACGTAGTCAACTCACAATGATACGGCTCGTTCAGTTAGAGCGCGAGCGTTTGAACCCACGTGGAGGGCATAAGTTAGAAGCGGAGAAGGTATATGTAAATACTAACTTGTACCGAAAGTAGAAAATGATCCCAAGGGAACATTAAAAGTAAAAAGGAAGAGAAGGACATGGTCTACCCGTTTCACAAATAACTGGTAATAAAAAAAATCACATAATATATGCCTTTAAGGGCCTCTATAAAACGTTAAAAGCTAGTGCACGGTCCCAATTGTTCGTTTCTTATGGGGAAGAACCGGCAACAAACTCCATGGTTACTCAATAAAAATACATTAGAGTTCAGTAGACTGGCCTTATCTGTAGCTACAAATTAGAACAGACCAAAGTTTTATACTTTGGTCTTTAATATGGCAATTATGATGTTTTCAACAAGAGTTTGCAACTCTGTACTCGCGCGTGTACCCATCGCGTAACGTCGCGCTTGTGTCGTGTGCGTAGGTCCCTGTAGCGGAAACCGGATTATTACCTGCACAGTTTCGCTATTTCAACTTTAACGTTATGCATGTAGTCGTGTCGATGGAGAACTTTAATTTATTATTACGATGCAAAACGGGCGCGGGGCGTGGATGCCCGCGACGGAGCTCTTTTGTATGGGACCGCACGGGCGGCCGCTTAACGCAGCGTCGACACTAAAGCCATCTCAACTATAAACCAAGTTCGCCACCCTCCTCCAACTTAAACCATACACAAAGGAAAGCCTCGCACGTGCTTCGCCTTAATCACATTATCGGCGCGCGCGCAGGTCCACGAGGCATTGAACCACCATGAACTGTACTGGTGTTAATGCCAGTCCTACCACTTACCAATGTTTCGGAAGCGATGTTATGTCCCATTAGACGGCTTAAATAGCAGGTTATTAGGCTTTCTATTCATGTTCAGGTGTTGTGGCTTCCGATGTGGTGCTTATGGGGTTATAATGAGGTTCAAGGTGGAGGAAGGCCGTTATGGTTTATGGAAGGTTGATATGCTTGAATACTCTTTCTTTTAAGATGTTTTTTTACTACGTTTTTCCCCGTTGCCGGCCTCGGGAGTGCACTCCCGAGGCCTATTCCGCGGGATAAAAAGAAGCAACTCTCAAGATCTACTCATCGAAACTGTAGCTTTCTAACAGTGGAAGAATTTTAGAAATCGAATAAGTTTTAGAGATTACTAGTTTTCTCTAAGTCCCTAATGTAATTTGTCTAAGTTCCTAATGTAATTTGTATTTTTGGTGTACAATAAAGAATATATCTATCTATCTATCTATCTATCTATCTATCTTACGTCCTATTCCAAGACATGGTCTATCCATGTGCTAAATGCTATTCAAACTCTGTTCAACTGTTTGGGCGAGAAGGAGTAACAAATATAGACACATACAAGTATCGCTTTTATTATATTAGTGTAAAAGACATTATATCGACCCAGAACCGAAATGTCTGGCGAAAAATGACGAGGAGAGCCGACCCCAAATGAAATGGGATAAGGCTAGGCAAAGAGAGAGAATAGACATTATATCATTTAGATTATTTACCAAACAATTGCATTAAAATTAAATTTGAAATATTTTTTTATAGTTTTGTAAATCCGTGTGTCCGTCGGCATTGAGGCCTTTGTACCTTTGTGCATGAAGTCAGAATAAACAAACATAATGCTTTAGCATTGAAGCAGTGAAAAGAGATTGTGGCTCGCGAAAGTCCCATCAAAATTCGTACGACGATGTTTTACAACCTACGTGATTTTTATTTAATTTTCACGTTAAAACATATCATCTGGAAAGTTATAAAAAACTGATAAATCGCACTATGAATTGTCACAAATATCGTGGATCCGCTCTATAGCTTTATCAAATAGCTTAGGCAGGAAACACGTTAAAAGTAAACCTAGTCTATACCTAAAGGACAACTCTAACTTATCACCGGCTAATCTTAATTACTCAGACGTTTAATAAAATAAATTGAGATAAGTTTGTAGCGGAAGCAAATGAAAGCTAGTCTGGCCATTGATAAATAATTTCAGAGAAACTAATCTTCAGTATACTTAGTACCTAACAAAATAAGTCTATTTCCTAGTATTATATTTCCAGGTTACTTTGATTTGATCAAATAAAAATATCACAATCAGTATCTACGATCTAGTTGCAAATCCCCTTTACATATTTATGTACGAGTATAAGGTAGCATTAAAAAAACTAGTGAAGCTTTACAGACATGTATCGATATTTGAACGTTCGTTTAAAAAAAATATTTATCATAATTCAAGAAAATTCACTCGGTGACTCCCTTATTTTTGTTTAGTCTCGACTATACTTATAGCTGAAAACAAGATTTCCCACTGAACGTTAACACCATAACACCCAACAATTCTGCAGGATTGTGGGAAAGAGGTACCGTGGCCCTTTTTTCATCAAATGACTTCTCCCACTCTATGGTTGAACGAGAGGGCGTGTCAGACTTTTACTGACAAAACCTATCAATTTTCTAGGGCCACGATCACTATTTTAAACGTTCCCGCAGAGTTATCGTAGCCCTGGACCGAAAGTTGTCCTTTGCTGGCCTAAAGGAACATTAAAGTACTACAAAACTATTAAAGGATTACAGGTACGTTTTATTCAGCAAAGATCTGACACTTCTTCACGACGAGAGGTATTTCTATTATTATTTAATTGCGCGTTTTTACGTAAAACCACAAAAATAAATAAAAAAACTTTATCAGATTTTTTCCAGGAAAAACGAAGATGTAGAATAAATTTCGTACACCAGTGTGTACAATACGACAATTAAGCGCTTTTCAAGGTCATTCAAGTTGTACAACCGTATGTATAATCAGCGCTCGAGGAGCACAAGCATTGATAACCACTCAACAAAGTCTACCTATTAACCCCAAATAAATAGATGTTTTATATTGATTGTAGGCAACACCGGAACAAATGCAGACACCGCTAGAAAGTGTTCAACAAACACATTGGTCATTTGTCTCGTCCTATAGTTATGCAAATCGCGTGTGAACACAATGGTTCTATAGAAACAGTACTGTGTCACGCGGTCACTATTAATGGGCTAACGTTACATTACATGCAGTAAATATAGGTGTTTTTAGGCTTCCGTACCTCAAAAGAAAAAAACGGAACCCTTATAGGATCACTTTGTCACTGTCTGTCTGTCTGTCAAGAACTTTTATCTCGGGAACGCGTGGAGGTATCGAGTTAAAATTAAAACCTCTCTCAGGTTTTCGGTCTCTTGAAGCTATCAAAAAACTTCTAAGTTAACTAAAAAAAGATACGGTCGTTTATGATGCAAAAAACGTATATTTTGACACTCTCAAGGGAATCAAAATCCATAGACTACTTCCCGTTGACTCAGAATCTTGAAATTCAGCGTAAAGCAAGGTCTTATAGTACAGGTAGGTATAGGAATAAATCTTGAAAACCGTAAATTTGTTTTTTTGGGATTCCCATTCGGGGATTGAACTATTTAGAGCCTGCGTACACTTGAGGCAAGACTGTCCGTTCGATTATAATTTAGGTGTCTTCAAGGCTAGAGTGATTAGGCTCTTAATAAACTAGTGCGATTTACCATCAACGATTGCTTACCATCAGGTGGGATTGCAGTCAAGCATTACTTTATATCAATTAAAAAAAGGGCAATGTTTTATTATTCCAAGACAAATTACCACCGAGATAAAAAGTGTCCTAAGATGTCACTCTCATAGTCTATTTATCCATATACCAAGTATCATAGAAATTTGTTCAGCGGTTAAAATGGCCGACAGTCACACTTTCGCATAATATAGGTAATTCTTAGGTCGTGGTATTCCCACCCAGGACAAATGTTTGTGTGTTGAGAATGATCATTTGATCTGTGTCTGGGTGTAATTTATCAATAACATGTATGTATTTAGAAATATATAAGTACGTTTATCAGTTGTCTAGTACTCATAACACAAGCTCTGCTTAGCTTGGGACTAGACGGCGTTGTGTGATAGTTGTGGAATATTATTATTTTTTATTTATCTCAGGACCCTCAGGACCTGGACTTTTGGAAGGCGTACGAGGAGCCGAAGTGAACTCGCAGAGGCCCTTTAGATAATTAATTAATTATAATGGAACTTGATACCAACCGACGATTATCCCTGTACGCGCTATGCTAGTGCACCCAAGGACAACCCCCGGTTGTTGAAAAACTATTGCGACATATGGAGAACAAAGATAATAGGGCTATGGCTTTTGAAGTCTTAAGTGGACAGGTAACATGGAACTATGTTAAGACTATGGCCCCTGCCTGAACAACGTTATTAATATCCATCGAAAAAAGGCAGGGGGTGACTTGCTCTCACCCAAAAAACGGCCGCTAGCACGAAGTGACGTAGCAACAAGAGGGCAACATATCCTGAGGTGCTTGAGGTGTGGAGAGGTATACCACGGCTATCAGAACAATCCCGGAAGTACGGTCAGGATCCCTACCAGCAAATATATAAGTATGTTTATCAGTTGTCTAGTACTCACAACGCAAGCTCTGCTTAGCTTGGGAGTAGACGGCGTTGTGTGATAGTTGTGGAATATTATTATTATTATTATAATATAATCTTACTAAAGAAACAGTTTCCATAAAGTCATTATTTTGATGTTGATATCATGATAGCTATGCTGTGTGTGAAATTAAATCGCAGTGACATAGATGAATAATAAGATATTCGTACGCTTGCATATCATTGATAAACATGATTGTAGCATGTACCTCCTATGTGATGTTTCTGAAATTGCATTAGCTCGCTGATGATGGCATGAATTGATGAACTTGACTGTAATTTTATGATTATATGTGATTATGTCTTTATGATAGGTACATATAATAAGGTGAAACACGGTATGGCTCTAGTAAGGTCAAGCTGCAGAGCCAATGAAGTGCTCATGACATAAAAAATATTAAAATAAGTAATATCTTAGTTTTACATAAACCCTCGCCTAGAGCAGACATCCCCAGATGGTGGATGGAGTCTGTGTTTCCTGGTAGCTTTAACCTGGGGGTTTTTAAGTCAAGAGCATAGGTTATTTCTCAGCAAGCGTGCTCCATCATCGACCGCATTCTCGCTTACCATCAAGTACGATAATGTTAAAAAAAAACTTTCGTCTATAGAAGAAAATAAACTTTATGCATAACTATTAGGTATATTAATTATAGTGTAGGTAATGTCTGTCATCGATGTGTTCACAATAAACCGGAAAAGCGGTTTACATAATGTGTCACGTGACAATGCACCGCTTGGAAATACCAAGCTTTTATTGTCTTGTCCGCGAATTCATTAGATGCTATCGGTTTTCCTTTGATATCGCGATGACACAGTCGTACCCTAAACTTTCGTGGTACGTGAGACATAAGGTAATGTGGTTGGGTTAACCCTCCCCACATTTTCCCCTTGGTTTACTGTAGAAAAAATAATAAAGCACCATCTATGACGCAACACAAGAAGTAAAATTCGAAATCCTACATGGCGGTATTTAGAGTTCTCCCCGCGATTAGGATATATACAATAGCCTGAAATCAACTCTCGGGCAGTTGCCGGACCAGACAAAACACTCGTTTGATCGGAGGAACCTCCCTTTTCAACGGAGGTATATCTACAGTGGAAAGTTACGGATTTATTTAAAACTCTATCTGCAAAGATACAATGATGGATTTGAGGTCTAAAGCATTTTCTACCAGCCTAAAAGAACCGTCAGCAAAATTGCCGGGGCATATTAGAGCCGATGTCTACCAAGGCTGCGGGATTGAACAAAAGAATTACCACGAAGCTGGAAAAGGTAACTGGAGGAGACAGGTGGGTCTCGCTCCACCCAGTCTGAATGGAGTTATTTGATAATTTACTAGTCAACCAAGGGTAGTGAAGAGATCCTCTAACTTACCAATCATCACCCATCAGTCCCAATAATTTATTTGGGACGCCAAAGCATGTCTTGTTCCTTGTTCATCCATTCACCTGATCTCTCTCGGCAGTCAGTTTACCAACAAGTTAACGCTTGATTTTTCCTTTAACAGTTTCAATTTCTAATATGAATAAATCGGAAATAAATTACCGTTTCATGAAATATAATTCAATGCCAGATAGTTGTCAAGTAACACTGTATTGAGGCATTGAGTTCGGACCGTTACTTAGTGTTGATAATAGACAATATTGTTGTAAAGTTAAATTATATTAGTTTAGAAACAGTTTAAGAGTTAATAGAACACGTTTGACGGTCTACTTGCGTAATCTATTTAACATATTCTACCAGTGGTTCTCAAACTTGTTTTGACCGGGGACTTTGGTTTCTTTGTTGAAAGCAGGTACCAGAAATCCAGAAGAAAACTTAACTGCCTTAAAGTGAAAACACTAGGGTATCCGGCGGAATTCAAATTTTCTTAAGGTTTTTGAATTTTGTGGGTCAGATTCAAGTTGTATGTCGATTAAAATATGATTTGCGAAAGTACAAACACGTATTTATTTACGGAATTCTAAACATTAAAAATCATCAACGCAATCCCTCTCGGTTCGTGTTACCATATTGAATTACTTTTTCGTGAAATAGCCATCACACAAAAAAAAAAATTACCGAAATTATTATTCGTGGGCTGCTTATAATAAAAAATTTAAAAAACTTATCATACATTCAAAACTCAGAGTACACCTATTCTTTAAAACAAAAAGTAACGAGCATTGTCATTGAAAACACAATATTTCTAAAAGAAACTTAAAATCAGTCCATGTCAAAGTTGCTATTCAGTTGGATGTAGCCGAATTTAGATTTTTTAGACCTTTCGCGGGCCATATTTTGGCCAAACCACAGGTTGAGAACCACTGTTCTACACAGACGAGGAAGAAAATTCGCGCGCGCTGAGTGACTGTTGAAAAACCCTTTATCATATCTACCATTTATCACTTTTAATATAAATATGGATATAAAGAAATCAAAGAATGATTTATGAAAGGGCATTAACGTTAGAGTGACAGTCGATGAGTGACCTCAAGTAACTTGGGGGATTGGAAGGAAGATACCACATTTAATATTTCCACAAAGATGTGAAGAATAAAGCAGTTCGAAATTTACTGACGCATTGATGTATCACTAGGGCTAAAAACCCATCAATCACGTTTGCCTTTATGGTCTTCAAAAACAAAAAAAAAACGTTTACCACTTTAGCGGCTACTTTTAGGCTTACTCACGAGTTTGACCAAACTGTAAATCTTCAAGACGTCTTGTTGGGCATGAGCTGAATACCTAATGACCTAAGCTGGGCGGAAAGCACGGAGGTTTTACCGTTACTCTTTATTTTTTCAAGTCAATGCCTTGTATCAGCTTCGACAGACAACACTCGTAAATACATCGTATATATTTAAAGTCATATTGACATTTTTTTTGGGGATAGTATGCGGAGGAATTTAAGATATTTCGATTTTTAGAGGAAAAGTTATAAAAATGTAAATGTGTCTTTGATTTTTTTTTATTCGATTAAAATAAATTTGTTGTTTTGTGGAAAATTCGTATAAGTACCTACTATGCAAAAGTAATTTGTAAAATGCAAGTATGAAACGCAACTCATCGAGATTTGCTTACTAGTGCTTGACTGCGATTCCACCCGATGGTAAGTAGTACCATCAACGATTGCATGTCGTTGATGGTGAGGCGCACTAATTTATTGAGAGCCTATTCACTTTAACCTTGAAGACACCTAAATTATAATCGGACGGGACGGACCGCAGCAGGCAAATTGTTCCATTACCTCGATGTACGCGGTATAAACGACAAGGCGAAACGCTTGGTCCGGACCGTAGAGGTTTCAACAACGTAAGGGTGGATACTCGCCGTTCGTCGGTTTGTCCGATGGTAGAAATGTGATGTGTGTGATGGTTCTTTTATGTAGAAATGAGATGGCGGAATCAAGTCATGCAATTCCTGCGCACATTCCAAAATGCATCCATCGTTTTATCGGTACTAAGCTTAGTCTTTCGAAGACTGCAGGACCAGAGACAGAGCTATACAGGTTGTCTAGCGCCATCTCTTACCCACACTGGAAATAAGAATGAAACAATCTTACTTTAAACGTCATGGTAACCCCGCAGATCATATAGTATATCAGTAGGTACCCTCCAACGTCGATTAGGATCTCCCTCTTTTATGTTTTAATAAGAGCGAGGCCTAATAATACCTACCTTTTCCAACTCGAAAAGTTAGTACTGCATACTTGAAACCTAGATTTCTGAGGACTTAGTATGACGTCTTAAAATGAGGCAGAAAAGAGGGATGAAGCTATAAATCCTATTTATCTCCATGGCTTTAAGAGTTCAGTTTAAGTCCTAAAATGGATTGCGCTAGCTCTTAAAGCTCGTGGTAGGGCCTCCAAGCTTTCACTTTCTTCGTAAGCTTAGAATTCTAACACTCTGTACTTGTGAGCTTCTGTCCGTGTTCTGTTGATTGTAGGTCTATGTCACGATTACTCATGACCGTGTTAACATGAATTGTTTACAAGTTAACTGTCGTCGTAAAAGTGGGCCAACTAATTAACATTGATTAGCGTGGTTAGTGATGTTTGCAGATCTGTCATTGTGTTTAGACTGTTATTCGCATGTCTGTTTTATTGCAGATTTTGACTTGATATCTTCTTACTAAAATTCTTGCAAAAATTGGGAAAAAATTCTGACATTTATTATCATTAAATTGTTGATAAAACTTGTTTAAATAAATCTGTTTTTAGGGTTCCGTATTCAAAGGGCAAACACGAGACCCTATTACTAAGACCTATTCCGTCCGTCTGTCTGTTACCAGGCTGTATCTCATGGACCGTGATAGCGAGACAGTTGAAATTTCTCGCTATCACAGTAAATACTAAAACAGAATAGATTGTGTAAAAAAAAAAGTTGTACCTATAGATAAGGGTACGGAACCCTTCCTGCGCAGTCGGACTCACACTTGGCGGGTTTTTTTTTAACTTGATAGAATCTATAATACTTATATTGTCAAAATAGGCATCAAAAATCCAACACCTTTCGTACAGAATAAAACAAGGTAGGTACTTAACGCACCTTCACTCTTTATCTCATTCAAGATTACACACAGCACGTATCAATCATCTCATTTCCTAGTACTTCCCTTTTCTCTGTTCACTCCTCGCTGCACGGCGCTGATTGAGGGGAGGAAAGTGAAACGGTTCCGATGCGACGGCAATTGTTATTTGTTGAGAGTTCCGCGGAACATGCCTCGGGCGTGCCGGAACACCGCCGACGACGTTTATAGATTATAGCCGTTTATACTCGTACTTATGTTCTTAAATTACAGACTTAGCTAATATACCTAGTTACAAGGTTTATTTCAAACGCATAATAGAAAAATTAGCTAGTTCTCATTTAAATGAGAAATTATATTTATTTTGCAAATAGGTTTTAGAAAACACTTTTATACGTCAATTTTTTCGTCGGTTTAAACTAGATGAGACCGGTGCAGTGTTCCACCGAAACAAAATTCTTATGTCTCTTTTAAAGTCCTCACAGCAAATATGTAATGATCAAATCACATGAGAACCATGCATGTGTCTGAGATGGTCTTTTGAGGAAAGAACCATACAGATTTGAGTGGATCTGTCCAGTCAGTGCAAGCATTTGTTGGTATTCGTAAATCTCAACTCAGGACTACTAAGGAGCTCAACGACTTGACGAATACCAAGGAGAGAACATTTGTGTATAGGTACTCAAATTGCCAGACATACGTTAAAATTATTGAAAAGAAAAGAAAACAGTGACTGAAAAGTTAAAGGGGAATCGTTTGTCTTGGTATGGTCATTTAAAGAGGAGGGATGAAACGCATGTTACTAAAAGAGTTATGAGCATACTTATGGATGGATGGATTGTGTGAAGAGTGATATGAAAGAAAGGGAAGTAAGTGGTAGCTTGACGAGTGTAGGCAGAATGGAATAAAAAAACGTATTGCACCGACCCCAAATAAAATGGGACAAGGGCAGGAAGATGAAGATGATGAAAAGAAAACAGTCCATATAGTCCTCACATTCACAATGGTAAAAGTAAATATTTTAAAACTGTATTATATGTTAACATGACTAATCAAACCGCACAGTATCTGCCCCTGATTTCTTTTCTCAATCCCATTGTTTTTGCCTGCCGTGTTGTTTTACTTGACCACTTTTTTACAATTTACTTTATTGCTACGCCAACATGATCAGATCGCCACACCACCTTCGCCGCGGCCTCGACGATGTCGTCCTCCATCAGGCAGGCAGTGAATGCAAATTTTCACCCATTTGTCCGTATGCATTCGTGCGCTCTATTGCCACTTCAGCCTGGCTGTAACTTATCCACTATAGTAAGTAAAACAAAACGGTAATTGACCATGGAATCCTGAGTCGATACAATCATATAGCATAATAGCGTAATCAGCCTTTTAATGCTCCCACTGCTGGGACTCAGGTCTCCTCTCTAGGAGAAGGAATGGGCCGTAAACCACCACGCGGGCCTATTGCGGGGAGGTGAATTACACATGTCTTCGATTTTTTTGGTTCTAGGACATGCTGGATTCCTCACGATGTTTTTTTCATCGTTTTGAGAGCAGCGGTGATGAAATAAATTACACGAGGTAATGCGCCTGACTGGGTTTAAACCCGCGACCTACAACTCGTAAGGGCCGTTACCACTCGGCCACCACTGCTCTGCGATACAATCGTGTATGAGTTAAATTAGAAATGTATAGTGGGCGTTAGCAAGCTGAGAAAGGGTCTAGTGAAAGGAAGCACTCTTGAAAGTCTAGACTCAAGTTCAAACATCTAGATATCATCATCGTAATAGGTTTACCTACAGTCTTTAATTAATATAACTCTGGATTAATCTTATGGGTTTTGCAGCTTGTTCCAATAAATTGGGTTGGTCTGACCACTCAACGATACATTTTCAAAGACTCACGTCCATACAAGGATTGAAGAGTTTGAGGATTTAGGCACCTATGTCGAATAGCTGCTACAAAGTTGTGCATACTTCTAATATCCCACTAAATTGATACAGCATTGATATATCTAAACATCTGTCAGTACTCTTATGATTTACGTAAAAGTCGTAATGCAAACTGTATCAATGAGCGTACGGTTTGTTGAATTCAGTTTCGATTTCTGAACTACTGTTGCGGTTGTTGGTGGTTACTACGGTTGTGTATATAATTATGAGATTTATTTATCTCTATGATGAGACAGATAATATCATAATTATATGTATAGGTGGGTACTCGTCACGCTTGTGTAGCACACTTACACAGTTCTTATATTATTCCTCCTTCATCAGAGAAAGAACTTTCCTAACAAGGAAATTGATCTTAGCTACTCTATAAATAGTATTGCAGTAAAATAACTAAGGTCTGTTTGGCCACAGACACTACTAAACGCTGTAAAACCAAAATCAATTAAGTATTCAATTTGGACTAAGCATTGATTATAATTTAAGCTACAGTGAATCTTAATAAACTAGTGCAGTACCATCATCGACTGCATCACTGCTTACCATCAGGGGGATTTATCACAGTTAAGCACTAGTTTATGTAATAAAAAAACTATCGTATTCTTATTAGTCAACAATTACAAAAATTGGCGCCCTAAAACGCCCGCTCTTCACCGCTTCCTAGCTAGGATGTAAATGCTGCCCAACAAAATTCCCAGCGGCACATGTGTCTATAGAGATTACCTGCCATACATATTCCCATTACCTCCTTAGTACACGACGTCATTTTTATTATATCATACAATTTCCAATTGTGTAACACAACAGCAAAACCCATATAATAATTACAACACACCATTCGTTTTCACCATTTAAAACCATTTATGACACAATTTATGACAATAATCAACGTAATAAGTACATTATGATGGTGAAATTTCCATACAGATTGTATTACCTTGCGGAAATAAGACAGCACTCTCAGTTTTTACTGTCACTGAGCGTAGGCAGGAGAAAACACTTGTAGTAAATAAATTAAAATAAAATAACTTAGAAATAAGCGTTACCTTTGTATTTTTTTTTATAATTTTGTGTCTTTTTCTATGTATATGTGTGTGTACATAAATTATAAAATAAATTAATAAATAGGTACCTACCGCGCCGGTCAAACCGATCGCTATGATTTCGCGGGTTAGTAACAATAATGCTTTTAACGTCCGGTTTTCGTACCATTATGTTCACTTTACCTGACCTTGCGGTGACGATGACTTACGGTGCTGAGACGTAGACATAGACGCTCACGCTGGAGGCTGTGAACAGGCTCAGAGTTGCAAAGAGCGCCATGGAGCGTGCCATAATCGGCATACGTCTAGCAGACCGAGTTCCAAACGTTGAGTTCTGAAAACGTACGAGGGTTTTCGACATAGCGTTTTCCTGTAAAACAAATAATGGAATTGAAATGGAGCTGGTCAGGACCACTGGCAAGGCGCGACGATGATAGGTGGAGTAGGGCCGAGTGGTGTCCAAGGACCGGAGGAAGAAATATTGGTTGTCTGGCGGTGAGAAGTGTAGACAACATTGTTGCCATCGTGTGTACAGGCGAACTTGGATGAGACTGGTACAGAAACGTAAAGATTAGCACAAAAAAGGAGAGGCCTATCATCAGCAGTGAATGAAGCCGGGCTGTAGATGATGATGATGAACGTTGCGGTTGATTTGGACCCAGAATAGGCAGACGCTAATTAAGAAATCAAAACTATTGAGGTCAAGAAGAGAGGTTTGCCTCAACATTAAATAAACAAAACAGTCTACTTCCTCAAAAATCACTCTTTCATAACTCCAATACAAAAACAATAATTTTCAAATAATTTATTGGTGCGCGTGCATCCATTACAAGCGCAGAATACAACTTCATCACAATCAAAATATTTCAGAACTCAATTACATAAGTCACGTCGCGTGTCAGATACGCATCTAAAATATAGGAAACACTATACTATGTAGGTAGGTATTATCTATCATGTAGAGAAAGTGATCTCACTTTACAAAATGTACCAATGTTTTTAGTCTTAAATATAATGTAAACTGCACTCCTGAAGTCCTGATGACTCCTGAACCATTGAATCAATGAATTAGGAAATTTTGACGGAAAAGCACGCTGGTACGAAAGTCAAAGAATTAATTTCAAATTGATTTTATTAAAAGACACTTTGAATATTAAATTGATTTGTCGATTCAAACCGATACTTTAGTAGGTACAATAAAATACAATATCACACTTTTTATAGATTTTGTTAGGTGTTACGTGTCCCAACGATTATAGTAGTTTTGCTGTTTGAGCTATATTTAGAATTACATTGTTATCCGAATGACTGATTTTTATCACTCATTTTTCTATCGCTAAATGGTAGAAAGTTTGAAGTTACATTTTTTTAACCCAATTATAATCTCGTGTTCATCCACTCATAACAAGTTTTTATGATTGCGATGATAATGATAATATGATCTCCCCAAAGTGTACCGTTCTATTTTTTTTCAGCCACACTAAAGACACCTTATTTAGCGAAATCACTAAAAGCTAGTAAACTCATTGTATTTATTTCTTTCTTTTCCAGAGAACGCACCGTCCGATGTTCATCAGTGCTAATCGGTGCGCTAGGCATCTCACTGATAGCCCTGGCCGTATACACAGCTGTGTTAGTGCTCACTGAGTACCGCAGCCCTCGGCCCTGCATCAGCGAACAGTGTGTTGGAACCGGTATGTGTTTATATATTATCTGCCGAGCCTAATACACACTATGTACGTAAATACTAGCATTTTACTAGAGAAAGTATCTGTCTGACTGTGTTTCTGTCTGCGCCAGAAATAATGTTGGCCCCAACATCAATCCCTAAGGAACTCCTAACGTATGTTCTTTACTCACAATTTAAATATATTTAGAATTATTGAAACCTTTGGACAACTACGAGAAGAAGCTCTAAAAATAACAATCGTGCAACCCCACAGTCCTATTTCCTTTAGCTTACACGGTGAGGTAGGGAATGAAATGCCTTGGTCAAGTCCAAAATATAGAGAATATGCATCCCCAAATGTAACGAATTTGACACGACTATAGGTCTTAAGGTAGTGGTAGGTAAGTATTTATAGAACCCGTTCTTCATGACATATATCATCATTAACATCTTAGTAATTAATTCTACGCGTGCGCTAATTATGCTGAATAACAACAAACAAACATCGCGCCGTAATTAAAGGCATTAAAAAATAAACCATAAGAAAATAAACGCCGATGTGTTTATTGTAAAATGCGGAGATTACCACATTTTACCATATTATTATGTTTGCCATAACATTTTCCACGACACGTGTCGATTCGTGCAATCGTTATTAGCCGGTAATCTATCAATGGTATGTAAATAATGTAATGACTATCTACATATATTTAAAATATCACTGTAACAACCATGGCATCTCCATGGGAATCCTTCACGGAAGGATGCATCAAAGTTTTTATACTACAATTTTAATTACCAATGTACATTTTATTGCCATGCTAGACTAATTAGGCGTTTCATTCACTATGCGAGTAATGTAACATTTGCATATGCTAATGGTGTAGACTCATCCTTTTAGATTCGATCTCTATCGTCGAATAATTAGTACTAACATGTCTTTGTCTAGAAATGCCGTGTTAGAATATTGATATGCAAATTAGCATTAGATATAGATACTCATTTATTCTCTTGTTCTTATGTGAGAGAAATCTTAACAAAGCGAATAATTACGTCTACCGATCCAATACCTGATAATTTAGTACCTATAAGACTTTTAATTTAACTTATACTGGAAAGAGCATCTCCATAGAACTGCTTTGTTTACCTAATTCATTATAGCACGAACACATTTTTAAATTAATTGATCGCAGTCAAGTACTGGTTTATATCAATTAAAAAAAATATCTACAAAAATGTAGTTAAAATTTCCTGTACATAGAAATATGCTGTGAGCTTATTAGAGTGAACAGGGGAAAATAGGTTCCAGTATCACTTGCAACTAGTTTATCTACAACTAGCTTATTATGTGTGTGTTACATAACTAATTATATTTAATTAATCAAGCTCTGTGCGGCTTTTACAAATAAACACCGCGCTGTTTACTTCGTAGGTAAGTAATAAATATTTAACGTTAGACCTTAGTTTTGTTATTACCCATTATTGTATCGGAATACTGATGATGTTTATTATTATCATCATTAATTCTGTTGAGATATTCCGACGACGCGACAGTGTCCTCCTATGTCTATTGATAATGTTTATTTGCCTTACGTAACTTACAAGTTTAGTTGCTAAGTTTTCAAACAATCAGCGCATTTAACCCCTGTGTATATCACTAAAATTAAAATATAAATTGTCATGCATACATTTGGATTTAAGACGTATGTTCTGATTTAACCCCAAGTAATTCTTACATCACTTATTTTACAGTCCACGTGTTTGCTATGCAAGGGACAACTGCGCCATTTTTGCGAGAAAATTGCTGTACAAATTAATTCTTTTGAGTCACACCTACCTGCAGTACTTAGATCTGTTTCTCTTATAAGATTTGAGACGCATTTTATATATTGATATTAGGGTTACACGCAGTGCCAACACGTGTTAGTAATGTAGGACATTATATAGCACTACTACTTAGGAAAACAATCATGTCATTTGTTGTTGAATTTTTAATTATTTTGTATATCAATAAAAACATCAAACCGTCCAATGCATCGCTTAGACTTCATTTTGCTGTCGTTTGAATAAGAAAGATTATATAATGCGTTCTTATTTGTTTACGTTTAGTTTTACTATCAAAATATTTTTGTTAGTGTTTATGTACCCAGTGCTTGTTGTTGTTTTGTCTAATTTTGGAGTTGTTGATGCTAGAATTGCCTCGAATGTTAATAAGGATAATACTATTACTAAAGAAACCACTCTTATTGAGGAAACAGGTTTGTTTAATTTACTTTATAACTGAATTATTTTTGAATTTATTTTACTTACTTTTATCTTTTAGCGTTTATTTTATGAGTTAGATATAATTTTTGTATTCAATTATTTTGCAACAATTTTACTACGTACGAGTATAATATTTAACTTATTAATTTGATATATTTACTGCATCATCTGTCTGTACCAGAGCGCGGTGGGTAGGCATCAAGTTATATAAACCCGTCGATTATTAAGATATTGCGCATATTTTATGCATTCGTAGAGAAAGCTAGCGAGCTTCCTGTTTTCCCCACCCTCCTCGCGGCGTCGCGAATTTATACGAGTACATTGCATTGTTATTTTTAAACTATAGTTAGGGATTTTATTTAATTGTTTATAGACACGACATGCTTTCGATATTATACCGATACCTGCAATTAGGTTCGTTAACTTTGAAACTGTTTAATAAATTGTGTTAAAAAAATCTTTATTTTTACTCACTGAGTAACTTCCTACTTTTTTCTTCAAACAAGCTGTACTTTTGTTAGTAAGGTACTGTGCCTGAAAATGGCCCAGCTGTTTAGCTTAAAATTAATTGGACCTTATACGGCGACAGTACCTTATTCGAACCCGCAAACTATATTGGCATGTCGCTGTTGTACTTTTACTATGACCACTGAGCTGGTTGCATAATTATCTCGCCGTATTCCCAAAAGTGTTAAAGAAAGCTACCTACACCTAAAGAGGTAAAGAAGTTAGCTTTATTTAATACTAGAGCTGACCCGGCGAACTTCGTACCGTCTAATAGTAAGGATAACGCCATCTACTGACTGCATTACCAGAACAGCATAATACATTTTATAATTATATTTTAATTAGAGATGGCGTTGTATTCGGATTTTTTATTCGTGATTTTTTTTTTTATCACCGTTTTTTTAAACCTTCTCTGAACTATCTCGAATATTTCAAGACCAAAATTAGCCAAATCAGTCCAGCCGTTCTCGAGTTTTAGCGAGACTAACGAACAGCTATTAATTTTATATATTTATAGATTATAATAAAACACCACAGTCACATTTCGGTCACTCATTTTATTTTATTTCTGCCATTTATTCACATAAAAATCTCTCTCCCCACAGCCTCAAGAATACTACAAGCCTTAAACAAAGATGTGGACCCATGCACAGACTTCTACGAATTTGCCTGCGGCGGCTGGATCAAACAGAATCCCGTGCCAGACTGGGCCACCTCCTGGGACCAACTGGCCAAGCTACGAGAACAGCTCGTCACCGACCTGAGGGAACTCTTGGAAGCCAAGGAAGATGAGGGACTACCGAAAAGTGTGGTGAAGGCGAAGAGCTTGTATAAGACTTGCATTAATACTGGTGAGTAGATAAATTATCGGGTTTCCGTTGTTCGTAACCTAATTAGGTACGGTTACCCTGTAGTAAAGTGCGCCCTATGACCCTTTTCAAAGCTTATAGTCTTACTTCTCTTTAACGGATTTTTCTCATCATTTATGCATTGGTATCTTGACTCATCATATTTTTTTCATTTAAAATGATCAAGGTACCTTGTGAACATAATACCACAAACGTGACCATAGTCCTTACGTCAAACTATTATATTTCACTAACACTCCTTAATGAGACGATACGGTTGGCACAGTGGTCGAGCGATTGGCGGCTGCGCTACGTGTCGCGGGTTCGATTCCCGCGTGGAACAAATATTTGTATTGCCTGCAGATAGATCTTCCGGGTCTTTCAGGTCGGGCATTCACGATACAGGAGGAATTCCTAGTGTGGGTCAACTTTTTTTCTTAGTAGAGACTACGTGGCAAGATAAAAATCTAACCATTAGGAAACTACCATAAACATCTTTTTCTTCTTCTAGAAAAACTCGAAGCCGACGGGATCAAGCCAATTCAGAAGCTCCTTGAGAAGCTAGGCTTACCCCAGCGCCCCCCGGCGGAGATGAGCACCAACTTTACGTGGGAGGAGGTGGCCGGCAGGGGCAGGCGGCAGCTCGGGCTCAATGTGCTTCTGAGCGTGCAGGTCGCCGAGGATGTCAGGAACACCAGCAGGAACCGAGTTGTGGTGAGTGAAGTCTTCTTATGCTGTTTTGACGCTCCAGTACACCTTCAAGTGACAAAGAAAAAATGATTAGGTTTACCTTACACTGGTAATGTTACACTGGTGATGTTATTTGACATAGAATTAATGGTAGGAATTTAATCAGTTGGCTGCTGTAGGTAAAACCAATTGTCCAAAAGACAATTGAGTGGACGACCATCGACGCCTTTTTTCCTGTTCAGAAGTATGCGGAACAGGGTATAAAGCCCCGCAAACCTGAAAAAGAAGGATCTTCTGACCAGACGAATGTTGTCTGGTCCGGGTAACTGCATAATAGCTGATTTCGGACTGTAGTATTGTTTTTAGGTGGGAAATCATCCAATGACTTCTCTGGCTCTAGGGTGGTGCGAGAGGGCGTGTCTGACTTTTACTGACTAAAACGTGGGTTTTTTGATAGTAAAATCAAAGAAGGAAATAGGAGTGGTCCTATGTTCCTTCTTTGCCTTCGTTCCAGGACCCCGTGGTTCTCTTTCACACAACCCATTTCATTTCTTTTCGGCCATACTGGACCCCTACGATATTACTGAAAGCTCTTTGAGGCGCGCGTGTAACACTACACGCCGACTCGGGCTCAGTCCGGACGGTTACTGGACGGCGGGCTACCTATTGCTCGCCGTCCGCAAGCCCACACCTACGGGACTTTTGTATATGTTCTAATCGGAGAACGAAGAACACTGATACCGCTATGCAGGATAGTTCTTATAACATAATATGTCACTATAATACTAAGCTTGTGTGGACTTAAAATATCTTGAACCAAATCTATCCAATTTGTCATTGTCAAATATTCAATAAACAAAATCGTTTCAGATCGAGCAGGTGTCCCCCGGGTTCAGCGACCGCTACCTTCTGCAGCCGGAGCAGTTCTCGCACGAGCTGGAGCAGTATCACAAGTACATCAAGTCCATGATCAGCATCGCCGACAACGAGACCGACGCCGAGCAGTTTGCGGACGATATCGTGGAATTCAGCAAGAAGCTGGCTAAGGTCGGTTCCCATGTATCAAGCATGTATAAGTACGACTGAGGGTAATTAATTAAGAGGTTGAATAATTACGAGGCCCTAAAATGAAGATAGTAATAAAACGAAGATCAGAGAAAATAACTTCGCCGCTAAGAACATAAAAATAATTTGATCCGCGAGTACCTATTCAATATTCTTTTAAATGTTTGTGGTTTCTACACATTTTGTCTGATATACCCGTTTGTATAGATGTCACACATATAATAAAGCAGATGAGTTTTTTGTTAGTGTAAACGCATTAATTTGTAGAACTACCAGTCGAATTGGTAAAACATTTTTTTGGAATATGTACCTAGCCAGATTTATAACGCTTTGCGCGTAACGACCCACGGAAGCGGAGCAGAAACCAAAGACGCGGGTGAAAGCGGGGGAGAGCTAGTATAAAATACATGAAATCTATTATTCGAAACTTGTGTTTAAAACATTAAGTCATTTATTCATTGACTAGCGGTCCCGGCAGACGTTGTTCTGCCCAAAAAGCGGGATTTAGTAAAAAAAAAAAAAATTACCCTACTCTACCCTACTCTACCCTACTCTACCCTACTCTACCCTACTCTACCCTACTCTACCCTACTCTACCCTACTCTACCCTACTCTACCCTACTCTACCCTACTCTACCCTACTCTACCCTACTCTACCCTACTCTACCCTACTCTACCCTACTCTACCCTACTCTACCCTACTCTACCCTACTCTACCCTACTCTACCCTACTTTGCTATAAACCACACAGAGCCCGAGACCTTTCCAACGAATGCAAAACCGTGGAAATCGGTTCGTGCGTTATGGAGTTATAGCGTCAGGAAGGAAAACCCGACTTATTTTTATATAGTAGATTATATACTAATAACCCATACATGACCATTTTTGTTTAGTTCCTCCTCTAATTTACTCAGATGCAACTTATCTTCGACAGATTATGACGCCGGTAGAGGTGCGGCGCAGCGGCACGCACCTGTTCCACGAGGTGTCCGTGCAGCAGCTGCTGCAGGGCTCCAGCGGGGGGCCCGCACAGTGGAAAATGGTAACAACACATTTCCGTTTTACTCTCGTATTTTTAAGGATTGATTGTCACCGAAATCAGATTCCGACTTCAATGTGAACGTTTTTAACCGACTTCAAAAAGAAGGAGGTTATAAATTCGGATGTTTATATTTATTATGGGCAGGAAAGGGATTGAAATAGGCATGCACCAAACAGCGAAAAAAATTAAACAAACGCGAAAATTAACAGCGTGATCAATTTAAAGGTACAAGTTGGTAGCCAACTGCACGCAGCAACAGCAGACGACATATCGTCGCCTCATGTCGTCACGACACGTCGTAGCGTCATGTCGCTGCAGTCATGATTTCGAACCCGACTGCAGACGACAACAACAGATGGCATCCAGTTGGTTCCAAGTGCTCCGTAAAACCAGATGTCTGACGTGTTCGAGAATAATCGACGTGTCGTTGCTCTGGCGTCAGTGGCACTACTGATCTGCGGTCGGACGCTTCAAGTCGCTAACTACGGAGGGAATTTCATAGAAATACGTAGAAACCAGTATTGTCGCTGCGACACGTCGTTTGCTGCAGCTTCATGTCGTCCGCTACCAACTTGTACCTTAACATTACGGTTAAATATGCCCTATACCTATTTCGCATTTTGGAGATCGATGCGACAATCTTAAAGGTAGAACAGTAACTACATTGAGCACACGTGGGCCATGTACGCCGATTTGTGCGCATCGGTCTCCATACATTTTATGGGGCAACTAGACTTGTAGAGCTACATTAGATCCACGCCACGCGACGCGTCTCTAGGTACAAATCCCATGTGTGCCTCGGTCTAATGAAGTTCCCGCTTTACTCATCCGTTTTGTTACTTCATTCTGCAAAATCTTCAGTTCTTCTCAAGCTATAATTCCTTCATCCATTGTTTTCCCCGCAGCACGACTGGGACCGCTACCTGAAGCTGGTGTTCTCCAACACAAGCGTGTCACTACAGCTGCATCAGGACAGGGTCATCGTTATGGACCTGCCCTACCTTCAGAAGCTCTCCGTCCTGCTGGCGGATACTAAGCCCGTTATTATTGGTGAGTCTTCAAACTTATTTTGCATACTATGTTTTACCAATTAAGTACTGTTACTAAAAACTATTGTTTTCCTGGGGATCATGCTCGATTTTAGTCGTCTTAGAAATAATTTGAACAAGTGTAGTTTTTCTTTACGAACGTCATACTCCAAACATTTATAGTTACTTTCTCAATAGCCCGGACAGTTATAGTTACTTGCTTAGTACTCCAGACATTTATAGTTTACTTTCTTAGTACTCCAGACATTTATAGTTACTTTCTTAGTACTCCAGACATTTATAGTTACTTTCTTTGAATTCCAGACTTTTATAGTTTCCTTTCTTAGTACTCCAAACATTTATAGTTACTTTCTTTGAATTCCAGACTTTTATAGTTTCCTTTCTTAGTACTCCAAACATTTATAGTTACTTTCTTAGGACTGCAGACATTTAAAGTTACTTATACGTTTATACGGGAGTTTATCCTTGTTTCTTCTAACATATTCAATTGAGAAGACGAATATTTAGGGAGGTATTTTTTCTATTTTTTCACACAAAAAGTAAGCACTGCGCAGCGAAAACTTTTTACCAATTTGCGAATGCATGAAGCTATAACCACACTCGCCTCTCCCTCAGAGCGGTTCCTGTGGTGGAGCGTGTTCTCGACGGTGGCGCCGATGACGCTGAGCGCGTTCCGTTCGCTCGGCTTCGAGTTCTCGCGCGCCGTGTTCGGGCTGCAGCAGCGCACGCCGCGCTGGAAGAGCTGCACCGCCAACGTCAACGCCAACTTCGGCGTCGCGCTCAGCTATCTGTACGTCAAGAGGCACTTCGACTATACGTCCAGGCAAAAGGTATGGATACGTTTTACTTACCACTTTTTTTAATTATCTATTATGGATAGGCTCACGCTTGACTACCTCAGGTATATTTTACATAGCATGAGTAGGATGACGGCAGGATGAAAATATGCATCTTTAAGATGAAAAGGAAAGGTAATGTGGTAGGCGGAGACGCAATTGAAAAGCTTCGTGTTCTAAACACTTTTGTTTTAATTATATGAAGCACTTTATAATATACTAGCTTCTGCCAGCGGCTTCACTCGCGTGAAAATAGGTTTCTCCATACAAACTTCCAACCCCCGTTTAGGGGTGGAGTTTCGTAAAATATGTTCTTAGCGGATGTCTACACTTTATAAGGAACCTACCTGCCAAATTTTAAGTTTGTAGACAATGTTTGAGATTTCGTGATTAATCAGTGTATTTAACTTTTATATTTAAATAGATTTTAATATAAAGATTATGTCCGCTTATATTTTTACTAATTTGACATCTTCTATTAATCTTGTTTCGAATCTCAGAACCTATGCTATTTTTTACCATAAACCATAAAAATGTATCATCAACTTGCTAATTTACTACATCGTATGAATTCGACAGCTGTCACCCGCACCATCTTATAGCAATTGTAGTGTAATGGTAAGTGACGTTATAGCACGTTTGCTTATAAGTAACCTATTCACTCTTGACAAATCCTCCAGGCTATCAGAAAACCCAGTTAGAGACTGGGCAAAGGATTCCACTCCGTTACGCACAATGAGTCTTCCTAAGACGTTTTATACGTATGAGTGGGATGTCCATATGGCACATCGCCGTACGTGAAGTGCGATGATAAAATGGACTTGGCGGTATTTAACACTGACTGGCCTGTTGGTCTAATGGTTAGTGGCCCTGACTGCTATACCGGAGGTCGGGTTCAATTCCAATGACAAATGTTTGTGTGATGAGCACAATCATTTGTTCTGTGTCTGGGTGTAATTTATCTATAATATGTATGTATTTAAAAATATATTAGTAGGCATGTTTATCAGTTGTCTTATACTCATCCACAAGTTCTGCTTAGATTGGGACTAGATGGCGTCGTGTGATAGTTGTGGAATATTTTTTCTTTTTAATTATTATTTGTTTTAAGTTGATACCAAGTTGTAAGAAATCATAGTTAATTGGGCGTAGTTAACTACTATTTTGTAATCAGATTACAAATTACAACTAAAAGTAGTTACTACAAGTAGTTTGGTTACATGTAATTATGATTATCTACATGTAATTAAACTACATGAATAAGTTGTATTATATTATATAATTTGATTACTGTAATCTAGTAGTTATAATTACAGAACTTTTTTTTTGTAATTAAATGTAATGTGTTAGAATAACACAAGATTTTTTAGAATTGATGTAACAAGACTGAATCCGCCTCTAAAATTTAATTTAAAAAAAGAACGGAATCTGTTTAAAAAATTCACGTATGTTTACTTTCATGAATAACTAATTGAATGCAAGTCGTAGATGATTATGTACTTATATTTATTACATACTATTATTGCGTTTATTGACAAGTAATAAAAAAATCAACCTTTAAATGTGTAGTTATAAAAAGTAGTCTCGTAATCTTTCAATTATATAATTTACACTTACAATTATAGTTGCAATCGTGTTGTAGTTAGTAATTAAAACGTTTAACTACTTTTTACGACTTTTTAATGTAATTTCCAGTTGTGATTTCTAACTACAATATTTAGTCGTAATTATTAATCAGTAGTTAGATTACATATTGCCCAACACTGCTTGCCGCACAACCAAAGGTCAATTTATTCCCGGAATACGTAGCGGATTGGTTCAAGTGCTACGCGCTACAAGTCGTCGTAGCAGGCGTAGCATTGAGAGCAAGGGGGCGGTCTTGCTACGCCGCGTAGCTAACTTTTTATGAGCTCTACGCAGGAATTAACATTTTAATTATTCCTTGCAACATAGTTGCTACAATGAATGCTTTGAGTAGAACGAAATTTCAAGTAGTGTCAAGAAGCTACGAAAGCATCGTTCTACTGAATACAATAATCAAATGATGTTATATCTGTAGAACTTTTTAATAAACAAAGCAGCACTTTTATTGCGATACAAATATCCAACTTTTTTAATAAAAATATACTTATTATTTATATATTTCACGCAAGGTTTTTTTTTTTTTTTTAATTTCTCTCACTACAATCGCTATTCGCCTGCCAAATACGGTACAAGAAGCGTGCGGTGGGAATCTGATGGATGCGAGACGCACAGGACCACTCGTTGTGTGTTTTACTTCAATAGTGACAGTGTCGGCCTCTTGTAAAAGAATTACCTGTAGGTACTGTTGCACCTACAGGTACAATTTCAAATACAATTTCATTTAATTTAGTGTTTTTGTCAAAAAATAAATGATAAATAAAAATTCAAAATTGACCCAAAGCCTGTCAGAATTTGGCTACATCAAATTCTGAGTTCAGAACACCGATTTCACCAAAGCACCTGTTCCTCAGGCTATCGAGATGGTAGAGGACGTACGCTCCGCCTTCGCAGCCGCCGTGCACGAGCTTGACTGGATGGACTCCACCACACGCCTCAAGACCCTGGACAAGCTGAAGGCCATCAGGAACTTTGTGGGCTTCCCCGCCTGGCTGCTGACGCATGAACAGCTTGATAAGCATTATAAACATGTGAGTAGCACTATTTTTATAAACTTTCAGAACTTCATTTAGGCGATTGTTCATTTTCGTATAAAAAACTAGCTTTGCCCACGGGAAAGTCGAAAACTATGCTAACATACTCCCGGGATAAATCGTATCCTATGCACTATTCCAGGACATGTTTGAGTTAAAAGATTAACAAACATACACACCCATACATTTAAACTACTGGGAGCGATGATGGATACCGATAGTCGACTCTTGAACTGATCCTTTTGGAAACTAAATAAGCAACTGGACAAAGGTCCAATGGCCGTGAACTTAGCAGATCATTTTCCAGCAGAGCACAAAAAAATTAGAGTTCTACTTGCATGCAGCATAGTTCTGGAGTTCCTGATACTTTTCAGGAAAAGTTCTGGTGTTTTTCCTGGAAAAAATGAAAATGAAAATATGATCTGCTAACTTCCGGTGGCAGATCATTTTTTACAAAACGAAAATTTTAAATGTGCTTTCGGTGCACAAAGGTGAGTCCTATAGTTCCTTATTACTTTTAGTAATAGTTCTGTCAATTAGAGCTCACAAAAAAATAAAAACTTATCAATCTAATCACAGCAAAAAAACAAGTAATGATCATAAAACTGACGATAATTACACAATATGACGGTTTTCACATATGATTCTAAATATTATCAGTAGTTCAGATGGTACATAAACAAAAAAAAAGCAAAATATAACGGTAATCGATTTCAAGTATCAGCAGAGCATGGTTGAAGATGTCGATTAACAAAAATCATGAATATTTTTATTGTTGAAGTTAAAAAAATCATAAGAAACTTCTGAAAGCGCTTAGAACTGAGAACTCCTTGATTTCTTATACGGCTGTATCAAGCCTATATTAAAACTTGATAAACAAATCCAGAACTCCGACACAAGTATCAGCAGAGCATGGTTGAAGATGTCGATTAGCTAAAATCATGAATAATTTCAGTGTTAAAGTTAAAAAAACCATAAGAAACTTCTGAAAGCGCCCAGAACTGAGAACTTCTTGATTTCTTATACGGCTGTATCAAACCTGTATGAAAACTTGAAAACCAAATCCAGAACTCCGACACAAGTATCAGCAGAGCATGGTTGAAGATGGCCATTAACAAAAATCATGAATATTTTCAGTGCTGAAGTTAAAAAAATCATAAGAAACTTCTGAAAGAGCTCAGAACTGAGAACTCCTTGATTTCTTATACACCTGCATCAAGCCTATATAAAAACTTGAAAACCAAATCCAGACCTCCGACACAAGTATCAGCAGAGCATGGTTGAAGATAGCCATTAACAAAAATCATGAATATTTTCAGTGCTGAAGTTAAAAAAATCATAAGAAACTTCTGAAAAAGCGCAGAACTGAGAACTCCTTGATTTCTTATACACCTGCATCAAGTGTATATAAAAACTTGAAAACCAAATCCAGACCTCCGACACAAGTATCAGCAGAGCATGGTTAAAGATGGCCATTAACAAAAATCATGAATATTTTCAGTGTTGAAGTTAAAAAAATCATAAGAAACTTCTGAAAGCGCCCAGAACTGAGAACTCCTCGATTTCTTATACGGCTATATAAATACTATATGAAAACCTGGAAATACAATCCAGAACTCCGACACACGTATCAGCAGAGCATGGTTGAAGATAGCCATTTACAAAAATCATGAATATTTTCAGTGTTGAAGTTAAAAAAATCATAAAAAACTTCTGAAAGTGTCCAGAACTGGGAACTCCTCGGTTTCTCATATTTCTATATCAGTTCTATATGAAACCATGTAAAACAAATCCAGAACTCCGACACAAGTAGTAGCAGAGCATGGTTGTAAATAAAACTTTTTAAAATTAAAGAAAATTAGCTATGTTAGGAATAAAATCACAATAAACTTTTGAAGAGACTGAGGACCGGGAACTCCTCGGTTTCCCCTACAACTATAATCTTTACATTAAAACCAGCAAAGTCCAGGACTAGAACTCCGACACAAGTATCAGCAGAGCATGGTTGAAGATGGCCATTAACAAAAATCATGAATATTTTCAGTGTTAAAGTTAAAAAAATCATAAAAAACTTCTGAAAGTGTCCAGAACTGGGAACTCCTCGGTTTCTCATAAATCTATATCAGTTCTATATGAAAACATGGAAAACAAATCCAGAACTCCGACACAAGTAGTAGCAGAGCATGGTTGTAAATAAAACTTTTTAAAAATCAAGAAAATTAGCTATGTTAGTAATAAAATCACAATAAACTTTTGAAGGGTCCGAGGACCAAGAACTCCTTGGTTTCTTCTACAAATATAATCTGTACATAAAAATCAGCAAAGTCCAAGACTAGAACTCCGACACAAGTATCAGCAGAGCATGGCTGAAGATAGCCATTAACAAAAATCATGAATATTTTCAGTGTTGAAATTAAAAAAATCATAAGAAACTTTTGAAAGCGCTCAGTACTGAGAACTCCTCGATTTCTTATACGGCTGTATTGAACCTATATAAAAACTTGATAACCAAATCCAGAACTCTGACACAAGTATCAGCAGAGCATGGTTGAAGATGTCGATTAGCTAAAATCATGAATAATTTCAGTGTTAAAGTTAAAAAAACCATAAGAAACTTCTGAAAGCGCCCAGAACTGAGAACTTCTTGATTTCTTATACGGTTGTATCAAACCTGTATGAAAACTTGAAAACCAAATCCAGAACTCCGACACAAGTATCAGCAGAGCATGGTTGAAGATGGCCATTAACAAAAATCATGAATATTTTCAGTGTTGAAGTTAAAAAAATCATAAGAAACTTCTGAAAGCGCCCAGAACTGAGAACTCCTCGATTTCTTATACGGCTATATAAATACTATATGAAAACCTGGAAATACAATCCAGAACTCCGACACACGTATCAGCAGAGCATGGTTGAAGATAGCCATTAACAAAAATCATGAATATTTTCAGTGTTGAAGTTAAAAAAATCATAAAAAACTTCTGAAAGTGTCCAGAACTGGAAACTCCTCGGTTTCTCATTTTTCTATATCAGTTCTATATGAAACCATGAAAAACAAATCCAGAACTCCGACACAAGTAGTAGCAGAGCATGGTTGTAAATAAAACTTTTTAAAATTAAAGAAAATTAGCTATGTTAGGAATAAAATCACAATAAACTTTTGAAGAGACTGAGGACCAGGAACTCCTCGGTTTCCCCTACAACCATAATCTATACATTAAAACCAGCAAAGTCCAGGACTAGAACTCCGACACACGTATCAGCAGGGCATGGTTGAAGATGGCCATTAACAAAAATCATGAATATTTTCAGTACTCAAGTTAAAAAAATCATAAGAAACTTCTGAAAGCGCTCAGAACTGAGAACTCCTCGATTTCTTATATGGCTAAGTCAATACTATGTGAAAACCTGGAAAGCCAATCTAGAACTCCGACACAAGTATCAGCAGAGCATGGTTGAAGATGTCGATTAACAAAAATCATGAATATTTTCAGTGTTGAAATTAAAAAAATCATAAGTAACTTCTGAAAGCGCTCAGTACTGAGAACTCCTCGATTTCTTATACGGCTGTATTAAACCTATATGAAAACCTGGAAACCAAATCCAGAACTCCGACACAAGTATCAGCAGAGCATGGTTGAAGATGTCGATTAGCTAAAATCATGAATATTTTCAGTGTTCAAATTAAAAAAACCATAAGAAACTTCTGAAAGCGCCCAGAACTGAGAACTTCTTGATTTCTTATACGGCTGTATCAAACCTGTATGAAAACTTGAAAACCAAATCCAGAACTCCGACACAAGTATCAGCAGAGCATGGTTGAAGATGGCCATTAACAAAAATCATGAATATTTTCAGTGCTGAAGTTAAAAAAATCATAAGAAACTTCTGAAAGAGCTCAGAACTGAGAACTCCTTGATTTCTTATACACCTGCATCAAGCCTATATGAAAACTTGAAAACCAAATCCAGACCTCCGACACAAGTATCAGCAGAGCATGGTTGAAGATATCCATTAACAAAAATCATGAATATTTTCAGTGCTGAAGTTAAAAAAATCATAAGAAACTTCTGAAAAAGCGCAGAACTGAGAACTCCTTGATTTCTTATACACCTGCATTAAGCCTATATAAAAACTTGAAAACCAAATCCAGACCTCCGACACAAGTATCAGCAGAGCATGGTTAAAAATGGCCATTAACAAAAATCATGAATATTTTCAGTGTTGAAGTTAAAAAAATCATAAGAAACTTCTGAAAGCGCCCAGAACTGAGAACTCCTCGATTTCTTATATGGCTAAATAAATACTATGTGAAACCTGGAAACCCAATCCAGAACTCCGACTCAAGTGTCAGCAGAGCATGGTTGAAGATGTCGATTAACAAAAATCATGAATATTTTCAGTGTTGAAATTAAAAAAATCATAAGAAACTTCTGAAAGCGCTCAGTACTGAGAACTCCTCGATTTCTTATACGGCTGTATTGAACCTTGAATATTCATGATTTTTGTTAATCGACATCTTCAACCATGCTCTGCTGATACTTGTGTCGGAGTTCTGGATTGGTTTTCCAAGTTTTCACATAGTATTTATATAGCCGTATAAGAAATTGAGGAGTTCTCAGTTCTGAGCGCTTTCAGAAGTTTCTTATGATTTTTTTAACTTCAACATTGAAAATATTCATGATTTTTGTTAATGGCCATCTTCAACCATGCTCTGCTGATACTTGTGTCGGAGTTCTGGATTTGGTTTCCAAGTTTTCATATAGATTAAATACAGCCGTATAAGAAATCGAGGAGTTCTCAGTACTGAGTGCTTTCAAAAGTTTCTAATGATTTTTTTAATTTCAACACTGAAAATATTCATGATTTTTGTTAATCGACATCTTCAACCATGCTCTGCTGATACTTGAGTCGGAGTTCTGGATTGGGTTTCCAGGTCTTCACATAGTATTTATATAGTCATATAAGAAATCAACGAGTTCTCAGTTCTGAGCGCTTTCAAAAGTTTCTTATGATTTTTTTAACTTCAGCACTGAAAATATTCATGATTTTTGTTAATGGCCATCTTCAACCATGCTCTGCTGATACGTGTGTCGGAGTTCTAGTCCTGGACTTTGCTGGTTTTAATGTAAAGATTATAGTTGTAGGGGAAACCGAGGAGTTCCCGGTCCTCAGTCTCTTCAAACGTTTATTGTGATTTTATTCCTAACATAGCTAATTTTCTTTAATTTTAAAAAGTTTAATTTACAACCATGCTCTGCTACTACTTTTGTCGGAGTTCTGGATTTGTTTTCCATGGTTTCATATAGAACTGATATAGAAATATGAGAAACCGAGGAGTTCTCAGTTCTGGACACTTTCAGAAGTTTTTTATGATTTTTTTAATTTGAACACTGAAAATATTCATGATTTTAGCTAATCGACATATTCAACCATGCTCTGCTGATACTTGTGTTGGAGTTCTGGATAGGATTTCCAGGTTTTCATATAGGTTTAATACAGCCGTATAAGAAATCGAGGAGTTCTCAGTACTGAGCGCTTTCAGAAGTTTCTTATGATTTTTTTAATTTCAACACTGAAAATATTCATGATTTTTGTTAATGGCCATCTTCAACCATGCTCTGCTGATACGTGTGTCAAAGTTCTAGTCCTGGACTTTGCTGGTTTTAATGTAAAGATTATAGTTGTAGTGGAAACCGAGGAGTTCCCGGTCCTCAGTCTCTTCAAAAGTTTATTGTGATTTTATTCCTAACATAGCTAATTTTCTTTAATTTTAAAAAGTTTTATTTATAACCATGCTCTGCTACTACTTGTGTCGGAGTTCTGGATTTGTTTTACATGTTTTCATATAGAACTGATATAGATATATGAGAAACCGAGGAGTTCCCAGTTCTGGACACTTTCAGAAGTTTTTTATGATTTTTTTAATTTGAACACTGAAAATATTCATGATTTTTGTTAGTGGCCATCTTTAACCATGCTCTGCTGATACTTGTGTCGGAGTTCTGGATTTGGTTTCCAAGTTTTCGTATAGGTTTAATACAGTTGTATAAGAAATCGAGGAGTTCTCAGTACTGAGCGCTTTCAAAAGTTTCTTATGATTTTTTTTAATTTCAACACTGAAAATATTCATGATTTTTGTTAATCGACATCTTCAACCATGCTCTGCTGATACTTGAGTCGGAGTTCTGGATTGGGTTTCCAGGTCTTCACATAGTATTTATATAGTCATATAAGAAATCAAGGAGTTCTCAGTTCTGAGCGCTTTCAGAAGTTTCTTATGATTTTTTTAACTTCAGCACTGAAAATATTCATGATTTTTGTTAATGGCCATCTTCAACCATGCTCTGCTGATACGTGTGTCGGAGTTCTAGTCCTGGACTTTGCTGGTTTTAATGTAAAGATTATAGTTGTAGGGGAAACCGAGGAGTTCCCGGTCCTCAGTCTCTTCAAAAGTTTATTGTGATTTTATTCCTAACATAGCTAATTTTCTTTAATTTTAAAAAGTTTAATTTACAACCATGCTCTGCTACTACTTGTGTCGGAGTTCTGGATTTGTTTTCCATGGTTTCATATAGAACTGATATAGAAATATGAGAAACCGAGGAGTTCCCAGTTCTGGACGCTTTCAGAAGTTTTTTATGATTTTTTTAATTTGAACACTGAAAATATTCATGATTTTAGCTAATCGACATATTCAACCATGCTCTGCTGATACTTGTGTCGGAGTTCTGGATAGGGTTTCCAGGTTTTCATATAGGTTTAATACAGCCGTATAAGAAATCGAGGAGTTCTCAGTACTGAGCGCTTTCAGAAGTTTCTTATGATTTTTTTAATTTCAACACTGAAAATATTCATGATTTTTGTTAATCGACATCTTCAACCATGCTCTGCTGATACTTGAGTCGGAGTTCTGGATTGGGTTTCCAGGTTTTCACATAGTATTTATATAGCCATATTAGAAATTGAGGAGTTCTTAGTTCTGAGCGCTTTCAGAAGTTTCTTATGATTTTTTTAATTTCAACACTGAAAATATTCATGATTTTTGTTAATCGACATCTTCAACCATGCTCTGCTGATACTTGAGTCGGAGTTCTGGATTGGGTTTCCAGGTTTTCACATAGTATTTATATAGCCATATCAGAAATCGAGGAGTTCTTAGTTCTGAGCGCTTTCAGAAGTTTCTTATGATTTTTTTAACTTCAGTACTGAAAATATTCATGATTTTTGTTAATGGCCATCTTCAACCATGCTCTGCTGATACGTGTGTCGGAGTTCTAGTCCTGGACTTTGCTGGTTTTAATGTAAAGATTATAGTTGTAGTGGAAACCGAGGAGTTCCCTGTCCTCAGTCTCTTCAAAAGTTTATTGTGATTTTATTCCTAACATAGCTAATTTTCTTTAATTTTAAAAAGTTTTATTTACTACCATGCTCTGCTACTACTTGTGTCGGAGTTCTGGATTTGTTTTCCATGGTTTCATATAGAACTGATATAGAAATATGAGAAACCGAGGAGTTCCCAGTTCTGGACACTTTCAGAAGTTTATTATGATTTTTTTAATTTGAACACTGAAAATATTCATGATTTTAGCTAATCGACATATTCAACCATGCTCTGCTGATACTTGTGTCGGAGTTCTGGATAGGGTTTCCAGGTTTTCATATAGGTTTAATACAGACGTATAAGAAATCGAGGAGTTCTCAGTACTGAGCGCTTTCAGAAGTTTCTTATGATTTTTTTAATTTCAACACTGAAAATATTCATGATTTTTGTTAATCGACATCTTCAACCATGCTCTGCTGATACTTGAGTCGGAGTTCTGGATTGGGTTTCCAGGTTTTCACATAGTATTTATATAGCCATATCAGAAATCGAGGAGTTCTTAGTTCTGAGCGCTTTCAGAAGTTTCTTATGATTTTTTTAACTTCAGTACTGAAAATATTCATGATTTTTGTTAATGGCCATCTTCAACCATGCTCTGCTGATACGTGTGTCGGAGTTCTAGTCCTGGACTTTGCTGGTTTTAATGTAAAGATTATAGTTGTAGGGGAAACCGAGGAGTTCCCGGTCCTCAGTCTCTTCAAAAGTTTATTGTGATTTTATTCCTAACATAGCTAATTTTCTTTAATTTAAAAAAGTTTTATTTACAACCATGCTCTGCTACTACTTGTGTCGGAGTTCTGGATTTGTTTTCCATGGTTTCATATAGAACTGATATAGAAATATGAGAAACCGAGGAGTTCTCAGTTCTGGACACTTTCAGAAGTTTTTTATGATTTTTTTAATTTGAACACTGAAAATATTCATGATTTTAGCTAATCGACATCTTCAACCATGCTCTGCTGATACTTGAGTCGGAGTTCTGGATTGGTTTTCCAAGTTTTTACATAGTATTTATATAGCCGTATAAGAAATTGAGGAGTTCTCAGTTCTGAGCGCTTTCAGAAGTTTCTTATGATTTTTTTAACTTCAGTACTGAAAATATTCATGATTTTTGTTAATGGCCATCTTCAACCATGCTCTGCTGATACGTGTGTCGGAGTTCTAGTCCTGGACTTTGCTGGTTTTAATGTAAAGATTATAGTTGTAGTGGAAACCGAGGAGTTCCCTGTCCTCAGTCTCTTCAAAAGTTTATTGTGATTTTATTCCTAACATAGCTAATTTTCTTTAATTTTAAAAAGTTTTATTTACAACCATGCTCTGCTACTACTTGTGTCGGAGTTCTGGATTTGTTTTCCATGTTTTCATATAGAACTGATATAGATATATGAGAAACCGAGGAGTTCCCAGTTCTGGACACTTTCAGAAGTTTTTTATGATTTTTTTAATTTGAACACTGAAAATATTCATGATTTTTGTTAGTGGCCATCTTTAACCATGCTCTGCTGATACTTGTGTCGGAGTTCTGGATTTGGTTTCCAAGTTTTCGTATAGGTTTAATACAGCCGTATAAGAAATCGAGGAGTTCTCAGTACTGAGCGCTTTCAAAAGTTTCTTATGATTTTTTTTAATTTCAACACTGAAAATATTCATGATTTTTGTTAATCGACATCTTCAACCATGCTCTGCTGATACTTGAGTCGGAGTTCTGGATTGGGTTTCCAGGTCTTCACATAGTATTTATATAGTCATATAAGAAATCAAGGAGCTCTCAGTTCTGAGCGCTTTCAGAAGTTTCTTATGATTTTTTTAACTTCAGCACTGAAAATATTCATGATTTTTGTTAATGGCCATCTTCAACCATGCTCTGCTGATACGTGTGTCAGAGTTCTAGTCCTGGACTTTGCTGGTTTTAATGTAAAGATTATAGTTGTAGGGGAAACCGAGGAGTTCCCGGTCCTCAGTCTCTTCAAAAGTTTATTGTGGTTTTATTCCTAACATAGCTAATTTTCTTTAATTTTAAAAAGTTTAATTTACAACCATGCTCTGCTGATATTTGTGTCGGAGTTCTGGATTTGGTTTCCAAGTTTTCGTATAGGTTTAATACAGCCGTATAAGAAATCGAGGAGTTCTCAGTTTTGAGCGCTTTCAAAAGTTTCTTATGATTTTTTTTAATTTCAACACTGAAAATATTCATGATTTTTGTTAATCGACATCTTCAACCATGCTCTGCTGATACTTGAGTCGGAGTTCTGGATTGGGTTTCCAGGTCTTCACATAGTATTTATATAGTCATATAAGAAATCAAGGAGTTCTCAGTTCTGAGCGCTTTCAGAAGTTTCTTATGATTTTTTTAACTTCAGCACTGAAAATATTCATGATTTTTGTTAATGGCCATCTTCAACCATGCTCTGCTGATACGTGTGTCGGAGTTCTAGTCCTGGACTTTGCTGGTTTTAATGTAAAGATTATAGTTGTAGGGGAAACCGAGGAGTTCCCGGTCCTCAGTCTCTTCAAAAGTTTATTGTGATTTTATTCCTAACATAGCTAATTTTCTTTAATTTTAAAAAGTTTAATTTACAACCATGCTCTGCTACTACTTGTGTCGGAGTTCTGGATTTGTTTTCCATGGTTTTATATAGAACTGATATAGAAATATGAGAAACCGAGGAGTTCCCAGTTCTGGACGCTTTCAGAAGTTTTTTATGATTTTTTTAATTTGAACACTGAAAATATTCATGATTTTAGCTAATCGACATATTCAACCATGCTCTGCTGATACTTGTGTCGGAGTTCTGGATAGGGTTTCCAAGTTTTCATATAGGTTTAATACAGCCGTATAAGAAATCGAGGAGTTCTCAGTACTGAGCGCTTTCAGAAGTTTCTTATGATTTTTTTAATTTCAACACTGAAAATATTCATGATTTTTGTTAATCGACATCTTCAACCATGCTCTGCTGATACTTGAGTCGGAGTTCTGGATTGGGTTTCCAGGTCTTCACATAGTATTTATATAGTCATATAAGAAATCAAGGAGCTCTCAGTTCTGAGCGCTTTCAGAAGTTTCTTATGATTTTTTTAACTTCAGCACTGAAAATATTCATGATTTTTGTTAATGGCCATCTTCAACCATGCTCTGCTGATACGTGTGTCAGAGTTCTAGTCCTGGACTTTGCTGGTTTTAATGTAAAGATTATAGTTGTAGGGGAAACCGAGGAGTTCCCGGTCCTCAGTCTCTTCAAAAGTTTATTGTGGTTTTATTCCTAACATAGCTAATTTTCTTTAATTTTAAAAAGTTTAATTTACAACCATGCTCTGCTACTACTTGTGTCGGAGTTCTGGATTTGTTTTCCATGGTTTCATATAGAACTAATATAGAAATATGAGAAACCGAGGAGTTCCCAGTTCTGGACACTTTCAGAAGTTTTTTATGATTTTTTTAATTTGAACACTGAAAATATTCATGATTTTAGCTAATCGACATATTCAACCATGCTCTGCTGATACTTGTGTCGGAGTTCTGGATAGGGTTTCCAGGTTTTCATATAGGTTTAATACAGCCGTATAAGAAATCGAGGAGTTCTCAGTACTGAGCGCTTTCAGAAGTTTCTTATGATTTTTTTAATTTCAACACTGAAAATATTCATGATTTTTGTTAATCGACATCTTCAACCATGCTCTGCTGATACTTGAGTCGGAGTTCTGGATTGGGTTTCCAGGTTTTCACATAGTATTTATATAGCCATATAAGAAATCGAGGAGTTCTCAGTTCTGAGCGCTTTCAGAAGTTTCTTATGATTTTTTTAACTTCAGTACTGAAAATATTCATGATTTTTGTTAATGGCCATCTTCAACCATGCTCTGCTGATACGTGTGTCGGAGTTCTAGTCCTGGACTTTGCTGGTTTTAATGTAAAGATTATAGTTGTAGGGGAAACCAAGGAGTTCCCGGTCCTCAGTCTCTTCAAAAGTTTATTGTGATTTTATTCCTAACATAGCTAATTTTCTTTAATTTAAAAAAGTTTTATTTACAACCATGCTCTGCTACTACTTGTGTCGGAGTTCTGGATTTGTTTTCCATGGTTTCATATAGAACTGATATAGAAATATGAGAAACCGAGGAGTTCTCAGTTCTGGACACTTTCAGAAGTTTTTTATGATTTTTTTAATTTGAACACTGAAAATATTCATGATTTTAGCTAATCGACATCTTCAACCATGCTCTGCTGATACTTGTGTCGGAGTTCTGGATTGGTTTTCCAAGTTTTTACATAGTATTTATATAGCCGTATAAGAAATTGAGGAGTTCTCAGTTCTGAGCGCTTTCAGAAGTTTCTTATGTTTTTTTTAACTTCAACACTGAAAATATTCATGATTTTTGTTAATGGCCATCTTCAACCATGCTCTGCTGATACTTGTGTCGGAGTTCTGGATTGGGTTTCCAGGTTTTCATATAGGTTTAATACAGCCGTATAAGAAATCGAGGAGTTCTCAGTACTGAGCGCTTTCAGAAGTTTCTTATGATTTTTTTAATTTCAACACTGAAAATATTCATGATTTTTGTTAATCGACATCTTCAACCATGCTCTGCTGATACTTGAGTCGGAGTTCTGGATTGGGTTTCCAGGTTTTCACATAGTATTTATATAGCCATATAAGAAATCGAGGAGTTCTCAGTTCTGAGCGCTTTCAGAAGTTTCTTATGATTTTTTTAACTTCAGTACTGAAAATATTCATGATTTTTGTTAATGCCCATCTTCAACCATGCTCTGCTGATACTTGAGTCGGAGTTCTGGATTGGGTTTCCAGGTCTTCACATAGTATTTATATAGCCATATAAGAAATCGAGGAGTTCTCAGTTCTGAGCGCTTTTAGAAGTTTCTTAAGATTTTTTTAACTTCAGCACTGAAAATATTCATGATTTTTGTTAATGGCCATCTTCAACCATGCTCTGCTGATACTTGTGTTGGAGTTCTAGTCCTGGACTTTGCTGGTTTTAATGTAAAGATTATAGTTGTAGGGGAAACCGAGGAGTTCCCGGTCCTCAGTCTCTTCAAAAGTTTATTGTGATTTTATTCCTAACATAGCTAATTTTCTTTAATTTTAAAAAGTTTTATTTACAACCATGCTCTGCTACTACTTGTGTCGGAGTTCTGGATTTGTTTACCATGGTTTCATATAGAACTGATATAGATATATGAGAAACCGAGGAGTTCCCAGTTCTGGACACTTTCAGAAGTTTTTTATGATTTTTTTAATTTGAACACTGAAAATATTCATGATTTTAGCTAATCGTCATCTTCAACCATGCTCTGCTGATACTTGTGTCGGAGTTCTGGATTGTATTTCCAGGTTTTCATATAATATTTATATAGTTGTATAAGAAATCGAGGAGTTCTCAGTTCTGGGCGCTTTCAGAAGTTTCTTATGATTTTTTTAACTTCAACACTGAAAATATTCATGATTTTTGTTAATGGCCATCTTCAACCATGCTCTGCTGATACTTGTGTCGGAGGTCAGGATTTGGTTTTCAAGTTTTCATACAGGTTTGATACAGCTGTATAAGAAATCAAGAAGTTCTCAGTTCTGAGCGCTTTCAAAAGTTTCTTATGGTTTTTTTAACATTAACACTGAAATTATTCATGATTTTAGCTAATCGACATCTTCAACCATGCTCTGCTGATACTTGTGTCGGAGTTCTGGATTTGGTTATCAAGTTTTTATATAGGCTTGATACAGCCGTATAAGAAATCAAGGAGTTCTCAGTTCTAAGCGCTTTCAGAAGTTTCTTATGATTTTTTTAACTTCAACAATAAAAATATTCATGATTTTTGCTAATCGACATCTTCAACCATGCTCTGCTGATACTTGAAATCGATTACCGTTATATTTTGCTTTTTTTTTGTTTATGTACCATCTGAACTACTGATAATATTTAGAATCATATGTGAAAACCTTCGTATTGTGTAATTATCGTCAGTTTTATGATCATTACTTGTTTTTTTGCTGTGATTAGATTGATAAGTTTTTATTTTTTTGTGAGCTCTAATTGGCAGAACTATTACTAAAAGTAATAAGGAACTATAGGACTCACCTTTGTGCACCGAAAGCACATTTAAAATTTTCGTTTTGTAAAAAATGATCTGCCACCGGAAGTTAGCAGATCATATTTTCATTTCAATTTTTTCCAGGAAAAACACCAGAACTTTTCCTGAAAAGTATCAGGAACTCCAGAACTATGCTGCATGCAAGTAGAACTCTAATTTTTTTGTGCTCTGCTGGAAAATGATCTGCTAAGTTCACGGCCATAAAGGTCCAGCAGTAGATAGATAGCTTCCTGTTTCCTTTTGAAGTAAATATTAAGATTTCAGAAGATCAAAATGTTTGAACAATCATTTTCCTCCACTTTATCCGTGTCTTTAGGCACACATTTATGCTGATCTTTGTTTCAAAACTATGTTAAGGTACTTGGGTACTTACCAATCTTTATTCCTCATTTCCATTTCAGGCGGAAGTAGTAGAAGGCAGTTTATTCGAGACGTACCTGAAGCTAACGTTTGCGGCCGTGAAGAAGTCGCTGGAGTCCCTCAGAGAGAAGCCCGACAGGAACCGATGGGTCGCCACCGCCACTACTGTCAACGCCTTCTACTCTGCTACTCTTAACTCTGTCAGTAAGTATATCCATTTGGAGAAATGGGAAACAGGGTTTTTTTTTTCCTCCGACCAGAGTCAACATTGCGTCTGTGGGGCAACACCCCATCATATTAAGCTAAATATCCGAGCCTTTATGGCTCGGATAATTCTAATATAGTAATCGCTGAGGCACTACAGCGATTACTACCTTTCTGTATTTCTGATATCTAGGGGCATAGACATAAAATATTTTTTTTATTTGCTATATTATACATATAATTTTTAACTGTAGTAAGCAAATATGAAAGAATTTTAAAATAACTTGTCAACAATTAAGTTATAGTTGATGGAATTTGACGTGAAAGTTATAATTATGCCCACGCTCGTTCGGCTGCCGTAGACAACTTGGCGTATTATTGAATTAAACAAATATGTTATATCTCATGTACAGTAGTGGTACATAGGCGGCATTCTCTACCAGTCAACCTTTGGGTTAAAAAAAAACAACACTGTGGTTGATATGCATATTAGATACCAAATTTTGATATTTTTTTCAGTTAGTCTTCTATTTTTGTATAATTATTGATAATCTGGTTAGATATTTTTTTATACATAGGTATTCCCTATTGTATCTACTGATTTTTATTTTTTGTAATAACCAGAAAATCGCACTTTACAGCTTTCCCGGCCGGTATATTGCAGCCACCGTTCTACGGAAATGGAATTGAGTGAGTATCTACTTTCTCTAGTATTAACGGCAGTTTTCTAATACTACCCTCCAAATAACTGAACTTTTCAAGTAGGTAAAGAAATAACGCTAGATGTTTATTTCAGAGCGATCAACTATGGATCAATTGGTGCCATAATGGGACATGAAGTCACTCACGGATTTGACGATCAAGGTAAATTAGTATTCGAAATTATCTGCTTTTTATCAACAGAACATAATTTGGTATCTGCTTTATGGATCAAAATAAAAAGAAAGGTAGAAAATTGCGTTTATTGGCATAGTAAAAAGGGCCTCAGCTCAGTATAATGCTAGATGGTAACACAAGGCCACCACCTGACGCTGATTGTCAGTTGCAGCTCATGAGGGCCATAGAGCATATGGCCCTCATGGGCTGCAACTGACAATCAGCGTAAAATAGTAAGAATACATAAAAAGTCTATAATGTTCGGTGCAGAAATCGCGTTAGCATTCAGGCCGTTGAATGTTTCCACTGCTGGGACTCAGGCCGCCTTTCTAGAAGAGGGAATGGGCCGTCATCCACCACGCGGGCCCAGTGCGGTTTGGTCAAAGATGATTGTGAAAGATGATTTCGGGCTGTTGTATATGTTCAAATTGTACCCATAGATTTAAGTTTTTGTAAAACTATTACTATTGTGATGTACAATACATTTTATTATATTCTATTATTAACGTTCAACCATGGTGTGGGCAGGTCGTCGTTACGACGAGCAAGGGAACCTGAAGCAGTGGTGGTCCGCGGCGACGCTGGAGCACTACCACAGCAAGGTGCAGTGCATCATCGACCAGTACAGCAAGTACCACATGCCGCAGCTGCCCAACTATACCGTAAGTGATATTATTAGGCAATCAGCGAGGAGCAGATGAGGGAGGGTAGCAAGGCAGATTGCTCGGGCGTTGGCAGTTCATTATTCTATTAAGTCATGTTGATGTACTGTTTTTAGCAGGAAGTCTTCAGGTTTCATGTCGTTAAATTGGTCAATATTTTGACAATAGGTTAATCTTTAAAGTATAATGCGTATGTCTGAGTAAAAATTTCTTATTAAGAGCTAAGTACAGTTAACGGTATAGGAGTTAGTGTGGAGCAATGGTTTTTTATAGAAGGATGTTTCTTTTTCAGCTTTAGTGAGTGTAGGTATCCAAACTAGATCATGTTGTGTATCATCAGTTTCGCTATTGAAATGCTTAAATGTTTGTATGTGTGCGTCGCAGGTGCACGGATTCAACACGCAGGGCGAGAACATCGCGGACAACGGCGGGCTGCGCGCGGCGCTGCTGGCGTACCGCCTGCACGCCGCGCGCGCGCCGCACGAGCGCCGCGTGTCGCTGCCGGGGCTGCCCGACTACACGCCCGACCAGCTCTTCTTCTTGGGATTCGCGCAGGTCACTATTTTATCCATATACTGACAAATAAATATACCCTGTTCCCTCATGACAGAAAGTGATCACAACATCACCTATAATAAACGTCTGCAATAAACTAGCAAAAGCCCCACAGGTACATTTTTCTATTAAAATTGGGCCATCTCTCACCATCGGAAAAAGCTCAAGAAACAAGTCAGTATTTCACTAAATTGAACTGCTATTCACGTAGTCCACCGTTGAAACAATGCACAAAATAGAGACAAAATTGGGCTTAAATTCACCCAAAAGACAATGGAAAGGGCTATGCTCGGAATTTCCTGACGTGAACACATCGGAAATCAAGATATCCACAGGAGAACCAAGGTTACAGACATAGCCCAACGAATCGTCAAACTTAAGTGGGCATAGACATTCAGGCGGAAGCAACGCCCGGGTTCCATCATTTTGCGGACCACCCAGAGGACACGGTGGAGCATACAGTGGAGGTGTGCCCCGCTTGGACGAAGCACCGCCGTGTCCTCGTGAAGGCAATTGGCGGCAGCGACCTTTCGCGTCAGGCCCTGGTACAGACTATGGTCCGGAGGGAGGAGGAATGGCAAACGGTCGCCTCCTTCTCCGAAGCAGTAATGCTAGCGAAGGAAGAGGCTGCACGCGTGAGGGAACAAGGTCCTCACGCCCTAGCCGCCGTAATTCCGACCCCGAGAAGCGGGCTTGCGGACTTCGAACACTAGGTAGCTCGCCGTCCGGCTGTTCGGTAATTAACCAGACCGAGCCCAGTCGTCAACAGCGCGTTGTGATCCTCGCGCTCCTCAAAGAGATGTCAGCAACCATAGGAGCCCAGCAGGGCCGATGCCCGCTAGCTAGGACCGCGGAGAATTTCTGAAAGGGAAACCCGTAGTACTAGAACGCAAAGGGTAATTGAAGGATACAGGTGTGGTTTTAGTCAGTAAAAGCCTGACGCGCCCTCGCGCTCCATCCAGAGCGCGAGAAGTCATTTCGATGATTTCCCACCTTAAAAAAAAGAAAAAGTGGGCGTAGACAGGGCACATTCAGGCCTGTATTTAACAGTGGACGTCTTTCGGCTAAAATGATGATGATTAAATTATTCTTTTTCAATACACTTACTCGAAAACCTGTTCTTATCCCACTGCTTTTAGGCAAGCAATAGACTATTTTCCGCACTAATGCAGAAAAGTGCGCGTGCTCTCCTCGCCATAATGTCACGCCTTTATCGTTCAACCCCCGATTATTCATTGCTTCGTAAGTGTATTGAAAAAAGTCGTTTGATACACGTGCAACTTTATCACTGCAGCCCTCGGCTCCATAACACACTCGCCTATGGTTCGTGCAAATTGCGCCTCGGTCGCAATGACAAACTTTCTGCATTTTTATCAAACTGTACTATTTTATATTAACTGTCTAGCTTTCCAACAGATCTGGTGCGGCAACTCAACAGTAGGCGCTCTAAAATCCAAGATGGTGGAAGGCGTGCACAGCCCCAACAAGATCCGCGTGGTGGGCACGCTCAGCAACTCGGCGGAGTTCGCGCGCGCCTGGGCGTGCCCCGCCGGCGCGCGCATGAACCCGCCGCACAAGTGCGTGCTGTGGTGACACCCCACTCTACACTAGGACTACCAAAGACTCTTAGATCTTAGCTTATTTGAAAGTTACCGCCTTAGGGTTTACGTACAACTTTTATAATGTGATGCACTCCTGGTATTATGCGATGGAGTTATTTTAAGTAGTATTTTGTAAAGAAATGCTGTCATACTAGCCGACCAACACAGTTAGACAACTACGTGGATGTGGTTCATTTCGCGAATACTCGCAGTTTCAGTTTTATTTAGATGGTAATAACTAGTATTGCTATCTTTTTTTCTTTTGTGGTAAAAAAATCATCAAATAATTTCTTCCGCTCTGGATGGAGCGATAAGGAGTGTCAGACTTTTGCTGACTGAAACAATTGGCCTTTGAGCTCCAGGATCGCAGTGACTCTTACAAATAATCGCTCAGTCCTGCGAAATTAAAATGATACTCACAATAATATCCTTACAAATTAATATTAATTTTAGTATGTTCTAATTATTATTAATTTAATATTTTCGGCATTCTTTTACTCCTTTGTAAGCACCATCCAGATCCAACAAATCTTTAATGATGATGACGTCACCAGTGAGTTGTCCTTATTTACTTGGTTGGTTAGTATGTTGATGTTGCATGGTTCCTGACAATGAGTGATAAAGCCCTCCAGTTATTAGGAGTCGGTTTAAGTGTGTTAATAGCTCAACGGGAAGAATTTAAACTATGGAATTTTTGATCACCAGTCAATGTCTTACCCAGTGAACTATTGTATTATTAGATATAGGTTAATAAGTATTTTTATAATGATTAATCAGGGACATTTTTATAGAATTCTATAAAACTTAAAACATTTTATAATTATATTAACATATAGTTAAAAAATATTTTAAGTTAAAACTAATTTTATTTTCTATTTCCAAATGATATTATTTAATTCGATGACAATTTTGAATTTATAACTAATATCATTAAATTCGCGCAATAGCTCGGGTGCATCTCTTAATGTAATGAACAAAAATTATTTATTACGAAAAAGTAAAAACGAATTCAAACATTAAAATGGTATATTATTTTATTCATTTCCACCCTGTTTAAGACCATTCCTAGGTCCCCAGAGCACAGAATAAGTAATCGCACAAGTACAGAAATTTCACTCTTCGAAAGAAGATCACTATGTTCATAAGACATTGCACGGCACGGACGTGACCTTCATTATATTTGCCTAGCGGACCTAGTCGCGCTTGTAACAAATCAAAATGCACCTTAAGTCTACGTATCGAGAGTCTTTATTATTATGCACGTTATGCACCGTTGAAAAGGCCGCTTTTCCTATAGGGTAGTTGTGTGATTTTGAAAAATGTGAAATAGGTACCTACGTTTTATAACATAAAATATATTTAAAAAAAATTAAATTATATGGTAGATAGGTACTTAATTGATTTGTACCTATGTACTTATATCCATACTTTAAAATGTATTTTTAAAAAGTCATCTCATAGAAGTGTCAAGAGATTGTTTACATTTGGTTAGGTATCTAAACAAATAAAATTAAAATAAAGTGGTTATAACTTTGTTGGTTTTGTGTGTGACTTAACTTTGCGTTCATATGTAATTTATACAAGGTGGTAGGTCATTTAAGACGTTATTATACATAATAATTAACATTTTGCAAGATGTGATTCCAATGAATGTTGACCTTGCATTATTAAGGTAGTCACTACACTAGTACATACTGGGAATTCTACTTATATTGAATGATCTTTATGGTAATTTTTACGAGAAAAATGTCGCAAATTTTTTAAATAAAAACTCGATAGAATATTCGACAAAGATTTCGAAAAACAAAAATTATTAGCGTTAGCGCATGTCAAGCGGGAGGGCGAAAACGCGTGTCAGACTCTATTGAATTAACCACGCCGACGGGGCAGCGCGCCGTAGGTACATTTTCATACCTACAGCGCGGAGTGCGCTAGGCCTGCCCAGAGGAACATTAGAAGGGTTTACAAAAAAATTTGAAATTAAATGTACATAACATAATTTGATGTGATTAAATTATAAGTAATCCTAGCTTAGCTACTAGTACTTGTAGGTATTAAAAAGGCTTGGTTACGGCGCAAGGACAGCCCGCGAAATAAAAGTTTTTTTGCATTTTGCAGGTCTTATAATGTGCGGTATGTTAATTAAAGCGCAGAGCAGTGGTGGCCATGTGGTAACGGCCCAGACTTACGAGTTGTAAGTCGCAGGTTCAAAACCCAACCAGGCGCATTACTTTGTGTAATTTATTTCATCACCACTGCTCTCAAAACGGTGAAGAAAAACATCGTGAGGAAACCGGCATGTCCAAGAACCAAAAATTCAAAGACATGTGACATCCACCAAACCGCACTGGGCCCGCGTGGTGGATTATGGCCCATTCCCTCTCCTAGAGAGGAGGCCTGAGTCCCAACAGCGGGAACATTATAAAGCCGACTATGCTATGTTAATTAAAATATGATAGGCGGCCGTAATACTTATTTATTTAAGGAATTATAATGATTAAGATCATCATTACAACCCACTCAGTTCGTCTATACCTATTTAGTGATATGAATTAGCCGTTTGAGGATCCTCCGTAAGGTGAATGCTTCAAATAAGGCTTCAAATAAGAACTCACAAAGCGGTTTTCAGTTCACTCGCTTCGTCGAGCGCGGCAGAGGAACAACTATTTTATTTCTAAACTCACGAGACCGGTGTTCTGTGCGGTTACGCAGCCATCGCACTTTTGAAAATTAGAATTTCGTGGTAGTACCCTGGAGCATTTACCTCGACTTTACAATAATAAAACAAAGGTTGTTACTTCTTCCTCATATATTGGAACTGATACACGGGCGCCGAACTCTTAGTGCCAGGTTTTAGCCGTTTAGGTTTCATGATCTTAACATCTTGCAGGTGACGCTTCAGCTCCATCTTCTGTTGGATGACTGTTAGCTCTTTCTCTCTCTCTATCCTCTTTGATAGCTCGTTGTAGATCTTCTGCTTTTTCTTCTTCATTGATTCTAAAGTCTGGGAAGGTGAATTAGATTAGCAAAAGAATGATTAAGGCATTTAGTCCAAGTTTGTACCTTGTTGGTGAAAGTTTTACTATATAAATTAGTCAATAATTCATTAACATGAATTTTTTCACAGGTTTTTCTGCTGTGTGTATTCTATACAACTAGTAGACCGACACAATTAAGGACAGACCCAATTAGAGTGAAGTTAATTAAATTAATCTGTTCTCAAGAAGAAGTGAATTAGCTATGAATTGCCCAATCAAAAATTCATTATCATTCGGAATAAAAAATTACTTTTTTTTAAATTCTGAAACACCATAGGCTTATCAGCCAGCTTCATCATCAGGCACTAGTTTAACATACTACGCATAATTTAAAAAACTACAAATAACTTCGTCAAATACTAACCTCATCATTAACATCTGGTAATACAATTTTGTCCAGGTCTGCCAACCTAGGCCTGTTGGATTTCCTGCCCAACAATGCAGGGTGAGTGTCCAATCTCTTGGCCAGGTCAAATTCTTTCTCCTCCCCATCTTCCACGAAAAATGTGTGAGTGTTTGGAGTTGCTTCTGCCACATCAGTCATATGGAGCTGAGCCTGTGAAGGAAACACACGATGAATTGATATATTTTGTAAACTAATATTATAAAGAGAACATTTTTGATTTTTTGGTTATTTGTATGTTACAATTTAAATCAAAAAATTCTTGACTGATTTCAAAAATTATTTCTCCATTAAAAAGTCACATGTTCTCTGAGTAATATAGGCTATTTATTTTCTAATTACATGCGAGCAAAGTCACTTGAAGAAGCTAGTAAAATAAATGTATGTTATTTTCTTTAGAAAAAGTGACACATAACAGATGTGCAAAGCTGAAAATATTACATACTTTTTAAAAAGGCGCAAATATGTCTTTCTCGAAACACTATTATTACTACCTAGCATCTTAACGATTTTGTCATTGCCAGTCTCAAGTTCAGGTGAAAAAATGGGCTGGCTGTGAACAACACCAAATGCCTATCAAGACCTTGGTATTACTAACATCATAAGCATTTCCCTGACAGCTTTAGCCATCACAACCAGGGAAGTTAAGGACCGCTTAATACGCACTCTAGGACAGCATGGTTGTCCTGTAAGCTGAAACTTAGGAAACTAACTTTGTAATAATTAATTGATTCAATAGAGTAATACATACTTGAAGCCTATTGATCCTCCTGCTTTCGATGGTCCTCTTCATGTTAATGTACTTGATGTCCTGTGTCTGCATCAACTTCACCTGTTCCGTTGAATGTTCATCCACTTTCTCAAGTTCATGGTGCTCCTACAAAATGAGACAACATCATATGACACATCAGAAGTCAGTCATCATTACTTACTAGTTGGATATAATATAACATAAAAAAAGTTGACAGTATCAAAATATCCAACTACAAAAAACTACAAAGTTTTAGAATTTCTTTTAGTTTTATCATGGATTTGAAGCAATTTCGAATCTTTTAGTAATTTTTTGCAGAGTAGTTTTTGACACTCTATCAAGAACTCCGACCAACTGCTTTTAATACTCAACATAACTGTTACTAAATGTTTTTTTTAAACATGGAATTTGACACCAAATATTTTTTATTATTTTGCTGCCCCAGTGTCACTGTCACAACTAAGATGAATCTGAAGACATATCTCATGCTAAAATGCAACGAGCCATTTAGGCTCTATTGTGTGCCAAAGAAATATACATACATACAGTCAGGTAATAATAAGAATATATCAGTTTGTCTATATCCATAATATGGAACATAGTGTCTGCAAGCTAGGTACATAAGGTATTTCAACACTCAATGTAAAAAAATAATTTGTTTTTGTGTCCACAAACCTATTGTGTTTTTGTTATTTAGTTGTTGTTACACAAAGCTATTGTTGACTTCTGTTCATGTCCAGTAGGGCATAAACAGAATTCCAATGAGTCCAAAGCTAAGTGTTTAGCATTTAGATTATTGTACAACACATTGGGTCCTTGGCGCCAAATATGTTAACTGAAATATTTTATGGCAAAGAAAATCCACCTAGAAAGATAATTTGGGACTACTGTCCCAAATTATCAATAATACTAACTACTAATATAGTGCTGTATAATATTAGATCATATTAAAAACAGACTTTGAGAGGTTATGTTTACAAAACAATTGTACAGAAATCTTGCTTAGTTTATATCTTGAAAGTACAGTAAGTAACCAGTAATTTATAAGGTTTACTAGAAATATTAATATATATATTTTTTATATACTGAAAACAACAATTTTTTGAAAGTAGTAGAAGACTGGACTCACACCATCTTTCACCCTAGAATTAATCATATGAAAGTAGAATTCATCAGGATTCCTGTCCAGCGTCCGTTTCCTCAACAACTTCAGAGTTTCCCCCTTCTCATGGTAATCATCTGCCCGCTTCTTGTAATCTTTCTTCTTTTCAAGTAAGCCTAGATGTTTCCGGGATTCTGGCTGATGACGCTCCTTATGTGTCTTCTGGTTGGCCTTCGCGGCCTTTTTCCATGAAGACATGTTTTATAATTTATGTTTCACTAGTGTAATTATTTGTTGGAACAAAATCAACACAGATCAAGGGAATTCAACAACATAACCTCACCACGTGTATAAGCTACAAGAATGACAATGACAATAATGACATTAAGGTTCACATGACAGCTGTAGTTGACATTATAGTGATGGCGATTTGAGATCGATATATATGAAGTCCAATTGTATCAATCGAAGATTTATACTCCGATAGTCACTACGTTTCTAACATATCAATTCCTTGTGTTAATGACATACATACTTGCTTATCAAATTTACTTTCAACATTGGCAGAATAGTCGACATCGGCTCTATTTGCCATCATATAAATCGTGAACAAAAATTTAATACTGTAAATCCTATGGTAAATCCATTTCAAAAACTTGAAATTATTTTTTTTGAAGTGAAACTTCTTTACGCACGCTTGACTTGGGGAGTAAGCTGGCGAACGCGTGACGTAAGCGTTACGAAAAGTGTGATCGGGCAAGGCGAACGGAAGTTATACATACAGATGGAGCGACACGCTTGACTTGGGGAGTAAGCTGGCGAACGCGTGACGTAGGCGTTACGAAAAGTGTGATCGGGCAAGGCGAACGGAAGTTATACATACAGATGGAGCGAAAGAAGTTTCACTTCAGTCGTGTGGTCATAAGCACACTCGTTTTTTTTTCTTGCGGAATGCAATATTATTAATTAATAACGTTCAAAGCACCTATTTTCCTCAAGCTAACTGTGAATGTTGTATACCAGATTATTCAGCAGACATAAAAAACATGTCATTACTTGCCATGTGCACTGTAGGATCATCTCTACCGTGCTTTATCAGGATTTGTCATGTGCATCAGGACGTGCGTGGTAAGTATCGGATCAATTATTAGATAATCGATTTTTTTCTGCTCGACTTATTTCTGCATTGAATAATTCAACTTCATTTCGAATGAATTAAAAATCGATCTTATTTAGAAAGAACCTCCATCCTTTATTGACAATTACTGACGTAAGTTATAATAATAATAATAATAATAATAAAATTTATTTCAGAATTACTTCCATATATTGTTAGTAACAAAGTTCTTAGCCTAGTGTTAGTAAAGCATAATAAATTAATAATATTATTGGAAATATATTAGGCGCTTGCTCTCGCATGTAGGCCTATCAAATGTGCCATCAGTATCGAGTCCCATCGGCTGGCACACGCGGTCAGGATGGCGCTGGGGCCGCCGCGCACCCGCGCCAGTAAAGACGCACTTCGCTTTCGTATGACAGCGTGAAAGCCGTCTACGCGCGCCTCCGCGAACATGCCACTCGCGCTACAGTACCGCGGCAGCCCCATCAGCACCCTGAACGCGTTATTATATTGCACACGTAGAGCGTCGTATGCTCTCCGCGTGTATTTGGCCCACAAACTGCACGTGTAAAAGGTCTGACAGAAAGCTCTAAATAGAGTGACCTTCACTTGTTCAGTACACCGTGCGAATCTGCAAGCCAACATATTACAGCGAACAGACAACGCCCTACGTTCCCTCTCCACATCCATGTCATCTTTAAGGTCCTCGGTGACCCAGTGGCCCAGATACTTGAAGTGAGTGACTTGGCTTAATGGTGTACCATAGAGTGAAACGGGAGGTACCACAGTGACCTCTTTTCTAGGTGTTATGGTTGCGTTCAATATTTTGCGAATAAAACTGTATCTGTTTGCACGTACACAGTTTAAATCGTTTAAATAATGGGATTGTAGCAGAATATTCTAATACTTGAATTTGAAACACCACCCGAATATTTTCAATCGACACATCATTAAAACATTAAACTTTACTTCTCTGTTAGCAAATGGTTGCAAGCGCGACTGATAGGCGCCTTCCAACACTGGTTCGATTCCTAGGTCGTCCAGTGTACTTAACTATATTTCATCATGAGCACTTGGTATATTTTTGCACTGTCGCCATCGATGGTAACAGGCTCACTTTTTATGTTCATAGGGTCCATATTTTATTTAAAGTTTTTAGTTTGGATACCAAGTTCAAAAAACAATCTAAGACACAAATAAACGACAAAGAGACAAAGTTTGTGTACCATTAGAATACGGATGGAACACATTCTAATGTAATGCCTGTAAAAATAGTGTGTATGTTTAATAATAAATAATAAAAATAATATTATATAATAATGTTTTGTGTTATATTTGGCAGTAAATGTATCGAGTCGGCCATCTTGGCAAACTACCTTAAAGTAGGGTATTACGTATCCACTACAGGGGGTGGGGGTTTACGTTATTTGTTAGTATCGAGCAAACTAGAATAATAAAAAAAAGCATACTTAAGTTTGTTACAAATATTTATTTATTTGAGATCTACAATAAGTTATTTACAATAGAAACATTTGAACAGTTGATACTACAAGACAGGAACTCTTGACATGGATTCCAATTCCAGATATTTTTTTAAATGTTGGGACATGTAGGGCCATACTTATATAAAAAAAAAAACTAGATATTTATTGTATACCATAAAGCACAATAAACAAGATAAAAATTTGCAAAAACAAGTACAAACAAGTCAGTCTCCTAAAAAAACCTTTAGATGATCTGAACGAAAGAAGATTGATTTGTCGAAATCAGTGTACAAAGATCATAAATATTATTAATTATACATAAAATACGTATATACCATTCCAATTAATATATATAATTGAGAGAGCTCTTTCACCATTAGCATTAGAGAATGCCTTACTTCTATAATGCATTCCTTAAACGAGCTGCTTGAATCGCTTACTTAACGATTTATCAAAAAAAGGAAATGGAATGCTAGGTTTAAACAATGATTAGCAGGTTCTTAATTCAACATTTTTTAGGGATTTAAATTGAGATTTTGAATTTAAAACCGTAGCGAGTTTTATAAATATGGCTGTACAAAGCAAAGTTTAAATTCGACACAACACTAAAGTCGAATATTGAATTGGTGGCCATGGAAATTATCTCGGATTATTAAGTAATCCATATACCTAAACAGGAATTGAGGTCTACCGAACATGTCTAGAGGTAGTATACCGACTCATAGCAGTGGGGTCGATTTCAGACGATTGTCTTATGGATACCGGTAACTTTGCTATTAAAAAGTATAGGAATTCCAATACGCTGAATAGTCCCACGCCCAGGAACATGTTAAAAACTCCGCCTAAAGATGCTGGAACAAAGAAAATAAAGGTTACTTTAATAAGCTTATTTCTATGTCCTAAGGATTTTTGTTGTGGGGTTATGCAGTTGATTTAAAATCAATTTTCATATTGCAAAAGAGAGCAATCCGGGTTATTTATAAAATGGGTCCTTGCGATTCCCTTAAACATCATAATAATATATAAAAAGAAAATATTTTTTCATTAAGAGAGATACAAGATAGTGTATCTACATTATCTTGTATCTCTCTTAGTCTGGCCCCTCATCCTAGGAATGTTGCGGCAAAAATCTACAGATGCAGATCTCCCTAGATCTGCGTCATTGGGACGCGCAAGCCCCACCACGACGACAAGGCAAGAGAGAGAGATATGGCAGTGGGGAATTATTATTATTTTTTCGTCACCCCCCTCCGAAGATAGGAGATCGGTGTGTTTTCGATGCGTGCCAGACCAGTGGAAGGTTGGTTCCAGTGAGTCCGAACTGTCTGCAGTTATGTCTCAGTGAGTCGGAATGATGCTCCCAGTGAGTCGGGATGAGGATGAATGGTAAAGGTCGCAGATGTGGCGGAATGTGTGATAACCAGGTATGATCAAGTAGACACGCTGCTGGTCAGGACGCTTGTCAAACCCGTGGGTGTTGGTTATATGGTTCGCTACTCGAGAGCTTGAGGGTGATGATGACGTCACGATAGAGTAGCTGCACGATAGCTGTGCTGACATTCATTGTAGAAGGTCACTAGTTTAGAGGTCTACGCAATGAGCAATGGGTGGCTCGCCGTCCGACCGTCCGGTGACCATTCGGACTGAGCCCAAGTCGTCGACGGCGCGTACTGTTCCACGCGCGCCTCAAAGAGATGTCAGCAATTGTATTGGCCCAGCAGGGTCGAAGCCTACTGGGGCCATGGGTAATGTGAAAGTGAAACCCGGGGCCCTGGGACGAAGGCAAAGAAGGAACAGGCGTGGGTTTTTATTCAGTAAAAGTCTGACACTATCGCCCGCGGGATTTGTCTTAAGATGATTTACCCACCTAAAAAAAAACTGGGTGTTAAGTCCTGTACATCTCCATAATAGGGAAGATCTTCTGAAGAGACGGTTGTTGTGTCTATTCCGGTCAACTGCCCGATAGTAGATTTCTGAATGTTGTATATGTTCTAATCGCGCGATGAACTCTGATACCGCAATGCAGGATATTGAATTTTAGTTCATATATATGTCGCAACCAATTTATTAATAAAAAGGAAACTTCTTCATTAGTCCATTGAGTTTCCAAGAGTCAATCTCTTTCCTCTCATTGAGGTCCATTTAATTTGTGACGTATCGATTATTTATTTTCTGAAAGGACTGGGTAACGTAGAATAGTGCGAATTGAGAGTAATTTTACAAAAATATGTTTAAAAAACGAACATACTTTAAATTGTTTTTTTTTTTAATGTCTTTCTCATAAATGAGCTGTTTTGAGAGAAAAAGGTCGGCTTCTCATGGTCATTTATAGATACTTACATAACAAAGTCAGCCAGGTTTCAGTCGGGTTCAGTATAAACACTCGAGAGTGGCCCACGTTGACTCTTAAGGTGAGTACTATTGTTGGCGTGATGTTTAGTCCATAGCTGCAACCAAAAACACAAATTTAAATCTACATCATTTGTCCGAATCCGTGTTCGAAATATTTCTAAATATGTAGGTAAACAAAAGCTACCGTGGCCCTCCTAGAATGCAAACGGCAACTGAAGGACACTGGGCACGCCACAATTATGGCGGTAAGTCCCCTCTTTGAGGAATGGCTAGAGAGACCACATGGCGTCCTTACCTACCGCATGACGCAGATCCTTACCGGACATGGTAAGTTCGGGAGGTTCCTGCACCGAATTCGTGCGGAGGACACGCCCGGGTGTCGCCACTGTGTGGAACGCCCGGAGGACACGGTGGAGCATACGGTGGAGGTGTGCCCCGCCTGGGCAGAGCAACGCCGTGTCCTCGTGGGGGCGATCGGCGGCAGTGATCTCTCGCGCCGGGCATTGGTACAGGCCATGGTCCGGAGTGAGGAGGAGTGGCAGGCGGTCGCCTCCTTCCGCGAAGCAGTAATGCTAGCAAAGGAGGCGGCCGATCGCGTGAGGCAACAGCAACGGTCCTCACGCCCCAACCGCCGCCGGGATTCCGATCCCGATTTCCGGCCACCGTAGGCGCAGGCTTGCGGACGGCGAGCAATGGGTGGCTCGCCGTCCGACCGTCCGGTAACTGTCCGGACCGAGCCCAAGCCGTCGACGGCGCGTATTGTTCCACGCGCGCCTCAGGGTGATGTCAGCAAATCGTAGGGGGCCCAGCAGGGTCGAAGCCTACTAGGGCCACGGGTAGTGTGAAAGCGAAGCCCGGGGCCCCGGGATGAAGGCAAAGAGGGAACAGGAGTGGGTTTTTAGTCAGTAAAAGTCTGACACTATCTCTCGCTCCACCCAAGAGCGAGATTTGTCATTAGATGATTTTCCCACCTTAAAAAAAAAAAAAAAAAAAAAACTGAAGGACACAGATGGGATTTAGTAAGTAAAAAGACGCCTTCTTGTTCCACTCTAGAGCGGGAAAAGTCATCCTCAAAAAAGCAAAAACAGCAAAACATAGCGCACTACTTAATTTTTAAGATCTTGTATATAATTATCACCTACCTATGTTTACGAATAAATGATTCTGATTCTGAAAAAAAACTTGTAAACAAACGTGCTGTTTTCGGAAAAATATCTTTAGTATAACCATAAAATTCAGTTGCATTACAACTTCAAACTTTTTATGACGTGTTCAATAATTATAAATATTCTGATGTCAAATTAATTTACACTAAGTTAAGGCAGGGCAAGAGCAGTGGTGGCCGAGTGGTAACGGCCCCGACTTTGTAGGTCGCGGGTTCAAACCCAGTCAGGCGCATTACTTTGTGTAATTTATTTCATCACCACTGCTCTGAAAACGGTAAAAGAAAACATCGTGAGGAAACCGGCATGTCCTGGAACGAATAAATCGTAGACATTTGACATCCACCAACCCGCACTGGGCTCGCTTGCTGGATTACGGCCCATTCCCTCTCCTAGAGAGGATCGAGGCTTGAGTCCCAGCAGCAGTAGAAACATTATAAGGCTGTATGCTATGTTTATATGCTAAATTATGGCTAAAACATAATATTATTACTATGTAGGAGTAGTATCATGTACCAGTCATTCGGAATTCAGCTTAAGTTACATGAATATAAAGTTGATATTTGATGTATTTAAACGGTATTGAGGATAGCCAATACCGTTTTTACCTTAAACGTACAGTCAGGGGTCAAAAGTGCAATTGCACTCTACTAATGCTAAATTGACTGCCATTTCTTTATAGAACAGTGTCAGGTTTATGAATTATTTAATTTGTAGCGTAGCATCTAAAGTATTGAATAAACTTATGGATCATTGAACGTCTACTATACAGAATTTTAAAGCATTTTAGCATTGGTAAAGTGCAACAGCTCTTTTGACCCCTGACTACATGTTATTAAAAAAACGAAGTCCGTCACCGCGTCTGTCTGTCTGTTCACGATAAATTCAAGAACTACGAAACAGATTTGAATGCGGTTATCACCAACATGCAGAGTAATTCATGAGGAATTTTTAGGTGTATAATAATACATGCAGAAAAACTGAGACTATCAAAGATTTTTCGCTGGTTAGAAAATAAAATAAAGAACAGTTCTTCAGTATATTTTGTCACTGTTGATTTTACTTCATGAATTTCAGCGTTGGTCCCTTAATAAAATATGTTCTTATGATGAGTAACCCCCGTATAATCTAGGTAAGTATACTTACTATAAAGGATCAATAACATGCTGGATATTGGTTATAGGACTTGGCTCTAAGACCATATAAGTGGTGATCTTCTTACAAGTCGGCAAGCACTGGCAGGATATATTGTCTGAAATCAATATGTTTTGAGTAAGATATTTTTTTACACCACCTGCTCGATAATGGCCTTTTATATGTCATACAACTATCACTTAAAGCAAGTCATTCTGTCCCTAGGGAGATATTACAGTATGGGCGATCCCTAGGGAATAATGAGATTTGAATTTGGAACGTTAGAAACGTGAATACAAATGTATGTACATCATAAAAGTTTATTCAAAATTCAAACTGGCCACTAACAAAAACAAATAAGCGTGGTTCCAACTGACAAGTTTCTAAAAAAAAGTATTGAAAGAGAAGAGAAAATTGAAACTATATGTAGAATCGCAGAGTAGTGAATTTTGTGTGTTGTTTGAGATTTGAAATCTCAAAACATGTTGAGTGATAGTTAAGATTAACATGTAAATAATACTTATATTTCTCTAGTGTATGATTTTTTGACTAAATTGCCTTTTAATTATCTCACAGATGGTGTAAAAAGTAGAGTATCCAACACGGGGATAAAGCTTCTTTTTCTTGGGCGGCTTGAATTCCTCACTTCACTCAGGTTTCTTTATTAACTCCCTCGCAATGCTCGGGAGTTAATTATATAAATCCCTCACTGACGTTCGGGATTAAAATTATCAACCTTCGTTTCGTTCGGAATTCAATATGCCACCCGCGACTTAAAGACACTGCTTTATCCCCTAGTCGCATAATCTACTATTTTTTTATTAGTTGCAGTTGCAATAGATTTTGAACTTTAACTTAGGCAAATAGGTTCTTCATAGGGTGTAGACATTCGCTAAGAGCTGGATTTTCCGAAATTCACCCCCTAAGGGGATGAAACGGGTGTTGGAAGTTTGTATGTAGAAGGCGACTTTCACGTGGGCGAAGCCGTTGGTGGCTAGTATACTATAATAATGCTCCCACACTCTAAATACAAACTGAAAATTATTGAGTACCTACAGCGCCATCTAGTAAACATTTAGTAGCAACCCGCATATTACACACCTAACTGGTGTAATGTAGGTACGTGTGCTGTAAATCTAACCCATATGACCTACCTACTGTAATTTTATTTTTGGTGTACAATATATCTATGAATCTATCTTCTAAGCGTGATGGTACGAGGTACTAACTGTAGTTCTTGAACTCGTAGGCTCTCAGACAGCCGAGCCGCGTGGCGGGACACGGCGGCAGTTCACTCTTAGTACTGCGGTACTGGTACAGCAGCGGGTCCCTACAACCACACTCTTTCTCTGCACATCTCCGCTGTCAAAATTTAAAATTTTATATGATTGGCTCCAGACGATAATTTATACTAGTAGTACCTTTGTTCTGCTAAATTTCACAAAGCTCATAAAAGCACTAAACATCGAAAAAAGAAGCATTAAAAAAGAAGTATTGAAGATTGGAAAAACTACATCATAGAAGTTTAATTTTTTTCTTTTTTTTTGTAAATAAGCAACAAAAAACATATTTATTTTTCACTTATTAGTGGTAGCACCCGACAGCTAAAACCACGCTAAAACTAAATATCCACTTAGTGAGTAAGTTCTCTGGTAAGTTGTACTCGATTATGGGCGCCTTCAAATTAGCCACAAAGTGTTGAGCGACGGCAGCGCAGCTGCAGCGTTAAACACATTTGTTTTTGGGATTGTCCAATGAAATATAACTATGTATACAATGGGATAACCACGGAGTTATAATTTAAACCAATACAAAAAGAATCATCGATCATCGTGTCTGACGCACAGTAAATGCCGAGGCACCCTTTAGGGGCGGGCACGCTCGGCACACTCTTTACTTTTGTTCTTTTTACTTTGTGTTTGTAACTGTTGTGCTGTCTGTCTCGAATAAAAGTATTCTATTTCAATCAAACCATAAACAAAAAAGTTATGCGCGAATTGGCAAAAACTTGGCAGAGACACTCTTCAAAACTCATGGAAATCTGTTAATATTTGGCGAAGATGTCACCGAACAAGATACAAAAATAAATATTCAGACATCTCGAGATCCTCCTTTTTTGATAGTCGTTTAAAAAGAGCGCGTAATAGATTTTTAGATTAGATCCTAAATATCCAGTGAACACCTAGGTAGCATAACGCAAAGCAGTTTGGTTTTAAACGCACGGTTCGCGCAGTGATTGAGCGATTGACTGCTGCGCTTCATGTGAAACAAATATTTGTATGACCTACAGATGGTTGTATCGGGTAGGGGTTAAATGTATGTGAGCTTACATGTTTGCTAACGCACCCACGATACAGTAGTATAGGAGTAATTCCAAGAGTGGTGCAAAAAAACGGCTAAAGAAAATATCAAGGACAATGAAAACAACAAGCACTTCTGATTATCTTTGTGGAAGACCAGTATGAGAACCTAAAGATTAATAATTCTTTGACTAAAATACATTATCATAACTTCTTTACAAGCTAACATTTTGCGTACCATACACATAACTCTGGAATAGTTCCCATCATGAACACAGGCTTTCTCAACCAAGCTGTTCTCGTTCTCCAGGATAGTAGTGAACCGCAGTTGAGCCGTGTAGTAGTAACCGGCGATCAGGTTATCCGGCTCCAACCACTCTTCACCCTGGTAGTAGGTTACCAACTGTAATAGAAACAAAAACTTTTTTATTCCCAATTTTTAGTTATCAGTCACATAATCAGCCTTATAATGTTCCCATCGCTGGGACTCAGGCCTTCTCTCTAGGGCCCAGTGCGGATTTGTGAATCTCATATTTCTTCGAATTTTTGGTTCTGGTTTCCTCACGATGTTTTCCTTCAACATTATTGAGAGCAGTTGTGATGAAATAAATTACAATATGCAAATATGTTAATGCTCCTGGCTAGGTTTGAATCCGTGACCTTCAACTCGTAAGTCGGGGTTGTTTCCACTAGGCTACCACTGCTCCACCACAACTAAAATTAAACGGTAAGCAAGTTCTCTGGTAAGTTACATCATCTGGTATATCCCATAATTACTTTACGCATTAATTTTCAAATAATTCAATATACAAAACTATAATATAAAGAATCTAAGTACATAATTTCATAACTGTATCATGTAAAATCACAAAGTTATAAACTTGTTATGTTATCTGGTTGTCCGCACAAATACATGGTCACCGGGCCTTCCGGGCAACTGAGGAGTTGTTTTGCCCCCGCACCCAGCTGTGCGCTAGCGCCGCTAATGATCTGCCGTGACCTGTGTTGTACTATATGTCGTTGTTGCCAACTTGTGACATTTTAAAAATGTTTTTGGTAAAAAATATAACAAGATGTAAAAATAATTCGAATCGAATCAATTACTTATTCTGAATAAACTTTATTCAGGTTTCGCATAATTATACTAAAAATAATGTTGTACATTACTAGGGACGTCCGGTAAACCGTACATCAATGATCGAGTTTCACCTGACAACCGTAGAGTGCAGATCCATGTGCGCACTGTAGTACCAATTCTAACAACTGTGTGCTGTGCGGCTGACCCAGCAGCCCCGTCTGCATATGCGGCAATCTGGAGGGTAAGTTCTGATAAGATTATCTAATCACTTATTAAAACCTATACAAATAACGAATAATTCAAATTCATAGGCAAACTGTACCTGTAACTGCATTATAATGTAAATATAATGCAGTTACAGGTAAACGCGCAGCATAGTACCCGCATAGTGCTACGAGTCCACAGCGTGGGCCGCAGTTGGAAGGTCTCCCACCAGTTCTAACTATAAGCTGGTGAGGGTAGTGGCAATCGGATGGATCCTAGACGCACAGGAACGGTCGTTGTGGCAACACTTGGGGAGGTGTATACGTCCAGCAATGGATGTCTTTCAGCTAAAATGATGGTGACGATGACTGTTTGTAAACTTACTTATCCGCCCGCATAACACAACACATCCCCCAGTACGTTAATTCCTTCTCAAATAGCTGTCGACAGGGCAGTGCTTTCTTCTGGTAGCGACACCTCCTGGTATACGCATCGCAACCCAGCGTGAAGTTCATCATTACTTGAGCCAGGGTCATGTTATGAGCAGCCAGGATCTCGTCTATTAGTACCAGTTGGTCTTTTGCAGTTGATTTTCCAGTTAAAAGTCGTGCCAAAGTCATGGGGATCTGTTTTGCTTGCGACGAGTTGATGGACCTTTAAAAGAAAATTAGATTATTATTAGACCATTTTTTTGGGGTAGGAGGCCATCGAATAGCTTCTCTAGTAGTGTGCTTTAATGTGAATGTTTTTAGGTATGTAAAGGGTTTTTTGAGGTAGGAAATAATTTTCTCTCGCTCTAGGTTGGTGCGTACTGTCTAAAACCACACCTATGTTCCTTCAGTTGCCTTTTGCATTCTCCACAAATTTCATACGTTTCCCCATGTCACTAGTAGGCATCGAGCCTGCTGGGACCCTATAATTTGCTAGTATCTCTTTGAAGCGCGCATGGAACACTACGTACTATCGGCGACATAGGCTCGGTTCTCATAGGACGAACAGAAGGCAAGCTAGCCATCGCTCCTCATCCACAAGCCCGCGCCTACTGTAGCCGGAGATAGCTCTACGATTTCCTACGCCCGGTTTGTCTCCTGTCACGATGGCTGAGGCGTGAGGATGTACGTTCCTCATTCTTGCGGCCGCCTCCTTTGCTATCATGACTGCTTCGCAGAAGGAGATGACCGCATCCCATTCCCTCTCGCGCCGGGTCCTGGTCACTAGGACAAGGCAATGCTTCGCCAAGCGGGCCACACCTCCACACACTGGTGACACCCGGGTGTTTTTTTCCGCCTAAGGTATGCAAAGGTTAATGTTTTAATTCTTCCATTAGCTATCGTGTGGTGTGATTACATTTTCGATGTAGGTAGATGATAGATACAACACCAAACTCTCCTCTAATCCTCCTCGATTTTATTATTGTTAGTTTTCTGAATTGTCTCTCCTATGGATGCTAACGCCAAAAGAGTATTCTCTTACAATTTCTCAAGAAACATATCGACGACGCTCTCGGGCGGCGCGCAGACGGCTACAGTCGGCACGCTGTCCTTCACGTAGGTGGCGGTGCGGATGTCGTCGCTGACCGCCAGCAGCGCCGGCACCTGCAGGAAACGCGCCCACAGCACAAAGCACAGCAAGCCCGCGCAGCACGCGCTCGCGCAACAGCACACTAGCCAGCCGATACTGGAACATCAGGGGCCTTACCATGACATGTTTAAATGTCAGTCATACGAGTGAGAAAGAGGTTGGAGCTATACGCCCTATATAGCTCCATCCCTTTAACAGTTCAGTTTAGGTCGCCAAATGAATCGCGTTAAGAGGTCGTGGTAGGGCCTCAGGAAAGACGATTATTTGATCGTATCACTTCGCGGACATATGCCTCTTCTCTGATGTAGAGGGTCATAATCTATCAAGAGGACCCTGCTCGTGTTGGTTAATATCACTTAATAATATATAATCTCTTTTTTTTTTTAATGTGAATGTGAGAACACCGTGGACTTCGCGAATTCTTAGGTTACTTCCTATTACGACTCACTTTTTTTTAAATATGATTATTTTTATTGTGCTTTTGGGTACAATATCGACTGGTCTACACTGTTCTTACATAATGTCTATTAATACTGTAATATGAAAATATTGTAAACAATCATTTTTTTAAAAGAGTAACCATGGAGTTTCTTGCCGGTTCTTCTCCATAGGAAACGACCAATTTGGAACCGTGCACTAGCTTCTGACGTTTTATAAGTGCCCATGTAGGCCTATGTGAAATAAAAAATTTTGACTTTGACTTTGACTTTGATCACAAGTCGAATGCAGGCTTTTTCCTTCACTGTTTAAAAAAAAATTGTGGTGATGATGAAATTAATTATACATCCAAATTAAAGTGCGGACTTGGACTCGAAACCACTAATAGGTGCCTACTTACAATAATTGGGATTCAGTTAGACTGCAGACATTTTTTATGCATATTATCGTAAACTATGTTTAAATGCCATTTTCATATGTTGATCAGTATATTCTACTTAGGTAGTGTTGCTGTAACAGAAGCTCGCGTTACTTCTTCGAGTTAATTTTTAAATTTTTCTTTTCTATTTGTATTTTTTCTTTTTGATTTTAGGTGTTTGTGTGTACCTACCTATATAAATAAATGATAAACTTACTGAATATAATGATATTGTATTGGCAGGTTTTCCTAATATCCACAAAGTCTATGTGGTTTCAAATTCAAATATGAAATTATCTTTCTTTTTTTTTAAGATGTCAAAATCATCTAATGGCAAATCGCGCTCTTGGGCGGAGCGGGAGATAGTATCAGACTTTTACTGATAAAAAACCCACCCCTGATCATTCTTTGCCTTCGTCCCAGGGCCCCGGGTTTCACTTTCACACTACCCGTGGCCCCAGTAGGCTTCAACACTGCTTGGCCCCTACGATTTGCTGAAATCTCCCTCAGGCGCGCGTGGAACAGTACGGCGGGCTACCCATTGTTCGCCTTCACAGATTAGGACAAATTTTGTACTCACCGATCGAAACTGTGTACCGAGCACAAATATTTAAACCCGTGCAACGTTGTGTTCTTGAAATAATGCCGTATTGTTTCACTCACTTTTGACGTTCTCATGTTTAGAAATTATAATTCACTTTTAACTTTGTTAATCATATTCTAATAAATAGCAGACCCAGAGAAATTAAGAACTGCGATTTTACAAATAACTTTTATAAGGGTAAAGGAAATATAAGCCATGAAGGTAGGAATTAGGTATAGTAGCTAATGAGTTTTTCACACACAAATTAAAAGATTCAAATCGAGATCGTGCTGCTAGAACTGTATCACAAAATAAAATCAAAAACAAATTCTTGCCCTACAAAATCCATATTTCCTTGCACAAATTGTTTATAAAATCTTCCACTATTTTTTCTTCGGCTATAAAAAACTTCGTTTTAATTTTACAAATAAAACAAAAATATATATTATAATGGCAGTCGACCCATTGCACTTGACCGCTAGTTAGTCACTGCGGTAATTGTGGCATTTAACGCTCTACGCGTCCTTGTCGAGCGGATTAATTAAACCTGTCGGTGGCCGACATATTAACCGACAATTAACGGTCAATCGGGGATTGTTTTGTCTGCCTTTAGACCCTATGATTATCGCCATCGTGATATATTTTTAAATTCGAATGGGGTCAGATTTGATCAGAAAATCGTTTTTTGATAGTCAAGAACGGGCTCAAGAATATTTGGATTGTGTTTAATATTTACGTACCTAATTAGTATTGGGTTTGAAATCCATTTAAATGTATCATTTAACGGCTATAAACACCTAGTTACCTTCACAAGCTATGGGATGTAATGGAAAATATGTAATATAAACAAACTTGTTAACAAAATGAGCATCTCATTCGTTAGAAATAGAGACTCCTAAAAATCTCTCTTGCAAGCCTCGTAAGTGAATCCAAGAAGAATTGTACTCATAATTACTACTAAACTATAAAGTCGATATAAAGCATCGATAAATAAATTAGGATGATACACACAGACAGCTAGAAAATATAGCGCAACCGAAACTCATCCATACTTAATGTAAAAGTAACTGTCTATTTATTACGTTTTCAAGGTTAAACTACTGAACCGATGTTAGAATAGAATAGAATTTATTTTACATATATCGGACAAAAAAAGTTGAAACATGGAAAATTTTGATGAAACTTGATCTCCAAGGATGGACGTAGCGACACCCGCAACGAACAAGGTTGTAACATGAATTCAGTCATTTTTTAAAATGAACCTAAAGTGATAGTGCCATGTTTGAATTTTGTTTGGACTGTAATCAGAGATACTGCCTTGTTTTATTTTATTTTATTTAGTCTTCATACAACATAAATTACAAAGGCGGACTTAATGCCTGAGGCATTCTCTACCAGTCAACCGAGGGTGGTGAAGAGACAATATGGTAGGTGCATAAAAAGAAAATTTTATACGAAAAAACAAGAGTAAAAAAAAAGTATACATATAATTAAAATACACATACATATATATTTAATTTAATATATATACATGTATATTAATATAAAGTAACGACAGAAGTTTTGAGACGATTCTGCTATTAGTGCAGCAAATGATTCCGCAACTTCCGCTTAAATGCATATCGACTTTCGGCCGTCCTGATATCGAGAGGAAGCGCATTCCACAGAAGGATGGACTGTATATAGAAGGAAGAATGGACCAAATCAGAAGTATGAGAAGGACAGAGCAGTAGGTTATTGTTAGAAGAACGCAGATTCCTTGCGTGTGAAGAACGATGACGAAGAGCGATGTTCGATGCGGGTGTCGATAGTCTACTTTTTATCCGTCTTCGACTTCGCGTCTGCAATATCCAACCTTGTCGCGGACGCAGCCGCTAGCAGAAGCTAGTCAGTTTATATACATGAGTGAGACTGAAAGTTCATTTCATTACCTCCAACATGAGGATCTCCACCTTTTGAAGCTACACTTGGTGAAGAACCCACCCATACAAATCACGTCAGCAACTGTAGGGGCCCAGCAATGTCGAAGCCTACTGGGGCCAAGGGTCTGATTCTGAAAGGAAGACTCGGTTTTGGTGCGAAAGGCAACGAAGGAACAGGTGTGGATTTTTAGTCAGTAAAAGTCTGACACACGAGAGATTATGTCAGACTTTTATTGACTAAAAACCCACTCATGTTCCTTCGTCCGTTCCGCCCAAGAGCGGGGGATGTCATAAGATGATTTTCCCACCGAAAAAAAAACCCATCCAAATCACGAACAAACAAGGATTAGGGATGCAGTTTTAAAAAGTCTAAACTATTTTTTTTTATTTTTTTTTAACTTTATGTTCTAGTAATAAACACTGTACAAAGGCGGACTTAATGCCTTAATAATATTATAAAGCTGAAGAGTTTGTTGTTTGGTTGGTAGGTTGAATGCGCTAATCTCAGGAACTAATGAAAAAATCTCAGGAGCTTGATTGCAATAGAATTATTACAAGTGCAATTTCTAAATGTAAGGCAGGCCTATCTGGTTAATGCAAGCACGTCTGTGCCTTAATTTATTACATAAATTCCCCGAAAAGTACTAAGTCGAAAACTAGAGATGCACAACCATGGGGTAAACTGTTTGTATTGAAAAATAACTACAAAACGTAAGTATATAAACAAACAACAATAAAACATTACTAGATATTTTTAAATAGTTTTTACGTATATTTCTTTACTGCATTTATCCATTTATGTTGTTTTTCACGTAACCATGGCTTGTGAGTACGTACTATTGGTCGGAATGTAATAAAATATTACATCAAATGTTTTATGTTCATTTTTAACCGACTTCAAAAAGGAGGAGGTTCTATGTTCGGCTGAATGTATGTTCTTTTTTTATGTATCCACCGATTTCTCGGTCAATTGTGGACCGTTGTTGATATTTTTTTTTGTTATTGATAGGTTATGCTTCCGAATTGGTCCTATAAAAATATTGGTATGATCTGATCATGAACTTCGAAGATATGGAACAGAACTCCTCATAGAATCACAGCAGAATCATCGATAAAAGTAAAATTGCTTTGTTTATACGTGTACTCGAAGACTGACTGAAAGAAGAGGAGAAATATATGGAACAGATCTGATGATGAAGCCTGAAGTTAGGCACCGGAACTCTGTAATAAATTAATGTAATCTAACCGTGTTTGAGATTATTAAAATTGTCATGAGATGCACTTTGGCTATAAGGTATTTAAGTAAGGCAGATATTTCTATAAGGTATTTGAGTAAGCTTTAAGGTATTTAAGTAAGGCAGATATTTGATATTTGGCTTAAAGGTATTTAAGTAAGGCAGATATTTCTGCTGCCTATGACTCTGTCCTCCTCCCAATTCTCAGGCAGAAGTTGCAACAGCTGAGAATCCCGGCTAGGATACGTCAGATCATATCCAGTATCTTCTTAGACCGTAGTATTAAACTAAGGATTCCTGGGGAGGACTCTGAACCAAGGTTAGCTTGGAGGGGTCTACCCCAGGGATCCGTTCTTAGCCCCCCTTTATATAACATTTACACTTCAGATCTCCCCTCTTGTTTAAATTTGGACTGCAAAATTCTCCAATATGCGGACGATATAGCACTATTGGTCTGTGGCAAATCCATTGAGGATGCAGCCCAATCCATGAATGTATCTTTGACCTCATTAAACCAGTGGCTACTAGATCATGGGTTATCTCTAAGCGCTCCAAAGAGTACAGCAGTTGTTTTCACTCGCAGACGTCTTGTACCTCAGGTGGACATCAATATTGACGACTAAGCTATCCCTGTAAAGAAAGGAGAGCGCCAGATTTCTCGGTGTTGCCCTGGATTCAAAGTTATCGGGAGTGGATCACATTAACAAAACTGTGAACGCTCGATTTCGATGCTTAAAGCTTTGGCAGGTGTATGGTGGGGTGCTCACCCATATATTAAAACTGGTTTATAATGCGATATTCAGAAGCGTGTTAGATTACTGTAGCTATCTAATCGAACCATGTAACAAAGAAGCTCTGCGCAGACTAGATTCTATCCAGCCTTGATTTTGACCCTCGCAGACAATACTGAGCAGATCGTTTCTTATTAAGGTTCTCTCCCTCTCATCCCATCCTTTAATTCCCATTTTGGAGCAAATTTTTCTATCTATTAATGCCTCTTCCTGTTGGAACAATAAAAATGTTCCATTGATGAATAGGTACAGAGAGCTTAAACACCTCCCTTCACCTGTTTGTCAATATCCTACTCTTCCTGTCTTTTCTTCCGCCTATGAGGTGGTTCATTTTAAGCTAAAAATCGTTTTGGGACTTGGCATCTGGCATCAACTCGCAGGACGTAAAAGGCGACTTTGACCGGGCTATTGAAATTTACTGGCGAGGTTGGAACCTGTTTTACACGGACGCATCGAAATTATCGACAACTGGTTGTACAGGTGTATCAACATTCGTCCAGAACTCCAGAATAGCTCTTTTATTCCAATGCCCTCCAGAGGCCTCTGTATTTACAGGGGAATGCATTGGCATACTAGAAGCTATCAATTTTATATTAGCACACAATATTAAAAATTCAGTCGTTTTTTCAGATTCTCGCAGTAGTATCCAGGCTCTAGGTCAAAACCAATCAAAACTTCATAGTAAAATTATTATGGATATACTTAATTTACTCTACACTTGCCATACCATAAGTTTAAACATTGAGATAGTTTGGGTTCCTAGTCACTCGGGTATAAGTGGCAATGAATGCGCCGATTCACTGGCAAAATATGCTACATCCAACCCTGTAGACCGAAAGCATTACATGCTACATAGCTACGACTTACGCTCGGACACCAAACTTAAGTTGCATAACTCGTGGTAAGTTCGAAGTTCAAGGGAGCGTACTACGCCAGCATCCAGCCTGACATCCAGCGGAAACATTGGTTTTTTAAGTGTCCCAAAGTAACCAAAAGAACGGTCTCATCCTTGTGCAGATCGAGACTCGGCCACTGCAATAGTCCAGTTTTCCTTCATAAAATTCACGTTCGTGACAGCTTTGTGCCTCGATGATAGCACATTGGTCCATAAATATCTTCTTTTATTGTTTTTAAAACTCCCACTCCCTCGACCTTGTACCAAATGCTTTCCAAAATTAAAATACCCCTACTAACTTCCATTCCCTATTGACGAATTGCTCTCCTAAAGTTGTCCAACTCCTATCCGAATTCCTAAATGACAATAACATTAATCTGTAGCCTGGTCTGTAGTGATTTTCAATCTGTAAATATTAATGTCTATTTGTGTTGTCATCTATATATATAAAAGGAGACCCTGACTGACTGACATATAAACGCACAGCCGAAACTACGGGGACTAGGAACGTGAAATTTTGCACAAAGATTCCTTTTATGATGTAAGCGAGCACTAAAAAGGGATTTTCGGAAATTCAACTTTTAAGGGGGTGTAAAGGGGTTCCAATGTTTGTCTGTAGAAACTTACTTTCACGCGAGCGAAGCCGCTGGCAGAAGCTAGTGTTACATATTTTAAATCCATGTTAACTAACAAAAATTTGTGTTGACCTTACAGCCACTAACATCTTAGATCTACCACAAAGTGCAAAGTTCGACGGCTCACCTTACGGCGCTGCCGTCACCACATGACACTGGCAGAATAGTCGACACCGGCTCAGTTGCCAAAGAAAAAAAAAACTACCACGTGTGGTTCGCGCCCTTCAGCAAAAGGTCAAGGACTTCAGCGGGGTTCCGTGCTATCGCAGAGATAACATCTAAACACTCCACTCAATGTCAACGTTGCCAACAGCCCTCATTTGTACAATTGTCACTCTATGCTATTACAGCCGTTAATAAAAACAACAGTGCCCATTAAAATTGTATTTGATTAATTTATTAGCATAACAGATCATTTACAACTAGACAGTTATTATGTCAATATAATTTTTGTATTACATTTAGATGATAATATTAGTCCTATGAGTACAATGTCAACGTAAAGTACGATTCCTTCCCCTGATTTCCAAAATGACGAAATACGACAAAAAGATATCTGTAATTAATTATAATATATCTAACTAAATTAGTGATGTGCGAAGTCGATTTCAATTTAATCTGATTCGACTTTTCACATCACTATGATGTCTACGCCATTTACAGCGATATTTAAACATTCAGAGTTAAAAAGTATACATTTTTAGTTCCTAGTTTAAAATTGTATAATAATTTATTATATCATTATTATTAAAAATACATCCAAGTTGTATATTTTCAAGCAAGCTTGTGCATGATAATTTTTACCAGCAATCTAAACTATTTATATAGTCGAGTTTAGACAAATGATCAAGAAACTTTTTATTGTCTTAGTTCCAGAATCAAATATTACCTCGTCCAAGCCTACTTCAAGTATCACCTACATTTTCTACGACATCGAATAATTAATCACTTATATAATCACATCTATATAAATTATAATAATTATGTATAGACATCAATGGTATATAATTGATTAGATCAATCCTAACATTCAATGCCTCTTTGGGCTAAAATAACAGCACATATACAAATAGTATTAATAAAACATTTTTGATAAAGTAAACAATTAAATATATAACTTTTCAGATTGTCCATCACTAGTATCCCAAAAGGAAGATAAAACATTTTTATTTATTATAAAGAGGTGCAAATACACTATTTATTTTCATGGAATTTACTTGCAATTTTAAAATTTTCACTCGATCACCATTTGTTCAACAGAATCTCCTTCAAAAAAAAAATCTCATAAGCAATACTCCGTTACGTCAAAACATAATCAAACATCAGAATAAACAACCATTTCTTTTAAAAGTAAAACATTCGCTTTCAATTAACAACATCGCAAAATGAAATCAGCCAAACGATACTAATAAAACTCACAATGAAGATTAAGGTGAAGCAAGAATGAAGCTGTCATTCCTATTGATGGTAGAGATTGACAACTCATTTTAAACTCCTTTCAGCTAGCACAGTGAGTCTGTTACAGAATAGCAGTACAGAAACAAAAGCTTCCCCTTGGATGGTCGCGCACGCACGTACACTTAGCGCCGGTAGATGACGGTGAGCAGCACGTGCGGCGGGCGCGCGCATCAGGAGGCCGGCGCGCGCGCGGGGCTCACGTCCAGCAAGCAGAACGACGCGCGGCACACGGGGCATGTGGCGCGCCCCGACAGCCAGCTCGCCGGCGGGCCCGTCGCGCGCGCGGCCCACCAGCGACCCATGCACGAGCAGCACCAGAGGACACTGCATGTGACAAACAATAAAAACTCTCGTGACACTTCTACTGACTAATTTAGCAGAACATCATTAAGACCGGACCTAAAATCGTACCCTGGGGTATTAGTGATCTACTGAAAGATCTGAACGGTTTATATAAATATAATGAAAGCAGATATAAATTTACATCTGTTTACGAGTATTATTAAGCTGAAACTTATTATTTATTTGATACTGCTACCTAAACCAGACGCAATATTAATTAAAACATTTTGTGATCAACTTAATCAAAAGCTTAGTCCTGATTAAAATTATGAAAAACTAAGGAATATCAAAAAGTTACCGGCAGTTGCACTGCGTGCAGGGCGGCGGGCCCCCCTCTAGATGCGGGGGAGGGGCGACACATCTCTTGTTTAGCTTTACATCTGCAGGATACTGCATGCAGCCGATGCACAGCTCTAGCTCCTGCAAAGACGAATGTATTTTACGACTAGTTGTCAGCTGGTAATAAAATGTTTGAATAGAGTTTTACTTCCTCAATTAATCCCTTATTGTTACTTAACAAATAGCTGATATTCTGAAAAATATCTTGTAGAAAAAATATAAAACGAAGAGTTTATTTGATTGAACGCGCTAATCTCGGGAACTTCTGGTTCGAATTAAAAAATGTGTTTAGTGTTAGACAGTCCATTTATCGAAGAAGGCTATATAACATCACGCTACGATATCGACATCTAATAGTAGTGAGGCAGTAAAGGCGCAGGTGAAACCGCGTCGCACTAACCTAACCTAACCTAACCTTGTATGTAGTGTTGGGCAGGACAAGCGATTTTGATGAGTTTGTATGAGTAACTCATTCACCCTCGTGAGGTAATACATTGTACCACTTCAAATGAGGTGGGACAATGTCTCAATAACGTGATAATTCCTCGATATTGTGACAATGTCATATCGTTACTACACATTAAGGCATTAGTCGTTAATGTGACATTGTCCCACCTTTTTGAGGTATTAACACAAAACAGATTTTGAGGCTTTGAGGTGAGCTTAGAAGTATGAGGGATTATATTGGAAACTATCATATTACCTTCTAAGACATATATGAGTTCAACAAACACATCGTAGTTCAACTTCTAAGTACTAATAATAAATACAATTTGTGCGTCAAAATAAGTAAACGACGTACAAATGATATAAAAAATTTATTGAACAATAAAAAGGGATTGAGAGTCAAGCGAAATGAGTCTTTTAAATTGTTCGTGTTGACGTGTTCACCGAATGAACCAACCACAGATAACGAAGCGACGCGCTTCGATAATCGCTGGCACTCGCTCACTCATCTCGCGTAATGCGTACTATATCATTCATTCGTATTTTGTCACAGTGAAGCGGTACAAAATATTTTTTGAGGTGTTGGGACATTCAGTCATACTGTATGGGACATTTGAGGTGCCTCTTGTATGTCCTACCCAACACTACTTGTATGACGTTGTGAACTAAATCGATGTCAGACTTCAAATCCAGGCCACGACCATAATGAAAAGCACTCGATCGTAACAAAACCAGCATAAGCTATTGATACACTATGCTGGTTAGGCCAGCTCAAAGTCAGGATATTATCATCGGTTGACTGAAATTATTCTCCTGTAAAAAAGGAACGCAATATATTTAAATTCCACAAACCTGATCAATATAATAAATCGGATTCTGATCGACGTATTGCTTGAAGACAGTCACGAATCTCTCAATAAGCGTCGGCAGCAGCGAGATATGGTCAGGCACCCTCACGGCCTGCGTCAGTCTTGGCTGCAGGTCCCGCAGAGCTGTGGTGGAGATGCGGAATGTGAAGCGTGCTACGTCATCGCGAGTTGGGATGGCTTCTATGTTCACGTATTGGATTTCGTCCTCGCCTGATGGGGTTAGGTTGTGACTGTCGGTCTGTTGAAGAAGGTTAGTTTATAGTTCACGGTATTGACGAGCCAATACTGTGATCACGGTATTATAAATATTAATACATATTATTGCAGTTTATTGTACAAGTAGTAGGAAATTCTAATTATCTATACATATAAATAAAATTAAAGTGTCTGTTTACTGTATGATTATTTTAAAAGAGACTTTGACCTCGAGTTTTTTTCTTCTCAGGGTTGTCAGCTAGGGAACATCGGCCTCATCTACGTTTAAATTTACGAAAATATCAACGTAATAAATTATTTTTCTGAACTTATTTGAAACAAAATAAAAAGTTATCGTCAAAATGTTATTCATAAATGTTTATGATATGATACCTACCTATAACGAGAATGCGCTTTTTTTTTATTTTTGTCGTATCTGTCTCTAAAATGTCAGGACTGGTTCTGACGGGACTTTAACTCTTGGATAGCTGATGTAAAGAAGAGTAACTTAAATTACGTTTCATTATCTCGCGGAAACATGATTTCAAGCAACAGAATTCATCATCGAAACGGTTGAACAAAATTTTACAGGACTTTCACTGGGATATAGCTAACGAGTGAGTAACGTAGGCTACTTTTTATTTTACCGCGGGACGGGACTTAATTCCTGGGCAGGGAGGGGACATAACCACGAACCTAACCTAACCTGTCCGTGTCGGGATGCCCTAAAATAAATATGCCATCAAATTTTAGATTATTATTACATTTTTTTATTTTTATTTAATAATTACAATGAATTTGCATGTATGCTGTATACTTAACCGTATGCTTGGCGTTTTGTCTGCTGATTACTCAGGAAGTCTGCATATTATCTAGTTAATACCTACAAGAACTATAAGACCTATAAGAACTAACTAAACAATCAGACAAACTGCAGATTGAGTAACGTCGGGTTGTCCAATGGTAGAAAGATGATAGCGAAATTAAGTTAACTTCCTTATGTTTTACAGAATTCTGCTAGCAGCTTTGTCTGCATGAAAGTAGAAAATTATACGAAGGGAAATTATTCCCAGAATAAAAATATCCTATGTTCTATTCCAGGACATGGTCATGAGTATGATAAATTTCATCGAAATCCGAACAGCTGTTTGAGCACTTTTGCCTGTATAATATGAGTGATTAGCGATTATGAACATAATAACGATCCAAGGGTTTACATCATTATTATTTTCTTTTAATTCTGTCAAAAACATTAGACTGTGGTGTGGTTAAATAGTGTCATCTATGATACCATAATAAATAAAAGTCATTTAAACGAAAATCAGAGTAGAACAATAGGTTCAATCTAGTTCAGCTGGTTTACCTGTAGTATACTAGATTTTACAATCCTTTCTAAGTGCTTACATAGCATTTAGCACTAATATTGCTAAGAACAGACAGACTAAGACATCAGCAGCACATCATTCATAGTAATTGGCAGACTTCGGGAAAAGGTATTCCGCTCACATTACCTTAAATTACAGACTAAGGTTAACGTATATATGGCCATTGTCATCCCGAATATTCTTTACGCTGCTGAGACGTGGTGCGTGTACAGAAGACACATTCGTGTATTAGACCGTTTCCACCTCAGGTGCCTCCGCGACATTTTGAACATCAAATGGTCCGACCGTGTTAGGAACACGGATGTTCTACGTAGAACTAATGTCTGTGGTATTGAGGCCAATCTAATGCGTCGTCAGCTACGCTGGTCAACAGGCTTACTCTCCAAACTAATTTCAATTTCAATCTCAAGCCAATACGATTCCAATTTGATTTATTGTTAATTTTGTAGTTACGTGATTTGGTACTTGAGAACAATATTGTCAACATTGGATTGAAATTAGTTAGTTCTTCAAAATAGTCACGCAATTTTAAACCGATTGGCGCTAGCATCGAATTCACGAGTACGAAACGTCACAATCCCAATGTCGACCGATGGGAATTGAACTCAAGCGTAAGCCTGCTGGTCACGTAGTAAGAATGCCTGATGAAAGGGTAGCTAAGCGCATTTTCTTTTCTGAACTCAAGGACGGTAAGCTAAGTAAGTTCCTCAGATATAAGGACGTTCAGAAAAGACATAAGAAGAAATGCAATATAGACCCCTCTCGCTGGGAGGAGGCGACAAAAAATAGACTTGGTTGGAGACGTTTAATTAAACAAAACGTTTATACCTTTGAAGACCAGCGTAAGCGAGATCTCGACTTCAGGCGAGATACCATCAAGAATAAGCCTCCAACATCCAATATATATATAACAATGCTGTTTTAACGTGCCGACACTGTGCATGCACGTTTACAGCAAAGACAGGCTTTATTAGTTACATCAGAGCACATGATCACAACCCATAGTTGCACTAAATCAGAATTCAGTCACCATATATGAAATTGGCTGGGGAATATATATATATGTTGCTAAGAACAGGATATTTTTGTCCTTAACATAAAATTATTCAACTTATCTCTACTCAACTTCCTGTTACTGTAATATTATCTATATTTAACCTAATTGTAAAATTTAATTAAACAACAAAGTAAAATATAGATAAGAATTGAGACATTGATTAAAACTATGAACTTAAAATTTTGGTTGATAGGAGTTATCAAGGCCTGTTATAATTGCTAATTAATTTAGCCACATTCAATGTGCCACATAAATAAGAATTTTTCTCAGAAAGGTGATGGCATTGTCTTATTTTAACAAAGATTATCAATATACAAATTCAATAACTTAGATTTCTTAGATCCATCTACAAAATAAAATGAACTTGCCACAAAAGGATGTGCCTCACCATCAACAATTGCATCACTGCTTACCATCAGGTGGTTTATATAATACTTAAAAAAAAAAATGTTTTTCATTGAAATTAATGGAACAGAATAAAAATAAAGATAACAGTTAGGTAGAACAAATAACTTCGGTGGTTTTTTTTTTTTTTTAATTTATAGCAGATATTATTTTGTTTCACAAACCATCCATGCACTAAATAAATAAATAAATAAAAATTCAACCTGGAAAAACAATTCTCAAACATAATTTGATCCTGAGAAAGATTTCCAGAAAACATAAACACACTACAAAATAATATGTAAGTACTCACAGCAGTAGCCACAAGAGTGCAGTCTCCTTGCTTGACAACATTGAGATTGTACTGTGTCACCTTGATCAGCCAATTCGCCGTAGCTACAAACCTGCTGGTTGCATTCAGCTGGATTGCCACCTTGTCCACACTGTACCAAAACAACAGATAGTTTTCTTTTTGAGCTCGAGTTTATTTTGACTAATAATAATTGATAATAAGTTTTTCATATAATAAGAAAATTTAAGCTTATTGTTTCCAAGATTTAAAATATTATAATTTACTTATGACCTGCCCTAGGTTCGCAATGATATTACAAATCTTTAACATTCTTAGCTTATTTTCCACTAATCTATGTGTGTATTATAAAACAAAATCTTTCTTGTGCATCACTCGGTCTATTGGTGAAAACTGCATGAAAATCCATCCTGTAGTTTTTTACTGGCCTGTTGGTCTAGTGACTGGCCCTGACTGCTATGCCCGAGGTTGTGGGTTTGATTCCCACCCAGGAAAAATGTTTGTGTGATGAACATGATCATTTTTTCTGTGTCTGGGTGTAATATAAAAGGAGAAACAGACTGACTGACATATCAAAGCACAGCTGAAACTACTGGGACTAAAAAAGCTTCCTTTTATGATGTAGACAAGCACTAAGAAGGGATTTTTCAAAATTCAGCCCCTAATGGGAAGAAACAGGAGAAGTTTTATAAAAAAAAAAAACACTATGCGGGTGAAGCCTCTGGCAGAAGCTAGTTTATCTATATTATGTATGTATTTAGAATATGTAAGTATGTTTATCATTTGTCTAGTATTCATAACTCAAGCTCTGCTTAGCTTGGGACTAGACGGCGTAGTGTGATAGTTGTGGATAAAAAAAAAAGGCCTAGCTATGTTGGGGTTGGCCTCTAGTCTACCTGGATGCTGCTAATTATCAGTACTTTAAATGGAACAATTGCCTATCTGACTTCCAGTAATAAGAAAACATGATAACCTTTGGCAAGACATGTCAGATTTCCCGTCTACCTATAATGACTGTCTAAGATCTGCCAGGAATCTTGTTATCTTAAGATGGTCATTCATGGTTGCTATCAGAGTGCAGGGTTACATGCTGGAAGAGCTTCATCAGAACTTTAAAAAATATAGGGTAAAACTGTACTATACCGGACAACGAAATAATGGTTTTTTTGGGGTGAGTTTTTTTTTTTTAAGCTATTGCATAGCTTCTATCGCGGGCCTTGAGCGCGGGGACCGAATCCAGAAATTCCGTAACGAAAACACCTCACGCTCCTCACTCCGACGGGCACGGAGGTGTGGCTTGAAGGCCGTGCATTGCCTAACGTCGTTTCTTTTCGGCAGTCTTCGACACGGTGTTTGTGTGCGTGCAAATAGACGTATTGTACGACTCTACGAAGCTCGCACGAATCGAGACGAGCTGCTCCGAAATCGGACGAATACATAAGCAGCTGTTTATGAGAAATGCTATGCAATAGCTTTACCGCGGCAGTCCCCGAGTGCCACACGTCTTTTTTTTTCTGTGGGAAAATCGTCTTATGACATCCCCCGCCCTTGGGCGGGGCGGAAGATAGTGTCAGACTTTTACTGACTAAAAACCCACTCCTGTTCCTTCGTTGCCTTTCGTACCAGGGCAGAGTCTTCTTTTCAGAATCAGACCCTTGGCCCCAGTAGGCTTCAACCCTGCTAGGCCCCTACAGTTGCTGACATCTCCTTGAGGCGCGCGTGGAACAGCGCGCGCCGTCGACGACTTGGGCTCGGTCCGGACGGTTACCGGACGGTCGGATGGCGAGCCACCCATTGCTCGCCGTCCGCAAGCCTGCGCCTACGATGGCCGGAAATCGAGATCGGAATCCCGGCGGCGATTGGGGCGTGAGGACCGTTGCCGTTTCCTCACGCAATCGGCCGCCTTCTTTGCTAGCATTACTGCTTCGCAGAAGGAGGCGACCGCCTGCCACTCCTCCTCGCTCCGGACCATGGCCTGTACCAAAGCCCGGCGCGAGAGATCGCCGCCGCCGATCGCCCCCACGAGGACACGGCGTTGCTCTGCCCAAGCAGGGCACACCTCCACCGTGTGCTCCACCGTGTCCTCCGGGCGGTCCACACAATGGTGGCACCCGGGCGTTTCTTCCGCATGAATCCGGTGCAGGAACTTCCCGAACTTACCATGTCCGGTGAGGACCTGCGTCATGCGGAAGGTAAGGACGCCGTGTTGCCTTTCCAGCCATTCCTCAAAGAGGGGGCTTACCGCCATAATTATGATGTGCCCAGCACTGGGTTGCGATAGTCGCTGTCGCCATTCCGCCATGAGACCCCGCCGGAGCTCTGTCCGCCATGCGCAAGGCCTTTTGCCACCAGATCCCATGGTGGCTGGCCTGGGGGTGAGGGGTGGGAGGGGGGATGTCCACTATTATATATATATATTTGTACACTGAAAAATAGTTTTCTGGGTGGTTTAAAAAACAAATAACCTTAACCTAACCTCCCACTGTAGCCATTGTATATTTTCATGTATTTAGATAAAAAAAAAAGTTTTTTGGGTGGTTTAAAAAAAAATAGCCCTAACCTAACCTGATCTATCCGAGTCAAAAAGCCCTTTTGCATATTTAGTATGCAAAAAAAATATCTTATGACAGATAAGAATCGCTCACTGGCGCTAGCGCAAGTATTTTTCTCCTTACAAAAAAAAGTCTTATTTTTTGCTTTTTTCAAATATTATTAATTTAGCATTGTACAAGTTAAATTTACTTAATGATGTATAATATGTCATTTGGCTATATTATTCGTCATTTTTAATGTAAATAAAAGAAAATTTGCGTTTTGTTAAATATTCATTGTGGCTGTATGAACTTATAATACCTTTGTCATAATATTACAAACAAAGTAAAAAGTGAACGAAATCTGTCAAAATGGCGTCAAATATTACGAAAAATGATCGATTTTCATTATTTTTTTTCTCAAAAACTATGTTTCCTAACATTGAGACTTTGCGTAATTACTTTTTGGACATAAACCTTTACAATATAAAATTATGAGCGTAAAACTCGTTGTCCGGTATAGAACAGTTTAGTCCAATAATTAATGTGGCTATTACTGTACTTACTTCCTGAATTCAATATTGAGGTTGGCAGCCACCAGTCTCCAATCAGCGCCGGGAGTCACGTAAGGTAGCAGGGACTTCACAACTGGATGTCTTGCTTGGCCATTTTCCCACCAGCATAATAGTCGATAGCACATAAGTAGGGGAATTATAGCAGTCGCAGCAGCCGACGCGGGCAACCAAGGGTTGCGGTCCCCCGTTAGCAACAGGCAAAAAACGTATCCCAAAGGCAAAGCAGAGTGAATTAAAGCCGTAATCGTTGTTCTCTTCATATGGTATCCGATAAAATTCATATTCTCAGACCCCAGGAAACTCTCAAACAGTTGAGCTATTGTAAAGCCGGCTGACACGAACTCGGTGGGCGGATAAACGACACATATTGAGAACAGAAAGTAAAACAACGTCACTAATACATCCATTGTGGATCTCAAATTTTAAAACATTACTTTCTATTTGATTTCTAATCTAACAGTTCAAAAAAACACAAATCGCAATACGTACGACGCGACTACGTCCAAATATTTTTGTCGTTTTGACAAGTTTGACATTTCAATTTCGTATTGATTAATTTTTCCTCTATCCCTGCGTTCCGAATTGCGTCAAAAGCGATAATATTGCGAATCCGACCAACGCGCAACGTCACAATTTTTACTCAATAGCCCTTATATTTTGCGACTATTAAATTTGGTCGGATTCGCAATCACTTTTATCGCAATTCTTCGGAACATGAGATATGTACCGCACGAAAACACCTTCAAAGAATTAATCGACAAATTATACATTTAATTGCACAGAACTCAAAAAAAATATATAAGTGAATGCAAAATAAGAAAAAAAACTGGGTTATATATATAATAAATATATATTTATTTATTAATATTGATCACATATTTATTTATACATATTTGATTAAAAAAAAAGAACAAACATGGTATAATAGTAGATTATGCGACTAGGGGATAAATAATGATAATAATAATACTGTCATGCGCTCATACTTTTGGGCTACAGAGGGGGGAATTAACCTGACTGCGTATCGTGGTCGGGTGCTCACTCTGTTTCAGGTGCTTGAGCCAGCTGTCAACGTTTCGGCCCAACGACTATCGGATCGGGTGCGGGTCATTCAGCGTAATCGTATGTTGGATGACGCCGTACTTGATAGACTGCGCCTGGAATCACAGAGTAGCCGTGTTTCACCTGCTACACCACCGGACGAGGTGCAATGTCAACCCAATGCTTCACCGCGACCCGACCACGTTAGTGACGCCGATGATAATAATAATCTTTATTTAATCTTTATACAATATTGTTACATGTAATAGCCACAAATAAATCTTAAACAAAATATAGATATATTAATTCCCAACAAATAACTACGAGTATAACTAAATTATAAATTTTTAAGGACTTAAGGAAAATTAACTTTACACCTAGAATTATGTTTAAGTAGCGACTTGCCCGAACTAGGTTTATAAAACCAGTGTTTCGGGTCATCACTTAAAAAGACTACTGAATAAGGGTATGTAAACAGAAATAACAACTTACGAACTAAACCTTACTACCATACTACAACTTCCAATAGTTTCTCTGTGTCTGTGTAATTGAGATTTAATAGATACTCCGATAACAATGTACCACATTTAATATAATTTATGCTTTTTATCTAATAATTTATTGAGCTTGTTGTACAAAAAAGGTCCTAAAAATACATAGAATCTATGAGCAAATGCATGTCTCGTCTGTGGTTTTCTGCAAACCAAATCTTTCCTCCTCCTGGTTGACGGTACTGGGTCAAAAGGAAGCTCAGAGTGCTGTTAAAGTACGATGTGCAATATAAATAGTTGGCGTACTGTTAGTAACTTACAGGCTGTGTATAGCTGGTGGGTAGGAAATCTAAAAGGGCGGAAGGTTGCAACCTTTAAAACAACTCTTTGAGCACGTTCTAGAGGAAGCAAGATAGTCCTGGCAGTTCCACCCCATGAAGTAATACAGTAGGTAAGAACCGATTGACACAGAGCCAAATAAACCTGTTTGATTAACTTATAATCGGCTATGTGACGTAGGTTCTTAAAAATATATATTAATTTACGCACTCTTGTGCACAATAGCTCGATATGTTTACGGAAATACACACATCACCTAGGTATTTTATGTGATCAGCTTTAACTAAAGTAGGGCAAGTACAACCAATGTCTGGAATGGCGACAGCGACTATCGCAACCCAGTGCTGGGCACGCCACAATTATGGCGCTAAGTCCCCTCTTTGAGGAGTGGCTGGAAAGACCACATGACGTCCTTACCTACCGCATGACGCAGGTCCTCATCGGAAATGGTAAGTTCGGGAGGTTCCTGCACCGAATTTGTGCGGAAGACACGCCCGGGTGTCGCCACTGTGTGGAACGCCCGGAGGACACGGTGGAGCACACGGTGGAGGTGTGCCCCGCTTTGGCAGAGCAACGCCGTGTCCTCGTGGGGGCGATCGGCGGCAGTGATCTCTCGCGCTGGGCATTGGTACAGGCCATGGTCCGGAGTGAGGAGGAGTGGCAGGCGGTCGCCTCCTTCTGCGAAGCAGTAATGCTAGCAAAGGAGGCGGCCGATCGCGTGACGCAACGGTCCTCACGCCCTAACCGCCCGCCACCGGAATTCCGATCCCGATTTCCGGCCACCGTAGGCGCGGGCTTGCGGACGGCGAGTAATGGGTGGCTCGCCGTTCGATCGTCCGGTAACCGTCCGGACCGAGCTCAAGTTGTCGACGGCGCGTAGTGTTCCACGCGCGCCTCAAGGAGATGTCAGCGAAACCGTAGGGGCCCAGCAGAGTTGAAGCCTACTGGGGCCACGGGTAGTGTAAAGGGAAGCCCGGGGCCCCGGGATGAAGGCAAAGAGGGAACAGGAGTGGGATTTTAGTCAGTAAAAGTCTGACACTATCTCTCGCTCCACCCAAGAGCGCGATTTGTCATTAGATGATTTTCCCACCTTAAAAAAAAAGTACAAGCAATGTCAGCATGCTTACAATTGTGTGCGAATATATTAAGGTTAGTAAGCGGTAAGTTAATGTTTCTCATTGAGAATAAAATGTATTTTGTTTTATCTATATTTGGGCATGTTCATATGCTTCAACTCGGGACTCAGCAGAAAACAATAGAGCGGTGTCATCCGCATATGATAATATTAGCCCACTACGAAGGACTACTTAAGTCATTAATGTAAATTAAAAATAATGTAGGGCCCAAAATACTGCCTTGTGGTATTCCGAAACAACTATTTTCCATCTCAAAACTTGTATACTGCCCTATTTTAACACATTGCTGACGGTCTCTAAGATAATCGGAGAATAACAGAAGTTGCCCTCCTCTTATCCCAAGTGTTTCAAGCTTGTGCAGTAATATAGAACATTAAATTGTGTTGAAAGCTTTAGCGAGGTCCAGAAAGATCCCAATGGTATGCATGCCAGTATCTAGTTTCGTACTAATGTATTCGGACAGCCTGTGGACTGCTTGGTTAGTTGATTTTTTGGGTCTAAACCCAAATTGGTTATTGGAAAGCAATTTGTTAACTTCAAGATAATTTTTGAAAGTCCTGTTAGTACTGAAATGGGTCTATAGTTGTTAACACAGTATTTATCTCCCGCTTTTAACACTGGTGTAACTACTGCTTTTTTAAGCAGTTTGAGAAATATACCGTTAGATAAACATGACTGAAAAATATGGGTTAACGGAGGTGCAAGAAGGTGACCTTTTCAGTATGGGTATGCTATCCCACCCAACAGCGCAGTTATCCTTTAACCCTGTAATTATCCTTAAAATTTCACTGACGTCAGTGTCTAATAAAACAAAAGATTTTGATATTTTCGTAGGGGAATTCACTGCCGATGTTTGGTGGGAAGAACTATTATGATTCAAAGATTTTTCAGCTAAGGTTTTGCCAACGTTAGCAAAAAAACTGTTAACTTTATTCGCGGCTTCGATTGGGTTTATCTCTGTTGAGAGTAATTCGAGTGGAGGTTCAGGATTGTATGATCGAAAGGTATTAAGTTTTGATAAATTTCCAAATAAGTTTACTGCTTTTTCCCGCCTTCTGTAATTCGTCTTTCTCGTATTTATTTTTATTTTTTTTCAAAAGATTGTTGCAGATGTTTCTCTATCTTTTGTATGAGATAGAAGCATTTCATTATCAGGCGCAAGTTTCGACTTTTGGTGTAATTTATCACTATGTCGTATGCAACGAACGAGACCGGGAGTGATCCACGGTTTAATAGAATTTATTCATTTCATTTCATCAACAAATTTACATTTGTGTCGAATGGTTGAAAATTTAACAATATAATAAAACATTCAAAAAAAAAAAAACAGGCTAATAATTAAAGAAGAAAAAAAACAATTTACATAGACATGCTGGTACAATAACTTGCCAGGTAAAAATAAAATAACATTCCACATTATTTGTCATCACATTAATAACATAGTTTAAATACAATAATAAAAAAGCTAAATGTCAAAAAAATGTAAATAATGTCAATTGTGTGAGTAATGTCAATAAAAATGTAAATAATGTCAAAAAAGTAGTAAAAAGTAAAATAAAAAAAATAATACAATGTCAATAAAACTGTAAATAATGTCTGAAAAAAAAAATGTAAAAAGTAAAATAATAAATAATATAATGTCAATAAAATTCTAGTAATCAAATGTAATGTCATGACAAAATTTCGAATTTAAGTACGCATAGTTGGAAGTCAATAAAAATATAATAACTTACAGAATTAGTTTAACTATTATTATTGGCACAATCTTTGAAAAACTCTTCTATGCTGTAATAACATTTCTCCAACAACAATGACTTTAATTTTCTCTTGAATTCGTTTGAATTCATACCGTTTTTTAATTCTACAGGCAGTTTATTGTATATATTTACTGACTGCACTCTAGAGGCATGTTTAACGACATTAAGCTTAGGCTGTATGAGATTAGGTAGATCCTTTCTTCGCGTTTTTATTCTGATATGTCTCTGTTCTTTTGTCTCAAATTTATGAAGATTTTTTACAAAATGACTAAGCAGGACCAGAATATAGAGGCATGGCACTGTGAGAATGTGCAGTTTTTTGAAGTGATCTCTACAAGATTCCGTTTGTTCAATGCGAAGCATAGCTCTCATGGCTCTTTTTTGCATAACGAAAGCAGCATTAATGTTGTATTGGTAGCTATTGCCCCAGAACTTAATGCTATACCTAAGCCTAGATTCTATAAGGGCAAAATATACCATTCTGAGGTGTGCAATGGTTAATTCATCCCTAAGACTCCTGAGAGCATAGCATGCACTACTCATAGTGTTAGTGACCACTTCCAATTCCTTCTTCCAATTTAAAACTGCATCTATTTGTACGCCCAAAAATTTTACATTGTCAACAATATCTAATTTATTTCCTAAGAAATGTACGTTGACGGTAACGTTGTTTTTTACGGTCGATTTAAATAGTAAACATTGCGTCTTTTTTACATTGAGTTTTAGATCGTTCATAGTGAACCATTTCTCAAGAGCACATAAAACAAAATTAATTTTCCTTTCTAAGTTTTTTATATTGTCGCTAGCTATAATAGCACTAGTGTCGTCAGCAAAAACTACGAGTTTAGTGTCATCTGAGATATTTTTCATGTAAGAAATGAGATCGTTTATAAATATTATAAAGAAAACAGGGCCTAGAACAGATCCTTGTGGTACACCTTTATTTATAACAACTGTTTCCGATTTGTATATCTGTTCATGCCCATCTTCTGAAATTGTCTTAATTTCGACATATTGTGTTCTATTACATAAGTAAGATCGAAACAGACTCAGCACATTTCCTCTAATGCCATAGAATTCTAACTTATCCAGAAGAATACAATGATCGACTGTATCGAAAGCAGAACTCAAGTCAAGGAAAAGACCTGCTACCTTTAGTTTAACATTAATTATACCTTCTGGACGTAATTTTGGTAGTTGTATTTTTGCTTGTTGCATGTTGTAACGAATGGATGAAATACTGCAAAGAAATATTTGCATCATTAGTTTCATAAACAGGGTCCGCCCCTGTGTGCGAAGTGTGCGGCGCACACTGGCACCAAGACAATAAAGGCGCCGCCATCGAAATTATTTCTGTTACACTTAGGTACACAACAACATATTCTTTGTAGTGGAGTATCGATAAGTAAGTAGGTACAATAGGCGCAACATATGCCTTGTAAATAACAAAACATATTATAATGCGCTTATTGTACAAGTCTTCTAAGATAATACTCACGTGTGTAGTTTAATTTTACGCTTTGGGTTTTACCTCATCATCTTTCTGCCCTTGTCCCGTGTTATTTGGGGTCGGCGCAACACGTTTTTTTCTTCCATTCTGCCCTGTCACTCGTCATGCTATCACTAACATCCTTTTCTTTCATATCACTCTTCACACAATCCATCCATCTTTTCTTTAATCTCCACTCATAACTCTTTTAGTAACATGTCTTTCATTCCTCCTCTTCACATGATACCAAGACAAACGATTCCCTTTCAACTATTCAGTCACTGGCGCCACTTTTAAACTTCCCCTAATATACTCATTTCTCACTTTATCCATTCTCGTCACACCACACATCCATCTTAACATTCTCATCTCCGCCACGTGCCATTTCATCCATCCTGCGTTGATCCGATGTGTTACGTCTCGGTGTACCTCACCATTCGCTTGGACAAGTGCCCCGAGGTACCGAAAGTCGGAGCAGATCGGTATGGGAGTTCCAGCGAGAACTAAAGGCACTGGATTGGAGAGACCACCGAAATCACAGAACGAGTATTCCGTTTTGGTTCTACTCAATTTCAGGCCAACACTCTCCAGTCTGTGCCACCACACCTCCAATCTGTTCTGGATCTCTAGGCCACTCTCGGCAACCAACACAATGTCATCGGCAAACAGCATACACCAGGGTTCCTCTTCGTGAATGTCCGACGTCAGAATTTCCATTATCATCAGGAAGAGGTAAGGGCTGAGAGCCGATAGCCACATTGAAGCTGCCAGTGGTGCCCACTGTAGACCGCACTTGGATACTGCATCGACTGCACATCGCTCGGATCAACTGCACATACTTTCCAGGCACGCCTTTCTCCTTAACCCTCCCACTACAGAATCTCACGAGGTTCCCAGTCGTATGCCTTTTCGAGGTCAATGAATACCATGTGCAAGTTTTTATGCGCACCTCTGTATTTCTCGCAAAGCTGGCGTATAGCAAAAATGGCATCAGCTGTTCCTCGACCTGGCATAAAACCGAATTGATTTTGTGAAATTTTACTTTCTTCTCTCAGTCGCCTTTCAATAACTTTCTCCCAGGCTTTCATAATGCGTGACATTAGCTTTATTCCTCTATAATTGTTGCACTCAAGCACATCACCTTTATTTTTAAAAATTGACACCAAAGAGCTATTGCACCACTCATCAGGTATAGCTTCTTCCAGCAACAACTTATTGAAGAACAAAGCTGTGTTATGAGACTAGGTTTCTCCTGGCAGTACTGTGCAGTCTTTGACGTGCTTTAAGTTTATGCCTTGTAAATAATAAAACATAACAACTAGTAATTAAAGTAATAAAAGATAAACTAACTCTAAGTACCTGTAACTAAGGGCTACTAAATAAACTATACCACTTGGCTGCGTGACCGAACTGCTGGCAATTGAAACATCTTGTGACTATCGTGAAATCTTTCAGGGGGCAAGATGTCCAATTTATAAAAATCCGGCCTTGGTTTATAAGAATTTTCCAGATGGTAGCGAGTACTTCTATTACAGGTAGAAAGACCTTTCTTACCCGACTTATGGCTTAATTTGACAGTCGCAAGGAAGGACTCACGAGTAGTATTTGCCAATTTATCAGAAATGTTTTGCTCATAAATGCAGTCAAATACTTCCCTGTCAGAAACTGCTACTGGAACTCCAACGACAGCAATCCTAGGTCGCCGTTTAGGAGCTTCTTCCACTGTAAGGCCTGATGATACCAGTTTTGCCGTAAAAGTTGGCTACGTCCGAAAGGGCTAGCTTCTTGGTTAGACATAACTAACACAGATATACTATAAATATTTAGTTCATCTTACACAATATACAAATTAGCAAAAACACACACGCGACCCACTTTAGTTTCGAACTGACACCGCAAATATTTTTATTGTATTAGTTGTAATTAATTGTTTATAAGATATTACATAATTAATAAATGCAAGGTACACGTCTACTTAGTCTCGCGTCTCGTAAACGACGATGATGACGCTGCTATATCTGTGAGTACCCAATGCAATGAACGATTGAGGGGTGCTTTGCAGGACGCATTTCGAGAGTACCGCTCCACACCGCCGGGGCTTAGACCTCGTCTACCTCGTTTGCCCATGCGCAAGAAAAGGTTAGGTTAGGTTAGGTTACAGGTTGAAAAGAGGCGATCAGGTCATATCTCACCTTCTTTACATAGACGATCTGAAACTCTTTGCCCCCAACAACTTGCAACTGGTGGAGCTACTGAAGGTAACTGAAACCTTCAGTAGCGCCATCGGGATGGAATTTGGTGTGGACAAATATGCAGTCATACATGTAAAGAGAGGTGAGATTATGGAATCCGTGGGAATTCAACTCTCGGATTCCATACACCTTAGATCCCTCTGCTCAACCGAAACTTACAAGTATTTGGGTATGTCGGAATCGTTACGCATCAATACTGATGACGTGAAACAATCGTTAAAAGAGCGCTTCTTTAGCCGCCTGAATAAAGTACTGAATAGTCTTTTATCAGGCGGAAACAAGGTGCGTGCTTTCAATGGTTGGGTCATGCCGGTATTGATGTATTCTTTCGGCATACTTAAATGGACTCAGACAGAACTTGACGCCCTGGATAGGTCCGCACACTGCTTACCGCGTTATGATGGCGAACAACTACCGAGTGGAGTTGCGGGGCACTCTGCAACCTCAGCAATCGACGTATGCACCTGCGACGAAACTGCTGACGTGAAGTTCGGCGACAATATATCGAGGCCGGCTCCATGACGTGTGTTTACGTTCGATGCATCAACTGATGACCTAGTTGCCGCCGCGTTATTGCGAAATTCATCAAATTCCTTGCGCAAATCGACGACGGTTTTCTGAGATGCATCTAACTTTGCTAGCACATCCGTGAGACTGGCCCTCAGAAAGACAATGTCTTTCAAAAGGAGCTTATGCATGTCTTTTGCCACAAACGTCGGGACGTCGTCAGGGTCGGTCTCCTTGAGCAGCGTGATTATGTCCTGCAGGCTTTTCTTAGTCCCGTCACGTCGGCGGGATGGCATCTGGTCGCGCTTATTCAGCACGCTGAACGCCAACAGCTCGCATATATAAAGCAGTGTCTTTAAGTCGCGGGTGGCATGTTGAATTCCGAAATGCCCCGAGCATTGCGAGGGAGTTAATAAACAAACTTGAGTGAAGTGAAGAATTCAAGCCGCCCAAGACAAAGACAGCTTTATCCCCGTGTTGGATACTCTACTTTGTACACCATCTGTGAGATAATTAAAAGACAATTTAGTTAAACAAATCATACATTAGAGAAATATAAGTATTATTTACAAGTTAATCTTAACTATCCCTCAACATGTTTTGAGTTTAGAAACAAACAAAATTCACTACTCTAAGATTCTACAATTTCAATTTTCTATAATGTTCCCGCTTTTTTATTACTTTTGTTTCCGTTGGTGACCAGTTTGAATTTTGAATAAACACTTTATTATATATTCACTTTTCGCGTTCCAAATTCAAATCACATTATTCCCTAGGGATCGCCCATACTGCATTATCTCCCGAGGGACAGAATGACTTGCTTTAAGTAATGGTTGTATGACATATAAAAGGGCATTGTCGAGCAGGTGGTGTAAAAAATAAATGAAAGTGCATACAAGAGTTGGATCAGAGAGCCTCATGTTCTTATTTGCACAACGAGTCTTAAATACCTTAGATCCGACCATATGGACAGTTTCCAGGAACCCATCGTATTCATCCACGGAGTCACATAGGCACTCGAACTGATTTTGAAGTTCGAGTTGAAATCTTTCGGAGTTTTGAATCTGGATCTGTGCTGGACGGAGCGCAGACTGCATCAGTCGAGATCTTTTGAGCTTGATGGAAATTCAATGTGCCTCTTACCATACGGTGACACTTCCCGTTTTCACTGTTGTTTTCATTATTTTAATTAATGTAAATAATTGTGTACTTAGATATCTAAGTAAATTGTGATTTGTGGTGTTTTAATATGGGGATCATTTCCTGACAAATTAATGATTGTTATGGGCTACTATATCTTAGAACCCTGGGTACTTAGACTTTTGAAATGCGTACGAGGAGCCGAAATCAATTCGCAAAGGCTTAGACAATTTTCGTGGAATGTGGTACCAACCGACCATTATCTCTGTACGCGCTTTGATAGTGCACCCTAGGACAACCCTCGGTGGTTGGGAAATTATTGCGACATAGGAGAACAAAGATAATAGGGCTATGGTTTTTGGAGTCTTCAGTGGACTGGTTACTAGGAACTATGTTAAGACTATGATCCCTGCCTTTTTAACGATGGATATTAATAACATTGTATTAATATACATCTATAAAAAGACAGGGGTGACTTGCACACTCAATAAAATGACGATTATTATTATTATAGCAATTTAATTTAAATGAAATGATTTACTCAAAACAAGAATGATGGAGCAAACATCGGTGGATCATATTTATGTAGGGATTAACAGTTTAATCTGTTTTGTCAGAAACAATTTCATATTCACGTTTCACCACCGCGCACCGTTTTCAATTTTCATTGGAGTTTTTTACTAAACTAGTCGTGCGCTACACTAGCCCTGCGTTCCGAATTGCGTCAAAAGCGATACTCTCGCGAATCCAACCAACGCGCAACGTCACAATTTTTACTCAATAGCCCATATATTTTGTGACTATTAATTTTGGTCGTATTCGCTATATAATCACTTTTATCGCAATTCGGAACATGGGGTATGACGACCGCTACGACGATGACACCACTATTAATGTCACGTTGACGTTTTGAGTTGTGGATGTGGACACGTATTATTTTAGTTTTGGGAAGTAAATTATTCCCATTTGCTCTGTAATTTACAGATTTCTTCAAAAGTTGAACAGAGCAAGTGAAAACTCATAGTTTAGTGCACATAATACCGAATTCTAAAATTAACTCAGGTAAGTAAATACTGATGAATGAAGGACCGACCGGACGCTTGTAATTCCAAATTACTTTAGTTTTTCATGCTAATGACACAGGTTAAAATAAAAATCTACACCTCTTACTGATTGGAATGTTGGTTGAAAGTATAATTGTTCATATTTTATAAGAGAAAATGGATGGCACAAGTCATCAGTAGACACGGTGAAATGATGATCGAAACACGACGTTTGAATCAAGTGTTTCAATATTATATTGTTTGTAACTGCTAATAATTCTTAAATATATTATTTTGCCTTGCTATGAACATCCACGTTGTGTATGTTAAAGGATAAGTGCTAATATATGGTGCAATTGCAGCATGGCGGGTGTGGAACAGCCATGTTATACTCTGATCAACTTCCCGACTGATTCGGAACCCTACAATGAGATGCAACTCAAGCTGGACCTTGGTAAGCAATACTTTGTATTCTAATATTTACTATATTGTTAAGGATAAGTGTGCAAAGGCTGTTTCATAGCCATGGCAAAGCTCATGTTAATAGATCAATGAGAATAAAATTAAATAGGTACTTTGAAATTTTTTAATAGAATCCTAGTAGAAATATTTATAGATACCAAGCTGCTACTATTTAAGGACATCAGATATTACAATTAAAGTATGCCATCTATTGTGCAAACCACAAGTAATTATCCCATCTTATCAATAGAAAAAGGTGATATAAAGAAGAAAACAGAAGCATTAAAAAAGACAATTGGCATTATCCTCTCTGGTGAGAAGATCCCTGGTCTCCTGATGCTTATCATCAGGTTTGTGCTGCCGCTACAAGATCATATGATCAAGAAGTTGCTGCTCATCTTCTGGGAGATTGTGCCGAAGACCACACCTGATGGCAAGCTTATGCAAGAGATGATTCTTGTCTGTGATGCATACAGGAAGGTATGTTGATTTATTTTTAATAGTAATTTATCCACTTCAAAAAATTACAAACATATAAGCAAGCACATTTGGTTTGAGTGGTAGCTGATGAAGGAGATGATGAAATCACTTGCAAGTATACAATAATTGGGGCCAAAAACTAGAATTAAAATGATTCTACTAATATTATAAATGCAAAAGTTTGTATGCATGCATGTATAGATGTTTGTTACTCTTTCACACAACGTGATACACGGTTAGACCATTTCCTGGAATAGCTCATATGATACTTTTTATCCTGGGAGTATGTTCCCTTGGGACAATTTTCTACTATAATATGGGTAACGTTGCTGCCAGCACCTAGTCACTACATAGTATTATAAAACAAAGTCGCTTATCGTGTCTGTCTGTCCTTATGTATGCTTAGATCTTTAAAATTACGCAACAGATATTGACACAGTTTTTTTTAATAGATAGAGTGATTCAAGAGGAAGGTTTATAAGTCACACATTATAGAGGAACACTGATGATTTTAGAGGCTTCTAATGTGATGTCGCAAATAAACAATTTTTTTTTGCGCTTACGTTGCAAACGCTGGCTGAACCCTAAGAGATAGATCTAAATAATGTACTACAGTATTGTAAACCTTAAAAAGATCTACAAAAAAAGTCCGCGATGGTGTATGTCTATTGCACCTTTCTCTGTATACAAAACTTAACAATAATATTGAGCCTGTATACATAACAGCTATACAATCAACAAGAGAGTTTTGTCTGTTTGAAGTATCTGTTATTTGTTTATTGTGCAAACCTACCACAGTGTTGTCTTTTTTAACCCAAAGGTTGACTGGTAGAGAATGCCTTGTTGCAATAAGTCTACCTATGTACCTATGTACCACTGCTGTACATGAAGTTTAAATAAATAAATAAATAAACAAGAATTTTGTAACTGTCATGTCTGAAATAATGTAAACTGATTGCTAAAGATTAAATGCTATTATTGCTTGCACGGTTGGTATAATGTGTTGTGGGTTTGATTCCCTATGGAACAAATTGTTGTTTGGCCTGCATAGAGTTGTTTCGGGTCTGGATTTCTTGTGCATGTAAGTTTACATATTTGTGAACATACCTATGATACAGGAGTCATTCCTAGTGACAAAAAATGTTAAGAAAAAAAACAATTCTACTGTATTTAACATTTCTACAAAGGTGATGCATGATGTCCAATGAAACCAGAAACATTTCAAATATGAAATAATTTTGCCTAGGATCTACAACACCCCAATGAGTTCATCCGAGGCTCCACACTCCGGTTCCTATGCAAGCTAAAGGAGCCAGAACTCCTGGAGCCCCTGATGCCTGCCATCAGGGCCTGTCTTGATCATCGTCACTCTTATGTGAGGAGGAATGCTGTGCTTGCCATTTTCACTATATACAGGTTTGTTTGCTACTTCTCAATATCAATTAAATTGTTGACTCTGTAGATTTCTTCGAATAAGGTTCTATGAATAAATGATTCTGATTCTGTTCTACATTTAAATTTTGGTTTTTCAATTCGTTTTTCGATGTCATAAAACAAGTTCAGGTAAAAGATCAGATTAATAATAATTGACCTATTTATAATATTAAGACCTATTTGTATTACTAATTGGAGTTTTAAAATCTTTTAAAATAACATATCACAATGTTACATCTGTTAGGTATATTTTTTCAGTCAGAATCAGCAAGGTGACCCTACAAAACACTTGGTACATATACAAACACTATTTCCACCTTCAGAGTATTGACAACCCAAAAAATTTAAGCCTATTAAATGAAATATGTTTCTACCAGAAACTTCGAGTTCCTAATCCCTGACGCGCCGGAGCTGGTGGCCAACTTCTTGGAGACAGAACAGGACATGTCCTGCAAGAGAAACGCGTTCCTCATGTTGCTGCACGCCGACCAGGAGAGGGCGCTATCTTACCTGGCGTCCCGGCTGGATAACGTGCAGGGATTTGGAGATATCCTGCAGTTGGTTATTGTGGAGCTCATTTATAAGGTAAGATTCTGTATGATTGAACGATTCTTTATTACATTTGTTACCACCACTTTGTGTAGTAGTAAAAATAAACTAACAAGTTTTATCCTTTAAAAAAAAAGGCGCACGGCGTCGCGTCTTTAGACACACACACGTGACAATTAAAAAAAAAAAAAATTGTATTGAAAAGTAACGTTATCTAAAATAGAAAGAATGGAAAGAGAAGAGCTAGAAAGAGAGAGAGAGGGTGTGGAGAGTAGTAGCTGCACGAAGGCTGCGCTGACGTTCTTTGTCGAGGGTCACCAGTTTGGGGGTATGAGGAACAGAGAGTAAAGCCCCACATACCTCCGTTGAAAAGGGCAGTAGCCCACCAGACATAACACCCGTCTGGTTGGAGGATCCTCCCTTTTCAACGGAGGTATGTTGGGCTATCCTCTCTGTTCCCAAATCTCCATGATCAGAAAGAGACCGCACAAACTACAATGTGACGTCACCACCACTAGGCTAAGTTACGGGCGTATAAAGAACTGACCAAATGTTCCTACCACGCCCAACTCAGGAAGAGTTGGGCTTGGTGGGAACATTCCTCCTAATTTTTTAAATACTAATTGCTGCTTCATTTAATAACCAATTTTGACGCTTTTTTCATGTTATTTGATGTTTCGTATAAAATTTCGATCAAAAATACACAAAGAAACATGCTATTCTTACATTTGAACTTTGAACATGTCACAAGCAAAAATATGAGCCTTTTTGAATAGGGAGGATCCTCCGACCAGACGACTGTTGTGTCTGGTCCGGGTAACTGCCCGATAATCATAATCATGTTGTACATGTTTTAATCGCACAGAGAACTATTATCGCGATACCGGAATTTCAATTTTAGTTTCTATGTGGCGTAATAGATGTCGCTGCAAACTACTTATCAAATTGTTTTCTCTTCATATAGGTGTGCCACGCTAACCCGTCGGAGCGGTCCCGTTTCATCCGTACAGTGTATGGGCTGCTGAACGCTACGAGTGCAGCCGTGCGCTATGAAGCGGCAGGGACACTCGTCACCTTGTCCAACGCTCCTGCAGCTATCAAAGTGAGTATTGATGACTTCTTATTAATTAAGCTTTTAATATAATAATAAATCTTTACTGTCAGGCAGTTAAGGCCCATAGACAAAATACACAAATAAAATAAAGAGTAAACTAATACATATTAAAAACCATGACTAGTAGCATAGTATCATACCGCATAGTAATCTGTAAAGCATATAATATGCAAAATTATAATCTATACACATGAAGTGACGGCGTCGTGTTACGCTGCAAGGTCCTTCCATTAAATCATCGTTAAACGATACCATTCGGCCAAAACTTTTCTTTGACGAAGTTCTCCAAATGAGGAGTCAGCGCCCGCACCACAAACGACTTAAAATGAGTGTTATGGCGTGATTCCAACTGCACGTCTCTCAGTCCAGTTTGTCGGCCAGGCTTGCTTTCAAGGATGTTATATCTTTCAGTAACCTGGTGGCATTAATGTGGTCAAACTTAACGAGGGGCCGCTAATGCAGCTCCTTTGTCACGAAAGCGGGCACTTCATCCGGGTCGTTGCTCTTCATCATTGTGATGATGTCTTGCAGATTTCTATGTCCGTCATCCCTCCGACGGGATCGCATCTGGTTAACTTTGTAGCTTAGCACTATCTCTTCCTCGTTGGAAATGGACTTGCAGATCTGCAGGATGCTGACCTCGTCAATGTAGGCAATGGCACCTTTGACGAATGCTAAGCTGTTAGCATTCGTCAAAGGTCATTTCATTCAGTCAGTCATTGGCTGTGAGTGCTTGAGTCATAGTGACGAAAATCGGGTAACGGCTACTGACGCGCAACACGCGAATATAAAATGCGTATTCGAGCTGCGTAAACACGTCCACAAGACCATAGCAAGTCCAATGATTCTCTTCGAGTCTTCAGTTACTGGTGCCACTTTCAAAGTTCCTCTGATGTTACTCATTTCTCACATGCAATCAGGATTTTTTACAGCGCAGTGTAACATTCTCATACCTATTACGATCTTTTATATTTTACCCTTTAATTTGATCGATAACAAACGAATTCCCATAATCCCCCCAGGCGGCAGCGGCTTGCTACATCGATCTGATCGTGAAGGAGAGCGACAACAACGTGAAGTTGATCGTGGTGGGGCGCCTGGCCGCGCTGCGCGAGGAGGGCGGCGATGCGGCCGCGCGCGCGCTGCCCGACCTCGCCATGGACGTGCTGCGCGTGCTGGCCTCGTCCGACCTCGACGTCAGGAAGCACACCTTGCAGCTAGGTAACTACACAACAAGCTGATCGGCTGCGCGAGGAGGGCGGCGACGCGGCCGCGCGCGCTGCCCGACCTCGCCATGGACGTGCTGCGCGTGCTGGCCTCGTCCGACCTCGACGTCAGGAAGCACACCTTGCAGCTAGGTAACTACACAACAAGCTGATCGGCTGCGCGAGGAGGGCGGCGACGCGGCCGCGCGCGCTGCCCGACCTCGCCATGGACGTGCTGCGCGTGCTGGCCTCGTCCGACCTCGACGTCAGGAAGCACACCTTGCAGCTAGGTAACTACACAACAAGCTGATCGGCTGCGCGAGGAGGGCGGCGACGCGGCCGCGCGCGCTGCCCGACCTCGCCATGGACGTGCTGCGCGTGCTGGCCTCGTCCGACCTCGACGTCAGGAAGCACACCTTGCAGCTAGGTAACTACACAACAAGCTGATCGGCTGCGCGAGGAGGGCGGCGACGCGGCCGCGCGCGCTGCCCGACCTCGCCATGGACGTGCTGCGCGTGCTGGCCTCGTCCGACCTCGACGTCAGGAAGCACACCTTGCAGCTAGGTAACTACACAACAAGCTGATCGGCTGCGCGAGGAGGGCGGCGACGCGGCCGCGCGCGCTGCCCGACCTCGCCATGGACGTGCTGCGCGTGCTGGCCTCGTCCGACCTCGACGTCAGGAAGCACACCTTGCAGCTAGGTAACTACACAACAAGCTGATCGGCTGCGCGAGGAGGGCGGCGACGCGGCCGCGCGCGCTGCCCGACCTCGCCATGGACGTGCTGCGCGTGCTGGCCTCGTCCGACCTCGACGTCAGGAAGCACACCTTGCAGCTAGGTAACTACACAACAAGCTGATCGGCTGCGCGAGGAGGGCGGCGACGCGGCCGCGCGCGCTGCCCGACCTCGCCATGGACGTGCTGCGCGTGCTGGCCTCGTCCGACCTCGACGTCAGGAAGCACACCTTGCAGCTAGGTAACTACACAACAAGCTGATCGGCTGCGCGAGGAGGGCGGCGACGCGGCCGCGCGCGCTGCCCGACCTCGCCATGGACGTGCTGCGCGTGCTGGCCTCGTCCGACCTCGACGTCAGGAAGCACACCTTGCAGCTAGGTAACTACACAACAAGCTGATCGGCTGCGCGAGGAGGGCGGCGACGCGGCCGCGCGCGCGCTGCCCGACCTCGCCATGGACGTGCTGCGCGTGCTGGCCTCGTCCGACCTCGACGTCAGGAAGCACACCTTGCAGCTAGGTAACTACACAACAAGCTGATCGGCTGCGCGAGGAGGGCGGCGACGCGGCCGCGCGCGCGCTGCCCGACCTCGCCATGGACGTGCTGCGCGTGCTGGCCTCGTCCGACCTCGACGTCAGGAAGCACACCTTGCAGCTAGGTAACTACACAACAAGCTGATCGGCTGCGCGAGGAGGGCGGCGACGCGGCCGCGCGCGCTGCCCGACCTCGCCATGGACGTGCTGCGCGTGCTGGCCTCGTCCGACCTCGACGTCAGGAAGCACACCTTGCAGCTAGGTAACTACACAACAAGCTGATCGGCTGCGCGAGGAGGGCGGCGACGCGGCCGCGCGCGCGCTGCCCGACCTCGCCATGGACGTGCTGCGCGTGCTGGCCTCGTCCGACCTCGACGTCAGGAAGCACACCTTGCAGCTAGGTAACTACACAACAAGCTGATCGGCTGCGCGAGGAGGGCGGCGACGCGGCCGCGCGCGCGCTGCCCGACCTCGCCATGGACGTGCTGCGCGTGCTGGCCTCGTCCGACCTCGACGTCAGGAAGCACACCTTGCAGCTAGGTAACTACACAACAAGCTGATCGGCCGCGCGCGCTGCCCGACCTCGCTATGGACGTGCTGCGCGTGCTGGCCGAGGAGGGCAGCGACGTGACAGTTTAGTTTTGCTTAGGCGAATTCACGACGGAGACCTTACATGCACATGCAAATGGTTTTCAAGTGATATGTATTGTTGATTACGTGACAACTGTCGTCATCACACAACCCGCAGTCGCTCACTCTCACTCTCCTGTCTGGTCTCATCTCTACTCCTCTCGTCTCTCTCACTCAAGACGTTCATATTCCCTATGCCGTAGGCTCCTTTTGACACCTTTACAGACAAAGAAGCTTATATCGTCTAACCTTTTCCCAAATATGTTCGGAATTGGCCCCTTCTACTTGAAGATCGTAATTCAGTTGAGTCCCAAAACCTTACCAAGCTCAACCTATTGAACACTTCTCGTAATAGATATAGTTTTTTTAACATCTTTAATCTCGCCTACAGCCCTAGAACTAGTTAGCTCCCGGCACGCTGAAGAGCTGGTCCAAGTGCTTCGCAAGGAAGCTGCCAGAGCCACATCAGCGGACCATGATGATGCCGCCAAGTACCGGCAGCTGCTTGTGAGAGCACTGCACAGGGCTGCACTTAAGGTTTGTTGATTTTTTACGCTGAGATAAATGTATCCCAAACAGCTGTAATATTTAGCTGATTACTATAATTTTGAACTGACACGAAGGTCGATTGCATCCAACAAACGTTGCTTTCTGAATCAACGTGTAGGCTTTTATACCTGTTATAGCAGCTGTCACTGTTTTCCCTATAAAAACATCAAAATAATGTGTGTAAAATTTGATAGTGTGAGTAAGTAACCCAATGTGCCTCACCGTCAACGATTGCATCACTGCACATCAGGTGGGATCGTAGTCAAGCACTGATACAAAGATATCAATGGAATAAAGTGCTCATTCGGGAATTTATTCTAATATTATACCTGGCTTTGAAGAAAGTATGAATGAAATGAAATGGTTCATGTGTGTAAGTTTACAAAAATTACGAGACGAGAGCCCTCTGTGATATACGAATGAATTTCGATAAATGTTTAAATTTGTTTTGAGCTGCTACAGTTGTAAGTATGTATTTTTTTTGATAGTTTTTTTTTTAGTTTTCAGGCATTTAAGGTTTTAAAGTGATTAAAACTTATTATCTTTAAAATAAATTTGAAAACTCGTGCAATTATTCCATTTGATGGATTGAAGTGTGTGCAATCGTTACTCGGTTACCTTGAGTTTTAGAGATAAATATAATCTCGTAACTTCACCTAAACTTAAAGATTTCAATATTTCTTAGAAAACTAAATCACATAATAGGCAGTTTCATCGCTCAATTTACTAAACTCAGTGGATTATAGGCTGCTCTCATTTAAATAAATTGTTCTTTTGGTGTTGTATATTTTTTTCCAACAATAAAAATTCTTGGTATACATCAGGTCACAACGAATTAAATTATTTCGCTGGTGCCATGAAAAGATAGAATCTCAAGCTGTAGTATTAGTATTTATTCGGAATATTAGGTAAGTAGCAGATAGGTCAAAGTTCCTTGGCATGCCCCTTATAAAAATGTCTGGCACGCTGCTGGCCTTACCCAAAGCGGGAGAAATTGTTTGATGATTTCCCACCTCAAACAAAAAAGGGGGAGTTCAAAGATTCGCTTTCAGTGGGAGTTATAAAAAACTGTCTTTAACCTTAAACCATCGCGAATTCTTGTCTGTGTCTTAATGTTCTGAAAGGCCGTAAAAAATATAAGAAAGAGTATCTGGTTTTGTCGTAGTTCCCTGAAGTGGCGGGCAGCGTGGCGCCCGCGCTGCTGGAGCTGCTCGGCGACGGCAGCGAGCCGGCCGCGCATGACGTCATGCTGTTCCTGCGCTCGGCGCTGCACACCTTCGTGGACCTGCGCGACCATATTTACCAGGTACGCCTACTGCCGCAAGGAAAAGGCGAATATGATACCTATATTAAATGTTGGCAAAATTTATCAATAATCACAAATTGTAGAGGAAGTGTCTCATTAAATATTTTACCCATCGGTCTGACACGGTGTCCTACGTAGGTCGTACTAACTAACTGCCACTTCAGCCGCAATTTATGTAAAATAAGCCACCGCTCCGCAAGAGTCCGCTCAAAAATATCAAACCAATCGATTGCGTCCGCTTCGCGTCGTTCGTCGCTGCACCGCACCCACGTGCGTCACGTAGGTCACCGCAATAGAGTATCAATTATTTGTTTCATCACGCTACTTCGCTTCGCGGTCACGTTCGCGTTAGATCGCCTATGTAAGTACGTAGGACACCGCGTGTCCTGTGACCTACTGGCGGAATCAGCTGATGATGCCGGTAAAAACGGAAATCAACCGAAGGTCCGGCGGACTTTTAGCCGAAAACAGATGCCAAAACTAGTTTTTTTTTTTGTCGAGACCGAAACCGAACCTTCGGTCGGTCACTATTTTCTACGAATTCTATGGCAAGACGTGATCTTAGAGTTCCACATACGTAAAGGTACTTCAGTGCTTCTGAATAATCTTATCTCTTCCCAGAAACTTCTAGAATCAGTGCCTGGCATCAGAGTGGGTAAGATAGCTCGCTCTGCGCTGTGGCTGCTGGCTCAGTTCGCCGACACGCCGGCGCGGGCCAAGGCGGCGCTACAAGCCTTGTCTTCTGTTATACCCTCGGCCGCGGGAGACGAGAAGGTGAGAATATTGTCACATTATCTTAGAGCGTAGAGAGGGTAAGATAGCTCGCTCTGCGCTGTGGCTGCTGGCTCAGTTCGCCTTAAATCATTGAGTACCGAGCATCCGAATCATATTGTCTGCAATTTAAAAATGGCCATTTAATATCCTGATTTATTATGATAAATAAATAAATGATATATTTTATATACATACTGCAGAATTGCCCTTTGACACAAAAAATACACAAGTGTTTTATTATGTGCTATTGAAAAAACCAACCAAATAGATTATTGATTACGATGACACCAAAGGTTTTAAAGTTGTAAAAATAAATTTCAACTTTATTTTCTTCTAAATAGAGTGTCTAAGCCGCTATGAGAACGCTCGCTTTATTCTAAGCAACTTTGCACAATTTCGTTGAACATTTTGGTCCATAATCTTTAAAGGTATATTTTTTTGTAGGAAGACAGTGAAACTGCGGCTGCTAAAGCCCAGGACACATCAGCACCACGACAGCTAGTCACCAGTGACGGCACCTACGCTTCACAGTCCGCGTTCAACTTGCCAGTGTAAGTATATATTGACTTGTAAGGCTAATTGATCTAAACGACATTTTTTCCAATATATTTCCGATGTAAGCAAGCTACACGTTCGATGTACGCAGCTACGCGAATTGTAAAAATTACGAAAACTTAAACTATGCAAAAGAAGTACATAGGATCATAGAAGATCACGGAAGACAAGGTTTTCTGTACAAAATTGTTACACACCATTATGGGAAAAGCGAGCGATTACGTGTATATTTTGTAAAGGAAGTAATCCTTCTTACTGCTATAATATTTTTGCCTTCCATAAAGAAAGGTTTCCTTATTGACCGAACTTGCTACATGTCTTGTGTACGAATTGTCACTTTATAAATAAAAAATAAACTAGGCCACAAACATTTCGGATCACTAATAAATAGTGCGATAGTCTTAAATAAATGAGATGAATTCGAGAAACTATAGTAGTGCGGCGCCCCGTGCGCGCCATCTGCTCCACCCCTTCCGCCTCGGCCTCAGCCCCTCCTCACACGAAGGTGCTCGTGTAGAATCCTGTGAATGTATGCTGAAAACATAATCTTTTTTTTTTTTTTTCCTCTTTCCTTCCATTTGCAATCGGTCGTCAGACCATAAGCGAATTAGTTGCTCAACAAGTGGCGTTGTGGTAGAGCGGCCAGTGCTGCTCCTCCCACTTATAGAAGGTGGTTTCTCTTCAGTCTTTTCACCACCGCAGTCGGGTTTAACAGCTCAGCAACTAGTGGGTTCGGATGCAAGGACATGCGTTCCTTGTGTTGCTTTTTATATCGCTCGATTTCAGAGGTCGCTGATGGCATATTTAAATAGTTGTGGATTTCGTCGTTCCTAGCATACCAAGGAGCATTAACTATTGCTCTTAAGATGCTATTTTGAATTCTTTGCAGGCAGAGTATGTTGGATTTACTGGCTACGCCCCACAGCTGGATCCCGTATGTCCATATTGGCTTCAGAACTGAGTTGTAGATAAGTAGTTTATTGTCCACAGAGAGTACAGAGTTTCTTCCCATTAGCCAATATAGGTTACGAAACTTGTGGTTTATCTCGTCTCTTTTATTTTTGATGTAATGCTTCCATGTTAGCCGCCTATCTAAATGGAAGCCAAGATATTTCACACAATCTGCGTGTGGAAGGATATCTGTTCCTAGTCTCACAGAAGGGGTGTTTCCTTGTCTAAGCGTAAACGTGATGTGTTTAGACTTAGTAGCGCTGGCGCGTATCCGCCACTTACAGAGCCATTTGTGCGTCTCATCAAGCTGTTTCTGTAATATTTTGCTAGCTACTTCAGGGTTGTGGTCAACAGATAAGTATGCTATATCATCAGCGTAGGTTGCTACAGTTATACCATCAATTGTGGGCAGATCCGATGTAAATATATTATACAGCACTGGGCCAAGAACTGATCCCTGTGGTACTCCAGCTTCCACTACAAACAATCTTGATCGTGCTTCGCCTTGTTTCACTTGAAAGAAATGATCAGCTAAATATGACTGGATGAGTAAAAACATAGAGTGGGGAAGCTTTTCCTTTACTTTACATAGTAATCCTTTGTGCCAGACACGGTCAAAAGCTTGCTGTACATCAAGAAATGCCCCTGAGCAATACTTTTTGCATTCAAGAGCTTGTCTGCCTGTTTGGTACACGCGATGAACCTGTTCCGTTGTTGAGTGTGATTTCCGGAAGCCAAATTGGTGAGACGGGACAACATCATTATCGTCTATGCATGTTTTCAGCCGGTTTAGAAATATTCTTTCCCACAGTTTGGAGAGTACAGGCGTTAAGCTTATAGGGCGATAGGATGACGCTTCATGTTCGGGTTTACCTAATTTGTGGATCATGACAACTTGAGATATTTACCAAAGATCAGGAAAGTGAGAAGTTCGGAAGATTGCGTTAAACAAATTTGCTAAGAAAGCAATGAACTGGGAAGATTCTTAAGTATAGCCGGCGTTATCAGGTCAAATCCCGGGGCTTTTAAAATCCAGAAGTCTAATTTCTCTTACTATTTCCTTAGGTGATGTTGGTTTAATTGGCAGACAAAATCTTGGACCAATCTTCATCTGACTATCGAACATTTTCTCGTGCAAACTACATGGTTTGCTCGAGGACATGTTCAACTCGATGTCCCCTGCGCAATTTTGGACCATTTCCTGGCCTATAGGTGTTTATAGCGGCGGGGCGGGGGGTTTATATTATCAGCGTCACGAAGTTATCGCGGGAATCTCCGGTAGTGTTGTTGAAAAGCTCGAGACTCCGAGCCTTTTTGCGTCATATTGCGTACAAGGTAGTGTTTGCGACTGGGTACTCCATCTCGTTTAGCTCTTCAATCGGGTACTGGAGAAGTGTAAAGTTTACACAGCTATTGTAATCTTAATTCTTATTCATCTTACATGTATATACACATGCGAGCTTATTACGATCTATACTGTCAGTTTGATATCGTTGTCATCGCTAACTGTTGGTTTGGAAGAAATTTTGTACCTAGATAACCTGTGCCCAGGATTAACTCCAAAGTATCACAATATGTGATACTTTTATCCTGGAGGTATGTCCTTAATTTCCGACATCCACGCGGGCGACACAGCCGGTAGAAGCTAGTAGATTGATGATTTTATGTGAATACAGTAGCAACACAACGAGCACCAACTCAGGGCCTGGTCTGTGGGCAGCCCTGGGCGAGGGCGAGTCGTTCACGGCGGCGTGCGCCTGCTCCGCGCTGTGCAAGCTGGCGCTCAAGCTCGACAAGCGGGACGCCACCGCCGCCATACACCTGGCCGCCACGCTGCTGGCCTACCATAAACAGAATGCTGGTGAGTACGAGCTGTGTGCATACGTTCTAGCCTTGGTCTCTGTTTAGCACTGGACTGGGTGAGTCCATCGTGCCTTTCCGCCAGCTTCTTGCTTCGATCCTTTGCACCTGCTCCGCGCTGTACAAGCTGACGCTGAAGAGTGAAGAGTACCTTCCGGAAATGCACGACGGATGTTTGGTGCGCTTAGATTTTAGTTTTAACTAGACTAATTTCCTAAGATGCCCAATTTCTACATAAAGGCCGTTTAAATTTTTATTTATTTATTAGCTGACATGTAAAACACTACATATTAGGCATGCATTAAAAATTTATGATAAAGTACCAAGACATTCACCCTTTACATATAAAGACCAAACGGCGAGGAAATTGATGATGAAATTATTGAATATGTTACCATGATATATATCGGCGAAATAATTTACTAAGATTTATCAAGTTAATGGCCAGTCTAAAATTCACAAAAAAGTCGTCATAATTGGAAACTGGCCGGAAACAAGTCACAATTTAAAATTATGACGTGAATGTCATGTGAAGAAGCTAAAATGGAGTTTTTCCGCATGCAAACAGGCTAAGTCTGCAGACGGAGCGGATGCGGTATTACAACTTGATAGAAAAAACAGACTCATCATCATCATCTTCCTGCTCGTGTTCCGTCTTATTTGGGTACGGCACAACACGCGAAAAAACAGACTATTTCACCCTAAATGTTTTCTTCTTAGGCACCAGCGGAGCCACATCGGGTCTAACGGCTGACGACCTGGAGCACGGTGCCATGTGCGTGCTGGCCGGGAGCTCTCGGCCCGACATCGTTCGTAACGCACTGCTTGTCGGCTCAAGTGAGGCACTGTCTGCACTGCTGGCTTTGCCTGACCGTGCTGCCAACCTTCTGGATGAGGCAGATAAGGTGAGTTTGGAAACATGACATCGAAATATGGTCCCCAAAATCTCGACACTAAAACTGGAGCAGACCAACTTGACCACATGGTAACCCGAGCCTTGTTTAATTTTTTCGTGTAGAAAATCCTCATAGATGTGCCCTGGGCTAAGCGTTGTGGTCAGTCCACAACGCTGTCAGTCAAAACCAGCTCACTGTTGCGTCGGCGCTGTGGGCGCATCCGCGGCCGTGGGACTCGATCAGTAGTAGGGAGTCAAGTATTAACTCACATATAGCCGAATCTCACTTTTAGAGGTATAGGTGAGTTTCTCTTCGACCCCGTCAAAACCCGGACTCTTTAAGACATATTATTTTCTATTGCCCACAGGATCGTGAAACTAAGCATAAAGACAACAAAGTGGAAGTGGAAACTGGTATTATCTTCGCTCAGCTAGCTGGCAACACTGCTGCCAGCACGCATCACGATATGTTCGAGTTGTCGCTTACCAAGGCACTTCAAGGTACGAACTAATTTGTGTCGTATATTCGTAGAAATAAGGTTCAATATTTTAGCACTACATTCACACAACTAGCTGGCAACACTGCTGCCAGCGCACATCACGGTTGTTCAATTTGTCGCTCATTAAAGCTTTGCAAAGTAGGAGCTATTTATTATCTTGTGTTAATGTGAATAGGGTTCATTATTTTATGCGAATATAGAACTTTCAAACATGATTGATGTATACTATTTCTTGAAATGAAAGACACTGAATAATAAATATTGATGCAATAGTTACGATCAAACACGTTTTGCTATCTAGCTGTATACATACACGTTTTGCTATGTAGCTATACTGGATGTATACATGTACTCACATTCAGACAGCAAACTGGGTGCTTTCGTACTCATTAGCATATCATTTAGTACTTAATTTAACAGCATAGCAATCCAATACCGCTTCGCCTCAAGGAGATATTAGCCGCCTCAAGGAAACATCAGCAAATCCGTAGTCGCCCAAGCAACAAAAAGGGGGTTTTATAATTTATCTGGAACCACAATTTTTTTAGGACTATAATAAGCGGAATAGTAAGCCTCATAACAACGGAAAAGAGCCCAATTTATAGGCGTACTCTTTCTTCTTAGATACCCTTACCCTCGGTTTCTGATTTAAGCATTCAAAGTTGAGAATTACTCAAACTCTACTTTGCCCTGAAAACCTGTCAAAATTTGGCAGTTAAGAATGGTTTGAGACGTTCTTAAGTCAAAATACTCAATTCAGAAATCCACCCTTTGTGGACTTCGGGATTCCGATCCCGATTTCCGGCCACCGTAGGCGCGGGCTTGCGGACGGCGAGCAATGGGTGGCTTGCCGTCCGACCGTCCGGTAACCGTCCGGACCAAGCCCAAGTTGTCAACGGCGCGTGCTGTTCCACGCGCGCCTCAAGGAGATGTCAGCAACTGTAGGGGCCCAGCAGGGTCGAAGCCTACTGGGGCCAAGGGTCTGATTCTGAAAGGAAGACTCGGCCCTGGTACGAAAGGCAACGAAGGAACAGGAGTGGGTTTTTAGTCAGTAAAAGTCTGACACTATCTCCCGCCCCGCCCAAGAACGGGGGATGTCATAAGATGATTTTCCCACCGGAAAAAAAAAAACCCTTTGTGGACTTGGTGACTTCTACTTCGACCAATAGTATCCCTATAGTTGGACTACGCAGAACTTTTCCCCAACAGAACCATACACGACCCTAATGTACTCCGTACTTCTATTACAAGCTTTTGCAAGAACAGTTAAAATTTGTAAATGGCGACACTGAATATTGTAAAAAAAAATTATATATTTAATAAAAAAAAAGGTTTCTCTTAGTTAATTTTCTTTAATAATTTACTGTCTACAGTCTCATATAACAATAAGATGCTTTCGCTTGGCAAACGTATATTTTCGCTGGAGTTTGCTATGGTTTAATTCTAAATATTTAGGCGCTTCTTGAAAATAGCGTATTTAATAAATTGCATTTAAAAAAAATATTGCTTTCAATAAGGCATACAACGAAAAATTGCTAATATTTTCTAGCTTACTTTCTGAAAACCATTACAAAATCGTTATTTAGGTACTTGGTTTCGAAATGGTTTGCATTAGAACCATGGCATCGCCATATTTTTTGGAATACAAAATAAAATGTCCACGAGAAGACTACAATAGTATTTGTGAGATCATTAAAATCAATTGTATTCTTATACGGGACTTCATGAAAACAATTCGGATAGTAATTATGTTACACGGAACCCTTATAGACGCGTTAAGATTGTAATAACTTTCATTTTCCTCAATTTCACAACAGTTCCTCAATAAAACCAAATACACTTTTACTCTTGGAATAAGCCATTATAGAACTAATTTACTTATAATGAATCCACATAGCGAATTTATAAACTCGTATAAGTTCAAGTAACTAACACAAATGGAATGATACGAATGAAATGAATGATATGGAATGATATGATGGAATGATTTGATACTTTTATAAGCATACCTTACTTATAATGAATTTATAATGATTCTTGTAAGCAATTACAAGTATAGCTTATTCAAGAGCACGAGCAGAGCACGTATTTTCAAGCGTGGTTACAGTTTTGCAATACTTTTATAGAACATCTTAGCTTAAACTGTGCTGTTAAATTAGTCCCATAGACGATAATAAGTTAACGTTTAAGAAAATATGTACAACAAGGTCATACAGACCCCGTCCATGGTATTATAAGCATGGCAGCAAATTCTAGAACCACTAAAAGATCGTTATTAGTGTTGCTGGCTTACAAAGCGTACACTATAGAAAATTGCTTGGGCGCCCAACAAGGTCGAAGCCTACTGGGGCATGGGTTGTGCGAAAGAGAATTCCGGGGTCCTGGAATGAAGGCAAAGAAGGAACATAGGAGTAGGTTTTAGTCAGTAAAAGTCTGACATTTGCCGCCCTAAAGCGAGAGAAATCATACCCACCTAAAAAAAAATACCACTTCGGAAAATATTCAGTTGTCAGTATTTCTTAGAAATGTTTCGATGAAAGTGTCTGATAAGGAACGAATACTAATCCAATACGTTTGATCGTGCAGGTCGCAGCACAGGCGTGAGTGAAGAGCGCGGCAAGCTGTCGAAGGTGACGCAGCTGACGGGCTTCTCGGACCCCGTGTACGCCGAGGCTATCGTCGCCGTCAACCAGTACGACATCGTGCTCGACGTGCTCGTGGTCAACCAGACGGGTGAGTTGTTACCTATCCGTCAAACATGACAGATTGATGAATATAACAATATTTTGAAGTAGTTTATACGGTTTTTCAACCTAAAAAGCAAAGGTCTTTAAACTTTTGAAAAGTCTTAGTTCTTTACATATTTTGCCAGTTCCATTTTCTAGCTGAAAGTTTGTGTTTCCCAAAGAAAATGCAATAAAATTTTGTGACTTATGGAGCTTGACTGAACTCGCGAAGGTTCTTCTTGAAGCCTCTTTTCGTCCGTAGTTACCACTCTTTTTGGTCCCATTTGCCATCAGTTCTGCGAGTCCTGTCTACTACTATATATTTCCTAAACATTCTCATTTCTAATTAAGATTTTCCCATGGACCGTGCACCGAACCAATGTTTCGATCCTGAAAGAACTCAATATCAAAGATAAATTATCGTCGTCTGCAAATACGAATCCTCAAGTTCTTTGGGCTTGTATCTCGTAACGAGGACTCGATGGAACGATTAGTGCTGCAAGGAAAAATTGAGAACAAAAGATCACGTGGAGCGTCCACGAGATCTTAACACGTATGACGGAACTTATCAAATCTGTGACACACTGCAGCATTTTTATTATTATTATTATTGAATCACAAAAGTGTAAATTAGATTACGTATTGAATTTCTGAGGACATCGAACATTGTGCTGAGCTCCTGCGTAGTCTCCATGTAACCATGACTACTATGTCGTTGGCAAATCGAAGGTGAGAGATGTACCCGACATTAATGCCTAGTCCACTCCAGTCCAGAACCTTGCAGACATCCTTCATTGCGACAGTGAATAGTTTCGGAGAAATGACATCTCCCTGCCTCACACCCCGCTGCAGGATCTTAGGTTTGGAGGTCTGGTCCTGAAGTTGGACTAACATAGTGGCGTTTTCGTATAAACACTTCAGCACTTTGATGTCCGATAGTCAATCTGGTACCGTTGGAGAGACTGCAGCACAGCCCAAGTCTCGATCGAATCAAAAGCTTTCCCGTAGTCTACAAACGCTAAGCAGCGAGGCAGATTATACCCCTCGGTCTTCTGTATAACCTGCCGTAGCGTATGTATGTGGTCTATAGTGCTGAAGCCTTTTCGAAATCAGCCTTGTTCGGGAGGCTGGAAGTCGTCGAACTTGCACGCGACACGGTTCGTGATGACTCTGGAAAACAGCTTGTAGACTTTGCTCAGAAGTGAGATAGGTCTGTAATTTTTAAGCAGGTTATTGTCGCCCTTCTTCAAGAAGTGAAACAACTCTGCTCCATGCCTGTGGTGTTTTCCCCTCGAGTATAACGGAATCAAACAGCTTCTGAAGGGCCTTGAGGATCGGTTTTCCACCCGCCCTCTAGAGTTCGGCAAAAATTCCGCCATCTTCCGACGCCTTGTTATTTTTAAGCGGCTTCAGAGCCATCCTAATGTCGTAGAGATTGACCGTCTTGGATATCTTCGGTTTAGTGTTAAGTCAATCTAGCTCTTGGGTCGTTTGCTAGATTCGCAGTGGGTTTGGTGATTGACGTGTTCAACTGTCCATAAAATTATATACGATTTTGAAGTTCGGGCTGAAAGCTCTCGGAGTTTTGAATTTGGATCAGTACTAGACGGAGCGTAGACCTCATCAGCCGAGTTTTTCAAGCTTGATATTGATTCAATGTGCCTCTTACCTCGCAGTGATCACTTACGGTTTTCACCGCATTGATCACAGAGACATCATTGCTTCATCGTCAACATGATTAAGTTGAATCTCATTTTTAGCTGCACCATTAGGGCTTTTCCAGGTCCACTTCCTATACTCACGCTTTTTGAAGAAGGAGATTCATGTAGAGGCCCTCCTTAGTCGTCTGTCCGATAGGATTTCGATAGATAACTTTGAGTTATTTTGTGAGCCTCATTGTGAAGGGCTACGTGTTATGACGTCATAGGATAGTGAGTAATGTGTTGTGGTCCCGCAGACGACACGCTGCAGAACTGCACGGTGGAGCTGGCGACGCTGGGCGACCTGCGGCTGGTGGAGCGCCCCGCCGCCGTGGTGCTGGCGCCGCGCGACTACGCCACCATCAAGGCGCACGTCAAGGTGGCCTCCACTGAGAACGGCATCATCTTCGGCAACATCGGTGAGTATGACTTTTATTTTTATTTTATTTTATTTATTAGGGAAAACTAACAATTACACACTTTATATGATTAACAAAAGCTTATAATCTAGGTACTTATGTGCATAACTAACTACGTCATCCACGTGTTACGAATTTAAAATTGTTTGTGAAGACAATGAGTACAACATATACCTAAATACTGATTAATCATGCAAATTAACAAATTTTATTCTTATACATATTACTAAAATTCAAATATTAAAGAATACAGCTAATTATCTGATTATGAGAATGCAGTTAATTTTCTGCGTTTTCTATCATTTTAAGTAAATCAATACGAATTTTGTTTGCTGACAAAGAAAACAAATCTAAATCCGAGAACAGGTCGTTATAATTTTTTGCTAAACGTCGTAGAGGCGCGCGTACACCCGCGTTAGTGCGACAAGACGACACTGCAAATAGCGGGCACCCGCGCACCCCACGGCGCATGACAGTTCTAGGTACTATATAGCATAATTTATTTGTTAACTCTGAGCAATCATATTTGTTATTACACAGGTCATAGAGAAATTTTGTTTCCAGAAATATGCGTCTATTACTTAAAGTAGTAAGTTTATAATGTTTCAATAAATCAACGTACGATGCCTTCTTTCGGAAGCAACGATAATGTGTGGCTTTGAGGAATTTATGTTGAACGATTTCAAGACTGTCTATGTATTTCTTGTACAGGGGGTTCCATATCATTGCAGCATACTCCAACTGTGACCTTACTAAAGATTTGTATAAATGAATATACGTACGAGTACGCTTAAAATCTGTCATGCATCTCATCACAAATCCATACATGCGAAACGCGTTACTAATAATGTTGTCAATATGTTGATCCAGGTGAAGTTTACTATCCAGAAGTACCCTAAGGTCCCTGATTACAGTAACTCTATTCAATGAGGTGTTATTTAGGTTGTAAGTGTGAGTTATAATATTTTTATTTTTGGTGAATGATAAAGATGAGCACTTTAGGATGTTTAATTTTAACTTATTTTTAATGCAGTATGCCGAGAATCTATCCAAATCATCTTGAAATAACATACAATCAGTCTTATTTTGAATGTGTCTAAAAATTTTAAGATCATCAGCATATAGTAGAAATTTTGAATATTGAAAACATTGATTCATGTCATTAATAAAAAGAATAAATAGGAGAGGGCCTAAAATTGATCCCTGGGGTACCCCGGAAGTGACATGTATGGATCTGGACTCAAAGCCTTTAATGACAACTTTTTGAGTTCTATTAGTGACGTATGATGCAAACCAGCGCAACAAATCACCACGTATACCATTGAAAGCTATTTTTGTCAGAAGCAGTTCATGATCCACCTTGTCAAAAGCTTTCTGGAAATCAGTATAAACAGCGTCTACTTGCAACTGGTGGTCCATATTATTGAACAAGAAATCTGTGAAAACCAAAAGATTTGTGACTGTGGACCTTTTTTGAACAAAACCATGTTGCTGCTTAATAATCGAGTTGTGTAACAAAGGATAGAGCTCGTCGTGAACCAATCTTTCAAAAAGCTTTGGCAAGGCTGACAAAATGGAGATCGGACGATAGTTCTCAATGCTTAGTTTTGAACCTGATTTATGAACGGGCGTTATATTAGCACTTTTCCATATTTCAGGAAATGAGCCTTCTGAAATACATTTATTATATATGATATGTAGGGGTGTACATATAATGTCTGCAGTTTTTATAAGATAATGCGGTGGTATACCATCGGGCCCTGGGCCCTTTGTAGTATCTAGCGATTTTAATGCTTTAAGAATTTTTTCATAACTAAATTGAACACTATTGATAAGAATACAATTTTCACTGTACTCCAGCGGAGGTAACCAATTATTTATATCAAAGGTAGAACATTCATAAACAGAATGAAAAAAATCTGAGAATAAATTACAAATCTCTGTGGAATTACTCGAGCTCCGATTTTTATAAGACATTGTTGAAGGTATGCTAGTATCTGCTTTTCGATTAGAGATATAACTCCATAAGTATTTAACATCTTTATTAATATTTTCTTCGACCGAATCAATATACTTATTATAACAGATTTTACACTCTACTTGAAATCTATGCCTTAAGAAAGAAAATTGTTCATAGTCTGAAATGTTACCATATACTTTCCACTTTATCCAAGCTCTATTCTTGTTCTTGAAAATACGAATTAAGGACCTGGAGAACCAAACGGGGAATTTTGACGAGCGCGCGGATGCTTTAGGTGTATGGTCTTTTATAGTTCGGTAAATAATATCATAAAAAGTATTTACAGAATCATCAGCTGACATATGGTCCAGAGCACTGCCCCAATCTATTTTGCTCAAGTCCTGGTTAATTAATTCGTAGTCAGCTTTATAGAAATTATATTTTGATATCTTCGCTCGGGTAAATGTTAATTCAGATTTATAACAAAAAGTAGAACAAAAAGGGGGGTGATAATTATCTATTGGTAGTAATATCGAGGATGGTAGGCATACGTGGCAAACATTATTACTAATTATTAGATCCAGAATACGACCTTTAGTATTTTTCAAGTTATTAAATTGGAAAGCATTGAGTATTGACATAAAATTAGTTAAATGTCTAGAAATGGGCGAGCTGACTTGACAATATAGAGCCTCAGGCGTGTCGTTTTCCCTAGGTAGCCACTCAATATTAGGTAGGTTATAATCGCCAAATAAATAAAATTTATTGGAACCTAACTCGTCTAGTGTGCTAAGAAGACTTTCGAAGTGGACGAGATAGGTTTCTTCAGAGGAATTCGGTGGAATGTATGTAGCACCAATGTAATATTTGTCGTTACCGTGACCTGGGATTTGTAAAAGTACGTGTTCAATATAGGGCTTTGTAGAACATGGCACGCATATGGCATTCAGCTTTTTACGAACAGCTACGAGAACTCCGCCACCTTCTTTTTTATTTGTAGCAATGCGATTACGATCGCATCTAAAGACCACATAACGTTCATCAATATATTCGTGATCAAATATGTGTGGAGTGAGCCAGGTCTCAATTAGAATAATTATATCATAACAATTGCTTAAAATATTCATATATAAGATATTCACTTGAGACTAGAGACTTGCAACTGTGAAGCGACATATTCCGACTCGCACTCGCAGCGCACTTGAGGTGGCGCTAGGACAAGTGTGCCGCCGTGTCACTCGCCATACGATTACTTTAATCTGTGCTATTCTATACGCTATCTTTATAGCATATATGGCCTTAGCTGCTAAACCGATCTAAATGTAACATAAACAAAGCCACATAAAAATGTTGATATGGTGTCTTCTCCAGGATGGACCTGGAGAAGACACCATATCAACATTTCACGCAGACAGAACTATATTTGTTTGGATGGAATCTTGCAACTCAATTTTGAAGCAGATATCTTTAACCGATTAAGCTGAGATTTTGTGTACACATTTAGTTTGGATGACAATAACTACGTGACGTCATTCTAAATTAAAAGATTGTTTTAAAAAAAGTATGTTATGCTTTTAATTTATTTTAATATATGTCTGAATACTGAAACTATTTTTCTACAAAATTTCTGTTGTCTCAAAACTCTCTTTGATTAAGTTACCGCTTTGCGGCTTATCAAAGGTAATATATTGGCGATGGAAACAGCCTTCTCATCTGACAAAGCCATATAAGTGTTATGGTACACCTACATGTATGTAAATCGACATTTGTTCCGCAGTGTACGAGGTGTCGGGCGCGTCGATGGACCGCGGCGTCGTGGTCCTCAACGACATCCACATCGACATCGTGGACTACATCCAGCCCGCCGTCTGCACCGACGCAGACTTCAGGCAGATGTGGGCCGAGTTCGAGTGGGAGAACAAGGTAACGTTTTGGTGTAGGCAAAGACTAAAACCTTCTCTGAGGACATTGAAAAATAGTTCCGATAAACAATGGGATGACACGGACATACTCATGAAATAGAAAAACATGGCACATATCAGACATGTATAGTTCCGACTTAATCGCACTGTAAAAATAACTGCATAACACTTAATAATATAGCCGCTGTATCACCATTGCCATTTTCCGTCTCCTTTTGAATCTTATAATAATTTAATAAGCGCAGTGAAATGATGGAACCTCCATAAATCTAGCTAGAATTCTTCTGCTCCTCGATGCTAATATTAGTGTGTTTCTCACAGGTGTCCGTGAACACGAACATTACAGATCTGCGCGAGTACTTACAACACCTACTGTCTTCTACCAACATGAAGTGTCTCACTCCTGAAAAGGTAATATTTTGTTTTATGATATAAACTAGTGCTTGACTGCAATTCCACCTGATGGTTAGCAGTGATGCAATCATTGATGAATCAATCTTTGATCAATTTTGAACTATTCTTTAAGTTTGAGGATTCAGTTTCTTAAACGGAAAGGGGAATCACAATGGATACCTTTGCGTCCGTCAGGATGCCTGTCACAAAAGATTTGATTAAAGAAGTGTATCCTGGGATTCAAAAATTTGGAATTGTAGTTGTAGGACCCAGGGCCTTTGTGTGCTAACCCGAATCAGCTTCGTCGACTTGAGCAGTTCTTTTGTAAGTTGTGGACTCACCTGATGATAAATGAATACCACAAAGTCAAATGAAATGAGATTTTTGTTTTGTGGCGTTTAGATATATATATTAGATACCTGAAACGTCTGTAGTTCCTCTAGATACTTCAATTTACCCTTTATAGACCTGCAACATCTCGAAGATCAAGGCTCAAGTTGCATGGGATAAAAACATCAAAATCAATCAGTGTCGATCTCAACGATACTTATGCCATTTATTATATCCATCTACATACATAAAAATGAATGGCTAAACGCGCTGCTAAGTGCAAATCTCGAGAATGATTGGACCAATTCAGAAGTACTTATTTTTTCAACTATTTGTTGAAGTCTCAGGAGGGCTTTTATGAAGAGAAAATAAGAAAATTGCTCGGAAAACCGTATAAAATACTTTTTTTTTTGTTACATTTAAACTGTTACTAGCTTTAGTCAGCACTTGGATTGGCGGTCAATATTAGGGATAGCGGTTAATATTAGGGTTAGCTGTCAATATTAGGGTTAGCTGTCAATATTAGTGTCTTTTGCTGTCAATATTAGGGTTAGCGGTCAATATTAGAGTTAATTGTCAATATTAGGGTTAACTGTCAATAATAGGGTTAGCTGTCAATTTTAGGATTAGCTATCAATATTAGAGTTAGCGTCCATCTTCGTCTTTCCCACTCCATCACTTTTTTTGTCTGAACTCAGCAATGCGGTTCTAATATCGTTGTTTTCGTCGACTAGGCATTATCAGGGCAATGCGGCTTCATGGCCGCGAACCTGTACGCGCGCTCCATCTTCGGAGAGGACGCGCTCGCCAACCTCAGCATCGAGACTCCGCTGCACAAGCCCAACTCGCCCGTCGTCGGACACGTGCGGATACGGGCCAAGAGCCAGGTATGTTGGGAACATTATCAGGGCAAAGCGGCTACGGTGCGGAGCGGAAGGAGTGTCAGACTTTTAACCATTAAAACCCACCTGTTCTTCAGGTGCCCTCTGTGTACAAGGATCGCTGCAACTGATCCAAACAATCTCGCAATGTTATTTAGCCTAATTGCTCACTTATATCCCGCGCTGGCCCCGCGCATGGATTATAGCCTATTCCCTCTCCTAAAGAGGAGGCTTGAATCCCTACAATGGGAACATTATAAGGCCGATTATGCTACGTTTTGCTCACTGATACCCTCTCTGCACTCAGGGCATGGCACTGTCCCTGGGCGACAAGATCAACATGATGCAGAAGGCTCCGCAGCAGAAGCCGCAAGCCAACACCATCGCCGCCGCGTAAGATATCACCATAATATATGTATACTGACTATCTAACAACTACACTGTGTGACACGAATTTAGACCTAAACGTTACTAGTATTAAAGGGTGTTCAGTCGCGGACGAAAAATGTTTAAGGTGTAAAATTGCTTGCATGTTTTTGTTGCATATGGTTTTGAAAAGAAATACAGCGTGGGTTATTCTACTTTAGTATGAAAATGATTAGTTATTGACTGACAATAAGTTCATAAAAAAAAAAACTTGTCTTGTATTACAATACAGTGGCAATAACTTCACTGAAGAAAGAATATTGGGGTTACTTAGGGTTACACCTTATTGTGCATAATAGGAGAAGGAATCGAATTAGAAATCTGATAAACATGCTTTGTCCGGGACAATACGCGAGATTAAACCTTGTCTTGTAGTAATTAAAGTCGTCATTCCAATTAGCATCTTACGCATCCTATATCCCAGTTCGGAAGATGTTTAAAATTAGAATTGCTGAAGTAGAGGCTACTACTAAATTCTGCCTTAGTGTTATAGTTATAAAGATTGTTTTAGAATACATTGTAGCTTCGCAAGGAAATTATTTTAGTAATCAAGTGATTTCGCTAGCTCATGAAATGATCAGGTACGATATTATCAGAAATCGTTTTTATTAATTTTGAAATCTCGTCTTTCAGATTTGTCGGGTATCAACTTATTTTCAATCAAAATCGTTTGAACTAGGTTGATATATTATAATTAAATTCTTGGAAACTAACCGCATTTGTGTTTGAGTTATTTTATAAGCCGTTTCATTTATGTTACTTACTGAAACTTTTATGTTTTATGTAGGCGAGGCCTGGCAAACGCCGGGATTAGTAACGCCAGGCAGAAGAAGAAGACTTAAACCTGGGTTAATTTAGGTTATGTCGAGTCTTCGCCCCTCCAGCTGGCTAGCTCACGCTTGACACGACACATATCACTGATTTAGTCCAATACTTATACAAGAGACAGGACAAAACTTGTGGCATGTGTTTTGTCACAGTCCTGTATTAGTCTGCCAAAATTATGTCTAAGTTAATTTGACCATATCAATGGATAGACAATATTTTAATGAAATCTGAAATCCACATTTTAATTTTGACTTCATTTCTTTCGAATAATGCTATTATTTGTATAATGGTACCTATAGATTTGCCCGATTTCGTCGATCGAAAAAATTCTGATTGATGAATCCGATTTCGATTTTCTATAATAGTGTCGTCTTCTGTCGAGAAAGATAGATATCGATAAAAGCGGGTAAGTGTACAGGCAACTTTAGATTTTTTAAATTTTATTTGTTTATGTATCTTAATTTGTATGTATTTCAATGCAAAGCATTGTAGAAAATAATTATTGAATATTAAGTGTCATTCTTTGTGTAGTTGTTAGTTAGTTTTTTTTATATTACGCTATTTAGTTTTTAACGACCATTTATTATTATAGATTTATTGTATTGAATATAACATTTAACAATTATATATGTAATACTTTTATTTTATACCCGTAGCATCCTATTTCAAAGCTACTCACAAGATCTTTATAGATTTTTATTTACAGAGACATTATCAAATGTCTGTCTATTAAATTATTTGACGATCCCTAATGTCTTACTGATTGAACTGTTACAGTATTCCATCGATACTGTAGATTATTCAAAATTGACGAATTCTTAAACTACCTCTTATTGACTAGTATTCTAGTGGTTATAGTTATAGTATTATAACCATATTAATTTAAGGGTTTTATAGTGGCTAGTAATGTATTTAGAAGTCGATACAATGTTTATGTAGTGCGTAACTTAAATAAAATATAACTCGTATGATATCATCAATAAAGAAATTTAACTCAATAAAAGATAATTAATTCACTGTAGTAAAAAAAAAGTAAAACCGAATTACTATGAGTAATCTCATTAATATATGAAAACCTCATGTCGCGGTGTTTATTATCGAACTCCTCTGAAACGGCTTGACCAATTTTTATGATTTCTTTTTGTGTATTATAAGTTAGTCTGAGATAAGGTCGTAGGCTATTTTTTACCCTCTAGTAGGTATAATATGCAGTCGACACCACCAAGATTTAACCAAATATACAACTTCTTAAGGGCCTGTGCACACGACGTTTTTTAAACGACGCGCCGTTGACGCACGTTTTAGAAACGTGCGTCGACGGCGCGCTTTTATCCTATTAAAGGTCTACAGGTTGCGTCTGACTCACGTGCGTATCGTGTCTGTATCGCTAAAAACGCGCGACAACGGCGCATTTAAAAAACGTGGTGTGCACAGGCAGCGCTGTCTCGCTGACGTCACAGGAATATTAATAGTCTCAAGCACTTACATCACTCTATTATCGCTTAAAAAGTATCGAGAATTTACGTCAACTGGGTATCGATACAGTATCCATTTTCAAGTGAGGTGACAGTCTTAAAGAGTAAAATGGAAAGGAAACATTGAACCTGGGTAGGCAGCAGAAGACTCGTTATCTGCATATATTTTTCAGACCAGACTCATGCACGAGTTGCCTGGCTTTTAGCCAAGTATGCTAGATTGGTTTGCAGACTAAACAAATGCTATTTATTTTCACTGCCAGATGTGTATTCTCAACGGAGTTCCATCCATCTTCACGCCCGGGTGTCGCCACTGTGTGGACCGCCCGGAGGACACGGTGGAGCATACGGTGGAGGTGTGCCCCGCTTGGGCAGAGCAACGCCGTGTCCTCGTGGGGGTAATTGGCGGCGGCGATCTCTCGCGCCGGGCCTTGGTACAGGCCATGGTCCGGGGCGAGGAGGAGTGGCAGGCGGTCGCCTCCTTCTGCGAAGCAGTAATGCTTGCAAAGGAGGCGGCCGATCGCGTGAGGCAGCGGTCCTCACGCCCCAACCGCCGCCGGGATTCCGATCCCGATTTCCGGCCACCGTAGGCGCGGGCTTGCGGACGGCGAGCAATGGGTGGCTTGCCGTCCGACCGTCCGGCAACCGTCCGGACCAAGCCCAAGTCGTCAACGGCGCGTGCTGTTCCACGCGCGCCTCAAGGAGATGTCAGCAACTGTAGGGGCCCAGCAGGGTCGAAGCCTACTGGGGCCAAGGGTCTGATTCTGAAAGGAAGACTCGGCCCTGGTACGAAAGGCAACGAAGGAACAGGAGTGGGTTTTTAGTCAGTAAAAGTCTGACACTATCTCCCGCCCCGCCCAAGAGCGGGGGATGTCATAAGATGATTTTCCCACCGGAAAAAAAAAAAAAAAAAAAAATCCATCTTCAAGTCTTTACACGAGTTGGGGTCGGCTTTTAATGTAACCAAAATAATGTAATCCAGTATTTTCATGAAGCGACAGTTTCTGACTTCCACAACCCATTGACTTGAAACCCTTGGTAACTTCCACAACCCATTGACTTGAAACCCTTGGTAACTTCCACAACCCATTGACTTGAAATCCTTGGTAACTTCCACAACCCATTGACTTGAAACCCTTGGTAAGAATGTTATGAAATTTTTCGGCTTTTGATCAGTGCCGTAACTAAGGCGGTGCCAGCGGTACCAAAACCCAAGGCGTAGTTCTTAGAAGGGGCTTAAATTTTTTATATCTAGTCTTTTTACAATACAAATAGTATTTTGCTTTTATCTAGGGGTGCAGTTATAGAAGCTCGCACTGGACGTATAAAAGGCTAGTTACGGCTCTGCTTCTGACTACCCATAACGACTGTCTTACTAACTCATTAATTATCATCTGTTATTCTGAGGAAAAATAAAAAAGTCGACAGCCTTATGAAATAAATTAGTTTATTGTAACGCCATAGTTGTTCACGACGTTCAAAGTGCAAAAAAAGTCCATGTTCCGTAACGAATGATTCAACAGTATAAATAATAAAAATAATTTATAATAGTAATAAGTTAATGGATTGGTTACAAAACAGTACTGTCCGACCCGAGAGTGTCGGCGATCTAGCTTCCCTGATCAATCGTGCTGCGTACGTCTGAAACAAAAAACAATATGAATTAGTACCTGACCTAATAGAACTCAAGTGAATCAGGGATTACACAAAAGAAAATTAAATGAACTACTACTATTAACTTAACTAAAGAGAGAAAAGTAAGGAACTTCTTACAACAATTTTAACATAAAGATATTGACGCTGATCCACTCGAAACCCGAGGCCCTGGAAGAAACCCGGGGCCCTGGGAGAAACCCGAGGCCCTGGGAGAAACCCGAGGCCCTGGGAGAAACCCGAGGCCCTGGGAGAAACCCGAGGCCCTGAGTGAAACCCAGGGCCCTGGGATGAAGGCAAAGAAGGAATAGGAGTGGGTTTTTAGTCAGTAAAAGTCTGACACTAGCTCTCGCTCCGCCTAAGAGCGTGATTTGTCATTAGATGATTTTCCCACCTAAAAAAAAAAAACGCTGGTCCACTTTTAACCCGGTTGTCACATGTTTGTGAGACTAAAGGCATAAACCCTGCTTACTCGAATGCGAAACGTACAGGGAACGGCACATCGATGGGAAAAACTGACAGACCACTTGATGTCGTAGCAGAAGAAAGTAGTAAGTCTGCAACTTACTACTTTCTTCTGCTACGACATCGGCATAAGGGCGGTTTTCGTCTGCATTTTTATTATTATTTTTGCCTCACACAAGGAATCACTCCTGTATCGTGGGTGCGTTCATAAACATGTAAACTCAACAACAAGACACCCAGACCCGGATCAATTGACTATAGGTTGTACAAATAGTTGTTACTTGCGGTAATCGAACCTGCGACACGCAGCGCAGCAGCCACGCAGCAACCAATCGCTCAACCACTGCGCCAAACGTGCCGTTTGGTCTTTTTTTTCTACAACTTTCACACAACACTATCTAGTCCCAAACTAAGTAAAGCTTGTGCTATGAATACTAGACAACTCGTACCTATATATTTCTAAATACATACATATTATAGATAAATTACACCCAGACATAGAACAAATGATCGTGTTTATTACATAAACATTTGTCTTGGGTGGGAATCGAACCCACGACCTCCGGCATAACAGTCGGGACCACTATTATTAGTGGCCCCGACTGCTATGCTGGAGGTCGTGGGTTCGATAGACCAACAGGTCAGTCGCAGCTGTTGCAGTGTTCAATACTAACTTATTCCTCTTCTTCTTCTTCCTCCTCCTCCTCTTCCTCTTCTTCCTCCTCCTCTTCCTCTTCCTCCTCTTCCTCTTCCTCTACGACCTGCTCGGGTTCGTAGATGGGCTCGTCGTCCTCCTCAACTTCGGCCTTGACGTCCTCCTCGCCTTCGGGGGACTCGACGTCGCCCTTCTTTTTGCCGGGCCTCTCACCGAACCACTTGGGCAGCCTCGCTGTTATTTTAAATTAATATTAGTATCAAAATAATAAAGTAACTTAAGGTCTACTGTCCACGGACGCGTAGCTTCATGGACGCGTATTCGTCATTTTGCGCTTGGACGCCTGTTTGTAGCTTACATACAACACTAAACTGTGTCGGCGACACAGTTTTATAGTTTTGTAAGCGGCGCACACAAAGCCTATAATGACGAATACGCGTTCGTGGACAACATGGGCTTAGTCTGTTTCCTATGAACTACAGTGCCGCTATTCTGTAAATACCTTACGCGAAAAATGAAGCGCTGTGAACATAAAGTGAGCTTTCAATCCGTCTAAACAAGGTGTAGTGACAGTTCACTTCAAGCTCACTCCAACTAAGTGTTCACACCTTATGATGTTTATAGAATGGCCCGCCAGAACTTGCTACGATTTTTAAATACACCTTTTGATTCGACCACGTTCATGCATTTCCAAAGTCTCATTTTTTTGCAAAGGATTGGTGATGCCAATAAGAGCAGTTTGCGTGTTTCTAGGCTACAATACCTCATTTCTCGACACTTCCACTAACATCCTTGTTGAATTTGCTACCTTCGCCTTTTATTAAATGTTAGATGACACGAGGACATTCGTAGTGAGAAAGTCAAACCTGCAGTTTATAGTTACAAAGAGTGTTCAACAAATCATTTTCTTAAAAAAAAAATTCACGGCTCGGGAGTCGAACCCGGAACATCATGTAGTAATCACGCTTATAACAACTGAAGCTGTTAAATGTAAATCATTGTCACTTTATTATGAGTGTGACATACAAACATATTCTTATATGGAGAGTTTTACGACTTGCTTCTATGTTTATATTCGTGAAGTCGTTTGTTAACAAACAGTTATTTACATAGGATATGACGAATTACATGCAACAATATATCGGCAAAAACTTGTGAACGGAGATTCAATGTCATTAAAACATTTCAGTTGTACAAACAAAATTCAAACTTAACGTCCATACGTTTACGTTTCATAGACTGCAAAATTGATTATAATACTTACTCTTCTGCCTGCCACCGAACTGTTCGGCCCTCTCATGCCAGACCTTCTCGAGGAAGTCCTTGTTCAGTTTCTCAAGGTCCTAAAGGAATCGTTAACACAGGGTAAATACAATGACAGTGGTACAATAGGAGATACACACGACCGGGGCTAATCCAACTTGGATTGTTTTAACTGTTGAATGAATATGGGTGGTGAGAATTTACTACAAATACTAAAATATTGTTAAAGTGCTTTTAAAAGCTGTCGAAAACCTGCAGTAAAAAGTCACATGTCCAATTTTGTCAACAGTATAAAAAGATAAATTTAGGTCACAAATGGAACAGGACATGCCGTGAAGACATGCGTCGAGGGGTCACATTGGGAACACAATCGCCAAATATTGCGTTCTCCTCTTACTTTTAGTACGATTCATGAATTCCTCCATCTTCTGGGTCCACATTTTATTCATAATCTCTGCCAATTGAGTATCCAAACCCTGCGTTTAAACGTCATTATCAATATCAGTGTTCACATTCGTAAATGTCTCATGCTTCTGTTTTTAAATCTAATGTCTTGGAGTCTTTGTTCTGTTATATCAACAATTTATTTTCGGATTGTGTATGCAACTATTAACTAGGTAGAAATTTCCTCGAAGACATGTGTAATAATATAAATCGCTAAAACGTAACTGGAAATTAAATGGATGTGAAAGTGATCTAAGAGACGTTGGCAGAAGTCCAAATTATGTAGGGCAGGATTTGATAATAATAATGTGTTCCAAAAATCAGTGTGTCTTTAATTTCTAGACGTTGCATAGTATTTAATAATTCTGTACTAGGTTTCGTATATCTGTTATGGTGTGTGCGAATACTTACACCCTCGAACAACTTCTTTTTGTCATCGTAGGACCTTGTGTCGACACGTCGCTCGTATTTGGACGCTACTTGGATTTTGGGCTGAAAATAAAATATCAGTTTAGAATCTTTCTCTCGACTCAAACTCTCCTGAGTCATGTTCTTCGTGAATGTAACGCTGTATGCTTACCGGGTGCTTTCCTGTGAGTGCCTCCGGGTCGAGACCCTTCTTGAGGGCCTTGTGCCTCAACTGTTGCTTCTGTCTTTCTTTAAGCTCTTTTAACTGTTAACAAAAACATTACTTTACTGAAGAGAAGTTCCTTTAAATATGTCAAATGGTGTCATATTGCTACAAATTATCAATATACTTACGTCGTAGTCCTGCCTCTTTTGCCTCTCCTCAAGATCGTATTTCTCTGTCTCGAGTTTGATGATGCATTCCCAGAGTTCTGTGGCCTTCTGTCTGAGCTTTTCGGTGCCGAGGTTCTCGATGTTCAGGGGCTTGATGCGGATGGAAAGGGAGATCTTCTTCTCCTCTTCCAACTGCTCCTTGGTCTTGTTACGTTCAAGTTGAGCGTTGCTAAGGCCGAACTGTAAATATACAAGCGAAAAGTTTAATTTCGTTTGATGGTTCAAATGGACGTTGTTTATCCTCAGAACTCAAATTACAATATGTGTTGTTTACACATTAGATGAGTTTAAGTAAACTGTGTTTATCACGATGAATAAACTGTTATATTTTTGAAGAAATACAGAAGAGAAGAACCTATTCATAGACTGAAGTGTTACTGTAATTTTGGTGAACTTACGTTATCACTCTTCTTTTGGATGGTGAAGTTGGGTCCGGTTTTGGTGGAGTCTTTCATAGCCTGGAGCATAGCCTGGCGTTTCTTCTCGGCCTCCTCGAGTCGCTGCCTCTTCTCTTCGATGTCGCGCTGTTTCTTCTCCTCAACTTCGCGAACTCTCCTTTCTTCCTCTTCCTTCTTCTTCTGAGCGAGGCGCTTCTCTTCTTCGGCGCGAGATACCTAAAATAACGACAACCGTCAATGTTCCATAACCATCATGTGTCTTAAATAGTAAAATGATGCAATTATCATATCATCAATGTGAGAAGCCCTACCTTGCGCTTAGCCTGTTTCTCCTTGAGACGTTTGAGCTCATCTTCCTCCTTGGCCCGCTGTTTGCGCCATTCGTTGATGTATTCCTTCAACTGATCGTCCAAGTCCGACCGCTTCTGGTCTTGACGCTGTTTGCAAAAAGAAAATACTTGATTAAATCCTGGGACCAAGTCTAGAGCAAATACGCAATTTTACAAAATTGTTGATAGATTTGAATTTGATTTGAGTAGTATAATATTCGTACCTTGATGAATTCTGGATCTCCCTCACCTCTGAAAATACAAAATGTCCGTATTAATCATGGTGTCATAAAATAGGTGTGTGTTAATGTTAGAAACCGTTGTTATAACGGTCACAATACATATAACTTCTGTTACGGTGATTGAGTTTTACGATAACTCGTTAAAGTTAAAATTTCCGCTGTTACGCTTTTACATCGTTGTGTAAGTAGGGATATCAGGTACTGTACAAATTGTTAAAGTTTTAGCTTTAATACTTGTGTACTGAACAACTACGTGACAACATTTGTTAACATTATTATTGTTATACAATTTGTAATCCCTCATTCTTTAAAATCGTATAACATTCTTTTTAGATCAATTAATATTGGCTTTGTGTTTGACTTATATTCATAGTTGTGTAGCTTTGTATTTGTAAATGATATTATTGTTTGTTGTGGGTTTATGACAACATTTATAATTACCATGACTGTAGTACACGGACAGATACAGATATTACGACAATATTATATTATGTATTACAAGGTAGTCATGCTTCGATGTTGTGTTATTACTTTCATGCAATAAGTCAAAAATAAGTCGGGGCAACTCGAGCAGTCGCCCGTTGACCGACATTTTGTTTCTTTGCAGAATGGCGCGGGCGCAGCACAGTACGGTTTTCTAAAATAGAACACCTACCAACCGATATAAAAATAGCGACCGACGTCGGCGTGCGGTTGTTCATTCGCCGAACGATCATCTGGTCGGATACGATAAATTTGGGAAACGATCGTAAATAAAAAACATGCGCCCGCGCCTAGTCCAGTTAATGATAGGATTATTGTTAGTGACACCACAGAGAGCGGTGCAACTTACGCGATCGATGGTCTACTCCTAGAAACAGAAAACAACAATCAGCCTTCTACTTATCTTTTACAATATTCTACTTGTTTGTTGCAAAATTCATTGTTCGGATCCAAAGAAGCGGTGACAATTAGTGTATTCTGCACATACACGATACAAACACTGCATCACAAGCCACTAGCCGTAGTAATCAACATTTTATAATTTTGCCAAAAGGACCGTACTTTGTTTTGCTTAAGCAAAATTTCTAGTTGGTATAAGATTCGTTAATTTTGTGCCAATCAATCATAGTGCCATAACAGTTTCAGTGGCTAGAAGCGAAGCGGTAGGGCAGATCGTAACTAGAGTTTACTTACTCTGGTTTAGAAGCGGGTCTTCAGTTTGCAACGACGAGAGGAGCAGCGACGGGAAAAGAAAAACAAAACACGATTAAATACTGAGCAGCCGCGAAGAAGTATATCATATTCCATTTGATTTACAGAATCAGAAGCTTAGGGTTAAAGCCAAATTGATGTTCACTCACAACTTCGACAACACTCTGGTAGGTACCGTTCCATTTTTACATGGAAAGATCAGGCACTTACTCGTCCTCGTTACACTGATCTTTCCGGTAGCATCAAACTCATGGTTTGGTTGGTTATATGAAAGATTTCAATGTTAGAAAGCTCGGAATGCAGCGCTGCAGCACCTAGCGTAAGTTGTATATCTGGAAGCAACGAAAGCGATGAGGTAAGCGCTACAAGCGTTAGGGTCGCCATCTAAACTTAGCCTAAAACGAGCGAAGCATTTGTGAATGCCGGATCAACCAAAATGGCACGCCACTTACTTCCTGCAACAAAAGAGAGAACAGGGTTTGGTGAGGGCGTGCAACAAGCCCGAGACTGGGGGGTTCCAAGAAACTGGGAATCAAACCTTGCGATCATGCTCAAATAGTTCACGCTTATGTCCAAAAAAGTAAGACTATCGACGTACATCACGTGTACTCCACCGTTCTAATAGTTTTGAAAAATGATAGAATCGCCAAGGCAAAGTAAGAAATCAGGCCGAGAGAAGCTGAAGTGTTTCAAAACCAAACAGTTTCTAAAAAGAACTAATTCCGGGAATCGGGAGAGCCTGACCGCCGAGTTGTCATACTTACGTCTCTTGGACTTCTTCTTCTACTTCCTCCTCCTCGGAGCCACTGTGGAGTAGATAGGAATGGGGTTAACGTATACATCGGAGAACTAACATACAAACAGTCTTTATGTAGTTAGCACAACAGGTAAATCTATACGACAGGGGGGACAGATTGCATGTGGTGTAGAAGAGTGCGATAATAAGTATCGTGTATTCGTGTTTGTGTGGTGTAAGCAAAGAAACATCTTACGTTCCGACATCCTGACAGTGTGTGCGTGTTTCATTATATACTTACGAGTATTCTTCCTCGTCAGACATGGTGGTAGTTTAGTTAATCTGTAAAACAAAAAAAATATATTATGCTTAATTTAAATTAAAATGTTAGAATTTCGTTGATCAGAACGCCAAATGTTGTCAATGGTTCGTTGAACGATTGATAGTTCGTTGGCACCTCGTGGAAGCAATTACATTAGTATCTAACGTGCTGAGTGCAAGATTACAACTGTAGAAGTATTAGATTGCCAACTCATCCCACCCAATTATCAATATAACTAAGTCATATGTACATATCGATCTAATGTTGATAAATGACTATCGGATTTGTTTACATGAGCGTGACGTCATAGCATAACGCAGCAGATATTGGCAACGCGTCAATAGATGCATCTATTAACATTTATCGACGAACCGATTTATCTCTCATCGGTGCATACACATGTGTTTACATTTGGCGCCCAAAATAGATTATTGGCGTTTCGCACATAACCATTAAATGTTTTAAAATTAAATTTGGTTTTTACCGACTTCAAAAAATTACGAAGTTATCAAGTGTGTTGTATTTCTTTTTAATCTTTTTTTGTTTATTACCTCAGAGCTCTGTCATTTATAAACCGATTTGCTATTCGGAAATGGTCTTTCAAATTGGTCGCGTTTTTTATCAAAATTCAGTTTGGCGGTATTCCTCAAATATTATAGTCACACATAGAGCAGTTTTGGTATTTTCATTAACAAAGCGGACATTTACATTTAGAAACTATAATTTGGTGAAGTGGAGAAAATCCCAGATGGCCAAGGAACTCCACAATGATAAGTGTTTAACGAGTGGTAATAAGATTTCTGATTAATATGTACCGTTTATACTATCGAACGATGAATCCGATGATGAAGCTGGAAGGCAAGCACCAGAACTCCATAATGAAACTATGTCTCCTAGCCGTGTTTGTGCTTAGCCGTGGGAATTATCATGAGATGTACCTACTAAAAAAGTGAAAAATATAAACTTTTATTCATTGAACTGCGTTCCGAATAAAAAATAACTTTAACTTCGAAAGTTGGTGTTAAATATGAAGAAACAAAACCAGAAGCAAGTTTTTTTTTTTTCAGTTTTATGTGCAAATTGTTAAGATATGCCCCTCTAGTTTCTGGTAGTGTTGCCAATGCAGTTAATCCCACTTGGAAATTGGAATTTTGCTCATTCGATGAGACTTTGAAATAGAAAGTATTTTTTTTTAGTTTGTGTGCAAATCTGTTTTCTTACTATATTTTAAAGGCAGCTTTTTAAGTTTTATCACAAAACTTTTAAGTTGGTTTTCATTTCGTTGATAACGGTTGTAAATTGTACTTGGAATTTGTTGATTGTAATATTGTGGCACCTAAAAATAATGAATCACTGCTTCCTTTCAGCAATTACCGTCAGCCAACACGAAACTCATACATTAACTCGAAATAGACAATAGCAATATCAATAACGTCGAACATTTTCTTTGGTGCCAACATTAAAAAAATGGCGTGGGTGTGAACGAGGGAATCGTGCGTTTTGTTTATGAAATCTATTTTATTTTTAGCGGTTTTATCTTTCCTGCCTTCTTGCACACCTACGTGCTGGCAAGTGTTCAAAGAAAGTGTAAAATTGGATTTCGCGTTCGACTCCAATGTTCCCTAGGATTCGGATTTCGTTAAGCCTTGAATTTTTATAGGTATTAACTTTCTTGATTGCTTTTGTGTTAAACTTTTTCTTCTCTTCCTAATTCTGATTTGTTGAAAACCTGTCGTATTTTAACTGTTCGCTTGTCAGGCATGTTTAATTGTTTCCTGTGCTTCATTAAATAAAATAATCCTCGTATTCCCTCCGATGAATTTTGTTGAACATGTTGATTTTAGATACTTATCTAATCAAAGTCAAGAAAGCTATCAGCCGAGAAGTGATGTACCCAGTTCCGAGTATTGAACTAAAACACAATAATTAGAACTGAATCAAAGGGAAACCCGCGCGGATATGTTAATTACCTATTTGTGTAAAGATATTGTCAAATGAAAAAACTTCCAAATCAAAGATAAATTCATCATCATCATCACCTTCCTGCCCTTCTCCCGTCTTATTTGGGGTCGGCGCAACACGTTTTCAATCAAAGACAAACTATTGATATTTAATTGCCTATTTGCTTTAATCCGTTTGAAGACCTTTAGATATTATTAAATAAAAAATAAGCATATTGACCATAGGGACCAAAAATTTAAAAAGTTTTCAACATGTGTTGGTTCAGTTTAAAAAAAATCTTTTACATCAAATCATTTCATGACCTCGCTCGTAACAAAGTTCCATTACTAAAGAATTTTAAAAACAACTGAATATTAACGTTCCGTTTATTTCAAAAAGAAAAAAGCTAACTTAGTTTTAGCTAAATTCATTTATGTGATCCAGTGAATCAAAACAATGTTGCCATCCATCAATATCTATCTGAAAGTCATGTATTAATGTAACATCTGCTAACTGGTTACTATTAAAAAGTTCTATTTCCATAGATCTTGAAATTCTTTCTATATTTGACTATCTATAGAGTCAATGGCCACTATCGATGCGTCGGTTGATCGTAATTGTTTAAAATATTAACTGTCTAAGCAAAACAGTTTCAATTTATTTCAGAAAGAACTTATGCAACACCGATAAACTTTCGCGCAAAAATATCTAAACACAAATATATACAAATTAGTAAAAAATATATAATAATTTCTTTTAAACTTTGAAGTTATTTTAGTCGCTCAGGTTCATTGTTATGATTTTCTTCAGGGTTTATTACTTTTTTTTACATTAATGTTGTTGGTATATTGCAGATTTATGATGCTGATAGATGATACGTCAACCTCCAAAATGGTTAGAACTTTGTCATTTCGAAGCCTTGTAAAATTATACGTGGCGTTGGAATTCAATAAATGATTAGTTGTGTATTTACGGGTATAGTGTGTAGTGTAAATGTGTGTATGATTTATAGAAACAGCACTTTTTCACACTCAAGATTGTAATCATGTGTTCAGTGCGATTCTCATACGTCCACATAGAGATTTTCGCTGAAACTTGACGCATTCGCTGTGCGCGAGCCTCGGGCGGTAACATAATCCGGCGCACTATACAAGGCGGTTGCTTCTATTTCAGCGCGGCGACGCCCGCGCCCGTCCGCATTTGGCACATACCGCGTGCGTATTTTTAGACCAGCCTCCTTACGAGCCGTCTTTTATCTTCGTCGTTTCCGAACTCGACATCCACAAGGATTCGCGTAACACCATTATCCTACACACTATATGCCCGCTGGGCCCGTCACTGGCACTCTCACGGCACGGCACTTACGTCGCACGGGTGGAAGACGGTCACTCAGTCACGGCACTGGTTCTTCAACCGGCAGCACAGCGACGTTGGAATGTGGAGTCCGCGGCGACCGGGGCGGCTCTGGCCGGCGGCGGGCGGCGCAGCGTCCGCGCGCGCTCGCCCCCCCTGCGCCCGCCGCTATATTTAGCGCCGGTCATTTTTGAGCCGACGATTGCGAGCCAGCTCCGGTTTCTAAAGGGAAACGGACTGGCCAGGCCGCCCCGCGAGCACGTCTGCAGGTGCAACGGCAACGGCAGGAGGAAGTCAACCTGCCGCAGTTGCTGGGCTGTTACTACCGCACTCCTACAGCCAGTGCCTACCAGGCGCCAACAACGACTGTTGTCATGCTCAAGCAAGGCTCGTTTAAGGTGAATGGCCTACACTCCTATCAGCACATACTAGGTGTTATTAAAAACTTGTAAAATAGGACATCCGAATGATATGTTAACGTAACTGTCAGATTTCATCCGAAATACCTATGCTTTCTCTGTGGAGAACAAGGATATCCGTAATCTTGGACTTCGTAATTGATCGCTGTACTATCTAACATATTAACGTTAAATCATACTGTGTTGATGGTATGCCGTATGATTTCTTAGTTTTAACTGTAGGTAAACGTCACTTACGGATGTATGAGTATGAGCCGACACCGGTCTGTCCGTCAAAGCAGAGACGGCAGAGAGCAGCAGGCCTGACTAAAAGCTTACCGATAGAATCGCTACATTTTTATATTTTGCTTAGCTTCGGCAGATCGGCAGTGGGTGGGGAGTCATATTGTTCCTATGCATTTATTATGAGCTCTGCTATTTGGCCGCGTAGCGAGACGTTCAGGCGAAGCGGGGGTGTGGCCCACGCCGACAGAACGAGACACTGCGGTGACGTAGGGAATATAACCAACTGGAATTTATTGACTTCGCTTCGCTGACTGATAGGAAGCGCTAACCTGTAAAAGGTTGGCACTTCCTCTCAGATTTCGAAGGATAGTGAAATCTACTCTCAATATCCTTCGAAAATCAACATACCTACTTAAATGGTTTCTTTACACTACCTACTTACTGGACGTATCTGGGAGATATTATAACGCTTCTGTGATGCCTCTGATAAGTATTGTAGATGTTCACCGGTGGTGGGGAGCACTTACTGACAGAAAATATGAGGGGACACTTCATATTTAGAAATACGAATTGTCCCCCTTATATTTTCTTTGGCATTCTTTTAGAAACATCGTCAACAATGGAAGAAGAGGCTAGGCTGTCATAAGAAGAAATGGCGAGACAACCTAGGTGCCCACCGGAAGGATTGGTTCGAAGTGGCTTAGGAAAGTAATACCTTGGATGATTTGGGGGAGGCTTTTGCACAGCCGCGGGACAATGTAGGTTAAAAATAAAACAATCTCGATCTAAATTACTACTTATACAAAATTATAAGTAGGTAATGTTGCAGCTTAAATAAGGGTTTACTTTAGAGAAATAATTGAGGGGAATTCTAGCTTCTTCATTCGACTGGATGTTATGTACCTTCTACAATATAAGCTGATGAATGAACAAGACGCTGATAGTGAAGGACCTGACGATGTACAGCGCAATATTTATGATCTTGGAAGAGGCCTATGTTTATCAATGGAGTGTGATACACTGAGTTGTTTGATTGACAGCTGGATTAAAAATTAGTTAAGGTAACCTGAACATCCGTATCACTTGCGCAGTGTGCTTGGGAAATGTTCTACTGAGATAAAACAGCAGGTTTGTGGATTAAAGATCCTGTACTTTTGTAAACAATGCTATCATGAATTTCTGATTGAAGATTCAATTACATCTGCATAGCTCATCTGCATGCTGGTTTAGGATCTGCTAGCGTTCGTAACCGACCAGTCGATATGAGGCCGCTATCCTACTGGCATTTTACGAGCGTTGGTGCTTCTCCAACGTCTGCGCCGCGCCAACGTTGCGCAAACGCGACGTTAACGTCGCAATTTTCTTGCGTACACCTAAAACCGCGACGTTAACGTCGCGTTTGCTCAACGTTGGCGCTTACCGCTAGAAACTCGCGACGTTAACGTCGCATCTGCGCAACGTTGGCGCTGCGCAGACGAGCCTGAGGGGTAGGTACAGTGTAACATGCTGTAGTCTACAAAAAGATGACTTTGTTGTTATTAAGTTTTCCGGAAAACACAAAACATTAGGCTAATTGCTATTTATACCCAATAAAAGTACTGAGGCATTTACAAAAATCAAGGTTAAGAAAAGATTATAAGTATTCTGATGTTGTAAATTGATTTATAATTGATTTTGATTTACCAATCATAAGTAGAGTATAACTGAGGTGTAAAGTTTTCTGTTTTTCATATTTTAGATCGGTTATTGTGTATTTAGTCTATTCTTGTATTGTACCCCGTCAATCTGTACCCCACCCCTGGGGCACACCATAACAAAATTATGATTTTGGTAAAATATAAAAAAGAAGTGGTTTTTAAGTATAAATTTGATCTAATTTCAATCCTATTATGAAGGTTGAAGAGTGCTGATTTTATAGTAAATAATAAAAATTAATTTTAGTTTTTTTTTCTAAAAAATAAAATTACTTTTTTATACACTGTCCCCCACTCGACCCTATTTATTTTGCAAATAAGATAAAAAAAAAAACGCTTTTACACGTCAAGTTTTTCGTCAAAGACTAAATGAGGCCGGTGTTTCCTAGCTGACTACCCTGAGAAGGAACACCGAAACAAACTTTGGGGCCTGTCTCTTTCAATAAGGAAACGTAAACAAATTGTACTTGCTAATTCATAACAGTACTTATACTGATACCGCCACTAAGGGTGCTTTTCACCCAGAGATGTGGTATGCTACTTTGTTATGGATGTTTGATATCCACCAATCATATATATTGGTCCATATAGATTAGCACTGGTGGAAACGAGTTCAACTAAGCTATGTTTTTTAAATGGATAGATCCATAGCTCTGGTTGAGTTCTATGGATGGTCGCGCCTTCCCTGCTGTCAATACATCGTATAGCTCGAGTTGCGCATCTTGCTCGCCCCACTAAATAGCTTAGCATCAGTGGATACGGTCACATAGTTTCGTAGCTTAGTTTTCACATTCTTGCGGATAAATTTTACAGATTAATTTCTGAACGTTTTTTGTTCTAAAAGTGTTACCAGTATAATCAATATTTACCAACATAGAAGGACTCGGTACGTATACGAACAATTTAAAATAATGTCTCGAGGTGTAATTGATTGAGATAAGGACTGAAATATCTGCTAAAACGAAAACATTTGTTAAAGGTAAGCAGTAGTTCCAGAAAAATCGTAACTAGACAAAAGAATAGAAAAAAATAAACTCAGTGAGTAAGAGTTGTTATTAAAATAATAATTATGATAAGCATAGTAAAGATTTAGTTATTGAAACAGTAATTCTTGTTCAATCAAGGAAAGGAAAAATAAAAGGCGAGCACTGGCAACAAACTTCTTAGACTCTCAATGTGGACTTTTTGGCGGGAAGTCGAACTAAGCGCGCCTTTTTTAATTTTCTGTTTTCCGAAAATTTATTTTACGTGTATATAATTATTTAATTTTGCTGTAAATATAGTCTTTGTATAAAGTATATAGGATAAATATAAAAATGAGTGTAAATAGCGACGGGGGCGAGCCCCCCGACAAAGAACCTAAAAAAAGAAAACTTGACGCGAGTGCATCAGACTATAAAATGTTTACCAAAACAAATTATAAAAGACAATTTCCCGAGCATCACAGCACAGAGTGTATTGTGTATGTAGAATCACAGGACAATGATAAGCTGGGTAATAGAAACCCTATTACCCTAACAAAACTATTCACGGAACAAGTAAAAGGTATTGTAGGCGTCCATCGGATAAATGCCTACAAAATCGGTATTACATTCAAGAAACCAGCGCCAGCTAACAATTTTTTGAAAATGGACCATTTTCTATTCAGAAACAAGCTTAAAGCTTTTGTCCCTGCCAATCTAACCGAAACGACGGGAGTACTACGATACATACCTAAAGAATTGAAAAACGAAGAGATATATAAGAACTAGTGTTGCCTTACTATCGATATCCTATCGATAGGTTGTCAATACTATCGTGACCTCGAAAAATAGTCAGAATATCGATAGCCCTATCGATACTATTGAAATTTTACAATACTATCGATACTATCGATAGTATCTATCCAAGAAATTGAGCAATACTATTGATAAAGTGCAATACTATCGATCGTATCGATACTATTGGGTATAGATACTATCGATAGTATCGATACTATCACTATTATGGTGTATTTTACTGCAATCACTGTCGATACTATCGATACTATCGGTACTATCGATAATTATACTACATCGATATTAACCCAAAGTTCAATAGTATTGCACCGGAATTTTAGTCAACATTATTAGTTCATGATTATTAATACGTAAATTATATATACAATATAGTCGGCAATTATTACTTTATGAACTTAAAACAGCCTTGTAATATGCAAAAAACGTACAAAATGCCGCCTTTCTTCTTAAGTGTAATAATTGTATTCATTATAAGTAAACATACAATTTTGCAAGGATTATTACTACTTACCTATTTAAAAAAACAGTCAGTGAGAAAGATAATATTATTAATTAGTAAAGTAAACCATCGAATTTAATAAAAAGTAAAGAAAACCGAAGAAATCGAAAAGCTAGTAAAGGTTTGAATCCAACACGATACTATTGAATTCTGGTAAAATATCGATGTAGTAAAACTATCGATAGTACCGATAGTATCGACAGTATCGACAGTGATTGCAGTAAAATACACCATAATTGTGATAGTATCGATACTATCGATAGTATCTATACCCAATAGGATCGATACTATCGATAGTATTGCACTTTATCAATAGTATTGCTCAATTTCTTGGATAGATACTATCGGTAGTATCGATAGTATTGTAAAATTTCAATAGTATCGATAGGGCTATCGATATTATGACTATTTTTCGAGGTCAACTATCGATACATCAACTATCGATAGTTAGGCAACCCTAATAAGAACATCACATGTGACGCTGAAGTAATCTCAATAAAGCGTTTTATGAGAAAAATTGATGGAAAGCTTGTCCCTTTGGGGACAATAGCTGTAACATTTGCAACTACAGTGTTACCTCAGTATGCATACCTGAATATGTTTCGGTACAAAGTGCACGAATACGTACCTCCTTTATTACAGTGCTATAAATGCCTAAAATTCAATCATTCAGCCAAGGTCTGCAGAAGCGAACAAATGTGCTCATCCTGTGCCGGCCGCCATTCGTACAAAGAATGTGACGTCGATGAGATAGTATGCATTAACTGTAGTGGACATCACCTTGCAATATCGAGAGATTGTCCAATTAAAAAGAAAAAAATGGAAGAAAAGAAAAATAAATATACCAACCTGAAACAATCCTATGCCACTGTGGTGAGTACACCACCCATTCATCCCATTACCAATCCTATTACCTTTCCAACTTTACCCAAACCTGTAAATTGTTTAAATGCAGAACAAATAATTGATAATGACATTATAATCAATGCAATAATTAAATCACTAATTACTCTAGGAAATGATAAGAATAATAGCCCTATTACAAATAAAAAAATCAAAGAGATATTATTAGCAAATTTAATCAATTAATGGATACATATTTAAATATAGCCCAATTCAACATACAGAGTTTACAGAGCAAGAAAGCCTTATTAAAATCATTTCTTTTTGAACAAAATATTGATATATGTTTATTAAATGAGACCTGGCTTAAGAATACAAGTATAATTCCAAATTTTACACCATATAACCTTATACATAAAAATTCAGCAAATGCACATAATGGAGTAGCTATATTAATTAAACAAAGTTTACAGTACAAAGTTATAAATACCACTTTCTATGAATCTGTACAAAATATCTGCATAACTATAGAGACATCTATTGGCACTTTAAGCATTCTTTGTGTATACTGTCCTCCCACTAACAGGTTTGATACTTCTAAAATGAAAAAGATTTTACAGGAAATCTCTAAACCATGCATCATCATGGGAGATTTTAATGCACATCACATCATGTTTGGATGTTCATCAAACAATAACAGAGGCAACTGTCTATTCAATTTAATTGATGAGTTTGACTTATGTGTTTTAAATGATGGTAGTGCTACAACTGTTACATATCCAAATAGAAATCCGTCTGCCATTGATTTAACTCTAGTTAGTCCCACATTAGCCCCACTATGTGAATGGCGCATTCACGATGATCCAATGGGCAGCTATCATTATCCGACTCAGGTAGTTGTAAATGTAAAGCCTTCCACATATGAGATCCGTCCTGTAGAAGAAAAATATATTTATAGTAAAGCAGATTGGGCTAAGTACTATAATCTATCACAGTCCTGTTTTTCTGAATTAGACATCAATAACACGGAACCAATAAATTTATACAACAGCTTTGTAAACACCTTATACAAAATCCGATCAGAAACAGTTCCAAAACAAAAGCCAAAACAAACTCCCAAAGTCATGAGAAAACCTGCTCCCTGGTGGAATACAACATGTGATGACGCTGTAAAAAAAATCAAAACAAGCCTTAATACAATACAAGACATCACCAAGTATTGCCAACTTCATAAACTACAAAAAGATTGATGCTCTAAAGAAAAAAACATTAAAGGAAGAGAGTATTACTTCTTGGCATGATTTATGCAGTACTTTTAATAGAATGACACCTATTTCTAGTATATGGAGTCATATTAAGCGATTTAAAAGAATAGGTTCTTCTCATAACCAATATCTAAATGATGAATGGGTGCCAAGTTTCTTAGAAAAAATATCAGATCCAACTCCAATCAATATGAATAACCTTATGAACATATTGAATCAATCTGCTGAGAATGAAGTCAACTCCTTTCTTAATGAACCATTTACTTTAAATGAACTGTATATAGCACTCAAAAGTAGGAAAGACACAACACCAGGATTAGATAACATTCCATATACATTAATCAAAAAATTACATCCAAATGCAATAGAAATTTTATTACAAATTTACAATAAATTATGGAATAGTTTGTTGATACCACCATCATGGAAAACACAATGTGTTATTCCAATCTTAAAACCAAACAAAGTAGCAAATAATCCTTCATCATATAGACCTATTTCCTTGTCATCATGTTTAGGAAAACTTTTTGAAAACATGTTAAAGTTAAGAATAGATTACTTTGCGGAAACACAAGAAAAGCTGCCAGATGTTCAGTTTGGATTCAGGAAAGGCAGAAGCTGCTCTGAAAGCTTTGTTTCTCTAATATCTGATCTTAAAAAGGCAAAACTCAGTCATTCTCACGTTATATGTGTTTTTCTAGATGTCAAAGGTGCCTTTGATAATGTTAATATTGAAAGTCTGATCAAGATTTTACATGAACTGGAATTACCAAGTAAAATATTAAAATGGATACTAGATTTTTTGTACAATAGAACTTTATTTGTTAAATTTAATAATAAACTACATGGACCTAAACTTGTTAACAAAGGGACAATGCAAGGTGCTACAATTTCATCTTTATTATACAATTTATATACATCTCAGATCCTTAATTTTGTAGACACATCCCAAGTTAAAATATTGCAATTTGCGGATGACTTACTTCTGTACACTGAAAATCAAGACTTGAGCTTGGCTGCTCATAATATGAACACAGCATTAAATCAACTTCAGTATTATTATAATAACACTTTGAAATTAGAAATCAGTTCAGAGAAAAGTACAGTATTGGTCTTTAGTAAGGACCCGTTTGCTCAGTCTAGTATAAACATTGTTTATAATAACAATGCAATTCCTATTGTCAATCATCATAAATTTCTTGGTGTTATTATAGATAATAAGCTTAAATTTGATAAGCACATCAACTACATATGTCAGAATGCCATGAAGAGCATAAATGTAATGAGAAGCTTGGCAGGCACATTCTGGGGTTCTGATCCAAAAACTCTTAATATGCTGTACAAGAGTATAGTCAGAAGCCACTTTGATTATAGTTCCTTGGCTTATATGAATGCAAGTAGTACATTATTAAGAAGGTTAGATGTTATTCAGAATATGGGTTTGAGAGTGATAAGTGGTGCTATGCGGACCACTCCTATTAACACTATGGAAATTGAAAATTGCATACCTCCATTGTCCTTGAGACGTTTACAGCTGGCTGAGAGATTTTGCTTAAAGGAGTTGTCTAGTGAGAACAGCTTAGTCCTCAATAGAGTTTCACACCCTGCAGGAATCACACAGTCAGCTGAAACCCTCAACATCTCAGCTAATACTCTTATTTCGGGTTCCTTACCTGAAATTTCAACCATACTGTCATGTACAAAAAAACTAACTAAAAACATGCACACTTCTATCAAGTGGCCAATTTACAAATGCCCTTATGACATTTTGCTGAGCTACTTTGACATTAAATGTCATTTAAACTCTGTAAAAAATAAATTTGATTACTTGGAACAGTTAGATGAAAAGAACAATTATTATATTATATATACTGATGGTTCCAAGAGTGAATATGTCAAGGCTGCATATTATGATCCACAAAGGACAATAACAAAATGCTACAAAATACCAGACATATGTAGTATATTTACTGCAGAAGGTTGGGCAATATATTCAGCTTTGTTATATGTATATACAAATGTAAATAGTGTAAATATATTAATTGTTAGTGATTCTAAGAGTGTACTTACAACTCTATGTAATAGTAATTTAAATTATAAACAAAATTATATAGTGATAAGAATTAAAGAAATGATTAGAAAGTTGGGGAAAAATGTGGAATTTTTATGGGTTCCCTCCCACAGTGGCATAATAGGAAACGAGATAGTCGATCAAGCGACTCGTGGCAACTATGACGAAGACTTAACAAGCTCATTTGAAGTACCTTTTACCGACTATTACCATCTGATAAAAATTTCTTCAAAGAGAATGTGGAAAGAATATTGGGACGCTACGGTAGAAACAAAAGGAAAGTGGTATGCAGAGTTACAACAAAACTTACCGACAAAACCGTGGTATAATGGATTTAAATACATAAATCGAAAATTTATAACTTGCATAAACCGTTTGCGTTCTGGCCATTGCTTAGTTCCAGCCCATCTTTATAGAATGAAGATCATAGCGGATAACAAATGTATACATTGTTCACAAGTGAATGCTGGTATAAAACACGTTTTATTTGAATGTGAAACGTTTGCCATTCAAAGACTGATACTTGTCAGTGAAATTAGTGATGTGGCAGAAGAAAATTCGTTAAGTGTTCCCCGCCGCGTCCAAGATTTATTATCAAACTCTGTCTATTTCATACCTGTATATAAATTCATTATAAATACAATCGAAAAAATATGATTATAGGAACTATTAGTATTACTTAAATGTTTAGATAAGATTTCATGTAAATGACTTTTTACTGTTTGCACGTTGATGTTATGGTTTCAAAAATTTTTTTTTTTTCTTTTCTTGTTCTTGAATAAGATTTGTAATAAGATTAAGAATAGACTTGTAATAATATTTTTATGTTAGTTATAAGTGTTCCTAGATTTATAAAGACTTCTAATAATATCTATTATTCCGACTGAAGGACATTGTATCCAGGGTCAAGAAATAAATTAAAAAAAAAAAAAAAAAAAACTCTCAATGTCATGAGGTGTCAACTTGTCACGACTTGTTTCATTCAAAGTCATCGTCAAAGAAATGTCAAAAGTTTGGTTTTGTGGTTATGTTTATGTTTGGGGATTGTATATTTTAATAAAACATCATGTAAATAGGTAAAAAAAATAAAATTTATGCAACAATCAATTCGTAAAGCCATTACAAAACTTTAACAATGCACTCTATAAGTAAAATAAATGATACTTCAACCCCGAAACGCCGGCGACTAGGTACTGGAAGAATATTTCGATCAAGTTTAAGTAAATCTGCACAGAAAAGCGATTTACTTACAGATTGTAGTCCAATCAGTTATAAATCTATCGATATCGGGGCCGACGCATCAGATAGATGTGATTCGCCACTGCTCCCATGCAATCAGGTAGAATTTAGAAGTATCTGCGATTCGGACAACAACAATTCGTCCTTCGGTGTACCATGTTCCCCTGATGTTTTGCAGTCTTCAGTTAAAAGCGAATGGGAATCCTTAAACGTATGCACTAGTAAGATTAACGAAATTTGTGAAATTAATAATGAATTCGCAAATAATCAAGCTCAACCAGAAGTGCTGGAAGATATTTCTGAAGACATGTTCCAATCAAAATTAGATCAATCTGATATTAATCATGTAGACAAAAGTTTTAAAGATAAGATTGAAAAGAGCTTTGATATTGTAAATCAGTCAATTAGCAACCTTGATGAAGTTATGAAGAATAAGAGCTCCATGTTTGAAACTAGAGATTCTTTTCTACTGGATATCAAAGAAGATGCAATAGAAAAATTTGTCCATCCCGATCAAGTAGTGCAGGAATCTAAAAAGAAAGAGACAGTAGTAGCTAATGCAACTAATAATTTTTATGGTCTGCCATTAATTGCTAAAGGATTGTTCAAGACTTACCGAAACATTGAAAAGTTTTATGGTGAGTATAATCTAGCATTTTTCTCAATTTATTGCTTTTTACAATATAATCTCTGGATCGTCATATTGGTGATCTGACAAAGAAGATTCATTTATTGATGAAACATTTTATCCTGACAAAAACATGGTGCTTGTCAGATAGGCTGCGAAAAAAGCTATTCAATTATTATTTTTTGTATAATGTATATAATATTTCATCTTAGAATGGCAAGAAGAATGCTTAAACTTGGAATCAGTGCGTGAAAGAAAGAACTTAATCTATGCTCTACCCACAAGCGGAGGCAAGACCTTGGTGGCTGAGGTACTGATGCTCAGGGAAGTGCTTAACAGGAAGAAGAATGCGTTGTTCATATTGCCGTTTGTGGCCATTGTGCAGGAAAAGGTAAATGTATGAAAATAAATTAATACATTGAAAACAAATATATATATATATAAGTCAGACAGACAGTCCCTCAAACAGCAAACTGTAGGTAGTACTTAGCAGCTCCAATGCCTGCTAGAGACGCGAGGATTTTCTGATAAGGAAACATGTGTTCTTAAAATGCTAAAGGCAACTGGAGGTCACAGGTGTGATTTTAGTCAGTAAAAGTCTGACACACCCTTCCACTCCACCCAAGCTACATCTGGTTTGACCGGAAGGCATCCCATTCCATTGTTATTGAATGACATTTACAAAAAAATAAATAAAACTTACCATTTATTCACAGATCTGGGCTCTATCAACATTTGCTGTACAGCTAGAGTTTCTAGTTGAAGAGTATGCGGCAGGCAAGGGTCACATACCGCCCAAAAAGCGACGCCGTAAGAACAGTATCTATATAGCTACCATTGAAAAGGGACTGGCTTTAGTCAGGAGTCTGATAGAACTAGACAGACTTCATGAAATTGGATTGATTGTGGTAAGATTAAAATATTAAGAGCGTCTTTGTAATGAGCATAATTATTTAATAAGTTTATATATTTTTTTAACTGTGTGTATTTCTAGGTAGATGAATTGCATTTAATTGGCGAAAAAGGTCGCGGTGGTACACTTGAAACGTTATTATCGACTGTTATATTTACCAATCGTAAGTTTTTTTTCGCAAATTCTCGTTCTGCCACTGTAGTAAGATCATAAATTGATCATCATGTGATGCACGCCAGTATCTAATTTTAATTTACAAAATTAAATATCATGAAAATTATCAACAAATTATTTCTATTTAAGGTCTCATAAAATATTTCTATTTCAAAGTAATAATATTTTAATTTTTAATTCCAATGAAATGATTTATAATCAGCTCTCTCTCTTAAACAAAATTTTTCACTAATACCATCTTCATCGTTCAGAGGACATCCAGATCGTGGGTATGTCAGCCACGATAGGCAACCTTCACGAGATAGCTCAGTTCCTGAGAGCTGACGTGTTCCAGCGACAGTTCCGTCCGGTCGAGCTGACGGAGTACGTGAAGCTGGGGACCGTGCTGCACCGCGTGGTGTGGGGTGCGCAGGCGCAGGGGGTCGAGCTCGTGCCCCACAGGGAGCTCAAGTATGATGTAAGTGTGTTACTGCAAGCTGGGGTCTTACTCGTACCATAACGTGGTAAAATGTCAAGCGTATATACGCGAAAGAGGAAGAGCTATACAACCTATATAGCTCCATCCCTTTAATAGTTCAGTTTAGGTCGTCAAATGGATCGCGTAGGGCCTCTGATGTGTTCTAGCGTCAGTTCCGTCCGAGAAAGAAAGAAAGAAGAAAGAAAGAATCGCAGCGTTGGAAGGCCTCCCGCAAGGTGGACCGATGACCTGGTGCGGGTCGCGGGAATCCGATGAATGCGAGACCGATGACCGGTAATTGTGGCGACATTTGGGGGAGGCCTATGTCCAACAGTAGACGTCTTTCGGCTGAAATGATGATGATGATGAGCTGACACACGTCAAGTATCGAGAAAGGTAAGTAAGGGGGCAAGTTCGAGAGCTAATTCGTAAGAAGTTGGCAGTAGTATCATCACAGTTTTAATGTTTTCCTATTGTTGATTTGGACTAATTGTTTGACTATATTGGTTAGGTATGTAGTTTCTTAATTTGAGTATGTATTGTATTTATATTTGGTTTATTAGTACTTATATCTATTCTCGTATTCGTCTTCTCTTGTTTATTGCACCTGCCAAAATTTGTTTCTGCATCACCCAAAGGTTGACTGCAGTAGAAAATGCCTAAGGCATTAAGTCCGCCTCTGTACTTTTTTCTGCATAAAGTATTTAATAAACAAAACATTATGACTGGCCTGTTGGTCTAGTGGTTAGTGGCCCTGACTGCTATGCCGGAGGTCGTGGGTTCGATTCCCACCCAGGACAAATGGTTTGTGTGATGAGCAGGAGCATTTGTTCTGTATCTGGGTGTAATTTACCTATAATATGTATGTATTTATTTATTTTTATTTTATTTATTTATTTATTTTATTTTATATTATTTTATTTTATTTTTTATTTTATATTATTTTATTTACAAATATATAAGTATGTTTATCACTTGTCTAGTACTCATAACACAAGCTCTGCTTAGCTTGAGACTAGACGGCGTTGTGTGTTAATTGAGATATTAAAAAAAAAACAGAAAAAAAAAATTTTTCACTTCTGAAATAAAAATGGCACTTTTTCAACGTCAGGATACAAAACAGAATCGCCAAAGAGCATTCTACTTGTTTCTGGCTGGGTTAAGATTTTTCTTTCAACGGAGTTTGATTGCAGTACTCAGCAGCCGCAACGGCTCTAGATCCTGATCTCCTCGGAGGTCTGGTGTCCGAGGTGGTGCCTAAAGGTAGTTGTCTGGTGTTCTGCTCTACAAAGCGCAACTGTGAGAACGTCGCTTCTTTATTGTGCAAGCTGCAGAGACGGTTAGTAAGCAATGTTTCATTTTATATTTTATGACTAACATTAATAACACTCCTTTATCCTATTTAACAGCGATAGCTTAGCTCGTCCTCTGCTTACGTATGTAGTGTACAGTGCTCTGAGTGCGGAGTTGTTTTTACGTTACGCGATTGAAACGTTTACCGCGTTTGGCTCTCTGACTGGTTAAGAGCTTGGAGCGGGCCAATCGGGGCGTCATAATCGTCTCGATCGCGTAAACATAAAACGTACTTGTACTAGACACTCAGGTGCCATATCGAACACAAAGAAAGGTGAGGCAGCAGCAGTCAAATCTTTTCCGTGTTCGAGTTCGTATGGCTTGTACTATTTCTTATTCTTAGTATGGCGAGCGACGGCGTGCATGTTCAATGAAGTCCCACCAATATTTTAATTTTTTTCTCACACATCGAGGGATTGTTTTATAATATTTTTTGTACTTCGTAGAGGTGAATGAAAAAGCTCTATAAGTTCAAAAAGCGCCATCATATGTGCAAACATATCGACAGTGGAAAGGTAAAATCGCTTAGGGTGTTTTTAATATCGTGCGGATTTGATCACGCATGCGGGATTGCCCCGCATGCAGAAAGTGTCATAATGCAAAAAAAACGCGTCCCGCGTGCGTATTCCACGCATTACAATAAATACTTGTATGAAATAGGAATTTGTGGGGGTTACGCGTACGGGGCAATCCCGCATGCGTGATCAAAACGGATATTAAAAACAGCCAACTGCTAGTTTGATCGAAAATAAGTTATATAACTTCATCATCATCTTCCTGCCCTTGTCCCGTGTTATTTGGGGTCGGCGCAACATGTTTTTTTCTTCCATTCTGCCCTGTCATTCGTCATGCTATCACTAACTTATTCCACTTAAAATTAGTTATAAAACTTATTTTCGACCAAAGTGGTGGTTAAGCGATTTTATTTTTCCACGGGCGTTATATTAAAGGATTCGTTGTCTTTTTGTGCATAATGTTTGAAATAAATAATTATAAATTGCATTTCTCGATGTTTAGGGAGATGATATCCCACAAAAAGGCAGAGCGCCAAGCTCTTGAAAGTGCTTTGAGGGCAGAAGGAGCCAACGCTGAGCTGGTGCTAGCGGTGCGCTACGGTATCGCTTACCATCACGCTGGGTTGGCCAGTGATGAGCGATCACTGCTGGAACAGGCATATAGGTAGGTAATTGATTAAGTAATAAGGACTTATTGTAATGATTAGCATTCATACTGCAAAAACCCTTTATTTTCTTTCCGTATCACTCTGTCTATGCTATCCAAGATTCCAGCGCAACCACCAAGGAGTATGAGTTTTAAATCCTTTATTAATTATTTGCATTATTGCTTTGCATTATCTTATCTGATAGATTAAAAGTCATAACTGAAGGCTTTAAAGATTGATCATAGTCGTATGAACAGTTGGAAACGCCATAATTATGGCTGTACTCCTCTTTGAGGAGTGGCTGGAAAGACAACACGGCGTCCTCATTTTCGTTCTCACCAGACATGGTAATCCCGCCGCCATCGACATCATCGCTGGTATCCCAATCCTGATTTCCAGCCACCGTAGGCGCGGGCTAGCGGGCGGCGAGCAATAGGTAGCACGCCGTCCGACCATTCGGTAACCGTCCGAAAAACCGGACCGAGCCCAAGTCGTCGACGGCGCGTAGTGTTCCACGTGCGCCTCAAGGAGATGTCAGCAAAACTGTAGAGGCTCAGCAGGGTCGAAGCCTACTGGAGCCATGGGTTCGCTTCTGAAAGGAAAACCCAGTCCTGGAATGCAAGGCAACGAAGGAACATAGGAGTGGATTTTACTCAGTAAAAGTCTGACACGCCCTCTCGCATCGCCCAAGAGCGCGTGATGTCATTGGATGATATTCCACCTAAAAAAAAATTGTATGAGTAGTTTGCGTTTGTTAGGCCTCCCTCCACACTCCTTCCGTAATTCGCGAGCCCGAGCTTCCTTTTTCCAGTTCTGGCGAAATCTGATCAGTTTGTCTCGCCATTTTTTTCGTGGTCTATCACGAACCCGCCTCTCTGTTTCAGGGTACCAAGTCTGTCCTCATCAATTCAGCCGGCAGACGTCCACTATTGGACATAGGCCTCCCCCAAGTGTCGCCACAACGAACGGTTCTGTGCGTCTTGCATCCATTACATTGCCGCGACTCTGTCCAGGTCATGCAGTCCACCTTGTAGGAGGCCTTCCAAAGCTGCGTTGTCCGGTGCGTGATCGCCGTCTAGAACCTTTCGGCCCCATCGACCATCCGTTCTACGAGTAATGTGCCCTGCCCACGGCCACTGAAGTTTGGCGATTCTTCGAACTATGTTGGCGACCTTGATTCTCCTGCGGATATCTTCATTTCTGATACGATCACGCAAGGAAATTCCAAGCGTAGCCCTTTTCTTTGGCCATATAACTCTGGGGACTATTTTAAAAATTTGGCTTACAAGTAAATAAATTATGTCTGACAATTTCAGAAACAATTAAATAATTAATTTTACACGACTATTTTTTTCTCATAACCATTTCCAATGCTGTTACAATAGAGTCCTTTGCTGCGCAGTAGTCGTAAATAAAAATTGTCGCTGATTGGCCAATATCCTTCACTAGGTCAGGTGCTATATCAGTCTTATGCTGCACATCCACGCTAGCGGCGGGTGTTAACCTGCCTGCTCAGCGTGTGATCATCCGCGCGCCGCTCGTCGGGCGTGACTTTATCACGCTCGGCGCTTACAGACAGATGGTGGGCAGAGCCGGCCGTGCAGGGGTCTGTGAGACCGGTGAGTGTACTAGCTCAGGTACTTCATCACGCTCGGCGCTTACAGACAGATGGTGGGCAAAGCCGGCCGTGCAGGGGTCTGTGAGACCGGTGAGTGTACTAGCTCAGGTACTTCATCACGCTCGGCGCTTACAGACAGATGGTGGGCAGAGCCGGCCGTGCAGGGGTCTGTGAGACCGGTGAGTGTACTAGCTCAGATACTTCATCACGCTCGGCGCTTACAGACAGATGGTGGGCAGAGCCGGCCGTGCAGGGGTCTGTGAGACCGGTGAGTGTACTAGCTCAGATACTTCATCACGCTCGGCGCTTACAGACAGATGGTGGGCAGAGCCGGCCGTGCAGGGGTCTGTGAGACCGGTGAGTGTACTAGCTCAGGTACTTCATCACGCTCGGCGCTTACAGACAGATGGTGGGCAGAGCCGGCCGCGCAGGGATCTGTGAGACCGGTGAGTGTACTAGCTCAGGTACTTCATCACGCTCGGCACTTACAGACAAATGGTGGGCCGAGCCGGCCGCGCAGGGGTCTGTGAGACCGGTGAGTGTACTAGCTCAGATACTTCATCACGCTCGGCACTTACAGACAAATGGTGGGCCGAGCCGGCCGCGCAGGGGTCTGTGAGACCGGTGAGTGTACTAGCTCAGATACTTCATCACGCTCGGCGCTTACAGACAGATGGTGGGCAGAGACGGCCGCGCAGGGGTCTGTGAGACCGGTGAGTGTACTAGCTCAGATACTTCATCACGCTCGGCGCTTACAGACAGATGGTGGGCAGAGACGGCCGCGCAGGGGTCTGTGAGACCGGTGAGTGTACTAGCTCAGGTTCTTCATCACGCTCGGCGCTTACAGACAGATGGTGGGCAGAGACGGCCGCGCAGGGGTCTGTGAGATTAGGTATGATGTGTTATGATGATAGACGAGCACGTACCTACCAGCGATTCCTTAGTTTTACATTCCATACCCAATTAAAAAAATCAGACTTTATCTCTTTTATCAAAACCATATCATAATTATTTAATCGGTAAATATTTTTATTCGTATTATTAATTAACATATCATAATTATATGTTTTTTTAATTGCATTCACAGTAACTGTAGTCTGAAGTTTTATGATTTTAACGTCTCAGGGACTGGACTATATACTTTTTGTTTAATATTCAACCAGGTGAAAGTATAGTGATCTGCGGGTCCCGCGAGTGGCCGCAGCTGCAAGCGGTGCTGCGCGGCGGCATCGCGGCGGCGCGCAGCGTGCTGCGGCCCGGCGCCGCCGCACTCTTGCTCAGTGCCGTCGCGCTCCAGCTGGCCACTACCAGACCCAAGCTGAGGACCTTATTAGATTGTACGCTGCTTGCTGTCACTGGAGATGACACGTGAGTACCTATAACATCACCTTTGTCAGTTTCGAAGGGGTATGCAGAATAATTAAATACAATCTCCGCAGGATGTTTTGGAGACAGGTGCAAATAGTACCTGTCTTTTCTGTTTCTTGGATTATTGATCACAAACTGGGTACAAATTCATATTTCGGTCTGTTTCAGAACATTTCCTAAACTAGACTTGATCAAGTGAAAAGTTTCCATCTTAACCTCGCATGGTCCAACCTTAATTTAGGTCGATATACATTACGACCCAATGTACTGAAAACAGGTGCAAGTAGTTGCGGCCCAGAACTTTGGTGTAGTAAAAACGTGTTTAATAATAATACAATAAAACTATTTCTCGCAAAAAAATTAATTGAATTCAGATAACCAAAAAGTATGTTTAAATATCATGTCATAATTTTAATAATGTATCATTTGAAAAATGTATTTAAGTACATACGTTGTGGCTATTGTAATTTATAAGAAGGTAGATTCAGCTTGAGGCCTTATCCCTCGAACTAAGAGTCAGGGTCGAAATTTTTTCTACTAGTCTTTAGTCAACTCGCTCATTTTCTATTAGGAATCTATAAATAAGACTTTGATCTACAGTCCCTCGGACATCAAATCAATATGCGACGATTCCCTGCGCTCGCTCCTACAATCCGGCGCCCTAGAGGCGGTGAACAAAGGACAGTCGGGTGACGACGCGTCGCATCTTTCAGAAAAAGACTGTTACATTTATAATGATAGTGAATTGGCTGTCAGTTCTCTGGGAAAAGCGGCTATTAAAGGTAAACCCTTATGTATATTAATATTATTTCCAATTAAGAGGGTCCTTCCCGGTCCGTCTATCGTCATTGTGAGCGTGATTGAAAAGCTTCTAGTTTCATCTAGCGCAATGTTTGATAAAGAGGCAACGCGAAAAAAGAGAGATAGCGCCTTAATACTTGGTTGGCATTCAGTAAATTTTTTCGCTCACTCGAATATATCACAAAATTGGTTACAGGAATTTTAGTCACTCAAAATACCGATTTAATGTGCAAGGTTTACTTTTCTAATTTATAAGTAAATTGTGAAGGGTCAAAGTTCACGTAAATTTTGTGCAAAATAATAGATTTTCTCTCTGATAATCTTTATTGCATTAGTTTTGTTACACAAATTTATGTTTTGTTTAATAGAAACGTAGATAATAACCAAAAAATATCTGTGTTTCCAAAATATCCGGAGAAAGATGTGTAATAATGTCATAACACGTAAGAACGGTTGTGTGCGAAATATCACTTGAACGGCTAACCCGAGGTACATTTTCATACAACCGCTCTTACGTGATTATGATGTTATTACACACATTTCTCCAGATATTTATATCTTGTGGATGTTATGTACGCTTCTATAGAAATCAAAATATAAATTTGTGTAAAACTAATCCAGTAAAGATCTCTGAAAATCTGCTATTTTACGTGAACTTTGGCCCTCATATTGGTAGGTACAATATCCAATATCCTATATTAAAAATATAAAAAAGTACCTACATCTGTAGAGGCCCATTTAATCGTGATTCTGAATGACGACAATTTTTGTCATAAACTTTTTTAAGGGTTTTAAAAAGACACATATTTCCTGGAGGAAGTTTTGTAAAATATTCGAGTAAATCTCGGAATTACCGAATGCCAACAGCGTTTTCAGGGTTTATATATCTCTTCGCGTTGCCTCTTCATCAAACATTGTGTTAGATGAAGCAACAACTTTTTTAACCATGCTTGTCGTTGACGATAGGTGAGTGGGGTAGGGCCCTCTTAAATCGATTTTTCAACTGTCAGTTAGCTTTTATCTGAAGAATAAAACTGGCAATTTAATATCACACTTCTTTCTAATACTATAAGACACAAGTTTGTATGTATGTTTGTTCCTCATTCACGCTCATAAGGCTATACGAATTTGGATGAAATTTGGCACACGAACAGAGTATGTCCTGAAATAGCACATAGGATAGCTTTTAATCCAGGGAGTATGTTTACTTGGGATCATTTCATACTTTCGCGCTGGCGATGCCGCTGGGAGAAGCTAGTGTTTTCTATAGAAAAGCCATTCAAACCTTCATATTCATTCCTCAGATAAAAGTGAAAAGATAACATAGCGGGTTCATTTTTTATTAGGTTGGAAGTAAAAATAGGACTATTAAAAATAAACGATTTATCAACTTTAAATTAGTTTATTTCAGAGTAACTAGTTCTTTTGAAAAGTCGCAAAAAATCTTGAAATTATAATGTAAACTAAATTTCTTTTTATGCGTTGATTTTAAAGTCCTTTTTCCAAAAACACATGTTTGTTTGAAAAATAAATCGCGAACGTGACGCTGCTGTGCTCATTTTAAAATACGTCTTTGGACATCTAATAATTTATACCAGTTTGTTTGGCCGACTTTTTTAGTACAAGCAATATCAGTCCTTATTCCCGTAACTATAAAGATAAATAACCTTACATCCATGATTCTTATTGCTTAAATCTGTCTCCTAGGTTGTATGGACCTGTCAGTGGCAAAGCAGCTCCTGCTGGACCTGGAGCGTGCGTCCAGGAGCCTGGTACTGATGGGCAGTCTGCATCTGTTGTACTTGGTGACGCCGCATGACGCTGTGGGAATTAGGCCGGATTATTCACATTATTATTCTTTGGTAAGTCCTCTCCAATGAACTCATAGTATGATACTAGACAAAATTATACTCAAGGTTGATATTTTTGTTTTAAATAAACCAATGTCTAGTTAGGTCAGATTCTACGCCTTCCGCTTTCTGTTTGTCAAGTCTCTCTTGTTACATTTTTTCCTTTTGTAATGTTAAGGTTTGAAAGCAACTAGTAACGCAGTTGCCCGGATCAGACAACACCTGTCTGTCAGAAAAAAAGATGTATGTGGAACAGGATGTTGTATCCGAGCTCCGACCAGAGTGTTGTGTCTGCCCGATAGTTGCTTTTGGATTGTTGTAAGATATGTTCGGAAATCGCGCAAAACCCTCACACACAGTCACACACAGAGTTTCTGTTACCGCGATACAGGATTTTAAAGATTTAGTCCCTATAGGGTCAGATTTTGAATAAAGATTAGGTGAGGTTATGGGAGATTAAGGGTAATTGTCGAGATACGTCAACTTTATGATGGAAATACATTATAAATATTTTTCTAATTTAAAAAAGGAATACATTGTATCGAATAAAAAGTTGTGATGAGATTTGCTACAAATTGATGAAAATAAACGATTGTCATACTGATTTCAAAACTTTTGTTTTTCCAATTTCATTTAAAACATCATGCTAATATTACAAAGGCGAAAGTTTGTATGTTTGTTACTGGAACGATGCGCATAGGCTATAATTTATGAAGGTGTGAAGTAGTAATTGAAAGCGGACAGGGTCACGGCTGGCAGCTAGGTAGTGAACAACGTTGAATTTCAATTGGCAAATAAGTCAACTCATTCCTATAATGTCGCCCTAAGCCCAAATGTCATTTTCAGTATTGCAGCTTAGACGAGGAAGGTGTTCAGACTGCGAAAATATTAGGCATCACTGAACATAACGCTATTAGAATGATGACTGGGAAACCTATCAAAGTAAGTTTTTACTGTCACTTGCAAATCAATCATACGAATAGGTCTACTTGGACTGTCATCGTCATGATCATCAGCTTCCTGCCTTTATTCCGTGTTACGTCTATTCTATCCTGTGACCCGCCACAACATTACTGACTCCCTTTCTTTTCCTCACACTACCCATCCATCTTTTTTTTTTTCCTCCCTCCCCATCCATCTATATTTGTATATTCATAACTCTTTTAGTAACATGCGTTTCATCCCTCGTCTTCACGTAACCATACCAAGATAAACGATTCTCCTTAAAATTTTCAGTCACTGGCGCCACTTTCAAAATTCCTATTGTCTGAAATAAATAGAAAATATATTGTTTTCGTTAAAATTGAAGTGAAGAGTTGTTTTACGTGTAACGCTTATTGTAATACGATTATAATAATAATATTCCACAAGCGTAGAACGTACGACCGTAGGTCTAGTCTCAAGCTAAGCAGAGCTTGTGTTATGAGTACTAGACAACTGATAAACGTACTTATATATTTTTAAATACATACATATTATAGATAAATTACACCCAGACACAGAACAAATGATCGTGCTCATCACACAAACATTTGTCCTGGGTGGGAATCGAACCTACAACCTCCAGCATAGCAGTCAGGGCCACTAACCACTAGACCAACAGGCCAGTCAATTATGTTGATACATTTTACTTACAGAATGTGCCTGAGATAGTACTATGTCGCTTCTACTTGGCGCTGATGCTGCAGGACTTGTGGAACCAAATGCCTTTCCCTGCAGTTGCTTACAAGTAAGTTTCACAGTATAAAAACCTTATTGGGGTCGATTAACGGAAAGTCGACTGAACGATTGATTGAACAGAATTTAAATTCACCACGTATTCTGAAGAGTGGTTACACTTTTGCAATACTTTTATAGGACATATTAGCTTAAATTGTGTTGTTAAATTGTTAGTTCCATAGACGATAAAAAGTTAACGTACATTCAGTCAAAAAAGTATCGGGAATGGATGATTTGTTTATGGTTCCAAATTATTTTTTATTTTTTTTGTTGGTAGATGGCACAACTGTTTTCCATTTTCGCGCAGAGTGTGAGTTCCATCTGTTATTTATATTAAATACACTGCTGTTTTTAGTTATATCATATCTAGTGTGTATTGCGAATTTCATAATGGACAAAAACATCGAACAAAGAGTTTGTCACAAGGAATTTCGTATTCGGAGTCACTGGAAATGTTACAGAAGACTTACGGTGAATCGACTTTATCAAAAACACGTGCTTATGAGTGGTAGGAAGCGTTCAAAAGCGGTCGAGATATGATGGAAGATTTGCCTCGCTCTGGTAGGCCATCAACGTCTTCAACTGAAGTTAACATCGCAAAAGTGAAGGAAATAGTGACTGAAAATCCTCATTCAACTTTGAGAGAGATAGCCGCCGAACTTTCTGTGTCTCACGAGTCGATCCGTACCATTTTAACTAATCATTTGGGTATGAAACATGTTACCGCTCGGCTAGTCCCAAAAGACCTGAATTTTCTCCAAAATCTCAATCGCATGAGAATCGCTGAGGACATGCTAGAACGAGTCAATTCCGACCCGAAACGAGGGTTTACGAGTTTGACATGCAAACTAGTCAACAAGCTTCGGAGTGGCGCCTTCCAACTGAACCGAAACCGACAAAACTACGCCAAAGTCGATCAAAAGTCAAAGTTATGTTGTCTGTTTTCTTTGATTATCGCGGTGTTGTGCATTCGGAATTCTTGCCGGAAGGTCAAACGGTAAATAAAGATATTATTTGAGCGTTACGCGGCATTTAAGAGAGCAAATTCGACGAAAAAAGCCAGATTTGTGGAAAGAAAATTCTTGGATTTCGCACCACGATAATGCGCCTTCGCACAAGGCATTGTGAACGAATTTTTGACCAAACACTCAACAAATACTATCGAACAACCACCATATTCACCAGATATGGCTCCAGCCAAATTCTTTCTTTTTCTTAAACTCAAATTACCACTTCGTGGCATCCGTTTTCAATCGGTAGAAGACAAAGGAGAATTCGCGGCGAGAACTGGACTCAATTCCGGAAACAGCATTAAAAAAATGTTTTGATGATTGGATTATTCGTTGGGGTAAGTGTTTCTGAAGGAGCATACGTTGAAGGTGATAAATAAATTTAGATGAATAACAAACATTTTGTGTATTATTGATCTTTTCCCGGTACTTTCTTGACAGAGTAGTATTGCGAAACAACCTTTTATCGCCAAACTCTACTTCGATTGAACGATTCATCGAATATTTATTAATTTATGTCATGCTTTTGGGATCCGTTGGGACGTGGAATTAGAAGGTTGGGGAAACATCGGGGGACAATGAATGAATGACCTTGACCTCAAGGTCAAATGTATAAAATGTGAGGAAACGTCAGGTTCATTTAATTGTTTGTCCTTGAGGGAGTTTTCTTATATTTGTATATATACCCATAATAAATAAGTGTTGCTGTTCGATCAATCGTTCAGTCGACTTTCTGTTAATCGACCATGTCTCTCGAAATAACGTTACGGACCCACCTTATTGATCCTAGAAGAGCTGGCTCGAGTTAAAGTACTTCCTTCATGTTTAAAACCGTGTAAGATTATTAAGTCTTTGTTTCAAATTATAATAATTAATTATAATAATTAATTAATTAATTATATTAATTTATTATTAATTATATAATATTTCTAGTTTAATGATAATCAACTTTATAGTAGTGTAAATTAAGTTGATTATACTATAAGTGATGAAAGTCCTGTATGATCCCATAAAAATGTTTGAAGTTAACCCAATCTTCAAAAGTATTATGTGGGTACTCAAGTCGTTTTCTCAAAAACACGTAGGTATTTGTTTATACGCGTTTGAAAACTAAATCGTGAACGTAGTTTAAATTTTTTCTTTAACTCGTTAGGTACAGTTTAGCCCGAGGCACAGTCCAGTCCGTCATGTCGTCATCAGCGAGCCTGGCGTCTTCCGCGGCGCGCTTCTGTGCGGAGCTGCCGCGCCTGTGGAGCTTCTGCGCGCTGCTGACCGAGCTGGCCGCCCGTCTGCAGCATTGCGCGGCGCCCGAGCTGCAGCACTTGATGGAATTACCTAATGTTAAAAAGGTACAAATGTGAACCTCATGTCCTGTCTTGTGTTTACAGCTTAGTCGGCCGTCTGCAGCATTTGATGGAGGTAAAGTAGGGACAAGTAGCGACCCTACTACATTGTGCTGCGCGGAACTGCCACGGCTATGGAGCTGCTTGCAGCATTGTACAGCGCCTGAGCCGTTCATGCTTATTTGAACCTTTGCGAGCGCCTGATTTATAATAACTGGTAGAACTGAAAAATCTTAGAAAGTTAGTATTGAATGTAATCTCAGGTTCAGGTGTAACTCAGGTGGGATCGCAGTCAAGCACTAGTTTATACCAATTAAAAAAAACTTTATATGGCGCGCCCGCGGAGCTCCTGTACGCTGACCGAGCTGTGTGTGAGCTGACACGAATGTGATCGAAAGTGTTATATACGATATTAAGTATGAAAATAATGTTCACGTTCGTATAAATCGATACCTCCTACGCACAAGAGATTAAGGCAAACAGTGCATTTTTTTCAGGAGAGTTCGTTTTCGTATTGTCTATACTAATATTATGATATAAATATTTGATTTTTTTTTGTTTCTATGTTACGATTAAACTCGAAAACTAATAGACCGATTTTTTAAATTCTTACACCAGTAGAAAGCTACTTTGTCACTGAATAACATAGGCCTAAATTTCCTATTTTTACGCGTGCGAAACCGCTGGCAAAAGCTTATAAACGATATGATGTAAGTAATTCGTGAAACACTTGTATATATACCAATGTTTTTACAATAGATAATCAATAATCAGTTTTTCTTATTACATTCAGACGCTGAATTTAATATAAGATTTTTTTAGAATATCATATTGGGTAGCGAAATAACAAATGCGATGTGATTAACCTTTTTGTACGAACATAAGTCTTAATCTAATCATCTTTTTTTCGAATCGATGTTTTCTTTCCCTTAAATTATTTGGGCCCAGCAGGCCTAGCTAAGTTACGACCGTTTCGTTTCGATTCTCTTTCGTCGAACGCCTCCGATTCCTTGGTTCTGATCACGTGACTGAGCGTTGAGATGACGTCATTCCCATACATTTGAAGTAGAATATCAACTTGGCTATGCCCTCAGTAGATGGCCACGATTATAGCGTCGTCGTTCGCGTTTTATTTTAAGCTTAACTTTGATTTTTCTTTACAGCGTAATACGATTTTAATTTAGTTTTGTTCGGCTAATAAGACTCTTTTCGTCTAGGCGCGTGCGATGCAACTGTTACGTGCCGGCTACAAGCGCGTGGAGGACGTCGCCAAGGCTTCCGCGGACGAGCTCATGTCGAGCGTGGCGCACCTGTCGCGCACGGCCGCCAACCAGCTCATCAGTGCTGCCAGGGTAAGCATTATTATCTGTGGTGGTCTCATCATTTCATTCTGCTACTAGTTTATGGCGGGATTATTTCAAGTGAAGTTCAGTGGCTGTTCTAATTAATTCGCAAATTCAGTCCTAGTATTGTGATGTAAAATTGGTGTAGTTTTGTATCTCAAGTGTTTGCGCAACTGGATAATGTGTGGAATCATTGAACAGGCGCGATTTAGGTGAAAATGAAGGTGAGAATTATATTATAGTGTTGACTATCTTAGCGAGGTTTGCCACGAAGGTTGACTCGATATAGTTGCTTCCAAATACTACAAAAACAGTAGAATATGTTTTATCCATATTCAAATGGAAAACAAAGTAACTGTATTCATACGAAGACATGGCTTAAAGGACTTAGTATCCAAGTCAAAAATTTTACATAAAAAAATCATATTCCTAGCACATGTACTACCAAACTTTAGGTCAAGAGGGCCATAGCCATGTTCTCGTGAGACTTGAACTACTATGTTCTGTAACAACTTGTGTTTATTTAACCACAAAAATCAAGCTATGAATCTCATCAGTTACCGTTTATGTGTTGTTTACAGATGACACTCATTGAAAAAGTGGAGAATCTTCGTGCCGAGGCTGAAGATGTTATGGAAGAACTCAATGTCTAATGTCTTTGAAACGCTATCGCTATGACGTCAAATTAGATTTGTGTTGCTGCAAACGTAACACGAGTACGCAACATGTTAGTGTTGTGCAACTTTTTTATGTTGAATACGGCGGTACGTTTCTGAATCAGAGGGAAGAGCGTAGTAAATTGTAAATAAATAGTTGTAAGATATAATAATGTAATGTAAATTATTAATAATAGCAACAACTGTGATTTCTAGATATAATATAAAAGAAAAAAATATAATTTAATAAAATTCTTCTTTTAGCTTTTCATAAGATGCATTTATGTTATAGTTCCTCTTTTATGACAATATCATAATACCGTAGAGAAGAATTATGTAACTTTTAATGTTACACTGTAATATCAAAATGATTTTTTGTTTAGATGGTATGCAAATGTAGTTAGTTCGTAATAAAGTGAAAGTTATACTAAAATGATTGTGATTTATTTGTGAGGGATGAAAGCTTAGAAGAAACACTGTGACAATCAATAATTTATCATTGACAATTTTAAAAAAATAAACAAACTAGTTAGGTAATTAAAAATAATTTATTTTATTTCAATTATAGATTTTTCCATGATAAATTGATAACTCAGCAACGCCAATAGCGACACGTTTGTATGACAACAATTTTTGTGGAATGATAAATTTGAGGCTTTTAGGACAAACAAATCGAAAAGTCTTCAAGGGCTTTATTCATCGTCTCTTATACAAACAGGGCTTCAAGGTCAACGTGGGTAGTTTCGCCTTCTTTACGGGCGGATCCCGGATCTTGGTGAACTCCATGAAAAAGAATACGTTGTTACTCTTGTCCAGCTGCTTCAGTTTGAAGCCGAGTCTTTCGACTTCCTTCGTGAAGTCTTCCACTTTGTCGAAACGACTTTCCACTTCGGCTATTAGAAGATGGCCGCTGTGGACAAAAGGGGGTAGTTATAAAAAGTGGCGTCACTGCTGAGTTAGTCTTTGTACTGGGTTTCGTTATTTAAGTTGGGTTCAGATCAGATGCAGTGTGCGGAACCAGGCTACCGATGATGATGAACCAGGATTCTGGAGATGTGGTTTGCCATTTACGTGGGACTGTAATATCACTGGCGATCTGTCGGTGTATTAAACTTCAATCCATTACCGGACAAAATGCCCCTACATGACGCGCAACGGTGTCACATTGTCCATATACTCCGTCGCGCGAATACGTTGTAAAATGTTGGGGCCAAGTTGTGGGACAGTGGGCAACCATGCAACGTAACGTAGATTGAGCGTTGCGCGTCATGTTGGGGGACATTTTATCTCCTAATGCATCTGAGGCTTTAAACACCTTATAAAACTTTTTCTAAATATTCAGGAGTGAGGTTATGTTACAAAGAATCGACTAATTCAATGAATAGCCAGTTTAGTTGTCTACATAGGATAGTCCGTTGATTTGACACCAGTCTTGCCAAGGGACTGAAGGTGTCTTGTGTTATCGAATTCCTGGGTTATGGAGGTCAGATAGGCAGTCGCTCCATGGAAAATACTGACCTCCAGCTACATCCGGTTAGACTGAAAGCCAACCCTAATATAAATGGGAAAAGTCAGGCTGAATGAGTTGTCAACTCACAACTTTACATAATTACCAAAAGACATTGCTAGAAAAACAGACAAAATTTAACATACCCCATTTTCAACACCCTATTGGCTTCAACTAGATATTGTGTAAGATCCGTGCCCATCAATGCGAGACAGTACACAGTGACATCCATGGATGCTGTCAACAATGGTGTCCGGGCCATGTCACATGCTTCTACTCCAGGAGCAGTGGCTACCAGGTCGAAGGAGCGCACCTTGTGAGGAACTCTGCGCGACAGGGCTGCTTCACCGCAGCCTAAGTCTGCTATTGCATGGGTTTTAGGCCTGATGAAGAAGGGAATGGGTAAGCAATAGGAACGATTATAACTTAGAAAAGACAGAAAAATATTTATTCGGCGACAGGTACACAACCGAAATAAAAAAAGTATAATTAATTAAATTTTTTTAATTATATTGTGTGTGCATTACGGCTACGCCAAAAAGGTTCATTTCAGCAATGTTGCCAGACAGATATTGTCTGCTGCTGGTCTGGAGTGGCAAATGTTAAAAAAAAATGACAATAAAAAACTTAAAAATACATTATGTTATAGTGGGATGTTTTTAATTTTAGTTAAAAATGAAGGAATGAAAACAAGGATGGTTTTGTTCTGGGCAATCCCTTTAGTCTTAATTGATTTAAAAATTGCACACCTCTCATGGTATAAGCCACACATAAAAAAAAAATTAATGAGATAACTGTTGTGCCATCCGCAACAAATCAGTTAATTTTTTTACGCAATATGGTTCCAACTAAAATCCACTTGAGTTCCTTTAGTTGCTCTTTTCATTCCAGGGTCATAGTGACTCTTTCAACCAATCCCATAGACAATGGGTAAATTATGTAAAAGGATTCTTGTCTTCAAGCAGTGTTATTTAAATTGTGTACTTTGATATGTATATTTTTATCTGTAGTATGTTGTTGTATGTTTGTAGTATGTGTGTTTTTATGTGTATTTTTGTCTGTTTTGTGTGTAATTAAAGTATTTGTTTTTTTTTTTAATAAAATAATAACTATTACTTGACTGCAATCCCACTATACTAAGCAGTGATGCAATCGTTGATTGCATATTATGTAAAGTGAATTTATTAAAAACCACTTACATTTTCATAATTTTCTTAACAATAACATCCAGTGGATTGACTGGCCATTTCTTCACTTGCAGCTGATAACCTTGGTGGTATGTCTCAAAGGCAGTTGGATCGCTTTGGAACAGCTGCTGGGCTTCAGATCCTGATGATGTGTACAGTTTCTCATTCAAGTATCTGAATTGAGCAGCTGGAAAGAAATAAAATATATAAAATATTGGGAATCATTAATTCAGTATTGGTATTGGTCTATTTGTCTATCCTACAGAAATTATTGTAATAGTGTGCATATGCAAACTTGTATTAACTCTGCTCCACATCAAAGTTCTAATGATGTGCAGGACAGAGTTTTAGTTTTGAGAGTTTGGAGCTCATTAAATAACTTCTCCTGCTCTGGATGGATCAAGAGAGATTGTCAGATTTTTACTCAATGGAACCCACTCATGTTCCTTATAATTGAGAACAATCAGAATCAGAATAATTTATTTGTAAACCAAGGTCAGATTACAACAGTGTGAGGTGTTAAAAATAGGTAGATGTTTTACCCAGAGGCATACAAATATATAAATTAACATTGTCAGTTTTCATTTAACTTTGTGATCATGCTGATGTGTAGTAGGCAGGCCAATGGTTTATTTAAAAACTTAACCTGCTTAAAATTCTTTTTGGTGGCTAGATATTAAAACAATATTTTATGCCACTAATTGTCTACTTATCAATTAATAGTATAATCAGGCTTTTAATATTCCCACTGCTGGGACTCAGGCCTCCTCTTTCTAGGAGAGGGAATGGGCCATAATCCACCATGCGGGCCTAGTGCGGGTTGGTGAATGTCACAATCAATACTCTTTTTAAAATGGTATGAGTAGAGAAAACTTACCTTTTAAGCGTTCCAACATTCTGTCTCTGAGCTTACTTCCAGTTTTACTGACATTGATTGGGGTTCTATGACTTTTATTCTCTAGTAATGATTTCAGTCTAGTCTTCTTATTATTCACAGCTTCAATAACTTCATTTACTTCACTGTTTGTTTTATTATTATCCTCAGTATCTTTTTTTTTATTTTTATTACTTTGTTTTGGTACATCTTCAGTAGATTTATTATTTATACTTACACTATTTGACCTAACTTTAGCTTTCTTTTTCTTTTCTTTCTTTTGTGTATTTTCAGAAAACAACAAGTCTTCTTTATCATCATTTTCAATGACCTCGTTAAACTTTTTCTTCTTAGCATTTAAAATTATTTCGTCAAAGTTCTGTGTTTCTGGAATATTCTCTTCATCCTTCTTCTTCTTTGTATTAGATATGATGGTACCTTGTTTTGTTTTGATTGATAGTATGTTCTCAATTTTCCGTTTCCTTGATACATTGTTTAGACCATTTACAGTGACATTATTGTTTACACTTTTGTCGTTTTCTTTAACAAGATTATCTTTTGAATTAGATTTTTTCTCTGTCTTTTCTTTTTTCTGTAAAAAAAACCCCTAATTTATAATTTGTCAACGTCTGGCGCCCTTTTCTTTCTTATTAAATGTAGAAGTGAGGGTGTTTGTTTGTATGTATGTATGTACATGACAGGAAGATGATATAGCTACGCCTAATTTCTCAACGATACACTGTTATTCTAATTAATAAAACGAACGAATATACCTTCCATAGTAATTTGAGGCATCGTTTCTTATGCGGGTGCAGGTAATGAAACTGGAAGACACATTCGTTATTACAGCAATATAAGTCATACATACCTTTGCTTTTCGTAAAAATGTTGAACCAGTTTTAGGACCGTCATCCTCCCAGGCTGGTATTTTGAACGTATTCATGTAGGGCGTTTAAATTCAACACAGTTTATCTAAATTATTTTCTTAAAATTAGGTTATATTTTTAACACGCACACGACGTCCTTATATTATTAACTGAACTGTCACTTTGACAGTAACACAATGCCAATGTCAATATCGATTAAGTGACATTTCGCAGTACGTTTAAAAAGTCAAATGAAGCGAAATTATTACCTCAATCTTGATCTTAAATAAAAGTAGTAAAAATACTATAAACCCCTAATGCCACATAATATAATTTAATGTCCTTTGCTATTTGTGGGCTTCATGGAAATATATTTGCCCATCGTACCTGGTATCATAATTTTGTGCAATATTTGTAAAAGTAACCATAAATCAACTTTTGTGGCTGACCGTACTTAATGAAGAAACAAATTAACTTTCATGTTTTGATAATGGCTGCGGAATTTTATTTAGTTCGTACCTAATTACAATTACAACACCCACAACTACTTACTGCACCAGTGCACACACTTATTAAATTTTTAATAATTTTTCAGTGAAATGTTTTAAATGGCTCCATAACAAAACTGTAAGTACGTTGGTGGGTGACCCATTATGATTCAAATAAAATAGCAGATAAATTGGTAAATATTAGATAGGTACCGCCTTTTTTTAGTAGCGTGAAGCGAGAGGGCGTGTCAGACTTTTACTAATTAAAACCACACCTGTGTCCTTCAGTTGCCCTTTGTCTTTCAGGACCACGAGTTCCCTTTCAGTTTTTTTTTTAAATTATTGTGTATCCACAAACAGCTGTAAGGGTATCTATACTCCAAAACGTAAAGCAAATAAAGGGCGTAACTCAGCATGTAGTATTATGGTAAAACTACATTGGGCGCAAGTGGGCCACGTACGCCGATCTGGGCGCGTAGGTCTTCTTAATTTTTTTATAGCAACTAGGCTTGTAGAGCTACATTAGATCCACACCACGCGTTGCGACTCTACGTACAAATCAGGCGTCGCATCGTCTAATGTAGTTCCGCTTTAGTCTCAATAAGTGACTAGGTTCAGTGTTAGTCTTGGGAGTCGAAATTTCTTCAGACCTCAATTTTGGGCGGTTCATTGAGTCCAAAGCCAAGGTAGCTGCTAGAAAACTAGGCGTTCTTGCAAAGGTCCGACGGTACTTCACACCGGGACAGCTTCTAATGTTATACAAAGCAAAGGTCCGATCGTGTGTGGAGTACTGCAATCACATATGGGCTGGTGCTGCAAAATGCCATCTAGGAGCTTTGGACTCAGTGGAAAGGCGTGCGAAGAGGCTAATTGGGGATCCAGATTTGGTTAAGTCAAATCTCGAAGTTAAGACAAAGCCTCGAGCACAGGCGCAGGGTAGCCAGCCTATTGGTATTTTACAGGTTGCATTTTGGAGAGTGTGCGCGGGAATTGCATGACTTGATTCCGCCATCTCCTTTCTACCATCGGACAACCCGACGTACGGCGAGTATCCACATCCACCCTTACGTTGTTGAAACTTCAACGGTCCGGACTAAGCGTTTCGCTTCGTAATTTATACCGCGTACATCGAAGGACTGGAATAATTTGCCTGCTGCGGTGTTCCCGTCCAACTATAATTTAGGTGCCTTCAAGGCTAGAGTGAATAGGCTCTTAATAAACTAGTGTGCCTCACCATCAACGATTGCATCACTACTTACCATCAGGTGGGATCGCAGTCAAGCACTAGTTTATAACAAAAAAAAAAAAAAAATTGTGCACTCTGTCACTTGTTTTGTGTTATGTGAAGCTGAGCTATCGATTAAAGAATAGTTTTTAATTCAGACCGAAAATTAATTTTCACACACAATTATGATTAAGGTAGTGTGTTGGACTGATTCCATATAAAATCAGAGTGTCTTGAGCATTCTTGATTTACAAAGTAGATTTGATGGAGGACGTCCTATCACTCACAAAAAGGCTCACTTAAATTCTATGAAACTTTACCTTAACGAGAGTGGGATATTTTAACTGTCATTGTCACTTTTACCGGCACGGTAGTAGTCAATTGCTCAACCAATGTGCTATTATAGTGGTTAAGCTATTGACTACTGCACTACGTGTCGCAGGTTCGATTCCCGGATGAAACAAATACCTGACTATAAAGCTTCATAAATCTAAAAGATGAAACAAAAAAAAATATTTCCTTATAAGAAACTGATTATACCTCTAAAGCTATAATTAGTAATACAAAATATTTTTCATTCATTTTCGGAAATTAGGTCTGAAGTTTTTGTTTTCAGCAAAGAGAATAGTAAATATAGGGGGTTTTCAGTCCTAGGGAGAATCGCTTTTAAGTGATAGTGTCAAATTATTTAAAAAAACAGCTAGTTCTATTTGCACATTTCTATTGAACCATGTCTCAACTTTCTTTAACCACTCAATTACAGAGCGACCTAGACAATTGAAATAAAATAAGTATTCATTAAAGAATATATTTTTTAAATGACTTTATTATAATTTACTTTCAAGTACTTTTGTATTTTTTTAAAATAACATGGATTTAGGAAATTTGTTTTTTTTTTATTATGAAAAAAAATCAATTTTAAAAATGAAAAATAAATGGATGAATAGTCGGACGGCCACAGAAAAAGAAGTAAGTCTATATGAGTTTAATAGGCGGGAAAGCGGCAATCCGACCTACAATTTTTTTTTTTTATATGTAGAGTTTTGTTTACACTTTATTAAATCCTTGCTTATTCAGATATGGATTTAACGTCTGATTGATAAGAGAAGAGGTTAAAGCAGTAGTAGAAAACCTTTTCCGCCTAAATAAAAAAAAAAGATAGGTACTACCTGAAATCAAGCTGAAATCATACGACGACTCAGGTTTTTATTTTTATTTTCCTTGTATTCTTAATGAAAAGCACAGTGTTTACCACGGATTAAAGACTTATATAATTAATTATAACCTTAGGGTAACAATCTACTAAGTATTGAAATTACTAAGTACTTTTTTTTTTTTATAAAACAAAAAATAGTTAAAAATCCCAATCCCGAGTTCCGCGGGATTGTTGACTTTAAACCCGCCGGTTTGCGCGATCACAATTTTGATGCGCGATCGGATTCCCTGGTCACAACTGCACTATTCACCATTATTCGTCACCAATGAGTCGGTAGGTAGTTATAGACACTAATTAATTATCCTTTATCTATGCAACGTTTTCATGAACATTGAGTTAAAATGGAAACGACTTTTCTTTAGATCATGGCTAGTGATGTAGTGAGATAACAATGTAGGTATATTATGAGTTCATTATTGTGTAGTATTATGAATCAGGTACGTTGGCTTTGTCTCAAGCCTTTGTTACGAACCACGGTCTTTTTTATCCGTCTGTGGCGGCTTCCAAAAAGAGGGTAATGTTTCACCTACTGCTAGATTTTTTTTTCGGTGGGACGTTATCAAATAACTCATCGCGCTCTGGGTGGAGCGAAGAGTTGCTTCAGTTACGTTCCAGGGCCGCGATAACTTTCGCAGAATCCCGCAGTCATCTACTGTTTGAGGACACGGTGGAGCATACGGTGGAGGTGTGCTCCACTTGGGCAGAGCACCGCCGTGTCCTCGTGGGGGCGATCTGCGGCGGCGATCTTTCGCACCGGGCCTTGGTACAAGCCATGGTCCGGAGCGAGGAGGAGTGGCAGGCGGTCGCCTCCTTCTGCGAAGCAGTAATGCTAGCAGAGGAGGCCGCACGTGCACGCGCGAGGCAATGGCCCTCGGGTCCCAACCGGTTTTCCGATCCCGACTTCTGGTTACCGCAGGCGTGGGCTTACAAGCAATGGGTAGCTGACAGTCCGACCGTCCGGTAACCATCCGGACCGAGCCCAAGTCGTCGACAGTGCGTACTGTTCCACGAGCACCTCAAGGAGATGTCAGCAAACCATAGAGGCCCAGTAGGGTCGAAGCCTACTGGGGCCAAGGGTCTGCTTCTGAAAGGAAGACTCAGCCCTGGTACGAAAGGCAACGAAGGAACAGGAGTGGGTTTTTAGTCAGTAAAAGTCTGACACTATGTCCCGCTCCGCCCAAGAGCGAGGGATGTCATTGGATGATTTTCCCACCGAAAAAAAAGCCGTCTACTGTTTGACCCTGACCCAGGTTTGTATGTATATCTTAGTTATATCATTGTTGTAAGGTGATAACAAATGTATGTTTAGGCTTGGGCATGCAACGTTAGTTCTCCCTTTGAGGAGTGGCCACCAAGGCCTCTGTAGCCATTCCATAAAGAGCGCCAGGAACTGCAGCCTCACTTTCCGCCTGAAGCAGGTGATCGGATATGGATGTTTCGGGATGTACCTACTTGTTTTTGATTCAATGGGAAGAAACACCTGGGTGTCACCATTATGCGAATTGCCTATAAGACACGGTGTAGCATAGGTACGGTGGAAGTCTGCCCCACTTGCGCAAAAGGCCACCGCGTCCTTGAATCGTGGAATCAATCGGCGGTGGCGACCTCTTGCATCTTGCCCTGGTTCGGGCCATCGTACGGAGCAAGGGGGAATGAAAATGGTCTCCTTCATGCGAGTGAAGTTGGCTGAAACCGTAAGAGTAAGACATCCTCATTCCTCACATCCCGGTCGCAGGAGACTCCCCGTGCGTCGGCAGTTGCAGGAAGATTTTCAGTTACCGTAGACGCGGGCTTGCGGACGACGAACAATGGGAAGCTTTCCGTCCGGCTGTCCGGTTTTGACAAAGCCCAAGTCGAAGGCAGCGTTGTGTTCCACGCGCGCCTCAAACAGATGTTAGCCAAACTGAAGGGGTCCCTTCTAGGGCCGATGCCTGCTAGGGATGCGGGAATGTTCTAAAGAGTTAATGTGGACCTGGAACGAAAAGGGCAACTGAAGGAACACTGGTGGGTTTAGTCATTAAATGTCTAACACACCCTTTCGCTCTCGCTAGCCAGCCCTCTCCTATGAAATTTATTGTGTTTATAATATAAGGCAGCTCGCACAAAAGTCAGGCGTCTCAAAAAAAATTCCGCGGTAAATTGCTCACAATAATTTATTATGTTTATAAAATATTATTTATATTTTCGAATAAGTGTGTTAAAAGTGTCACGTGGGCAATTATCATTGCAGCCTCTCGGCTCGATCGTCTGAGCAGCCTTGGCTGCAATGACAAAGTTTGGTAACTTGCATTAACAACTATATGACCTCTAATTGGGCCAAAATCTTGCTATTACAGTGACAACACGGGTAGGTATGCTTTTCAAAGGTGGTTTATCCAGTGATACGTCACGGTTATCGTTTTCGTACATACGTAATGTAAGGGAACAACTGGGTAATATTATTATTGTATGTTATGTTTAGAATAAACATATTATTGTTTAATATCATTGTACACAATTTTATGTATGCTTGAAAGGACAGCAATTCATTAACTTTCGGGCTGATAAAAGCGATAACGTATAGCTACGCACTTATGTATAAATATTGTGAGAATATTAATAACTAGCTGGCAATAAATTATTATTTTTGACAAAATTGCCCAACACTAGGACTCGCTTCTGTATCGAGAGTGCATACAAACTCACATACACAAAAACACTTATTTGTATCGCGCGGGAATTGAACCCTGACACACAGTGCAGCACCCAATTGCTCAACCACTGCGCCAACCGTGCCGTCATTGATTTATTAATTATAATTAGTGTTTCTTTCTTTTAATTATATTGTGTCATGATCCTAATAAAGGAGCATAACTGTATCTGTTTTATCCACCTGCATGCATGTTTTGTAGCGTATAGATAGATATAGTGCTGAATTTTGCGAGGGCCCCGCTGCGCATGTCCGTAACCTAGCCATGCGCAATCGTGATCATATTTCACCACCCACGGGCTGTGTGTTTGTGTTATTTACTAATTAAAACTAATAATTTCATTACTTTTGTTAACGTTATATTTATGGAAAATATTCCTTTTAGTGTGCAGTTACATTTTATCAGTATTTCGTTAAAATTATTTCAGACAATAACCTCAATGACAATGCAGTTGTTATTAGTAATTCCGTGTGTGTATTTATGCAAGTGTCATTTGTGTTCAAGAAAATAAAGAGTTCTTTTCAGTGCTGAAATGTTCTACGGAATATAAAAATCTCTAGTAAGTATTTTCGTGTTTAAGCGCCTCATCTTTATCTGACAAGTGCGCGAACATTTATTTAACTAGGGAACCTCATACGAGAGGTCATTTGACATGCTTACCTACTAATTAAGTATGTACCTCGCCAGGTCAACCAATCTGTACTAAAAAAACGAAGAAAATGAAAGAAAACTACAATCAGTTGGCGTTGAATTTATAAGATATATACATCATAGATCTTACAGTTTTATGCTATTTAGTTTTAAGTCGAAAAGTTCACTATTTTACAAAATACGAGATCTCTAAGAACTAGCTCCTATTATATTTAAAATAGCCCAGAAAATAAAATCAACTGCATATTTAAAGGCATGGTAATAGATATAACTAGATATCAAGTATTCTCACATCACAGGTATCACCTATCCAACGAAAAGCTAAAACAAATTGAGAATAAACTACCTAACTATAAATTAGAGAAGCTCCTTTTTTAAACATTCAATACGTGAATCGAATGAAGAATATCCTTTTAATATCAATTATGTATGTGATATGTCCCATGGCTGCCATCCAATAAATAGCAAGCAGACTTTTTTATTATTATAAGTCTGCTTGCTATTGGATGGTGAGATTTTGCGCATTCTCCTTTAAAGTTTATAAAACATCAGAAGCTAATGCACGGTTCCAATTGGTCGTTTTCTATGGAGAAGAACCGGCAAGAAACTCCTTGGTTACTCTTTAAAGAAAAAATATTTAGGTACCGAGCGAGGTACCTACTTAACATTAGAAACTTGTAGAGTCAGTATAGATTATATAAATTTGCGCAGTGGCATAGAGTCCCCTGTTAACCAGGGGTTCAAGTTTGGTTTGCGACAGTTCCCATTGCCAACAGGTGTTTGTTCATAGCTCAATTTAATGGATTTTGGGACGTTGCGTGTCAAACATTTGATACGCAAAGTTCTGGTCTCCCTTCTGTTCACTCCCCACGTTCCGGTCATTTCCCCACGTTCTAAATTTTACTTATTAACTTCCGTTAGGTCGAAAATGCACTGACAGCCTCTGGGCGCTAGGCAAGTGACATGTCAGTGAAAACAGTGGCCACGACTATTTTACTATTGTTCGTAATTAAAGTGGCATATTCCAAGAATTGGCGCCCCGGGCCTAAAAGATGCTGCCAACTGGAGCTCTAAAACAAAAAAAAAATAAGCACATCGGTAAGGTTACGTTGTCTATTTATACAAAACTTTTGAATTAAGATAATATTCAGAAATAGCCTTTTGTAATAATTCTCTTAATTAAGCGAAACGAGCTCGAATTTATATACGTACGACCGCGGTTAAAAGCGCAGTCGTACATGTATCAAGAAAGCACATCAAGCCGGCAGGTAAGGTGTAGCGCCCTTTGTAGTCTACTGCCACGGGCCATGGCCCTATTGACCTATGGGTGGAGCGAGAGTGCGTGTCAGAATTTTACTGACTAAAGCCGACTTGGGTTCAGTTGACCTTTACGTTTCTGGGCCACGGTAACTCTTTCGAACATTCACGGAGACCTAGCAAGCTGATACGGACGGGGCTCACTAGGGCCTAGGGCCTACTAGGGCCTCGTCCGTTTTGATTGCTCGTCGCTGTCGCTGACATCTCAATGAGGCCCGCGTGAAACTCAATGCACTCGCGACTCTGGGACGTGAGGATGCCTCCACCCTCACGGTTTCAGCCTACTTCGCTAGCATTACTGTTTCGCAGAAGGAAGTGGTCGGTTTTCATTCCCTCTCGCACCAGACCATGGCATGAACCAGGCCCGGACGCAAGAGGTCACCGATCACCTCCACGAGGACGCGGTGGTGCTCTGGCCATGCGGGGAAAATTTTCTCCTTATGCTCCACCGTGTCCTCCGGGCGATCTGAACAATGGTGACACCAAGGCGTTATTTCCCGCCTAATCCGAAAAGGGTGCCTCCGTAAATACCCGTGTCCGGTGAGGACCAGCGTCAGGTGAAAAGTGAGGACGCCGTGGCGACTCTCTAGCCACTTTTTAAAGTCCCATTTACCACCGTGATTGTGGTGTAAAATTAAACCTCCATGAAAGTAGATTTTTTTTGCAGGTTAATGTTTGTACCTTCTTACTGTTTTTTTTTTCTGTAACCAGCTAACAAGCTAGGTTAATTTGGAAATCTACCGGGCCCTCGAGGGGTATATTATAATACTCTGACAGATATCTGGTAATAGTAGGTGTCTGGTAGTAGTTTTCCTATTTTTCTGTAATGTTTTTATTATTGCTCATTTTACTGTTAACTAAAGAGTTTTAGTTAACCACTCTTTTAACTCTAGCAATTGACTTTGTTTATGTAACCTTAACCTTAATAAGTTTAACACACTGGGTTAAGGGCTGTTTATGCTCACTTTTGAATTTTAAGTCTAACACTAGGACTTGTAATTGGCTTGCTGTTGTCTATGATTGCTTTTCTTTTTTTTTAATAGCCTATACTGTCCCACTGCTGGGCAAAAGCCTCCCCCAAATTCTTCCAGGTATTCGTTTCTTGAGCCACCTCGAACCAGTCCTTACGGTCGGCATCTAGGTCGTCTCGCCACCTCTTCCCAGGTCGACCTCGGCGGCCTCGTCCATCTTCCAGTACCCACTTTGTGGAGACTCTTGCCCACCGGTCAGAGTGCATGCGGCTGATGTGAACCGCCCAATACCATTTTAGCCTGGCAGCCTTTTCTCCTACGTCCATAATCCCCGTTTTTTGACGCAGCTTTTTTCAGCGTTTTTTTTAATCAGTTTTTTTTTTTAATAAACAGTATGTCCTCCAAGCTGTAATAAATAAATAAATGGACAGAAATGTCCTGATAGTATCGCTACTAATCTAATGATAGTTGCCCTGTATGAGTCGTCTTTCATCAAATTAACCGGTAATGATCGGTATCTGTTATTTTTTACAAAGGATCATTTGAAAAGTTACATAAAACAGTTATTGTTACGTTAAGACATGAGTATTTAGCTTTGATATGTTAATATGTTTACGATAACTATAGAAATGCTTTCAGAATTAAACATAAAAGCGTAACATTGAATAGTAACCAATTATTTGTCGATTTCGTTTGCTATCCGATCAGTATGTTTTGTGCGTTCTATTGTTATTTATTTTCGTTGTCTCAATTTACCTTTCATTCTTTCTTTGTGTTACTAGCCTTTATAAAATCATTCCTTTGTACAAATACGGCAATATCACATAGTTGAGGAACCGACTACGACTTTATTTCAAGTAGGATTTCAATAAAACGTCCTCTGATTGTTTGAAACTCGTTTATATTGTAATCATTACATTCTGAAAAAGTTTATTTTTTCTCTCTAGATAGACGAAGTATTGAAGAAAATGAATAAAATGCTGATATGGTCCAGATGATGTCTGACTAACGGCCCAGTGCATCCATGAGAACCTGAACCGAGGACAAATGGGCAAAGCAAGAAGAGACAAAGTGGTAATGTTTTTTGTATTTACATTTATTTTATGATTGATCGGCAGTCTTGCTCTTGTATTAGTTCATTTATTTCAATCATGCTTTAATAAATATTTTTTTAAATATTTCATTACTCCTAATTGAAAAACTACTCTTACCCCTACCGCTCTTAGGCACGCAATTTACTGTTTTCTACTACTACACTACACTAACTACACTAGCTCGCCCCCGTCACAATTTATTACATTTATTCATCAACCCTCGTTTATTTATTTCTTTTTAAGTGTATTGAAAAACGTCGTTTGATACACTTGGAAAGTCACTGCAGCACTTAAATCCATAACAGAATTCCACCTCGGTCGCAATGACAAAGTTTCTCCACTTGTATCAAAGTGTACTATTTTAATACACTTATTCTAAAATTCGCTCCTAACCTTACCGCTTTTAGGCTTGCAATTTCCCACTAGTGTGTGATGGCCAGCACCTTCTTTCTCTGTTCACCTTGTGAAAGTTTTCCTTGTCCAAAGAGAGGCATCCTCTATGTACCTAGTTTCTGTGATGTCAAGAAATTGCTGCCCAATCGTATGTGATAATTATCACACACGATTTGGTAGCAATTTTTGACATACGTTGATTAAATAAATAATTAAAATATTTTGTCATTAGTCAAGAAAACACAATTGTTTGATACTTTTCTTGAAGTTCAAATCAGTTGCGTATTAAAAGATTTGGCACCCCGGGTCAAATATTTATTAGTTGGGAGAGATACACTGGCTGGAATGTCATTTACACAGATGGGTCCAAAACATCTGACGGAGTAGGTGCAGCTTTTTGTGATTTATTAAACAAGTGTCATGGAACTTATAGCATGAATAAACACATCTCCATTATGACGGCTGAACTATTTTCCATTTCTGAAGCCTTGAGATATGTGCTGGACCATAATGCAATGAAAGTTGTGATATGTACCGACAGTAAGAGTGCCCTACAACATATTTCAAAATGTGTACGCAACGGGTCTAAGGGTTTAGCGATTGCATATAAAATTCTGGAACAGATACAATATCTCAACCAAACAGGTCGAAAAGTTATTTTCCAGTGGGTACCGTCTCATGTAGGACTTCTGGGCAATGAGGAGGCTGACAGATTAGCCAAAGAGGCCATTCTGTTAGGCGCACAAACACCAAGTATATTACCTAGTTATTCGGAAATATTATGTAAATACAGAAAAATAAACAATTTTGGTCGAAATCGAAAGGAATCTGGTACAGAAGTATACAATGTGAGCCTCCTCATATACCTTGGTTCGCCGGGGCGAAACTAAATCGTAGACAAATTGTTGCTGCACATCGCTTGCGGTCAGGACATGCTCCACTAAACAATTTTGCTTTCCTCATGCGAAAATCAAACTCTCCCAACTGTGAGGTGTGTGGTAAGAAAGAGGATGTACATCATGTGTTGGTGGAATGCGTCCGATACACGTATAAGAGAAAGGCACTTCTCAACTTAATGAAGTTATCTGCAATGGATGTTGGAGTATTCCATGGCATTTTGGCTAGACCTACCTCTAAAGCAGCAAAATTTTTGTATTCCTTTTTATTAAATAAGTAACTAAGCTAGTATATAAGGTAACCCTTTATTATTTGTTAAATTTGTGTGACAGTACGATGGTATTGACATCGTCACTTATTGTGTACAAAAATCCCTTAAATAAAGAAGAAAAAAAAAAAAAAAAAATTATTAGTTATATATTATATACCGATCGAGCGATTATTGTCAAAACTGAATAAAAAAAATAATGCGAGAGTGCTATGCTGTGAGGGCTTGAAAATGAGATTTGATTTCTCTAAGAAGTCTAAGAACACAAGCTTCCGATACATATGAATGTAGAATGCTTACGTTCTCGCTTTAAATAGGTTAGATATAGAAGTTACTTTGTCGACTCACGCATATAAACCTAATAATTAACGATGTAAGAACAAACCAAGTGGGTTCGAAAATTTTAGAACCCGACCTGAGGTAGGTTAAAATTTCTCATGACACACTAGAAGTTAGGTCACGGGGCAGCAGGCTAGTTACGTGTAGTGGTAGTTACTACCTCCTTGTCTTAAGAAATTTCCGGATGCCTCGAAGTCTTTGTAAAATGTTAAACTCTCTTGAATGTTTCATAATTTAATCAAAAATAATACTGTAGTTTATGTACCCTCGTCCATGCGCTACTGCGGGGTGCCAACTGAAAACCACTGCTGGGTGTCTTGGGGCACTGAGATCTAGTGTCAACTGTCACGCTATATCTTTGTCGCCTTTTCCTTTCATATCACTCCTCACACAATCCATCCATCTTTTCTTTGATTTCCATCTCCCTCTCCATCTATTCATCAGCGCTGGGTGTCTAAGGGTGAGATGGTAACAGCTAGATACAGGCACGCTCGGCGCATTCTGTACTTTTGTTCTCTTTTACTTTGTGTTTATAACCGTCGTGCTGTGGCTGTTCCTAATAAAAGATTTTTTAACTCCTCTAAACTATTATACATTAGAATAACTCCATTAGCAAAATGATGAAAATTCAGTTCAATTCGAAATAGTTTGTAATACTAGGTCAATAATTTAGTAATAATTTATTAAAGAGGTTTGTGTAGCGACATCTATGGCGTCATATAAGAACTAATCCTGCATCGCGCAATCAGAGTTCTCCGCGCGTTTAGAACATATAGAACAGCCCGAAATCATCTATCGGGCAGTAGTAGCCCACCAGACATAACACCCGTCTGGTCGGAGGATCCTCCACTTTCAACGGAGGTTTGCGGGACTTTACACTCTGTTCCGTCTGCCTCCAAACTGGTGACCCTCGACAAAGAACGTCAGCGCAGCCTTCGTGCAGCAACTACTTCGTGACGTCATCATCACTTCCTCAAGCTTCCGAGCAGCGAGCCATACAGCCAGCACCCAAGGCTTTAAAGGGTATCCTGACCACCAGCATGCCTACCTGGTCATACCTGGTCATCACCCTCAGCCTCATCAGCGACCTTGGCTAATCACACCGCACCTTCGGCCAGTCACATGAAGAGCTATGAAGAACCTCTCCTGGTCGACGCAAGCAGTCAAGCCACTACATCGCACAGCACCGCTCCGACTCACTGGAGCCAGCAGCACTACTCCAACTCACTGGAGCCTGCAGCATCATCCCGACTCACTGGGACATCATAACCCCGACTCACTGGGGCATCATCCCGACTCACTGGGACAGCAACACCCCGACTCACTGGGGCATCATCCCGACTCACTGGGACAGCAACACCCCGACTCACTGGGGCATCACCGCAGACAGTTCCGACTCACCGAGAACTATGCGGCATTCGGTTCCGACTCACTGGAACCAACCCACCACTGGCCTGGCACGCATCAAGAAGCATCAAGAACCATCGATCTCCGATCTCCGGAGGGGAGTGATGTAGCGACATCTATGGCGTCATATAAGAACTAATCCTGCATCGCGCAATCAGAGTTCTCCGCGCGTTTAGAACATATAGAACAGCCCGAAATCATCTATCGGGCAGTAGTAGCCCACCAGACATAACACCCGTCTGGTCGGAGGATCCTCCACTTTCAACGGAGGTTTGCGGGACTTTACACTACATCATAAACAAACCTCTTTAATAAATGATTTGTTGTTGATATGTGTCAATACTTATTTGAAGTTGCACTTTGAGTTGCACGGTTGCACATAAATCACAATGTGATCATAATAAACTATAATTATTTAAAATTAATTAAGTTGTAGTAGATGGTTGGAATAGAAAACGCTGGAATATGTTTAGTTATGTGGAACGTTACCTATATGTACAGGGTGTAAAAAGAGCCACATCGTCTTGGTATTCTGTACATTAAAATAAATATCTTTTCATCTATTCTTCTCAATTCTTCTTTAAATAGGTGCATAAATACTACATACATCTATACATAGGAATAAAATTTAATTGTCTGTTTTGTGTGTTTGTAATAACGTTTTTTAGCTAAATGATAATAATTTAGGTGTCTTCAAGGCTAGAGTGAATAGGCTCCTAATAAACTAGTGCGCCTTACCATCAATGATTGCATCTCTGCTTACCATCAGGTGGGATCGTAGTCAAACACTGGTTTAAATAAATTAAAAAAAAATTAAAGAGTATTCGATAGGTTAACTATAACAAAAAATCGATTTTTCCCTTGGAACAGTCAGACGTCTGTTTGTTCCAGCTCATCTCCGAAACAAGTGGATTGATTTTGCTGAAGCCACTGGTAGATGCTGATGAGCTGATGTTGCGACTCAGGCTAACTTTAAATTAGGCTCTGAGCAAAATTGTGACCAAATGGCATTGTGTGGCGCTGACAAAGTCGCGGTTACCACCTTGTCTAAGTCAAATTCTTCAGTCTTGTCTAATTAGTCTAAGCTTTCTATTAAAATAATAAATGCTGGGAACCGATTCCCAGGTGTGTTGCAGTGGGTTTAATAAGGAACTCGGCTTTCTCAAAAACAAAAATGTTTTGTATTATGAAATAATACCTATTTATTAATTTTACGAAGTAAAGTTCTAACGATATGATTTTCAATTGATATGTTTTTCAGTTTACACAACAAACAGTCCATGAACTCATTCGTACAAATAAAATATTATAAAAGTGTGTTTGTCTGTCTTTTACGCTTTCACAGTTAACTACAGAACTGGACAACTATAATTTTTATCAACAGAATTTTACAGTATTTTCGCAATTTGAGGGCCTTAGGGGCGGGTGAAATTTCAAAAGATAAATTCTTATCATTTTTTATTCTTTTACCAATAAATTGTAGGTACTCACTCTTTTTACACCCGTTTTAACAAAAAGTATTTTTTAAGTTTTCAGAATCGATCAAAATTGTGTGTGAATTTGAAATCAAATGATGTAGATGTCTGTCAGTTGATATTTCAGTCAATAATGATCACAGAGCATTTCTTTCTGATTCCGTCATGGGTATTTATGATAGGTACATCTTGCCTACGCATTTGTAATACCTATTATGATCGTAAATCAACATCAATGCTTGTCTCCTGGCCGCTTTCCTCTGCAGTACGTATGTTTTCGATAGCTTTGCATTTTTTGTGCGAACCTTACTAATGATCTGTTCGTAACAGCGGAGCTGGCGGTTCCAATGGAGCGTGGTGATGTTGGCGGCGGTGGCGCTGGTGGCGTACAACGCAGTCGCCAACCTGTGGCTGCTGCACCCCGCGGCGTGCCCACCGCACGCCACCGCACCGCCCTCCGACCCGCCCACCTGCGAACCCTGTGTCGGCGGCACGCTGCCCAGCTCCGCCGTAGATGACGACCCCATCTCCAGGCTAGACCTGCGGCTCGGGCGGTGGGACGGGAGCCGCTCGTACAGACTGTTCGACTACGCGGCCGTCGGGGACCTGTTCGCCGAGGTGTCCGCCAACAGCCGCGTGTGCCTCGCCACGCAGAGCTCCATAGAGCGGCTTCACGAGCTGCTGAGGATAGCAGCGCACTGGACGGGACCCATCTCAGTAGCTGTCTTTGTGGCCGGCGACGAATTGAGACTGTTAAGAGCTTTCACTACTTGGTTGTTTAGATGCCAACCAGAAATATATTCAAGACTAGCTTTACATATTACTATGCCATCGGAGAGACCAGGGTTACACGGCACGATGCCGACGTGGGCGAGGGACTGTGACGCCAACCCGCTGCCGCCCGGCGAGAGGCGAGCGGACACTGTCGCGTGGAGAGCGAGACACCCCTACCCGCAGAATCATATGAGGAACTTAGCTCGAAAGAATTGCCACACACCTTTTGTTTTCTTAGTGGATGTTGATATAGTACCTTCTAAAGGAATGACGGATGCCTTAGACAATTTCCTGGCGAGTACGCCCAAGTGTCCGCTGTGTGCGTACGTCGTGCCTACCTACGAGCTAGACCGGAGGGTGGCCAAGTTTCCGGCGAACAAGTCGGAGCTGGTGCGGCTCTCGAGGAGTAAGCTGGCGATACCGTTCCATAGGAAAGTGTTCATATACAATCAGTACGCTTCGAACTTTTCTCGGTAAGTTGACAATGCAAAGTATTCCCTTACAACAACGAATTTCAAGAAAAAGTTGGGCACCCAACTGGACTGAAATAGTCTTCTTAAAAGACAATCAACTATTCGAGTACTCGTTGACCTAGTTAATTGGCCACAGTTCCAACTAATCCTATCCGAGACGTATTCCCAAACAACCACGCACCTTGTATTGCGGTCGCGCAGGATAAGATGCAAGGTGCGGTGCAAGATAGTCCGCTACCTTGGCCATAGATAGAAGCTAAGAATATAAATAACAAGGCTTAGTTACACGACCGACCTTATGACCAGTTTTATTCAAGATTGTGGAGGGACGAAGGTACATTAAATCGTAGCAGTTTCTCCATTAGACTCAATATTCCAGATGGGAAGCGAGCGGCGGCAACGAGTCTGCGCAGACGCACATCAGTCACAACGTGACGAACTTCGAGCTGCTGTACGAGCCCTTCTATGTGGCTGCTGACACCGTGCCTGCTCATGATGAGAGGTTCCTCGGCTACGGGTTCACGAGGAACACGCAGGTGAGAGCGAAACAGAGGGATGTGGGAGGAGGTACCTTTTAAAATGTTTTTTTTTGCTTCTTAGCGTGTCGATAACAAAACATTTTTTTTTTCCAAACTATATTCCTTTGGTCCACTGACGCTATTACCTTACGACCTGGTCACGACTTCGGTCTTAGCGGCTCGGGCGCGGCGAGCGGTGCGGCATCGTTAAGCGGGCGCGCGGCGCTAGGAGTGGTGTCTCGTGGCGTGCTTTAAACATTTTCATACTTTTTATCTTACTGCTCACCGCCCCGCGCTTAGCTTCCGCTCACAGCGGCAAGTTCGTAAACGGGCCGTTATGTTTTAAACATATTGGTGGAGAAGAAGAAGAGAAGGTGAAGCGTTTAATAAAAAAAGGGTACATAACGGGCCAAAAACAGTTATTCAAATATCAGGAAACATTCTGTTTTACATCAGTCAGCAACATTGCACATTCTGTATTAGTGTTGACGTCATTGCTTGTTGTGAGCTGTCAGATATCTTAGGTCTGACGTTACTAGTTGTTGATAAATCTTATTAAAATCTGGCAGTAGCGTTATTTATGGATATCGTGAGGAGCGGCTGTAAACAAAGTAAAATAATATCAAGGCTAAAGTGAATAGGGTCTTAATAAACTAGTATGATTCACCATCTTTAATTGCATCACTGCTTACCATGAGGTAGGATCGCAGTTAAATACTAGCTTGTATCACTTAAAAAATGTACTTATTGAATACTAAACTAAATGGCATTTAGAAAAGTATAACCCTTTTCAATATTTTCTATCATCCTTTTAGATTTTCCTTTCCTTTTCTTTCGTGCGTAAGAAATTGATTGTAGAATCTAGAATCTAAATCTTATACTTACTGAAATTATGAAGAATGCCACCACTTCTTGAAAAACCAAACTATCAAAAGTGAGATCAACATCGCTCACCCTAGTTCTTAGTAGTTTAAGCGAGTTTTAAAAATGGAGTATTAAAAGAAATTCTTTTATTAATGAGGTGACCTCCGAAACTCTAATTGACTTTTTTTGATCCACATAATGGTGTGATTGTATAGCACAGATAAATAAAACAGTATTTATTGATCTGTGCTGTATAGTAATTATGAAACATACTTGAACTAATCGTTCGGGATTATTTCAATTCATTGCCACCAATTGAAGTAGGTATCGATTCGAGTGACATTGTAAATTTTTAATTGATTTGTATAAAAACGGCCTTAAAAAGTATAGATTGCATAGGAACTTGAACTTAGTTATGAACGGCAGAGTTTGACTTGAATTTTAGAATTTAAATTAGAGAGAGACTGTCACACGTAAAGATAATATTATGCTTTACAAAGTAGGGACCCAGCAGAGCCGATGCCTACTGGGGCCATGGGTTGACTTCTGAAAAGGCTGCTGTGGTCCTAGTACGCAAAGGTTGTCCTTTGCGTACTAGGACCACGCCAACCTAAGACCACGTAGAACCACGGCAAAAGGGAAACCTGAAGTCCTGGAACGCAAGGCAATGAAGGGACATAGGTGTGATTTTATTCAGTAAACTAGAGCGAGGCGAATTACATCCACCGACCAATATAATACCAGTAGCATTTATAACGGGGTTCTATAATTTCAATACATTGACGTCATACCATTTGTGTAACAACTTACGTCAATATAATTTGTATTAGTTTCCGCAATAATGATGCTTGGATACTTTAGTTTTGTTTTGTTATTATATTATATAAACAAGACGGCCATTCATACTGTTCTGTAAAGCTTGACTGGCCAAAAATGGTTTATGAAGCTTTTAACTAGAAAATATCTTAAAGTTTAGAATGCTATCCCTCGTATTAACTGCACTAATTAGTAATGTTGAAGATTTGACAATGTACCTAAGTAAGTACGTAATCTATAATTCACCCATATCTTTTTTTTATTATTGATTTTAGGCTCGCGTTTGACCACTACATATCTCACCTGATGGTAAGCAATGATGTGGCCGACGATGGAGCGCGCTGGTTTAGATGTAACCTAAATCGCCCATAACTATATCTAATACAGATAGTGGCACGAATCTTGAGCACTCGGCGAAAGAGCAGGGATCACTTTGCGCATCGTACAATATCGGCGAGTCAATCACTGTACAAGGATTGCACTCCCCGCCCCCGCGTCTCTCTTCATACCACTAAAGAGGCCTAATATTTCACTTCTGTATGCTTCTGCGCAATTAGAACTGTAGAAGTCAGCGCTCAAGATCCGTGCCGGTATCTATACACTTGCATCAGCTAATAATAAAACATAAAAATTGTTTTTGTTTCTACCTACGAGTATGTCCATTACAGACTTTGAAACAGTCAAATCGATATGCCCCGGCTTCATTAAAAAGATTTTTTCATAAACATACTGTATTTCTTTTTTTAGCATAGTAGGATACACCGGGGATACGCTAGTTGGTCACATAAGTAACAAAAAAATTAAATTAATTACCATTTGTAATTTTCTGTAAGGTTTTTTTAGGTAAACTATTTGTTTCTGATCAGCAAATGTTTAAAAATAATATGAAAGTCAGAAATCAATCTTCTAACGATGTTACCCAATTAACTTCAATAATATTATTAGTAGGTAGGTAATTAAAATAAACGTAGTGAACAAGACTGTTCACATACAAGCGGCAAACAACTGCCAGTATATAAAGCGGCTATTTTTATGCTCCGTATGCAAACTGATGGTGTCCGGCGACCTCGGCCGCTTTCTTGGAAAACAACTGATTGGATTCGTGTCTTAAGAGGGAAATTAGAATGAAAAGGCTCTTAAGGCGTGTAGTCCCTTGAACATCTGGCCGGAGTTAAATGCACACATAATCGTATTGCCGCCTGCGCCCGCATAGAGCCCCGCTGACCTTTTAAAGCATATTCTTTGCGAAATATTGATTGATTTATAATAATTTTATATACATTCTGAAGAATAATTAAGCAGCATTTTTTTTTTGTGTAAACATATTTCTAAAGATCAAAGCCGTTTGAAAGGAGTAGGAAAACCAAACAAAAAAAAAAACATATTGTTAATTTTTTTTTGGCATTTATATTAGTCATATAAAAAAGTCATATGTTGATAATATTCTACATGAATCTATAATAAATATTTGTTTTTTCAAACCTATTGACCAAGCCGTTACCGAGGCTTCAGAAAGTCACTATTTTATGGCACTGCTCGGGAGCTAGGGCCTTAATAAACTAGTGCGCCTCACCATCAACGATTGCGTCACTGCTTAGGACGATCCTAAGACAAGCACTGCTTTATATTATTTAAAAAAAAAACAAATTTTCTTAAGTTTTTGCATTTTACAGATCAGTGTCAATTTGTATGTTGATTTAAGTATAATTAGCAACCGCAACATGTATTTATTTATGGAATTTTGAGCTTTGGCAACAAAATTTGTTAATGGCACTCAACGATGTAGTCTTGCCATCAGTAAAAGCATTTTCGTACATAATTGGATCAAGATAGGAGTATAATTATATTGTAAAGGCGAAAATTTGTGATCGTGTGTGTATGTTTATTCTTCTTTATGTCCGAACGGTTCGATCAGTGCTTGGGTAGACTATATCCTGGAATAACACATTATATATTTATGTGTTCGTTGTGTCCTACTGCAGGGCAAAGGCCTCCCTTCCGTTATTCCATTCCTTTCTGTCCTTAGCTACTTCGGGCCAATCCTTAAGGTATGAGTCCAAGTCGTCACGCCATCTCCTTCTGGAATAGCGCATAGGATACTTTTTATCAGAGGGATATGTAACAAACATATCCCTCTGATGTTGATAATAGTCTAGTTTTATGCGGATGAAGCCGCTAGTTATCTAAGCAAAACGGGATAGAAAGAGTGGCCATGGAGTTTCTTGCACATTCTTCTCCATAGAGATCTATGCTTTAGAATCTGCAATTAGCATAATTTTTCTGATTGACTGACTTTTTGACAAAAGTGCCTGTAAATAGTTTATTTGAAATAAAATGCTTTGAATCTTTAAATCTTTTGAATACTTTATTTATAAAGTACCTACTTAATAAATAACAAGAACGTTGCCTGCTTATTAATAAATCAAAACACGGCACTTTGTAGCTTGTATTTATGTACACAGAGTCCAGAGTTATTTGGCTACCTACAATGTTCCTGACAACTGATTGTGTAAGTAGACTTTGTTAACCAGCTAAATCATATTGTGTTAAATCCACAACGGAGTACAGAGTAAAATTACTGACAAAATTACTATTCCCATCCATATGCACAAAATGTTTCAGGAACACATTCATTGTGCGTACAGATAAGGAGTGCAATTCCCTGTCAGAGTCTGTTTCCTGATCTACAATCTGGCGATCTTTAAGTCAAGAGTGAATATGTTATTTATAGGCAAGCGTGCTCCAACGTCGACTTACCATCGGTTAGGCACGCAATTTACTATTTTCCGTGCACTTTTCCGTACAAGTGCTATAAACATAAAATTTATTTTGTTTATCGTGCTAATCGCCGCACAGGTCACCGGTCAACCCCCGATTATTTATATATTCTGATGGCTACAACCCGGAAATCTTTAAGTCAAGAGTCAATAGGTTACTTCTAGGTAAGCGCGCTCCATCGTCGACCGCATCGGCGCTTTCCATCAGGTGAGATAGCGGTCAAGCGCGAATCTACCAAGAATAAAAAAAAAATATCCTCTTAAGTATATTGAGAAACGTCGTTTTATATACGTGGAAATTTGTCACTGCAGCACGCGGTTCCATAACACCCCCATCTGCGGCTCGGGTGAATTCCGCCTCGGTCGCAATGACTATTTCTCGATTCGTATTAAAATATATACTACATCCCGAGAACAACCATAGGACAGTAACCTACTAAAACAACACTCGTCTGGTTGGAGGAACCCACTTTTCAATGGAGGTTGGACAACGAAACATTAAACTGTTAATTTCAACATCGGGGTTAATAACCGCTTCTAGCAAACAGATTAGACTTTATTGTACACCACAATAGTAATATAATTTAAAAAAAAGTTACAGCTAATATTGATTTGTCACAACCAGTTTTGATTGCTTTCTAATGGAAACGTTATTAAATTAAAACGCGTTGGTTTCATTATTACAAAATACGAAACGATTTGGTTAATATCTATAACTTGTATCTAGCATCTCTTCAAAGCCGTGTTTTTAAAATGGACAAAATGGTCACAAAAACCTACTTATACTATTTTCATCATCATCATCATCATATTCATCATCAGGGCAGGAAGCCCTTATCCCGTGTTATTTGGGGTCGGCGCAACACGTTTTTTTCTTCTATTCTGTCCTGGCACCCATCATGCTATCACTAACTTCCTTCTCTTTCATATCACTCTTCACACAATCCATCCATCTTTTCTTTGGTCTCCCTCTCCCTCTCCATCCATCCACATGTAAACTCATAACTCTTTTAGCCGTAGTTAGGAACTCCCATTTGTTTCATACCACTCTTCACACAATCCATCTGTTGAAGCCTCACTTGAAGTTTGAAATTAATTAGATTAATAACAAGTTTTAGCTATAAGATTTTTATCTGGTGTTAATTATTTCTGACCTCCATGTTTTTTGAATGTCATAACTGGCAAAATTATACTGGTATACTGCAAGCTACGATCCTGATTTTTTAATTTCCAAAATTCCTGAGAAGTTCCTACAATTTTATATATCATCCCTCTATTCTTTGACCTCCCTCTGTCTCTCCATCTCTCCTATACCTACCCACATAACAGATTTTAAATAAATGCCGATAATTTAAAAATTGTGTAAGTTGTGTTAGACGGTTGGTGCATTGGTTGAGCTTGGCTGCTGCGCTGCGTGTTGCGGTTTTGATTCCCGTACGGAACAAATATTTGTATTGCCTACACATCTTCCGCCCTTTCGTTTCAGACTTTAACTAACTAAAACTTACTCCTATTCCTTCTTAACCTTCGTTTCAGGGCCCCGGGGTTCTCTTTCTTACAACCCATTGCCCCAGAAGGCTTCGACCCTGCTGGGCCTCTACAGTTTGCTGTCATCTTCTTGAGGCGCGCGTGGAACACTACGCGCCGTTGACGAGTTGGGCACTGTCCGGACGGTTACTGGACGCTCGGACGGCGAGTTACCCATTGCTCGCCGTCCGCAAGCTTGCACCTACGGTGGCCGGAAATCGGGATTGGGATCCCGGCGGCTGGGGCGTAAGGGGCCGTTCCCTCACGCGTTTGACCGCCTCCTTTGCCAGCATTACTGCTTCGCAGAAGGAGGCGACCGCCTGCCACTCCTCCTCGCTCCAGACCATGGCCTGTACCAAGGCCCGGCGCGAGAGATAGCTGCCGCCGATCGCATCCACAAGGGCACGGCGGGGTGCTCTGCCCAGGTGGGTCACACCTCTACCGTATCCTCCACCGTGTTCTCCGGGCGGTCCACACAATGGTGACACCCGGGTGTTTCTTCCGCAAGAATCCGGTGCAGAAACCTCCCGCACTCACTACGTCCGGTGAGGTGTCGTCATGCGGAAGGCGAGTATACCGTGACTTCTTTTCAATCACTTCTCAAAGAGGGGATTTACCGCCACAATTATGGCGTGCCCAGCACTGGGTTGCGACAGTCGCTGTCGCCATTTCACCATGAGATCCCCCCGGAACTCTGTCCGCCACGCCGCATCCAGGCGCAGATCGTGCATGCGTGCAAGGACTGTTGCCTCCACATCCCACAGTGACACGACAGAAAGGAGGCTCGCCGCTTCGCGGAGAACCCTGCGGTATCCCCGCACCATCTGGATGGCCATGACCCTCTGTCTACAGATCGATGATTCGGATCTGGGTGTCTTGTATATGTATGTGAGTTTATATGTTTGTGAACGCACCCAGGATACAGGATTAATTCCTAGTGTGAGGCAAAGTTTATTTTAAAAAGAAAGTTTATACTGATCAAAAGTATTTCAAACCAAAACATGCAGCATAAAGTGACTGTGACATCCTACTCATATCATATTATGCGAAAGTTTGTGTGTATGAATGTATGGATGTTTGTTACTCTTTCACGTAAAAACTACTTAATGGATTTCGATAGAACTTGGTACACGAGTAGATCATGTCCTAGAATAGCACATAGGGTACTTTTATCCCGGGGGTATGTTCTTTTGGGATAATTTACTATCAAGCGGGGGAAGCCGCTGGCAAGAGCTAGTATACTATATAATATGTAAGTAGTTTTTACCCTCGTTAGATATCGACAGGTACCCGTCACGTCTGCCGATTTCCGCCAATTTAATTAATTTGATGCTGTTTAATAAGGCCAATGAACGAACAAAAATGTATGCCATTGAATAAAACCTCACCCATAGACTACTGAAACGAATAACGTAGGTAAATCAATTACTGTCACTTTTATGGAGGACAATTAAGGCAGACTGGAGTCCTAATGGCTGAGGTGCGGTAAAAAATAAGTCAATCTTTATAGAATAACTGAGTTCTTTGGTTGTGCGAAATGATTGCTCATTCAGTAATGATGGTATACATAAATATCAGTTAAACTGGTTTAGCCTATTAAAAGCTGTTAATTTCAATGTGATGAATGTGTTCCCAAAACGTTTTGTGCGTATGTGTGGAATGTCCAACATATAGGTGGCGCATCGCCGTACGTCTGGTGGTGGCTCGATGATGGAACGTTTCAGTTATGAACCTCGTTAGAAGGTTTAAGATCAACCAAAGGGCAATGGAGAGAGTTGGGTCGGAGTTTCTTTGTGTGATAAAATCTGGAATGAAGATATCCACAGGAGAACCATGGTTACCGACATAGCCCGATGAATCGCCAATCTTAAGTGGCAGTAGGCAGGACACATCAGGACCGCGCCCCCGGAATACACAGAGGCCTGGTCTGGTAAGGTTAAGTGGAATCACAGGAACGGTTGTTGAAACGTGCGGTGAACGTATGAAATAAATGCATATTGGAACGATATACAACTACAAAAAACAACAAGTAACAACAATAACAAAAAAACCGCACAATATTTACTAAAAAACCCCCTGGAGTTCAAGACATGAAGCTGTGTTAGTGTGTTCACTAAGTCCTCACTATTTTTACTCGTTTGGTTTAGTTGTAATTTTAGTTTAGTTGATGGTCAAGAGTATCAGCACCATTAACTTTACACATGCGACATAATGACGCTTTGGCAATATCTTGATAAACAAACAGATTATTGTTATAATTTACACGTGAGTTTCAGCGAGCGTCGGATCGTTTGAGTTCATTTGCTGAGACCAACCTTGGCAGTCGGTGCTAAACTATATTTTGTGGAACGATTACTGGCAAACAAGTTGGTCAGTAAACTATATAATGTGCATCGATTCTAATTCTTAGTATGTTTTTCGCTTAGAAGTAATACGACCGAAGTATCTTGGGAAGATACTTATAAATTTATTTTATTCGATCCAATTGTTAGCAAAAAATTTATCATCTAATAAATAAATAGGTTACAGATATATAGGGTTAATGTACCCAATAATTACTGTAGTTTTTATGTAGAAATCCATACTATTTTGTTTTTATCCATGCTCTATTTTTAATTTGTTGATGTATTGCCATTATTTTCAGCACTATGGTAGCAAATAAAAGAATAAAATCTTTACAGATACAATTATAATCGAAGAAGTGGGTTTACGAGATTACTTATAACAAATGTCACAATTGTGCCATTAATTAAAAAAATAATAATAATAATATCTTCAACTCACTTAACTGTGGTAAATAAACCAAGCAGATGGTTCTCCAATGTTGAGAAAAACACTTGCTTGATGTTTAGTTGGTCATTTACAGTATCCACTCTTAGGTACATCTAGGTATATAGCTGAAATTTTCTGAAAGCTTTTATTCCGTAATATTGGTAGACTGTCATATTACCAACGTGCAAAAAATCCCAGCGTGGTAGCGAGTTAATCAGCATGTACCAGGCTCCCATAGCGTCGGGCTGGTACTGATAGATTTGTAGCGCCGCCTGCCAAATGGTCCCGTTTGGCTCCTCTCCATAATCGACACTCGGGTTATTATGTTGCTAGCTCAAAGAATATGCTGTGTGTTGCTCGGATTTTTGTACACGATGGAAAAAACATGCGAGAGGATGAAACTGTTGGCACTGAACGTTTTTGTGTAAAATAAATAGCGAAAAGGTGCAAGTGTGCTGAATTTATGGTTGGTTATAATAATAAAAAAAGTTCAGATTGTCGCTTACTGTTAGGAGTAAATTATCGCAGTAAGTTGAGGGTCTAACAAAAATGAAAACTAACTAAAGTAATCAGTGGGCACATTAACTGCAAATTTGCACAGCATAAATCTAGGAAGGAAAAATTTTCAAAACTGTTAATCTGTAGTACATTTCGATACAAGTGGAGAAAATTTGTCATTGTGTATGTTATGGAGCCGAGTGACTAATTTCCACGTGTATCAAACGACGTGTTTCAATAACTTACTAAGAAATAAATAAACGGGGGCTGCCAGGCGACTCGTGGGGGCCTCCTAGAGACCAGCTTATTACGATCAGTACAATAAATTGTGGCGGAGGCGAGCTCGTACACTTTTGTACACTAGTGCGGAAAAGAGTAAATTGCGTACCTAAAAGTGGTAAGGATAGGAGCGGGTTTTCGAGAAAGTGTATTGAAATTATTATTTTTTTCGTGGACCTGTGTTCCTTCAGTTACCTTTTGCGTTCTAGGGCCACGGTAAAACTTTGTAACAATCCCACATAGAAACTGATGACAAGGCGTGCTATTCTCTAAGAAAACAGCCTTGAGCGCAGCGCTGGCCGCAGCGACGAAATCCAAATAGATACATTGGACTAACAATCTAATGAATACGGATTGTTAATCCTATGTAGGTACGTATTTGGATTTCGTTTCTGCGGTCAGCGCTGCAATCAAGGCTGTTTTCTTAGAGAATAGCACTGCTGATCGGACAGTTCAAAATACAAATTTATGTGGGAATAAAGGCATCAGCAACAGCTGATGTAACAAATACATTTCTTGCTTTTAACGTTAACAAAGATATTGAGCGCACGATTACTTACTTATTTATCGTATGAATGTTAGAGGTGACCGAACGGTCCTATAGTAGGTATACTTCTTTTTTTTTTTTTTGATATGAGATATCATCCCGCATATATTTTTATTTATTTTTTGTATCTTAAATTTTCACTATAATGTCATTGTGTGAATCGTTTTTGGACTGTTTTAAAGCTAAAGTTGTCCTTATGAAAAATGCTGGTGCCTGTGATACAATATTTTTCATTAGGACAGGTACCGACGAAACTCCTTTTCTGTTGTATCAATTGTTTTTCAATCCTATAGCTTTATTCGCCCTGGGGTAGAATGAGAGGGTATTTCAGACTTTTACTGATTAAAACCCACCGGTGTTCATTAAGTGGCCCGTTGCATTCTAGGGCTACGGTCACTCTTTCAAATGTTCCCGCTGTCCTAGCAGGCATTGGCCCAGAGGCCGTACCACGGCCCTCGGAACGCGCCACCACCGAGTTCCCAGCTAACGGTAGGAGGAGTCCACATCGGCGTCGGCAAAACGATGAAGTACCTGGGACTCGTTCTCGACAGCCGATGGGATTTCGAGGAGCACTTCCGACGTCTGGCTCCCAAACTGAATCGGACTGGGGCTGCCCTCGGGCGGCTCCTGCCCAACCTTGGCAGACCAGATGCCTCCTGCCGGAGGCTCTACGCGGGAATCGTTCGGTCCAAGGCCCTTTATGGAGCACCAATATGGGCGCCGGCGCTGCGGAAGCAGCCGGCGGCCCGGCTGAACGCATGCCAGAGGGTCATGGCCATACGGATGGTGCGAGGTTACCGGACGATTTCCCGCGAAGCGGCGAGCCTCCTTGTCTGCCAGCCACCATGGGATCTGGAAGCAACCGGCCTTGTTCTCATGCACGATCTGCGCATGGAGATGCAACGCCGGGGCGAAACTCCGCTGCCGCGACAAGTCGCGGCATGGCGGACGGAGCTCCGGCGGGTTCTCATGGTGAAATCACGACAGCGACTGTCACGACCCAGTGCTGGGCACGCCACAATTATGGCGGTGAGTCCCCTCTTTGAGGCGTGGTTGGAAAGACCTCACGGCGTCCTCACCTTCCGCATGACGCAGGTTCTCACCGAACACGGGAAGTTCGGGAAGTTCCTGCACCGAATTCGTGCGGAAGCGACGCCCGGATGTCGCCATTGTGTGGACCACCCGGAGGACACGGTGGAGCACACGGTGGAGGTGTGCCCCGCTTGGGAAGAGCAACGCCGTGTCCTCGTGGGGGCGATCGACGATCGGGCCTTGGTACAGGCCATGGTCCGGAGCAAGGAGGAGTGGCAGGCGGTCGCCTCCTTCTGCGAAGCAGTAATGCAAAGGAGGCGGCCGATCGCGTGAGGCAACGGTAACGGTCCTCACGCTCCAACCGCCGCCGGGATTCCGATCCCGATTTCCGGCCACCGTAGGCGCGGGATTACGGACGGCGGGCAATGGGTGGCCCGCCGTCCGACCGTCCGGTAACCGTCCGGACCAAGCCCAAGTCGTCGACGGCGCGTATTGTTCCACGCGCGCCTCAGGGAGATGTCAGCAAATTGTAGGGGCCCAGCAGGGTCGAAGCCTACTGGGGCCATGGGTAGAAAATACTAAAAATAAAAAAACAAGTTCAATTAGTTTGTCTTCCTCCAACCTCAGTTGCTGCTCATCAACATCTTTTTCGGGTAAATTACCAAGTTCAAGTGTGGCTTGGTTATCAGCTAGACCCTACAGACTGGGGTTGGAAGTTAGTTGGTCAAAAATATATTAGAGCGTACCGAGGCGACCTCAGTTGGAGGAAGACAAACTAATTGAACTTGTTTTTTATTTTTAGTATTTTTAACGAAACATGCATATCGATACTTATCTAAACAGGTAGTTTTTTTAGGAGCTCCGTACATAGAAAGAAGAAAGCGGATGCCGTTGGTGATAACTTCTTGTTGAAAAAAACGCGCTAAGTATACTACCTCATAGGTGGCGTGGAAACGTGTGCATATTATGACGATAACAACTTTTACAACTTTTTGAATCGTTATATCTCAGAAACGGTGGCTCATAGGAAAAAAGTATTGGTATATTTTTTATAGATAATTTTATGATCTACAATGATCTACAATTTTTGTCTAAGGTACTTTTATGATAAAACTTACCGTTTTGCTGAAAATCGCGAAAAACTCATTTTTTTACATTTGACCTTGAATCAAATTTTTTCCATACACGGGAATGATGGGGAACTTTTAAGTATTATTTATAGTTGTTTTGAACAATTTTACTGATTTTCAGCTTGTTGGGATTTTATGTACCTTCACTCTCATTTTTTGGTCTAGATTGACCGGACTATACTGAATCTATTCCAATAATTTTTACACCATGTTATATTTTTCCCAAAAATATTTTGAAAAGGCCACAAGTTGGACACCACAGACACTAAGTACAACACAGGTCACGGCAGGTCATAGCGGGCATTAGGCGCCAGCGCACAGCTGGATGCGGGAGCAAAACAAGCCCTCAGTCGCCCGGGTGGCCTTGTGACCATGTATTTGTGTGAACAACCAGGTATCATAACAAGCTTATAACTTTATGATTTCATGATTCAGTTACGAAATTTTGTTCATAGATTCTACATAAAATACTAGACACGTGTTTCGAGTTTCGCATACACTGAAACTAATTTTGTATAGGGTGTATAGTTCCATGCCTCTTTCTGCCTCGCATGCTTGACATATTACCACGTCATGGTTTTTTTTTTGGTGGGAAAATAATTCTATGATATCCCCCGCTCTTGGGCGGAGCAGGAGATAGTGTCAGACTTTTACTGACTGAAATCCCACTCCTGTTCCTTCGTTGCCTTTCGTACCAGGGGCGAGACTTCCTTTCAGAATCAGACACTTGGCCCCAATAGGCTTCGACCCTACAGTTGCTGACATCTCCGTGAGGCGCGTGTGGAACAGTACTCGCCGTCGACGACTTGAGCTTGGTCCGGACGGTTCCCGGACGGTCGGACGGCGAGCTACAAATTGCTCAATGTCCGCAAGCCCGTCACGTACCATGTCATGGTAAGGCCCCCGGGATGGACTGGATCCCTTTAGTTTACGGTCATATTACTTAGGCCACGTTTCTACGTGCAAGCATACAAGTTGCATTACATTGCGGGTTACTGAAGTATAATGTGATCAATCAGCCGATCGTGACCAGCAATGTAATCAAACTTGTATGCGAGTTGCTTGCGGGTCGAACACGCGGCTTTACTTTGAGCATTTTATTTATTTATTTGTTTAAACTTCATGTACAGTAGTGGTACATAGACGGACTCAATGCAACAAGGCATTCTCTACCAGTCAACCTTTGGGTTAAAAAAGACAACACTGTGGTATGTTTGCACAATAAAAAATAATAGATACTTCAAACAGAAAAAACGAAGTAAAAACTAAGTTATTTATAATAATAAAATACATTTAAAAGCTAAAATTATAAACTAATAAATACTATAAAAAAACAAATCCAAAATCAATTAATCAATCATTCAAAAATTAATCAATAATTTTGTAGCCTACTATGATGAATTTAAGATACGTAACTAGTTACATATTGTAATTTCAATAATTTATAACTTCTGCGAGTGGTTTCGTCCGATTGAATGTACCTAGGTTTCTCCATACAAACATTGGACTCCCATTTCATCCGCTTAGGGTGTGAATTTTGGAAAATCCTTTCTTGTTCTTTGCGTACATCATAAAAAGAACCTCTGTGTAAAATTTCATCATTCTAAGTCCTTGAGGTTGGGCAGGGCGTTGATTAATTAGTGAGTCTTGATTTTCACTTTTATATATATATACAGATTTGAAATCGGGGAGGTATGAGGTCAAGTTTCTAGTATTTTTTTTGTGTTTTGTCCTAAGAATAAAGAACTATTTCGCGTACTACATAAGATGGCAATAATCTGGCAACTGTTTGACACCTTCGTAGTATTGTAACAACAAATTAGTGCCATGTTCCCGTCACTCGGCCTGCCCGCCTGGCTGTCGCGCTCGTACAAATTTATCAGTTCTTGTTATCGCAGACAGCTGTGACTCTATGAGTAATTCGGATTATTTACAGTATAACTAAATATTACCAATCGTTTTGTGACTCGAGCTGAGATAAGAAATTCGGGCTCTCGTCTGTAAAATCATTTTTTTAAGGCCTATTTTCGAACAGGTACACCTTCTACCCTAGTCACCAGGGAGAGTGGAAACGGCGATAGATGTCGTGCGGTGTTCCGCAGGGATCGGTACTAGGACCGCCCTTGTGGAACACCAGGTAGGACTACGTGCTGCGCGGCGACCTCCTTGACACGGTCACCGTGATCTGTTACGCAGATGACACGCTGGTCCTGGCACAAGGAGAGTCGAACTAGCGACACGCAGGGTTGCGACATTCGTTGAGAGGATCCAACAGTTGGGACTCGAGGTGGCGCTGCACAATTCCGAGGCCATGTGTTTCCACGGCCCTCGGAGCACACCACCACGGCGTTCCTAGTTAACGGTAGGAAGAGTTCACACCGGCGGCGTCTGGTCTTTTTAAAATTCAAATTAAAACGTAAACAGTGTATACATAAATATTTACTGAACTAAAACTATCTACCTAAAATTATTCTTAAATCAAAATTCAATTAAAACTATAATATGACGCGACTAATAGATCACGATTTATAACAGTCTGTGTCTGTATCTTTTTGAGCCAATGTTCCAAATGATACATAATCATCTAACATTTCTGTCTCAGTATGACTATTACACGACGTAACAGATCACGATTCTTAACAATCAGTGTCTGTGTTTTTTATATTTTGAGCCGCTGTTCCAAATGGTACATATCAGTGTTCCGGAACATTTCAATGATTCAGATGCAAATGCTCCGATCGCAAAGATACACACTTTGCCCACACCTACTTCATACTAACTTTGGACCCTCGTTTTATCTCCTTAGGGGTTGAATTTTATTTATTTATGGCATACATGTTGTCAATGGATGTTACATGATTATAGTTTCTCATAAACATGGACCCTGTTAGGGTCTTCTGGAAAATCCTTACTTATCCTTTGTATATGTCGTGGCCAGATTTTGAAATTGATCATTTCGTGATATGACCGATCATTTCATGGAATGCTGGCATTTCATGACATAGCCAACTAAAAGCTAACCAAATCGTTTAAATGCTAACGTCTGACGATATGTCAATCCAAGTTTGGCCATAATTAATAAACGTAGTGTTTAAGGTGAGCAATAAAACTCCCACTACCATTCCACCGGTTAGACTTGGAGGAATTCCAGTAAGTAGGGTCACCAAGTTCAAGTACCTGGTGCATTGGGTCACTGAGGATCTCTCTGATGATTTAGATATAGAGAGGGAACGTAGGGCGTTGGCAGTGCGATGCAATATGCTGGCGCGCAGGTTAGCAGGGCGCACAAAAAAAAAAACTCTGTTTAATGCGTACTGCCAGACATTGTACACCTGTAGCTTGTAGGTCCGCTATAAGCAGAAGGCTTTGAGTGCCCTACGAATCCTCTACAATAATAGATGCTGATGGGGTTGCTGCATTACTGTAGTGCATCGGGGATGCTTGCGGAGGCCAACACCGATTGCTTTAGGGCAATAGTGCGCAAGAGAGTGGCCTCTCTGATCCGTCGTGCCCGGGATAGCTCCAACGGCCTTCTAATCACGATAACAGAAAGGGTTGAGTGTCCTATTGTGGGCTTGTGGGGCGCTGGAATAAGGTATCTACACAGTTCGGATGGTGTCCTTTTTATTATAAAATAAATAAAACGTAATGATTGGCTGTTTAGAATAAGTAGGCATAAGGTACTAACATAGTATTAAGTTTTACTAACACTTTTATATGGAATTATGTTCTGAATTAAATTAGAAAAAAAGACATTAATATAGAACTTCCATGATAATAAAAAGTCTAAATAAATAAAGTAAGAATTAATAACTCCGTTTATGTTTAACTAGCTTCTGCCCGCGGCTTCGCTCGCGTAAACGTAGGTTTTTCCATAGAAACTTTGGACCCCCAATTCGTCCACTTAGGGAGTGAATTTTGGAAAATTCTTTCTTAGTGCTCGCCTACGTCATAAAAGGAAATCTTGTGCAAAATTTCACGCTCCTAGTCCCAGTAGTTTCGGCTGTGCGTTGATATGTCAGTCAGTCAGTTTCCCCTTTTATATATATAGATGAATGCCGTGGCAGCTTTTAATTAAGACTACACTATACAATATAAGAATACTAAATCTTTAGCATGTGTAATGGTGTAAGCTTTGTTGGTTGTCCTTAAAGAAAGAAATAAATAATATGTTATGTATTGCTCTAGTAAGAACAAACATAAGCTTAAATATTAAAATAGTAAAATCTTCCTATATACATTTTATTTAAGTACATCATAAAATTAACCTCTGTGCAACATTTCAGGATTCTAGGTCCAAGGATTTAGGCTAGGCGTTGATGAGTCAATGATTGAGTCAAAACTTTGCCTTTTATTTATGCAGTTCGAAAGAATAAAATAGAATAAACTCTATTGTACACCAAAAATGTAACACAACTTATACATAAACTTAAATCAATGGGTATAATGGCGGTCCTATCGCTGCAGAAAGCTGCACTTTTAGAACCATAGGATATGTTTTATGTGGTAATGTGATTTGTATAAAACTTACAGCTTCAACCTTCTACAAAGAACAATAATGATCGGTTATTCACCTGCTATTTTGGAGCGCAGTTACACAATACAATTTTGGCCAGCAATTCATTGTTAATCCTTTGATGTAGTGTCGTAGCAATGTGCCAAAAGCCTTCCTCACTAAACCGTAGAAATTATAGACTTTTGAGAATTTTGGCGCTTTAGCAACTATTTGTTTGAAGGTGCAGTTACAAAGATATCATTGATTGACTTATACGAGTATGCTCGTCTATCTTTCAGCCAGCTTTCGCTAATAGCCCTAGTGTTTTTTTGGCTTCGTATGGTCTATCTTTTAGCCAGTGCGTTCATTCGAGTTACATTCCATTAGAATGCGGATGTAACACATTCTAATATTTTTGCAGTATTTGGCAGCTGTGGTTTTGTTTTGTGGGAAATCATCTAATGACATCTCCCGCCATTTGTGTGTCAGACTTTTACTGACTAAACCCACTCCGGGGTTCTCTTCCGCATCACCCATGGCTCCAGTAGGCTTCGAACCTGCTGGGTCCCTATGGTTGCTGACATCTCCTTGAGGCGCTCGTGAAACACTACGCGCCGTCGACGACTTGGGCTCGGTCCGGACGGTTACCGGACGGTACCGAGCTACCCATTGCTCGCCGTCCGCAAGCTCGCGCCTACGGATCGGGATCCTGGCGGTTGGCGCGTGAAGGCCGTTCCCTCGCGCGCTCGCGCGTGCTGCCGCCTCCTTTGCCAGCATTACTGCTTCGCAAAAGGAGGCGACCGCCTGCCACTCCTCCTCGCTCCGGACCATGGCCTGTACCAAGGCCCGGTGCGAGAGATCACTGCCGCTCGGCTCTGCGAGAGATCTCGGCAAGCTTCGCTGAGGGAGTCAATGCTGCAGTAAAATTGTCAGCTTCATTTCACCGAGATCACGCTTGTTTCAATGATCACATATTCAGTTGAACAATAAGACAAATGTATAAAACTACACCAATTTACATCACATTATCCAATTAAAATCAATTTGCGAATAATTAAAACAGCCACTGAACTTACTCGAAAAAATGTCACAAAAAACCCGTTAAAAATAAAATTTTGTTACGGGTTCAAATTTCAAATATTCAATAATATAAAATGTTGAATTAAGGACTTTTTATAAATAAGGCCCTTTATGTTTCTAGTGTACATATCTAAGTACTATAATATAGATAGTATCTAGAGGACGCTTTGTTGTTTTCAGTATGTACGGCTTAAATCATCTACAGGTTGATTAATTATATATTTAAATTATTTATAAAATATTATTAATTTGCCTAACGCTTTCCCCAACTAAGTTGGGGTCGGCATCCATTTAAACCGGGTGCAGGTTTCCACTATTTTACAGTATAACTAAAGTGACGAGGGGATCTCATACAAAATTACCAATTTTAAAGTTTACAACTGTTTGAGTGGGTTTTCTTAGTTTTTTTTCTTATGTATTAGAGCAAAACAAAACAAAAAAAAATAAAAAAAAGCCATTTTTTAATGCAGAGGGTGGACATTTTGAGTAGAAATATGTATTAATTTCTTGTTTTGATTCTCCCTTAAACTTACAAAATTAAATTAAGAATATTACGTTCGTTTTCACGAAGTTATAATTTTTTATTTGTAACAGAATTTATATTTAAATAGAAGAGAAAATAATTAAAACTTGCATGGTTCCTGTAGCTGAAATGGATATGGGAAAAAAATATAGAGAAAAAGTTAACTAAAATATATATATTTTTTTATTATTATTCTTGATAGGTTCGCGCTAGACCGCTATCTCACCTGATCGACGATGCGGTCGACGATGGAACGCGCTTACCTAGAAGTAACCTATTCAGTCTCGACTTAAAGATTCCCGGGTTGTAACCATCAGGAAACTCAGATTCCGGCAAGGAATTCCACTCCTTAGCTGTACGCTAAGGAATGGAATTCCTTGCCTAATGAATGTTTAAAAAAACCAGCCTTCGAAACCGTGGTTTTTGGGATCAAAAAACCAATCTCTCGTGTAGCCCACATTCCGCACGGTATCACGTATCACATTACGCCGCGGTACAGAAATATTCCACGCGAGTATTTTCATAACCCGACCGGCTATTTATGTTACCGTCGCTTCTCGCTCACTATTGTTCTAAGGGATTCGTTATGGGAGGTAAACGTTTAATGTTTATATACGTATGCATCCGTTACTTGTATCATTAATTTTTTATAATTAGAAACATGTGAAGAAGACTTTTAATGTTTCAAGAAAAAACATTTTTAATTAAGAATATGAATTCGAAATGTTAAGGTGGGTCTACGATAGTGGAGTCGAGCACGAGCCGAGCTCAAATTCGTGTCGCTCGTGCTCGGCTCAAGAGGAGCCTCGATCTACACTACTTGAATTTGAGCTCGGCTTTTTGCTATTTTACGTGAACTTTGGCCCTCCATAATGTACTCATATATTAAAAATATATAAAAGTACATCAATAGAAGCTTTGCACATTTAATAGAGATTCTGAATGGTGTAATTTTTTCTGAAAATCTTTTAAGGGTTTAAAAAAAGGCACGTATTTTCTGGAACAAGTTTTGTGAAATATTCGAGTTAATCACGGAATTACCGAATGCTAACAGAGTTTTCAGGCATTATCTTTCTTTTTTTGCATTACCTATTCATCAAACATCGCATTGGATTGCGTTAGATGAAGCAACAAGCTTTTAAACCATGCTCGATGTTAACGATAGCCGAATGGAAAAGGAGCCTCTTAAGGCTAAGGTTATTGCCTGCGGGATAGTTCGAAAGAGTGACCGTGGCCCAAGAATACAAAAGGCAACTTTAAGAACTCGGGTGGGTTTTAGTCAGCAAAAGTATGACGCTCCTCTTGCTCCACCCAGAGCGAGAGAATTTGTGATTTCCCTCCTCAAAAAAAGGGAGGTTATTGTACTTTTAGAGGTATGCGGAACAGGGTGTGAAGTCTCCTAAACCTCCGTTGAAAAGGGAGGACCGTTTCACTAGACTGGTGTTGTGTCTGGTATGGGCAGTTGCCCGATAGTTGATTTCTGAATGTTGGGAATGTTTAAATTTCATGGAGTACCTCGATATAATCGCGATTGTTGTTTGCTGGCTACAAATCCAAACGCCGGGCTACTGCTGTGAAATTATAGATGAAAAACAACACTGCGCTATCTTTGCTTCATTTACTCTGCAGAAACTTTTGCGTTGACCAGGCAAACGAGGCAATTCGAAATATCGAAGCAGATTATTGCACTGTTTTTTTTAAGCAATGGAATAAATAAAGTAGAAAATCTTTTATTTTGGGCAGATACAGCATAAAGTAGAAGTAAAAGAGAAAAAGTACAACACGCCGTATCGAAACCACCTTGGCATTTTCTGGGCGTCAGACACCCGGCGCTGGCAAATGGATGGAGTAGGAGATGAAGTCGTTTGTCTTGAGATGGATATGTGAATACGAAGAATGAAATGCATGTTACTAAAAGAATTATGACAATACAAGGTGGATTGATGGAGAGGGAGAGGCACGTCAAAGAAAAGATTAACAGCGTTTATTTTACGATAAAGTATTACAATGATATCATCATAGTCAAAAGCACCATAAGGAACTTCGCAAAAGAATCAGAATTATTTATTTCCGAGCAATGTAGGTACAATTATATAAGATGGTACAGAGTTGGATGTTTTCGTTACATCCTGCCATACGGCCATGCAAAATCATTATTTTTGGAAGTTACAATACATTCGATATAATCGACTTAGTACTACCTTGTTATCCAAATTCGTATAAATATGTCAATTGTCAACTAAATAGTCAGGTATTAATCAATAAGTTTACCTAGAAATTATAATAAATTATTATCATTGGGAGGCCTTTGCCCAGCAGTGGGACAGTAAGGCTAAAGAAAAATATCATTAAAAATGTCAAAAATATTTTTTTAAAGTACAACTATAAATCTTATCATTCAAGAAGTCATTAATATAATTTCAACAGATGGATTGAGTGAGGTGTAATATTATGAAAGAAAATGGTGTCAGTGATAGCGTGACTGCTGACAGGATAGAATAGAAAAAGAAAAACATGTTGCGCCGATCACAAGTACTACATGAGTGGGAAGACAGTCGAACCGGCTGTCTTTACAAAATGAAACAGCCCTGTAAAATTTTCCAAAGAATTTATTTCATTCCCTTGTTGTTTACCATTGTAAAAGCTATAAATTATAGCGCAGGAATCTGGAGAACATGACATTGATAAGTACCTACTACTCTGGAACACAGATTATATTTAACACTAGCGTCTGCGAGCGGTTTTACTCATATGAAAAAGAATTCCAACCATCCGCGATAAAAAAAATACAAAAAAAAAATACAACCGACTTCAATGTAAAAAAAAACCGAGCAAGAGTGAGTCGGACTCGCGCACTGAGGGTGCCGTACAAACATACCTATGAAAACAGTTTGATTGCCGAATTGAGTTACGAAGATTTATCCGAATCGCAAAACTTTTTTTTTGTGACGTAACTACAAATTTACAGTTTTCAGTTTTTTTCTATATTTGTGCTATGAGTCCTAGGCTTGTTTCATATCGAATTTCAGGATTCTAGGTCAACTCTATACCTCCACGCGTTTCCAAGATAAAGAGTTCTGGCAGACAGACAGACAGACACACTTGAGACACACACAAAGTCGATGTTTCTATAATAGTTTTGTCTCTTCGTTTTTCAACACCGATTTCTGAAATTAAAGTTGTTTTGCACTTTTTAGTGTTTGGTTTACATTGAAGTCGGTTCTATTTTTTTTTGTAAACAGTTTTTTGTTTTACACTTTTCAGTTCAGTGGTATCACAACTAAAAAGTACCCCTCAGCCAAACTTAAATAGTGTGCAAGTTCTATATAATAGTATCTGCCTCCCTATATAATTTAATTATCAAAACATTACATGACAATTCCAATAAGCCAAGCCACGGCTAGGATACACTGTTTTATTACGGAGTTTTTGTGCCTGCCTTCTATCATGAGATTAGTTCGATGGTACCTTAGAGCCAGAGTGCATCTCTGACAATTATAATAATCCAAAATACGGTTTTTTTTTAAGGTTGTAAAAACATCAATTGACAAATCCTGCTTTTGGGCGGAGCGGGAGATAGTGTCAGACTTTTACGTACTAAAAACCCACTCCTGTTCTTTCTTTGCCTTTGTCCCAGGGCCCCGGGAATCCAAAATATGGTTAGGTTACATTGATTTATTACAGAGTTTCGGTGCCTACCTTCCGGTGTCATCATCAGATCAGTTCTATATAACCCCTCCCCCTCTTCTTTCAGTCAGTCATCGACGACACGTATCAACAAAGCAATTTTACTTGTTACAACGGTTCTGCTGTGGTCCTATGAGGAGTTTCGTTCCATATCTTTGAAGTTCGTAATCACATCATAACAATATTTCTATCGCCTATTCCTCGGACAATAGCCGCCATTAACGCTCTCCTGAATTCAAACACAGGTCTTGATGTGTTTGCGGATGAATGGAAGCTGATAATGTCAGAATGTTTGAATTTTGTGAGAAGGATGCATGATTGAGTTTAAAAAATTAGGTATAAGTTTAAATAGTGTAATTGGCTTCGGCCGTTCTATTTAAAAATAATAAATAAATAAATGGGACCAACTCGGAAGCATAACTTTTCAACCAAAAAAAATATTTTCAAAATCGGTCCATAATTGAACGAGAAATCGGTGAAGATGCATAAAAAAAATACATTCAGCCGAACATAGAACCTCCTTCTTTTTGAGTCGGCTAAAAAGTAACTTGATTTGCTATTCCAGGAAATAATTTATTCGTGTGGAAACAAACACAGACCACAATGACAGAATGTTTGAATTTTTGTGAGAAGGATGCATGACTGAGTTAATAAAAATTAGGTATAAATTTAAATAGTGTAATTGGCTTCGACCGTTCTATTTAAAATAAATCAATACTTACAATGATACTAGTGAACGATAATATTAGCTTTTTATAAGATCAGTTTTTTGTTTGTCCATACAAACTTCGGAACCCTTGTTTAATCCCCTTAGGCCCCTCGACCACGGCGACTTTTTGCGATGCTGTAGCGCGTTAATCAGTCATCTTTTCTATAGCGCTTGCAAATGCTACTAACGCGCGTTAGTAGCGATGACATCGCTACAAAAAGTCGCCGTGGGCGAGGGGCCTTAAGAGGAGAGAATTTTGGAAAATCTTTTCTTATTCTTTATAAACATCATAGAAAGGTGTCTGTGCTAAATAACAGCGTACAAGGTCCAAGGGTTTGGGTTGAGTCAGGACTTTGCCTTTTAGGGTGTTTTTAATATCGTGCGGATTTCATCACCCATTCGGGATTGCCCCGCATACAGAAAATTTCACGCAGCGTGAGAAATGCTTGCCCACGATTCAGTTTTCTGCGGGCTGCTATGCCTCCGTGGAAGTCGGCGGCGGCGGGGTGTAGGCTGGGCCTTTATCCCGCGGTGTCGGGTTAGGGCCCCGTAAATACGGGACCTGCGTTGGGGGCACCCTATAGGCGGCGACCTCAGGGCAGGCGCGCGTGCGCAACTTGCCTAAGAGTAACTGCATTGTGTTCAGTAGGAGCGCCTCGGCACTGCTCCTGCAGTGCCGATTTTTAACGATGGCTGCTATGCGTTGTGGTTGTGTACAATAAATACTTGTATGAAAAGGACATTTGCGGGGAATACGCGTGGGGGGCAGTCTCGCATGCTTGATCAAAATCGCACTATATTAAAAACACCCTAACTGCTGACCGTGGCTGCGCCCGTATAAAATGAGTACTTCTTCCCTTTATAGATTATAGCCCACGTAATAATTATGGATATGAGCTACCCTGGTACTCAGTTTCATCCAAAACTAGTAACAGATATACTCTCGAAAATACATACACACAAACTCATCTTTATAATATTAGCGTGATAGTTAATTTGATATTTAATAGCTATTTACGTCTGCCCGTCTAAAATTAAATATGTTTTTGATATACACGACAGAATTTAATTTCAGTGTTTGAATATAAATAATGGTTTGTAATCAAAGTTCCAAAGTGTTTGAATTACTTTGAAATAATATTCAGCCTTTTTGACTGACTAATTTGCTGAAATATGTTAACGACTACTGATTCTATATTATCTTCCAGTTTTTTTTTTTTGTTACGTTTTCACGCCTAACCCGTTGAACCAATTTTGGTATAGAAATAGATAGGACCTTGGGGAAGTATGGTTGTCCTATTTTTATTGTTTTATCTAAGAATGTGGTTTTTATTTCGGAAGTACGGCCCCTTGGGACGATTTTTAATATTCACGTGAGTGAAGCTACTGGTAGGTACGTAATAAACGTGTTTTCTTCCTTTCTAATAAATTAGATAATGCCACAACTCAGGTATCATTAAAATCAATTGGTAATGTTACGCCTGTAGTGTAATTACTCGATAATTACTGAAACTACTTAGATTTATTTTTTATAGTCTCGCGTTTGACCACTATATCACCTGATGGTAAGCGATGATGATGGTGATGTGATCGGGGATATAGCACACTTGCCTAGAAGTAACTGTTCACTAACAAAATAACACAGATATCTCCTGAGATACACCACATTAAATAAATTTAGACATATTATTTCCTGTATCACAATTACAAATCCCACAAATATTTCAATTGAAACCATTTTGATCAGATCAGTTACAAACAATACAGATTAAATTAGTGAATCCATTTAGTAATAATGAGAGCCATTTGGCATGCACAAACATTTTTTATCGACGCATTCTGAACGATGCAATAACCGTTAGCATTTCAATTCAAGCTTCGCAATCTGCACTTGTGTGCAAATCACCGTACTGTGAAATTATTCGACACTAAAATTTAAATTGTTTGCAATCCAATGCACCATGCTAGCAATGTAACAACTGAATGCTTTAAAGGAAAAACGCAATGAATCGAAAATTGGATGAATAATAAATCTTTCTAATGGGAAGTTGTGGTCCTAGGATCCGGATGCACTAAAATTCGGTTAATCTAAAGCGTTTGAATGTCTTCTGCTGTTGCGTTGCGAAACAGTCTATTTTTAAAGATCTGTAGTAATTTATGTCGTGTAAATATAACGCCGACGCTCTTGGCCCACACGGCGGATAGTTTGAATACGTAAAGCACGGAATGTTCTTATAGCTTTACGAGCTTCAATTTTTCCATAATATGTTACATCAACACTGTTTACGTGTGGGCGTCGAGCAATGGGTAGCTCGTCGTTTGGTAAGAATCGAACCTGAGTCGCGACAGCGAGAAGTGTTCCAAACGCGTTTCAAAGAGATGCCAGCAAACCGTAGGGGCAGTGCAGGGTCGATGCCCGTTAGGACCACGGGGAATTTATGAATGGAAAATCGTGGTCCTAGAACGCAAAGGGCACCCTGCCACCCAAACTGTAGGATACCCTGTGGTTTTAGTCAGTAAAAGTCTAATACGCGCGTATCTCGGCGTCTCTCATATCTCGGCAGGGCCGTTCCACCCTAGATCGGGAGAAGTTAATGGATAATTTCCCACATAAAAAAAAAAAATACTGGTTCCGTCTGCAAGTCTAGGACTTGCTCAATTGTAGAGAGCTCTTTACTATTTTCTGTTGTACCCGTTATATGTATACATCTACAGTGATTTTTCTTTCACTGTTGCTATGAAGCTTTGACTATGTAGATATAATATATACAGTTTGTTTGTACGTGCTGGAATTTCCAGAAACTTTATGTAGTTAAAATATTTGTTTACGGTCATCATTTTACCGCAAATTTCCGGTTAAACTTGACGTTTGTTAAATATATAGTTTTACTAGCAGATGCCAGCGGCTTTATCTTCAAGAAAGTATAAATTTTTCCCACGGGAACATACTTTTAGAATAAACAGTATCTTATATGCTATTTCAGCACTACTTGGTCTAGCCATGTGCCAATTTTCATTCAAATCTGTTCAGCCGTTCGAGAGTGAAGAAGTAACAAACATACACACACTAAACACAAACACATACAAACTTTTGCCTTTATAATATTAGTGATATATATATTTCATACTGACTGATGTAAACAAAATATCAGTTAGGTGCTAGGTTTTACCATCGGTTTCGCTTATGTGTTGTACACATAAGCGTGCATTTTTTTAGGGTACAAATACATCTTTAGGTATCATATAGTCTGTTTTCTATCACTGATAGAATTTTATTAATCGGATCGTCAGTTCTAGAGATTATCTTCAACAAAAATAGAAGCAAAGAATCAATTTTCCCTCATGCATATACATAAAAAGAGAAACCGACTGACTGACATATCAATGAACAGCCGAAACTACTGGGACTAGGAGCGTGAAATTTTGTATACGGTTTTCTTATAAGAGAGGATTTCTGAAATTCACCCCCTAAGGAGACGAAACGGGGGTCCAAAGTATGTATGAAGGAACCTATTTATTTGCACGCGAGCGAATTTAGTCATCATTATCATCATCATCATCATCATCACCATCATTTCAGCTGAAAGACGTCCACTGTTGGATATAGGCCTCCCCAAATTGTCGCCACAACGATCGGTCCTGTACGTCTCGCATACATCGGATACCCGCGACCCTGACCAGGTCATCGGTCCACCTTGTGGAAGGCCTTCCAACGCTGCGTCTTCCGGTACGCGGTCGTTACTCCGGAACCTTTCACCCCCATGTGCCCTGCCCATTGCCATTTAAGTTTGGCGATTCTTCGAGCTATGTCAGTAACCTTGGTTCTCCTGCGGATATCTTAATTTCTGATATGATCACGCAAGGAAACTCCGAGCATAGACCATTCCATTGCCCTTTGGGTGACTTTAAGTCTTCTTATAAGGCCAATTGTAAGCGACCACGTTTCAGAGTCATATGTCATCACTATGGCAACATACACTGGTCATAGACATTCGTCTTGAGACACTGGTATATTGGACGAGAAGATACCGTGGAGCTTTCCGAACGCTGCCCAGCTGAGTCAGATTCGATGATTGACCTCTTTCTCGAAGTTAGACCTACCCAACTGGACCATCTGTCCCAGGTAAACGCAGTCGTCCACAACTTCGAGTGTAGAGTCTCCGATCTTGATAGGAGTGGGTGCTACATGGATGTAAACCATGACTTTGGTTTTGTCCAAGTTCATTTTAAGTCTCACTCTTTCGGAAGCTCTACTGAGGTCACTGAGCATTGTACTGAACTCCTCCGTAGTCTCAGCCATGACTACTATGTCGTCGGCAAACCGAAGGTGAGTGATGTACTCGCCTTGGCGAAGCTAGTAAGCTAGTATTTTGTTTAGATAGTTAATTCAAACATAGAAATATTCCATATAAGCGTAGACAACCTTGAACAGAGTTACGTGTTGGGTTTAAGGACCGCAATAAAAATAGGGTTTCCTTAAGAAAAATATAAAATAAAATCCTCGTGTAGGCTATAAAACGCCCACAACACTTAGGTAGAAGTTCAGAGGTGGCTGTGTGAGTGTTGCGTGTGGAGGTTAGGGCTGTAATGTTTCATCGACACATACTTTAAGTACACATGGAAGATTTTTTGTGTTTGCCGTTGAAGAAAATTTACGGAACTTTGATACTCAACATCTTAGAGCTAAACTAACCCTAATTTATCGTAATGATTTTGTATGTTATCCTGTGGCTGTTAGATTTTTCGTAAATCGCAACAACGATATATGATTTGCCGTCACGATTTAGTCGTTTGTTTTTATCGTTTTATGACTGTCCTGTTAACAGTTTCCACTGTCATGATGACAACACCGCAAAAAAAGTCGTAGACGACAGTTAATCGTGAACAGCTCTATTTAAATATATAAGCCCTCATGACAAAGTGCGGCCTTAGTAAAAAAGCTTTAGTTTTAAAGTCTGTCATGCTCTCTCGTTCCATTCTATAGTAAGAGAAGACAGTTAATGATTTTCAATCACAAAAAAGGTACCACACAGCGAACTTGCTCACTATTTAGTTTTAGCCATTAAACTCTACAGCAAATTTTTTTTTTTACAATAAATACTACCGACTTCACTCAACCAGAAACAGTCTTCTGAAATGAAAGATTTTTTTAGCATTTTTTAGTTCGGTTTTGAAGTCTGTTGTATTTTTTTTTGTAAAAAAGTTTAAACCTCATACAGTTCATCCATCCACGTTTATAATCTTTACCGTGGCAGTAATTTTGAGTATTATTAAAACAAATTTCAAAAAATGTTAACAGACAACTTGCTCAGTTGTATGTAGTTTTAAATTCTCGTTATAGCTGTCATATTTTTGTTTTTATAGACAGATGACAAGTCTAAAGATACGAATAAACTTTTGAATGTCATTTATTTTAGACATAAAATGCATTGCTTGAATATTTCGGTAGCGGTCAGTCAGCATTACCTAATACTTACGTTAACTGAAGTGTTACCTGTTTGTTTGCTTTTGTATCAGAGTTGATTCAGAAATTGGAAGACGATATTTGGTTTATTTTTTAACGGTGCATTGGCATTCAGTTGTTCATTTTGAAATTGTAAGTACCGTCCGGCAAGAGAAGAGTGATATGAAAGAAAAGGAAGTTAGTGATAGTATGACGAGTGTCAGGGCAGAATGGAAGAAGAAAACGTGTTGCGCCGACCTTAAAAAACACGGGACAAGGGCAGGAAGGTGATGATGAAGTACCGTCCGGCAGCTCGATAACCGCCCGGACCGAGTCCGAGTCGTCGACGTCGGCGACGGCGCGTATTGTTCCACGCACGCCTCAGAGATATCAGCAAAACCGTAAGGGCCCAGCAGGACCGAAGCCTACTGGGGCTAAGGGTCAATATCTGAAAGGAAAGAAGGGGGTCCTAGAACGCAAACGGCAACTGAAGGACCATAGGTGTGGTTTTAGTCAGTAAAAGTCTCGCATCCCGCTCCGTCCAATAGCGGGAGAAGTCAATAGATTTCCTTTCTTAAAAAAAGTATGCTTTGTATAAAACGAATTCCGAGAAACTTCAGTTTCGTGATTAACGCAATCTTTACACGGTGTTTTTATGATTTCGCGACAGCGACAAATAAAAAAATATTCTCAAAAATACCAATGACGACATTGAATTAAAATCAGTTTTACCAGGGAAAATTGCAAAACAGTTGCTAAGTTGAGAGAGGAAAATTTTCCACACATTCTGTTTTCAATAACGAAAAGAAAAACTATCCCAATACGTGTTCTTAAAGCATTGAAGTACGAATTCGTAATAAATAACGTACTTTTTTATCGATTCGGGACAGAACGTAATTGGTCACAGGGAAATTTATCGACGCTAACGTTCCGATATTGAAACAACACTAGATTAATGAGTTTAATCCGGCGCACCCAAAATTACCAGTCGCTGCGGAAAACATGAACGAATCCAAACATTTTTTTAAAGTAGATTTGTTTACAAGTTGTGTTACGCCTTGCTCATTTACCCATTGTTTAGTGGGCAAGCCAGAACTAATAGTATTATTTATTATTATCACAGAGGCTTGTGCTTGACCACTCGTACGGTCGGGCCATTAAGGTCTATAATACATTAAAAAAATCAAAAGCATTTTATTTCAAATAAACCATTTACAGGCCCTTCTGAAATGTCAAGACAGAAAAAAATAATGATGCTAATTGCACATTCCAAAGCGTAGATCTCTATGGAGAAGAAAGTGCAAGAAACTCAATGTCAAATTTTATAATAAAATACCCGTTGAGATTTTACAACTAAATGAGTCCAAATTTAAAGGTTGCATTAAACGCACACTATGTAGACAAGCGTATTATTATATACTGGAAGATTATATCCTTTATAAAAACGCTTGGCTAAATGCCGGTCCTGCTCCGCAGCCACAGATACTTTTACCTTCAAATTAGTTTATATATATATATGTATAAATATTGGAAGAGATACTTACTATTCCCCTTTTTGTATTGTTGTTTTCGAAATGTTTTTTATTTTATTTGTTTATTTCGATAGAGCATATGATAATTTATTACCTTTTGCATTTGGAAACAATAGCATTGTATAATGTAGAAGCACTTTGTTTTTCAAGTTTTGTGAATGTGAAGTACCATGGAGCATTTTTATTAGGTTACAACTTGTTTGACATTATGAGCATGGCAGTTGAGAGTTTGTCATGCTCACTCAAATGTCTCGCTGATGGTGGCACGTGTTATTGGGTCATTCAGTTCCCTTCAAAATGGTTGAGTGAGTGGGACTGATGCACGCATCATGCTCGTGAACGGGTGCCATCAGTTGAGACTGGTCATCTCTTAGCTGCCAGTGACTTAATACAATTTCTATTTTTTTTTAAATTATTTTTTAAATTATTATTACTTATCTACATTGTGCTCACATCAAAGCAAGGGGTTCCTTCTATTTGGCAGAATCTTGATACTCCGATTTTTATTTGGCATAACTCACATGGCATAATCTTATTTAATCGAATATTTTTAAGGCATAAAAATTATTTAGCATAACTTTTGTTTGGCAGAATATTTACGTGTCCGAATTTACAATGGCATACTTTTATCTTGGCAGAATTTTGTTTCGCATAATTACCTTTGCCATAATTAATATTATGCATAATTTTGTTTAGCATAACATTTATTTAGAGATAGGAGGCGGAGGGGTAGGGCGGCCCGCGAGCTGAGGAGCAGGTGGTGAGCGTTAAAACCATCTGTGACGATAAGCTCGCGTGGCGCCGCCCAAACCCCGCAGCGCCGGAGCCGTGACAGAAACAATGCTTGCTGCATGTTGCATGCCTGCTTGCATGCTGCATGCCTGCTGAAACATGTAACCGAGATATTTGTAATATATTATAATATGATATAAAAGAGTGTCCATGGAGTTTCTTGCACGTTATTCTCCATAGAGATCTGCGCTTTGGAACGTGCAATTTAGCTTCACTTGTATTTTTTTTTGACTGACCGACATTTTGACAATTCAAAAGTGCCTGTAATTGGTCTATTTGAAATAAACGTTTCTTATTTCTGAATGGACACTCTTTTCAATCATGTTATAATATATTACAAATATCTCGGTTACATGTTTCTTGACGCTAACTATCATTTGAGAACAATGTAAATAAAGTAAAAATGAACACTAAATATATGTAGTTAATAAAATAGCAACTGGCAGCTAAGAGATGACTAGTCTCAACTGACAGCACCCGTTCACGAGCATGACGCGAATATTAGCACCACTCAGCTCAACCACTTTGAAGGGAACCGAATAATCCAACACACGCGCCACCATCAGTGAGAAATTTGAGTGAACATGACATAGCATGAGTAGGATGACAGCAGGACGAAAATATGCGTCTTTAGTATGAGACAAAAGGATAGGTAGCTAACTTGTATGAATCAGACAGCTGTCACCCGCACCATTCTATAGCAATTGTAGTGTAGGTGAGATAGTGGCCTATCAATAGGAATACAAAAAAGTTAATAAACATTTTGGGCATACAACAAATTATTAAATGTTTCCCTTTTCGATCCCATTCTGGAATTCTAGTCGGTAACCGTACTGAGAGAGGGGAGGTTGTTTTTTTTTTTTTATTATTGATAGGCTCGCGTTTGACCACTATATCACCTGATGGTAAGCGATGATGTGGCCGAAGATGGAGCACGCTTGCCTAGAAGTAACCTATTCACTCGTGATTTAAAGACCCCTAGGTTGTAGCTATCAGGGAACACAGACTGTTATGCGAAATGCCTGATTGTATGCTGCATGAGCTAACTCCTACCCACTTGATTTTACTATGTGAAATTCTACTCGTCCCGTAACTTATTTAGACTCCTATTTCGTAATTCACGAGGTACTCGTAGTGTTGTTTATTAATGTGTTTGCCCAAATGGCTAGTTTCCAAAATATCGGTACTAGACAATAAACATAGTTGGTACGTACATTTTGGAATCTTGACAATGTCGAACGGTTTTAAATGTTTGTTCGCATTCTAGTTGCGCTTCTTATCCAACTCGACATACATTTTCACTGTTTTTCATACAACCGCTATTACGCGATTATGACGTTATTACTTACTCATTTTTCATTAGATGTTTTGGAAACACTATCTTGTGGATATATTATCTAGGCTTATATTGAAATCAATTTATAAATTTGTGTAAAACTAATCCAGTAAAGACCTAAGAAAATCTGCTATTTTGCATGAACTTTGACACTTCATCTTCTTCTTAGCGTATCGATGGCAACGGCGCGGCCACGGCCACGGCAATGCCGATGATGATGCAGGATCGAAGGTGGGACATGGTCTGCGGAGAGACGTCGCAAAGACACTGAAGATCGGAACCGTCCGAGAACCCCCATCTGTGGTGATTGTCTTTGCTGCGCCCAACTTGGGTTGTTGTTCATAATTTACTCAAAAATTAAAAAAAAAAACAAAAAAGTATAACAATAGGAGCCTTGCAAATTTGCAAGGCTCCTATCCTTGCAAATTTAATCAAGACTCTGAATGACGACAAATTTTTTTCAAAAACTTTTAAGAGTTAAAAAAAACACGTATTTCCTGGAACATGTTTTGTGAAATATTCGAGTAAATCACGGAAATACCGAATGCTAACAGAGTTTTCAGGCGTTATCTCTCTTTTTTCTCTCTTCGCGTTGCCTTTTCGTCAAACTTCGCGTTGGATTGCGTTAGATGAAATAACAACCTTTTAAACCATGTTCGATGTTGACGATAGGCAAGTGGAAAAGGATCCTTCATGAGGTTAGAGCGAAATTAGAAATAATTTCAATTAGAACTGATTAGTAGTTCATTCATTTACATCGTCTGGGACTTGATTTTCAGAAAGCTATTATGATTATAATATAGTCATCGATACGAAATTTAAAAACGATAAGAACAACTAAATTTGTTAGAAACGATTACTTATTAATTTAAAATTAAAATAAGTTCGAAAAATGTTTGACCGAATTTAATTTGGACGGCGAGCTAATGAAAAGCTCGCCGTCAAAATTAAATTCGGTCGTCCGCAACCCCTATTAGAACCTAAAAATATAAAATCATTTGCATTTAGATTAAATTAATACTTATAATTAAACTTATAATTCTATAAATAAATACATACAATTCTGTAAATCGTTTGGAGATGACGCGAGATGCTTAGAATACAGTATAAATACGATAAGTAATTTATTTACTTTATTCTAAGCATCTTGTATCTATTAATTTATGATGCAAGTAATTCGCTACCTCTCATAACTTGTGCAGTAACATCTGAGTTTGTCGCGCTCCACAACCGTGGAAGGTCAGAGCGTCTAGTCATCGCCTGATCGGCTGCACTATAGATATAGTTCTTATAGTAACCAGCTTGTGAGTCACCGGCTGATCGGCTCGGCTATAGATAAGTATTTCTAACAGCGATTAATTAATCGATCGCCAAATTATTTAAATTGTCTCGTTTTTGGCATTCATTGTAAGTGATAGGGATAAAAACAGATGTGATTAGGCGGTGCGTTACGTTTATGACAGTTTCTGTATTAGAAAATATTGGACTTGGATGTCTTTCAAAACTTGGGATAAACTGAATGAATGTTGAAAATGGTACTTTGACAAAAACAATAACAGTAAATTGTCTTGTCTTAAATTTAATTTCTACTTATGTAACGTACTATGAAATAATCTAATGATTTATCAGATCTGACTACAGCTTCACATTGAAATAGTCTTTCCTATTTTCGGCTGGTTTTTAATAAGTTAAATACAGGAAGTAGTTTTTTTTTTAATTACGGCCCAAGTAAAGTTGTAGTTTAACATTTTAAAGTAAGATTTTTAGTAACGTAGATATTTTTTATAAAAATATTATCGATAATTAAACGCTATACAAAAAAGGTTTCTTTATCGTAAAACTAGTAAAAAATATCAATTTACTTAAGACTTTTATATTTTTATTGAATAACTAAATACAAACAATTCAATCATCGGTCTCAGCAGGACGGCTGCAGCGTAGCGCAAGATATTTTAAAATTTCATAAAGCTCGGTGTTGCAAGCGTAGATTTATAATTATTTTTAGTCCTCGCCGGATGCTGACGGCTAAAATTAGTAGAAATAGGTATGTGTGTTAGTGAGTCTGTTGGTCTTTGTGGAATGTTTTAATCTGGTTCGTTTTAAAACATACCATTACATTGGACTAGCACGTATTCCAAAGTATTTATGTGAACATTTCACGACTCAAATGTGGTGGGATTTTGCGTAGATAACATAAAATAATTTAATCAAATGGGGTGGCTCGATTGATTGAAGAAAACCACGTAACAATAATATAAAATATAATATATATAAAAGGAGAAACTGACTGACCGACATATTAACGCAGAGCCGAAACTGAAGGGCCTAGGAGCATGAAATTTTGCACCATGTTTCCTTTTATGACGTAGGCAAGCACTAAGGAAGGATTTTCCAAAATTCACCCCCTAAGTTGAGAAAACGGGTGTCCAACGTTTGCATAGAGAAACCGACTCTCACGCGGGCGAAGCCGCTGGTAAAAGCTGGTCTGAAATAAAGATAATGTACTAATTGAAAAACATTCAGACTAAATCATTGAACAATAGGACCAAACTAAAATATTTTTTGGTCCTTTGATATAATTCCATTAATTTGTCAGGCTAGAGTTGTATTCCAATATTTACTGCAGTAAGCAGTGGCTAAAAAATATGGTAGTAGGAAAGTAATCAATATTGCGTCAGCATATTTTATTAGAAACACTTCCATTTCTGACTGGAAGTCAGCAGCCAATTGCGCGATGTTAAATCGATTTTCACTTGTCTGGCTATTTATAATACAGCCAACTTGACTTTATATATCTAGGCAGAATTATTGATATTCTTACAATTTGTTTTTCTTTATTGCCTACTCGTAGGCAATTTTTATCTCTCTATCCATTTGTAAAAACCACATCAAAACCCGTAGCGTGGTGGGAGATGTAGCAGATAATCAGATAAAAGTGACGATACTACGAGTATGTAAAATATCGATATTTAGTTTAGTAGAGGGTACAACCAGAGGAAATCGACTAAGGAACATTCAGGATACCTAACTTACAATTTAATTGTTTTATCAACGCAAACTTGATATTATCGACGGCGCGTAGTGTTCTACGCGCGCCTCAAGGAGACGTCAGCAACTGTAGGAGCCCAGCAGGGTCGAAGCCTACTGAGGGCATGGGTGATGCGAAAGAGAAACCCGGGGCCCTGAAACGAAGGCAAAAGAGGAACAGGAGTGGGTTTTAGTCAGTAAAAGTCTGACACGAAGGGCGGGAGATGTCATTGGATGATATAATTTATGGCTGCTAGTAACATAAATAATACCTGCGTTCCATTTTAATGATGACCATTTAATTATTTCAGTGCTATAAATTCAGTATACAATATTTTAATTCTATCGTAAAAAAAAAATACAGTCAGCACACTGAAAACAAAAATCACAAAACCAAAAAAGCAAAAAAATCCGTGCACAAACATTTAACGTCAACAGAAAAATAAAACATTTCCCACAGAATCGTGAATGTTAGGAGATATGGTCAACACACATGTCAATTTTTGTGAACCATTCAAACGAAGTCGTGTGCAAAAGTTAGTGTTTTAAAAATAAACAACGTGTTGGTTCGGAGAGCTGAACGGTTGGGAATATTTTAATGTTTCTCGTAAAACGAGCGAGTCGTCAACAATATTATATTTATGGTTGTTGCCGCTAATTCGATTGACGTCGAGGCGCATTTTGACACGTGATGGTACTTTATTATCTGTTGAAGGTCTGCTGTGTTAACCAAATGATTGTTGTCTATATTTAGCTTACGATTGAAGTCGAGTAAGACTAAAAAACACCTAAGTACCCCCGATTTCTAATTTAGGCATTGAGTATTTCTTAAATTCTATTTTAGCCTGAAAACCTGCAAAAAATTAACATGTAAGTAGGGTCCTCAATTCAGAAACCCACCCATTTCCAGCCACCGCAGGCTTGGGCATGTGGACGACGAACAGTGGGTAGCTCGCCGATCTGCCGTCCGGTAACAGTCTGCGCGCGCGCCTCAAAGAGATGTCAGCAAAATCGTAGGGGTCCAGCAGGGTCGAATCCTACTGGGGCCATGGGTTCGCCTCAGAAGGGAAAACCCTTAGAACGCAAGAAAAAGAAGAAACATAGGTTTTTCCACTTAAAAAAAACCCTACATCCCTAGGGGCGGGTTTTCGAATTGAGTATTTTGAGTTAACATTTGTCTCAAACCGTTCTTTAATGCTAAATTTTGCGAGGTTTTCGAGTTAAGTCCTTTTCCACTCGCATATCGTCAACATCGAGCGTAGTTTAAAAGCTTGTTGCTTCATCTAACGCAATTAATCGTGATGTGTGATGAAGAGGCAATGCAAAAAAATAGAGAACGCCTGAAAACTCTTTTGGCATTCGGTAATTCCGTAATTTACTTGAATATTTCACAAAACTTGTTCCCGAAAATACGTGTTTTTTTTAAACCCTTAAAAGTTTTTGAAAAAATTTGCAAGGCTTCTATTTGTATACTTTTTTGACTTTTTCAATTTTTGAGTAAATTATGAAGTGTCAAAGTTCATGCAAAATAGCAGATTTTCAGATCATCTCTTACCTTATTCCTTATTCTGCTTTTGCTTTTGCCTTTGTACCCATAGATTTAAGTTACCTAGCATAAAAGTTTTCTTTTATTCTATTCTATTCTGCTTAGCCTTTGTCCAAGTAAGTTAGGGTCAGCTTCTAAACAAACCGGATGTACTCCGTAGTCAGCTAGAGCGCCTACCATTTAGCAACTATGAAGCGAATGCCTACCTGACCTCCACGACCCAGTAACTGGGTAACAAGACTGCGGTCGTCAGATTTGCCTGGTTTCCGACTATCGATTGAGACTGCGACAAATATCTACAAATTAATAATATCCAGGACCAACGTCTTAACGTGCTTTCCGAGGCACAGAGGAGTCTTGATATCTTAAGGTGTCACCCATCCTTAGGCTGACCTCGGCAAGAATTGCTTTACCTTAGGAATCGACTCGTGCAACTGTTATTACTTGCTACGAAAACTGCAACGGTGTTTAAATTTATCTTTTTCTGCGAACTTTCCCGCGGCGATGGTTGTGTAGGAATAAAAATAATAATATTTATTTATTTCAATCAACATTGGATCATACAATTACATGAAATTAATAATTATTAATAAAATTAACAAATTAAATTTTGAATAAAAAATATACAAACATACACGACACAAAAATTTAATATCTAATAATTGAATTTAAAATGAAAATAATATCTTAAAACTAGCTTTTGCCAGCGGCTTAACCCGCGTGAAAGTAAGTTTCTCAATACAAACATTGGACTCCCATTTCATCCCCTTAGGGGGTGAATTATGGAAAATCCTCTCTTAATGCTCGCCTACATCGTAAAAAGAAACCTTGTGAAATATTTTAGACTCTGTAGTTTCGGCTGTAAGTTTAAATGTAGTCAGTCAGTTAGTTTCTCCTTTTATATTTAAGTAAAATGTAGATTACCTACTCATTACGTTAACCAGGAAACAGCGGAGAGTATTATAGGTAGGTAGTGGCAAAATCTAAGTCGACAAAAGGGTTCAAAGTCTTGTTTACCACACACAGTATTATAAAACCTTTCATTTAGAAAAAGATTTATAAAATGGAACATTACCAACTCCCTTTCTGCTGGTTATTTTCGTCAATACCTACATGTTGGACACTTTAAGATTTGAATTGAATTTCATGCTTCGGATGTAGACATTTGATTATTAAATGTCTCTCTATTGGTATTGTACCTATTAGAATTGTGTAACAACGCCTTTATAAACGTGGCTGTTTTTTACAGAACTGCAGATATAAATATTACGTCTTCAAAACCTAAAAAAATACACGTCGCCACATTTTCACTGCTTTTCTTATTTATGTTTACATATCATATAATTTTGGGTGTACTTCCAATTACTACGACAAAAATTTAAAACATCAGTTCGTTTTTACTAATGTAATAAAATGTTCACGATGTCCTCTTCGCTTGATAGGACTGATCTGATTGACTGCGTACAATCATAACTCTGTTCCCCGACCCTACCAACGTTACGCATATTAAGTCACCTCGTCACTTAATTTTTTCTTCCGAATCTTCACCTTGACTTAACTTGATTATTGGAAGCCGGGGAAAAGGTCGCGACCGTGACTTACCGTGCGAAATTACCTGCGCCAGACGTTTAGCAACAATTAGAATTTGGAACATTGTCGGTGCGCGGGCGCCGGTGGCTAAGTCAGTGCTCGAAGCAGGTGGCGTCTACCAGGCATCATGGTTGCGGTGACCGCTGGGCTGCTACTGTTGTGTCTTATTGGAGTTGTGGGTAAGTGATCATCTTGATGCTTCTGTGTGTGTTGTGCAGTTGGGTTGGGTTTTTTTTGTTCAATGAATTTTGACTTGAGGGTCTGTGACATCAAAATTGATGCTTAATTAGTGTGGAAATCTGCTTAACTACTGATTTTTTTTATTTTATTTAAGTGAATTAAATCTAAATATTGCAATAATAGAATTGAACTCGATCAGCACATATCGACTTCATGACCTGATAGTGTCATCATTTTTTGGGAATATTAACTGACTTTTTAATGTTCAAGAAATGTCTACTGACATCTCTTGAACATGATTTAGATGAGCTAATCATGTTTAGTTTCATTATTGAAATTCACTTAAATGAATGATGCATTTGTGTTTCAGTGATTACTTTTGAAGATTTAGACCATGGTGGTGGTGGTATTTATAGTGATATGGTTAAAATTTTAATCGTTAAGAAACAGTATCTAAGTTCAAACTACTTGCAGATCTTCAAGAAGCAGTTGACGCAGAATGTTGCGCAGAAGCACCAGCAGACGATGCACAAATCACAGAAGATACTCAACAGGAACTAGATGTAGAGCTAGAGGAAGCCTGCCCGGAACTGAGCGGTCAGATCATCGGCGGTAGACCGACGTCGATAAATAGGCATCCTTACCAGGTGTCTATGGTGCTGAATGGAAACTCCTTCTGTGGAGGTTTTATCATCAGCAATGAGTACGTGCTGACTGCCGCGCATTGTGTGCAGAAGTAAGTTGAATATAAATTCTATACTTTATCATTCTGTAGGCTGAGCTATGTTTAATTCCTTGGCATCGTTCGTTGTAGATTCATGCGATAATGTTAATAGGATGTTCGTCTTAAGAATATTGAAATATTTCAACAAATTTCAATGCAATGAACAGAAAGTTAGTCTATTGTAAAGCTTTAACTTTTCCTGTAATTGAAAAGCCCGATCTACAAACATTGAATCTAAAAGCTCATAAATTTTACGGTCAGTCTCTAAATCCAAATTATTCCGGCAAAAAAAAATCAAAGAGGAATTTAATGCGACCATAAATGGGGCTTTGTTGACGTTCCATTTTATCAGTAATCATAAAAATAGTTATACTTTTTACTAGGCGCAGTAAATTCGGAGATATTGTTCGTAGACTACACCGTTTTGGGCTCTCCGGTGTCAAGGTCATGCTCGTAACGTTTCTTAACTTTACGACTTTAGTAATAATAAAACTGTGACCAGAGGAGCGGGACTTCGGGTTTATGTTCTTCTTTAACATTGTTGCTTATCACTTCGAGGGTTCCGTTAAATAGACCGGGCAAAATTATTTATGCCCGAGAAATATTTCAGTCAAGGAAGGACGTTTCATTTCCATAGTGCGAAGTGCGGTACTAAAATTCTTAATGCTGATTTGCAAGTCTTCCATCATTTTCCGAGTATCTTTGGGTTTCATTATTTCTAACGAGCTAATTTGTCAGTCTTCTTCAGTTATAATATTCCTTTTGGCGATTCTTAGTTTTGCGAATGAAAAGCTCGGCTTATTTTAAGTAGCATGTTAAAGTATATTTATTTTATCTGAAACAAACTTTATCTCTTAAAGTATAAATAATATATTTATACTTTAGCCTCAAAATTTTTATCTGAAACTACAAGAGCCCTAACAATATCGTCGAAAGCAAATAGTGCCACTATATAATCGTGGTCGTCACAGCCATGACCCGCTAGTTTTTCTCTGCGTGAATATTTTATGAAGTACAGTGTAACGTGGGTTCAAGTGCTCTCCGCTCTCTACTGCGAATGTTTTGGTTGAGTGCTTCTCCACGAGTTTACGATGCAATGCTCGTACGTCCGATATTCATGACTTGGAGGGCTCATTTTTGGTTTGATGGAGAGCATGGTTGAATGAGTCTTGCGGAGCAATCAGATCAGTATGTAAACTTCGAGTAGTTTGTTAAGCTCTTTGATATTACGATTCTGTATATTTTTTCAATCTTTATAAGCTTGCAACATTTTTCCAGTTAATTGTTGATCGATCTCTCGTTCTGTTTCTTTGAAAACTAAACAAAAACGATTCAAAACCTTGCAGTTATCGATTCTAGATTTCTCAGGAATTGTTCGGAAATGGTAATCAGTAGCTATAGCTAGGTTGCTAGATCTAATCGTGTTTTCGAAACAAGTCTATTAGAGCTGATTAAGTTTTTCTTAGTTATATTTTTTGTTTTCATAACCTTCATTGAGATTATTTTAAGATGATTGATTATGTTTGAAACTTAGATCTGATACTACCCGTTCAGTCAGATTATGCAGTTGACAGCTTGTCAGGAGCAGTACGAGCAACCAATTGAACGTAACGTGGTATGTTGTAAGCATACATGTATATTTGGATAGTTGGCAGATAACTTTGCGCGGACGTCCGAATGGTAGAGACAGCGGCTATAGATAGACCGTTGTGAAATATAATTCTAGTGGATATAAATTAATTTGCAAGTTTACACGACGAGTTAAAATTTACCCAATATGTAAATGATATGATTTTAACTGACTTGATTAAGCAAGACGCTAGTTAGGTTCTTACAAATGCATTAGCCCGGATAAGCAGTGAGCTCATATGTGCTGAAAAGAGTGAGGGAGGCCTTATATATGCAGTAAGAGAAAACAGCCTAGATCATGGATGGCGAACCTATGGAACGCGGCCAAAAAATTAGAGCACGCCAGTAATCAACCTATCACCAATTTTCTCTTTTATACATACACGTAATTAAATAAACAAAGTACTGTAAACATTACAATAATATTTGTTCATTAAATCACTAAGCCAAGATTCTTTGGCGGCACGCAATGAATACATTTTTTTTTAAATATTTTTAGTGGCACGTTCTCATATAAGGGTTCGCCATCCCTAGATAGAAGATTGATGGCTAAAGAAAGATTTAATACTTGGCATGTAATTGATCATCTCAAGTCAGATAAAGGTTCGCTATGATTTTTCATAACGGAATTTCCATTTTAAAGAAAAACTATAGCCGTATTTCCTCTGAAGGAAATAAAGTTTTGGAATAATACGACGAAGAAAAAGGGTCTCTCAAGTCTCTACCTTTGGTCCTGATCTACTCTTTTATTAATTAATTTTTAGGGTTCCGTACCTCAAAAGGAAAAAACGGAACTCATATAGGATCACTTTGTTGTCCGTCCGTCGGTCTATCTGTCTGTCACGACCCTTTATCTCGGAAATGCGTGGAGGCATCGAGTTGAAATTAAAACCATGTACTCAAGTCTGTTATATTATTATTAAAGATACGGCCGTTTATGTCGCAAAAAACGTGTATTTTGACACTCTCAAGGGAATCAAAATTCATACGGTACTTCCCGTTGACCTAAATCCTGAAATTTGGCATGAAGTAAGGTCTCATAGTACAAGTATAGGAAAAAATATGAAAACTGTAAATTTGTAGTTTAGTTATGTCACAAAAAAAAAACTGTCTTTCCGATTCTGAAAGATCAATTTGGGAATTGAACTGTTTTCATTGGTAAATTAATTTGTACAGAACCTCAGTGCGCGAGTCCGACTCGCACTTGCCCAGTTTTTTTATATTATAGATTGTAACTGTAATTATATAATTATGAGTAGGGAATTGACCTTAATTCTCTCTCTCATTTATGTGTTTTGAAAAAGACGTTTCTTTAAATATTTTAGCACATCTCCCCGCGCCATCCGCCTGCGCGTGGGCAGTACTCGTCGCGACGCCGGTGGCAGGATCGTACGGGTCTCCAACGTCACTGTCCACCCTCAGTACGGACGGCCTCAGTTTGACAACGACATAGCTGCACTCAGGCTCGCCAGGCCGCTGAATTTCAATGCCAACATAAGGTCTATTAGATTACCGCAGAGGGGGCAGGGGGTCCCGCTTGTCAGGTTGACTGTTACTGGGTGGGGGCTTACTGCTGTGAGTATGAGTAACTGTACTAATGGTTTATTTATTCACATATAAATTTGTTGATTTGTTACATTACGTAACATACGATATTTCTTATGAATGGCCAAAAACAACACACGGAGCAGAAACATTCCAACGAATTTGATAACGTAATCAACTTTGACGTGACATACTTGGTTTTGTTTTAAATTATCTAAATATCGTATCCTTATTGCAAAAACCAACTATCTGCAATTTGTAACCCAAATTAAGTTAAATATAGCTATCGATTCAAACAGGTAACACTGGTTATTAGCTACGGCACTTGGTTATAAAGATAGTTTCGTAGTAGTAAATAACCATTGTGCGTACAGCTAAGGAGTGGAATTCCTTGTCGGAGTGTGTGTTCCTGTGTTTCCTGATGGCTACAACCCGGGAATCTTTAAGTCAAGAGTGAATAGGTTACTTAATAGGTACTTCTAGATAAGAGCGTCCATCGTCGACCGCATCGTCGCTTTCCATCAGGTGAGATAGCGGTCAAGCGCGAACCTATCAAGAATAAAAAAAAACCTACAGATATGATCGAATATAATAATACAAAAATGTTGGTGCATTTAGTTGGTTTTTGCATTAAGAGTACGATAAATATATATAACTATCTAGCCTGTATTGTTCCAATCCAGGAATATGCCGTTCTTTCCCATTCTGGAATCAAATTCACCACGTTATCTTCGCTTTAACATTTTAGAGGTATGCGGAATAGGGTGTGAAGTCCCGCAAACCTCCATTGAAAAGGGAGGATCCTCTGACCAGACGGCTGTTGTCTAGTTCGGGTAACTGCTAGGTGGTTGATTTCGGACTGTTGTATATGTTTTAATCGCGCGGAGAACTCTAATATCGCGATGTAGGATTTTGTCTTTTAGTTTCTAGGTGGAGTTATAGATGTCGCTAGGTCGCTACAAGATATATTTAATGTTTATGCTTATCTATCCTACAGGTAGGTGGCCGTAGGATTCCGCGCATCATGATGGAAGCAAACGTGCCGGTAGTACCACACTGGTTGTGTCGACTGTCGTACGGAGAATCGTTGACCAACCATATGTTCTGCGGGGGACACTTCCTCATTGGAGGAGTGTCGTCTTGTCAGGTTAGTGACAAGGCTATAAGAAAAGATACATGTGCAATTTTCGAACAAATAATAGACGTAGTGGAAACTTAGTCGTCATCAACATTTTAGCTGAAAGACGTCCACTGTTGGACATAAGCCTCCCTCAAGTGTCGCCATAACGACCCTCACTAAGTCATCGGTCCACCTTGTAATTTTAATCATTTTGATTTATGACCATGTACTAAATTACCTACACTAAGGTAATTTAGTACATGGTCAAATTTAATCAGGCTGTGAAACTTTACAGACGTGGTAGATATCGATATTTATTATAACAATGAGCCAACAAATTTAATTTGATCCTAAAGTCTTAATAAGTTATTTCATTCACAAAAGATTGTCGTATTAAAAGTATATCGACATTTTCCTCGACTCAGACGATAAATTTAACCTGAAACCAAAATATAATCTGGGATCTTTTGTTTTCTTTTAATTAGGTCATCAAGTTACGTTACATTTTTTTATTATATATTGTAATATATGCATTTACTTTGAATTCATAAATTTTTATCATTGGGATGGTATTGTAATTTTGCTTATCTTGTTAAATTGTAATTGTGTGTGAGACGCTACAAGTTTATTATTGACGTAAATCACTAGTTTAAGACGTCGTATAGTACAATAAGTCCCTGTTTGTATTAGTGTTGTTAATGCACTATCGGAAGCCATCGAATAAAAGTTTATTCAAGAGCATCGTCGAACTCACTTATCTATACTACTTCCAGGGTGATTCCGGAGGGCCTGCGGTGTTCCGCAACACAGCATTCGGCGTCGTATCGTTCGCCAGAGGATGCGCATTACCGCTCTCGCCCACCGTCTTCACCAACATAGCCTCGCTCAGAACTTGGATCACAGACAACACCGGAGTTTAACCCAAATTCAACCCTATCCTCCACCATGTAGATTTAAACTTCAGCGAAACTGTGATAGATAAATGTATGTAGAATCCAGCAGAGCTTAGGTTATCCTGGTTACTTAGTGCCTGCGTTATCCTGGCGTGAAGCCAGCTTTTCGATTACTAAGAAATATGGTTTTTGTAATTTTGTTTCGGCGATTAAGTTGTGTATTGCATTGAGGCTTTTTGTTCTCGTTCCAAGTTTTCATTGACTTTTGGTATCATAGCTAGCCGTATGTTGGCATATGTTGGCATGTTGGTTTAATAATAATTAATTTATGTTGTTAGCTGCTACACCAGTAGTGGGCACATTATGTTCAGATTTGTATGTGTTAAGCTCTGCCTAGACTGTAATAAGTGTAATTTTTTATTTATTTTTGTAAAAACAGTTTTATAATAAAGTTTTTGTATAAAATGTTGTTTAATTTGTCATTTCTATTTTTCAGTCTGTAGCTCTTGTACTTACAATAAAATTGCAGATATAAAATATAAAATCATTTTTTTTATTTGTTAGACTGATAATTGATTTTATGTGATTTGTGTACCCTATCTCATTGATGCGAGTTATAGAAACCTGAATATCTATTGCTTAATTTAACTGTATATGTAGTCAATCATATTGAGTATGAAAATTGCAACTGATAATTTCTAACAAGGAAACCTGAATATGCTACGTTTGAGGCATAGTCTTCATGCTGAAGTGAAACTAACCCTTTCATCTCGTTTTCAGGTATACGAGATGTTCTTGATCGGGTACCAATTCAAGGTGCTGTCCCCGATCTTCACCATCCACTGGGGGCTGCAAGCCAGGAGAAACCGGCCCCTCTGGCGGGAGAAACAGAACGAGAAGAACAGGAAACATTTCGAAACTTTCAAGAGGGAACTATTCGCGAGGTATAGAAAAGATCCTCTGCATTTGTTAAAAAGACCTCAGCAAGGGAAGAAGACCTAGGCATCGCGAGGCCGCGCCCTCTCCGCCGGCCTCGGAATCCTTACAGTTATAGCGTCTTCTTGGCTCTTCTGACCTACAAGAAGAAGGCATGAACTTTGAGCGTTGAATAGGCTTATCTGTTTTATGTTGGGGTCTTCTGGTAAACAGAAGATGCGAATCTTCGAAGGATGTTTAGTGTTGTGAATTTGGAATGGAGTTTTCCAACTTGTGGTACTAATGTTTGAGTGATTTTGTAAAGTGCCGTGTTTCTAAATGTTTTTGTAAAATAGCTCAGCGTCTATAGTATAAATGATAATATGTATACTTATAGTACTTAAGCTTAAAGTATTTAGTTTCACGTTCCTATAATTATGTAGATACCCAGCAGTAGGTGAAATCGTTGTAATGTAAATGTAAAAATTATTAAATTTTTAAATCTGTATATATTATTATACAAGTTATTGTAACTTTGTATATATTTGTATCACAATAGTGGTAGTATGATAGACATCTATGACTGTTGTACATTTTGTTGTAAATAATTTGTATTTATGTAGATCTATTGCATAAATAGTGCTCTATTTTACAAAGAAGTAATGAACACATTCTATTACTTTATTGCGCTAAATCTAAACTAGGAGAACTTTATCATTTAGTTTAAATAAAATATAATAGTGTATGTTGTGATATTGCAATGTTAATTTACTGAATGAAACACTTGTTCAGATAGCCTTTTAAGCCAGAAATATAATTTGCTCATGATAAAAGACCAAATCTCGTTTCTTCAGACAGTGGAGACCTCGAGAGAGTCGCCGAGTCACTGAAGCTTGACCTGTCCCGGAGAACCATACAGCGGACGAGTAAGAAAAATATAGTTTTCACTTCCCTCGTTATTAAGCAGGACACTGAACAGAGCTAGGCACATAGGGACAAACCCAGTTTCCAGGCAATCCGGATTCAATTTAACATCAATATTAGTGGGTGCTTAATAGTGCGTTGTTACATTTGATTCTAATAACAGATATGGCAAAAGTTCCAAAGTTCGTGTAGTAAACAACTGCAGATATAACCTGAACATTACTTGACAAAATATTGCGTTCAGTTTGTCAAAGAATGTACTCCAATAAGATATGATGTGACAGTAGTAGGTACTTGTCCTAAGAAAATACGGCAGTTTACTTATGCTTTGGTCGTGGGTATTTAGCACCCCCTATTTAGCACTCCTATTTTCCTCTTGTGGGTAAGAAAAGGAAGTTAGTGATAGCATGACGGTTGACAGGATAGAATGGAAGAAAAAAACGTGTTGCGCCGACCCCAAATAAGATGGGACAAGGGCAGGAAGATGTTGATGATTTACCTCATGTGGGTACCCCAGGCAACGATGGAGCATCACACAGACAGGACCCCAGCATCGATATGAAAAAGTATAACGTTTAGTTTCGTCATTCTAACTTAAATATTACTATATCTAGCCTATACTATCCCACTGCTGGGCCAAAGTCTCCCACCATTCCTTCCACTGTTCCCGGCTCTGAGCCACTTTTTGACAATTCCTAAGGAAGACATCTAAGTCATTCCGCCCCCATATCCTTCTTGGTCTGCCAGGACCCCATCGTGCGATTTCAGACCACCAATATTGTGTTTTAAAGGCACAATATCTTACACATGGCCCTCAAATGTAGCAAAGATACCTTGACGCTTCGAGTGGAGTAACAAAAATGTGTTCGCTCGTGGTTGTGATGTAAAAAAGTAATGCCAGTATGTACAGCTAACAGTTGTAGATTGTTACATGGCTCAGGAGTCAGGGCACACACGTACAACTTCTTCTTTCTTCGTCTTGTCTCTTTTTTAAGTTTCTTGCTTCAAAACCTCATAAGCTTGTAGTTATGTAATCTCATTAACATTCCTCTCATCACACCTGAACACGTCCTGACTTAGCGACATTGCTTAGTACAAATAGGAAGAATTTAAACGGAGTTTATTTATGAAAGACAATGTTGTATAATATTTTATAATGAAGCATAGCATGACCTTACTATTCAATAAGTTATTTGGTGTTTGTGTTACGGTACGATTCGAGTTATTAAGCGATTGCAGACAGCAGTAGCTGATGAGATGTCGCAGCATCATGTCCCTGCAGTCATAATTCCGAACTCAACTGCAGATGGCTGCAGTTAACGGTAGTGCCATATTCCATTTAGTTCTGAATGTTTCGTGAGATAAGATGATTTTTAGGGTTCCGTAGCCAAATGACAAAAAACGGAACCCTTATAGATTCGTCATGTGTCTGTCTGTCCATCCGTATGTCACAGCCACTTTTTTCCGAAACTATAAGAGCTATACTGTTGAAACTTCTTAAGATGTATTCTGTGAACCGCAATAAGATTTTTACAAAAAATATAAAAAAAAAACAATAAATTTTGGGGGTTGCCCATACTTAGAACTGAAACTCAATTTTTTTTTTTTCATCAATCCCATATGTGTGGGGTATTTATGGATAGGTATTCAAAAATGATATTGAGGTTTCTAATATAATTTTTTTATTTACTGAATATTTTGCGCGAGAGACACTTCCAAAGTGGTAAAATGCGTGTCCCCCCCCGTAACTTCTAAAATAAGAGAATGATAAAACTAAAAAACAAATATGATGTACATTACCTTATAAACTTCCACCAAAAATTGGTTTGACGAGATCTAGTAAGTAGTTTTTTTGTTTTATTTCTTTTGCTATAAGATGGGCTACATGGTTTATCAGTTTCCCTTAATCAGAATCGAAAAAAAAAACTTAGCAAGATTCATCATAATTATTGGCGGTAACATGTCAACCTTTGCGAAGAATGAATTGTGACCGCCGACCAGTAGTGCCACCGGCGCTGGGTTGGATTGGTTCCAATCCATACGCCCTAGAGCTTCCAACTTTAAAAAATAGCGTCGGTGGCACTATATAGCTACCGATTTGCTGTTAGGCGACACGTCGCCGCGTCGTCGATGCGTAGTCAGGCGACGTGTCGCTAGCAGCGGCAAGGATGTCATAGGAATACAAAGGAACCAGTATCACAGCGACGCGCCGCCTGCTGCTGCTGCAGTCGGCTACGAACTCGTACCTATATTGTGAGAAAAAAACCCAGTATTGTTTGTTGGCAATAATTAATTAATTTCAAGATTTGTTGGTTTTCCAACTACGAGTATGTATTCGTAAGAGACCTGTTTAGGAACAGCAGTGCTATTCTCTAAGAAAACAGCCTTGAGCGCAGCGCTGGCCGCAGCGACGAAACCCAAATACGTACATAGGATTAACAATGCAATGTACCTATCTGCCAGCACTGCGCTCAAGGCTGTTTTCTTAGAGAATAGCATGACAGGCCTTTTCCTGCAGTATGTTGAGTTGTCATCGTATTTATGTGTTAAATGGTATAGTGGTTTAAGCACAAACTAAGTAAGCACAGCTTTTGTATGTTGTAAATTATGTAGAACGTAGTTTGTAAACTTAAGCGACACTTTTTGGTGCCTCGAATTGAGAGATTTCAGGCTGGCAGCATTTTTACTTGCCTTATATTCAGCAAATTGTTTTATTTTTAAACGGGGGACTTTCTTCGGTTTTTGGATAATTCAGATTAACTAAAGATGATTCAATAACTAGTCCTGGAAAATAAGATATTTTCTAGGAAAAGAAAGCACAAGTGAAGATTTTACAGCGAGATTAAATATCTTATAAATATTTGTATGAAAAGTTCATTGCGGTACCATGTACGAGCAATTATAGGTACAGATATCTCCAAAAATAAATATAATAAGGTAAAAAAAATATATAATGGGGTCCTTAAAAAAATTTTATATAACAATGTTGTTGTCATAATAAGCATAATTTCAGTGGTGGCCTTTAGCACAGTATAGATATGGAACAGTACGGAAACTACCTACAAATATTCGAAACGGCACACTCACACAAACATACGCATCGACGAGACTCCTAAGCAGCATTCGCTACTGACAGGACCGCAAGAAACGCTTAGGAGTCTCGTCATCGTATGTTTGTGTGAGTGAGCCGTTTTGAACATTTGTTGGTAGTTTCCGTACTGTTCCATATATCTATACTGTGCTTTTAGTTTACATCGATTAATTTTTCGTTATTATTTCGCAGAATTCATTAAACTGAAACGGTCAGAGACTGGTCTACCATGTCCGACAGTGCGATATTCGTGTTGAGATTGAAGTTGACAGAACTACAGTCCACAGGCTCCCTAAGTCTCCATCAAAGCGCTATAAGGTTCTTTTGGCGCTTGTATGATAACGGGAGTGCTGAAAGTAGGTATTTGTGATAATCAGAGCTCGGAATTAGGTAGAGTTAAACATGTACTTACAGCGATCTCATACAGCGAAAGAATAAAGTGGATATGCCTTAAATCCCGATTAGATTAGATTAAGTTAGTTTAAAAGTTTTGTTATTATAATTTTGGAGTACAATAAAGTTTTATTCTATTCTATTCTATTCTATTAATTTTAACGAGCAGAATTTTTTTTAATGACACTATCAGAAATATAGCAGAACAAAATTCTTCCTGCATTAATGACGAGGAGGAGTAAGTGTATAAATTTGTTAACCTTACCTCAGTCAACTGAGGTAAGGTTCGTAGAGAGATCTTTTTTATTGAAAAATACTACTATAAATTGTATTTTAATTACATTTGTCTAATCTATCTCTGAGGTTTTTTTTTTTTGTAATATTGTTGACCACACGGGATTCTTCATTAGAAATTCCGGGAAGATCTATATTAATATCAACATTTCTATGTAAGTACATAAATAACTACCTAATTCCGACCCCTGGTGATAATATCTGTGGAAATTGTATCGAAAGATCAAGATGGTGGCATTCGTTCTAATCTTGACCGTGTACCGGAAATCCTAGAATAACTGAAGAGTTCTTATTCAGTCCAGAAGGCAGAGGACTAAAGAGAGTTTTGCCTTACAGCCCATAGATGGCGTGCAAGAAGTTCTACTTATGGGCCACAGATGGCGTTGTGTGCAAAACGATTTTTTTGAAATAGCAAATACTAAAACAAAAGCAGGCTCCACTATCAGCCAATTACAACAGAATATGGAAGTATAGACAATGGGGCAAGTAAAGAGTATTAGCTATTTTTGTTTATTTAAAGTTAAAGCTTACGATGCACCATATTAGAAACTTGTGAATGTGATGATATTGATTGTAAGTTATAAATCCTAAACTGAAATGTTGTCAGTATTTTTAGTACCTATTTTTATTTCGTAGTGCTGTATTAGAATAGAAAATACATGTTTTTACACTTGTTTTTCTTGTTGAAACTTAAACGTCTTTAGTATTTTTAATTACCAAGTAGTTCAAATTTTGGGACACCAATTTTTATGTTATGATTTAAAAATTTTAAACCTTGTTACCTACTTACGATGATGATCTTTATTTTGACAAACGTTTATTTATAAAAATGTTTATTTTATAAATCGAATTAATATTTAATTCTAGTAAGAATATGTGAACGTGGTCTTTTTGTAAAACTTTGAATTATTTCAAATCCAGGAAACATACGTGGAAACGATTTTTCAATAAACGATTCTCGAAATTGTTGTATTTTTATTTTTAAATGCTTCTATATTTTTCTGTAGCACTAAACCCTTGTAAATCGGCGTCGACCCCTCGCGCCACGACCGCCGGCCCTGCGGGGAGGAATGGGCGGCCCTCGCCTCCTTCGGCGGAGCTGTTGTGGAAGCAGCTCGCAGCTCCACCCCGACTGCCAGCCATCGTAAGTGCGGCCATGTGGATGACGAGTAATGGGTAGCTTGCCGTCGTCCGACCATGCGGTATCCGTACGGACCGAGCCCAAGTCCTCGAAGGCGCGTAGTGTTCCATGCACGCTTCAAAGATATGTTAGCAAAACCGTAGGGGCCCGGCAGGTCCGATGACTACTAGAGAAATGGGAAGACTTCTGAAAAGGTTACTTGTGGTCTTAGAACGCAAAGGGTAACTGAAAGAACATACGTGTGGTTTTAGTCAGTAAAACTCTGACACGCCCTAGCACTCCACACAAGAGCGAGAAGTCATTAGATGATTTTCTAAATCGAAATTAAACACAGCACCGCTGCTTGCTAGCAGGAATGAGGACTGCGTATACAGTTAGTCGCAAACGCGCGGACGGCGGGCAATGGGCAACTCGCTATCCGGCCATCAGGTAAGGTGCAAACCTGGGTCGACGGCGCGTTACGCTTCACACGCGGAGCTGTCAACAAAATTGACGGGCCCATTGCAGTTATGGCCGACGCCTGCCAGGGTTGGGAAAAGAGTTACCGTAACCCTCGCAAAAAAGACAACTGAGGGCACGCTTTGGTTTTAGTCAGTAGAAGTCTTGACTTCCCCGTAAAATTAAAAAAAAAGTGGCAGTACTTTTCTGGACGAGTTCCTTGTACAAGGAGTTGCCACTACCAAAACTATATTTGTACATGCGTGTTTAATGAATTATAAAGCAGTGTTATTTTCCGTCTTCGTGGTGATGTGGTTGTACACCCAGTCATAGATTACTGGGTAGGACAGCCGCGTGTAGACGCCGGGGAAGTTGCCTCGCGCGCAGCCCAGGCCCCAAGACACCACGCCGATCAGCACGCCTTCGTACACGATGGGACCGCCACTGTCGCCCTGGAATAGGAGATGTGGTGAAACTGTTTGTCAACATCTTCCTGTATTTTTTAGGATGCTGTACCTCAAAAGGAACCCTTATTTTTTAACCGGGTCACTTTGTTGTACGTCAGTCTGTCAGTCGAAAAATCTTCGAGACTTCATTCGAGATGTGAATTATTCACATAGGTAAGTTTGTACAGAACCCTCAGTGCGCGAGTTCAACTCGCACTTGGCCTGTTTTTATATAATTCATCTTGGGTCGAAACGACATGTCTTTTTTTCTATTCCATGGTACATCTTGGTGATCATCATGGTGATTGCCATCATCTCAATGGTCCTTTCCTTTTTGATGTGGTCGACGATAGAGCACGATTGCCTAAAGTAACCTATTCACTCTTGGCTCAAAGACCTTGGATAGTATCTTTCAGGAAACACAGTCTCCGGCAGGGAATTATACTCCTTAGTTGTACGTATTCCTTAAACGTTTTGTGTGTTTATGTGAAATATCTAGTAGTCCGATGATGGGACCACCCATCATCATTTTAAGTCATATTCGTGTTGAAACTGTCTTCTAGCTGTATGCTAAGCAGAATAGCAGGCAATATCCTGGCTTGCGACTTACAAAAAGCATAGATACAGATCCACCAATATTTGGCTATAGGCCTATACGCATACAGAGACATTACCTGACAAGCATCAGGAGACGCCTGGCTGAAAGAACCGGCACAAAACATGGAGACAGGGTCGATAGCTTTTCTGTCCAGCCCGGAGCGACGGCACAGCTTCATTGCAATCGTCTTGATGGTAGACGATTGCAGGTATGTTGCGCTGGGTCCACCTTCCTGGTTGCAGCAAGTCGTATTAGAAAGGGATAAAATATTTATAACTTAATTAAAATATCCGTGAAGGAAGGTGACACAAAGTGCGGCCTCATACTAAACGCGATCTTTAACTCTTTAAGCTATGTGTGATGCGAAAGTGAACCCCGGGGCCCTAGAACAAAGGAACAGGAGTAGGTTTTTAATCAGTAAAAGTCTGACACTATCTCACGCTCCGCCCAAGAGTGGGGGATGTCATTGGGTGATTTTACAAAAGAAAAAAGAACGGTTTCTTTTTTCATCTACATATTTCATTTTAAAATTCCTTCCCTTTCCAATAGGACCTATTAATCAGTACCTTAAGCTTGCCCCACCCGCTGACGATAGCGGGCTCATTCGCTGGCAACTTGGCCTCTTTCGCCACGAGCCGTATCGGCAGGACCCTGGCCGAGAACCGCAGAGGTGTGTAGAGGCGCACCAAGCCGACGTCGTTGGTCTTGGTCTTGCTGATGTAGCGCGGGTGCACGTAGCACTCCTTGATGTCGTACATCTCGCCGCCGTGGGTCTTCCATGATGAGCCCAGCCGCACGCTCAGCTCGCTCGCTCGGGCTCTGTGAGTGTAAAGTAGCTGATAGACTTTAGGTTTTCATAAAAATTCACACCACAATTCCCATTAGTCCGTATGATATATAATATAATAAGCATAATCAGCCTTATAATGTTCCCACTGCTGGGACTCAGGCCTCCTCTCTAGGAGAGGGAATGGACCGTAATCCACCACATGGGCCCAGTGCGGGTTGGTGGATGTCATATGTCTTCGAATTCTAGGACATGCCGGTTTCCTCACGATGTTTTCCTTCACCGTTTTGAGAGCAGTAGTGATGGTATAAATTACACAAAATAATGCACCTGGCTAGGTTTGAACCCGCGACCTACGACTCGTAAGTCGGGGCCGTTACCGCTCGGCTACCACTGCTCTCCGTATGATATGGTAATCATAATGACAACCTTTCCGGGAATACAATTAAGGGTTTTAGTAAAATTCACGCCACCAGTTTTCGCTACTTAGCCGAGAGGTTTTCTACTTTTGAAAACGTGTATATGACGTTGATGTCATTTTGATAAGTTGGTAATGTCATTAACATAAGTGATATTTTCTACAGAAATGGCTAGCTGCTACAGTGAGGGATGTCAACATACACCACATTTCACGCCAACACTTGCGGAACTACTAGGATTATAGTTTGGTATAGATCTTTTAAAAATAATCATCAAACAATTAATACTCCCGCTCCAAGTGGAGTGAAAGGGAATTTATCAGACCTTTAATTTTACTGGTCTACACTGTCCTATCATACCTATTAATATGTATAAATGGAAATATTGTAGAATCAATCATTTTTTTTAAAAGTAACCGTGGAGTTTCTTGCCGCTTCTGTCGCTTTGTAAGTGCCCATGTAGGCCTATGTGAAATAAAAACATGATTAGAACCCTGTGTTCATTGGATACTTTTTGCGTTCCAGAGCTGCTGTGACGATTTCAAACGCCTTTCAAACCCCTTAGATCATGAATATGGTGCTACGAATCTGGTCGAAAATAGGTATTAAAATTGCCGACTTTGTAGAGAAGTTGAATAGCGAAGAGAGAAAAAAGACACAAGGAAGCGACGTAATCAGTATATAGATAAAATCGATTCGTAATACTTTCCATGACTGAACAACGAACCAGACAATAGGTCCATTCAGAACGTTACAGGTCTTGAACAAAGCGTGATCTGCGGTGACGTCATCCTCCTTAACAATGCAAATAATATAATATTTGTCGCAATAATCGGCAGCGAGCGAGAACAAACGGTTGCGACAGCTGTTGTCATAAAAAATGACCTTCGATAAAAATGTAATTGAAATCGTTCACGTGCCCGTTTAATTTGTAATTAGGCACGAGTTATTGTGAAAACAACTGAAAACAGAAATATTGAACTAAATAAAATTGGCCTTTGTGTTTGTTTTTGATATCAATGAACGCGTATTTAGAAAATTAAAAAACACTTAAGTTAATACTCTCCGAGATAATTTGATTAAATAATAGTGGAGAAACCGACTAATATAAGGTACAGCGAGACCGTTTTTAGTACATTCAGTAAAAAATTAGTAGAATTTGAGCTTAGAATTAAGTGTCTATTTGAATTATTTCCCAAATTTTATTTATTTACTTCAGAAGGAATAAACCTTTATAATAGAATAAAAATATAAGGATAAATAAAAATATAAGGAATAAATCTTAATAAACCATCTTTTATACCGAGTGAAAAAACTTTTTACAAATAAAATAACGACATCATAAAAAAAAACACTGATAGGATCAAAAAACTTTAATTTCGGAAGTCGGAGTTTTTGGTATTTTTTGTTTCTTATTTAACACCGACTTCCGAAATTAAAAGTTATTTTGGATCCTTTGAGTATTTTTTTAGTTGTTGTTTTTTTTTTTAAAACATTTTTTTTATTTCAAACTTTTTAGTTGCGATACACTTATAACCAGAGTGCCTATTTTTTTTTAATGTCAATTAACCCAAACATTGTTTGGTTTACATTCCTCCTTCCGGCTCCGTTATCAGATCAGTTCGATAGTACCTTTTAGCCAAAGCGCATATCATGACAATTCTAATAAGTCCAAACACGGCTAGGATACATTGCTTAATTACAGAGTTCCTGTGCCTATCTTCCGGCTCCATCATCATCATCAGATCACTTCGACGATACCATTTTAAACATAACATTCAGTACCATTTATTTATTTTTATTGTCATAGTCGCTTAAAAAACTATCTTCATTGTGATATCTATGTGAGTATGAAGTTCCGTTGGCCATTTCTGGTTTTCTTCATCAGTTCCGCTTCATCAAACATTAGTTTTTGACTGTAAATGCTTAAGTTCTCGATGAAAATACTGAAATCACTATATGGTTGCCTATAATATTTGAGGAGTTCCCTCGATTCCTCATGGAAACTATCATCAGAACAGGATTTTGAAAAAAATGGGACTAATCTGGAATCTGGTTTATATTTATGTAAAAAAAAAAATTTTGCTACTCGATCCGTAAACGACGGAGTTCTGAGGAGTTCACTTAAAAAAAAAAACAATTGAATTGTTAACCACCTCCTTTTATTGAAGTCGGTTAAAAATGGGGTAAATTTGGCCCTGACTTTAGCACTAGCTTACTTAACCAATGACAAACTGTGTTTACTGTATTTCTATTGGTTAATTGGTCCGGTCAAAATTTACGGTAAGTATATATATAATATTTCAGTACGTGTGTTTGTCACCTAAATTTTCCTAAACGGCTTGAATGATTTAGATGAAACTTTGTGTGTATATTTGAGTAAGTCTCTGGATGGTTTGAAAATACAATTCAACCCAGTGGTAGGTGGTACTGCAATCGGGTTTTCAATTTTTTTTCTGACCAAAAGCCAGCTTTCGGGTAGGACAACGTCTGTCGAGACCGCTAGTACTTGCATACATTATCGGTCTAGTATTCACAAGCACTATTGCTGAGCATGTGGTCCTTTTTTGAGGGTAGGAAATCATAAAATAACTTTTCCAGTATGGTTGGAACGTGAGGGAGTGTTAGACTTTTATTAACTAAAAGCCATCTGTATTCCTTTACGTTACCCTTTGTGGTCCTGGTGTGCGGTAACTTATTCGAACAAGGCTGCAGAGTATGTGGTCCTAGGTTCTATTTTTGGGTCGGCCAATAGTTTCTCAATAACTGCCAGATGGCCGTTAGAGCCGAATGGTTCTAGAGTGGCAATCGCGTACCGGAAGACGTAGTTTTGGAAGGCCCCCCACAAGGTGGACCGATGACCTGGTGAAGGTTGTCGGAATCCGATGGATGCGAGACGCACAGGACCGTTCATTGTGACGACATTTGGGGGAGGCCTATGTCCAGCAGTGGACGTCTAGCGGCTGAAATGAGGAACTGCCAGGAGTCGGGATTTTTGCTAGGTTGATGGTAATAACCTCGCCGGATTTTAACTAAAGCGAAATATAGGTACGCACCTCGGTATACATACAAATATCACAGAAGCTACTAACAGCATCACCAATAAACCCGATACACAAAAGACAACAAGAAACAAACATCTCAATCCTAATACGAGGGATATTGAACAGAAGATGTGCCAGCATTGTGCCAGCAACGTATCGCTTTCCAAGTAGGTGACAATAAATTTCTCCGGAGCAATCGTAAAGTCCCTGGTGACCTACTACCTCCGTAACAAACTGTGGCTGCTTTGTTCAATGGCCTCTGGCGATTGCTATTTTGCATCGGAAAAAACTCTGCCCCCCAACCCCGCAGTCTCGCTAGGGTATAAATTGAAATTGGCGAAAGGAACGCAATTCGCTAGGGGCGGACCATAAAAACTGCGCGGTATTGCCTGAATTTATTTCGAGTAGTTCGCGGCTCCTCTAGCCGACTGGTTTTTGTTGACTGTTTATTGTTTTTGCTTTTATTCCCTCTTGCGTGTTTAGTTTTGGCTTCGAGGTGTAAGCTAGATGGTCGATTAATCCTGCTGTTGAAGTTAAATCTTTTGCAATTTTACTTTGAAAATATGCGTGACGAAATTTGTGCGATTGCAGTGAAAAATATAGAAGGAGTTTCGTCATTCTGGCAGCAATAGCAAATAAAAAAACTTTTTACAAAAAAAAAAAATACAAGTCGGTTGTATTTTTTTTTTGTAAAAGGACAAAAAAAAAATATAACCGACTTCAAAGTAAAAAAAACACTGAAAAGTACAAAATAACTTTAATTTCGGAAGTCGGTGTTTCTATAATAGTTTTGTCTCTTTGTTATTTAAAACCGACTTCCGAAATTAAAGTTATTTTGTACTTTTCGGTGTTTTTTTTACTTTTAAGTCGGTTATATTTTTTTTTTGTAAAAAGTTTTTTATTTTACACTATTTAGTTATGGTACGTAAAAGTTTTACCCCACAAATCATAATAATATTTAAAACAAGAAAGTTGCAGTTGGAGTCTGTAACTTTCTTTTTGCACCCAATATCATCCAACATTCATTAAAAATAGTTAAAAACTTTTCAGATAACCGACAAGTTTTTAGGATCCTAAAGTATCTGTTGACTGAAATTTATAGTACCATGACTGGCCTGTTGGTGTAATGGTTAGTGGCTCTGACTGCTGTGTTGGAGGTCGTGGGTTCGATTCCTACCCAAGAGAGCACAATCATTTATGCTGTATCTGGGTTTGAATATATAAGTATGTTTATCAGTTGTTCTATATACCACTAAACTACAAGCTTTGCTTAGTTTGGGAATAAATGACGTGTGAAAGTTGTGGAATATTATTATTATATTACCTCAATAGACAATGGGCCGCCGTCAGCAGCCAAACATCAGTGACCACCGACCCCCCGCAGATAGGGTACGTCTTCTCCCTCAAAGAGACCTGCCAGGGCACGGCCGTGATGGACGTGTTGCGACCCGACACGATGCGCCGCGTTGAGCTGGGCAGAATCAGCTCTGGTGTAGCAGCTAGAACATGAGGACCCTTTAGTTTCTATCAATCTATTTAACTAGTTTGTAGAGTCCGCTAGTAGAGGAAGGGTCCCCCTTCTCTCCTCTTCATCATCTTCATGGGTCTCCCTTCTTCATCATCTTCACCGTGTTCTACTACGGCAACTTACCATATGGATAGCATTCAAGTCTTTTAAGAGAACTATAAGACCTGATAACTTCTCAAGCATCTTCCTACAGTTCATAAGAAAGTTGGCTTTACTCTTTCTTTCTTTTTCTCATGTGGGAGTGCTCTTGCGGGTCCTCTCACTTAAGGCAGACGAAGGGTTCTGCCAGACTTATTAAAATCACATCGTGTTCTGCAGCTACCTATGGCGAGATACCTATTGACCCGCATAAATTCGTGTGGGTTTCATCACCCTCTGTGACCGCATACGGCCGCAGTCTTCTAGAGTGATGCGTCGCCTTCTCAGGCCTATCTCTTTAGGCCACATTTTATGAAGGCTGGATTCGCCCTCCAGTGCCCAGTGCGTCTTCTACGAATAGAGAGGGAGGTTGTGTTCTTCCTCTCCATTTCCGTCGCCTCCTTTATGACCATCACTTTCAGGCAAATTGACTAAACTGGCCCACGTCCGGAAGTGGCAGTTTATCCGCAGTACTGACAGCTGCAACAAGGTCGTAATGCTTCACTGTTCAAGCTGGACATTCCTCAACTGAGTACCGCGCCGTGTCGTAGCAGTTACCACAGCATACTACATATATGGCATGAGTACTTTCAGCTTTGGATACATCCTGGCATGACGTTTATTCGATCCTATCTCGATGGCAGCGACACAGTAACCGTCTTCATCATCACTTAACATTAATTTAATTAGTGCTAAACTTAATAAATAACTAATACAAAATATTACCTCGTCTTTCTGAATTTGGGATACCTTCATCTGAAACAAGGCAAAGATTGTTTACTATCTGGGTTAACGACTCAGTTGGGTGGCCGTGGTAGCACTTTTTATAGCAAGAACTAGCAATCAGCCCCGGCTTTGCTTGGGTGTAGTTGTACACATAAACCTTTCTTGGTTATCGCTCTTTTAATTAGTGAAGTCGTATCAAAATTTGTTACGGGGTTTAGGAGTTGTAAGTTAATAAACAGACAGACAGACGCAGAAAATGACTTTATTATCTATAAGTACTAATATTTTATAGAAGAATGATTCGTATTTTTATATATTCTCTATGCAATCAAAAGTACAGAGGCGGACTTAATTCCTTATGGCATAATAAAAAGGTATTTTGTGAGTTTGTAATGAATAAACTCATAAATTCTAGACCGATTTTAAAAATTCTTTCACCAGTAAAATGCTACTTTATGACTGAGTGACATAAGCATACCTACCTATATTTTTTACTTCCACGCGGGCGAAGCCGCTGGTATAGTATGACGTCACACTAATATTATAATAATAGGCCATTATGGTTAGGCAGCTGGATCAAGGGTCTGATCCAGAAAGCAGTAAATACTCCTGGACTTGGCGTGCATTGTTAGGAGATTTCTCTCTCAGGAGCCCTGACCACCGGTAGCTTGGACCCTCTTCCCGATGCCGGTGGGTTACTATTTTTTATATTTTAATTTTTTTCTGATTCCGATCCCGATTTTCACCATTCAGATTCAGATTCACCGTAGGCGCGGTGGCTGGAAATTGGGATCGCAATCCCGGCGGCGGTTGGGGCGTGAGGACCGTTGCCGTTGCCTCACGTGATCGGCCGCCTCCTTTGCTAGCATTACTGCTTCGCAGAAGGAGGCGACCGCCTGCCACTCCTCCTCGCTCCGGACCATGGCCTGTACCAAGGCCCAGCGCGAGACATCGCTGCCGCCGATCGCCCCCACGAGGACACGGCGGTGCTCTGCCCAAGCGGGGCACACCTCTACCATGTGCTCCACCGTGTCCTCCGGGCGGTCTACACAATGGTGGCACCCGGGCGTCTCTTCTGCACGAATCCGGTGCCTAAACCTCCCGAACTTACCATGTCCGGTGAGGACCTGGTAAGTTCGTCATGCGGTAGGTGAGGACGCCATGAGGTCTTTCCAGCCACTCCTCAAAGAGGGGACTTATCGCCTCAAAGAGGGGACTTATCGCCATTCTAAGCTGGATGAGACACACTAACATGATTATGACATCACAATAATATTATAGGTGAAAGTTTGTGAGTGTGTGTGTTTGTATGTTTGTTACTTCTTCACGCTCGAACGGCTGAACGGGTTTCGATGAAACTAGGTACACGAGTAGACCATGTCCTGGAATAGCACGTAAGATTTTTATTCCAAGACATTTTTTACTATTACGAAGACTGGCAGCTGGTAGTGTAGAGATAATAATATTATTTCTTTTAATCACTCTAGTCAAATCTCTCCTGTGACGTAATTGTGAAATATAACGATCAGTTGGATGATATAATTAGAGTACTTAATTCTAAAGAGCGTGGCCTGAATCACCCGCTTGGGCCCGTGTCTCTTGCAGTAAACGAAGTGTGGCCACCGTGGGCCATTACGGTTATGGGCTCTTAGTTCGTGAAGTAGACTCATTAAAAAAAACTGATTTCAATGACGTATGTAGGCGAAAAATGTGACGCTGGGTTACATGAACCGATAAATGTAATAAAGAAACCTAGTTAGAATATTTTTTCTAATGTTGAATATTATATCTGTCACGCATGTCGCCCACATTGAGCAGACATAATCAGATAAATCAAACAAAAGACATTTGCAAAGTTATTTCGAAATCCAATATCGCGCTTGTTATCGTTAGCAAAGAGATAAGAGTCTAAAAAACAAGAAAGGAACTTCTAACAAATACTAAAAGTTAAATTAAACATTACTGACATCATGATCGATTCTCGAGTGAATGTTCCTAACTTTTAATTTGTTTCTTTGAAAAGTTAAAGATTTTTAACTAACCGTGTCTCGTATTGTAGGCACAATCAATAATATTCCAGCTTACCTTCGATTAACTTCGACAACAGACTGTTATATAACGATTTATATTGTTCCCTCACATGAGATTGATTCAGAAAGTCTAAAATATCACTCTTATGCCTTTCCGCTTCACTCGCCAAAACTGTGTAGTCCATCTCTTTTGTTGCACCAATTGGCTTCTCATCGTCCTCGCAAAAGATGTCGCAAACATTTACAATAATCAGCAATAAAAATTTAGACTGCATTGTACTTATGCTACATAAAAACTTTGATTAAATAATACACTGTATGTAAAATTAATTTCATTTTTTTTTTTGAAGAAATTTTTACGACATTTCGTTTGCAAAGTTCATTGGCGACAACTAGGCATTTATTCTATTCTGATCTAAAGAAATCAAACATAATTATTCTAAAAGTTATAAAAACAAATGGCCGTGAAATCAAAGAACTTTATGGGGTGCATTAAGTTATGCAATGGCACGAGACGGACGCCTGCTGACAATGGCTGACAGAGCGCCGAGGTGAAACTTGTTGCTATTGTGTTTGTGCAGGCGTTTAACAACTTTTCCTCTCTGCTTAACATTATTCAGAGTTAATGATTGTGTCCTCTTGTTGGAGAGACAGGGCCATTTTTAAAGAAAATTACGGGAAGAAAAGATGTTACGTAAGAAGTTTTTCAGATTTTGATATGAATCAATGAAGTACCTAATGTCTTACGCTTTATAGCTTAAGATAAGATCCTGACATTAGGTACTTAGTCCTGTTAGTTTTTTTGCTTTTCTAGGTTTTCTCCTCGTAAAAGGTCAATCTACGTTAAGTTCTAAGATTTAACAAGTCACCAGTAAGGTGAAAGTACGACATTTTCGATTTTTTTGTGATTTTCCAGCTTCTAAGGATCCAGAGATTACAATTGCGTGCCTTAAGCATCGGTGGTTCCCATAGATCTCTGATATCATGATGTACCTTTTTTCATCAAACCTTTGATCCAGGCACTCGTTGAACGAGCCTCTTTATTTCAAGAGGATCTTTCCCTCACGCGTCGTTTAGGGTATTTATATTAAAACTAACTAGCAAAAGTCTATTTATTGAAAAATATTAAACTGATTAAGTACTAAAACTATAGGTACAGTAAATAATTTTAACACTTGAATTTCGGAAACCGGCATTTCAAGTTTTGTTCGTTTTTTATGCTGCCTTCCGAAATTAAAATTATTTTCATATAATTATTCTTAGTTTTTTTCTGGTTGTAGCAAAGACATTAGGTAAATATGTTGCATATCTTTAAATCTCTTTGGGTTATAGTAACCTAAAACTAAAAGTAAATAGTTCGCAAGTTATCTGGTATGTAACCATAATTACTCAACCCATAAGTGCTTACATTGCTTTGGTAGTGGTATATGAAGTATGTGTAATGGGACTACAATGGAGTATTATAACTTATCCCAACATATTCATCAATCATCAAATTCGGTGCATAAACAAAAAGTTATTCCCGAATTGATAACTCAGGGTATATCAGAATGAACTTTACACATCTGCGCATACTTTCAGAGTATACCGGTGTGATAATATGTTAAAAACTGATGTTCAATAAACAGAGATGCAACTGCAAAAATCGCGGAAAATTTTCTATTATTTATTGAACTGTTCCGTGGTCTATCTCCGAAATTCTTAATTAAATCTTCACCAAATTTAAACGGCAAAACCAGAGCCACTTGACATACAAACTCTTCTAAATAAAAAAGAATTGTCAAATTCAGTTCACAGTTGGTGAAGATATCGCTGAAAAAGTTACAAAAAAAAAACATGAGAACCTACTCAACTGTGACAAACTCTCTTTTTATATAGTTTGAAACGATAGAGCATAAAAATTTGTTTATTCACGTAGTAGGTAAATAGTATACTTATTAAAAAAACTTAATTAAGTACTTATAATTAAGTACTTATAATAATGGTACGAAAGAAATTATTATTCACAATCCAGTAGTATCAATAACTGATCGCATTTTAGAGATAGAGTCCGTATGTCGTTATTTTGTTGAAATCACCTTTTAGTCGTGAAAATCAATAAATGGAAGCTCTTATAGCCAGAAGCAGAACGTTAGCACAAATTCAAAAAGGGGGAATTTCTAAGTTTTAAAGCGCTCTAAACATGTCCTGGGGCGGCATCCCCGTCCCGTGAAACATGTTTCAAGCGGCGAGGTCCCGGGGTCGGCACTCGGAAGAATTTCACAGTACGTAGGACCAGGGGTGATACAGGGCTCCGTAACCGAAATAATTGGATATCCGAAATAGAAAAATATTTGTAACCGAAACATATATAAGAATTTCGGATAGTGTCGGATTTATAAAGGCAGAGTCTCAAAGACAGGTGACGACAGATTTTTGCCCAGTCGAACCAATGATTATATCATTTCTTTGTTGTCTAGACGGGAAAAAAAAAAGTAAAATCTTGTTATTTGTATTTTACTTTTGAAATTCTAATATCCGTAACGGAAATTATCCGGAACTAGCGGATTATCCAAAATAATTTCATATCCGTAACCGTATCTAGAACCGGTACAATATTATTCCTATATCCGTATTCAGCGAACATCTCTGCGAAGACCTACAGAGTTTTATCGCGGGCGGGTAGTCGGGTACTGATTAAAAGAATTGCTTATTTTTGAAAGAAAAACTCTTTTTTCCTCAATCTTTTCGTTTGACTGGCAGTGACAAGGAAAATTATAAAACTTTTCCGTTCAGCGTAACGAAGAATGCGGATGAATTCTTTTAGATAATGTAAAGAAACATTTTAAATAATTTGTTGTGGATATTACAACAAACTAAACAATTAAACTTATTAAATAACTTTTTAGCGATTCTAATTCTGACCAACTCTCTATTTTTAGGGTTCCGTACCCAAAGGGTAATACGTCCGACCGTCTGTCTGTCTGTCCGTCTGTCCGTCTGTCACCAGGATGTATCTCATTAACCTTCATAGCTAGACAGTTGAAATTTTATCTGATTTCTATTGCCACTATAAGAATTAATACTAAAAACAGAATAAAATAAATATTTAAGTGGGGCTCCCATAAAACATATGTGTTTTTTGCTACGGACCGTACGGAACCTTCAGTGCGTGAGTCCGACTCTCACGGCCTGTTTTTTTTTTACAATGAATTTGAAACTGATGATTTGCTTAGCTCACGCAAGGCTCCCGTTATGGTGAGGGTCGCGGGAATCCGATGGATGCGAGACGTTCCAAACTGGTCGTTATGGCGACATTTGGGGGAGGCCTTATCCAGCAGTCACCTTTCGGCTGAAATGATGATGATAAATGTTTATTATCAGTTGCAAGATTTGATTTGATTTAGACCTGTTCCTGTTTAGTGCCCATCCCCATGTTTCTTCTGCCCACCTCGTCACCAGAATACATACTTAGAAAAAATGGCTGCTTACTTCTACCCAACCGGAACATCTCCCAGACTTGCCAAACTTTTTCCACAGATAATAACCGAGGCCCGTATTCTTTTACAGAGTGAAAAGGGCGCCTTCATTGTTCGCACTTCACCAAGTGTTCGCGAATAAAACGATTACTGTACAAGTTTGAAAGTGGGCCCCTTTGTGGGCCAGACAATACGCTTCAATTATATGTAATCTGTGAAATAAATAGCTTTAGAATTACTTATAATACGGCTTTTGTATTCATAATTTTGATGTTGAATTTATTTTGCCTTTGTGTACCTGTTATAATACCTATTTTGATAAACTGGGTCTGCCAGCCCGTACCGGCCCCGCGTGCTGGGTTACGGTCCGTTTCCACTCCTAGAGTAGCAGCTCTGAGAATCAGTAGTGGGAATATAGCAGGTTAGCCAGCCTATCGGTATTTTACAGGTTGCATTTTGGAGAGTGTGCGCGAGAATTGGATGACTTGATTCCGCCATCTCCTTTCTACCATCGGACAACCCGACGTACGGCGAGTATCCACCCTTACGTTGTTGAAACACCAACGGTCCGAACTAAGCGATTTGCTTCATCGTTTATACCGCGTACATCGAGGGACTGGAACAATTTGCCTGCTGCGGTCTTCCCGTCCAACTATAATTTAGGTGCCTTCAAGGCTAGAGTGAATAGGCTCTTAATAAGCTAGTGCGCCTCACCATCAATGATTGCATCACTGCTTACCATCAGGTGGGATCGCAGTCAAGCACTGGTTTATACCGAATAAAATATATATATATATATATATAAGGCTGAGTACGGTCAAAATATGTTCACCACTCTAAAGTTGGCGTTCCGTACTATCGCTAATTTTGGAAAAACATTACTGCGCAACCAATTGTTTGAAGTTCGGAGCGGTTCAGATATTTACTGTAAGTGAGTCTGTGAGTGTACTTATTATGCTTACAATAATAACATTCCAGACATAAAAACAAATCAACACAAATATACAAATACACATACACAAAATTAAAATAACAAAACTTAATAACTAGCTTTTGCCCGTGGCTTCGTCCGCGTACTTAAAATATAGCCTATGTCACTCAGGAATAAAGCAGCTTTCTATCGGTGAACAAATTTTAGCAATCGGACCAGTACTTTCATAGATTACCTTTTATTATTACAAACAAAAAAAAAACATAAAAACAAACTTCACTTCTATAATATATTAGTGTAGATAAACAGCCATGCAAACGCCGGCGTTCGCGCGTGATTTCGCGCCGTTCGGTTAAACACCAAGTGAACACTGGCGTCCGCATAGATTATAAAATATTGAGCGTTTTATTTAAAGGGTATTTATCCAAGAACGTAAATAAAAAGTTCTTCATTAAGTAGTCTGTAAATATCGAAAATAAGCAAACATTTCCGTTATTCCCTATACCTACCTATAATAATACAAGTTTGAACAGTTAAAAAAATCATGTGATTACTTCAATCTCATTCAATTAACTTCAAGTGAGATAGTGGTCAAGCGCAAGCCTAACAATTATACAAAAACAAAAATCTCTACATAGTATATGATAACAAACTCATTACGCTTTGCATGGACTCGAAAGCTACTTTGTAAAAAAACAACTGGTCAAGTGCGAGCTGGACTCGCGCACTAAGGGTTCCGTACAAACTTACTTATGTAAAGTTCAATTCCCGAATGGAGATTTTTCCGAATCGCATTTTTTTTTTTTTTGACGTAAGGCAAATTTCCTATTTTCAGATTTATTCCTATACCCGTGCTATAAAACCTTACTATATGCCAAATTTCAAAATTCTGGGAAGTAGCCTATGAATTTTGATTTTCAAGGAGAAGTGATGAAATATATACGTTTTTTTGCGACATAAACGGCCACCACAAAATTTGTGTTTTCAAAATATCTGGAGAAAGATGTGTAATAACGTCATAATCACGGTTGTATAGATATGCATTTCTGGTTGGCCACTCTTACAAAAAGTCTCAAGTTTTGCCTCATACAATCGTAACCACCTTCTACAGTTATTTACATCTGCAGTTTGTGCAGAAATTCAAGCAAATGAATCAACAATTCACTTAGAGTGCACATTCTATTAATTAGATACATAGTTCGTTCTTCGGTTACTGTAACTTTGTTACAAGTTTCATGCGGAAGTGGCCACGAGTTCGGTAAACGATAGGGGATCTTAGTTTTGTTACTTCAACGGGAATGTAACTAGGATATTTTGTATTCTTACAGATAATAAAAAATAGGACAGCTGATGTACATCTTGCTAAGTTTACTTTCTATTTGCTAAGAATCAAACCTATATAGAACAAAAAAATCGAAGACATGTGACATCCATCAATCCACACTGGACCTGCGTGGTGGATTATGGCCCATTCCCTCTCCTAGAGAGGAGGCCTGAGTCCCAGCAGTGGGAACATTATAAGGCTGATTATGCTTATATTACGTTTTTTATCCCGTTTCAGTCCCGTCCGCCACTGTCATCCTACCCAAATAGCAGTAAGTTCCCGGCGTGCAAAAGTTGGGATGTTTTAAAAGGCTGTGAGTTAACAATTTAGTTCGCTGCGGCAGATGAGCCTCGCTTTCGACCCGCACACGCCGCGAGGCTCTACCACGAGCTCTTACCGCGATGCATTTTACGACCTAGGGCTTTAAAATGTCAAGCACCGGGCCCTGGTACAGGCCATGTTCTAGAGCGAGGAGGAATGCCAGGCGGTCGCCTACTATTGTGAAGCAATAATGCTAGCAAAGAAGGCGGCCGCAGACGTGAGGGAACGGTCCTACCCCAGCCGCCGGGATCCCGATCCCGGTTTCAAACCACCGTTAGCGTAGGTTTGGGTATTTCGCCGTCCGGCCATCCGTTAACCGTCCGGACCGAGCTCGAGTCATCGACGGCGCGTAGTGTTCCACGCGCGACTCAAAGAGAAGTCAGCAAACCGTAGGGGCCCAGCAGGGTTGAAGCCTACTGAGGCTATGGGTGGTATGAAAAAGAACCCCGGGGCCCTGAAATGAAGGCAAAGAAGGAACAGGAGTGGGTTTTGGTCGGTAAAAGTCTGACACGAATACTCGCTCCGCCCAAGAGCGAGAGAAGTCAAAGGATGATATTTCACCAAAAAAAAAAACTGACATTTTAAAACGTTAAGGTAAGGCTCTTGGTACAGCCCAAGGCTGCTATAGAGCAGCAGTTGTTATGCTTTTGGTTTTACTCTTTGAAACATTGTAAAAACATTTACCGAGCATTTGTGGTTTTTTTTTCTGTTCGGGCTTACTTTCAAACAATAAAAATTTTATTTAAATGTTTTGTCCTGTGGTTTTTACATAATAAAGTGTTGTAATGGCTCGTGGGTTCGAAACCGGACAAACACCAATATGAATTTTTCATTTGATATATACTTTTCTAAGTTTATCTAGGACATTACTGACATGGCTTCGGCAAGCATGTAAAGCCATTGGTACTGGTTGTCATTCGTAGATCTATGACAGTGGTTTTTCTTTTAATACCCATACCCACTGAGAGTCAAGCTAACGCCGGCCGGCGGTCGCGCGTGACGTCATCGCGCATTCGGTCGAAAGTCAGGCGACCGCCGGCGTTCGCTCTCTCCCACTTCATTGTAGGCCCTATTTTCAACACTTAGAGACTACTTTTGTATGAACAAGTTTGATTACTTACGTTCTTGGATAAATTTCCTATAAATTGAATGAATTATATTTTATAGTCTATGCTCTGCTATATTTTTTTTTCGTTTTTTTTTGTAAAAAGTAATATTTCCACCACCATTTTGTTTATGGCGCCCCTGCAGTTTGACAGTTCTTTATATTTCAACGGGTAGCTACCAAACCAAAATAAAAAATAATTAAAATCGGTCAAGCCGTTTTTGAGTTTTAGCGAAACTATTGACTATTTTTATTTATCGTCTATTGATTTTTATATCCGCTGGCTTGCTTTCTGGGTAATATAGTGCTCATGAGGAAAAGGCCGTAGCTTGTACCGCGGGTAGCAGGGTGCCTAATGGGTACATGGCTACAACCTAGGGGTATTTAAGTCAAGAGTGAATAGGTTACTTCTAGGCAAGCGTGCTCCATCGTCGGCCACATCATCGCTTACTATCAGGTGAGATAGTGGTCAAACGCGATCCTATCAATAATAAATAATAAAAAAAACTGTTGAATATTATTGCTATTCTGTTCTTTACTCGCTTCAATTAAATTTCAATTATCAAAATCAAACTAGAAAACTTCTTTGTTCTGAATTTCAAACGATGCCAACTTTAACTAGAAAAATGAAAACTATAACAAAATATAAAGCGAGACAACCAATGAGGCGATCGTGTAATATTTTATCTGCTTATTATTATTGTATGTTATTTAGTAGTTGGAGCCGGCGCCAGATGAGCTCGCATCCGGCCCGCGTCCGGGACAAATCCCGTGCGACCCACCGGTGCAGAGACGTAGTCAGACAGATAACAGTAGGACAATGTAGGTGTAATCATCCAATATAAATTTTACCATTGACAGAAAATCACTAGCAACTATAATGTAATCAATTGGATAGTTGATGTGTTTGAAAGAATTTTTCAAAATTCATGCAATATTAAGTAAGATAGAAACCTTTCAAATCTGATAGAAAGGGGAAAATGTCAAGTAACAGAATATACACTGACCAGACTTTACTGAAATGTGACGTCATCGCCATTACGTTATACCAATTTTTGTAATAATTGCTGCTTCATTATAACCAATTTTGAAGCGGTTTTTAGAAAAAGATTTCTTTTTAACCGACTTCAAAAAGGAGGAGATATGTTCGGTTGAATGTATTTTTTTAGTGTTAATATTGTTTAGTATAAAATATAGCACCACAATAAACACAGGACTAACTAAACTAACTGTGGACGGAGTAACGGACTAAAAGCTGCAGAGATGACACTTGATGCAATCACGCACGCTGTGCTTGTGACTTCTTATTCCGACCAACAATAGCATATTTTTTGCGATGAAAATAATATAAAGTATATCTATACGGTCAGTGATGGGTTTTGTCAGAGACTCAGAGTACTGCAAACCTTGAAGGACGTGGGCTTGCGGACGACGAGCAATAGGTAGCTTGCAGTCCGACCGTCCGGTAATCGCCCGGACCTAGCCCGATTCGTCAACGGCGGCAGGGCGCTTAGTGCATCCATGCGCGCCTCAAAGTAATGTCAGCAAAACCGGGGCCATGGGTTAACTTCCGAAAGGGAATGACTTTTCTCGTTCCTATTGGATGATTTCACACCTTAAAAAAGCCTCGAAGGGCATTTTATCTGCATTTTCTAAATGATCTGTTTTAATTCTTGTGTTACTGTGAAGTTTGTACTATGGCTTTAGAATTGAGCTTTTCCGTGGATTTTTTCCACGGCTTTCACTGAGTCGCCGCTGTGGCTATTGTTTTATTTTTATACAAAAGTTATATATCGTAGATGATGCAAACAGTGGAACATTTTCATTTTATACCAGGTTACCTCCTTACCTCTTTTAGTATGATGGTTAACCTAAAATAGACTGTGTATTTCAAAATACCACAATCTCAAAATCAACGCAGATTTTCTCTCAAATAATTAGCTAAAAGTTACTTCATAAGAATCTTAATGATTGAAATACCAGGAAAACCAATTTTCCTCTATTTCAGGGTACGTAAACCTTTTAAGTAATTGACATTTATGCCTACATTGTAAATATTTGTAACCGAAATAGGTTACAAATATTTATAATCTGAAAAAATATTCGTTAGAATGGAAAAAAATATTTCAACCTACCTCAGTGAGGAAATGACTAAATGCAAAAAAAGAACACAATTACAAGATACATTTATTTTAGTTTAAGTATTAACAATATTATTATTATATTTATTTTAGTTTTAGTAATATGATAGGTAAGTATTACAGAATAATAATATTTAAATTATAACAAATAATACTTAGGTATAATTAAGAAAAATTGAAAGTAACGTTGCTAAGGTTACTCAAGTTGAGTGTAACATTTTTGTTAGGTACTGTAATGTTGGTGTTAGTGACTTGTGTACTGTTTTTTGGTAAACTATCTGTCATACTTATTAGTTGTGTACCAGACACCTACATTCAGCATAAACGACCGCGCTCAGCCGGACGAAACCATAAATACGATCGCAAGCCGAGCGACGCTTGTTACTTTCACCAGCGCTTCGGCGAGAATGCACGCAATTGCCGATCTCCATGTAATTACAGCAAGCGACAGGAAAACTAACTGAGATCTTGGCTACGACGGGACCCGAGATCAACCACATTTCTGCATACCGTCTATACGTCTATGACACCGCCAACAAACTACGATTCCTAATCGACACAGGAGCGAACGTGTCGGTAGTACCCCCGTGCAAGAAACAAAAATCAGCGTCAACCGTACTATTATACGCAGCGAACGGTACACCGATACAAACATATGGCGAACGCGATTTAGACCTCAACCTTGGTCTACGTCGCTCACTCAAATGGAGATTCACCGTAGCTGACGTGAAGAGACCAATCATCGGTGCAGACTTCCTGCAATATCATAACCTCCTGGTTGACCTACGAGCCCAGAAACTTATTGACAAGAGGACAGGCTTATCAATCAACGGTTGTTTGTCAAACAGTACATCGACGCCGACGGTACTCACAGTCAACGTGAACGACCCATACTGCGACCTGCTGAAGAAATACAACGACATTACGTCCGCCCACTTCAGTAGCGCAACCAACAGCGACGTGGAACACCACATAATTACACACGGACCGCCCGTGTACTGCAGAGCACGCCCACTACCACCACACAGATACCAGGCCGCCAGAGACACCTTCCAACTAATGCTGGAGCAAGGCATATGTCAACCAAGCAAATCCCCGTGGGCCAGCCCTCTCCACCTAGTCCAAAAGAAAAATGGTGAACTCAGACCCTGCGGTGATTATAGAAAATTGAACGCCGTGACGAAGCCCGATCGATACCCGATTCCCCGCTTACGTGACTTCACCTACAGACTGCAAGGAATGAAGATATTCAGCAAAATTGACCTTCGAAAAGCCTATAACCAATTACGTATACGAAAGGAAGATATCGAAAAGACCGCAGTGATAACGCCATTCGGATTATTCGAATTCCCTCGAATGTGCTTCGGATTACGTAATGCAGGGCAGACATTTCAACGTCACATGAACAATATACTGGGCGATTTGGATTACGTATACCCATTTGTCGACGATATTCTTCTAGCGTCTCCCGATCAAGCACGACATAGACAGCACTTAGAAGAAGTATTCCAGAGATTGCAAACACACGGACTACGAATAAACGTTTCTAAGTGCGTTTTCGGAAAGGCAAAACTCGAGTTCCTTGGCTACGATGTATCAGCTGACGGTATACAACCCATAGAAGAGCGCGTCAAAATTATACAAAACTACCCTCAACCAAAAACAGTACAAGAACTACGACGCTTTCTGGGAATCATTAACTTTTACAAGGAAAGTATTCCACACGCAGCCCACACTCAAGAAAAATTATTCAAGTACCTACGCACCTCGAAGAAGAACGACAAAACCCAAATACATTTAACGACCGAAGAAAAACAAGCATTCGAAGCGTGTAGAAATAGCATAAAAAACGCCGTCATGCTGTCACATCCATCTACTCACGCAACGTTATCGCTCATGTGTGACGCGTCCAACTCGTGTGTCGGTGCAGCCCTACAGCAATATGTAAACGGAAAATGGCAACCGCTTGGATTTTTCTCTAAAAAGCTGACCACCGCGCAATCGAAATACAGCACGTACGATCGAGAATTGCTAGCCATCTACCTAGCTATACGTCATTTCCGAAGAATGTTCGAAGGCAAAGAAATCACAGTGTTCACTGATCACAAACCTCTCACATACGCACTCTTGAGAGATAACAGCAAGACGGAAACTCCAATACGAACCAGATATCTTCACTTCATCAGCCAATTTACGTCGAAGATCCTACACATCGAAGGAAAAGACAACGTTGTCGCCGACGCCCTATCAAGAATCGAAGCTATTACGTCACCGTCACCGATCGACTACGACGAGCTGGCACGTCAACAACAAAACGACAGTGAGATCGAAAACGTCATACGCAACAAAAGCTTACGATTTGAACGCATAAAACCAATGAACTCAAGCTACAAAATATTATGCGAGATGTCAACAGACAGCGCCCGGCCGTATATACCAACACAGTTACGACGTACAGTGTTTACTGCAATCCACGCGATGAGTCATCCCGGTATACGCGCCACAAGACATCTTATTACGAAGCGATTCTTTTGGCCGAACATGAACGTCGACATAAACAACTGGACACGAAGTTGCATCGCATGTCAGCAAACAAAAACACAACGACATACAGTATCACCTCTCGAAGCATTCCCACCCGCTCGCCGTCTGTCCCATATACATATCGATATCATTGGCCCCCTTCCTGTATCAGATGGGAAACGATATTGTGTAACAATGATCGACAGGACAACGAGATGGCCCGAAGCCTACCCAGTCCCTGACATAACTGCTGAAACCGTCGCCCGTGCTGTTTACGAAGGTTGGATAGTTCGCTACGGATGTCCAGAAAGATTGACCAGCGACCAAGGGCGTCAATTTGAGTCAGAGCTATTCAAAAACCTCATGAAGCGACTAGGAATCGAGCGCACGCGCACGACTGCATACCACCCACAAGCCAATGGAATTTTGGAACGTCATCATCGCACACTGAAAACAGCACTAACAGCTAGACTTCAAAATTCAAGCTGGACGAACGAACTACCAACAGTCATGCTGGGACTACGTGCAACCATAAAAAACGACACGGACGTCTCCGCAGCAGAAGCACTGTATGGCCAACCACTCAAACTACCTGGCGAAATGATAGGAGAGAAAACCACAAAACATACACAATCTCATTACGAAGACGTGATAACGAGCGCAATGAAAAAAATATACGCCGCACACATCAATACCGATCGTCGGACCACGTACATACCTCGCCTGCTACGTACGTGTTCCCATGTGTTTGTACGTAACGATGCAGTCCGCAAGCCCCTCACACCTACATACGACGGCCCACACCGAGTACTACAGCGGAATGATAAGACGTACACAATACAAGTCTGTGGAAAAACAAAGATTATCTCCATCGATCGACTGAAACCTGCATTCCTGCTGGACTCCACGCCTGAAGCTGAAGTCATCCGCCATACTGCCTACACTACGAGGACTGGAAGATGTTCAAAACCACCAGTACGCTTCGCTGGGGGGGAGCCATGTACCAGACACCTACATTCAGCATAAACGACCGCGCGCGGAGCGCGCTCAGCAATCACTAAGGCGCGCGCGCCGGCCGCGTAGATTTAATATGTACTTACGAATCTACGTAACTAGTAAACTCCACGTTCGATGAGGCGACAGCAGCGACACATCTTTATAGGACGGCGGACCCGCGCACTAGCTCGTTTGCTATTGGTCCGCTATTATTTTGAGTTTTGTGTGGTATTCAAAATTGTATAAATAGGCTGAGCAAATCACGAAATACACATTCTGTTCTAAGATCCTGCTTGTGTTTTACTTACCAACCCTTGGTAAAGTTGTACCGATTCAGCGGATTCCATTGGCGTAAATGTTGGCGCCACCAACCCACACTGGGCCCGCGTGGTGGATTACGGCCTTTTCCCACTCCTAGAGAGGAGGCCTGAGTCCCAACAGTGGGAACATTATAAGGCCGACTATGTATGTAAATGTTGGCGAGAGAGGGCGATGGTTAGGTGTTTCGTAACGGCAAATTTTTGATGTAGAAGGGCCAGTCCAAGGATCTTACTGAGGCTCTTTCAGTGTAATGGCTCCTACGATGCCTTTACATATTTTAGACTTGTTTTGGATATTATCCTCTATATATCCCTCTACAACCGCATTGGTCCAGCCTTCATGGCGCTTAAGGGACAGGAGATCAGCTCCTGAATTGGCCAAAAGTGTGGCTGAAGTTCGTCGGAAATAATGACCCGTGTACAACGGGGGTTCTGGAAATTAAAGGAAAGTTGCTTTTCTCGTGGGATACTGCCAATTTTATTAGTACCCATATGCTGTTTGACGCACTTTCTGTTGCAATATTGTAGAAAAAATCGATTGATTGAAGTGTTAGGCGGGCGTAAGGCTTGATATTTCTCAACAATCGTTACGTATTTTTTGCGAATGACGAAGTTGTGGTCTTCTTTTTGTCTTCATATTTGATTAATAGAAAGTCATCTGAATGTGTCAGTTGAGAGCAGTGGTGGCCGAGTGGTAACGGCCCCGACCTACGAGTTGTAGGTCGCGGGTTCAAAACCCAGCCAGGCGCACTACTTTGTGTAATTTATTTCATCACCACTGCTCTCAAAATGGTGAAGGAAAATATCGTGAGGAAACCGGCATGTCCTAGAACCAAAAATTCGAAGACATATGTGACATCCACCAACCCGCACTGGGCCCGCGTGGTGGATTGCGGCCTATTCCCTTCCCTAGAGAGGAGGCCTGAGTCCCAGCAGTGGGAACATTAAAAAGCTGATTATGCATCTGAATGTTTCTCAATGTTTTTGACATTAAGTTGTATTCATTAGTTCGACTTCCTCCGTATATACTAACAATAAGAATAATATGTAACGTAGAGTAGATAAATTAATAAAATTGATATGCATGCATAATTATGCCTACCAACATCTATGTTAAGTAGTTGATTAATATACTTAAGTAGATACTGAATATGCAACTGACTTACTTTTGTCGCCTAATATACGGAATCAGGTGCTTCATTAAGAAACTTTTCAATTTCAGATGCTGTGAAAACCTTCGATTTTTTTGGTTGATGACCAGATGAGGCTCTTTTTAAAAATGCCACTTATTTAGAATAGGTGTCCATATGTATGTCATTTTTCATGTTTATTGTTGCTTTTAGCATTGAATACGTACTCCATAGAGTGCTTGATTTTTTGGTCTCGGATAATTCAATAAAATATGCCAGCAAAACGTTTTCTGAAAAAGTTTGGGCTCCATTAGTTAGTCGTCGCGTGTTAAACACATCGTACTGTTTCAAGTACTTTTCCGTGATTGTTGAGGGAGAAAGCTCATTTGCGCATTATTAACAGTTTCAGTCAATTCTGTAGGCGTCAAAAAAACCTTTTCGTCGCCAGAATCACTCATTTTAGGTTATTCACTTGTTTTCAACCTAATAGTTCAAGATTCCAGAGCGATCTGACATAACTTATTTTCACATGGATGAAACCTTAGGTTCTCAGTAGCGTCTCATGTGCTTTGAATACCGTAGCATCAGGTGAGAAAGGGAACTAAAAATAACAGTTAGTGCAGCCCAAGTGCTCCTACGAGCCGAGAATACCTTTGTACCAACCGAGACAAAGCTTTGTATCTACCTACAGTGTCAATTCTTAGTGTTATAATATCAATATTTTACAATGAAAGGTAGGCAGACAATCGTCGTGAACTTTTTTTTAAACCTTGAATCCAAGGTTTATAAAAAAATGTCATGTTTTTTTGAGAAATAAGATCCCGTTATTGAGCCCTACCTCTATCTACTCGTATATGTATTATTTTTCTATCTTACTATCTCAAATTAAAAATATTTTATTTCACATAGGCCGACATATTTTTTTTTTTTTTTTCGGTGGGAAAATCATCTTATGACATCCCCCGCCCTTGGGCGGGGCGGGAGATAGTGTCAGACTTTTACTGACTAAAAACCCACTCCTGTTCCTTCGTTGCCTTTCGTACCAGGGCCGAGTCTTCCTTTCAGAATCAGACCCTTGGCCCCAGTAGGCTTCGACCCTGCTAGGCCCCTACAGTTGCTGACATCTCCTTGAGGCGCGCGTGGAACAGCACGCGCCGTCGACGACTTGGGCTCGGTCTGGACGGTTACCGGACGGTCGGACGGCGAGCCACCCATTGCTCGCCGTCCGCAAGCCTGCGCCTACGATGGCCGGAAATCGGGATCGGAATCCCGGCAGCGATTGGGGCGTGAGGACCGTTGCCTCACGCGATCGGCCGCCTCCTTTGCTAGCATTACTGCTTCGCAGAAGGAGGCGACCGCCTGCCACTCCTCCTCACTCCGGACCATGGCCTGTACCAAGGCCCGGCGCGAGAGATCACCGCCGCCAATCGCCCCCACGAGGACATAGGCCGACATAGGAACTTATGAAACGTCAGAAGCAAGTGCACAGTTCTAATTGGTTTCTATAGAGAAGAACCGCCAAGGAAATTTATGGTTCCTCTTTAAAAAAAAACTGATTGATTTTACAATATTTTCATATTACAATGTGAATAGACCGTATGAGAGGACAGTGTAGACTCTAGTGTATTTAGCTTACTATTCACAATTCTTTCTTCTATCTTTATATATAGCTGTTTCAAGCAACACCAACACTCCTACTAATTTGTAAGAGGGTTCTCGTTATTTCTAACATAATCAAGCTAATCGCGTATTTTAGTTTTTGTTTGGTTTCGTCGTTCATAATTCAGTCCGATTATTTCCCACCGTTCTGGGGTTTTCCACTCTTCCTGTTTTGTTCAGACGATATCTCTTTGGAATGCGCTCCCTGTGAACGTCAAGTTGGCAAGCAGCCGGTTTAAATCGACATACATTTTCACTGTTTTTCATACAACCGCTTTTACGCGATTATGACATTATTACACATTTTTCATTAGATATTTTAGAAACAGTATCTTGTGGATATTATCTAGGCTTCTATTGAAATCAATTTATAAATTTGTGTAAAACTAATCCAGTAAAGACCTCTGAAAATCTGCTATTTTTTATGAACTTTGACTCTTCATAATTTACTCAAAAATTAAAAAAAGTCTAAAAAGTATAACAATTTAAGCCTTGCTTTAATCAAAATTCTAAATGACGACTATTTTTTCAAAAACTTTTAAGGGTTAAAAAAAAACACGTATATCCTAAAGTTTTGTAAAATATTCGAGTAAATCATGGAATTACCAAACGCTAACAAAGTTTTCAGGCGTTATCTCTCTTTTTCCGCGTTACCTTTTCGTTAAACATCACGTTGGATTGCGTTAGATGAAGTAACAAGCTTTTAATCCATGCTCGATGTTGACGATAGACGAGTGAAAAAGGACCCTCTTAAGGTAAAGGCACGTGAACACTTTCGTAAGAAGTTGGTAGAATTATCACAGCATTAATTGGCTGGATTTTTTTACAATAACATTTCTTATTTATATGTATGTATCTAAGTTTTTTTAATTTTTATTATTATTATTAATAGGCTCGCGCTTGACCACTATCTCACCTGATGGTAAGCGATGATGTGGCCGACGATGGAGCACGCTTGCCTAGAAGTAACCTATTCACTCTTGACTTAAAGACACCTAGGTTGTAGCTATCAGGGAACACAGACTCCGGCAGGGAATTCCACTCCTTAGCTGTACGCATTATGAATGTGTTCCCAAAACGCTTTGTACGTATGGGTGGGATGTCCACCATGTACCGATGGCGCAACGCCGTACGTCTAGTGGTCCGATGATGGAACGGACTAGGTGGAATTAAATTGTGCAATTCCAACGCAAACTCCCCGAAGTGTAATCGATAGAAAACCGACAAGCCAGCAACTCGGCGTCGATGCTCAACGCTTTGGAGTTTTGATTCAACAAGTGCAAAGTATAACTGTATATAACTGTGTATGTTATTGTATATTGTACTTATTTATTTTGTATTTTTCAGCCATGTTATATTTCTGCACCGCCTTAAGGTCGACTGGTTATAAATGCCTGAGGCATCAAGTCCGCTTTGAACAGTGTTTTATATTAGTGCATAGTTTCAATAAATAAATATTTTAGTGTACTTATGTCGATTTACCCAGCCTAGTTACAACATCTCTTAGGTTCTGTTAAAATTGCACCAGTGCCCAAATGGAGCCGGTTCAGGAGTGGCTCATAACAATAAGTTAGAGTAGAGTAGAGACATATTAAATAGTGTATGTGATCGTAAACCACGCTCAAAGGAGAATGGCTTAGTGCAGTGTTCGTGTAACATCGTTTACGAGAGCCGCATTATAAAATATAAGACTTTACTGCTATTGCTTATCTTTAATCATATAGTCTCAACTTACCATCATTAGAGATTTCGTCGTGAACTCCATATATTACAGATATAAGTAAAATGTTGCCTGAAATAGCACAATCATATCTACCTGGTCCACAAAGTCAGATTACGGATTATTGGTACGAGTATGTAAAGATGACACGATATACTGAATATTCTATATAAAACCAATTTTATTTTATTTCGAGTTACCTAAATAGCAGGTAATTATATCTGCAAAAAAATCTTTGATCATATATATCACTGAAGCTGATCTTAAATTGGGTGCCTCAAGCGTTTCTGTTCCGTAGCTGGGTTGTAATGTGTTTCTGTTTTAATATTTAAATATAATACAGACAAAATGACAGTGAATCAAAAGACGTGTTGAATTTCACTCACGTTTTATTTGATAAACCAACAAGATTATGTCAAAAATAGAAACGAAAACTAAACAAAAGAAATGAAATATCCAAGGGACATGTTTAACAAGGGCCGTAATGCAGAACGCAGGGGCGATGACCGATGTCGTGGCTGCAGTCTCTGTTGCAGGCAAGCCAGCACCGGTTCCAGTACGTGCGGCCGTCGGTGCCGCACACTGGCTCGTACTTGCACGGGCAGTGCCTGCAGCGACACTTACAGCGGCCGTAGTTCGCTATACCAATCAATGCAATGCCTAGATCAGACCGTCTCTTGTTCTCACAATTTAGCTTACACTCGTTAGGATAAGTTTTGTCATCTGTACCACAAACTGGGTAATAGTCAAGCTTGCACTTGCATGGACATACACAGTGACTCGCTATGGTCAGAGGGCACAGATTCTTCTCCTTACGCCTCTTGTTCTCGCAGTCTAGAGTACAGGTGTTAGCGAAAGTCTGTCCGTTACTAGCACACACAGGATCGTATATTGTTGGACAGGGGCAGTCCACACAGTGCCCCTTGTGCTGAACAATGAGTGGGTGCTTTCCGAGCTGATAGCGTTTTCTGTTCTCGCACTGCACGTGACACAGATTGTGATATGTCTTTCCATCGCTGCAGCACTGTAAGTCTATGACAAGAGGACATACACAGTTCTCTTTATCGCAAGGTCCATCACATTTTACTTCAATGGCTGGCTTACAGTGAGCTTTGTTGTAGTGATTGACGCACTGCAGAACACAGATGTTTCTGTAGGTTCTGCCATCGGTGCCGCACACTGGGATTATGTCCTTGGGGCAGATGCAAGTGGGCACTGTGCAGGGGCCGTAATGGGCCACGTGGATACAGTCAAGGCAGAGTTGTTTACGTCTGTTGTTCTCGCATCTAAAGTAGCATTCGTTACCGTAGGTCTGGCCATCAGAACCGCAGAGAGGTTTGCCGCCGGGGAAGCAGTTGCATCGTATATCTGGGCATACGCCGTGGCTCTTGAAATGGGCGGGTTCGAAATTGTGCTGGACTTTGTGCTCACTGATGCAGCGGCGGATGCACTCGTTGGAGTAAGTTTTGCCATCGCTGCAGCAGACTGGCTTGTATGTGCGCTCGCAGTCGCAGTGGATGTGTGCAGAGGGCGGGTTAAAGGTGGTGGATGTAGAGGAGGCTACAGCGGAGGCGGTAGCTACGGAGGTGGAGGATCCGGAGGAGGTGGTGGATGTAGAGGAGGCGGTGGATGTAGAGGAGGCGGTGGATGTAGAGGAGGCGGTGGCTACGGAGGTGGACGTGGACGAGGACGTGCCGTGTCCCGTGGTTGCCGCGGCTGCCGCTGAAGCTGCTGCTGCTGTAGTTGCTGAAGCGCAAGCCCATATATTACATGATTGAAGGCTTGTGGCCAGAATCAGTAACCCTGTGAACAAGACTTCCTGTCAATATTTCGTATTATCTAAATATACATATATCTAAAGGTTAAGAAGGTTTCGGTAGACAAATGTCGCGTGAGAATATCCTATAAATATATCCATGGTATGTTTTTTTTCTTTTGGTCTGAATGATCTCAATAAATATTGGACAGCCTCGTTTTCATGTTAAATTAAAAATCAATGTAAAAGTAGAAACAAACATTTAAATATAGTAAAAAAAATATATCGCTTGCATTAATAAAAAAATTTAAACAGAACACAACCACCCAAATACACTGGGCCGCAAAAATAACGAGTGATATGGAAAATCTGCAATATCTCCCTAAGTGATTTACAAAGTTTGTTCGTATAAATTTTCTCAAAAAAGGGTTTCATGTGTACAAATAACAGCTTAAAAAATAAAATAAAAAAAAAACGGTTAAAAAAACAAGCTTCTAATTTTTTTCCGCCATATCGAATTAATGTAACGTAGTTTTTTTCGTATTATTCTCAACAAATCCTTTTACTTGATTGATACCCATATTTTTGCGGTTATATAAAAAAATAACCAGTCTACTATTTTCAGAAGTTCGCCTTATGGGATTTAGAATAACGTAAATTAGGTAAATAGCTCAATCGGTTAGGGGTAACTGTTTTAAAATTTATTCGCAAGATTGACCTTAACCAGAAGTCCCCTACTTCTTCAGACCGGGAACGACTTTAGTTTTTTAGTTCTTTGTGGGAACCAAAGTCCACAACAAAAATAACTATGTTATTAAAAAATATAACTTGTTTATTTCAAAACTTGTAGCACAACTATTCTTTTAATTCAAAAGTAAAGGATTAGTAAGTAGAAGAATTAACATTTCTGATGGAAGTTTAAAATCTGTTCGCATTATTATTATTTTTCAGTAGGATTTTTGAAATGTGACCTTTCGTGGACCATATTTTAGCTCTTGCGGGCTACCAATAGTCCACAGACGCAGACCTTAACAAATATACATTACAAACATCGCAAGTTAAATAAAAGCTCGTAATAACATATTTTCTGACTATTGAGACATTAATAAAATTAGGAACTTTTTTTTTATTGTTGATAAGCGCGGGCTTGACCATTATCTCACCTGATGCAAAGCGAAGATGTGGTCGACGATGAAGCCCTCTTGACTAGAAGTAACTTATTCACTACATATTTTTTCCGCTATTAATTTTATACAAAGCTCAGGTCCGTTCGTGTGTGGAGTACTGCAGCCACATATTGGCTGGTGCTGCAAAATGCAACCTAGCAGCTTTGGACTCAGTGGAAAGGCGTGCGAAGAGGCTAATTGGTGATCCAGATCTAATTAAGTCCAATCTACAAAGCCTTGAGTACAGGCGTAGGATAGCCAGCCCCTCGGAGTTTTACAGGATGCTGTTTGTTGAATGTAGACGGGAATTGCATGACTGGATTCCGCCATCTCATTTCTACCATGGCACAACCCCACGAACGGCGAGTATCCACGCTTACGTTGTTGAAACCTCTACAGTCCGGACGTAGCGTTTCGCCTCGTCGTTTATACCGCGTACATCGAGGGACTGGAACCATTTGCCTGCTGCGGTTTTCCCGATTATAATTTGGTTGTCTTGAGTGAATAGGCTCTTAATAAACTTGTGCGCCTCACCATCAACGATTGCATCACTATTCACCATCTGGTGGGGTCGTTTTCAAGCACCAGTTTATTTCAATTAAAAAATATATATTATTATAGTGGTCCCTAACGATGAGAGCCTCGTGGAAACCAAGAAAAATAAGCAAACTTAGTATTTTGTTTATATTATTATTACCTGCTAAGATCTTCATTTCGCCTTCCAGTCTGCACTGACTCTATGGAACTACCCTCGAGTATGTAATTTATATGTTTCTGATATTTGCCAAGTCTTTGTTAAACATAACAATATGTAAAGTAAACGATGCATAATTTATTATTGCACTAACAATACTAGCCCTGATTGGAAGGTGTGTAGGAAAAGTCAATTAAACTTATGTAAAGGAGTAAATAACAGTAAAGATGATAATTATTGTGATATTGATGAGAGCAGTGGTGGCCGAGTGATAACGGCTCCGACTTACGAGTTGTAGGTCGCGGGTTCGAACCCAGCCAGGCGCATTACTTTGTGTAATTTATTTCATCGCCACTGCTCTCAAAATGGTGAAGGAAAACATGGTGAGGAAACCGGCACGTCCTAGAAACAAAAATCGAAGACATGTGACATTCACCAACCCGCACTGGGCCCACGTGGTGGATTATGGCCCATTCCCTCTCCTAGAGAGGAGGCCTGAGTCCCAGCAGTGGGAACATTAAAATGCAGATTATGCTATGTTATGCTATGATGATATTCTAATCTATTATGTTGATATAGTTGAACTTGACTGTATACCAGATGAACGAAAATACTCGAATTAAAAAAAAATTGTATCTTTACAAAATGCTGTAAAATAAAATATACCAGGATAAGTAGTACCAAGTCTGTTGTTTGTACAGATGCCTAGATGTTTTGAAACTTTGCAATAATTATTCTTATTTTCTTTGGTAAAACTACTACTTTCACTATAATATTTCTTCGTACTTCGCTTTCAGTTTTATTTTTATATTTATTAGTATATTAATTGGTATTGTATATATATGTAGTTTTATTATGTGTATTATTTATGATTTTTGTATGACCATATGCACCCCTAGCCAAGTTGATAATCTGCAATAGTTAACGCTAGCGAAATGTATGGGAATTACATCATCTCATAGTTAAGTCACGCGGTCAGAACAAACGAATAGAAAATTCGTAGCCAACTTCACATCGTTTAAAATGATAGAATGAATTGTTATCGTTTCTACAATGTTCAACGCTACATCCTTTGTTATTGTAGAACGATATTGTAGAACGAGCGGCCGACTCAGGCGCGTCAACATGGCTACCAACTTATCTATATATATATAAAAGGAGAAACTGACTGACTGACATATCAACGCACAGCCGAAACTACTGGGACTAGAAACATGTAATTCTGCACAAGGCTTCCTTTTATGACGTAGGCGAGCACTAATGATTTTCCAAAATTCACCTCCTAAGGGGATGAAATGGGGGTTCAAAGTTTGTATAGAAAAACCTATTTTCACGCGGGCAAAGCCGCTAGCAGAAGCTAGTCGTTTTCTATAATTGCTGACACCGAGGCGTTATCGATTGGAGAACGGAATTAGACACAAAACGGTTGTAACTTGGCTAGGGGGGCTGACCACCCCAAATCTTTCTCCTTTCGTTGAGTTCATCCTAAGGTTGCCTGAATTGATGTAAAAAGACCCGTTGTCTATTAGAGATTGCCCTGTGCGATAAGACCGCCCATTGTACGCTCCGTTTTTGCAAATGTTTACCCTGTCCACATTATGAGGTGTACAATAAAGTATATAATATAATAATAAAAAAACTTGGCAAACCAAAAATTTCTACTTTTAAATTTTTTATTCATATCACTTTTGCAATATTATGAATTTTTATTGTAGAGTCCCTTAACACATTTTTATTCTTAAGTAAGTAGTAACATAACTGAATATTGGAACCTATTTTACTTAGTAAGCACAAAACTACAAAGTCATTTAAAATCTCTGCAATCCCAAAGGACAGCGTGATACATACGCACAAAATTAAGGGTGATAACGAAATCAGTTTTTATTCGTTTCAAACGCAGGCTGGATGATTTGATAAGGGCGGAGGCGCCATCTTTATTCAATCTTCGCCACCTTTCAATTCGGGGCGGTGCGTGACTAGAATCCTGGACTACTAGGTGGTCACCATAAAGTATGTGAGCTGAGGGATATTCTTAGTATTTTTGAAGTCGGTACGGCATTGATTTTGGCAAAGGGAACTATTGTTGTGATTACTTACAGTAATAAACCGACTGTGGCAGTGTATCTTAAGAGCGACCAACCCGAGAGACATTTTCATAATTTTTCATATAATTGCTTTTACGTGATAATGACGTTATTTATTTTTAAGAAGGTTTACAGACTAATAAATATATTATTTTTTACATATTTAGGAAAAATCGCTAATGACAAGCTTCCACATATATACATCCACATATATTTTGCATTATCACACACCCTTCCCGAGATATTTTGAAAACACAAATATCTTGAAATTGAATCATAAATGTGTGTATAACTAATCCTGTAAAGACCTCAAAAAATCTGCTATTTTGCGTGAACGAATATTTATAGAAACTTTGCACATTTAATTACAATTTTCAATGACTATAATATATTTCCAAAACTTTTTAAATTTCTTAAAAAATACGTATTCCCTGAAACTAGTTTTTTGAAATATTCTAGTGGATGATGGATATCGACGGTAATTCCGTCATCCACTACCGTAAAAATAAATGTTCAGAATATGGTCATCCGTTTAAGCGTGGAGGAAAAATAAATATACACACACAGTCACACACATTCACACTTCCGTCTTTATAATGTTAGTGTGAACTGATATAATTATATTAGTGTTCTTTTTTTATTATTTAAGTGACAACAAGTGCTATTAAAAAGTAAAAAAAAAACTAAAATCCGACTATGACAAAATAAAAACCACGCCGAAAAAGTATGAAACAAGGTTTTCAGGATGCTGAAATTAACAAGGTTACTGGAAAAATAAGAACAGAACAAAAAAGAAAAGTGGTAGTCACATATTATATTTTATAGGTACCAACCGTAACACTTTAAATAACGTGTGATTACTGCTTTTCTTTTTGTTCTGTTCTTTTTTCTATCAAACCAATAATAATGCTTGGCCAAAATCAAATATTAATGTCAATTTGATAGTTTTTTTCGGTGGTTATTGGAAAATATCTATTTATATTAAACCTAAAGTGCATGGTCACAGCCGTTCGGACGGGCTCGTTCGAACTTGGGCGGCCGGTAAAAGTATTAGGAAGTCAGCGTGTGGCGAGATGGACCACTAGACCCGAGCTACGTGGCCAATACTTTACTGTATTTTCTGGAAGGAAACTATTTATTTCTTAGCAATATCACTGTATTTTTTAGTATAATTGAAAGCAGAAGTAAATGCTTAACAGTTTATTCTTAAATCTAATTGGTCTATAATATTAAATATCTAAACTTTGAATTGACCCTTGCTAGGGCAACAGGGAAATTCTGCAAATGAAACTCATGGTATTAAAACGCAAAAGATCACATGACTGAGCATTGAGATGACGTCAGAACAATTAAATCGGCGTACGACGCAAGAGAATCGAAACGAAACGGTCGTAACTTGACTAGGGGGGCTGTAGTGTTTTAAGTTCTAACGATCCATCCTAGGCTTGTCTGGCAGAAACCGCTGTTACTGGTAAGACCGCTATTATATACATAGATTTAAGTTTATGTATAAGTTGTGTTACTTTTTGATGTACAATAAAGTTTTATTTTATTCTGTTGAGCATTCTTGATCTTAGAGTCACTCACTGTGTGGGACACTCACTCACTGAAACTTCTATCCAGTTTGGGCTGGGTATTGAAGAGTCAGTGAGTGAGTCATTAAAAATTAATGGTGTTTTTATAAAGCAAAGTCTTGCTATTTATAAACACCATTAATTTTTAATTAGTACAAATAAGGGCTTGTCGGGAGCAGTGGTGGCCGAGTGGGAGCAGTGGTGGCCGAGTGGTAACGGCCCCGACTTACGAATTGTAGGTCGCGGGTTCGAACCCAGCCAGGCGCATTACTTTGTGTAATTTATTTCATCACCACTGCTCTCAAAACGGTGAAGGAAAACATCGTGAGGAAACCGGCAATGTCCTAGAACCAAAAATTCGAAGACATGTGACATTCACCAACCCGCACTGGGCCCGCGTGGTGGATTACGGCCCATTCCCTCTCCTAAAGAGGAGGCCTGAGTCCCAGCAGTGGGAACATTAAAAAGGCTGATTATGCTATGCTATGCTTATAAGGGCTTGTCGGTGAAGACAATGGTACGGAAGTTCAAGAACGAATGAACGAGCCAAGTGTCATTGTCACTTTGACAGAATCCGGGCTGACGTTTGCACGAGCCGAACACATAAAGGATCCGACCGCCAAGGTGCGAGGGTCTTTCCTCTGTCAGCAGTTGTACAAACGACATCTAGTCCAGGAACTGTCACACGACTCGTTGTGAAGTGAATACTAGAGCTTGCATCATAATAAATCAGTTGAGTGATCTGGAATAGTTTGTTTATTGCTCGGTACCCACAAAACAGAGTCCCTGGACAGAACATCGATGATGATCGGCATCCTGCACCAATAGGCTTATTAAAAAAAGGTCCCGTTATTATTTGAGTAGTCTTCATAAACAGCAAAGTTATTAGCGTTTGTTTATATCCTAAAATGTCACTGAATTTATGGAAATATTGTACATGCTATTGATTAGGAATGAATAAATGACGATCAAAATGGAAAAAACACTGCACGTAGTATTTTCTAGTAGCAACTGTTATGAATTATTGGTTATATTATGGATTTACCAATTATGACAAATTTTCGTGGATAATGTTTGGATTTCGTTTTTTTTTTTAACTTTTGATCACAAAAATATGATCAGTAACGGGTACGGATAGAGCCTTATTTTTTGTACTAATTAAAAAATAGGGGTTTTTATAGACGAACTAAACACCAAACAATTCAAGACCCTCAGTCACTCGGAAACATTTATACATTAACCTGTTTGTAATTACCTAACCCTCTGTACCTCGTTCCACCTGTTATCTTCACCCATAAGCGGTGGTGTCGGGTTATTGAAGGTAAGCCCCCTCCTCTCCAGCTCTACAACCCCCTAATTAATTTACTTGGAAGCCTTTACGCAAACCGTGATTCTTAGTAAATAAAAAATATATATACCACTGTTTCTTTTTAAGTCCTGGAATTACCTCCAGTCTTTAAATCCTTCCTAATTGGGGTTTTATAAAAAGGAGTTTTTTGTAAAAAAAAAGTGTGATGAAAAGTGTTTCTAAAATATTTGTTAATGAATAAATTCAAGGTGTCTGTCTAAGCATTAGTTGAATAGTTGACGCCGTTATGATTATAAACAGTAAAGAGTTTTGAAAATATCACACGGAACGGTTACTGAAAGTTCAGATCGGTTTACTACAGTAACTACACTAGTCCCCACTATAGTATAATAATATTCCACAACTATCACACATCATAGTATAGTCACCGTTACGGTAGACCTCAATACCAATTTCAGTGTACTAGCCACAATTACCGTATACTACGGTCCAAGTATACTATGTACTAGTATATACTACAGTCCCCGAGAGATAACCACATTAATATTATGAAGGCAAAGGTTTCACGAAATAGCAAATATACTCACTCAGAAGAGTGAGTATACTTTCTTCACGAAATAGCAAATATACTCACTCAGAAGAGTGAGTATACTTGCTATTTCGCGAAGAAGCTAAACGCTCGCAGCTCGATTGGCTGAACAGATTTCTAAGAAACTTGATACATGGGAAGATTATATCCTGAAATAGCACATAGGTTACTTCTTACTTCGGTAGTATATTCCCTTGGGATAATTTTCTACTATCACGAGAGTGAAGCCGCTTGTAGAAGCTAGTGTGATATAAAACATCACAAAAAGGAGGAAAAAATAAGTTCGTCACTGTACAGCGTTGCATTGCGTCGTGGCCACCCATCTTCTACCTGTGTTTGCTCTTCTAGTTAGGATCGTCTTCCAGTCTGACCGGATGCCGTTATACCAATATTTTATCTGGAGCGGGCAGCGAGCAGCACTGGTGGGCCAGTGGTTATGGCCCCAGCTTACGATTTGTATGTCATGGGACTCTCAGGCAGGCACTTTACTTTGTGTAATTTATTTCACCACTGCTCTCAAAATGGAGAAGGAACAACATCTTGAGTAAACCGGCATGTTCTAGAAACCAGAAATAAAAGACGCAACATTGGCCAACCCGCACTGGAACAGCATGGTAGATTAATATAATAATAATAATAATTTTATTTTCAGGCAACGGAAGCTCATACGTAGAATACTAAAACAATCTTAAACAATTATAAAGGATTAAATAACAAAAATATTATTAAACGATAATACATTTTTTTTCTTTTTTCTTTTTTTTTTTTTTTTTTCCTGGCAACACTGGTGGCAGGTCGTGAAAAAAACGACCTCTTAGATAAATTATTTTTAAATATTAATTAATTGTGTATATTTTTGTTTAAATCTTTTGTTTACTTTAGAATCTAAGTGTAAAGTGACCTAGCCACTGTTTGTACCGTGTTTTTGACGCGATAATTGTTCAAAAATCGATCAAGTTGATATCTTCGACCGGCTGTCAAAAGTTTGGACTGTTTGAATTGCTGATTTGAAATCATCAAACCCGGGGAGTATTTAGTTTCATTTTCTTGTTTATTATAGTTATTGTTTCACACTATTCAACACCTATAAACACTGCTCAGGTTTCTGAGCTACGTCCAGCACACACCGGCACCGTTTATGTCTCCTTTTGCTTGACAAATTGTGGAAGCAGAATCGATGACGAAAACATTAGCCCAGACAAAACACTCACTGCAATAAGTACTTCACACATTTACTAATTATCTCTCATCTTTTAGCTTGATTAATTAGATTTTAAATAATCCAGGATTAATTTTTAATTTTTCTCCTACCTACGTTTTTATTATCATTTCTTTCCCATCTATTTATTACTTTTTTTATTCACCTTTTTCTCTTGTTAACTCATATTTCCCCACCTAACCTCAAGTTTTCAACTCACTAAATATCTCCTCAAATACTCAGCTGTTTCTTGTGTCATTGTAGGAGCCATTCGGGGTAATTTATAAACATGATGACCCGTGGAGCAACTGTTCGTGACATGAACGAGAAACTGAATGCCGCGCTGAAGGAACTCGAAGCGTCAAGAAAGACTTGCAATGACCTGCTACGGGAAAGAGAGGAAAGTGAGGTGGAAGTCAAGAAAATAGTTGATAGAAACACTCAATTGAAGAGGCAACTTGCAGAACTGCACACCCAGCATGTGGATATACTAGACCAGCATAACCATCTTCGTCAACTGGTGTCAGATTTTCAAGAATGCAGAGACACCCATGACCAGGCACTGAATCGCATATCAGGCCTTGAAGCGGAATTGTGCAAGGCTCGCAACACTATATCCACCGTCGATACTTTGAGAGCTAGTGAACAGGTTGCCAACACCAACAACCTCTTTGATAAGCTGATTGGCAGTACATCTGAATGTGAGTGTAAGAAACCCACCGTAACCATAGACCTAACTGGGGACGATACCCTAACTAAATGTCCAATTTTAGGTAGTCACAATAAAATTAAGAAATACATTAAAATCACTAAGAACATTAAAAAGTATAAGAAACTCTTAAAGACTCAGAGTGTTTATAAATGTAATATTGATCTTAGACAGCAGCGTTTTAACTTACAAAAACAATTAAAAGAAAGTAATTATAAGTTGGAAAATAGCAAATTAATGTATAACTTTGATATACAGAACCTTCAAAAGGAACTACAGTGTAGGGAAAATACAATAAAAGAAATCTTTTGTAAGTATGAGTCTAGCCAACAGATGTTGAGTGAGCGCATGCAGGAGGCTTGTGAGTTGGTGGACTTGGTGAAGTACAATGCAGAGCGGTATGAGTCATTGACCAACCATCTCACCTGTAGTTGTGCTCCCACTCCGCCACCTCCCATGCCCCAGCATGAAATATCAGGATCCTCTAAACATGAACCTCATACTACAGAATCTGTAATCCCTTGTCAAAGTAATATTTTGGTGTATTCGGATAGATTAGGGACAGGTTTTGGATCTTTGTTAAATAACCGTTGCAAACACACCATTGTGAGTCATTGTTACCATAACCTGCATTTTAATGAGCTTGTTCATAAAATAAAAAATACACCAATGAATGAGCAGACCACAGTGGTACTCCTAATGGGAAATAGTCTAAGTATAACTAAAAGGGACATAGTTATAGGTATCGAAACCCTGCTTAATTTGAAATTGGCTAAATTAATATTATGTGCATTGCCTTATTCGGACTGTTTACATGATCCTGAAAATGATCATATTTTTAGCCTTAATAACTTAATGCACATCTTGTCATGCCGTCATAGTGACCGTTTATTGTATTTTGATACTAACAATTTTGTTAGAGATTTTGTTTTGATACGGGAACATATGTTTCTTCCCAAAAAAAGTCGACATTTATTGGCTACTTTGTTAGCTTTTAATATACATGCAGTTATTGATAATTTAACTGAGATTAGGTTAAGTGACGAATCAGTATTATCTAGTATTCCTAATAATACTGATATAGATTCTTTAAACTTTTAGAAACGACAAAAGAGAAGCCTAATAATAACATTTTATTGTACCATCAGAATATAAATCGCTTCTCTGGCAAAATTCTAGATGTGGAAATGTTAATAGATAAATATCATATGGATATCTTGTGTTTTTGTGAAACTTGGTTAAAACCAGATAGAATGGTGTTCAATGTGGATAATTTTTCAGTTGCCAGTGCGTACAATAGATCATCGGTAGGGGGTGGTACCTTGATATTATGTAATAATTCTTTAAGATATAAGGAAAGGAAAGATATCACTGCTTGCTCTGTTGATCGCTTATGTGAGGTAGCATGTGCAGAGGTTGAAGGCCAAACTTTCTTATGTGTCTATAGACCACCTGCATCAAACTTGACATCTTTTTTGATCTTAATAGAAGAAATACTAAATAAACTTATTAGAGATAACAAATTAGTCTTCGTTTGTGGGGACTTAAATATCAATTTACTGGTAAATTCACCAGAAAAATGTAAACTTCTCTCACTGTTTAGTTCTTTTAATCTAAAATGTATTTTTCATGAAGCAACAAGAATAACACCTACCTCAGCTTCATGCATAGATAATATATTTACTAATTGTAATATAAAAAACTCTTCCATAATTAGTGGCGCGAGGTCTGACCACACTGGTCAACTCGTATCTTTCGAGTTAGTCAAAACGTTACAATTAGATTCACCTGCAGAGTTTAGACCGCTTACTAAAAATAAATTAAATTATTTTAATCATAATGTTTTTAGTAGTCTCTCAACAGCCAATTTTGATTCGCAAGACCCCAATGTAAACTATGATACATTATTCTCTACAGTATGCCGAGAATTTAATAAGGCGTGCCCAGTTAAAAAAGTTAAAATCAATAATAAATCCAAATTTAATGAATGGGCTACTGCTGGAATAAGAAAAAGCAGAGATACTTTATATCAGCTATATCATGAAAAATCCTTGTCATCTGATCTTAACTTGCATAACCACGTTAGAATGTATTCAAAGTTATTCAAAAGAGTCTGCGCCCAAGCTAAATCTAAATCAATAAGTAAGTTAATTGAAAATTCTAATAATAAAATAAAAGCTGTCTGGAAGGTGATAAGCAGGGAAACTGGAAAGACAAACCAACGAGATCGGAATGAATTGTCGCTAAAAATTGATAATAAAATTATCTCAGATAGGTCAGAAGTGGCTGAGACGTTAGAAAACTTTTTCACCAACATCCCAATAGAAGTTACGAAATCTCTCCCTTCCTCGTCTTTGTTGGCTGAATCTTTTTTGAAAGAACATTTCACTAAGGATTTACCAACCTTTGAATTTAAGCGTATCTCTGTTGATACAATTATAAAAACATTCAAAAGTCTTAATATAAAAAACACTGAAGACTTATGGGGTATATCCGTTAAGGTTCTTGGAGATATTATTGATACTATTGCTCCTGTCCTAACAGGCATATTTAATCAATGCTTAGACAGCGGAATGTTCCCTGATTTAATGAAACATAGTAAAGTAGTACCAATTTTCAAATCAGGTAGTAAGAGTGATCCCTCTAATTATAGACCTATATCTGTGCTTCCAGCATTGAGTAAAATCTATGAAAAAATCATGCTTGACCAGATGTTGTCTCATTTCAATTCAAATAGGATTTTGCATAGTCATCAGTTTGGCTTCACGAAAGGAAGGTCAACGACGGATGCAGGAGTGAAACTCATCAGTCACATTTTGGAATCCTGGGAGAAGTCCCAGGATGCTATTGGCATATTCTGTGACCTCTCAAAAGCATTTGACTGTGTTGACCATAATACTCTGATCCGTAAATTACATCATTACGGAATTCGTGGACGAGCTGCTGATCTTGTTTTTTCCTATTTATCTTACAGGCAGCAAAAAGTATCCATTAATGGGGCGACGTCTTCGGGGTCTTTAATAAAGATGGGCGTGCCCCAGGGTTCAATTCTTGGCCCTTTTCTTTTTCTAGTTTATATTAATGACCTTCCTTATATGATGGCTAATTTATCCGATATAATTCTGTTTGCTGATGACACTTCTCTTATTTTTAAAGTGGATAGAAAAGATAGGGATGTCTTGCAAGTCAATGAAAGTCTGACTGTTCTTTCGAAATGGTTCGCAGCTAATAATCTCTTATTAAATGCGAATAAAACTAAATGTATGAAATTTTCATTACCAAATGTCCCTCAAGTTGGCGTCAATCTAATTCTAGACGGCAACAAACTTGATGTTACTACGGAAACTGTGTTTTTAGGTATAACTATCGATTCTAAACTGCAGTGGGGCGCTCATATTAGAACTCTTTCAGGTAGATTAAGCTCAGCCGCATATGCAGTACGAAAAATAAGGCAATTGACAGATGTAGCCACCGCTAGGTTAGTTTACTATGCTTATTTCCACAGTATTATGTCTTATGGCATTTTACTGTGGGGATCTGCAGCTGATGTGGACTCAATTTTCATATTGCAAAAGAGAGCAATCCGGGCTATTTATAAAATGGGTCCTCGCGAGTCCCTCAGAAATAAATTCAAAGAAATCGATATACTTACTCTGCCTTCTCTTTATATCTTGGAAAGTATTTTGTACGTTCGTAAAAACCTAGGACTTTTCAAAATTAGAAGCGATTTTCATAACATAAATACGCGCAGTAAACACGAAATTGTATTACCCAAATGGAGATTAGCTAAGACCAGCAAGTCATTTTTAGTAAACAGCATACGCTTTTATAACAAGCTACCAAAGGCGGTGACTGAACTTAGCGAGGGCAAGTTCAAAACCCATATTAAGCGTGTCCTAACTAAAAAAGCCTATTACAAGGTTAAAGACTATGTCGAAGACACGCTTGTTTGGCAATGACTGCTTCTGCACATGTGGCCCCCTGGTAACTCATAATGTTGTGTACATCTGTCTATTAACTGCTCCACATTTGTTGTAATATATACATTTTTTCTTTTCTTCCTACACATTGCTTTTGCAATATTTTTTATATTAGTAGACGCCAACCACCATAAATTCGTTAGTAATTTTCTTTTTGTTGACATGTCATTTATTGATAATTGTAATTACTAATTGTTCTTGTTTTTTTTTTTATATAGCTTCTTTTTTTTTTAATGTGAATGTGAGAACACCGTGGACTTCGCGAATTCTTAGGTTACTTCCTATTACGACTCACTTTCTTTTTTTTTTTTTAAATATTATTATTTTTATTGTGCTTTTGGGTACAATATCGACTGGTCTACACTGTTCTTACATAATGTCTATTAATACTGTAATATGAAAATATTGTAAACAATCATTTTTTTAAAAGAGTAACCATGGAGTTTCTTGCCGGTTCTTCTCCATAGGAAACGACCAATTTGGAACCGTGCACTAGCTTCTGACGTTTTATAAGTGCCCATGTAGGCCTATGTGAAATAAAAATTTTTTGACTTTGACTTGACTTTGAATAATTTTACCTACATTGTCGGCGTCATGTTTCGTTGCGTCACCACGCAGGCCGTAACCGTCCTCGGAAATATCACCATTACAAGGCTATATGCTATACCTAATGGATTTCCACTACTCATTTAATGCCTAGATGACACGGTGGACCATAAAGTGGTGGTATGCCCGCTTGGGCAGAACACTTGTGTCCTCATGGATGCGATCGGTGGTGGTGAGCTCACATTCCGGGCCCTGGTTTAGGCCTTGGTCTGAAGCGAAAGGTAACGGGATGCGGTCGCCAGCGTAGGAGATGATCACTTTTTCAAAAAAAAAAGCAACTGAATTCAAAGTAAAAAAAACCACTGAAAAGTGCAAAATAACTTTAATTACGGAAGTCGGTGTTATTATAATAGTTTTATCTCTTCGTTATTTAACACTGACTACCAAAATTAGTTATTTTGCACTTTTTGGTATTTTTTTTTCACATTGACGTCGTTTGTATTTTGTTTTTTAGTTGCGGTACCACAACTAAAAAGTACCCCAGTGAAAGTATTTTAAAGTATGCAAGTTCTATAATTTAGTTCTATAAAAAATTATAAGTAAGGTACCTTTACAATTTAATAATTATAACATTGCATGACAATTCCAATAAGCCAAGCCATGACCAGTATTTATTCAGATTAGCTCGATGTTACCTTATAGCCAGAGTGCATCTCATGACAATTCTAGTAATCCCAAACACGGTTAGGTTATATTGATTTATTACAGAGATCCGGTGCATACCTTCCGGCTTCATCATCAGAGCAGTTCGCTATATCCCCTCCCTTTCTTTCTTCAGTCAGTCATCGACTACTCGTATCTATAAACAAAGCAATTTTACTTATTACAACAGTTTTGCTGTGATCCTATGAGGAGTTCCACCATATCTTCGAATTTCATCATCAGATTATAACAATATTTCTATGGGACTAACTCGGAAGTATAACCTTTCAATATAAAAAATAATAATTCATAATCGGTCTACAATTAACCGAGAAATCGATGAAAATACATTAAAAAAATACATACAGCCGAACATGAACCTCCTTCTTTTTCAAGTCGGTTAATAAAACCGTGGAATCCCAGCGGAGCCGATGTCCGCTAGGGGCACGGGGGATATCTGAAAATAAAACCCGTGGCCCTAGAACGCAAAGAGGAACTGAAGGACACAGGCGAGGGGCAGTAAAACTCTGATACGCCCTCCTGCTGCACCCTAGAGCGGGAGAAGCCATTAGATGATTTACCATCTCGAAAAAAAACTTCATTTAATGGGTTAGATATACTTTACCCTTCAGCAAGATGGGTAATTTACAGAATGTGTATACATTTCCCTCTCCTAGAGAGGAGGCCAGAGTCCCAACAGTGGGAACATTATAAGGCCGACTATGCTATGCTATGTATACATTTGAAGTTCTGAGTAGGTACTTGTTATACTTGGCACTTACCTATACCTCTTTGTCTAAAATTCGATGTGACGTAATACTGTTAATTATTCAGTTAGGTACCTAGACATAGGTACTTGTTAGGCTGGGTGGGACTTGGAACACTTGTGCTAAACCAACAGCCTGGTATATGTAGTCAAATTATATGAAAACATTGGCGGCCCAATGCTGCATAACTTAGTCGGTTAGAACTTGAACTGTATATGTGATCAGCAGAATTGCAGGTCACTTAGTTATATTTCCAAGTAAATTACTGAATATTCTATTAGTCTTTGTGGTCTATTTTTTTTTTAGTGGGGAAAATCATCCAATGGCATCCCCCGCTCTTTTGTGTCAGACTTTTACTGACTAAAAACCCACTCCTGTTCCTTCGTTGCCTTTCATACAAGGGCCCAGTCTTCCTTTCAGAAGATGTTCGGTGAGAACCTGCGTCATACGGAAGGTGAGGACGCCGTGAGGTCTGTCCAGCCACTCCTCAACGCCGACACTTACCGCCATAATTATGGCGTGCCCAATTTTTTATGGTCTGGTTTCCACATTTAGTCCTTGGTAAACCATTACAACCTGCTGGTTGGTAGAAGGCCATGGCAGCCTTCTACCAACCAGCTCACCTCTCTCCAAAAACAGATGAATTCTTTCAGTTTACTCAGTGCGACTATGAGTGAATTCGGTGCTCACGAATTCGTGTTCTAATTTCACTGACGGCTGTGCGTGACAATTTCCTCCGACTTTATGAATGACAGAGCATTCACAGAGGACGAATACCGTAATACTCATTGTAAAGAAATGATTGACTATCAAGTTGGTACCGTGGTCGTCAGCGGTTTCGCTGAGTTCTGCAGTTCACATCCTGGGTTAGGCAAAGGGTTCTTGGGTTGTTTGTGCCCGTTACTCTTTGACATGGGATTTAGTAATAACTGTGAAGTGTGTCAAATGTACTTTAGTAAGTGGGCAAAACCGCGGTTATAGCTCAATATCTGTTATAGTTTAGCTGTTGATTGTTCGAAGGAGTCAGGCCTCGTTTACGGAGACGCGGGGCGTCGTGCGTCGCGTTGTGCAGCGCGGTCCGCACTAAATCCAAACATATGGCTTTGTATGGAAGCGTTTCCGGAGAAGCGATTTTGCAAGTGATGGCACCGCCGCGTCGCACGTGACGGTTGACACAGCGGCGCACGCAGCGTTTTGGCGAGCTATTTCTGTAATTTTCCGTTCACCGTAAAACGTAACGACACCTGAAGCGGGGACCGCGGCGTTGCATGCATCAATACGGACATACGACGCGCCGCTTCTCTGTAAACAGTGAAAACGCCCGATGCGCCGCCGCGCCGCGAAGCGCCACGTCTTCCTGCGTCTCGTAAACGAGCTCTTATCATGAATAGAATAGAATTTTATTTTGCCTTCGCAATGAGCATCTGAAGGAAAACTGTGGGTTTTAGTTAGTGAAAGTCGGACACTCCCTTTCACTGTACCTAGAGTGGGATAAGTAATTTGATGTTATCCCACTTAAAAAAAAAAAACTATTATTATGTCCCCACCTTGTATTTAACATTCAATTCAAAATAAAAACAAAAAACTACAAAACAATGTAAGTTCATTATATTCGCTTTCAAGATACAAAAAACAACAATTTTAATTACACATAAAATTAAATACATTAAACAACGCAAAGAGCAGAATAAAAATCCTGATTGTGTGTAAACAACTGGTTGCGTGACGTAATGAAGTTTGCTTTCGATATTTATTTAATTCATGGAAATGTCACCTTCGTTAGTGGGTGTGACTATAATGAAACAATTGAGTCTAGTAAAAGATTACAGAAGGTCCCCGTGACTTGAGCGGACATCGGTCCTGCTGGGCCCGTACGGTTTTACTGATATCTCTTTAAGTCGTTCCTTGAACATCTGGCCGGTGTTAAATGTACACAGACTCGTACTGCCGCCTGCGCCCGCATAGAGCCCAGCTGAACTTTAAATCCATTTTCTTTGTGAAATATTGATTGATTTATATGTTATGTTACGAGTACATTCTGAAGAACACTTCACCAAGATTTTTTTGTGTAAACATATTTCTAAAGAAAGCAGTTGTGGCCGAGTGGTAATAGCCCCGACTTACGGAGTTGTAGATCGCGGGTTCAAATCCAGCCAGGCGCATTACTTTGTGTAATTTATTTCATCACCACTGCTCTCAAAACGGTGAAGGAAAACATCGTGAGGAAACCGGCATGTCCTAGAACCAAAAATTCGAAGATATGTGACAACCACCAACCCGCACTAGGCCCGCGTGGTGGATTACGGCCCATTCCCTCTCCTAGAGAGGAGGCCTGAGTCTCAACAGTGGAAATATTATAAGGCTGACTATGCTACTATGCTATTCCTAAAGATCGAAGCTGTTTGAAAGGAGTAGTAAAAAAAAGTAACAACATGATATTTTTTCGCTTGTTTTACACAATTTAAAAAATATCATGTTGTTTTTTTTTTGGTAAACATATTAGTCAGACGTTCGGACGAAAAAATTCATATTATGTGATAATATTATACATGAATCTATAATTATTATTTTTTCAAACCTTGGTTCTAGAAAATCACTGTTTTATGGCACTATTCGGGAGCTAGGGTCTTATGGCGCGCGTGGAACACTCGCTAGCGCTGTCAACTGCTCGGGCTCGGTCCTAACCGGATTATCGGACGGCGAGCTGTCCATTGATCGTCATCTAGAAGTCATACCCATGTCTTTGATTTTTCAGTTCTAGAACATCCCCTTTTGCTTACAAATTTTCCTTCACCGTAACCTGGGCTCGAACCTACGACCGGCAATTTGTTTAGTTGGGGCCTTTGCTACTGGGCAACAACTTTTTTTTGCGGCCGTCAATAAATTAGTTTTCTTTCTCTCTGGGTGGAGCGAAAGGACTTTAACTGACTAAAACCATCAGAGCTACTTCAGTAGCCCCTTTGTACTTCACCTAGGTACTGTTATTTCTACGATAAGTCTATTTCTCATTGGAATGCACTCCCCCAGGAAATCAGGATGACAACCAACCTTTTTAACTTTAAAAGTTACAGTGCGCGAGTACATTCGTAAGAAGTAGTATCGTCACAGCACTAGTTAGATTTCCTATTATATTATTATCTGTTTTAGAAAATTCATGTACCTCTAATGAGTTTTTTTATAAATAAAATTGAACAGTTACTCAATTTTTTTGTAAAAAGAAAAAAAAAACTTTTTTCAGCATTTGTAAATGTATCCGATACCTATTATAAAAATGCCACTTTGGTTTGTTCCGGCTAATACCCGAAGCGGCTAGACCAATTATGACGGGATTTTCAATGGTAGATAGCTGATGTTATAAGGAGTTATTAAAGCTACTTTTATTACAAAAAAAGAGGTAAGGTTCAGCACAAAAAAAAGCATATTGAAATAGTGACCAAAGGGCATTTTGTTGTTTTAAAAGTCTTACGCGAACGAATTCGCGGGCTCCAGCTAAAGGGTTTATTATTCAATATTGCACCTATTACAAATTGTCTTCGCATCACTAAATAGTCCGGCCAATTTAGACATTCGAAGGTGCATAAAATCCCAACAAGCTGAAAATCGGTAAAATTGTTCAAAACATAACTATAAATAATATTTAAAAGTTTCCCATCATTTCCGTGTATGGAAATAAAAATCAAGGTCAAAGGTATAAAAAATGAGTTTTTCGTGATTTTCAGCAAAACGGTAATTTTTATCATAAAAGTACCTGAGACAAAAATTGTAGAACATAAAATTATCTATAAAAAAAGTATGAGAACTTTTTCCTATGAGCCACCGTTTCTGAGATATAACGATTAAAAAAGTTATAAAAGTTGTTATCGTCATAATAGGCACACGTTTCCACGCCACCTATGAAGTAGTATACATAGCGCGTTTTTTTTAACGTGGTTTCCCCAGTAGGCCTACTCCACGGGTCAGTTGTGATCCTGTTCAACGTGAAACTATTGCAAAATAACGGAAATTTTCAAAGATTGGAATAGGCCTACTTATGTTTTGAACAATTTTACTGATTTTCAGCTTGTTGTGATTTTATGTACTTACTACGTACTAGTGTATTCTCATTTTTTGGTCTACATTGATCGGACTAAAGGTTGACTAGTAGAAAATGCTTAGGGCCCTAGCGCCTGAGCAGTGCCCATAAAAAAACAGTGACTTTCTGAAGCCTACACCTCGGTAACGACTAGGTCAATAGGTTTGAAAAAAAAAGTTTATTATAAACTCACACACAACATATGATTTTTTCGTATGACTAATGCTTTTGCAAAAAAAAAAAAAATAACGACATGATATTTATTCACTGGTTTTCCTTACTCCCTTCAAACGGCTTTGATCTTTAGAAATATGCTTACACAAAAAAATCTGCTGGTTAAGTGTTCTTCAGAATGTACACTGAAGAAGCAAAAGTGCATGGTTAGTACAGAAATAAAATCGTGTGAAGCGGGAAATGACGCCATCTAGCGTAAAACCAGATTGAAATGTTGCTATTGATAACATTACATTATACTGTTAATAGATAGCGTCGCTGTGCTTAATCAATGCTTATTTTTGTAGTACTTTCTTTTTGTTTCTTTAAATATTGAAATAATTTATAATTTATTTTAAAGAGATGAAGATATTAAAATTGAATATCAATTTATAAATATTTGATTATCCATGTGTTAGTTTTCAAACTTGAGAGGGTAGGTTGAATAAGAATTTATAAATAATAACTAGTAGGTAGTATGGAGTAGAAATGTTACTTAGACCAAAAAATTATGACTTAGCTCAATTGGTTGTTTCCCAAGTTAATTTCGATTATCTCGTTCCAGCGCCTTTCGTTAATTTTTTTAAAATTTTGCAATTTTATAGTTTTTAGCCTACATTTAATCCTTTTGATCTTTGTGATAAAATGATCTGGTCTTTTGTTTGTTTTTGTTAAGGTTACATAAGCTTCAATCCTCTTTCCAATATTGGAAACGAATACTTAAGCTATGGCCTCAATAAGAAATTATATATAATATTATAATCTTATTCGGTGATTAATGCTTTTTTGTTTGATGAGCCTGTTTACCAGCATTTTTTTCATCTTGCTGCGTAACTACCCATACAAATAAATATCCACTTGTTAGCTTTGATATAATATTCCTACCGATTTTTTTAGTTTGTCATTCATAACTTACAAAAAAGTGAGTACTACGTGAGATTTGAACTCACGGCTCATTGATTTACGCATCTATCTGCACATGCTAAACCACTAGGTCAACATGACTCTAGTTTGAATGATGAAATTATGAACTACAATCAGTTGTTGACGACAATGATGACGCAAGTGTCTATTATTTGTTGAACTAAAAGTCAAGTTTATACTTTGTGAGATTGCCTTTGGTCGCTACTTAGCTATGAAGAAACCAACGCCATCTAGTTTAATTTTCGAAAACTTGAACTTTAACGTGCAAGGGAAAGTAGGCGTTAAGGGATCTAAGCACTTCTACAGGCTACCGTACATAGTATATTTAAATCAATCAATATTTCGCAAAAAAATGGATTTAAAGGTCAATGGGGCTGTGTCCGGGCGCAACAGGCCGGAATTAAATGCACATGTCTATTAAAATCCGGCCAGATGTTCAAAGGACGCGCCTACGGATCGGGATTCTGGCGGCTGAGGCGTGAGGGACCATGGCCTGTACTAAGGCTTGGCGCGAGAGTTCGCTGCCGCCGATCGCCCCCACGAGGACGGACACGGCAGTGCTCTACCCAGGCGGGACACACCTCTACCGTATGCTCTACCATGTCCCTCCACGCGGTCCACATAATGGTGACACCCGGGAGTTTCTTCCGCACGAATCCGGTGCAGGAACTTCCTAAACTTACCATGTCCGGTGAAGACCTGCGTCATATGGAAGGTAAGGACGCGACCCGAGTTCAACTAACGGTCGGTATGAACCAGACCTAACATCCGTCTGGTTGGAAGATCCTCCAATTTTAATGGAGGTTAGCGTGATTTTACACCCGTATTCCTCTAAAAATTTAATAAATAAATAGATAACAATACGTTCCTCTCGCAGCGTAATAAATATTTTCCCTCCACTCCAAACACAATCAGCAAAGTTTTCACTTATTCAGCAACACACGTTTGCGTCAATTACTCTCGTTCATAATTAACCGCAGCCGACAAAGGGAACTCATAAATGTTTGCTGATAACATATTCAGTGCGGTATGATGATTGTCTAGGTCGGATTATAGGAGCGCCCTGATTTCGGCATTCCCGTGATTAGGCAACGGGTTTATGAGTCTATCCATGGTGATTGCATTTCTGGTTGGCTAATGGAGTGAGTGTAAATAGTTACAAGAGACGGGATTGTGATAGGGATATGCTAGAAACGATGCGTTGTAATAATTAGATGGCGGAACATAAAACAAGTGTAGAAATATTTGGTATTTAATTTTTCTTTTTGTTGGTTTTGGTTTGGTCCGATAGTTTGGTTAAATGACACGACTTTAATGATTATAGATAGAGCTAAATAAACGGTGTCTTTGACACCGACGCACAAACGAATACCATGGATCTAGTATATGATTCTAGATCCCCCAGTGGTGGAATTTTTCGGTTTTTTCCTAATTTTTGAATTAAAAATTAATTAATGAAAAAGTCATTGGGCTAATCAAACCTGATGATATTTTAATTTTAAAAGTAATTCATTCATTTTTTTCACTAAAAATGTTAGAATAACGATTTTATGCAATTTAAATTAAAAACGTAAAGATTTTTTTTTTTTATATAAATAAAAAACCGACTAAATATTCCACCACTGCGGGGTTCAGAATCATGTACTAGGTATTCGTTTGTATGTCGATATCAAGGACACCCTATATTTATAAGTCAAGATGGTTAAGTTCATCCCCCCCCTTGATCGCCAAGCAAAAGCTGGCTTCAATATGATGACGTTTTTCTTCAATACCTAATATTGATTGTACCTGTACCAACGCATATGTAGCACAGTAGCTATTTGATGTGTAGCCGAAAATAATAGAAAGAATAGAAAGTATTCCAGACTCCTAGTTAATTTCTGTGACATTCAAAGGGCAATTTTAGTGGCCACGTGACTTTTGAGTGACGTGAGCAGTGGTGGCCAAGTGGTAACGGCCCTGACTTACGAGTCGGGTGTTCAAACCAAGCCAGGTGAATTACTTTGTATAATTTATTTCATCACCACTGCTCTCAAAACGGTAAAGGAAAACACCTAGAGTAAAACCGGCATGTCCTAGAACCAAAAATTCGAAGACATGATATTCACCAAACCGCGCGAATAGGGAAAACCCATGGCACTGGGCCCGCATGGTGGATTACGGCCCATTCCCTCTATTAGAGAGGAGGCCTTAGTCCCAACAGTGAGAACATTAAAAGGTTGATTATTCTTATGCTTATGTAAATTAGTAACCCCTGGGCTTGACCGGTTAAAAAATAAAGCTAGAAATACATTAGACCGACGCACACGTGTAACACGCCTGATTTGTACATAGAACGACGTCGCGTGGCGTGACGTCGCGTGGCGTGTATCAAGTGTAGCTCTACAAGTCTAGTTTCCATATAAAATATATGGAGACCGACGCGCCCAGATCGGCGTATGTAGCATATGTGTGCGCAGTGTAGTTCTAACTTTAGTCTTTATGTGTAAAACCCTTGCTGTAAAATGGTCTTCAAATATAATATTTCTATATATTATAATCAGCAGCAGTATCACAGAACATGCCTCCTTGTATAGTAGAATATACTAGTGGACATCACCACCTTGCCACTAACACTCTATGCTACTTATCCTATGACTTTATTCGCTTGTGTTAGTAATACAAAATTACATTTATTTAAAACTAGCGGTCCCGGCAGACGTTGTTCTGCCCAAAAGCGGGATTAAATAAAAAAAAAAAATTACCCTACTCTACCCTACTCTACCCTACTCTACCCTACTCTACCCTACTCTACCCTACTCTACCCTACTCTACCCTACTCTACCCTACTCTACCCTACTCTACCCTACTCTACCCTACTCGTTAAAAAGTACCCTATGTCCGTCTCCTGGTTCTAAGCTACCTCCCCACCAATTTTCAGCCAAATCGGTTCAGCCGTTCTTGAGTTATAAACAGTGTAACTAACACGACTTTCTTTTATATATATAGATTACATATATTTACACTCCAGTCTTTGGCACTGCACAGAATAGATCTCCCATTGATAATAGTTAGACAAAAGGTAGGTACTGCATATATTAAACATTAATTTGCAACTTTCCAGACTATATTATATTTTATTAATTGTGATAAGTTAACAATTCACTTAAATATGAGTGTGAATGTTTCAGAGATGAATCGATGATCGTTCTTTGTTTTAGTAGCTCATATAGATGAACCTTCTCTTGGAAAAAAAATATAAATTGGGTAGTTAACTACATTAATTTTATTATTTGTATCAAAAAGTACCTTATCCATATATAAAGAATATTTCAAATCCGTCTAAGGCATATAGTTCTTTGAACATCTGGCCGGAATTAAATGGACACAAACTCGTACTGCCGCCTGCGCCCGCATAGTCGCCTCGCTGACCTTTAAATCCATTTTCTTTGCGAAATATTGTTTGTTTTTTTTTTATATTTATTAATTATAAAAAAAACATTTAAAAATATAAAAAATAGTTGTCCGCCGGTGTCGGGAACAGGGTCCAAGCTACCGATGGTTAGGGCTCCAGAGACAGGAACCTCCTCACAATGCGAGCCGTATCGAGGAGTACTGCCTTTTGTATCAGGCCCTTTATCCAACCGCGCAACGACAGCTTCGACAGATGGTTGTCGAAGCTTTTGGCTATAAGGCCATTGGCGGTCACAACTATCGGCACAATGATAGCCGATTCCACATTCCACATGTCGATAACCTCGTGTGCTAAGTATTATTATTATATTTACATAATTATGCTACGTACATTCTGAAGAACACTTAAACAGCATTTTTTTGTGTAAACATATTTCTAAAGATCAAAGCCGTTTGAAAGGAGTGGGGAAAACGGCAAGCGAAAAAAATATCATGTTCTTAATTATTTTTTTTTGGAAAAATGATTAGTTTTACGAAAAAAATCATACGTTGATAATGTTGTACACGAATCTATGATCAACATAAATTTTTTCAAACCTATTGACTTAGCCCTTACTGAGGTGAATGCTTCAGAAAGTTACTGTTTAATAGCACTGCCCAGGTGTTAGGGCTTTAACATTAAGTAACTTAGAAACCTTTCAAATCTGGTGGAAGGGGAAACTGTCAAGTAACGGAATAAAGATGCACATACTGAATTGTGACGTCACCGACAATAGGTTAAGTGTGCTCAAAAGAGATAGCGAGATATTCCCACCAAGTCCCCACTCTTCCTCATACCAATATTTGAAAAACTAATTGCTGGTTCATACAACCAATTTGATGCTACTTACAATTTTTTTTTCAGTTTGTTGTAGATAAACAAGTTACCTAAATAAATAACTTGATCTGATTGATTCAAATCATCAAACAGAGTAAATACGAGGACAAGCTTTTGTGTCAAATAAATTATACAATGATGTTATAAGTTAATAGTAAAGGTTTTAAAGGAAAACTTTATTTTATTCTTTTTAGCGCATGTAATGAAAGCTAGTTTAAAAAAAAAAACTTTTAATTTTATTCAAGAATCAGATTTCTGTTTAGTGTTGTGATTTAGTATAAAATATTGTACTAAGATAAACACAGTATAAATATTCGAAACCAATGTTCTACAGGCAGATAGACTGGTAAAACAGTTTTTCTTCTAAAAAAAAAAATTCTAAAATAATTCACTCGTCTGTGCTCTACTAAAAGCGTGTAAAAAATAGAATGCTCCAGAAATAGCTGTTCGTTTGAACTGGTCGTCGTTGTAACATCATTCCATGAGATCTCCTCACATACACAAATGCCAACAGTCTATGTCCAGATTATTTTGAATTTTGATTCACCGACAGCGAGTGTTTGTGAAAAATTGATGGTTTACGATTGAAAATAAATGTCAGTCCGGAAATATCTGTTACTGAATTTCAGCATTTATATTGTTCATGCATGTGTTGATTTGTTTTGTCTGTAAATATTTAAGTGTAATGTACAAGGCATTACGTTTTTCGTGTGTGCGAAAAAATACTTTTGTGTGCATATAGGGTAATGTTTGTGTGAGATGCTTCGCATATCCTAGAACTCTCACCGAGTTGTAGGATATGCGATAGATATGAGACGCACAGGACTGCTCGTTGTGGCGACACTTGGGGGAGGCCTATGATGATGATGATGATGATGATGATGATGAGGGTGATGTAATAGCTATCGTAAAAGCCACAGTATCTTTTCTTGCAACGGAAAGAACTCTGGTAGGTTCTAGTTAGTAAAACTCCCTCACACTACATAGTATTACACTCTCTCTTGCTCTTATTTCTTATCATTGTGGTCTGGTTTCCACACTCAGAGCTGGATGTTTTCAGGAACTTGATATACGTGCGTCATAGCAACCTTTGCTTGGTTGAAACAAAGGCCATCTCTCTCCAGAAGCAGATAAGGTTTTCTAATTGGTTCAGAGTGTCTATATCGGATTTGGTTCGTGTGCACAATATTTCGGTGATGCTTTTCTGTTTTTTATTATTTTGTAGTCTTAGAGTAGGCACTTACCATGTGGAAGGATGGAGAGGGAGAGGGAGTCCAAAGAAAAGATGGATGGATTTTGTGAGAAGTGATATGATAGAAAAAGGATTTAGTGATAGCGTGACGTTGTGCCGACTACAAATAAAACGGGACACGGGCAGGAAGATGATGAGAGTAGGCACTTACCATTTGTATTCAATCATAAAAATATCGTCAGATATCGCGTGTGAATTTTTTTTCCTTACATTTTCAATCGCTACATGCAAATAGAATTTAACATACGAGTTCCTAAGTCAATCAACATCAAAGTACGAAAAACCCGTTTCTACCTTCATTGATCTATGCTCAAACATATCGAGACGAAAAAAAAATTCTTTGAAAGTCAATTTACACCCAAATGATGCCACAGCCTAAAAACTTCCCCACTTTTGGTAACAAGATGGAAAACGATTTCCCAAAGTCGTTCTGTATAAATTCAGTTGGTGGATATACTGTGGGATCCATTTATTTATGGTTGGGATACGATGCGAGCATTTTTGTACAGAAAGTTCTGAACTCTCAGTAGTGAGGCAGGTCAGGATTTGTAGTGTAGTCTATTCGACTCCTCAGAGCTTTAGTGATGGGATTGAAGATGCTCTGTGCTCGGAAGTTGCTGAGGTTTATGATCCTGTTTGTTGGTTTATTACAGCCTGGTGTTTATGATAGAGGTCCTTATTGCAACAATAGTGATGATTTGAGTAAGCTTAGTTTAATATGATTATTAAAACACAAGATTGTTGGTTAGAAATAGTAGTGGAACATCATCGTATTCAGTTAGACACACTTTACGCAGGACACCAGCATTTTTTCTTTTTAATTGTTGATAGGTTCGCGCTTGACCGCTATCTCATCTGATGGAAAGCGACGATGCGATCGACGATGGAACGCACTTACCTAGAAGTAACCTATTCACTCTTGACTTACGTTTTGTGCGTATAAGTGGGGTGCCCACCAAGTACCGTGGCGCATTGAGCCAATAGAGATGGAACAAAAAATGTTTACAATTTAAAAAGAGAACTGATGTTTTTATTCAATCTAAATTTTCAAAAGCCTTTGTTCCCATCCCTTTAACATTACTATGCGCGTCGGGTCCACCCGGGTTGATATTATAACTTCAGCGATATATTCCGCAAAATTCATGGCCGTACATTCTTGAGTCGGCAAGTTTGAGAAACAAATTATTCTTCAAGTTAAGTCTTGCGAAACTATACAAGTCGGGATGACAAAGTTCCGGGCTTAGATTTTATTTGGTTTGTTGCTTTTTGTTATTAAATTATAAATTCGCCGGGAATCATGAAAGCATTTAATTGTTCGTGATCAGGGATATGACTGTTTTATAAACTTTAATACAAGGGTAATAATCTAATATATAAAAATCTCGTGTCACAGTGTTTGTTATCGAAGTTCTCTGAAACGGCTTGATTGATTTTTATGAAATTTTGAGTGTATGTTTGGCAGGTCTTTTTTTTATTGGGTGGGAAAATCATTTCATGACAAATCTCGCTCTTGGGCGGAGCGGGAGATAGTGTCAGGCTTTTACTGACTCCAACAACCGACTCCTGTTCCTTCTTTGCCTTCGTCCCAGGGCCCCGAGAATTGGTTGTAGGCTAGTTTTTACCCTCCCTACCCCCAAGTTTTTCTTTAATAACTTATATGACAGGACAATGTTTGCCGACTCAGATATTAATGTAATCAGTAGTAGTAGTGTAGTTTTTTTAAATTATTTTTCATGGTTATGGTAAGAAATCAATAAATACCAAATTTTGGAAAAAGAATAACGTACTTTTAATGTAAAGTTTATTTAAACTTTATAAAAAACAGCGATTTCATAGGTAAATTTTAAATTTTCTTTTTTGGAACATAGCTCCCACACTAGGAATTCTTAGTGCGAATTCTAAATGTTTCGAAAAATAGGTAATTATTCTACTCTTGTATCGTGGATGCGTTTACCAAATTGTAAATATTTTGATGGCCATGTTTTTTTTTTTTTTCGGTGGGAAAATCATCTTATGACAAATCGCGCTCTTGGGCGGAGCGCGAGATAGTGTCAGACTTTTACTGACTCAAAACCCACTCCTGTTCCTTCGTTGCCTTCGTCCCAGGGCCCCGGGTTTCGTTTTCACACTACCCATGACCTACTGGGGTCTTTAACCCTGCTGGGCCCCTTCGATTTGCTGACATCTCCCTGAGGCGCGCGTGAAACAATACGCGCCGTCGACGACTTGGACTCGGTCCGGACGGTTACCGGACGGTCGGACGGCGGGCTACCCATTGCTCGCCGTCCCGCGCCTACGGTGGCCGGAAATCGGGATCAGAATCCAGACGGCGGTTAGGGCGTGAGGACCGTTGCCTCACGTGACCGGCCGCCTCCTTTGCTAGCTTCTGCTTCGCAGAAGGAAGCGACCGCCTGCCACTCCTCCTCGCTCCGGACCATGGCCTGTACCAAGGCCATGGCCTGTACCAAGGTTGATGGCCATGTAAATTTTATGTTCCATGCTAGAATTGAAGCCGCGACACGCAGCGTACCAGCCAGTCACTCAATCGCTCAACCGTGTCGGCAAAGTATTAAAAATTGTAAAGTTTAATAATGTACGTTTACGATTATAATTATTTTCAGGTTTACCTTTATATTGCTCTTGCAATTGGGGTTAGCATGTAATCCATTTACATTCTAAGCCCCGGTTTTGGAATTGAAAATACCAAGCTGACAATTTGTCAATCTCTAACATGAAAACTTGTCAAACAGAATTACAGTAGTTTAACAATTACTTAACTTACATTTTTTACTTAACTCACTTAAATGCAAATAGAAACATCCATTAAAGGGTTGGGCCCAGCATCTTTAACACAAGTTGTCTTGGCAACTTAGTAAGGGTGCTGATTTCACCACATCATTGTATATTTACTTTAAGCTTTATGTATTAAATGTATTTAATGTAAAATGTAAAACTTGATGCAAATAAACTACTATTATTTCTTATATAATACCGTCCGGTAACCGTCCGGACCCAAGTCGTCGACGGCGCGTATTGTTCCAAGCGCGCCTCAGGGAGATGTCAGCAAATCGTAGAGGCCCAGCAGGGTCGACGCCTACTGGAGTCATGGGTAGTGTGAAAACGAAACCCGGGGCCCTGGGATGAAGGAACAGGACCTTGTCAGACTTTTACTGACTAAAAACCCACTTTTAGTCAGTAAAAGTCTGACACTATCTCCCGCTCCACCCAAGAGCGAGATTTGTCATTAGATGATTTTTCCACCTAAAAAAAACCACTTAAAATTGTTAAGTACTTCAACGGACTGGACTAAGCGTTTCGCTTCGTCGTTTATACCGCGTACATCGAAGGACTGGAACAATTTTCCAGCCGCGGTCTTCCTGTCCAACTATAATTTAGGAGTCAATAAGGCTAGAGTGAATAGCCTCTTAATAAACTAGTGCACCTCACCATCAATGATTGCATTACTGCTTACCATCAGATAGGATCGCAGTCAAGAATTGGTTTATGTAAATTTAATAGATAATTCAGATAAAGCGGGTAAATTATTTAAGACGATTTTAACACTTTGGAGCAGTTAATTAAGTGATAAGATATGTTTACTAACCATCAATGAATGTGTAAGAATTCAATGAAATTTATCATTTTTAGATTCCGATATCTGCAAACAAAGACTTTTATATTATTGATGGGCTAAGCGATGATAAGGTCGACGATAGAGCACATTTGCCTAGAAGTAACCTATTCACTCTGACTTAAAGACACTTAGGTTGTAGCTATCAGGAAACACAGACTATGCCACTGAATGTGTTCCCAAAAGGTAATGTTCGCACGGGCGGGTCATCCACCATGTGTGTCGGTGGCGCACTGCCTTACATCAGCCCCCCTAGCCAAGTTACAACTATTTCGTTTCTATTCTCTTTTCATCGATTGCCTCGAGTCGGCCACGCCTCCGATTTCTTTGTTATGATGTCATCTCAACGCTCAGTCCCGTGGTCAGAATGAAGGAAGAGGAGGCATGACCGATTCGAGGCGAGCGATCAACGAAAAGAGAATCGAAACGAAACGGTTGTAATTTGGCTAGGGGGGCTGGTACTATAACCGAAAACCTTACGTAACCGCAAAAAAATATACTTTAACAAAAGCCTCTTCTACCTGAGGAAAACCCACAAAAATTATACGTGTATACCGTCATCTTTTTACATCCTATCATATTTCTAAAGTAAACAACGTTACGCAAGACCCAGATTTTTGCACACACGACAAAACACCTTACAAAAAGGTAGGGCAGGTTCCACAATGGCAGGCACGCAAATATTTTACACCAATAAGGGAAACATTCGCGGCAAGGTAAAAACAATAAGGTTTTAAAAAGGGCAGGCTCGCTTACGAACAATTTATGCTCCGGAGCTACGGAACCTCTGTATAATTTTTGCATGAACTTGGCCCCTCGCTTCCGTGCGCCCCTGCAATCTTTATAAACAAAGCACTGGTTATTTTTTTAGGGTAATATGCGTGGCATTAAATACGAGCCCTTTGAGTCTGTCTTGTTTGTTCTGCTTTTTTTTTGTTGTTGGTTTCGGTGAGCGTCTAATGTTTTTTGGTAACCTTGAGGGCGAAACGTTTGTTTTTGGTGGTCACTAAATTATGACAACGTTTTCCACTTCAGGTACTTTATTTTAAAAGCCTTCACCTAATCTGAGATTAAACAAAATGGTTCATTCACAGTTGCTGTAAATTGAGTGAGTTATGTTACAGAATAATCGTAGAATAAGCATGAATAGTTTTATAATGTTCCTGTTGGTGGAACTTAGGCCACCTCTCTAGAAAATAGCTGTAGTCTGTAGTCCACTTCGTGGGCTCAAGGTTTTTTTTAAATCTTTATTAAGGAGCTTTGTCACAATATTGACTATGTCGCTCCATCATAGCCAAATTTTGAATTTTAAGTTATTTTAAATGATTGTAATATATTTTATGGTGCGTTTACATGTGGGCCCAGCCTCGGCCAATCTTCATTGCTTAAACGCGGTTTTCCCGTTAACACAATGGCTAGGGATGGCGATTGGTTGAGACTGGGCCCACGTTAAACGGGGCACTATATATAACTCTTGCCTCGTCTGACGTAGGACTCAAGGTTGATGGATTTCACATGTCAAATCAAATCAATCACCAAACCATTCACAATATTAAAATCTTTATTCACCCGTCTACATTGCTTCCTAAATCGATCCGGGCTTCAATCGGTATCAATCGCAATGCGATACAAAATGCAAGGCGAAGAGAACGCAATATATTGCCCCGGCGTGATTTAGCTAAAATATAATTCGATTTGTGCGAGCAATAGGTTCCGGATACGGAGTGACTTTTCGAAATGTTCAATGGATTAGGAATCGTGGATGAACTAGCGATTCTTGTTGCTTCATTTGTTTCAGTCATTTTTATACACAACTAGCTTCTACTAGCGGCTTCGCTTGCATGAAATTATAAAAGATACAAGGGATAAAAAGTATAGTATGTACTAATCTAGGATATGGTCTAGCTAGACGTGTCAAATTTCATCCAAATACGTTCCGTCGTTTCAGCGTGAAGGAGTAAACAACATACACATATATACACAAACTTTTGCCTTTATAATATTAATGTAACTACATGCATCATATATCTTAGTATGGCTGGAAATCCTCTCTAAAGACTCTATACACTTTCGTATAAAACGAGAAAACGGAGCTTAGATTTATTTTGGTGATTTAATATTTGATCATAGTAAAATTGGTCGTAGTGATGAGTACAAAAGCCTTTTTCGGGCTTGATTGGGATGGTTATTTTGTTATTACTGATACGCTCTTGCTTGACCATTAACCTGATGGTAAGCGATGATGTGGTCGACGGTTAACCACGCTTGCCTAGAAGTAACCTATTCACTCTTGACTTAAAGATCCCTAGGTTGTAGCCATTAGGAAACATAAACAGAATTCCACTCCTTAGCTGTAAACACAATGATGTATTCCCAAAACGTTTTGTGCATTTGGGTGGGATGTTCGGTTGTGTTTTGTTGACGATCTCGTACTTCAGAAAGCACGTTTAACCGCTCGTCCTGGTTGTTGTTTGTAGATCTATGACAGTCGTTACAGATAGTTAAAAGCTTTGCTGTCTGACAACCAATCTCACCAAAGGGTAGGGATTTTGTTACCTAGCAAGTAACTAGGTCATATAGGCTGACGATCCAAAAGCTGCTGGTTTTCATTTACATTCACTTTGATAGAAAGGTGAGTCTGACATTGTTGGTAAAGTGGTTGGCTAAATACTTTAAATGAAGTTCCTTTATGGGCCTAATAAACGCACAAATATCACAACAGCTACCTGCCTACGCAGGCTGGTTGGTTCTTGGAACACCGTGTTAACCTGTATGAGTTTACGGAGTCTTACTAGCCATACGCACCGTTTTTCGTGTACAAACCGATCTGTGTAGACACCACTGTGTATAAAACTTGTGAGTGTGTGGTAAGTCCATAAATGCCCTTCATCTAATAGAGGAAAGGTCTTTATGACTTGGAAACTCTTGGTACTCCTTCTTGGTGCCAAGGCACGTCATCTGCGTTATTATAAATTCTAATAAAAATGTGCATAAAGGGGTAGAAACTAAAACACACCTGCTTTTTTATTTGAAATGAGAAATCGTTAAGTGACATCAGCATTCTGAAAGTCATTGCCGAGGATCCGAGAGCTCCTGTGCTGAGGCATCTCATGAGGAATCATTGTCCGCCTGAAGTGCCTGGTAAGTACATGACTCACTAAATATAATTTGTTGTCTTTTTTAATTTTAATTACTGATCCTAGTGTTTTAAGTTTTATCATGTAAATTACTAACAAAAATGGTTCCTCGATTGACCGAATAAAACAATTTATTATTATTAAATAATTTCTCTCGTTCCGGGCGGAGCAAGAGGGAACGAGTGCCGGATTTTCACTGCATAAAATCCAGCCCCCCACGGTAGCTCTTTTGAACAATGCCGCAGGTCAGAGTACACGTGCTACGGTTTTCACATACCCTTTTATCATAACATCTGTTTAAATTTCAATTAAAAACCAGTATAGCACCTACGTAGGCACCCACCTTCCCCAAAACACACACCTACCTAGAATTCCCTGGAATAGTTAAGTTGGAGTACAATCTGGAGTATTTTAATTAAACGGTGAGAGTTCCCAATCTGATGGTTAACTTTATTCATTAGGGTTGTCACTGACAATTTGGTTCGGCGCGAAACTTTCTGTGTCACACATACTTCTGATCAGTTCGAGTAGCTTTTATTAAAGGTTTTAAAGTGTTTTCTGCATTCATTGGTATAATGAGTTTGTACTTTTATTGCTGGTGGTATTTTTTCTGATTAGGTTTCGTAGGGGTTATAATTGGTGAGATACTATTTTATGAAAAGAAATTTAATAGCTACAGCCAGAGGCTTAAAAAAATATCTCCTAGGAATATAGCATAATCAGCCTTTTAATGTTCCCACTGCTAGGACTCAGGCCTCCTCTCTCCAGGAGAGGGAATGGGCCGTAATCCACCACGCGGGCCCAGTGCGGGTTGGTGAATGTCACATATCTTCGAATTTTTGGTTCTAGGACATGCCGGTTTCCTCACGATGTTTTCCTTCACCGTTTTGAGAGCAGTGGTGATGAAATAAATTTCACAAAGTAATGCGCCTGACTGGGTTCGAGCCCGCAACCTACAATTCGTAAGTCGGGGCGGTTACCACTCGGCCATCACTGCTCTCAAAGGCTCTAAAGGAATATACCACCGGGATAAAAATACCTATTCCAGGATGTGATCCACCCGTAGGTATCCAAACCCTACCAAGCGTGAATAAGTAAGAAACGTACACACGCACACACTCACAAACTTTCGCTTTTATAATATTTAGTATTTAATACGAAAATAGTGTGAAAATTATTATGTTAAAAATTATGTCAAGCGCTAAAAACAGCTGTGTCAAATTGTCAACAGCGCATCGAACGGATTGAACTTTTTGTTAGTAAGTGCCTAAAGTGTGCTATAATTTTAAAGAAAAATCAAAATGATACATAAATATTGCGCTAGTTAAAAAAACATGGCGTTTTTTTTAACTAGAGAAATTTATTTCCAAACCTTTATGTGCTAGTAAACTTGTAACACTAATTTGCATTTAAGAAACTGGGAGCAAGACGCACAATTCAAAATTTATATCTACCGTTACGTCATATGAACGATGAAAAACAAAATAGAACTTGAATTCAGATAAAAATTTTATTTAAATTTTCCTCAAAACATACAGTATGATTTACGCAACAACAAATACGAAACAGCGAATAATATGAATTCAGAATAGCACAAGATTAATGTTCCGGTGACCACACATGAAGTTCTGTGAACACTCTGTATAAACTACAGGCCGTTTATTTCTGAAACAAATTTATTCTATGTCTGACACGACCACGAAAGGCATTATTATTGTTTATGTGCTAGCTTTATTTTGTAATGGATGATAAACTAAGTATTAAGGTTTTATTTATGTTCTTAAAATATGTTGTGATAGTCCCCAGATACATTAGGGGACAAAACGTCTCTCACCATGACGTGCAACGCTGTCAAATTGTCCAACAACATTTCCTGACGCATATGGATGTGTCGTAAAATATTAGGGAGCAAGTTGCGGGACACCGAGCAACGTTGAGGAGTCGCATAAATTGAGCGTTGCGCGTCATGTTGGGGGACCATTTTGTCTCTAATGTATCTGAAGCATAAGATGTATGACATTATTATTAAGTCTTTTATTTAACTTATTCAAATAACTACCTCTTACTTTATTTACAATTATTATTGAATTATCTTTGACATTCTATTATTGTTATTAAGATCTCACATGACGAGAATCTCGTGAAAGCTGAGAAAGATAAATAAATCAAATATCTCGACTTAGCACACGAGGTAGTGGACATGTGGAATGTTGACTCGGCTATCATTGTGCCGATTGTCGTGAACGCCAATGGCCTTATAGCCAAAAGCTTCGACGACCATGTGTCGAAGCTGTCATTACGCGGTTGGATCAAAGGCCCGATACAGAAGACATACTCCTCGATATGGCTCGCATTGTGAGGAGGTTCGTGTCTCTGGAGCCCTAAATACCGGTAGCTTGGACCCTGTTCCCAACACCGGCGGACCACGATTTTTTATATTTTCATATGTTTTTTATATGATTTTGTTAAAAAAAAAAACGTTTAAAAATTAAATTTATATGTATATGAAATGAATAAAGTGAATAATAATAAAATTAATTATTGACATAGGGTTTTACACACATTAAAGAAATTCCCTGGCTCCTGAGCTAGATAGAAACTATATTAAAGGAGTCAGTATAGCCAAGTTTCATCGAAATTCGTTCAGCCGTTCAAGCGTGAAGAAGTAACAAAAGTTTACAATATTTATGTGATTTTTTTACAACTTTACATCATAATTAACCAAGCTTATTCAATACATTTGTGCTGCAATCAATATTTAAGCATAAATGTTATCCTTCAGGACTGTTTACTGCCGTCGTCCCTGACAGTGCTTCACTATGACGTACCAGGCGAGTTGCAGTAATCCCAGCAACGTGAGGATACTGCAGCCGAAGAACACGCTGAACATGCCACCTATTTGAGCTGTAACATATTACACAACTAATGTAGTAGTTAGTAGACACGGTACGAAACGGTCGTAGTCACGTAGGTACATGTAGTTTTGGATATAATAATAATAATAATTTATTACAACCAACGCGAATCATTAGCATCAAATGTTAAAAAACACACACAACATATAAAAACCATGCACACATAATATGAAAGTAGTACAAAGAATTAAAAAAAAAGTAAACATAAAATAATTTTAAGTTTAATTTCATATGTCAGTGACAAAAAAACGAAGAAACCAAGTTAGTATTACTGGCTTCTGAAATGCGATTCATAGTCGGCTATATTTTTTTAGTAAGTTTTTTATTTTCCACTTTTTAGTTGTGGTGTGTTTTAAACTAAATAGTGGGCAAGTTCTCTGGTAGGCTAGCTATAGGGATGCCAAATACACGTAATGACTGAATCTACAGATGCATTTGGGACTGCCTAATGAAATACAAGTAATGGACCCATGAGTTTTAACTTAATACAAAAAGAATCATCAAGATCGACCCTTAAATAAAAAGATATACCCAAATTGAAACCCTAAATAAGAAAATTGAACATAATTGGTGGTGAGGGTGTACTTTATAATCTGTGTACCTCTTCAGAGTATACTGGCTAGATGTTATGTTATAAAATGTTGTTAATAATAAACAGAAATGCGATTGCAGTGATACCAAAAAAATTGCCGTACCATATAGAAATATAGTCTATTTCTAAAGTTCTTCATCAATTCAAGACTTGGAGAAAATACACTTCAAAACAAAAAAGAATTATAAAAATCAGTTAACATTTGACCAGGACATCACTGAAAAAGAAACAAAAACCAATCAATGTTTTGCTGGAAGAATGATCAATTATGAGTTAAGTTTGCTTATTATTAGACTAAAAAGTCGATAAATGACCGCATACCTACTGTCGTCGCGCATCATCGCCCCCGCACTAGCATAATTGACAGTCAAACAGAGAATTACGCGCCCTTTTCACGGTGTTATACATTTGGAATTGGAGTTGTAGTTAAATATTATAACTGTTAAAACTGCGTTTATCTTTAAAAGGTACTATGAACATGAAGTCTGTTATTAATGTATTTTTACCCGACTGCAAGAAGGGTTATGTTTTTCGCGCGTATCTTGTATGTTTGTATGTAATATTCTTTATTACCTCACATCTTCCAAACCGCTGAATGAACATACATTTACATAATTAAGAATTTACATAATTAAGATATCGTTAGATTTGTTTTGATAACCAAAGTGTTCTTAGATAGGTGACGTTAAAAAAAACCGACATAACGACTGTGAGATGCTATATTAAATAGTAAAAAAATAATTTCTTTTGAATACTGCAATATGAGCATCAAATTATAGGGCTCGTCATGACGATTTCAAAATGGTATGTCATGACTATATTAAAAAAGTACATTAACGTAAGTAACATATTGACTGCAACAGTCGGGACCCATTAAAATAATCTAGACTAAAATTATTCCATCTGATGTGGGTCTCGACTGTTGCAGTCTATATGTTCCTTAATAGAATTTATTATTTGGTTTAATTTATGTGTTAATTATTGCATTTAAATTGGTTTCTACGCTACTAGACTGAACTTGTTTCTGTTCCAGTTAAAACTTGTTTTGTTGTATAATAAAGATTTTGTAAAAATATTCAGTCGAACTGAGAAAATTCTCCTTTTATGAAGTCGGTTAATTGAGAAGTCTTAGCAGGGAAAACCGGTCCCGTCCCTCTCACACCCAGTAGATTTACCAGGTCATCGGTTCGTCTTACGTGAGGCCTACCAACTCTGCCCATTCTGGTACTAATTTGCAAGTCCAGAAATAAAATATTTTTACATAGATAAACACTTACAAAATAGGTCTAAGTAACCGAAGTATGACCATCGTTCGAGGATAGGACCCTTGCGTCTCTGGATGAACACTCTCACCACGCTGACTTTCTTGAAGTTCAGACCCTTACTGTGAAAACATTCAATATTAATACAACTCATGGATAAAAACTTACAGAACAAAATCAAGTAATTAAAGTATGATCATCATTTGAGGGTAAGACGCTTGTGACTTTGAATGAACGCCCTCATCACGTTGACTTTCTTGAAATTCAAGCCCCTGCTGAGAAAACTTAAGGCATTATAATATTAGGAAACATTGAGCTATTCGAACTAGCCTTGGAAATCTATGGGAATGTAGTCAGTGGAATCATTATTTCAGCCAACGGGAAAAAGGAAGCGTCATATAACGACGCGTCCTATGTGTTTTGTATCCATCGGATTTCCACGTCCCTCACTAGACCATCGATCCACAATGTGGGAGGTTTTCCAACGCTGAGTCTTCCGGTACGTAGTCGTCACTTTAGAACCTTTCGTCCTCATCATTGTCCATTTGTTCTGCGAGCAATTTCCCTGCCCACTGCTACTTAAGTTTAACGATGAATTGTATTAATCCAGATCATGGTCAAAGCGTGTTTCCTTTTAAATCCGTTCAATTGTTTAGGCTGCTGTTTACTAAGCTATATCTAAACATATAGAATTTCATATCCTGCTAACACTGTTAGTATAACATAATATATGTAGAAGTATAATATTTGTGTTAAAATTAAGATATGAAGTATTCGCGTTCAAGTCTCAATATTCACTACATTTGCACCGTCCACTATTTACGCCGTGTCCTCGTGGGGGCGACCGTCCGGTAACAGTCCGGACCAAGCCCAAGTCGTCGACGGCGCGTTTTGTTCCACGCGCGCCTCAGGGAGATGTCAGCAAATCGTAGGGGCCCAGCAGGGTCGAAGCCTACTGGGGCCATAGGTAGTGTGAAAGCGAAACCCGGGCCCTGGGACGAAGGCAACGAGGGAACAGGAGTGGGTTTTTAGTCAGTAAAAGTCTGACACTATCTCCCGCTCCGCCCCAAGAGCGGGATTTGTCATAAGATGATTTTCCAACCTAAAAAAAAAAGAAACGGTCCACTATTTGTCTCTGCATAACCCGAAGGTTAACTGGTGGGATATTAGGGTACTGAAAAAAAATTCTGAAGTCTCCAACATGGTAAAAACATCAACATACGGTAATTTATATAATCAAATCTTGTTGATCTGTACAAAATGCGGACCACCTCTGGCTTTTGCTGATCTTTTTTTTTTTGTTAATTGATATAAACCTGTGCTTGACTGCGATCCCACCTGATGGTAAGCAGTGATGCAATCATTGATGGTGAGGCGCACTAGTTTAATAAGAGCCTATTCACTGATCTGATCGATTGATTATGATGATAAAGGTATATATATTTAGAGACATACTAGAATGGTTCCACAGTCCTCACAGACTCATCAAGCTTGAAATTGGACGCTATGACGTAGGTCTTCTCCATGTCACACGTCATAGGGCAGGCAGTGCTCCCGCTGTCAATCGCGACTGGAAATATATAAAATAAAATCATCATAGAAAACGTATAGAACGGTTTGTTGGTATTCCACGAAGGAACTCCACTGGACGTTGCGACGAAAGTCTCATACTTTAAAAATTAGAAAATATCAATATAGCTAATGTATGGACTGATAAAGATCGCTAATAATACAAAAAACTACTGATGAGGATTTAAACCCATGCTATGTTATGGGTCAAAAGTGTAGTCGCATTTCTCAAAAGTAAATGGCCTTTAATTTCTATGTATAGGTAGTGCAATGATCCTCAAGTAAATAAAACTATAGGTTTCCAATCATGCTTGTATCAACAAAAAAATGGTATGGGTATTTTTTTTTTTTAAATTCCATAACTATCACACAACGCCGTCTAGTCCCAAGCTAAGCAGAGATTGTGTTATGGGTACTAGACAACTATATATACGGATTATTAGCAGAGATGAAATGAACATAATAGAAAGAACGATGATTATAAATGTGAACGGAATGTTTGAGAGGTAAAAAGAAGCCTAAGACACGATAGATGTATTCTATGAGGAGAAGGAAATGAATCGTAGCGTGACGATTGATAGGAGAAAAAGGAAAAAGAATACGTGTTGCGACGACTCCAAGTAATATCGGAAAAGGGTAGGAAGACGATGGTGATACTTATGTTAATAGATTTGCAGTAGTGTTTACTCAAGGCCTGGGCGGAACACTGCAGCATCTCCGCGCGACAAATGCTGGTGCCCGGTGGGTTTGGATGATTTACTCGGACACATTTGCATTTCGACAAGGTGTTTGCCATCTCTTGTTCTAATGTGCAGAATTCCCTGAAATAATTTAATATGCTTTGTAGCTGCTTAGCGTATCTCTACCGTGTTTATTCCTCTTCTTCCATACAAATTTGCAGCTTTGTGTTTACACCCCTTTTATTGTTTATTTCAACTATAGTGTTTACTCTTATAGCCTCAGTCACATTCATAGCTACTATAGTAAGAGACTTACTTGCCATAAATCGGGAAGTAACGTAACTTGTCAGTGGACATGTTACACTTCCTGAGGGCTGGTCTGAGTGCCTTCGCACCGACTCCAATTTGGTAACCTGTACTGTAGAAGGCGATCCAATGCTCGGAGCCAGGGTTGAGGGCTGTTCCGTTCATCGATATGTCTACGAAGTACTGGCTAGGCAAGGTCGCCACCTGAAAGGGTCAAGAACATATGATTTCGTGTAAGGTTCTCCTTCAGTGAGACTGCTGTTGTTTGGGCAGCAGTGACGTGGTCTTTGCTGGTACTAAATAATCTTATTAATCCTATTAACATTTTCATGTGTTTTTCCTTTTTAAGAATTGAAAGTCGTTCATATAGCTTTAACTTTTCTACTATTTTGTTCATCTTCTGAACATTGCGTATGTTCTTTTAACTATATCCTGACCTTTCGTTGGTTATCACATCAAACTAAATGTAAAATCTTAATTCATCTCAATAGATCACGACTATAGTGGTTTATTGGTTTTTGCACGTTTTATTAGATTTTCAAGATATGAGAAACCATCAACAGACAGGTTACCCTGATGTGGGATGAGTAGTGTTGTACAATAGGTATGTGCCCGACCGACAAAACGCTTTGTACGTATGGATCGGATGTCCACCATGTACCGAGTGCGCAACGCCGTACGTCTAGAGGTACGATATAATGCTACTCACCCACTTGTAGGAAATGTCGACGACTGCGAGCTTCTGGCTCTGGTTGACAGCAAGCATCAGGCCGCTGCTGTATCCAAACCATTTTGTGTAATGGTGATGGTTAGGTTGGGTTACCTCTATATCTTGTCCATGTTGCAACATTTCCCTGTGTAAAGTAAGGAATATGCCGGGTATTTGATCGTCATTACAATCTTTTTTAGGTTTCTACCATTCAATAAAAATCAACTTCTGGAATTAAATACATTATGCTTTTTTTTTGGGAGGTTAAATAACATCTAACAATTTCTCTCACGCTAGGGTAGAGTGAGAGGGCGTGTCAGAATTTTACTGACTGAAATCCACTTACGTTTATTCAGTTGCATTTTGCGTTCTAGGAACACGGGTTTTCTTTTCAGAAACTCCACATGGTCCTACCGGGCCCTTCAGTTTTAATGACTTGATACATAAGATAATGTTTGAGTGTTGAGATTTTATAATGTATTATTATTTAAAGATTTATTTTAACCACCAGATCTAGTAAAATGTAATAGCAAAAAAATAGTAAATGATCCCTAGTTAAATCCTCATTTTAGCGTGAAATTAGAACCAAAAATTTTACAACTTGTGATCCTATATAAAGAAACCAACTACAAATTATGATTGTATAATTCAAAAATAGTTAAAAACCACTAAAAGGCGCTCACGACCGTTCGTTGTGGCGACACTTGGGGGAGGCCTATGACCAACAGTGGACGTACTTTGGCTGAAATGATAATGATGATGATGGTGACCTCTAAAATTTGAACAGAATTTTAATATAATGTAACATCTTTCTATCCTATAAAAGTAAATTATTTCCAGTTAAATCATTATGTATCTAAAAATAGTAAGTAAATAAATCCCAATGTTGCCTGAGGCCAGATGACGGAGCTTCGCATTGCGGGGTCCTACTTCTGGGTGGTTTAAAAAAAATAACCACGAAGGGGATGGCAGGGTCTGTGTTCGCTCACTTCAGTTGCTCACTAGACCTAATTGGACCTGATTTTATCCCTTACTAGCTTCTGCCAGCGGTTTCGCCCGCGTGAAAGTCGGTTTCTCCATACAAACTTTGGACCCCCGCTTCATCCCCTTAGGAGGTGAATTTCGGAAAATCAGTTCTTAGTGAATGTCTACACCCTATAAGGAACCTACCTGCCCAATTTTAAGTTTGTAGGTGTTATTATATTATATAGATTTGAATGCAATGTTATCTCTGAGTATTACTTGCTTGAACCCCGTATCAGTACAGTTAGTAGAAATGTTTAACTTTCCGTACATGCGCGTTAACTGCTACTTGGCCAAGTTACCGAGTTGCTACACGTAACTTCTGAGAAATTAATATTTAAGCAAGAGGAAACTAAATTGAAGATATAAATGTAATATTCGGAATCGTGAAGACAGTCTTTCTGTATAGAACGAGGTCTTTGAGGATTATTGTATAAGTAAATACTTATATGGAAAGCAATACAGGTTTGTAAGATTTTATTTTTTTTTCTTAAATTTTCTTTGGAGATACCAAATGAAAAAGGAGTTAGTGGTAGCGTGAAGGTAACGTGATGGAATAGAAGAAAAAAACGTGATGCGTTAACCCCATGTAATATCTATAATACTTAGGCCTACGGTCCACGGATGCATAGCTTCATAGACGCGTATTCGTCATTATACACTTGATGAACGCCTGCGTGAAGCGGCGTGAAGCTTGCAGAGCTCCGTAGGTTTGTATAACTAAGAAACTTTGTCTCCGAAGCAGCAATGCCACGACGGCACGACGCTGCCGCTCGTCGGTATTTTTTGTACGCGTACTTTTTCCTTTTCGACCAAGGGCAGGAAAATAATGATATGGGAAAAATGGATGATTATTGATCAGCTTACCCCTTTAAGGATCTTCCATTGAAGATGCAACAGAATCCATCTCCAGTCATTTCCATCCGGAATAAACTCGAGCAGTTTACCATAAAGTGGTTCCAACGGCATCTGTAATTAATTATTAAATAGTATATTTCGTCATCTATCACAATTAATATTTTTAGTTGAAAGACATTACTTACTGCTAGATAATGGCTTCAAATAAGTGTTGCCAGGAAAAATTTTAAAAATTATTAGAAAAACGAAAAAGAAACCCTTTTCTTGCAGGATGTGAAATCAAACTTCTACCGCTCTAGGCGGAGTGAGAGAGAGTGTTAGACTTTTGCTGCTTAAACCACCTGTGTTCTTTCAGTTGCTCTTTGCATTCCAGCCCTAGCAAGATGTGTAATCCCTCTTTTTTTTTGTATAATATGCCTATAAAAGATCCAATAGCCCTTTGATCAGTAGACAGACGGATAAACGGACAGTCGGAACTTAGTAATAGAGTTTTAGCTTTCACCATATGGTTACAGAATACAAAAATTTTCCCTTTTCAGAACCCTTAAAAAAATCTAAATATGAATTTCTCCAGATCATCACAAATGAAAAAAATAAAGCTCAGCCCCCCTAGCCAAGTTACGATCGTTTCGTTTGCGTCGAACGCATCGAGTAGGCTACGTCTCTTATTCCTTTTTTCTGACCACGTGACTGTGCGTTGAGATGACGTCAGAACAAAGGAAACGTAGGCGTGGCCTACTCGAGGCGTTCGACGCAAACGAAACGATCGTAACTTGGCTAGGGAAGCAGATCTCACACAGAAGTAGGTTCTCACCTAAGGACTGTTTCTTCACATGTGGCTGTGAGGATCTCGCCAGCAGTCTGCACAGATAACCCATTGTAGTCCAGGAGCTTTTCTATCCACAGCAGATCTTGAAGAGTATATGGCACGTCGAGGGAATAGAACGCAGCTAGTTGTGGCAAGATTTCGCGTATCTTAGTCGAGTTCATGCCAGGTGGATATTTCCTGAAAAATTAACCTTTTTTATGGTACAGCTAAGAAATGGAATATTCCCTGCCGAAGTATGTGTTTCCTGATAGCTACAACCTTGGGATCTTTAAGTCAAGAGTGAATAGGTTACTTCTAGGTGAACGTTCTCCATCGTCGAACAACATAGTTGTTTTCCATTAGGTGAGATAGTAGTAGTCGTCAAGCGCAAGCCTATCAATTAAAAAAACGGGCAAGTGCGAGTCAGACTCGCGCACCGAGGGTTCCGAACAAACTTACCTATGAAAACAGTTCAATTCCCAAATTGAGTTACGAAGATTCTTCCGAATCGCAAAAAAGTTTTTTTTTTGTGACGTAACTACAATTTTTCTGATTTTTTCCTATACTTGTGCTACGAGAGCTTGCTTCATGCTTAATTTCAGGATTCTAGGTCAACGGGAAGTACCCTATGAATTTTGATTCCCTTGAGAGTGTCGAAATATACGTTTTTTGCGACATAAACGGCTGCATCTTTTTCTTTCGTTAACTAAGAAGTTTGAATTTTTCACAGCTTCACGGGACTGCAGACTTGAGTATATGGTCTTAATTTCAACTCGATACCTCCACGCGTTTTATAGATAAAGAGTCTTGACAGACAGACCGACAGACGGACAACAAATTGATCCTATAAGGGTTCCGTTTTTTCCTTTTGAGGAGATAGATAATCATATTACAAAGCATTCAATGTTGTATAAATGTTTTTTTGTAGGTTGAAGGTAGGAAGTAGGTAGGAACCAACAGTGTTGGGGTTTCCAATATGTTGTAATGATCGAGAATCGAGTTCGATAATTTTTAAATAGATGGCGTCACTAGGTTTGCAACTTCATATGAACATCACTTATTATTTGACAAGTGACGGTGGCGGGAAATTAGTGATACCGCGGCCAGTAAGATGATAAAGAAATTGAACAAAGAGACGTTATTATTTTACTTTTGCTAATTGAGTCATTTTATTGGAATATACCTAACGTAATACGTGCTATATCAGTGGCGTACTGAGTGGATGTACCTTTGAGTGTGAGTTGTGGAGGAAACGGGGTAAGTGTTTGCGACTATTTTACAAATAGTTATTTTATGATCGGGCACGGTTGCACAATGCTGACACATTCTTTATTATTGTTCTCAGCTTACGGAAACGCCCCTGTTACCCGGACATTGACCAAGGGTTTCGACCTTATTTAAATTGCAACGGACTCGTCGATTTGCTGTAACGTTACCAATCATCATATTCGCCACAGTTGATAAGGAACGATTAGCTTGGAGACAGAGTTTGCGGACTTACATGTATTCGCTTCGGGTTCGATCCCGACCTTTAACCTTTTGTATTCCTTCTGTTTGAGGATTGTGTTTCTTCAAATTCTATTTAATGTGGATTTACCTGCTAATGTAGTTAGTTTAGAAATACGTGCAAAAATTATTGTACCTGCCTTGTTCGTCTTTCATTCGGTTTGTCTCGAACCTAAACATTACAAGGTCTCTATATATATAGTGGCAAGCAACAACCAAAGACGTCTTAAGACTGCTTTAAATAAATTATAATATCTAAAGTTGACTTTAGAATAATTGAATAATACTAACAGAAAACCGAGGAGAAATATGCAAAAAAGGCTTTGGATGGTCACCCAGTACAGTGGATGAGGGTGATGACGATACTGACAGTAGAAAGCACTCAAAAATCATAAAACTCCTACACTTTAGTCACAAACTCGTCCATCTTCTCCTCCACAAAGTTGATCTCGGGACACAGCACGACTGCAGGGAACTTCTTAACGCTGAACATCGAATCGATCTGCACCATGTACGTGGGGTTGTCCTGGTAGCGCTTGACAGTCATCATTACCAGCGTGATGGCGGAGCCCAGGAGGATTAGCAAAGCTGGGGCCCAAAACCATCTGAAAACATTTAATAGCACCATATTTTTTTTATAGTACAGACTGTGTCCAGCATTATCTGGGTCATACAATTCTGGGTTGAATCTGTATATTTCTAGAGAATCCGATTGTTGAACTTTAACGGAACATAGTAGTACTTATATATATAACTTGTTTTTGTCCGCGGCTTCGCTTGTTTACCTACATCAAATATAGCCTACTAAGCCTAACCGATAGAAAGAGTTGAGTAACAACTCAAGAATAAAGCAGCTTCCTATCGGTGAGAAAATTTTTAACAAAAAAGCAAACTTTACCTCTTTTTAATATTGGTTTAGATAACTTAAGGTAAATATGGGAACAAAAGTGAAATGTGAAATATTCACAAAATGTCGCAAAATACATTGTTTTTAACATCACATACTATTTTTTTTAAATTACAATGTTATTCCCAGAGAAAAAAAAACATAATTTATTATAAGAGTGCGGTTTTCTGTATAAGTTTGTTCAAACAATAACCGGGCACTCTGTATAGTTGATTTATTTATATACACAAAAACACTTACAAATGAAAAGAATAAAAAAGTTTCTGATGTCATGTTATGTCTCTGCACCACCCTAAGATCGACTGTTAGAAAATGCCTAAGGCATTAAGTCCGCCTTTGTACAATGTTTAGTGCATAAAGTTTTAAATAAATAAGATAAAAAAATATAAAGGTACTGTTTATTTCAGACTTGTGACAGCAGAGTTAAAAGGATAAAACTGGAAAATGGGCGAACACTCAGATGGCGAACAATAGAGAAGTACCGGTGAACGTACAAGACATGTTGTATGCAATGTAATGTGATCAGTGTAATCGGGATTTGTCGTTCTGGTTAAATAAAATAAATAAATGATAATAGTGTTAAGCAGAACACAAATATAGCATTTGCGTTAACATTTTCAATGAAAATCATTTTTTCATAGCAAGCTTTTATAGCGCGGTCTATTACATACCTATATAATTAATACTCATCAAGACCATTCCAAAAAGCTCAAACACGATAGGGTTATATTAGTGCGCTTATTAACGAGATTCTATGGCCATCTTTCAGCTCCATCATCAGACCCTGGTTACCATCTAGCACCAAAATACCCGTCGAGTCGTATCAAATGATTTCAAACTCGATGAGGTTGGGTCGTTTAACTACCGAGTTCCTCTCGTCATCTTTCAGCTCCATCATCAGACACTGGTTACCATCTAGCACCAAAATACCCGTCGAGACGTATCAAACGATTCCAAACTCGATGATGTTGTGTCGTTTAACTACCGAGTTCCTATGGCCACCTCCAGTTCCATTATCAGATCAGCTATGTCACAATAATTTTGCATTGTCATCTGATTTACACATGCATGCAAAATTTCAGCTCAATCAGTTACCGGGAAGTGGATTAAATTTAATTTCCAAGATTTGATTACAGACGAACATCGGGGCAGGTGAAACTAAATAAATGCTTGTAAAAAGACATTGAAAAGAAAATTAATTGACCAAATAGTGAACAGCTCGATTTAAAGAAGACTGTTTGAAAACATCAGTCACAGTCATTGATGAGTAGCGAAAGAAAACCTAATTTATGTATCATAATTCAATTCGCTTCTAAAACCTTTGCTCAAAAGAAATCTACAGCCTGTGATAAAATAACAAAATTTCACTTTCAATTTCTTTACAAAAGAATTCAAGAAAAGATCTATCATATACTATAATGGGCTAGATCCATTAGAATCTAGATAAAATAAATCTTAGCTCTTTAGAAAACATTTGTGAAGCTAACTATCTGGAACATAATTGATTTTATTTGAAGTCTGAATGCGACGCATTTTTCGCGCACAAAAGTGAAAGAAAATATATGATTGTCTTACAAAAGATCAATTTGTTTGAGTTAGGACTGCTATTTGAATAAAGATGAAGGTCAATTTTTTTAAAGTTTTCATCTCCTATTTATTTAATATTGATATCGCATTTATTAGATAAGACCCCTATCAGATTAAGTGTTTCGCCTCGTTTTTTATACCGAGTTCATCGAAAAACTGGAACAATTTGCCTGTTGCAGTCTTCCCATTCAGTTATAATTTAAAAGTGTATTCAAAGCTAGAGTGAATAAAGCTGTTAATAAACTAGTGCACTTCACCATCAATGATTGCATCACTGCTTGTCATCAAGTAGGATCGTAGTCAAGCAGTAGTTTATATGAAAAATGTTAAGTACTACCAGTACTTTATTGTTTAGTAACTTAGAAGCAAATGCTTTCAAGTACGGTACTTGCTCTGCTCTCAAGAACGCCACTTGCTGTGCTTTTTCTCATAGTCTTTGTTTTTGGGGTGGGAAATCATCAAATAACTGCTTTGGTGGAGCAAGAGGAAGTGTCAAATCTTTCCCTTATACCTACAGTTGACCTTTGCGTGAACTCTCTCCAAAAATCCTGCCCTAGTAGGCATTGTCCCTAAAGGGCTCAGTCAATTATGCGCAAAGCTCTTTGAGGCATGCATGGAACACAACGCGCCTTCGAGCCTGGTTTAGTTTTTATTGGACAGCAAGCTACCCAATCTTTCCAATACTCGCTGTCTCCAAGCCCGTGCCTACGGTGGTCAGAAATCTTTCTGTAAGCAGGTAGAAAGTGAGAATGCCGTAGTGCTAATCACTGCTTAATGAGGGGATTTTTCGCTGCGATTGTGGCGTGCCCATTTCTGCTGGTCTGAACTGGTCATTTGTCTTCTCCCCTTCATCATAATTTTGAGTCCATATTAGCCCTTATTAGAACAGCTTTCTTTAATGTACTTCATTGAAGTATCTTCTAAAGCTTATCTTTCCTAAGCAATAACAGATAGGTACCTGGATGTTTTATCAGCTAGCCTGTTTGCCCCGTGAAATTGAGCTTGTCCAAGTAGTTTCAGCGGAGTCATTTTCCTTGATTGTGAAGAACTACTTTTGATTCATATTTTTTCTACGGATGATTATTATTATCTTTTTCTTTTGAGACAAAAATTCCGAAACAATCACGAGCGTATACCTAAATTAAAAAAAAAAACCGACAATTAAACGGTTTTTGTCCAACAATTTAAATTTATCCGACAGTTTGATCAAAAATTTATATTCAACATTGCACTACAATAGGCAGTATATACACATATAAGTATGTACATATATCAGCCGTAATAATGATTAACGCATAGCGGCCACGGTATCGTGTTAATCCGGAGTCCACTCGACAACTGCGTTCCGAATCAAAAAGGGGTAAATTAATTTAATACTCCCCAACGAATCAATCATTTTGACAATAAACTCAGATGCTATCGCCCTCCTGCTTCATTTTATTGTTAATCAGTTTTTTATTACTTTGTGTGATTTATGGATAGTGTATGGTGATGGTATAAAAATATGGATGACCGTAATTTCATGTTTTAGAATTTTCTTTAATATAGTGCTATAGCTGTTTAAAAAAAAACATAACTGATTTTCAGATTGCTTGTCCGCCTGCATTACAAGAGCCTCCAAAAGATACATTCCAGCCCCCCTAGCTAACTTACAACCGTTTCGTTTCGATTCTCTTTTCGTTGATCGCCTCGAGTCGGCCACGCCTCCTATTCCTTTGTTCTGACCACGTAACTGACCGTTGAGATGACGTCAGAACAAAGGAATCAGAGGCGTGGCCGCCTCGAAGCGGTCGACGAAAAGAGAATAGAAACGAAACATTTATAACTTGTCTAGGGGGGCTGGGCAGATTTTTATCGGCGCGAAAGCAGTATTAGCTTCAATCGTACTAGTGTGACGCAAAATAATGAAATTAGTTCGGCCCTTTGAGATCCCGAATATTTTAAAGGGCCTATTACACTACGCGATATTCAGCACACGATATTCAGACTGTCTTATTTTTTGTTCCGAGTAAGACCGGTCAGTGCAGCACGTTTTTTTGTTCCCTTCTGTCCTGTCATCCGTCACGCTGTCAATAACTCCCTTTTCTTTCAAGTCACTTCTCACACAATAAATTTATGTTTGCTTTGGCCTCCTTCTCTCTCCATCCATCTACATGTATACTCATAACTGTTTTAGGAACTGTAGAACTACTATGTCATATTAATTATTACATTAAAATTACACTCGCCTATCGGTTTGTCAGCCGTTCAAATCTCTAAAATTCAAATTAGTGTTTATTACTAGACACTCTAAAAATGTATTGATGAAAGAGGCTCTTCAGTGGTATGTAGTACGAGTTAGTACATTTTTTTTCCATAACCCATATATTTTCACATGTGGATGATGAGTAATACGTAGCTCGCCGTCCACTCGCCCTGTAGAGACCGAGCTTGAGTCATCGACGGCGCGTAGTGTTCCATGGGTGCCTCCAAGAAATGTCAATACAACCATAGGGGCCCAGCAGGGCCGATGCCTGTTATGGGAAAAATTATGGAAAGGTACTCGTGGTCCTAGAGTGCAAAGGACAACTGAAGGAACATAGGTGTGGTTTTAGTTAGTAATAGTTTGACATGACTTGAACCCTAGAGAATCTTGCTTCACCCTAGAGCGAGAAAATAGATGATTTCACAACTCAAAAAAAAAACTCAATATATTTTGGACTTTTTGATGATTGTTATTGTGAAAATAATGTAATTTTGCGTCGGCCTTTATTCCATATGCCCATTAATGTACAGTTCGTAGGTTCGTAGTAAAGAACCAGGAGCGAACTGAAGAATGAAATAAACATTTTGCATGGTTGTGTTTTTATTCGGCGCCTTCGTAAATGAGCATTTAAAATTATGAACTGTAAATAAAAGTAAAGACGTATAGGACTAGTTAACTTAGCAACGTTTTCCTAACTTCAAGTTATGAAATGTTTAACTATCCGCCGGCCTATAATTAACAATGGTTTTAGCGCTTCGGTGACATTTACGAGTGGTTCGTGAAAAACTACCCGTTGTTATGTTTTACGGTTTCACCCAGTTCTACCCCATACGGGTTGTTAATAGCCTATTTTGTTTTATGTTTCATGGCCGTTAACGGTTCCCCTTTATTTGCATACAAATGTAAAAATAAATTACTCAGTGTCATCGTGGTTTCCGGGTTGCAGTTTCGAACCTGGTGGTTATGTCATTAAGTAATGTCTTACGTACCTGTGACTCCTTTTTTTTGCGGTGGAAAATCATCTCTTTCAAACATTTCCGTAGCCCCAGCAGGCATCGGCCCTTCTAGGCCCTTCAGATTTACGGTCGATCTACGCGCCGTCGACTTGGTCAGGTCCTTAACGGGTGGGCGGACGGCGAGCTACACCTGTGCCTCTCCTAACCATCATCATAGAGAGCACTCTATAGCGCACAGACAAGCAAGCCTGTTCTATAAAAGTCTTGTTTTGGTACACACATTGCCTTGAATCGTCGACACGTGAGAAATTTCTTTTAAAACCTTTGTATTGTAAATGTTTTATCAAATAAAAATGATAAGATGAATGAAATGAATCCGAGGAAGCTTCGAAGTCGAAACAATCTCCGATTAGATGAAAGAAACTCGTTTTCGTCAGTATAGACGGGTCCAAAGACGTAGTGAAGACCACGTCGATTATATCGTTCCGCTTCTACTAGAACAACAAAGAGGTAGAGGCTGCGCGCCATCGTGCTGGTGGTCATTTAAAAAAGGACCTCGAGCAAGCCCTATTGCCAAAATTGACAACCCAAGATAAAGCCACTTGGAGCAGGAAAGTGAAGAGGCCTGACACTAAATAACGGAACCAGGGAAGAAAGTAGATATTTTCAATTCAAAATTGCAAAGCATCCATTAAATTATGTATGACTGTTGCTTGCTAGCCCTAATTCAACAGGGCTGTAACAAGCGATAATAGAGTGCATCGAGAAAATAATGCTTTCAGCCATCGAAAGTTACATTAGTGTAGCGAAAGTTTATAAGTATAGTGCAAACGTATGTGTGTGTGTATATGTATATTATTATATTAATTTAGAGCCATGTTCACTCCTTTTAAATGCATAAGCTGTGGTTGCCTTTAATTGAGTATGCATTATAGGACTAGGTTACATGTACCAATGTTAATTTCTAAGTTTTAATTTTATTTTGTAATACTCGTTGGTGATAAATAAATACTCCCTCATTGTAAAAAGGTTGAACGGATTCGAATGAAATTTGGCACACTAGACGATATCCTGGAATATGACATGGTTTACCCTTGTGCCATATTTCATATTGGATACTTTTCATCCTAGGAGTATGTTCCCTTGCGATAGTTTTCTATTTTCACGCGAGGAAAGCGCCTGGTAAAAGCTAGTTGAGTATAAAAATATCGTCTCGATTTCGGAACCATTAAAACTGTCAAATACTGGTACCCGTTAATGCATCGAGCCGAGACAGGCGTTGTAAACATTTTGATTCGATTGTTTTTATGCACATTTTGAAGCAGATACTAAATTCTTGTTATTTATGAACTTTTGTTTTATGTTTATTCATCTGTTTCTTAAGGATCGCCATTAAAGAATGTATACATAAAAATACAGAATAGAATGAACGAAGATTTAACTACATTCATTATACTTTACACACTTCTTCAATTATAGGAGTCCACACCAGCTAAAATGTTTAACTGACATTGATATCATCATCGCTTACCATCAGGTGAGATAGTTTTCCAACCTGAACCTATACATAAAAACAGGGCAAGTGCGAGTCGGACTCGCGCATTGAGTTACGAAGATATTTCCAAATTGTAAAAAAAGTTTTTTTTTTGTGACATGACTACAAATTTATAATTTTCAGATTTATTCCTATATCAATACAATAAGACCTTACTTTATGCCAAATTTCAAGATTCTGGGTTAACGGAAAGTACCCTCCCTATGAATTTTGATTCCTGTGAGAGTGTTGAAATGTACGTTTTTTCGACATAAATGGCCGTATCTTTTTTTTCGGTAACTTAGAAGTTTGGTTTTTTCACAGCTTCAAGGGCCCGCAGACTTGAGTATACGGTTTTGATTTTAACTCGATATCTCCACGCATTTATGAGATAAAGGGTCTTGGCAGACAGACAGTCAGACAGATAGACCGACAGACAGACAGACAGATGGACGGACAACAAAGTGATCCTATAAGGGTTGCGTTTTTTCCTTTTGAGATACGGAACCCTAAAAATTGCTCCATCGCCATAAACAATCGTTGAAAAGACCGAAGCCTAGAGAGAGATGAAAAATCTCTATAAATCTCTAGCTCTATACACGTAGGTACGCGTATTAATAAAACACAATTACGAACATTGTTAAAATACTGTTAGTCACATTTCAAAGATCTTTTCTAAAATTAACACCATTATCTGTAAGTAACAATTTTAATTTTCCTGCATATAATTTTTTTTTACCCAAAAATGTTGCACATCGCTGTCTGCATGATACAGTAGTTTGCATCCGAGCAACTAAAGTTGAATAGAATATTCTATTACTGTACAGTTCCAACGCTTTTACTGAACTAAATAATTTACACTATTTTAAACTATTGGGGAACGAAAATATCGAATGGAATATGGATTCAGTTAAAACGTGAATATATTATGTACAAAGTAACTAGTTCACAGTTTCAGTGGCCAAACTTAAATAGCAGTGGACAGGTCACATTGCACGTAAAACGGTTGGTCGAGGGGGCGAAAGGTTCTAGAGTGGCGACTGCGCACCACCGAAAGAAGCAGCGTTGGAAGGCCTCCCACGAGGTAGACCGATGATCTGGTGAAAGTCGCCAGAATGCGATGGATGCGAGACAACAGTTGACATCCTTCGGCTGAAATAATAATGTGATGAAATTCAGTGGCGCCAGTGTCGGAAAAGTTGAAAGGAAAAAGAAAGAGGAGAGATGAAATGCATGTTACTAAAAGAATTATGAGTATATAATAATATGTCATTGGATGGAGAGTAAGAGAGACGCCAAAGAAAAGTCGGATAGATTGTGTGAGGAGTGACAGAAAAGGGAGTTAGTGATAGCGTGACGATTGACAAGCCGGAATGAAAGAAAAAGTCGTGTTGAAAAGAACAAGTAAATGATGATAACCGGTAATTCGTTAGTTAGTCCTTTTTTGAGGCCACTTTGTAGAGGCCTCTTAGTCACCACACGGATGCCCATAGAGTTTTAAGAATATCTTTGTTGTGTGACGATCCCAATCCTTATATTTTTTGTGTTGCTTGCATTGCCCCACGGCAGGGCAAAGGCATTTTGGGTAGGTTCAAACTGGCCCTGACGATGGGCGTCATGGGCTATGGGATTATTTTGGGTAGGTTCAAACTGGCCCTGACGATGGGCGTCATGGGCTATGGGATTATTTTGGGTAGGTTCAAACTGGCCCTGACGATGGGCGTCATGGGCTATGGGATTATTTTGGGTAGGTTCAAACTGGCCCTGACGATGGGCGTCATGGGCTATGGGATTATTTTGGGTAGGTTCGAACTGGCCCTGATTGAGGAAGAATCACCAGAATCAGAACAAGCAGTACCTTTGTGCTCTTTTATCTGCTTTTATTCTTTTAATTTTTAAGTGTTTGTGTGTACATAAATAAATAAATAAATAAATAATCACCTCAGCCCTGGAACACAAAAGTCAATAGAAGAAACACGGGTGGGTTTCAGTCAGTTTCAGCCGTAGTGTCAACGATATGACACTACGGCTCGCGCCAACTAGACTAGACAATATCTAAACTAAAACAAAAATGGTGCTCGTTATGTCACATTTATTTCTGGGCCGGTTTTAAAAGCCCCTTCTATGTTAAGAAAACCATTTAATTATAGAGACCATTGTTCAACAGTATGAAAAATTCTTCTGATTTAGCTTTAATAGCTTGCACCTAGTGCTTGACTGCGATCCCACTTGATGGTAAGCGATGCAATCATTGATGGTGAATCGCACTAGTTTATTAAGAGCCTATTCACTCTAGCCTTGAAGATATCTAAATTATAATCGGACGGGAAGACCGCTGCAGGCAAATTGTTCCAATCCTTCGATGTACGCGGTATAAACGACGAGGCGAACTGCCAATGTGGAAAATAAATGTGATGCAACACAGAAATTATCTTATAATATCGAGGATCTATCGACAGTATTATTCTTGTATTTACCATAAATATGTGTATGCCTAAGGATCATTATAAAGCCTCCCAAATCTAATAAAAGTGAGAACAACAATAAGAGATTACAAATAAACTTCGAAACGGCTGCTCGTTCCAAAAGAATCGCTCCTTACATTATTTAACACAACGTAACGTTTTCTTTCCTTATGTGTAGCTAACTAGGCAAATTGCTCACCCGCGGGACACTCTTCACTTTTTTATTCTGATAGCTCGCGCCGAGCCGCCGTGAAATATTCAACAGATGCCGTAACAAAGACTTATAACACGAGGAATCTTGGGAAGCTTTCTTTCGTGTTTTATTTTCCTTTTAGTCTATTTTTGTTGTTCTATTGTCATCAGTATGTAGCTGCATGCTTCTATCTGTTGGACTGCGGTAGGTTCTGTTTGAATGAGTTACCGTAACTTTGGAAGGCAAAGGGCGACTAAAAGAACACGGGTGGCTATTAGTCAGTAAAAGACTTCCTCTCATCCCATCCAGAGTGCGAGGAGTCTTTTGATTATTCCATTCATATTAGCTTCTGCTTATAGCTTCGTCGCGTGAAACGTGTTTTACTATCCCAAGGGAATGTAATACCGAATTGAAATGTAACCTACGTTCTATTATTTATTTCATACATTATGCTCGTAAAGGCGGACTTAATGCCGTAGGCACGTTTAGGCAATGTTCTAATTATATCATGGTCTACCCGGATGGTAACGCTGCCACGTGGGGCACCACGTGATAGCCGGTGCAATAGCACCGGAGGTGAACCGCAGTGACCGCCGCTTGGTGTTCCACAGGGATCGGTATTAGGACCACCCGTGTGGAACATTGGGTACGACTACGTGCTGTGCGGCGATCTCACTGGCAGGGTCAGCGTAGTGGTTACACAGATGACATACTGGTCCTGGCACAGGGAGAGTCGTACCAGGCGGTGGTCGAACTAGCGACACGCGGGGTTGCGATAGTCGTTGAGAGGATCCAGCAGTTGAGACTTGAGGTGGCGCTGCACAAGTTCAAGGCCATGTTTTCATGGCCCTAGGAGCACGCCACCACGGCGTTTCCAAATAACGGTAAGAGGAGTTCAAATCGTCGTCGCATCGACGATGAAGTACCAGGGACTCATCCTCGACAGCCGGCGGAATTTTGAGGAGCACTTCCCACGTCTGGCTCCCAAGCTGAATCGGGCTGGGGCTGCCCTCAAGCGGCTCTTGTTCAACCTAGGGGTTTCAGATGCCACTTGCCCGAGGCTCTACTGAGTATCGTTCGGTCTATTGCCCTCTATGGGGCACCGGTATGGGCGCCGTCGCTGCGAAAGCGACCGGCGGCCAAGCTGGGGCGACGAGAGTAAGAGGCGGCGAGCCCCCTCGCTTGCCTGCCACCATAGGATCTGGAGGCAACAGTCCTTGCACGCATGCTCGATTTGCGCGTGGAGATGCAACACCAGGGCGAAAAAAAAATTATAGTAGGCGCTTAACATTAATATAGTGTAACAATGGGCGGTCATTTCGCTAAAAGCGAACATCATCATCATCCTGACCTGATTTACCCCAGTGAAATCTTCACGTTTCTGTGCCAGTCTCATCCAGACGTATGAAAAAAACTAGAATAAATTTACACAGAATGATTTCATATCATGACCAAGCTGAAATCAGGAAGCAAAAATACATATTACCTTTTATAGTATTGCCAATGATCGGACATTATACGACTATTGTAAACGTAAATAGACACATACAAGCACTAAACATTTATGTGTGCACTCAAACCGAATTCTGATTAAACAATAAACTGGTGAAAAAGAGAGAAAGAATCACTCTATCTCTGTCACGCTCACTTAACCTCATGTTTCATTGTTTTCGGTCATTTGGATAACGGCGCTCAAATGCGATGGTCGTCGGCAGTAAATACAATTGTATACTTTTATTGATTGTTTCACTTTTATAACGCTGATTTCATTGTTTTATGGGTTTGGGTCCTGTTTGATGGCGGAATATTCATTTTTTATGGGGTAATAAAATATGCAAAATTGTTTTCTTAAGCGGTGTGTTACTAGTATTGTATTTTATGAGTCGTTAGACGATACATGATTCCTATAAAGTCAGATTATGCTTTACATTAAATTGAAAACACAAAAATCATAAATCCTAAAAGTTAGCAGCAAGTAAATAACTCTAATTTCATCACTACCTGCAGAGAAAACTGCAACAAAAAACCTTCAGATTTAGTACCAAGAACTGAAAAACACGAATCACAATACATCTCAGGACATATATTTTCATAAGCTTAAGTCTCATAAAAGTCGTATCGACTCTAATATTTATGTCGGGGCCCGTACTGTCACATGCACGCGTATTTCTTTATTTTATTTCCCCTGCGAACTCCGTACACGGCCGTATCTCTTGATAAAAGGCAGCACAATAACTGGGAATACTCCGGAATGGTCTGTTTATTGAGCACTTCGTAAACGCCGATGGTATTCTTCGAGTTCGAGGAATGTGAATGTAGGTGTGTTCAGAGTTAGCGTGAATGACTGATAGGTTCGTACGTATGCGTGTCGGTCTTTGTTATGCATATTGTACTCTCTGTTATTCAAAGTATTTGTAGGCTGGTTTTTTATGTATTAAATTCACGTAACGTTCTATTTTCGCAACAGCCTTTCTCTGGGTATCTTCAAAAGACAACTTAAAGAGCAGTTCCTTACATTATTGATATAAATAAGTCTAAGAATCACACATTTTCGTTTTGAGTTGTTTATGTATGTAGGTTTATATTGTACCTTAGATACTACGGTCAAAGGTGATATCTCATTGTTGAGTTTAGCTAGCCTTTTTACCTTAATTATCACGTCACTACTATCTAACATACAATAAAGAATTATTAAGAACGTTTTTATACATTGTAGAAAGAAATAATTCCATATACTAGATAAGACGTCCTTTTTTATTTATTATGCTTAAAGATAGGAGACAAGGTGTTTTCCAACATAACGCGCAACGCTGTCGAATTGTCGAACAACATGTCCGGCGTCACGTGAATGCGTGTAAAATATTGGGGAGCAAGTTGCGGGACAAAAATAACTTTCAGTAACAATTTCCTCAAGATTGAACCTTAATAGTCAAAAAAATACCCGTTATTCATTAAAATCCTTGTCGACGTCCACCCCCAAATTACATGAGAGCGTGTAACAGTACGTAACAGGCATGTTATTCGCCGACACCCGCATACAAGGGATTGTTCACGCGATCGTCATCAGTAGTTTTCACGGCGGCGTCTATTGTTCGCGTAATTAATTGTATCCGCTCCGATCGTATCGGAGCGACGATTTGTACGTAGTTAGGGGTGCCACTACTTGCACCCATTTGTAACTAGTTTCTTCACCTGATTGCTGGAGGTACGGTTTTCTTTTTAGGGAAAGCTTTGTTAAGGGTACGGTATGCAATAATGAGTTCTTGAAGAATATTTCCTACAAAACATACTTTTTGCTATAAGATGTCGGAGAGCAGTGATGGCCGACTTACGAGTTATAGGCTGCGGGTTCAAACCCAGCCAGGCGCATTACTTTGTGTAATCTTGCTGATTGCCATTGTTCTCAAAACGGCTAAGGAAAACCATTGTGAGGAAACCGGCCTGTCCTAGAACCAAAAAAAAAAAATTGGGGACAAATCGCATTGGGTCCGAGTGGTGAATTACGATTCATTCCATATCTTAGAAAGGATGCCAGAGTTCCAGTATTGGGAATATTATAAGGCTTATTAAGCTAGGACGTCACAAAATTTACGTTTTGGTATTATTTCTATTACTCTTTGTGAGTATTATTAAAACTAGGTCGTATTGTCCCACTGCTGGGCAACTGCTGGGTAAAACCCTTCGCCTATTTCTACCTATGATCACGATTTTTCGCTTCTTCTTTTCAACTCTTAAGAAGGACATCCAGGTCGTTCCACCATCTCTTTTGTGGTCTGCCACGGCTCTGTGTCGCTGTTTCAGGGCACCAATGCCGTGTTTTACGGGACAGTTCCAGGTAACCAGTACAGGGTATGTGCTTTCACTAAGTATTATTTGCTTCTTTCTGTGAGGCTGTGTTACAGTTTTGAACTAACACAGTTGAGAAAATATATCTCAATAAATCCAAATTTTCCTCATCATTTTTAGGGTTTCATACCTTAAAAGGAAAAAACGAAACCCTTATGTTGTCCATCCGTCTGTCTATCTGTCAAGACCCTTTATCTCGGGAACGCGTGAAGCTATCGAGTTGAAATTAAAACTTTATAGTCAAGTCTGCGGTCCCTTAAAGCTGTGAAATCAAACTTCTAAGTTAACGGGAAAAAAGGATATGGTCGTTTAAGTATGTCGCAAAAAACGTACATTTCGACACTTTCAAGGGAACCTAAATTCATAGGGTTCTCGTTGACCTAGAATCCTGAAATTTGGCATGAAGTAAGGTCTCATAGCACAAGTATAGGAAAAAATCTGAAAACTGTCATTTTGTAGTTGCGTCACAAAAAAATAAATCTTTTTTTGCAATTCAGAAAAACCTTTGAGACTCGATTCGTAAATTAAACTGTTTTCATAGGCAAGCTTGTACGGAACCCTCAGTGCGCGAGTCCGACTCGCATTTGCCCTTTCTTATTGTTGATAGATTCGCGTTGAACCACTATTTCACCTGATGGTAAGCGATGATGAAAAATCTACGGAGTTCTCAAAATATATGACGTTTATTAGATGTTCCATGAAAATGCTAGTATTTACGAGTATTTATATATACATAAACTATTCGTATATACGTTTGCCAACCCTACAAGAGGTGCAGAGCGCATTAGGCGTGACAAATGTATGGATTGCGTGGCCGCAGCGTGACACAGTTAGCCCGGGCTCAAAGGTTCTATACAATTTTTGTTGTCTATGACCTTGATACTATTGTGACCAAATCTTCAAGTAAATCTCAGCTTTGATTGTGATTTAAAAAACAATTTTACCAAACCAGACACCAAAGAAGAATCTTTAAGTTCTTTGGCCACATTGGCAGAAAGAGAGGCGATAACCTGGAAAAGCTAATGCTGGCGACATAGATGGGAACAGATCCAGAGGTAGAAGTCCACACACTCTACCACCACAGTCTGCGACGCAATCCGCATCGCCAAAGATGGGACAACTTTGCGAAATAAGGTCCACGAAACAGTTATTCTTCGAGGCCTCGACTTTAGCATTGCTGCATCGCTTATCTTAAGCGACGCAAGGAAGATTATACTAAAACAAAAAAATTTCCAACAAAAAATGTTTTAGTTTATCTTTTTGAAATACATGTCCTAATGTATTATCTCTTTTCGTGTTTTTTGGTCCCAAGCATCACCCAGGGTTTCAAGATTCACATTATTGGTTTTGGAATAGGGAAATTTCGCTAGTACAGAGAAGCACAAGACTAATTGATATGATGACACCTTTTTTAATTTTTTTTCGTTGGGATAATCATCTTATGACATCCCCCGCTCTTGGGCGGGGCGGGAGATAATGTCAGACTTTTACTGGCTAAAAACCCACTCCTGTTCCTTCGTTGCCTTTCGTACCAGGGCCGAGTCTTCCTTTCAGAATCAGATCTTTGGCCCCAGTAGGCTTTGACCGTGTTGGGACCCTACAGTTGATGACATTTCCTTGAGGCGCACGCAGCACGCGCCGTCGACGACTTGGGCTCGGTCCAGACGGTTACCGGACGGTCGGACGGTGAGCCATCCATTGCTCGCCGTCCGCAAGCCCGCGCCTACGGTAGCCGGAAACCGGGATCTGAATCCCAGCAGCGGTTCGGGCGTGAGGAATGATGACACCTGGGGGAAGCCTATGGCCAGTTATGGATGTCTTTTCACTAAAATAATGATTATAGTTATTATACAAATTCTAGATCTTGTCAATATAGATATGTTGGTTCAAGATGCCGATCAGACTTGGAATCTTCTCCAGTGTGTGGTTGACGCAACTGGTTAATTATGATATAGGCTTTAGGTATTCCATTCACAACCAGCCGAGAGATAGACCCTGGGTACACCAGACACACTATGGACGTCAGACTCTTTCAAAGTGTATTACGTCACACAACACTTCGTCTCGTTGTCAAACTGCTTTCTGCACTATAAACTTTGCCGACATAACGAACATACCGAATAATCCATACAAAATGAATTTTGTTAACAATTAAATACTTATTACTGTGACTATTTGATGAACGAAATGAGATCAATGAATTACAAAGTCTGGCAAGTAATTACTAAACTAATGCAAGTAATACTTAAATCTCGGAATCCTTGCAACAATTTGTGAGCACAACTTTCTAAGCTCTTGAGACCGTAACTTGTCAATATTACTGAGTGTCAATACAAATCTTGGGCAGCACACAATATAGTTAGAATCTCGTATTAATCCAATAAATAACATCGCCTGAGGGACCAGTGTAAAGGCTGCATTAACATTTGAAGCGGAGCGTGGAGTGAAGCGGAAAAGAGCGAAGTGGTGCTGACTCCTGTCCTGGAAATGAAAATCCAGGCAAACGATAGATTGGTTAGGTTATTTTTCTGGTATTGCACTTACATGGCTGGATAGTCTAAGAACGGAGTAAAGGAGCAGTGCTGCAGAATGTCCTTGTACGCTGTAAAGATGCCTTGTTGAAGTGTCCGTAATGCAGCGATGAAAGTCTAGGACGTAGCTTTCATTCATCATCATCAATCTATTACCATTTTTTTTTTCCCCGTTTATTAAACAAAAACATTGATACATTCATGCTAACATATTTACATACCAGCACAAACCATCGCGGGTTTAACAGCGGTATGTCAGAAGCGACAAACTCGGCGCCAAACATACTTTAGGCGAACAGTAGGTATACATACATAGTCCTCATTCAAAAGATACTTTCTAGATCGCATTATAATCTAGAAAGTATCTCTTCAACACTCTTGAGCAGTTTTTTATATTTATTGCCTTACTAATTTCCAGTGGTAAATCGTTCATATAACTTGGTAGCATGCATTCCCACGTCCGTGATCCGTAAACATTATTAGATTTAGGTACGATAAATGTGGGTAAGTAAGCTAAACTACGCAGCGACTGGTGCCTCTCACATTTACGAATATTGCTTATCTTATGATAGTTTTCACATAAGACACGCAAACGTACCTTGTCAAAGACATTTACAATTTGACAGTGTTTAAATAATCCCGTGTTGATCTTGAAATTTATGTTTTATTCTTGTGGGTACAATCGTTTTTAAAATGCGTAACTGCAACTTGTAAATGTCCTCGACATAAGTCTTATATGTACGCCCGTAGCTACTTAGGCCATGATCAATTACGGAATCGGCTAGTGCCCGATCTAATTGAGGACATCGCAACATGTCTATGTATTCGTTGTCATTTATTGGATAAAGTGTGCAACAGAGTCCGCATTTCGTGTCTCGATTCGAGTTGAGTGATTAGCCCATTGAAATATAGTGCACGGAGTAACCCTTGTGGCAATGAATACGGCGTTCGCCGTCCGGTAAGGCCTTGAGCCTAATGTGAAAGGTCCTAGTGACCAGTTGAAGAGTTTCCAGTAAGACGGTACTCATCGCAGTAATCACCCTCTTTTTAGAAATATTGGACCTAATATATAAATGTGAGGTCGTAGATTGTCAATAGATGAGGCGACACAACCATTTTGACACATAAGACCGAACATTTTTTTTAAATGGTATGATGTTACTAATTGACAAACGTCACAAGTTTACACATTTTAGTTGCAGGAGATTCATAGAAAAATAAAAATGAAATTATCCGTCCATTTTTTTGATGAATGCTTAGGTAGATTTCTTTCTCTCGTACGTACCACCTTTGGAATAAAAATCTGCTACGCTGACGCCATGACCGTTGAAGCGGAGCGGACTAGAGAATTCTGCGAAATCGCTCTCCGCTTCTATAGGATGGCAGCCTTAACTGGTCGTAATGTTGAGCTGGTAGAAGTCAAGTGGGGGTGAAAGCGAGTATTGACTTCTAGTACAGCTGGGATAGATTTTGATTGCGTTTGTGTACTATATACCGTTACTTTAAAGCTATTGGCCTATTTGAAACACTGGTACAGACGACGGCAATTTAGAATGGTGTGAATCGAATGAATCACTGTGCCATTGTGATAAGGGTGTTTAATATTGTACAGTTTATCTTACTCACTTGTTTTTATTTAATTTGTTCCCCGTTACGACATATGTAAGTAGAAAAAATGTTGTCTCGTAAATATCTTGAGTAATCTTATTTAATTTATGATGACAAATTTTGTGAGAGTATTTATTTTTGATTCGCACACTGGCTTGTGAACAGCGAGCATAACACGCCGTCTGCCCGTCCGATAAGGACTGATCTCAAGTAGTCAACATCGCGTAGTGTTTCGCCCGCACTTCAAAGAGATGTCAGCAAAACCGAAAGCGCCCAAAAGGGCCGATACCCGCAAGGGTCATAGGGAATTTCTGAAAAGGAAACCCGTAGTCCTAGAACGCAAAGGAACTGAAGAACACAGGTGTGGTCTTAGTTAGTAGAAGTTTGATTCGTTCTCCCGGGGATGGGGGATGGATGATATCCCACCTCAAAAAAACACTGGCTTGATTTTTAGACATGTGATTTAGAATCATCATCGAACCTTTTCTTTAATCAAAAAAAAAAAAAAACTACCAAGACTATAATGGTGTTACAAAAAAGAAAAAAAAAACTGCAGTTAACACGCTTAGCCGACATATTACTACATTGTTATGTACTTAGCATCTGAGTAAACTAAAATACGTCTCAATAAAGAAAATATACACAACAATACACTAGAGAGTCCTACTCAAGGTAAATAAGATTTTCTTCGATGGAATAAAACCTGCCCTTGCTTGTTACGTCACTACAGACAGTAAGCACGACGCGGGAACAATATGAGATAGTGATCTGATCAGTAGTAATTGCATTATTGTCGATATGATAGACACACGTGACCTTCTAGTAGCATCTAGTGTACATGCTTAAGCAGAAGAAAAAGAAATATTGCTCGGCCACACTGAGAGCGCGGGTGCGAGGCGGGCGCGGCGCGGTGATCTCACACATAAGAATTTCGTTTGATTGTCTATAGTGGGAATGCGGGCGCTGGAAGCGGCGCGGGCCGCTCAACGCTGGACGCGTGCGAACAACTCATGTCATAGCTCGTTCATATGATTATGGTTACGATGGTTTATTTTAATGATTCCGATTCTTTCGATTGTTATAACATCTCGGAATCACCCATCGCTACGCTCGACTGCGAACAAGCACTATAGCGTGCGTCCCTGCACCCACACCGCTCCCCGCACCGCGGTGCCAGTGTGACCAAGTAAATCCCATGCGTTCCCGCACCCACACCGCTCGCCACACCGCGCTGCCAGTGTGGCGAAGCAAATCCCATGCGTTCCCGCACCCACACCGCTCGCCGCACCGCGCTGCCAGTGTGGCCAAGCAAATCCCATGCGTTCCCGCACCCACACCGCTCTCCGCACCGCGCTGCCAGAATGGCCAAGCAAATCCCATGCGTTCCCGCACCCACACCGCTCGCCGCACCGCGCTGCCAGTGTGGCCAAGCAAATCCCATGCGTTCCCGCACCCACACCGCTCTCCGCACCGCGCTGCCAGTGTGGCCAAGCAAATCCCATGCGTTCCCGCACCCACACCGCTCTCCGCACCGCGCTGCCAGTGTGGCCAAGCAAATCCCATGCGTTCCCGCACCCACACCGCTCCCCGCACCGCGCTGCCAGTGTGGCCAAGCACTAACTATTTAGTTTACTTCTGCTTAAGGATTTACACTAGTTGCTACTAGACAGACACGTGTGTCAATCATATCGAACGCCATCTAGTCCCAAACTAAGCAAAACTTGTGGTATGAGTACTGGGCTACTGATAAATATACTTTCATAATAAAGATAGATTACTCACCCAGATACAATGATCGTGCTCATTACACAAACATTTGTCTTAGGTGGGAATCGAACCCACGACGTCTGGCATTACAGTCACACTTACACACAGTTACAGTTACACTAACCACTAGACCAGGTCAGTCGAAAATATCATGATAGTAATTATGAAAACCTAATGTCCAGGTTTGTTAGATTATTCGAAAGAGTTACTGCGGTTCTGCCCCCCTAGCCAAGTTACAATCGTATCGTTCACGCCAAACGCTTTGAGTAGGCCACGCCTCCAATTCCATCTCAACGCTCAGTCACGTGGTCCGAACAAAGAAATCGGAGGCGTGGTCTACTCGAGGCGTTTAGCGCGAACGATACGATTGTAACTTGGCTAGGGGGGCTGGAACGCAACTGAAGACAGGTGGATTTCAGTTAGTAAAAGTCTGACACTTCCTTTCGCGCCACCTAGAAAGGGAGGGAGTCATTTGACGGTTACGCATTGAAAAAAAAATAGTAAAAGAATGTCGTAGTTTGCCTGAAGATTGTAACAACATAGCAATATTATTTAAGCTCACGTTATCATAAGCTATCTGGCTGTACCAGTGATGGCTTCCAGTTAAAGTTAAAGAGTTTACTGGGAAACACGATACTCCTCGGAAAGGCTGTTGGACATAATAAAAATGCTATTATTAAAAAACAAAAAGCCACTGGTACCGGTTGTCATTCGAAGATCATTGACAGTCATTACATGTAGTCAGACACCACAAAGTCGACCAACAGTCAATACAAAGAGTATTGTGTCGCTCACTGTCTGGATCGTGGAGGTCTGATAGGCAGTAGCTCCATGTAAAACACCAACCCCAAGTTAATTGGAAATAGGCCAGGGATAAGTTCTGGAGTGGCGACCGCGTACCGAAAGACGTAGCGTTGGAAGGCCGACAAGGTGGATTGATGACCTGGTGATGGTCGCGGGTATCCGATGGATGCGAGACGCATTAGAGCAGTGGTGGCCGAGTGATAAAGACCCCGACTTATGAGTTGTAGGTCGCGGGTTCAAAACCAGCCAGGCGCATTACTTTGTGTCATTTATTCCATCACCATTGCTCTCAAAACGGTGAAGGAAAACATCGTGAGGAAACCGGTATGACCTAGAACCAAAAATTCGAAGACACGTAACATCCACCAATCCGCACTGGGCCCGCGTGGTGGATTACGGCCCATTCGCTCTCCTAGAGAGGAGGTCTGAGTCCCAACAGCGGGAACATTATAAGGCTGATTATGCTTATATTATGTTGTGGCGACACTTGGGGTGGCATATGGTGATGAGGCTAGGTAGCTAGTTGGTGGCTAGCTAAATGATGATTAAAAAGCAAAATTAAATATGATATTCAGTGATAAATCAACAATATTTTTAAGTGCTCAAATGGATATAATATTGTTTACTAAGACATTATGCATGATCATGTCTGTTCTGATTACCATTCGATTTTCATTTCAGCTGTAATCGCCTAGCGTTTCGCTTTACTGAGCATCGTGTGCTCAGCTCAAGCATTCACTTTGAATTTATTTTTAGTAGTAAAATCTTCAAAAACTGTTCCCTTTTCGTGTGGAGCGAGAGTGCGTATCGGAATCTTACTGACTAAATAATAACGATATAATTTATATAAGTAGAAGCAGCGGTGACCAAGTGGTAACAGCCCCGACTTACGAGTTGTAGGTCGCGGGTTCAAACCCAGCCAGGCGCATTACATTGTGTAATTTATTTTATCACCCCTGCTCTCAAAACGGTGAAGGAATACATCGCGAGGAAACCGGCATGTCCTAGAACCAAAAATTCGAAGACATGTGACATCCACCAACCCGCACTGGGCCCGCGTTGTGGATTACGGCCCATTCCCTCTCCTAAAGAGGAGGCCTGAGTTCCAAAAGTGGGAACATTATAAGGCCGACTATGCTATAATTTATATAATAAGATAATTGAGATCCATCTTTTAGACAAGTAAAACAAATAAGCGATAGTAAGCAGGGACTTTATTCGCTGTAGTAATTTCCACATGAGAGGACAATCGTGTCTATTAGCTATGTCACTCAAGCTGCTGTGGTGACTTCCTCGCAGCCGACTGATGAATGATGCGGGCTTTTTAAGCGAGATAGCTGCAAATATTGCTGATACAATACAGAAACGTGGAAGCCGCAACAGCGCCCTGAAACCCACCTGTGTTCCTTTACATTGCAGGCTCACGGTAGCTCTTTCGAACCATTCCGAGACCTAATCACTTTGAAGATAGTCCTGTGATTTCTCATTCATCATCATCATCATCGTTTCAACCGAAAGACGTCCACTGTTGAACATAAGCCTCCCCCAAGTGTCGCCACAATGAACGATTCAGTGCGTCTCGCATCCATCGGATTCCCGCAACCCTTACCAGGTCACCAGTCCACTTTGTAGGAGGCCTTCCAACGCTACGTCTTCCGGTACGTGGTCGCCATTCCAGAACCTTTCGACTTAAACAGCCATCCGTTCTGCGAGCAATGTGCCATGCCCATTGCCAGTTAAGTTTGGCAGATTTCTCTAGATCTATAAAATACCAAAATATTGAACAGTAACTCAATGAAGTTATTATATTTCTTTTAACATGACCCTTCCAACATCCCCTAGTCATCATTTATATCGTGTTGACCACGCAGTAGAAACATGGTAACAATATCGGGCGGTGATATAATCCAATAAACAGTAGTTATTACGGCACACTCAATATGTCCGCGTCCCTCCTAACAATTAGACGGAGATCCACTAAGTCTTCGATGATTTAGTGCAGCTTGTATGTGTGTGGTATAAATTATGGGATATTGCGACATCGACAAGGATTCGATTCAAGTTTGATAGTACTACTAGCAACATATTCATATTTTTAAAATGTTGTTTAGTCGGTCACCGGTCACCATAGGCGCGGGCTTGCGGACGGCGAGCAATAGGTAGCTCGCCGTCCGATCGTCGGGTAACCGTCCGGACCGAGCCCAAGTCGTCGAAGGCGCGTACTATTCCACGCGCCTCAAATAGATGTCAGCAAACCGTAGGGGCCCAACAGGGTCGCAGCCTACTGGGGCCAAGGGTCTGCTTCTGAAAGGAAGACTCGGCCCTGGTATGATAGGCAACGAAGGAACAGGAGTGGGTTTTAGTCAGTAAAAGCCTGACACACCCTCTGGCTCCGCCCAAGAGCGGGGGATGTCATTGGATGATTTTCCCATCGAAAAAAAAGGATTACAGTTTTTTCTGCAACACTTAAATATTATAGGTAATTTTTAGGTTTCTATATCCAAAGCGTTACCAACATAATCCTACTGAGTTTACAGAATGTATTTTCATAGACGACTACAGTCACTTACAAGAGATATATGTATAATGGTACCTATATTTTTTATGATTGCTGACGCAAACGTAGACAGTTTTTCGTGTATTATGCGCAAAAGGTGTGCTCTTTGCTATTAATTATAATAACACCATTCTTAGAACGCTGGCTGACAGGTGGGACTCTCCGATCTTGGGGCTCACCCAGCTTAGAATAAGTACCTATTTGTTCTTTATGTTACTAAAACTAGTTCTAAGTTTAAATTATTACTAACAAAATATGGCAAATTCCGAATTAAACGTTATTTATACCTATAATTATAGTGCTTGTAAATAGTTTTTTTTTTTTTTGTATAAGTAGGTACTTTTATAATATGCATGAAACCCAAATAATTGTATTAATAAGCTTTGCTGTTCATTTGTCCATCCACTCTTTCGTTTGTCTGTCAGCAATTTGTATCTCATGAATCATAATAATTGGTAGATAGTTGAAATGTTCATAAGGTGGTATTTGCAATGAAAATGTTAAACTTAATTAAAGGGGGAGAGGCATAGAAAATGTGATTTTATGTTCCTTCCTTAATGTGCGAGTCTGACTCACACTTAGTCGGTTTTCAATTTTTTCTCCTATCAAATGGCAACCACTTGTAATATGCACCACCCGTCTATGGTCCCGACGTTCGGCCGGCACTTATTGGATACGCGCAGTTATTACAGCCATTAGTGGATGTTTCGGCGAATTACGCGCGTAATAACTTTGTCGAACAGCGGTTCGCGAGACGATACTGCGACGAGTGTAGCCGGCCCCCCGTTGATTAGGTAACAGTGGCCCTTAATTGGCCACAGGGTTTTTTAAAGTAAACATCCGTAGGGACATGAGCTTTCTTCTTCTTTATTATTTTAGTAATTATAAAATATAATCATGCATATTTAATTTGTTTGTTTGACAGGGTAAAAACCTCCTCCAAAGAATCCAATTTTTTCCTGTTTTTGGCGGTAGTCCTCCAGTTCCTTCTTACGTAGGCCACAATCTCGTTTTTCCATCGGGCGCACGGGTGACCTCTCTTTCTAACGCTAAACGGTCCTTTCCATTTCGTAATGTCAATTGTCCATCGACTGTCATCATATACTTTGAGAGTAATGTAGAGCATCCTTTATCTTGGTTACCTTCCGAATTTCTGTGTTTCTTACTCTATCTCTAAGTTTATATTTAAACAGCTTCTTTCCATTATCCTCTGAGTGGTCTGTGTTTTATGTCTCGCCTTGTGATCGTAGATCCACGTTTGGCAACCATACGTAAGACAGGGTAAAATTGTAGTGTCTAAAATTATCCTTTTCATTTTGATTGGTTTTTTTTTTCGGTGGGAAAATCATCTTATGACATCCCTCGTTCTTAGGCGGAGTGGGAGATAGTGTCAGACTTATACTGACTGAAAACCCACTCCTGTTCCTTCGTTGCCTTTCGTACCAGGGTCGAATCTTCCTTTCAGCATTTTGATTGGTAGATGTGACTTGATAATCTCCTTTTGTGCCTAGTACTTTTTCCATTCTCGAAGTTAGTCCTACCAAACTGGATCGTTTGTCCCAGGTAAATACAAGTCTACAACTTTGAGTGAGTACTGCAGGTTACTAGTAATGATATACGTTTCTGAAACGTAATCGCTCACTATGGACCTCGTCAGAAAGCTTAAAGCCACATTAGCTTAAAGGCGATTTGGACACAGTCAAAGGAAACATTATTTATCTGTTGTGCGATAAAGAGTGTTTTCTTGTGCCAATAATGCAGGACTTCCAGCAAAAAATAGGTGGCCTAGCTATTGAATTACTGACTTTAATCTCTTTATCTACTACAGTTGAACTCTAGCCAACACGAAAGATGTAGATAGTGATCTTCCACTAAGACACTGTGGCAATTCACGATGACCACAGGAAAGCTGGCTTTGTCAATCCCCAAATACTGCAGTATCTTCGTTATTTAGCTACAACTAGTTAGGCGCTGTTGAATATAGAATGGTAAGGAAATTTGATAAACAACAATGAATTTAGCATGTGAGATTTTGCATTTAACATTATTCATGTTTAATGTTGTTTACGTATTACGTTGTTTGTTGCCATATTTTAACAAAATTTGTATATTTAATGTGAAACTAGATCAACTCCAATCCACAAACTGTTGCAGTTGTTATAAATTGGCAGAATTTATGACTGTAGTATAGAAAGTAAAAGAGATGGGAAATCCCAGAATTCTACAATCCCAGTATTGGTCCCGGGCCCATCAGTTAATTAGTTGAAATGTATATAAAAAAAGCGTTACATCTTTTCTAAAGTAAATCACAAAATAAATTACCAAATTTCTATCTAGGAAGCGAGAAAAATATCGAAATTAAAAACTAATTAAATACATGCCTGAATTCTTAGTAATTGATAATAAACACATTGATAAAATCTCAGAATATTTATGAAAATCGAGTGACAAGACCAATCGCTTCGTGGAATCGATTCATATCGAAACGAGTTCCTTTAATTTTTTTTTCAGTTGGCGACACTGGTCACCGATTGATAGATGACAGGCATAGAAAAACCAGTTTGTTTTCTTTCGTTCTGAATCTTGATTTTGCATATTAGTTATTAGTCCTTTAAGGACTATTCAGCGGATTTTGCTACTTTAAATTACTTGTTCCTCTATTTTGGATAATTTATTACGTCTACCGATCGAATATTGACCACATGGATCGCTATGTGTATTCCATTTTGTTGATCTTCAACACGTTGCCGATAAAGCTCTCTACTTGCACGCCGTGCAAGAAAACCGAAAATACAACCAAAGGCACTCAAACATATTTTGCAAATAACATAAAAAAAAAACTAAAAGTAACCCTTCATATGCTGAGATAGGAGCCTTTTTGGCCTCGCACTGGTCTTTTATTTAATATTGTTTTCTGTTATTATTTTTAAGTTAAGTATTACTTTTTTATTTTATCGTTGTTTGTCCTGTGCGAGTCCCAAATAAATGTTTTCTTTCTTTCTTCTTCTTTCTTTCTCTTTTCATATACTATAGTTTATATAACTTGATTCCTGGATAGTCAAATTTTCATTGGGGTCTTGTTATTATATCCCTTGACAAATTAGGTTAGTTTAATTGAGTTAACACCTGAGTCAAAGGAACTAATGAATTTTTTCCCTTCTCCTTTTGAGCAATTTTTTTTTCAAATTGATAGATATAGACTAGTGCTTGTCTGTGATCCCACCGGATGGTAAGCAGAGATGCAATTGTTGAAAGTGAGGCGCACTAGTTTAATAACAGCCTATTCACTCTAGCCTTGAAGATATCTAAATTAACAGACGGGAAGTCCGCAGCAGGCGAATTGTTCTAGTCCTTCTTTGTACGCGGTATAAACGACGAGGCAAAACGCTTAGTCCGGACCGTAGAGGTTTCAATAATGTAAAGGTGATAGCCGGACGTCGTGTTGTCCGATAGTAGAAAGGAGTAGTAGGCGGAATCAAGTCATGCGATTCCCGTACACACTCCCCAAAATGCATCCTGTAAAATACCTAATGGCTGGCTATCCTACGCCTGTGCTCCAGGCTTTGTAGATTGGACTTAAATAAATTGAAAAAAAAAACAAATTCAATCAAAATCATAACATAGTCGCAAGATTAAAATGCTTTGTAAAAAACATGCATTTGATCACTACAAATCGGTGCTCTACATAAACAAGAACTTTTTATTTGAAAATTCAATTCTTTGACTTTAAAAGGCAATTGTGTTTGAGACAGTCCAATTCCACTAGATTAATGACTGCGCTGGAAAACGTTTGGCGGATTGTTTAAAAGTGGTGGACGTTAGATCGAAAAGCAGTGTTTGATGCCTTTTGAGGTTTCAAACACTTAGCACGTTTAGCACTTTTTACCGATATTTTTTAGTAATGTTATCCGTTATGTAAATTCTTGGTACTATTTAAAAATCTAAAATGTTTTTTTTAGGACTAGGCCATCGACTTATATGTACATATATATCGATGGACTAGGTACATTCTGTACCAAAAACTCTAGTCAATGGTTCCCCCACCGCGCCGGCTAGGAAGCGACTATCAGCTATTTTCTCGCTTAAGAAACGAACAATAAGATCTACATTCTGTGCAAACAAAAGAGATACATATATTTATAGTAGATCGCTAACTGTTTACGCTGCCGATGAGGACTCGCTCCACTATTTAGTCGCTGAGCGACAACAGCTATCAATGATAATACTCACTCAGCAATACTTGCGTAGCGTGTGCAGGGTTGCTTAGCACTCACCGCCTCGGTGAGTGGTATGATTAACCGCCCGTCGCACTCACCAACTCGCTTATAGACGACAAAACTATAGGAACTACACACTCGCTTGTTTATTTATTTATTTATTCTTTATGCACACAAAAGTGCAGAGGCGGGCTTAATGCCTTAAGGTATTTTCTACCAGTCAACCTTTGGGTGATGCAGAGACATCTGGTGGTAGGTGCACTCGTACATATTGTTATTATACATCGCCGCTTCGTCGCTTCTCGCCAACTTGTTTCTAGTTTCTAGCTCTACTCGCTTCTCGCTCATCGTAGCTGGTGGGATGTGCCTAAAAATATCAAATTTCTGAATTATGTTCTTTCTTTTTATCTTTATTCTCTTAAAAAGTATACAAAAAATTATAAAAAGACAAACTGTCCCATAAAACCAACTCACTACACATACATTTACGTTCGCACCAAATATCCAGCGTAGTTATAGAGGGCTGTAATGAAGGACGAATCACGGAATGGAGGCGTAACCGCAACCTAATTCCATAGTCCGTGTGTCGCGGGTATGTCCGAATATTTGCGGATATGAGCGCGCGTGCGGATATTTAAGGGCTGAGCTGGGTCGACGTGTGACTGATGCTGCGGTGCCTCTCTAGTGTACGTGAATAATTTATACGTGTGTGTGTTTGTATGTGTCTGTTTGCTTTTACAATAAAATTAGGTTTTAGAGCTTAGATGTCGTGTGTCGCCAGGATTATTGAATGTTAGACATGGGTGAGTTATAATTGGATTTATTTTTTGTTTTAAATATATTTTAGACACGTTTTACATATGGAAAAGTCTTGTGTTTACTGACAACATATTTAGCGGGTAAAAATTGAATTATAAAAAATAAAAATTATGATATTTTTGTGTTCATTGACAAGGATTGAGATTTTGGCAATTAGTTATACCGATTCATGGATTGTCTTTAAATCGTACATCGCACATCAGTAGTAACAAAATCAGTAGGTACCTATAAGATTCGCCTTGTATTCTATTGAACATTTGCTGTGGTAATTTTCGATGGAGTTACCGTAGCCCTGGAAGGCAAAGGCTTACTGAAGGACACAGGTGGGTTTTAATCAGCCGTAGTCTAGCGAGTCTCGCTCTACCTTAGAGCGTGACAAATCATTTGATCGATTCCCAACTCAAAAAATATATCTTAACCAAGGTCACTTATATTTTAGTTATTAAGTACACAACTTTGAACCCATTTGTATTTCAGTGGGGTTATTAAAAGAGGTTTTTTTTTCAGGCCTCGCCACGGGTCCTGCCTATACTCCATTTGGAAGGTAATTTACAAGCGAACATTTTCTCAGCATTCCTCTCACGTACCCTGTTACAGCGATACACTCGGCTTCAAAGACCTGTCGATTTATTTTTATAAGCGCACTGACTTTACGCAGGGGATGAGGACGGAATCGTAAAACAACGCTTTAAAATGGCGGAACTTTTATTACTTTTGAGTTAATCATTACGCAGTATTTTACGAGTTACGTGTTTCATTCGTGTTTCGGAAGTGGAAAATCGGAGAGGCAGTTCGATAGGAATTTTTGAAATGTTGGAAAAAAGATTAGAGAAAAAAAATATCTTTTTAATTTATGAAGCATAATCATCATCATCATTTCAGCCGAAAAACGTCCACTGCTGGACATAGGCTTCACCCAAGTATCGCCACAATCAACGGTCCTGTGCGTCTCGCAACCATCGGACTCCCGCAACAGTTACCAAGGTCCACCTTATAGGAGGCCTACTAACGCTACGTCTTCCGGTATGTGGTCGCCATTCCATAACCTTTCGGCCCCAACGGCCATCCGTTCTGCGAGCAATATAGTCGAGTAATATAGCAATATAGCCTATTGCATCATAAGTTTGGCGATTCTTCGTGCTGTGTCGGTGACCTTGGTGGCAGTATAATATGTTGTTGAAAATGTAGAAGAATTCAAACCGAGCAACTTAAGCGCCCAGCGACTTGTCGCTGTCGCTGTCACATTGTAAGAAGCAAATTAGTTAGTTGCGAAGATAAAACGACAGGATCAAAGTAAAAAAGTTATCTGCAATTTTACGATTTTCTGATAATGGCAGTAAGTTACTAAAAATATTTCATGTTTCTTTTTCACGGTTATCGCCTTATTTTTTGGACTTCTAAAACTTGGTAAAAGATTTGCCATGTTTTGTTTTAGATGGGAAAATCATCTAATCACAAATCACGCTCTTGGGCGGAGCGAGAGATAGTGTCAGACTTTTACTGACTAAAAACCCACTCCTGTTCCTTCGTTGCCTCTGTCCCAGGGCCCCGGGTTTCGTTTTCACACGTGGAATATAATATTTTCTTAATTTAAAATTTAAGGTAACTTTTTAGGGTTCCGTAGCCAAAAAGCAGGCAAAAAACGGAACCCTTATAGATTCATTCTGTGTCTGTCTGTCCGTCCGTATGTCACAGCCACTTTTTTCCGAAATTATAAGAGCTACACTGTTGAAACTTGGTAAGTAGATGTATTCTGTGAACCGCATTAAGAATTTCACAAAAAAATAGAAAAAAAACAATAACTTTTGGGGGTTCCCCATACTTAGAACTGAAACTCAGTTTTTTTTTCTATCAAACCCATACGTGTGGGGTATCTATGGATAGGTCTTCAAAAATTGGTAAAACGTGTCTCTCCCCCCCCCTCCGTAACTTCTAAAATAAAAGAATGATAAAACAAAAAATATATGATTTACATTACCTTATAAACTTCCACCGAAAATTGGTTTGAATGAGATCTAGTAAGTAGTTTTTTTTAAATGTTATTAATCGTAAACCGCAATTTACCTTTTAAGTTTGTACGGAACCCTCAATGCGCGAGTCTGACTCGCACTTGCCCGGTTTTTTTTTCATTTCATTTCAATTCTTTATTGCTATATCACATGTGTAACATAAGATCTCAAAAAGTTTCTCTTGAGCGCTATAATATCTTAATATAAATATTTAGATGAATTCTCTCTAACTATGACGACTGAAACACCTCAAAACCATCACTCCTTTATTTAAACCTATCAATTCAAAACCGTATTCCAAAAAAGTCGGCCTTATCTGTAGGAAAAACATCATTTAAATGGGTGAGCTAAAGACTGGCTCCCATCCCCCTTTTGATAAAAAGATTAGTGCGGAGAGGCTCTTTATTCAAGCAATACTTAGGGTTTATCTGGTAAACGGAGGATCAGAATGTAAGAGATAACACTCACAGTGTTCCTTTTCATACTTTTTGTTTTTCGATTTTTTTTTGTTGGTAGGTTGGTACACGTGTTCTCTTGTTAGGTTGTGTTTGTGTCTTGAGTTTTGATGGTGAATAGGTAACTGTAAATATAGATTGTGTCTCTTACTATTCTTACACAAAGTCCCCCACTGCGCCTGTCTGTCAGTCTGTTAGCGATTAACTCAAAAACTACCACGATTGTACAAAGTTCCCATTCTGTCTATAGATGGTAGTTTTTTGAGTAATTGTGAATACCCGAGAATTTCAATAATGTGTATGTGCACTTGGGGACAAAATGTCCCCTAATATGACTCGCAACGCTGTCATTTGTCCAACAACATGACCGGCATCGTCGAATGTGTCGAAAAATATTGGGGGGCAAGTTGCAGGACACAGGTAAACCACTGTGTTAAACGTGGCAATATCACTTAGATTGAGCGTTGCGCGTCAAGTTAGGGGGCATTTTGTCCTCTAGTGTATTTGAGGTTTTATAACTCAAGAATCAAGATTCTTTTTAAATAAAGAAATTCTAATACGTTGCTATATTATATCTTATAATAAAGTGTAAATAATAATGTATATATAATTATCCTCTTTATGGTTTTTTCTTACTCTGCGAAATGGAATTTCACACTTTTTCTGACTAAAACCACCTGTTCCTTTATTGCCTTTTGCGGTTCAGGGCCATGGTAACTCTTTCGAACAGTTTCCCAGCCTGTCCTCTGCCATACATTTAGTTTGCATAAAAAAGCTTTAGATACACCCAAACTAATTCAAAGACGTCTAAGCAGCAAGAAACCAAGCAGCCTACGTTCTCATCGCAACAGCCTCCAATAGGCTCCAATTAGTATCGGGAGATGATTCATTAAGCGCTTTCAAAGCTTTATATTCTTTCAAAAGCAATCCTTTATGAATACTAAATGGACGCGTTAATTGCTAAATCAATGGACGCCTATTGACGGCAATATTAGGTACGTGAATAGGGCATTAAACTTATTATGGAAATAGAGGATTTGTGAAGCAAGGAAGGTTTGTTCAGTAATTGGTGAAGAGGAGGATTTATTTTGTGAAGTATAATGAAAAGATGATGAAAATGTATTTTTATTTTGCTGTCTCATGATTACTTAAAGATAGAAGTTCCTTTTTTCTTTAAGGATGAGAAATTTCTTAATAAATTAGTTTCTGTTTTCGTTCCCATTATTTACTTAATGTTAAACCGTCCCGTGATACTGCATAAATATGGTTTTATTTGTTGCGGAGAATCACTGACTCCTAAGTCTGGGTCTAGTTTAAATTAGGAGTCAGATTACCTATATATTTGTGACTTGTAATAAGCTTTAGCATTTTAGAGAGTGTGCGCAGGAATGGCATGACTTGATTCCATCTCATTTCTACCATCAGACAACTCGACGAACGGTGAGTATCCATCGTTATGTTGTTGAAACCTCTACGGTCCGGACCAAACGTTTCGCCTCGTCGTTTATATCGCGTACATCGAGGGACTGGAACAATTTGCCTGCTGCGGTCTTCCCGTCCGATTATAATTTAGGTGTCTTCGAGGCAAGAGTGAATAGGAGGGATGGAATGGATATTACTAATAGAGTAATGAGAGGGAGAGGGAGGCCAAAAAAAGATGGATGGATTGTGGGATGAGTGACATTAAGGTGTATAGTCCCTTGAACAACTGGCCGGAGTTAAATGCACACAATTATTTATTTGGATCTCCAACAAAGGTCACACAGATACAATAGAAATCATTAGGCATGGGGTCCTTTAACGTGTGCTCCTTAGTTACAGGAGATGACAGAATGCACATATAACTAGGAAAAAGATAGAAAAATTAAAAAGTCACAAAAATACCAAAGAGATATAGATAGACAAAAAACACATTTAAATAATCTTTGCGAAATGTTGATTGATTTACCTAAGCTATGTACATTCTGAAGAACACTAAGCCATCAATTTTTTTTTGTAAACTTATTTCCAAAGATCAAAGCCGTTTAAAGGAGTAGGAAAAACAAGCGAAAAAATATCATGTTGTTATTTTTTTTTTTCCATTAGTATTAATCATATGAAAAAATCGTATTTTAATGATAGATATGAATCTATAATTTTTTTTTTTTTAAATCTGTTAACCCTTCCGTTACCGAGGAGTAGGCTTCAGGCAGTCAGTGTTTTATGGCACTTAATGGGAGTAAGGGTCTGAAAGAAAAGGGAGATAGTGATAGCGTGACTGATGACGGAACGGAATGGAAAAAAAAACGTGTTGCACCGACCCCACGTAACACGGGACAAGGGCAGGATGATGATGATGATAACTAAAACCCGCCTGCGTTCTTTTAGTTGTCTTGTTTTTGTATGTATTGTGATTTATATAGGTATGTAATTTTTCTATATATAATCTAGTATTTGATTAATTTGTTAGCAGTACACCGCAGACTACGCATGTATTATTTTATTGCTTTCGATTTATCCTAAGGTTGTCTGGTAGATATAGCTGTCAGCGATGAGACCGCCATTGTACCCATAGATTTAAGTTTATGTATAAGTTGTGTTACTTTTTTGCAGTACAATAAAGTTTATACTATTCTACTATGACTATCGACAATGCCCCTGCTATATTAAAGTAATCGCAATGAGTTCTTGTAAAACGATTGGCCATCGCTGAATGCTGCAAGTTACTTTGAAAAGAAGCTCTGAACTTTAACGCTAATGAAATTCTTACACGGAGTAGCTTTAATTAAAAACTACTAAGTAAAACCTGCGTGGAAATAATAACGTTTTAGTGTTCTCTCATTTTTAAGTCACGACGATATCCTTGTGACTTGACTTGACCACTGCGATAAGTTTGTATTTTTAATAAGGATAGATCAAAACTCGAGTAGGTATATATCTTTTATCTCACTTGAAAAAATGGCGGTTTGACTTATTTTCTAAACAAACCGCCATTCTTATTTTTCAGTTGAAAATTATCTGAACATTGAAAATATGTAGGTCCTTAGTAGATACGGTAGGGGCCCAGCAGGGTCGAATTCCGCATGCGTGATGAAATCCACAGGATATTAAAAACACCCTCAGGGTCGATGCCTGCCAGGGCTGCGGATGGTTCCAAAAAGTTAACGTAGCCCTCGCAAAGGGCAACTGAAGGAATACTGTGGGATTTAGTACGTAAAAATTCGACACTCACTCCTGCTCCACTAGAGCGAAAGATAATTGATTTACCACATAAAAAAGGACATTTTGGTACCGATGCAATCAAAGAAATTCACTCCTCAATTACTTATGATAGCAATAGCAATAAAAACAGGTCTCGCAATAGTTAATGGAATTAGGAGAAGTGATGTCGATGGCCGTAGTAAACATAGCGGAATTGGCGCCATAGTCGTAAAGACGGTGTTGATGCCGAATTAGAGAATGCCTTTTGTAATGGTCGGAGTTAAGGACCAGGCTATAAAGTCAAAGATCAGTTTAATTTGAACGGTGGACCGGCAATCTGAAATTTGTATGATCTGAGATATGAGTACAAAGTAGGTACAAGAAGAAAACAAAAAAAAAACAGTCTGCCAGCTTTTACCTATCTATGTTTTGGTCATCGATATATATGTACTACGTACTAGATTACGCGTGCCCTACACTCACTTCAGTCGACTCAGGTGCAGTGTCTTCTATGCACCTTGATATTGATGACATTAGTACAGTTTTGACGTTCATGCAGTGTGAGAGCAGCGCTTATAAATTCAAATTAAATTGAATCTGGACGTAAATAATAATTCTGTAGTAATTTAAGTAAAATTACTCGTTGTCCAAAGCAATATAATAGCTAGAAGATATCGTTGTTAGAAAACATATTATTTTATTAAAAAGCCTTCCCATTTTACAATCATAGACTAAAACATGCAGATGTTCACTTCCACAAAAACCAGATTTCTACCTACAACTGGTTTAGTGAACACAGACTCACACGGTGTTTTATTCCCTATTTGTTTTCTTTTTGAATATTTTATTTAATGTTATTTCTTTTTTGTTTAAATGATATCAATGAATTCCGTCAAAGCCCAAAATTATGACGACGTGTGTTTTTTGATACTGTAAAAACTCAGCAAGAAATGTCAGCAAATAATTGGGTATCAGTTTTCATCGGTAAGTTTTGTCGTTAGGTAAGCATTCTGTCATTCGTCAGCACTTAGGTATTACGTATATACCTAGATATCACGTGCAGATTAGTATTCAAATATACATTAGGTTCAGTTGAATTTGTAGTCTTATGTGTGATATTGCATTACTGATATTGAGATTTCGTCCTTCATACAATATAATTATGTTCTAGATTTGTTCAAACTAGTCAGCCAAAAAGCGAAGAATGGATAAAAATTCTTCAAGACGATATAAGTGAAAACAGGTGGCTTTCTACAAAATAATTCGTTTATCTGCTTTACACACTTTGAGGCTGATGATATTTAAGTTGAAAAAGAATAAAAAAAAAGTTTTAGCTGAAAAAAAATTATAAAATTACAACAGAAAAATAAATTAAATATTTTAAAGAAAAATTTACCGTTGTTGTTTGTTTTGTTACTAGAAATTAGTGGCGCAGTCCTGATCTTCATTCAATCAGGATAGCTGTTCTTCAGAATGATGATTACAATAAATTATAATAAAATATTTTAAGCGATTTTGAATTCACTTATTTGTAGAACGTTTTTTTTTTTTGAAGGTGGGAAAATCATCTAATGACAAATCCCGCTCTTGGGTGGAGCGAGAGATAGTGTCAGACTTTTACTGACTAAAAACCCACTTCTGTTCCCTCTTTGCCTTCAGACCCTGCTGGGCCCCTACGATTTGCTGACATCTCCCTGAGGCGCGCGTGGAACAATGCGTGTTACCTGACGGTCGGACGGCGGGCTACCTATTGCTCGCCGTCCGCAAGCCCGCGCCTTCGGTGGCCGGAATCGGGATCGGTCTCTCGGCGGCGGTTGGGGCGTGAGGACCGTTGCCTCACGCGATCAGCCGCCTCCTCAGCTATATGCCTCCTTTGCTAGCATTACTGCTTCGCAGAAGGAAGCGACGGCCTGCCACTCCTCCTCGCTCCGGACCATGGCCTGTACCAAGGCCAGACGCGAGAGATCGCCCCCACGAGGACACGGCGTTGCTCTGCCAGAGCGGGGCACACCTCCACCGTATGCTCCACTGTGTCCTCCGAGCGGTCCACACAGTGGCGACACCCGGGCGTCGCTTCCGCACGAATCCGGTGCAGGAACTTCCTGAACTTACCGTGTTCGGTGAGAACGTGCGTCATGCGGAAGGTGAGGACGCCGTGAGGTCTTTCCAACCACGCCTCAAAGAGGGGACTTACCGCCATCATTGTGGCGTGCCCAGCCAACGTAAGGGTGGATACTCGCCGTACGTCGGGTTGTCCGATAGTAGATAGTGTAAAATACCGATGGACTGGATAATTAAATGCAAAGTGTTGAATCGATTGTGTGAGAGTACGGTGCTCCCGTCAGACTATGTTTAATCTTCTGGAGTGTTCCAGATGTCCATAAACCTACACTCTTAATAATTTCAACATCGCTTTCACCGCTCTATTATAGATAGCTATACTTGTAGCGACATCTGTGACGCCACGTAGGAACTAAAATTCAAAATCATGCATCTTGGAACACTTCTCCTATCGATTAGTTACTACAGTTGAACCGACTATAGATTTTATCAACTACTCGACTGCCGACTGGATGACAACATATACAATCGTCCAAAATCTACTATCTACTGTCAGGCAGTAGCTTGTATGAGACACAACACCTATCTGGTTGGAGGATCCCTCATTTTCAGCGAAACAGTCCCACATGTGGGACTTTACATACCATACCTCGCATATATACTTTGCATACCTTTAAATTCACAGCCTCGACCTCGACCTCGGCCTCTACTGGGCCCACAAATGACAATGCCGATTAGTTATCGACACGAAAAGAAGGAGTAGGTACGAACTGATAGCTACATTAGAAACAACCTTTTTGTTTCTATCATTAAAATAATATTATTTTCGTTACGATTTCGAAGCTACTTTAAATTTAATTGACTGTATATAGGAAACAAACGGTTTCTTGGTAGTAGTCAGTAAAAATCGTACCCAGCTCCTCGCTCTCGCTATCAATAATTAATATTATACTCCCAACAGTAAACCATCTATCAATCCCTTCGGGAAATTAAACCAGCGTATATTGTATGTACCACATTGATTTATATAACGGATCTGTGTTAATTTTCAACCCCACAAAATAATTACCTAATACCATGATCCCTAAGCCAGCTAGTTTACGCAAAATGATTTATAAACCGACCGCGGTACGCCGCAGTAGCTAATGAAACAATGTCATCAAATATTTCAGCGTTATATTTCGCGGTGCTTACATTCGGTGGCTGAAAATTTGCTGCGTATCAATTATCATCATAGCACGTATACATTAGCGGCGCGGCTACATTTAAATATAGGGTGATTGAGAGATCTTGATACTTGAGATTATGATTTATGATCACCAAAATCTTACAACCGTAATTCACAATCTCGAGTCTTAAGTCTCAAGATCTCTTAAACACGTAGGCGCTAAAATCCATTGCAGAATTGTTTAAAACAGTTATTACGTATTTCAAACTTTCTCTCACTACATTTAGAGCGCAAGAAGTTGTTAGATGATTTCTCATCTAGAAAAACTAGGCAAGTTCATTCTCTTATTTTAGAAGTTACAGGGGGGGGGGGGACACGCATTTTACCACTTTGGAGTGTCTCTCGCGCAAAATATTCAGTATATAAAAAAAATATATTAGATAATTTTTGAAGACCTATCCATAGATACCTCACACGTAAGGGTACGATGAAAAAACAAATTTTGAGTTTGAGTTATAAGTATGAGGAAACCCCAAAATTTATTATTTTCTTTTTATTTTTGTGTGTAAATCTTAATGCGGTTCATAAAATATATCTACTTACCAAGTTTCAATAAAATAGTTTTTATAGTTTCAGAAAAAAGTGGCTGTGACATACGGACGGATAAACAGACAGACATGACGAATCTATAAGGGTTCCGTTTTTTGCCATTTGGCTACGGAACCCTAAAAACACCAATATTTAACACTAAATCACAGTTTCAATTGCAATCGTTTGTGAGAATTTGTTGTTTCGAAATCACCCTACGGGCGTTTATATTATAATACATTTCCACAATCTTCGTATAGAAATATAATTATGTACTATTATTTGTTTCTGAGGCCCAAGGCCTTGTTAAGAAGCCTGTTGTACTCCATCATAAAAGCAAAGCCTATCAATTAATAAATTTACTTAATCGGATCAGTACCTACTTCTAGAGATAACAAACAACATTTCTGTTCTAGACTGAACGGCTCGCGCTTGACCACTATCTCACCTGATGGTAAGCGATAATGTGGCCGACGATGGTGGACGCTTGCGTAGAAGTAACCTGTTCACTCTTGACTAATAAGACCCCTAGGTTGTTGCTATCAGGAAACACAGACTCCGGCAGGGAATTCCACTCTTTGGTTGTACTGTAATGAATGTATTCCTAAACCACTTTGTACGTACGGGTAGGATGTCCACCATGTAGCAGTAGCACAACGCCGTACATCTTGCGGTCCGATGATGGAACGGACTTGGCGGAATTAAATTGTGCAATTATAAAGCAAACTCTCCGAAATGATTAAATTCATTAAGAATGTTATGGTCTTGAATGGTAATTTAGGTACATTTCTGGGTACATTATCGAACGGAAAGGTTGTACAAAAGACATTAGAATTTATATAAACAGCTCAAAATTAATTAAGTCGGCTTTTGTCTGTTTGTATCATTAGCGGGTCTTAATTGCCTATTAAAACCTCACATAACCTACTAACGTTTCTTAGCACAAACCACACTCAAAATAAATTATCCCCAAACTCACGTATCAAGATCTCTCGGTCGCATCACTTAAGGTCTATTATACACGATCCGGCGCGCGGTCCGGTTTACCGGGATCAGCGGTGAGGTGAATATTCATGAGATTAACCGCGCCTCGGCCGAATGCCGGACGGCACCCGGACGGCAACCGGATGGCTTCTGAAATAATATTGTCATTTTTACTTTACGTAGGTACATAATATATTGATTTGTTATTGTTGAGTTACTACTGAGATTGTGTTGGATTTAAAATATAGTAAGATTATAAAATTGAGATATAACTTCGATGTTCTAAAAACGGTTAGAGTTATGAAATTAAATGTCTCAAAGTTGCAAAATACACGAGACAAAGTTGTTGGTGGAGGTATAATATTTTGATAAGATTAAAAGAGGGCCCCCACTATACCACCCCACAATAAAATTTGTTTTGTTGGGGCAGTTACATACTGCCCCAACAAAACAAATTAAAAAAAATATTGAATTTTGACTAGGTGATGTTTTACAAACAAACTCTCCAACTGAACGTGACTAATTTCAGTTTTTACTAACATTAGGAAACACATTGAAACAATTAACTCCTTTTGCTCTGTTGGCTTTTCAACTTCAAACAATAAGTCGAGCTTTGAAAATTCATAGTTCTATATCTATAATACATATTTAGGCATATAAAGATGACAACATGTGATAACCTAAAATGAATTGTTAAAGGGATGGAATTATATAGGTTCTATAGCTTCTTTTTCGATCGCACGGCTGACGTCACGATAAGTAAACCTCTTGATGTTTCTGAAAACGGTAAACCGAGGTTAATATTCTAGAGATTATCCTTTTTCGAATTTCTTTAGTTGTCATTAATGTATAGCTATTTTGCTTAATATAAGGTCATGGTGAGAGCAGTGATGGCCGAGTGGTAACTGCCCCGACTTATGAATTGTAGGTCGCGGGCTCGAACCCAGCCAGGCGCATTACTTTGTGAAATTTATTTCATCACCACTGCTCTCAAAACGGTGAAGGAAAACATCGTGAGGAAACCGGCATGTCCGAGAACCAAAAATTCGAAGATATGTGACATTCACCAACCCGCACTGGGCCCGCGTGGTGGATTACGGCCCATTCCCTCTCCTGGAGAGAGGAGGCCTGAGTCCCAGCAGTGGGAACATTAAAAGGCTGATTATGCTATTATTATGCTATGCTAAGGTCATCGGAACGCAAAATTCAGCACAGTTTTGCCGGCCGCCGACCGTTTGCAGTCGATACAGACTTATTGCATTAATAGTGGCGGCATACGATGGAGGCATGTTGAGGCGTTGCCGCCTTGAACTGCTAACTAGTTGGAGACACGCTGTTAAGTAATCACTTTTTTTTAGTTGGGAAAGCATCTAATGACATCTCTCTCCCTTTCCGTGTCAGACTTTTATTGACTAAAACCCACTTCTGTTCCTTCTTTGCCTTCGTTCCAGGGCCAAGTCTTTCTTTCAGAAGCAGACCCTTGGCCTCAGTAGGCTTCGACCCGGCTGGGTCCCTACGGTTTGCTGACACCTCCTTGAGGCGCGCGTGGAACGCTATTCGCCGTCGACGACTTGGGCTCGGTCCGGACGATTACCGGGCATTCGGACGGTGAGCTACCCATTGCTTGCCGTCCACAAGCCAGGGCCTACGGTGACTGAAAATCGGGTTCGGTATCCTGGCGGCTAGGGCTTAAGGCCCGTTCCCTCGCGTACGGCCACCTCCTTTGCTAGCATTACTGCTTCGCAGAAGGAGGCGACCTCCTGCCACTCCAGGACCCCGGGGTTCTCTTTCGCATCACCCATGGCCCCATAAAGTGATTACTTGTGTATGAAACTTATTCAATTTGGAATATCCTTTACTGAGTCTCTAAGGGACAACACAGTATGACATTTTTCTACATATGAGTAAAAGAATGAATGAATGATTTATTTGCTAGAATACAGGTACATATTGGCTGTAATAATTTCAGATGGTTTCAATTTATTAGATTTTTAAGGTGTTCAAATATCTATATTAGGTACATGCATAGTCGGTACAACTTTGTATACATAAAGATAACGTGAGTTTTTATAGCAAGAAATTATGATGTCAATAAAATAAAATGTCAAAACATTAATAACCAGGTTCTGTAAAAGTAGGTTTCTCCATACATACTTCCAACCCTCGTTTTACCCCCTTAGGGGTTGAGTTTCGTAAAATCCGTTCTTAGCGGATGTCTACACCCTATAAGGAACCTACCTGCCAATTTTATGTTTGTATGTTTGCTTTTTAATCGACTTCATATTTAAATATACCTCACAAAGTTAGCTCTAAATTGTAATCATTGTTAAAATCTAGCATAAGAAAACTTTGTGAAGGAAAAAAAATATATATATATAGATGAATAATCTATATTCATCTATATATTTTTTTATATATAATATTTGGATATAACACAAAATAAATTAAAATATATTTTCTTGGAATAATTTTCTACTTTAATGCAAGCGAAGCCGCTAGCAGAAGCTAGTTTACCGTATCATGTTCCATTTCTTTGTAGAAGGAAATCATCAAATAATGTCTCCCATTTTAGAAGGAGCGAGAGCCAGTGCTTGCGTGATCGAATGAGAAATAAAGATATCTGCAGGAGAACCAAGGTTGCCGACATAGCACGAAAAATCGGCAAACTTAAGCGGCAATGGGCAGGGCACATTGTTCGTAGAACAGATGGTGCCGAAAGGTTCTAGAGTGGCGACCACGTACCAGAAGACGCAGTGTTGGAAGGCCCCCTACATGGTGGACCGATGACCTGGTGAAGGTTGCGGGAATCCGATGGAAACGAAGCGCACAGGACCGTTCATTGTGGCAACATTTGGGGGAGGTGTATGTCCAGCAGTGGACGTCTTCCTCTTTTTTTTTCTTTTTTTTGACAGCAAGTCCTTTCATTTGATACCCATATCATCGTCCGCCATCTTGGGGAGGCCGCCATATTGGATTTGTAATGACGTTTCTTAGCTAGTCATGTATATCAGAACTCAGAGCGTGTGCAAAATTTCATCCTAATCGAAGACCAGAAAATGGGTCAAATTAAGATTCCAAGATTTTCTTACATACATAGTTACAAGTGAAGCTAATAAAAGCGTGTTAAAAAGTGACGCTGGACATTTTTTTTTCTGTGGGAAAATCATCTAATGACATCCATCGCCCTCGGGCGGAGCGGGAGGGTGTGTCAGACTTTTACTGACTAAAAACCCACTCCTGTTCCTTTGTTGCCTTTCATGCTAGGGCCGAGTCTTCCTTTCTTTGCTTCGACCCTGCTGGGCCCCTACGGTTTGCTGGCATCTCCTTGAGGCGCGCGTGGAACAGTACGTGCCGTCAACGACTTGGGTGACGCTGGATATGCCTGCCAGGAACCACTACCCGTACCACAGGTTTGTATTGCACTGTAAACAAAGGCTTTTAAAAGTACATGTACCATTTGAAGGCGTCTTGACTCAATTTACTGAAGAAATATTGCACAAATAGCTTCTTATGATGTCTCATTTTTCAAATAACTTCAAGTTATTGGAATCCATATAGAATGAATTTATTAGTTAAGTAAGTAGGGCGCGGGGCATGTGCTACATCGCTACGAGTCTGCTACGCCATGCAATCAGCTACGCCGTCGTAGCGTAATCTGCTACGAGGTACTTCATTAGACTTGTTTGTGATTTGATTTGTTTTGCTTTTATTGAAATAAACTATTCAAGAAATAAGGAAAATAAAATAAAACGTAAACTGTTCATTAACATAAAGTAACTGAATTTAAAACAATTGAAATTCAAATACAAAAATACCTTTTCGAGGCTAAAAATACTCCTATCTCAATATACGTAGCGATATTAAAAAAAAATAACGCAGCGCTGATACGAGTGGCAGGTAAGGTTTTAAGTAAGTAAGAAGCTTATGATCGATAATATCAGGTCAGTCGTTTCAGAGATTACCACTTGCAAATATTTTGATCTCTTTATATTTAGTTTAGAATATTTGATGGTTTTTTTTTCATTATGGATTTTTTTTTAAAACTTTATGCACTAATGAAACATTGTACAAAGGAAATAAGAACAATAATAAATATATATTTAATCCATACATACAAATAAAGAATTATATTATTAAGAAGAACATGATACAACAAGAGTGTGATGATTCTACTAACTTCTTGCGGATGTGTTCTCGTGTTTTAGCACAGCAAAATACATTTTGTTTTTGTAAGCTTTTTACGACAATCCTCACAATTCATAAACTTTGTAGTCGCAAGAAAACTTCTTAAAAATAATCTACCCAAAATCTCTAAAAATAAACTGCCAAAAATAACCTTCATACAAATCGAGTTTGACAAGGCCGTAACAGCTATATTCATGCTTGTACCCACAAAACATGGCGGGAGAAAAAAACCCAATCTATAGCAATAAAATGCGATAGGTTTGGACAATAAACGTCGGCCGAACAAAGGGTCTAATGGAAACGTCCGTCAGCCGCGTGACCGGCCTTCGGTTCTCACTGTCGCACTTGCGTCGAGGTGATGGCAGTGTGGTGCAGTTGTGTTCATGAAGTTTGGTGAACAGTTGTATTGAAAATATAAGAATAAAGACGAAGTCATCCTCGTCTTTATTCTACAGTCACAGAAATAAGTACGGTAAACCAGGCGTACATGCCCCAATCGGTAACGTGCCCCACTTGCAAAACTAAGACACGCATTTAATAGGTGCTGATTTGAGCAGATCTGGTTAGTTTATAAGTATGAAGGTGATGTAAACTATAGAATATTATAACACTTTACAAAAAAATACAAACAAAACAGCGATTGCGCATTGCAGCCTTTTGAAATGTTGAATTTCTCTTTCCACAAACTGTTTCGTCACAATGGTGTAGCGTCATAGGCTTAAGCGTCACATCCTTTTTCGCTATACGTCATCGCGTCCTTGTTTTTTTTGTAGTGATTCTGTCCTGGTTACTAAGTTCTTTAAGCCATCGCCCTTGTTAAAGATGTGGCGTAATGTTGCCACATTATACGTATGTAGATAATTGTATTTTCTATTTATTAATTTAATATTGTTATTTCTATTTATGACTTATTTGAACATTTATTTTTATTTATTTAACTCAAATCGATTGGCACACAATACCATTGCCGACGTCTGTTAGTCGATAACGTCACCGGCCCATGCTGAAAACCAGCGCTGTGGGCTCGTTGCATTTTGCGTATGGACACGGCATTATGCTGAGCGTATGGCCATTTTGTTCGGATGAGGCGCATATATATATGTATATATTTTTTGTCATGGAAAATGTTTACAATATGTTAGTCTTAAATTTGCGCCTTTTCCGGCAAATAAAAAGATTTTCTTTCTTTCTATGCAAGTTTAGCTTGCATTGTATAGTTTATGTAATTTAAAATGCGTGTCTTAGTTTTGCAAATGGGGCACGTTACCAACTGGAACACGTATACCTGGTTTACCCTATATATATATAGAGAGAGAGAACATTGTCAAAACTTTAGTTATGTACTAACGCGGTGTGTGCAAATCGAACAAACAATTTGATACTCTATTGCGTTGAGCTACGTGACCTACCGTACGTGGGTGCGGTGCGGCGATGAGCTAAGCAAAGTGGTCGCAATCAGTTGGTTAGATATTTTTACGGGAGCTCTTGCGGGGTGACTAAAGCGGTGACTTCGCGCGCACGTAGGACCTACCCTTGCATCGCGTTAAACTTGCGTGATGCGCACCGAATCGCTTCGCAACCATAATTGCGTTGAATTGCTGACGTTGTTCGCTGCATAAACAATCGCGTAAAGTTTGACGAAAATTCTGTGTAAATAAAACTGACACCAAATCTGTAATCAACAATCTGTGCCAATCTACATAGAAAGAGTAGGTTCTCGTACGGTTCTATTTAGAAACGTTTAAGCGGCGTCTTTCCGCAGACCATGTTGCAAAATATTATGCTCAGTTGACGTGTGGATCTAATGACAGCGTCAGACGGCATTGTTGTTGCCGAATACTAAGCCTGGCAAGAAACTTAAGAGGCTCCTTTTTCACTCGCCTATCATCAATGTCGAGCATGGTTTCAAAGCTTGTAACTTCATCTAACACAATCAAACGCGATGTTTGTGGAAGAGGAAACGCTAAAAAAGAAAGATAACGCCTGAAAACTCAGCATTGGGTAATTCCGTGATTTACTCGAATATTTTTCAAAACTTGTTCCAGGAAATACGTGTTTTTTTAAACCTATAAAAGTTTATGAAAAAAAAATGTTGTTTTTCAAAATCTTGATTAAATTTGCAAAGCTTCTATTAATGTGTTAAAGTTCATGCAAAATAGCAGATTTTCAGAGGTCTTTACTGGATTAATTTTACACAAATTTACAAATTGATTTTAATAGAAGCCTAGATAATATCCACAAGATACTACTGTGTATCCAAAATATCTAATGAAAAATGTAAAAACGTCATAATCGCGTAAGAATGGTTGTATGAAAAACAGTGAAAATGTATGTCGAGTTGCATCCCCTTAATTGTCCGACTGACTGGCCTGTTGGTCTAGTGGTTAGTGGCCCTGACTGCTATGCCGGAGGTCGTGGGTTCGATTCCCACCTAGGACAAATGTTTGTGTGATGAGCACAATCATTTGTTCTGTGTCTGGGTGTAATTTATCTATAATATGTATGTATTTAGAAATATTTAAGTATGTTTATCAGTTGTCTAGTACTCATAACACAAGCTCTGCTTAGCTTGAGACTAGACGGCGTTGTGTGATAGTTGTGTGAATATTATTATTATATTATATTAATTGAGAAAATCGGTACTATTTTTCGCCATGATAAAAAAAGACTAACGCCAACTGAAATAGCATCTAATTAGGTGGTATCAACGTAAGCAAATCTACCAGTATATTCTCCTGTTTCACTATTCGATTCTCAGTAAGAATCTATGATCTTACTTACTAGTTTGCGGTTTCTAATGCGGCTGAACATGAGCTACCCGCATTACTTAACAACGACGTTTGTCAATCCAGCGCGTCAATATGTAAAACGACGTGTTATGCGATATGGCTGTGGCATTAATATTACGTAGGTCCATGTTTCTTGTTGGCTATAACGTAGAGGTCTTCAAGTCAAATGTGAATGGGCTACATCTAAGCAAGCGTGCTCCATCGTCGACCACAATGTCATCGCTCACCGCCAAGTGAGATAGTGGTCAAACGTGTGCCTATCATTACAAGGTGCCGGACAATTGAGGGCATGACTTGAGTCATTTGTCTAGTCGTTACTAACATGTTCACTTCCGCTAAGGTTAAAATAAAAAAAAGCATAAAATAAAAAAAACATTTTCAAGATAACTAATCGTGCGTTAGGTATTCAAAAGTTCTATGTCTTCCATTTCTTAGCATTTCTGTCAACTAATATTAAAACGAAGTAGGAGACCTTTTCAGTCTTTATCTCTAAGAAAAGTTTCTGATACGCTTTCAGAGTTTTTCCAAAGTGCCAGTTAGGTGTTCCCAAACTCTTGGGGTGGTAAAATTACCCATTTGAGTCACCGAAAATTTATTATTGCCTGTTGTTTTAAATTCATAGAATTTCAAGGTTTTTAGTAAGAATCTCATCTGCAATTTGTTAGTAGCAACCGAGACTCTGGCTTTGTGCTGGGTTAAACGCATTAAGCTCGTGTCATATTAAGTATACGGAATTTAAGCAATAATTGCCAAAATAATGTTGAGACTTTTGTCCTTGTCCCATGGGAAATACAATTGTGTTGTTGGGTCGAAGATTTCAAAGTTAGGTACTATTTTTTGCAGTTACACCATTCGTAACCAAGAATCATCATCATCATAATTCCAGCCGAAAGACGTCCACTGCTGGACATTGGCCTCCCCCAAGTGTCGGCGTAACAGCCGGTCCTGTACATCTCGCATCATTTGGATTATTTTTTTTATGTCGGAAATTTTCTAATGACTTCACGCTTTGGGTAGAGCGAGAAGGAGAGTTAGGCTTTTACCGACTAAAAGTCACAGTATTCCGGTACCTTTTATAAGGGCCACTGTAGCAATTTTGACCAATTCGCAGCCTTGGCAGGCCCTATCAGATTCCTGCGACCCACAATAAAGGCCTTCCGACTCTGCGTCTTACGATTACCAATTATAGTAATAAGTATTTTAAGCTTCGACGTTAATAAGAATCGCAATAAATTCCTTTTAAGTTTCCCATCCAATTCCGACCTCTTCAATATTAAGAAGTGTTTCTGCTGTTGCAACACTACTTAATATAAAATGCACCCACATAAACATCGAAACAAAACTCGACAGCACTTCATTACGAAATTTGTCCGAAGTCAACTTTAAAATTACTTTAGGGGCTGGCAAGTTTTTCTTTGACTTGTGCAAGTTGGCAACTAATCTGCATGCGTAATGCATGTAAATAAGATTGGACCTAGTGTATATCGTACAAGGAGCTTTAGCGGAAATTTTCGTTTGCAGCGATTCGATTTGCCTGAGTAACGAGGATATTATTAGTTGCCAGCAATGCCACGAGTTCCGAGTATGGAGTTTTTGATAGAGTTCCTAACTGAATGACGGCTTCTTTTGAGACGTTGGAAATTATTTTCTTGCGTTTAATATTAGTTGGGTCTAGCACGAACTAGTTTTACTGAAAAAGTTAATATACTTAGTTGTGTCTCGAGCACGAGGAAAATTCTCTTCGTCTTGAATTTAAATAAAAACGAAAGAAAAATAAAGAACACATGTTTATTTTGGTACATACAGATATAAGTAATGTAGAACTATGTAGAAACTTAAATGTAAAATAAAACGTCTTGAGTTTGACTTTGCATTTAATATCTGCGTATCTCTTAAGAATTTTGAATTTTCTTCATCTTCGTCGTTGAAATCTTCATCCTTATTTTCAAACGATTTAAAATCAAAATAAAAAAAATTTATTATCATCAATCATCCACAGCCTGACTTCATCCACTGCTGATCATACGCCCCTCTTTACATGTGTCAGTCTCCACATTTATGCGCCAATATTGGTGCATAAAAGTGCATATTTACTAACGGTAATATTGTAGTACAATCGCGTAATTTTCCCAACCTTATTAAGGCCGGCTTCCAGTCTAATCAAGTGCCATTACTTTAGTTGGAGCGTCTATTTGATGACAAAAAATCAATTTACTGTTAAAAAAAACTGGGCAAGTGTGAGTTGGACTCGCGCACTGAGGGTACCGTACCAACTTATCTATAAAATAAAAACAGTACAAGATCCGAATCGAATCGCAAAAAAAGTTTTTTTTTTGTGACGTAACCACAAATTTACAATTTTCGGATTTTTTTCTATACCTATGCTATGAGACCTTGCTTCATGCCAAATTTCAGGATTCTAGGACAACGGGAAGTACCTTATGAATTTTGATTCCCTTTAGAGTGTCGAAATATAAGTTTTTTATTTATTTATTTAAACTTCATGTACAGAGGTAGTACTCGTACATAGGTGAGCTGAATACCACAATATATTCTCTCTACCAGTCAACTATTGGGTTAAAAAAGACAACACTGTGATAGGTGAGCACAATAAATAAATAACACATATTTGAAATAGAATGTAGTATCTTTAAATTAAGAAACAACAACAACACAACATAAACGGCCGTATCTTTTTATTTCCTTAACTTACATACAAGCTTAATTTTTTCACAGCTTTACTGGACTTGAGTATATGGATTTATATATACATATATAATTTCAACTCGATACCTCCACGCGTTTCCAAAATAAAGGGTCTTGACAGACAGACAGACAAACAGACGGACAACAAAGCAATCTTTTAGGGTTCCGTTTTTTTCCTTTTGAGGTAAGGAACCCTAAAAAAAAACCTGAAGTTTCATAACTTGTACTGTTTATCCAATCAGAGCAAAACTTTAATACCTTAACCTCCTGATGTAATGAAAACGATCTCAATCGGGTCTGTATCTCGAAGCTAGTTAGCAGTAATGTTCGATAGCGCTCGGCCGGCGCCCAATCAAGCGGCTTTGTTTTATTTTGTGACCGCTTGACTCTGCGATGGCGATGCGCTGCTAGTGCAGTGAAGTCATAGATATAATGATATGAAGTACATATAACCAGGATAAACTTGATTGAGGATTTCGGTACTGGTCTTGGATTGGACTATATTGGTAACTGGGATGTCTGAAGAAAACTTTTCATGTATGTTTTTGGGCCGAAATGAAACATGATCTTGACCATGCACTTATATCTAGCTATGCCATTTCTCTCAAACTGGTTAATAAGAAAATTATTATAATAACCATAGACTTAATTTCTTGAGACTGCATTTCAACTTCTAAACTAAACTTCAAACAAAACCTTTGACATCATCATCATTTCAACCGAAAGACGTCCAATGCTGAACATAGGTCTCCACCAAATGTTGCCACAATGGTCGATCTTGTATGTCTCGCATCCATCGGATTCTCTTAACTCTCACCTGCCGAATTTTTTTTAATTACTTTTCCCGCTGCCCTAAAGTTATTCAGTTAACTACCTATTTTGATAAACGTACAAATAAGTAATGCCGAAGTTTATGAATGAGCTACTCCCAAAATTCATATCGTGTATTAAATCTAAATACTAATTTAAGAAAATATTTAAAGAACATTATTAGTTACTACGTGCGTAGCCGTATGTATTGTGTAACAAGCCTCATATTTTGTAAGCCAAATGGCCATGGCCAATAAAAATTATTCCGTGATTGTTTGATCTCGATTGTATTTACATTTATTGTTTAATGTTGTTTACTCTCTACAAAATCGTTGGTACATTTAAACAAAAAATATTTTTTTTAGGTTAAACGAAAACAACCACCGACAAACTATTTTACGGTATGGAATAATTTATGAATGTATTGGTTTTTTTTTTAGTTAGGAAATCATCCAATGACTTCTCTCACTCTTGGGTGGAGCGTGAGGGTGTGTCGGATTTTTACTGACTAAAACCCAGTCCTGTTCCTTCTATTTTCCAGGGCCCCCGGGTACACTTTTGCACAATCCATGATGAATGTAGTGGTGAAAGCAAATTAATGTAATGACAAATTAATTGGGTATAGTTACATAATCGTATAAAACGAAATAAATTTACAAATCTCAGTAATAAAGTAAGTAATTAAACGTCAAAGACATAATAAATATTTAAAAAAGAATAAAACCCGCAGCCTATAAAAAAACTAGGAAACGCTAAAAGAACGAAATAACGTTTTGAATTATGAATTAGATTGTAGTGCAGATATCTGCACTGACTTGACCTGACCTGAGACCTGATCACGTCAAAAAGAAACACGAAAGGTCTATTTTTGATTCCTTTTTTGCCATTAGCACCTCCAAATCCAATCCTTATCACTGAAACTAGAACACTATTTGCAGAGGAAATCGATGTTTGTACAACAACACACACTTCAGGCTTTGATACGGGCCTTCCATAATTTCCAATACCATTCGGATTGCTATAATCTGGAAATTCGTTGATTGTACTCATTTAGTGTTTTCCTCTCCTAGAGAGGAGGCCTGAGACCCAGAAGTAGGAACATTATAGGGCTAATTATGCTATGCTATGCTATGCTACACATTCAGTGATGTACAGTCACGAGCAATAAGATATAAGAGTACATATATTGTTTTATTATTACTGATAGTTTCGCGTTTGACCACTATCTCACCTGTCATAAACATTGTCACATTTTCTATCTATCTTAACAATCAAAAAATTAATTAATTTAGGATCAATTTTCGTACAGTTATATCTTGAATGGCAGAAGTTAAGATAGAAAAAAAAACAATGTTATCTTATTGCTCGTGACTGTACCCAACTAGTTGATTATGACATACAATTTAGATGCTTTAAGAGGTTTCTAGATTAATTGTTTGGTTTACCTTATTGACTACAAGCTAAAGGCTTCATAGAGCTTTATGTGGATTTCTGCGTTACAAACTGTGTGTATGGTCTTTGAACAAACATTCATAGCCAATGCAAATGTTTCCGGTACAAGCCAACAACGTTTGGAATATTAAGTTAGGAGCTAACCTAATCAGTATTTATTAGTAGGATTACAGCGAAAAGAGTTTTGAACTTTTATTCCGACCCCCTAGCCAAATTACAACCGTTTAGTTTCGATTCTCTTTTCGTTGATCGCCTCGAGTAGGCCACGCCTCCAATTCCTTTATTCTGACGTCATCTCAACGCTCAGTCACGTGGTCAGAACAAAGGAATAGGAGGCGTGGCTGACTCGAGGCGATCAACGAAAAGAGAATCGAAACGAAATGGTTGTAACTTGGCTAGGGGGGCAGGAATATTTATGAACTCAAGGTTGTCATTTTAAGCGATAAGACAGTCATTGTAATATCCAAAAGCAACTCTTAAAGTAGTAGTATATATTTTTCAACACATTCGAAAACTTATTCATAACCGTTTCCCTTTTAGGCTTGCACTGTCGGTTGCCAGTTTGCTGGGTCTGCTAGAAAATATATCTATGTATATAAGATCTATCGATTAACACAATCATGACCAAATGAACTGTAGTCAGCCTAAAAGCAGTTCAGTAGGTTTATAGTTTTAAAAGTTTGTATAATTTAGATTTCAGTGTATTTTATCCATTTACCGTCAACTTATCCCGAATTGTTATAACAAAGCACTCGTTCTAATGCTTGTATCTCAACTGGCAGTAATCCGCTGTAAGCTGTCCCAGCGCGTCACAGCGACACGGCTACGCTGATGTTGCTAAGCTCCAATATACAAGAGATTATACGCGTAATTAATGGTTGAGGCACTTAAATCATTCGAATTTTTGGTTTATTTTGGATATATTGTAAGAATCGGCCACCAGATTTCACACCACATTTAAAAGGTGTTTCAAAGGCCTCCGATACATTAGGGGAACAAATATCCCTCCACATGACGCGCAAAGCTCTGTCTACGTGATGCTGCAACGTTGCCCAGTGAGCCGTAACTTGCTCCTCAATACTTTCCGATACATTTTTGAGACGCAGGACATGTCATTGTTGTTGGACAATTTGATAGCGTTGCGTGTTATGTTGGAGGACATTTTGTTCCCTAATATATCTGAGGAGCCTTAAATATGTGAAAGTAGCGCGTAAGTTGACAAGTTTTTAGAACTTTCTCGCAATGTAAAACGCATGATGTTGACCGAATACAGCCAAGAAGTATCCCAATGACATCATTATTTATAGATACGCTGCAATAAAACGCTTTAGGTATTTTGAAATATCAAGTCGCATTTCCTGTAGGAAAATTAAGCAAAATGAGCACACTGAAAAAAAGTTATTACAAAAGTAATAATTTCCATTTCATAATGTAACTTTACCTTTGAAAGCGCTCTCAATAATCAACTTCGGTAAAAATCTACATTTCCAGCCATATTGGATTTCAGTCTAACCTCTTTTGAATATTAGTTTTACCTCGATACTGTTGGAAATTCTATTCATTCCGAATTGTAAATTTAATTGAATAGGGTAGGTAATATGAATACGGTTCACGTGGGCATATTTTTTAAATTTAATTAATTAATTCATGTGTCGAGCGCGTTTTGAATACTAAATTGAATCACAATTTTGAAATATAAGACTCTTCGCCTACGACGTCTATTTGCAGTGATGCTGTCACATGTTTCATATACATGCAACAGCATCGCATCAACTAACGCGCGTAAGTCGTATTTGCAACTCTCTACAGAAGTGATGCCAACGCGCTACTAACGCGCTACAGCATCGCGACTATAGCAATGCAAACGCGCAACCGTGTCGGACAACATGGGGGAGAGAACGAAGGGAGGGTGGCGCGTGAGTGGAGAACCGAGCATTAAAATACAACGTGACGAATGTTGCCTCACGTAGTCCATCTTGTAACTGAATCGCGTTTGCATCGCAACAGAAGCGCGACAGTATCGCGTTTGTATCGCGACTGAGAATCGTGGTGTGGGCGAGAGCAAACTGCTAGCGACCGCGTCGCGATTGTGTTGATGCGAACGCGCGACAGCATCGCTACATAAAGTCGTCGTGGGCGACGGGCCTTAGTGTAGTGTATTTTAGCATATTAGTGTAGGTATGTAGTTTACTAATTTGAGTATATATTGTATTTTATCATCGATATATATGTACTTTATCTATGGTTTATTAGTATACAAGTATTAGTATACAAGTATTAGTATACAAGAATAGATTTGTATTTGCCATATCTCTTACTTTTATTGCATTTACCACTATTTTCTCTGCATCACCCTGGTAGAAAATGCTATACTTTTGTATGTATAAAGCATTTAATAAATAAGTAAACATTAAAATTGTTAAAATTTGAACATTCAACGTATTTTGAAAAGAAAAAAAACAGGTAAATTCGAGTCGGACTCGTGCACTAAGGTTTCCGTACAACTTTACCTACTATAACACATTACGAAGATTTTTCGTAATCGCAGAAAAAGTTTTTTTTTGGATGTAACTTCAAATTTAAAAATCAGAAAACTGTTCTGATTTTTCCTATACTTGTGCTTATAAGACTTTGCTTCATACCAAATTTCAGGATTCTAGGTCAACGTGAAGTACTCTATGAATTTTGATTCCCTTGAGAGTGTCGAAATATACGTTTTTTGCGACATAATCAACGAGTCGACAAATAAAAATGTCGTCGAATCGAGAAATTAAAACAAAGGTTTTAATTTCTACTCGATACCTCCACGCGTTTCCGAGATAAAAGGTTTTGACAGACAGACGGACAACAAAGTGATCCTGTAAGGGTTCCGTTTTTTTTTCTTTTCTGTACGGTACCCTAAAAAATACATTTTCCCTAACATTTTCTGTTTTACAACGACAGAACATTTCTAAGGATTTCATTTGTTTGTCTGTACAATCAAGTTGTGTATTGGGGAGTTCTGTTTACGTAATCTGATGAGGATTTATTGGTTTTAGGGAAGTTTTCAAGATTTTTGTTTGTTCGTCTCGAGTTCTCTCGTCACGCAGTGAGCAAGTGTCACTGCTCATTCGTTCTACGTGTCGGGAGAGGTATTTGTGTTTTGAAAAAGAAAACTCTCTAACTGATTCTTCCTTAGATGTTTTATTAAACCTAAGATTTTTGTGTATCTCTGTATGGTACTGCATTTACAATGAGGGTAATTGGAAGCGACATAAGTATTTTTTAAAATTTTTAGAAGCAGGTTGTTCTGGTTTTTTTGAGCTTTTTTTAGCTATGGTAACTTCTTCAAACAATCCGCAGCCCTGGCAGGAGGCGGCGGCTCTAACTGGCCTCATCAATTTTGCTGACATTTCTTTGAGGCACACGTGGAACACAACGCGCCTTTTTTGAACTGGGATCGGTCCATACCAGACGGCTGGACGGCAAGCTACCCGTTGCTTGCCGTCCGCAAACCCACACCTACGGTGGCCAGTAGTTGTCCTGCGACTCGCGGCGTAGGCGTAGGTATTTCTGGTTAGGTTTTCAGGACTGAATTTATAACACCTTTAACATAAACCAGACAGTTTGTATACACCACTAATTTTCGCTCGTTCCACTACGATCCCCTAAATCATCCCGCCAGTGGACTACACAGCACTCGATGTTCCACTACGATCCCTATGCTGGGTATTCTCTAAGAACTAATAAGTACTATTCCTTTATAGTCTCTTCTACTTAATTAAAAAAGCCACCTACAAAATAAGAATATGTGACACATATAATTAAAAATCTGTCTACAGACGGGATAACATTTACGTAAATTAAGAAGCTCCTTTTTCACTCGCCTATCGTCAACATCGAGCGTGGTTTCAAAGCTTGTAACTTTATCCAACGCAACCCATTGCGATGTTTGATGAAGAGGCAACGCGAAAAAAGAAAGATAATGCCTGAACACTCTGTAAGCATTCGGTAATTTTGACATTTACTCGAATATTTCACAAAACTTGTTCTAGGAAATACGTGATTTTTTTTTAAACCCTTATAAGTCTTTGACAAAAATTGTTGTCATTCAGAATCTTGACTAAATTTGCAAGGCTTCTATTGTTATATTTTTTTGACTTTTCAATTTTTTGAGTATATTATGAAATGTCAAAGTTCAAGCAAAATAGCAGACTTTCAGAGATCTTTACTGGATTAGTTTTCCACAAATTTACAAATTGATTTCAATAAAAGCCTAGATAATATCAACAAGATACTGTGTTTCCAAAATATCTAATGAAAAATGTGTAATAACGTCATAATCGGGTAAGGGCACTTGTATGAAAAATAGTGCAAGTGTATGTCGAATTGCATGACCTGAACTTTGATCGTAGTGGAACGTGGTCCCTCGAGGGACTGATTTAGGGAAGCGTTAATTTTTAATTCGTACAAATACAGGGCTTATTAGAAAAGGTCTTGTTATTATTTATGTAAAGTTACCATAAATAATACTCATAAATGACAAAGTTTTTGAATAACAATGCCTTTGTTAAAATGTCATTCAATTTATGGAATTATTGTACAGGCTATTAATGAATGAATTGCGAAAAATAAAAATGATTATGAATTAATTAATGGCGATCACAATGTAAAAACACTGCGCATAATATTTTTAAGTAACAATTATTATGAATGATTGATTCAATTATGAATTTACCAATTATAATAAATTATAGTGGACAATTTTGGGATTTCGTTTTTTACAGACAGAGCCCATCTTTTTGTACTAATTAAAAAATAGTGGTGTATATAGGTGTATATTATATGTGTATTTGTTTGTTTGTTGCTTTCTTCACACTCAAATGGCTGAACTGATTTCAATGTTTAGCATACTGGTTGACCATTACCTGGTATATGAAATGTTGTCCTAGGAGTGTGTTCGCTTAGAATATTTTTATGCTTTTACGCAAGCGAAGTCGTTGGCAGAAGCTAATTTAACATAAACATCACAATTCACATTTAATATTTTCAAGCAAAATTCAAAGTATAATTCGTCAAAAAAATATAAAATTCTAAATCCCTTTCAGACGGCGTCCACTAGTCCCGTGGCACGTGTAACAAGTTTATCCTCCGTTTTATGGAGAGCGTTAAAATATCAGTCGACCCACAGGAAGGTTTTACCTGTATTTGTGTTAATCCCCGTCACTGGAGCTTGTCAATTGATACACAAAACCCTGATTTGTTTTTGACGCTTCATAAAAACGCTAGCAGATTTTATTTTTATTAATTTTCATGGCTGTTCGGGTTTCTTTTTTGGTTACGATTTGCATCATCTCTTCGATCGTAATATTTAAAAAATCGTTTTGCTTTTTACCGCTTTTCCCATAAACAAGTTTTATTTATTTGGCTCAACAACTATTGAATATACGTGTACAAAGATATGACATACACAAAATAAACACATAGATTAGCATAATTTTTCTGACTGACTGACTTCTTGATAATTTAACTAACTGAAAGAACGTAAGTGCGGCTTTAGTTAGTAAAAATCTGACACGTCCTCCCACTACACCCTAGTGCGGGCGACGTGACATGATTTTACACTTTTAGTAAAAAGCCCACAGTCAACCATACAAGTATTTGTTTCGTGCAGGAATCAAACCCGCAATACGGAGCGCAACAGCCAATCGTTCGTGCACTAGCTTCTGACGTTTTATAAGTGCCCATGTAGGCCTATGTGAAATAAAAAATTTTTGACTTTGACTTTGACTTTGACTTCGACCACTGCGCCAACGGTGCCTTTAATTTTTGACTGTACTTTCGAAAATTTCCAGTAAGATTAATGTTTTTCTTTACTTGCTTCATAGTTCAAGACCATCTTCTTGACCCTCTTCCAGCCCGCTGTACTCAATTTAGATAATTCTTCCTATAACAATACTCCGTATGAACATTGAACTTTCCTGAACGTAATGATTTTAAATATTCTCATTGTTATAAATTCCAAATGGTTTCTTTTGTTCGGGAAATACAATTACCTTTGCGAGTACAGAGGCTTTTATAATAGGGAAAAGATATCTTGGAACTCAGTTTTTTTGGGCTTCGCAAGCGGGCTTTATTTATTGAGGTTATTTTATTAATTAATTTTATTTTTTGAGGCTACTAGAAGCCCTATTAATAAGGTGCTTTCTTAGAATATGCTGTTACTACTATATTTTTTTTGGGCAATCTGAATAGTAATGATACTGTATTTTGGCTCATGTTTGTTTGTTTCTCTTTTTTTTGCCCTAGCAACTATTCCTGTATTGTGGGTGTGGTCACTAACATGTAAACTTGACGTAGCACAAACACGGAATCGAACTCGCGATACGTAGTGTCGCAGCCAGTTGCTCAACCATTGCGCCTACCGTGGCGCCCACACCGCCACCATCTTTTATTTCATTTCATTAAGGGCTATATTTCACCGGGACACCATGGCGGCGCGACCAGTCGCCGCTACCAACAAAATGTATACAGCTCTATAGAGAGTTACTCACCTGCCCCCCTAGCCAAGTTACAACCGTTTCGTTTCGATTCTGTTTTCGTCGATCGACTCGAGTAGGCCACGCCTCCAATTCCTTTATTCTGACGTCATCTCAACGCTCAGACATGTGGTCAGAACAAAGGAATATGAGGCGTGGCCAACTCGAGGCGATCAACGAAAAGAGAATCGAAACGAAACGGTTGTAACTTGGCTAGGGAGGCTGGTGTCCGTTTGGTTGCGCAACGGTGAAATATAGCCCTTAATCATAACCATAAACATTGTATTGAACATTACATATAAAACAACATTAAAATAGAATTGTCACATGTATGCTGAAACAATCTAAAGAATTGAAATAAAAATAAAATACCGTTCCTAAAATATTGAGTATTATGATTAAAAATATGTCTACCATTCAACTGCTTGGTATCCAGAGCAATGCTTAGCCACATCAAAATTTGGTGTCACCCTGTGTTTAAACTCCTTTTTTCTTATGCTTTCTCTTACTTTACGTTCCTATTGTGATTGACCTTTATTCCATTACTTGGAGTTAGCTTTCCTCATCACATTTCACCATACGTGTTTGCGCTGTTTTATTTAGCTCATAATTATTGGTAATTCCATTTCAGTTGGCATTGCCAAAAAATATCTGTCATAAAAAGGCATTTCACCTCTAATTGACAATTCCTCTCGTCGAATTCCCGTGTACGTTCCTTTTATTCTCGTACTTCATGAATACTTGATGCGTTCATACACAGATGGACAAAGCTCTTACCCAGTGCCTGAACGGACGTGGGATTAGGGCATGACGGCTGTCACCCCTGACAAGTTCGCGCCACGCTAAATTATGTGAGAGTGTTTTTTGTCTACAAAGTGGTTTACGACGAAAATAACGCCGTACTGCAAATGAAAAATAAGTTTATAGCTGATTGTGTATATGATTCTAAAGTAAAAAAAAGAAAACTAAGTGGTTACTAAGTGGTTTTCTTTATCGAATGTCAAAGTAATGATTGTGATATATTGAACAAAGAGAAACAAAATAAATAAACCACTGACACTTCATTGGAAGAAATGGCATAGAATGGTAATCTCGTACATATTGACAAATGAATATCTGGCGAATGCGGTAGTCTGCTAAAATTTTGAGAGTTCCTTTGATCAGTGACCTAACATTAGAACGTCATTGCTTTTAATAAGCTCGATTTTGTCATTGTACCTCAACTCGAAATGATCGATCATTATAAATTAGCAGATTACGAACTTTTAGCAAAATGACAACGGGAACGTGTTGGAATTACGAATTTATAAAAATAGCAGATTTGGGCCCCAGGTGGTTGGCTCACTTATACGTCTTGCTGATGATGGTGCTGTGTTGGATCATTCAGTTCCCTTCAAAATGGTTGAGCTGAATTGTACTAGTGTATGAATCATTCGTGGACGGACACTCTTAATTGGCAGTCCCAAATGACGTTATCTCTGAACTTTCACGGTTCATATATTTTGTTTTTAGAATTACTTTTATCGTACACGACTTGTTAAATCGTTTTCCTAAATAAGTATAATTTCAACATTATCTATGTCACCATGATTGTTTAACCATTCCTTGATTTAAAAGAGTGTTTGTAGAGTTTCTTGCATGTTCGTCTCCATAAAGATTTACACTTTGGAATGTCAAAAAAACTTCATCTTTTTTGACTGACTGACCTTGGTAATTCAAAAGTGCCTGTAAATTAAATTGAAATTAATTCTTTGAGTTCCGATTTTTGTTTAATCTTGTTTGTATTTGTCGACGATTTTGGAATGTATCTCCTCGCACTGTGAATCTCGTGGCATATTCCTAGATTTGCCAAACTTTAAGCGGAAAATCTTCCAGGTTTCAATTTAATTTCATGTCAGAATTTCATTCAACTATGTGCTAATTAGTTTTTATAAGTTTCCAGAAGTCAGAGTTCTTATTAAAATGTCTTGCGATTGCAGCGACTTTTGAAATGAGATAAAATCTTTACTGAATAATCCCGTATTTACGCTGAGCTCACAACTTTTATCATCCGAGTTAGATTCTTTGTTACATGATTTAATTAAGCTCAGTACATTTGAAACCATGAAATCCTTTACTCCATCCATTGTTTTTTCAATCTTTCGTTTATTCGGCTTAACATAAATCCAATACAAACAAATCAGATAGAATTCAACTGTTCCTAATATAAGCAGGCAACGCAATTCGGACAGGCGCCTGCCCGGACATGTCCGGATTGCCCGGCCGTGTCCGAGACTACAGCTACAGAGTGGAATTAAAAATTCCTCGGACCTATACATTTTAATCCTGGGTTTGAAAACAACGGAGCGTTATGTGTCGGATGTTTTTCTGACGGAGGCTTTTGTTCTGTTCCTCTTGAGGAGAAAAAAAGTCCCTATCGATTATTTTAGAGCTTTGAACAGGACTGTCACAGGTTAGTGACGGTGTTATTTTCAAGTAAATAGTAAGGCAGCTTTACAAAGAAAAATAATTAAATATTTAAGGGAATTTCTCACTGTCCCTGAAACTACAAGTAAGTCTCCAGACGGTAAAATTTTGATAGGAGCTGTTCTAATTAATTGGCCAGAATAAAACTGCATTTTTTTGTTAACGTCATGTTGCAAGAAAATTCTTTTTATACGAAACTACATCGTAAATCATGAAGGTAAAAATTATCATTTTCGTAGAGTTTCAACCACAAACTGTAGCGAGCAACTGAAAGTTTAGGTATTTACCTTTTTACATAAAAATACTTTGTAAGTATTCTCAGTTAGTTACATAAGTTCTGTTTGATGTTGGTAAAAAGGTATGCTTATGGGCGTTTTCCCTAATACTTTGTTTGCTCAAATATTACTGGTTAGGCGTTAAATATTCTTCACACTTTACTAATCAAATTGATTGTAATTGTATTTTTTTATTGAATTATTTACGTTTGCAGTGTGAAGTGAAATGACCCAGACACCACGGGGTTATTTTTTGGAAAAAAAATCCTAAATTATGAACTTATCAAAATTTTTTTGTTGACTAATTATAATAATAGTAATATACACTATAAAAAAAGTATAATAAACACAGTTATATTATTAAAACTAAACAAAACGGTCTAAAATATGGCCTCGAAAAACTGTCTCTAAATTAGTTCATAATATTGTCTGAGAAATGTACGTATATTAATGTTTTTTCTTATAAAACGTATCTTTTTCAGCGTCCGCAGAAATTTAATTTAAATGTTAGTTTAAAAAATAAAACACAAAAGAAATATCACAGGCCTATATTTATTTTTAGGGTTCCGTACCAGAAAATAAAAAAAAACCGGAATCCTTATAGGATCACTTGGTTGTCCGTCCGTCTGTGCGTCTGTCTGTCAAGACCCTTTATCTCGGGAACTCGTAGACGTATCGAGCTGAAATTAAAACCATATACTTAAGTCTGCAGTCCCTTGAAGCTGTGAAAAAGAAAACTTTTAAGTTAACGGAAAAAAAGATACGGCTGTTTATGTCGCAAAAAACGTATATTTCGAGACTCTTAAGGGAATAAAAATTCATAAGGTACTTCCAGTTTACCTAGAATTCTGAAATTTGGCATGAAGCAATGTCTCATAGCACAAGTATAGGAAAAAAACTGAAAACTGTAAATTTGTAGTTACGACACAAAAAATGACTTCTTATGCGATTCGGAAAAATCTTCGTAACTCAATTCAGCAACTGAACTGTTTTGTTTGTACGGAACCCTTGGTGTGCGAATGCGACTCGCACTTGCCCGGTTTTTTATAGTTAGGTATAACTCAGGAGGTTTTAATATAATAAATTAGTTTAGTAGAACAAAAGGCACTTCTCTTGAAATAATTTCTGCTATTAAAATAAGATGCTGAAAAATTACGACTCGTCAGGAATTATCTTAATTTACAGTTTCTTTTATTTTCTTGTCGGTTTGAGCTCTAAGACAAAATTGTAACTACAAAAATATTTTTTTTACTTAATAACTGTATTAAGAAAACAATTTTTTTAAGTTAAAATTTTGTTAGACTGCCGACTGCCTCATAGGCGTCGTAGTTAATAACGCTTCTGAGGAGCTTGAGATCATGGGTTGAATTCCTAGAATGGTCAGTGTTTTTGGGTGTTCCATTTAAAATTTCTTAGTAGCAGCCTGAAATCTATTTAGTAGTTTGGTTTATATCAATAGGCTCGTTCACTCTATATTGCTCGCTTAACCATGAAGAGTCATCATCATCATCATCTTCCTGCCCTTGTCCCGTTTTATTTGGGATCGGCGCAACACGTTTTTTCTTCCATTCTGTCCTGTCACTCGTCACGCTATCACTAACTCCCTTTTCTTTGATATCACTTCTCACACAATCCATCCATCTTTTCTTTGGTCTCCCTCTCCCTCTCCATCCATCCATATATAAACACACACATGTAAACTCCTATAGTAACATGCGTTTCATCCCTCCTTTCCCATGACCATACCAAGACAAACGATTCCCTTTCAACTATTCAGTCATGAAGAGTAATAACTTAAAAAAAAACCGGGCAAATGCGAGTCAGTCTCGCGCACTGAGGGTTCTGTACAAACTTACCTATGAAAACAGTTCAATTTCCGAATTGAGTTACGAAGATTTTTTCTGAATCGCAAAAAAGTTATTTTTTGTGACGTAACTACAAATTTACAGTTTTCAGTTTTTTCCTATGCTATAAGAACTTGATTCATGCCAAATTTTTGGATTCAAGGTCAACGGGAAGTACCCTATGAATTTTGGTTCCCTTGAGAGTGTCGAAATACACGTTTTTGCGACATAAACGGCCGTATCTTTTTTTTGGTTAACTTAGAAGTTTGATTTTTTTATAGCTTTAAGGAACCGCAGACTTGAGTATATAGATACACCTCGTAGAGAGAGAGATACGTAGGTACACTAAAGAAGCGAAAGTGCATAGGAGGTACAGAAATAAAATCGTGTGAGGCGAGAAATGACGCCATCTAGCGTAAAACCAGATTGAAATGTTGCTATTGATAACATTACATTATACTAGTAATAGATGGCGTCGCTGTGCTTAATTAATGCTTATTTTTGTAGTACTTTCTTTTTGTTTCTTTAAATATTGAAATAATTTATAATTTATTTTAAAGAGATGAAGATATTAAAATTGAATATCAATTTATAAATATTTGATTATCTATGTGTTAGTTTTCAAACTTGTGAGGGTAGGTTGAATAAGGATTTATAAATAATAACTAGTAGGTAGTATGGAGTATAAATGATACTTAGACCAAAAAATTATGACTAAGCTCAATTGGTTGTTTGCCAAGTTAATTTCGATTATCTCGTCCCAGCGCCTTTCGTTATTTTTTTTTTAACCAGGTGTATTGTCTACTTATTTTACCAAAATGAGTAAATATGCATTGTTATATAGATTTAGTAAAAAGAGCTCCAATAATTGCTAAGCATAATCAAGGTAAAAACTTGTCAGAAGACGCCAGAGAGACCAGTGTAAATGTAAGTAGTTTTTTTAACTCTTTTATTTAACAAAAAACTCCTATATAATAATCATTATTGGGTATTATATATTTATGTTTTATTGTTGCAGAGAAAACAAGTTGTTCTATGGATATGACGATTTGAAGAAGAGGGTTCTTTAAAACACCATCAAAAAGCTGGCAGACTAAAACTAATAAACATATTGCAGTGTCAAACCATGATAAGGGAGTATACGAAGAAAACGGACATCTGTCGACGAACCACTATGCTAGTTTATTTGACACAAGCGTTGGCACTGTCCGTCGGAGGCTTGCTTACAGAAAACCATAAAAGGGCAAGATTGCAGTTTGCTTTGGATCACATAAACTTTGATTAGAGTAATATCATGTTTACTCATGAAAAAACTTTTAAGTCCAGTGAACACGGACGGTTTTGTTTGTGGCTACAAGATAATAAATAATTATAATACTGATTTAATATTATTCACTCAGTACTTATTCTCTGTATTAACTGGAGACCTTGTTATGTGTGTTTAACTTAATATCCGTAATTAATACATTAAAAAAGTTATGAACACTTGATATGTTGTTGTGCAATTTTATAGTTTTTAGCCTACATTTAATCTTTTTGATCTTTGTGATAAAATTATCTGGTCTTTTGTTTGTTTTTGTTAAGGTTACATAAGCTTCAATTCTCTTTCCAATATTGGAAACGAATACTTAAGCTACGGCCTCAATAAGAAATTATATATAATATTATAATCTTATTCGGTGATTCATAAACGGTGATTGTTAAATTTGAATAAGAAATTGTAAGAAATAAACATATTATTTTTTTAATAGTGCTTTTTTGTTTGATGAGCCTGTTTACCAGCATTTTTTTCGTCTTGCTGAGTAACTACCCACTTGAATATTATATTACAAATAAATATCCACTTGTTAACTTTGATATAATATTCCTACCGATTTCTTTAGTTTGTCATTCATAACTTACAAAAAGTGTGAGTACTACGTGAGATTTGAACTCACGGCTCATTGATTTACGCATCTATCTGCACATGCTAAACCACTAGGTCAACATGACTCTAGTTTGTATGATGAAATTATGAACTACAATCAGTTGTTGACGACAATGATGACGCAAGTGTCTGTTATTTGTTGAACTAAAAGTCAAGTTTATACTTTGTGAGATTGCCTTTGGTCGCTACTTAGCTGTGAAGAAACCAACGCCATCTAGTTTAATTTTGTAAAACTTGAACTTTAACGTGCAAGGGAAAATAGGCGTTAAGGTATCCAAGCACTTCTAAAGGTTCACTGTACACTTCGGTATAACCCTTACTTGTTTACAGGTGTAATATTTTCTTATATTTTCATCAATCAAAAGAACCGACATTAACTCTACCTTTTAAAACAGAACCTAAACGGTTACTAAAAAAATTACCCAACAAACGAGGCAGTAAAAAATTCATTTACAAAAACCGATGTAACCAACAACGTTTGGAACAAGCCGTGTGGCTACCTCGGCTAAATAGCACGCGTTATAAATACGCAGGTTTCCTATAAAATGGATTCCTTCATTAAAACACCGCAAAGCCAGCCCGCTTACGAACCCAACGTAGTCTGCCAGAAATACGGGATCTAGATAGTATGGACTGAGGTTATCTTGTGGAATCTTGATAAGGGACGACTTTCACAAGCATACAGCGTACGCACTAGACAGGTACGTGCAGGGGCGCTGACTCCGTGGGTGCTCGGGGGCTCAAGCACCCATGAGAAATAAACAGTAGGTGCCGAGCACCCCTGAAAATAGACATCAATAAACAGATCGGTAATCGCCTTGATAGACGGATGGGTGTTTTTTACTACCCTACGATCCGTTTACCATAGCGCTGGTTGAGTTACGTCTCAACCAGCCCGGGTCGCGGGTTCGATTCCCGCACCAACACAAATATTTGTTTTTCCTTCGTTGTTCCGCAGTATGTAAGTAGGACATTTATTTATTTGTCGGTCGATCACTGTGCATTTTCTCTTCTCACACTTCGCCACTTTTCCGAGTCATCATATGAGCATGAGCACCCATGAGGTTTTCTAAAAGCCGGCGCCCCTGGGTACGTGCCTTTTTTAGCTTACAATTTTATTTTCAGGTGTCGCATGTCTCTAAAAAGTTTTCTAGGGCATGTACCGTCCTTTGATGTCAATCTGGAGCTCTTTCACCGGACATGCGTCGCCTCCTGTCCTACCCACGCACACTAATATCGCCTCTTTTTAGGAAGAAAAAATAAATTGCCGGTTACAATAAAGCAGCAGCAATTTGTGGTTTATACAGGAATGGGTTTTTCCGATTTCCCAATTTCCGGCCGTAGGCGCAGCCTTGCGGACGGCGAGCAATGGGTATCTCGCCGTCCGACTGTCCGGTAACCGTCCGGACCGAGCCCAAGTCGTCGATGGCGCGTACACGCGCGCCTCAAGGAGATGTCAGTAAACCGTAGTGGCCCAGCAGGGTCGAAGCCTACTGGGCCATGGTTTTTAGTTTTCCCCAATATGGCGGAGAAGCTAATATCTTCTATTTCTAAGTCGCCAATTTGTGGCATTGTCACTAAATTTACTATTGCGCTTGTAGAAATTTTCCACGAAATAAATAAACGACAAGTGGGTGGAACCACCCACCATCCACTTCAAAGAACCTAATTTTGTAATCTGATGTTTACAAAATTAAGTTATTCTATTCAAAACTAATTTTAGTGCATCACGGTCACAAAGGACGCACTCGACTATTATAATTATGAAACCTACAAAACTTTTAGCAACCGATTTCTGTAAAGAATAGAATAAAATAGAATAGAATAGAAATACTTTTATATATAAAAATATTGCACGTAGCGGAGATGAGAATATGGAGATGGATGTGGGGTGTGACGAGAGTGGATAAAGTGAGAAATGAGTATAGTTTGAAAGTGGCACCAGTGACTGAAAAGTTAAAGGGGAATCGTTTGTCTTGGTATGGTCATGTAAAGAGGAGAGATGAAACTCATGTAACTAAAAGAGTTATGAGCATACATGTGGATGGATGGAGAGGGAGAGGGAAGCCAAAGAAAAGATTGTGTGAAGAGTGATATGAAAGAAAAGGAAGTTAGTTATAGCATGATGCGTAGTGACAGGGCAGAATAGAAGAAAAAGACATGTTGCGCCGACCCCAAAGGAACAAGACACAAGGTCGAGAAGACTATGATGATGATAACAAGCACAACAGCAGCAGTTTTTAACAGCTGTGAGTAAAGTAAAGTAAAACAGTCCGACTTACGAATTGTAGGTCGTGGGTTCAAACCCAGATAGGCAAGTTTGAACACCCATACTTTGCGCAATTTACCTCATCACCACTGATCTCAAAACGGCGAAGGAAAACATCTTGAGGAAAACGGTATCCTAGAACTAAAGTTTGAAAATATTTGTGACATCCACCAATCCGGCCCGCGTGGTGAATTACGGTCCATTCCCTCTCCTAGAGAGGAGGCCTCAGTCCCAGCAGTGGAGAAATTGTAAGGCTGATTATGTTATGCTATTAACTTACGCCTTTTTTCATGGGGGTAAGTAGAAATTACAAAACACCACCTACTACAGAGTAGATGGTGTTCTGTAACTTCAGATTTCTGATTGCAGATCAACTAAGTAAGGTACTGACCTCACTTAGTCGATCTGCTTCGTTTACGAGTAAATATCTGGTTCTACATACAGGCTGGTTGTTAGTACTTCGCACCTGACGTTTTTGATTGACCGAAATCCTGTATCTCTAATTTTACAAGTGCCTGTTTGAATGTTTGTGAATACATCACGCTTCTGATAGTCTATTAACAGTTTGCACGTGTTATTGGCAAAATTGTGGTGTCTTTTCCGCAAATGCCATAATGAAGAGTTGAAGTTACATCACGCTTCCTCGACACTGGAAGACATTTTCTTTTTCGACTTCAATACCGGCAAAGCGGCTGTCACAAGCAAATATATAATCCTTACAAATTAGAAAACAAAGTCCTTCACCGATGTCTGTCTATATTAATGCAATAAACTCAAAAAGTACTAAATGGATTTACATGCAGTTTTCACTAATAGAGAGAGTGATTCAAGAGGAAGGTGCATATTATACCGGAGCAAAGCCGAGAGCAGTGGTGGCCAAGTGGTAACAGCCCCGACTTACGAGTTGTAGGTCGCGGGTTCAAACCCAGTCAGGCGCATTACTTTGTGTAATTTATTTCATCACCACTGCTCTCAAAACGGTGAAGGAAAACATCGTGAGGAAACCGGCATGTCCTAGAACCAAAAATTCGAAGACATGTGGCATCCACCAACCCGCACTGGGCCCACGTGGTGGATTACGGCCCATCCCCTCTAACAGAGAGGAGGCCTGAGTCCCAACTGAGGCAACATTATAAGGCCGACTATGCTATGCTATGCTATGCTAAAGCCGAGAATTCCGAAGATTTGTAACACCCGTGTGAAGTTGGAGCTGGCCGATAGGTTTTATAATATATTTTTTTTTAAAACACATTATTCTCCTTAGTTTTACCCAGGTTACTTGGGGTAGGTTTCCAGACTAACCGGATGCGGCTGAATAGCTGTATTTACTCAGTCATCTCTATGCTTACACTTACTCTTAAATTCCTGCATCCACACACGCTTGCACAAACAACTCCCCCACTCACTCACACAAAAACTCCTACACATACATTCACACTCATTCACACTCACCCTTACATACTCATACTTAATCTTAGAAACTAATGTTATAACTTTTTTTTTCCCATCTGAAGACAAATCGACACCGTCCACTCATAAACATACCTCTTAGAATGTTATTGCGAAACACTGTCCCTTAAGACACAGGATAACCTAGTTTAAGGGACAGAGTTTAAATTATTGTGTACAGATTTCTGCAACATCTAAATGTTTTATGTATTCATTTTTCTTTTCCTATACCATGTAAGCATAAACTGTTAACATAAGGTACTCGTATAATTATCTGTAACTTTAGGGAAATAAAGATATATTTATTATTATTATTAATCGGAGTTGAGGCCTATCAGACCTCCACAATACAGTGGAAATTAAGCAACACGTTACTCTTTGGATAGACTAATGGTCAGACTTTCTGGCGTTTGTTACCTGTAGCGAGTGTCAAAGATCTACGAATGATAACCGAGACCACGGCTTTAAGTGCCTTCCAAGGCAAGCGGAGTGAGCAATGTCCTAGATAAACTTAGAAAAGTAAAGTTTCGAACCCGCAAGCTTGTGCATGAGACGGTGCCTTGACCACTGGCCATCACAATAACCTTTTGAAAACACATACCCCTCATAATAAAATCTTCCCATTAGCGACACAAGACCGCTAATCAAATCATTCCATCGCAAAGCTATTAGTAAAGCTCATCACTCATGACATCAGCCTGCGAATCCAATTTCAGCCGGCCCGGTCTTGTAACATTGATCTAAGTGAGTCCAGCGTGCATTAACGGGCTCCGTAGAATGGGAAATCAAATCAAATGGAGTGCCTCAAGGCAAATGCACTGGACTTGCGGACTGCGGTTTGATCCTGCTGATAAAATGTGGAGTAGAGGAATTAAATACGAGGAAGGGATGATGTCGGCTAAAACTTACTAAGGAAATATAGACCTAAGTAAATTGCACAATCAGGAGCGATATTCAGCCGTCGAGAAATGGGTAGCTCGCTGTCTGCTCTTATAAGGAGCGAGCCCGAGTCGTCGATGGCGCGTAATGTTCCAACCGCACCTCAAAGAGGTGTCAGTAAAACTTTGGGGGCCCAGCAGGGCCGCTGCCTACTAGGCCATGAGAAAACTTCTAAAGAGAAAATTTGTGCCTTAGGATGCAAAGGCCAACTGAAGGAATATGGGTGTGGTTTTAGTCAGTTTAACACACCTTCGTGCTCCACCAGAGAGTGAGAGAAGTCATTAGATGATTTCACACTTTTATAAAAAACCCAAACCGAGTAGACCAAACAAATCTTTGTTTCGTGCAGGAATCAAACGCAAACGCAGCGCAACAGCCAATCGTTCGTCCACTGTGCCAACGGTGCTTTCAATTTTTGACTGTACTTTTGAAAATTTCCAATAACAAAATTATTTTTCTTTACTTGCTTCATAGTTCAAGACCACCTTCTTAACCCTTTTCCAAGTTTCCTTTTCAAAGTCCATTTTCGAACTTGGTTAAAAATTGCTTTTTACTCATGCTTTTTTCTAGAAAAATCAACATAACCATTTTTTAAATCAGTTATTAATTCCAACGCTCCCGGACCCGTACCTAACAGTTTTTGTAGCACATGTGTTCCCATGTTTTTAACAGGTGCTACGAGGAAAAGGTGTTATAATCCTAATGTTGGGAAAACCTCGCATACTTTTCCTCATGTTATATGGAGATAAGTTGGGTAAGACCTTCATATTTTTTCCCTCATTTTTTGGGTAACAAGAACATTACCTACTCATACATATGTATCTACATTAATATGCTTCTAACATATATTAAAGCTAGCAGAAAATATTATACGGTACTGTACAATATTTGATCTTTCGTAAAACAATAATAATCGAAATATGAACTTGAACGTAAACAACGATATAACTAATAGGGTCGATGATATAGTTTTAGCTAAATGCTATAATATATAATAATGTTGATACACTTAGTTACGAATGTTTAACAAAGCACTCGGTGACCTTCAAAACTTTCCTCATCCATTTCCTTTCGAGCGTAACAACTCACTCGGCCTTATTTGTACAGCCTCTCATCAAAATATGTAAATCCCGCTCTATGCCGGACATCCCCTTTAAGTAAACAAAAATGTACTCAGACTGGCGTAAAAAAGATATTTAATTGAGTTCCTGATTAATAAAGGGGGACCTCCTGAAGGTTAGGTGTAGGGAATTTAAAAAGTTTCAGCCCGATGGAGTGAGAAAGCGCCTTAATTGTGTTTATCACGCTCTCCCCTAGGCCAACTTTTTCTATCAAAAGTTCAGTCGGTCGGCCGTAGAAAGTATTTAATTTCCCGTTAAATGTGACAACGCGGACTATTTTGAATTCATTTTTAATTCACTCGTTGTTTATAATAGGAGAATTTTTCGCGTAGATCTTTTGTGGAATGGGCTGTTGAAGCTGTTAAGGGACTAACAAAATTCATGCCGTTTTGAGAACAAATTGGCTAAATTTTTCAGAATTAATATGTTAATGCTGGAGTAGCGTTTGAAGCTTATACTCTAGCCTTGAAGACACCTAAAATATAGTTGGACGGAAAGACCTAAGCAGGTAAATTGTTCCAGTCCTTCGATGTACGCGGTATAAACGACGAAGCGAAACGCTTAGTCCGGACCGTTGAAGTTTCAACAACGTAAGGGTGGATACTCACCGTACGTCGGGTTGTCCGATGGTAGAAAGGAGATGGCGGAATCAAGTCATGCACTTTCCGCGCACACTCCAAAATGCAACCTGTAGAATACCGATAGGCTGGCTACCCTGCGCCTGTGCTCGAGGCTTTGTAGATTGGACTTAACCAAATCTGGATCCCCAATTAGCCTCTTCGCACGCCTTTCTACTGAGTCCAAAGCTGCTAGATGGCATTTTGCAGCACCAGCCCATATGTGACTGCAGTACTCCACACACGATCGGACCTGTGCAAGAACGCCTAGTTTAGTTACTCCATTCCCATTTCAAAACTAATAGTATAAAGAATATTGTAATTCATATGATAGTAATGAATAAACACAGAACTACCGGATCGATTTTAAAAATTCATTCATCAGCAGAATGCTATTTATATCATCATTATCATCATTTCAGCCGAAAGACGTCCACTGCTGGACATAGGCCTCCCCCAAGTGTCGCCACAATGAACGGTCCTGTGCGTCTCGCATCCATCGGACTCCCACAACCGTTACCAAGTCATCGGTCCACCTTGTAGGAGGCTTTCGAACGCTACGTCTTCCGGTACGTGGTCGCCATTCCAGAACCTTTCGGCCCAAACGGCCATCCGGCTATTTATATCACTGCATGTAAATTCGGGAGTGCGCATCGAGTATTAATGTTTTGTGAATGTACCCTCGATACAAAAGTAATTCCTAGAAACAAGGAAGTGTCAGAAGCTAGCTTCCAATATTTCCATGCCCTATTTAACTGACTTTAAAAATAAGAGAAATTTTTTAATTACACTGAATGTTTAATTTTGTATCATGTTCATTGTTCAATGATATTGTAGAGGCGGAGACGGAAATCAAACGTTTCTATGGTTAAATTATTATATTATATTGCTAGAAGTTACAGTATTATATAAACGCACAAAACGTTTTGGAAACACATTCATTGTGCAGCTAAGGAGTGGAATTCTTTGCCGGATTTTGTGTTTCATGAAGGCCACAACCCGGGAGTCTTTAAGTCAAGAGTGAATAGGTTACTTCTATGTAAGCGCGCTTCATCGTCAACCGCATCGTCGCTTTCCATCAGGTGAGATAGCGGTCAAGCGCAAACCAAGAATTTAAAAAAAAATTTCGAAATTTCGTCCGCCTATATTTTTCTGATTTGACATTCTCAAAACAATCTTTCATCTAAATATGAAACCTATGTTTTTTACCATAAACCTTAAAAATTAACATTTTCTGGTCAGTTTGTTTGTTAATGAGTATGTGACCAATTCGATTTTGATGACTCTTCTTTTGTTTGGGAGACTATTTTTCTTCAGTAGTTTTGTTGAAATGTGGTGAAAATGTGATGAAGAGCTTTGTAGATAGATAATGGAATTCCTTTAATATTGACTGTAAAACTCCCGGGATTGCCGCCACCCTATCTTTCGTTTGTAGTTTTGACCAATTTAGCTTAGCATATAAACCATTTATTTATTTATTTATTTATTTAATGCTTTATGCACACAAATGTACAGAGGCGGACTTAATGTCTTAGGCATTTTCTACCAGTCAACCTTTGCGTGATGCAGAGAAGAGTAGTGGTAGGTGCAATAAAAGAGAGAGAAAAGGCGAATACAGGAATAGATTTACTTTAAATAGACCATAGAATAGATATACCAACTAATAAAACATAGAATAAATATAATACAAGTATACAATACATATTCAAATTAATACACTACATACATACAGTATAAAATACTTAAACAATTGGTCCAAATCGACAATGGGAAAACATTAGCGCTGTGATGATACTGCTGCCAACTTCCATCACACTGGTACGCTTCGAATGAAGATGCAGATGTATACAGTTCGCCCTGGTACACCCTCATTTCACCAGTAATGTGCGCCTCATATCAAATTTCTAGTTATTGGGGTTATCTATTCAAGCATAACTTTTTGGTTAGGGGGCGATCTTGATGATTATTTTTGTGATGGGTTATGTTTATCTCCGTGGTAGTCCTTCCACCCTTCGATCTCCCATGATACGCCAGTGTACTTCTCAAAACCTTCAATATTTAAAATAAATGTATTGTGTCTGAGATAAGTACCACGACTTAAAAGTGAAAAATTAAAAACTTTTTATATAAACCGGCCAAGTGTGAGTCGGACTCGCGCGCGAAGGGTTCCGCACCGTCCGTAACGAAAATCGGCAAAAAATCGCGTTTGTTGTATGGGGCCCACTTAAATATATCTATATTTTATGCTGTTTTTAGTATTTGTTGTTATAGAGGTAACACAAATACATCATCTGTGAAAATTTCAACTGATTGGCTATCAAGGTTTATGAGATACAGCCTGGTGACAGATGGACAGACAGACAGACAGCGGAGTCTTAATAATAGGGTCCCGTTTTACCCTTTGGGTACGGCACCCTAAAAAAGGAGCTTTCAAATAAAAACATTTAATTTTTTAAATTTTTATGTGTGCAAAAATGAAAAAAAATAAACCAGAAACAGACTTCCAAAATTAAAGTTATCTAATTTAGCAATTTTTTGTGTTTTTCATTTGAAAGTTGGTTGTATCCTTTTCATTTTACTCTTTCAGTTATTTGCGAAAAAATTCGCCATATTGGTGCAGCGAACGACACGCAACAGTTTGCAAACTAAGTAAGAACAAAAGCGCACAATACGTTAATAGGAGTTAGTTTCGTATTTTTTGATTGTAATGTATTGGATTGTTGAATTGGCTCAGTGGCAAAAGTTATTTAATGTGAACTCAATCACGAATTGGAGCCAACAGTCAGATCAAAAACAATTTGGTATATTGTTCAACCTGGTTTATAGCTGGTTGGTTATTTATGAAGTGATGACGGGATAAAATAATATAATTTAACCATATTAAGAAGTTATTTTTATATTTTTAATTATCGCGTTTCTTCCTTGACATAAGTCGTAACAATGAATATGTATTTAATAACTGCAAATACTTTGATTTACTAGTACTGACAATAATTACGGGTCTAGGCTTTTGTGAAAGTCTAGATTTTGAACCAGAGAAAGGTAGTGAGGTAACAAACCAGTAAATTGTTCTCTTCCGAGAGCAATTAAAATAATTATTTGTGTCACCTCGGCTAAATGCATGTCATCATTAAAAATTATTTTGAATATTAAAAAAAGTGTAGAACACTACAGTAGGTTAAACTAAACCATCGGTCAGTCAAAAAAGTAAAGCTAAATAGCAAGTTCCAAAGCGTAGATCTCTCGTCCGGACCAAGCCCAAGTCAAGGCGCGTGTAGTGTTCCACGCGCGCCTCAAGGAGATGTCAGCAACCGTAGGGGCCCAGCAGGGTCGAAGCCTACTGAGGCCATGGGTGATGCGAAAGAGATCCCCGGGGCCCTGGAAAAATGGCAAAGAAGAAACAGGAGTGGATTTTTAGTCAGTATGAGTCTGACACAATCTCCCGCTCCGCCCAAGAGCGGGGGATGTCATTAGATGATTTTCCCACCCGAAAAAAAAAGCGTAGATCTCTATGTTAAATTATTCCTGTAGTTCCTCACAGGTAACAAACAGTTCTCTCTACAAATAATAAAATATGCTGTTTTCATTAATAGAAAAAGCAATTGACGAGGGAGGTTTTTGTTTTAAGGCTGAGTCATGATCGTGTTGCTTTCACTAAAAGAAATGGAGCAGTATTTCTAATGATTAATTCAGAAATTAGTCTAGAAGCTTCCTGTTATCATTTTCTAGATTTAGCTTGAAATTGAACCTGAATTGCATTGGCAAATCTGGAAATCTCTTAACAGTCTGTGGACCCAAGTTAGCCATTACTGCACATACAATGTAATCAGATGGGGTTTCCTCAATCCATCTCTAACACAGTGCCAGAGTGGAGCCTTTTTATAGGACATGCATCTCTTGCTCTGCTGCCCTACCTCCACAACCACTTGTAACTTCCAGAATTTTTATGAGACCAATGATAGAGCTCTACAGGTTGCTAAGTACTGGTCAGAGAAACTCTATTTTGAGCTTGTGCAATAACATGAAAAGGAGTAGTTTGAAATTAAACACGATCCGTTTCCCCTATAACCCAGTAACTGAATAATGAAACAGCTGATACCGAAAGAAGAAGTTGTGGACGATTACGTCTACCTTGGACAGACAGTCCAGTTGGGTAGATCTAATTTTGAGAAAGAGGTCAACCATCGAATCCGAGTCGGCTGGGCAGCGTTCGGAAAGCTGTGCGGTATCTTCTCGTCTAATATACCACAGTGTCTCAAGACGAAAGTCTATGACAAGTCTATGTTGCCAGTGATGACATATAGTTCCGAAACGTGCTCGCTCACAATGGGCCTCATCAGAAGGCTCAAAGTTACACAAAGGGCTATGGAAAGGGCTATGCTCGGAGTTTCCCTGCGTGATCGAATAAAAAATGAAGATATCCGCAGGAGAACTAAGTTTGCCGCCATAGCACGAAGAATCGCCAAACTTAAGTGGCCATGGGCAGGGCACATTTCTCGCAGAACAAATGTCCGTTGGGGCCGAAAGGTTCTGGAGTGGCGACCGCGTACCGGAAGACGCAGTTTTGGAAGGCCTCCTACAGGGTGGACCGATGACCTGGTAAAGGTTGCGGGAATCTAATGGATGCGAGACGCACAGGACAGTTCATTGTGGCGACATTTGAGGGAGGCCTGTGTCCAGCAGTGGACGTCTATCGGTTGAAATGATGATGATGATGTTACAGAAATAGAATCAGTGATTGTTTCATGGACTAGAGCTCGCTGATCCGGCTGAATACGACGATAAAATAATAAAAATAGAACGGCTTCTAACAATCGGGACAAAAGCTGATAATTAACGAGTATAATTAGTTTCATCAGGCGATGTCGTCAGGGCCCTTAGATGAAGCTTTGTAGGGTTTTGAGTTTCTGCTTACATTGCAAAAGGTTTAGAAATAAAATTGTCATCAGGTTTTTAATTAAACTTGATCATTATAATTTTTTGCAACATTACATTGATGTAAATTAAGGGTAGGTCCAGTCAAAGATTTATCGATGGTAACCGTCGTACTACGAAAAACTACTTCATTATATAACTAGAGAAACTGTGGAACTGGGGTAGGCGGGGACCCCAGTCTGGCACGGGAATTAACGATCTTTGAAATTATTGACTTTTACTACTAAAATATACATGTACACATTTAAACCTTTCTCATGAATCACTCTGTCTATTGGTAAAAACTGCATGAAAATCAGTTCAGTAGTTCTTTCTTTTAATTCATATAAACCAGTTTTTGAGTTTATCTCGTTCAAACAGACAAATTGATGTAGTATGGGACCTTGTTTTATTAAAGTAAGGATGACTTATGAGACATTACGTGTAAAGTGAATTTAAAGGTATGTGGAACAGAGAGTAAGTCCCACATACCTCCGTTGAAAAGGGAGGATCCTCCGACCAGACGGGTGTTATGTCTGCTGGGCAACTGCTGATAGATTTCGGTCTGTTCTATATGTTCAAATCGTGTAGAGAACTTTAATTGGACGCTGCAGGGTTAGTTCCATTGTGACGACATAGATGTCGCTACATTATGCACTTATGATACTATTAGGATAATCATCAGTAGCTACAAATATGAACTTACATGCAGAATAAAATATAGTTCAAATCCATATTTGACTATTACTATTCTCCCATAGTAGTCTCGACCACTCGTATGTTCTCGGCAAAAACTTAGGTATCGAGTAGTTGGGAACAATTTGCAGCAGCAGGAGTATCGAACTCGAGCGGCCGGCGATCACTCGATGCCAGACCTCTCGATATCTCTCCACGAGGCTGCGGGATTGTGATGCGCGCAGGGCTACCAGCGAGGCGGATGTTGTTGAGGATAATAATTATTATAATGTTGAACTCGTGATTGGGAATGGAAATGAGATGAACTATGTTTTGGAAGGTTTAGAAGGAAGTAAGATAGAAATAAAAAAGGGAAAAAAATATTCCAAAGATATTAAAGAGCATTTTGTTCTTAAAATGCTTCAAATATATTACAGATATCGAAAAGAGCAGAGAGACCTCAAAGAGAGCATTTCAGCCGAAAGACATGCTCTGTTGGACATAGGCCTCCCCAAGTGTCGCTACAATGAACGGTCCTATGCGTCTCGCATCCATCGGATTCCCGCAACCCTCACCAAGTCATTGGCCTACCTTGTGGGAGGCCTTCCAACGCTGCGTCTTCCTGCACGCAATCGCCACGCCAGAACCTTTTGGCCCCATCGACCATCTGTTCTGTGAGAAATGTGCCCTACTCACTGCTTCTTAAGTTTGCGGCTGCGAGATACGTAAGTCATTTTTATTACAGATGTGCCCGCTCATCATCTCGATCTTGCTTTCGGTAATCGAAAGCAAACCCAGAAATGCCTGTTCATTCTTGCTTTCAAGGCTAACAGAGAGTTCTACATTATGGCATTGCACACAGTAAAGCGCTTAGTATGACTTCACACAAGTGCCCCTGCAATTTGCAAACATGTTTTGTGAGCTAAAAATTATGATGGCTGCATAAATTAAGTATTTTGACTTGGCTCACAAGGTTGTCGACATGTGGGATGTGGACTCAATGATTATTGTACTCAAAGTCAAAGTCAAACGTTTTTATTTCACATAGGCCTACATGGGCACTTTTAAAACGTCAGAAGCTAGTGCACGATTCCAAATTCGTCGTTTCCTATGGAGAAGAACCGGCAAGAAACTCCAACTACTGATAGTCGTATCAGGCAATATTAATAGCCGAGAGCTTCGACCAGAACCTAGGTACCTACCGGACATGGCTCGTATTGTTAGGAGGTTCCTTTCTCTGAAACCCTGCCTAGGTAGCTTGGACCCTTCCCGATACCGGTGGGATACTATATAATACATTGTACCAGAAGAGTTCTTACCCACAATGTAACCAACTATAGAAGGTGCCAGATAAACGTGGAATAAAGTATATTAACCTTTTCTTCATATCTCTGCGTAAGTACCCAAAAAACAAACAATGAACAAAAAATTTTTCATTACTAGATCATGTAAAGGATTACAATACATGTAGATTCAAGACAGCTTTATGTCTTTATTTCCGTTTTTGGAAGTTATGAATGTCAACAGATGTAGGAGGGTCAATGACCGTTATTCCATGTTTATCTGGCACTTACTTTAGTAGCATATACTACAACTTCACAATTTTCGTCGTTCACGCAAATGGCACAAACAACAACACTTAAAAAATATTTTCGCCAAAACGTAGGTGGCTAATTAAAGTGTGCTTAACCTGGGTTACATGTAATGTGACGCTGCATGCCAGCCCTGCCGCTAACTGGGTCAATAGCTACATTTTGTATGTACATTGTAATGGAGGTATGCATCAGTCGAGCTGTACTTAGGACGGGTTTCTTCAAGAATTCACTTTGGCGACCTGCTGTTTTTTATTTGTTGTTAGCAGTTTTTGTTTATTGCTTAATCATAGGTGTTTTATGTGATTCACATAAATTTTTGGCACTTATAGAACTTCAAAAGTTGGTGTACGTTTCCAATTGATAGTTTTCTATGGTGATGAACCGACAAAGAAAATCCTCGGCTGCTATTTAAACGCAATATTTAGATTTTTACACTATTTCCATATTGCAATATTTGTAGACCAGTCAATATAGTATCAAAAAACTAGGCAAGTGAAGACAAGCGCACTGAGCGTTCCGTACAAACTTACTTACAAAACCAGTACAGTTACGAAAATTTTTCCAATCACAAAAGTTTTTTTTTGTGACGTAACTACAAATTTACAGTTTTCTGATTATTTCCTATACTTTTGCAATAAGAACAAACCAAAACCTTGTTTCATGCCAAATTTCAGGATTCTAGGTCAACGGGAAAGTACCCTATAAATTTTGATTCTCTTGAGAATGTCGAAAAACACGTTTTTGCGATTAAAAACAGCCGTAACTTTTTTTTTCGTTGACTCAGAAGTTTGATTTTTTCTTAACTTCAAGGGGCCGTAGACTTGAGTATATGGTTTCAATTTCTATATATATAAATGTGTCTTGACAGCCAGACAGACGGACGGACAACAAAGTGATCCTAGAAGGGTTCCGTTTTTCCTTTTGAAGTACGGAACCCTAAAAAGTGCACAAATAAGTCCGCGGAGTCTAGTGCCTCTAATATATTCATATTCTTAAAAAGTAGGTAGCTAATTATTAAAAAATCTTTTATAAAATGACATTAATAAATATGAATGGAAATACTGTCACTAATATACGAAAAAAACGATAGTTAATCGTTTGAATAATCATTGCAAACAAAAATTCACGAAAATAAAATGCCATGAATGTGCCATCCAATAGTGTAAAGACGAAGCAGTTATTAGATGTTTACATGATAAAATACAGTTAATGAGCTACCAGGAAGCCACATGCGTTAAAGCAGTATTGCTGAACAAGCGTGTTTTCAACGGAGTCCTTTTTTTTGGCTTTGAACTTTCCCTCGCTCAGTTCTGTTACCGACTTTGGCAACTCGATATTAAAGCGTATGCTGTTTATGAATAAGATTTGGTTTGTCTTAGCTAGTTTCCATTTAGATTTTATAATTTCATACTTACGGCGTGCACTTATATTATACAATCTTTTATAATTTCAAAATTCCGAAAGAGAGTGCAATGGTGATCTGTGGGTGGTGAATCCTCACACCAAAATTCCACAGTACTGAAAAAAAGCAAAATAAATTAAACTTAGCTCTGGCTATACCAGTCAATCCCAACGTTTGGGGAGTATCGCTTACGTTGTTGAAACTTCAACGGTCCGGACTAAGCATTTCGCTTCGTCGTTTATACCACGTACATCGAAGGACTGGAACAATTTGCCTGCTGCGGTCTTCCCGTCCAATTATAATTTAAGTGTCTTCAAGGCTAGAGTGAATAGGCTCTTAATAAACTAGTGCGCCTCATCGATGATTGCATCACTGCTTACCATCAGGTGGGATCGCAGTCAAGCACTGGCTTATACTAATTAAAAAAATAAGCTTATTTTTCTTACTGCATATGCAGCTGAGCTTAATTTACCTAAGAGAGTTCTAATGTGAGCATCTTGCTGCAATTTTGAATCGACAGTTATACCTAAAAATACATTTTTTGCAATAACATTTTAAGAGTTTTGCTGTCAAGGATTTTTTGGGCGAACTTGAGAGAAATTCGATGTTGAAAACATGCTAGTGAGATATTTAGTTTAGTTTGCATTAAATAACGGGTAGGTTCTGCAAACTATTTAGAAAAAATTCGGCATCTGCATCTTTCCTGTCTATTATAAAAATAAAAGAAGCGTTATCCAGTAATGGAATTTAATCAGATAAAAAAATAATCATCATATAAGGAAGGTCATTAAAAAAAACTACAAAAAGAAAAGACTCAAGAATTGAACCCTGAAGCACGCCATACTTAACTAAAGACTGACTTTGGGAAAAATTCAATGCTATAATTTTAACCCAAAAGTAGGCTGGTGGAGAACGCCTTGTGGCATAACGTCCTCCGAAACTCTTTGTACGTTAAGTATAAATTAATAATATCTTTTTCAGTTTCCTTATCTCATGAGATCCGTTAAGAAGAATATGGCTAAGTAATTTAAGGTTAAATTACTTATTCCTATTATCCGTAACGATATTCATACACATTCTCTGGCCTATTTGGTCCTCGCGCATACATTTCACCAGTTCACGAAGACGTTAGTTGTGGTGCCTGCATCCCCGGCATGGCATGGAGAGCACTTCACTAACTCCATTGGACTCGCATCTGCCACCTATTTCTATGTAAATTGTGTACTCCGCACAAGATTGATCACGGTGTATGTTTGGTATAATAACATTTGAGGCTATAGTTCGATGATGTTATTTTATATGCCAAGTGAGGAAAAATAGGTCAACTATAAATTATAAAAGCGATTTGTTAAATTTATATAGCTCTTAATAAACTAGTGCGCCTTAATGATTGCATCACTGCTTACCATCAGGTGGGATCGCAGTCAAGCACTGGTTTATATCGAATAAAAAAAAAATGTAACACCTAAATATTGCATTTTTCAGGATATATTTGAAAGTTTCTGCGGTGGTATTGCTTTTTATAGCCGAGAGAATTTTTGTAATCGGATCAGTTCTACCGGAGATTACCTCCTTCAAACAAGCTTACCTCTAAGTTTATATTGTAAAAGTTGCATCATAAAATATTAAATTTACAAGACAAATATAACTAAACTGGATCAAAACAAAGATGGTGGCCTGGAAGCACTCACTTTCAGAGCCCATGCCCCATTTACTATGGACGTCGGCGTCGTTCGTGGCCATTGACAAAGGCCTTTCGCTCCACAAAGGTACGCTGAAACTAGTATCATCCATCGAGCCTATCAAAGAAGCAATATAATGTAGGGTGTGGCAACACCTTAGAGCAATTTAAATTATTATCTAGTTTGGTGGTATGTTGTTGTTGTGATAACTTTACCCGTACTGGAGTCTCGTGGATTTTAGCTCACTACTTTTCGTAGAGAAGAGGCCTGAGTCTCAGCTGTAGAAACATCATAAGCCAGTGTAGTTATATCTGGTACGTACCTTTCATACGTAGTTTGTTGATCGCCTTTTTCGATTGCAGACAAGCATTCTACTTTAAATAAATTATTTAATGACCACTGCTCTCAAAACGATGAAGAAAAACATCTTGAGAAAACCAAAAAGAAATTGAACAAAAAAATTGGGAGACAAGAAACATCCATTGAATTGGACTGTATATGCGTGGTGGGTTATGGCCCATTCCCTTTCAGTAGTGAGGACTCATTAAAAATCTACAGCGTGTAACATAAAAGACGATAATATGTTTTTTTAAGAAATCAAAAATCTGTTTAAAAAAAAACGGTCTCTCCGTATATACTGACAAAAAATAATACTGGAGGTCGATTATTTTTTGGGAATTGACTATAACTTTCTTGGAAAAATAGTTTCTATGAAAACTCAAATCTCAATAAAAAATGTTTTTTTTTTTAATTATGGCCATACATTTCTGTTATGTTCAGTACAGTGTTCTCACTGATACTGTGCGTTATTAAAAATTATATTCTATAAATTGTATGAACACAAGAAAAGGATATATTGGCATATTGACCTAAATTACTGAAAGACACGATCACTTTTACGCTTCCACGCCACGTATATTAGACATCGAGTGAATGACAAAGGCGGTTTGTTACGCCCAGGTTGAACGAGTGCCATCAACAGACCAGCATGGCCATGTATAGCACTCAGTGGCTCCTTCTGTCGGGTAAAGTCGGGTTAATTAAATATTATTGTTGATTTCCTCATCGAGGGTAATGGGATGGGAAAGAGGGTCCTTATAGAAGGTATATGTGATGAGAGTGAAGTTCTAGTAAAATGAAGCTCAGATTTCATAATTAGACATGTTCGAAACTTTGAGGAACATTCTTGACGAGGATTTCATCAATATCGTTAGTGTGTTAACAATGTTGTTCGCTGAACTTCACAATGTGTTATACTTTTGATGATGTGGATTGTTTAAGGTAGTTATCTAAACTAATATTATAAGAGGTATTTTGGTTGAGTTGTTTTGTACAATTTAATCTTTGGATTGCTGGCCCAAACTGAACGAAAATCTCATCGGCAAGAAGTAAAACTATTACTGAGTGCCAGCTACTTTTTTATTAAGAAAAATACATGGTTTCTGCGGACGAGAACAAAGCTGCAAGAAAAAAATAGTATACTCTAAATAAAAAACATAATATAAAATAATAATAAACATAATAGGTATTGGTATCCAGAAAGGTACTGGGTATTTCCCCGTGTTTATTTTATACTGGACAACAAAATTAAATAACAATAAAAATAAGCCTTTGTTTCAAAACAACATCTTTGTTACTAAATGAAGCAGTAGTTAGCATTTCAAATATAGGTATGATAAAGAGATATATATATATGATGGTGATGTGGTGGGGATATCTCTTTATCGTTTTTATACGCACATAATCTACCGTACCTATCGTAGTTTTTTTAGGGTTCTGTATCTCAAAAAGCGAAAACGGAACCCTTATAGGATCACAAATTTGTAGTAACGTCACAAAAAAAAAAAACATTTTTTGCGATTCGGAAAAATCTTCGTAACTCAATTCGTGAATTGAACTGTTTTCATTAGTAGGTTTGTACGGAACCCTCAGTACGTAACTCCGACTCACACTTATATAATCTAAAGGATGACAGGAGAGAGATTACCTTTTTCCACTAAGGAGATGCAACTCGACATACATTTTCACTATTTTTCATACAACCACTCTTACGCGATTATGACGTTATTACACATTTTTAATTAGATATTTTGGAAACACAGTATCTTGTGGATATTATCTAGGCTTCTATTCAAATCAATTTATAAATTTGTGTAAAACTAATCCAGTAAAGACCTCTGAAAATTTTGCATGAACTTTGACACTTCATAATTTACTCAAAAATTTAAAAAGTCAAAAAAGTGTAACAATAGAAGCCTCGAAAATAAAATCGAATTTCTGAATGGCGACTATTGTTTTTCAAAAACTTTTAAGGGTTTAAAAAAACACGTGTTCCTGGAACAAGTTTTGTAAAATATCCGAGTAAGTCACGAAATTACCGAATGCTAACAGACTCTCTTTTTTCGCGTTGCCTTGTCGTCAAACATCGCGTTGGATTGTGTAAGATGAAGTAATAAGCTTTTATACCATGCTCGATGTTGATGATAGGTGAGGTAAAAAGGACCCTCTTAAGTCCGCTTATGTACAATAAAAAAAATTAAGTTTAAATAAATGACATAATGGTGGTGACTTCATATGTCAATTATGTGCAACTTAACTGTTTCTTATTTCATCAGATGTAAAAGTTATCTAACTTAATTATTTTTTAACGGATTTGAAAATTCTTTCTGTTTTTATTACTTTTTGACACAAATGATTAAAAAAAATGAATCAACAACTCAATTACACAACATTTTCAACAAAATGTACAGACACTAAAGTATGTGAGACGTACCGTTGGACCTCTGCATCAAGACTTCTCGTCTGAGAAGAAAATAGCTCCAAATTACAATAATAGGTAGACAAGCATGTGTGGAGCTCAAGACGACGGAAAAGAGCGTGAGAATTGCAGCTGCCTGTGAAACTATACATGTTTTCGCGCCTTTCAGGTTACACTTAAACCATTAAATGTTGGCAGCATGGCTCATTATTTCCAACCCCAGCCGGTATACAGAAATGTATGTAGAAGGTGCAGTTCATACAAAGTTTTTCCAGACTTTTCGTATTCCGAAATTCTGACAATGTATTTTGTCTCTTCACTACACTTGAAGTTTTTTCTCTTCACTACACTTAAGTTTTTTCAAAATGTTGCAGTATACTTATAATCGACACTGTTGGTGCTGTAGTTGAGCGATTGGCTACGGGACGTACTACGGGTTCGATTTACGTAAGAAACAAAAACATTTATTTAGGGACAATTAACAGCCATAATATTTATGTATGTATTTAGAAATATATATGTATGTTTATCAGTAGTCCAGTACTCATAGCACAAGCTGTGCTTAGTTTGGGACTAGATGGTGTTGTGTGAAAGTTGTGGAATATTATTATTATTAAAACATCACAAGATATAACAACAATGGCCTACAGATAGTTGTCCTGGGTCTGGGTGTTTTGTGTATGAGAGTGTAGTGACATCTATGGCGTCACATAAGAACTAATCCTGCATCGCGCAATAAAAGTTTTCCGCGCGATTTGAATATATAGAACAGCCCGAAATCATCTATCGGGCAGTTGCCCACCAGACATAACACCCGTCCGGTCGGAAGAACCTCCCTTTTCAACCGAGGTTTGCGGGACTTTACTCTCTGTTCCGCTTACCTCCAAATGAGTTTACATGTTTGTGAACGCACCCACGATGAAGGAGTAATTCCTAGTTTGCGTTTGGGCAAACATAGCATAAAAATAATCCCACCGTCATTTATATATATATACATACTATTTGTATGATCTATTGAATACCAAGTGCCGAATTTTATGCAGACTTGTTAAGCCATTTGCGTTGTGAAGAAGTAACAAACATACACACATAAATTTCTACATAAAGACTTTCGCCTTTATAATTTAAGTCTGATATTAATAAGTTAGAATCTAGGATCTCTTGACATTATATAACTTAGGATTACATTCCGACATTTAGTTTATCTTTTGACCATTATATATATTTAGAATCATGCTTCGACATTATATATGTATATTTTTGACATTATAATTAATACTGTACAACATAATTTTAGATCGCTTGACATTATATTTGTAACTGTTATTTAAATGTTAACCATTAACTCAAAATTTTATCTTGTCTTTTCTTTATTCTATATATTGTATGTTATTTGTGTGCAAATTGTTTATGAATAAATGAAATTAAATGAATGATATTGTTTATTGTTGTTAGTCTTCGTTGATAAGTGATGCTGCTTTAATTTCGTTTTATTTTACTCTACCGCTAATAGTATGGTAACTTGGTTTTATTTCAGGAACTGCGCAAACCTTTGGGTATTTCATTAAGAATTTTGCCGTAGTAGCCTATTTATTTTCGTATTTTTTCGAGATAAGAAACTTCAAAGAACTTCTGTCAGTTTGGGTAGTGCGAGAGGAAATGTCAAACTTTTACTGACTAAGACACTCGTGTTCCTTCTTACCTTTTGCGTCCCAGGGCCTTGGACGTGGCGACTTTTTCAAAAAAATCAGCAGCCCTGCAGCAGCAGGCTAAAGGCTCTTTAGAGGTTTGAAAAACTTCGTTGAAACGGGAGAATCCTCCGACCAGACGAGTGTTGTGTCTAGTCCGGGCAATTGTCCGATAACAGTTAAGTAAGTACTGCCACAGCTCAATTTATATACGTTTGATGACTATGTGTTTGTTTTATTTGTTGTGATTTATACTTAACTGGTGAAATATAACTGCTATTTATATACTTTAGAGAAAATAAGCGTTTTACAGCTTTTTTGATAAGTAGATCTTCTGTTCATACCCCTATGGTGATCTCGTCAGCAAGGCGACGATTTGCCACATAAGGGCCTCTCCTCACTGCAGCGTAACGTAAGGGCGGCTTGTTAGAGTTGCAGGCCGCACACGTGATTTGTGTGTGGCGAGTGGAACACTTTGACTAGTTCTCGTATAGTGTGAACGTGTGCTTGAGGATTTTTCTTGAGATCCTTGTCTTTGTTGGATGAGAGGCTTATTAAAATGGTGATCTTTGATTTTGTGATTTAAATTAAGCCCTAGAGCTCTCTCTAAGATTCTTACACCGCTTAGAATAATAATAAATTTATTAAGACACTTTGCTTAGTACACATACAACAAATTAAATTATCACAATATTTTTAAAACTCAACAAAATTTTGTGCCCTAGGTTCCACACTAGGATATCTTGCGTGGGATCGTTGTGGGATATAGTTTTTATTTTCACCATTCATGACACCGTTAGTTCACGTTAAGTAAACTAAACAATATTTAAACTTAATTCATTATGGAAATCATGTACAAATATAATTAAATTGCTTACCATCAAGTGGGATCGCAGTCGTGCACGGGTTTATATCATATAGAAAAAATAATTAAAAGGTGTGAAGAGTGTAAATGTTTGTGTAAAGTCTAAATAGAAGTATAGTTTGTGTACTATAGATTGTGTGTATGTGATAAAAAGATGTCATACACCTGGGGTTAAGTCATTGCATGAGATTTATAGTAAGGTAGTGAGAAGAGCTTCAAACCATGCATATTCCTGAGCTGATAGCCATTTGATAACTTAAATTTTACAGGTGTGCTTTGCCTATTGTAGCCAGAATTTTATTGATGTTTAGATAAATGAATAAACCCATGTATTTATGAGAGCTTTGTGCGAATTTATTACTCTGTAGAATGACAGCCATAAAGCAATACCACTGATTAATTTTGACATACTGAACATAAAACGCTTACTTCTTTGTTCCAAGTCATATCATCTAACTCGACTCCATAGTTGGTTTTGTTTTTCCGTTGTCATGGCAACTAGTTGGATTGGAAGTCATTCTTGATGACTCGGAAAATGGGCATACCTGATTTCTTTTGTAACAATAAAACTCTTTAAGCAAACAAAGCTTAAAGAGTTTTTCAAACACACGTTTATGGACTGACAACAAAAATAGAATCATTCGAATATTATGCTGGACTTTAATAGAGTCTAATACGTTTTACATTTACGGCATAGGCTGAAATCACTGTCATCGTCTTCTAAACAATGTTGATCACTGCGTGTCTAGTCGCTACTATAGAAAGTCTTGTTCGCAAGCAATAAAATTGTCTAGGACGATCTTATTGCCCATTTCATGAAATAGGCCACAAAATAAACATAAATACATAACATTACGCTCATGATCTTTAAAGGATTAAATAAACTGCTATTATGGCCGAAGTAATACTAGAAAAAGTCGAAGTCTACGACAGTAACCCTTACCATTAATGGTAATTGCCCATTACTTAAATTCAAACATACTACTGTTCACTCTTATAGCAAGGAAGAATTTAATTAAAGCATACATTCCACGTTTTTCTCTTATTCCCAAATCAATTTCAACTAAATTGACTTTGAAACAAATTGTGAGAAACATAATAGATCTGAAAAAACCGACAATGCAAAACGAGAGTAGAAATAGGAAAAAAATATATAAAAGAGAGAACTACGCAAAAGACTATCCTTAATAAATTCAGTGGTTTTTTGTTTTCGTTTTTCCCAATAGATCGCCCAAATACACTAACAGCGTCCAATGCGCTGAAAGAAAACGAGTTTCACCGAGGAAGGGAAGAACAACAAAGGCATGCAGAAATTTTCCATTCCATTCGTGTTCGATTAGCCTCGCCTGGCGCCTTTGTCCGGTATCAACCAGTTCCGACTGGTTCTTTTTCCAATTCGTATAATTTGTGCTCGACTGTGATGCTGCTTTAGTGGTGCAGTGAGGATGCACCTTTTTTTTGTTTTTTTTTTCTCACGACAGTTTTTGTGTTCTGTGTAGACTGGGTGGGGTAGTGTTTGGAATAAGTAATTAGGATTGTCTGAGTTTCTGTTCAAAAGATTTTTTTATTCTCTTAAATAATTTGTTTTCATTTGCGAAGTATAAACATAATAATAAACAAATAAAACATAAAATGCATGAAAATAGAATCCATTTCTTTTTTACTATGATTTTTCCTGAAAGTGAAAAGAAACTTTATACATTTTGTTGAATATTTAATTTGTAAGCGTTTAAAAATCAACGATTTATTAATAATAATTGTACCTAAGATATTTTTGCACATCATGAGAAATGATAAACATGTCGTGAGCCACTCTTATTTGTCTAAGATATAGCATGCATTGCTTGCATTAATTCTGTAGGTGTATGTCCACTGGTACATGGAGGACCTCCCACTTATACGCACAAAACGTGTTGAGAACACTTTCAATGTGCATACAGCTAAGGAGTGGAATTCCCTGCAGAAGTCTGTATTTCCTAATAAATACAACATGGGGATCTTTAAGTCAAGAGCCCAGAAGTAACCTATCCATTACTTCTGGGCAAGCGCGCTCTATCGTCGACCACATCGTCGCTTGCCATTAGACCCCCAGCCAAGTTACAACCGTTTCGTTTCGATTCTCTTTTCGTTGATCGCCTCGAGTCGGCCACGCCTCCTATTCCCTTGTTCTGACTGAGCGTTGAGATGACGTCAGAACAAAACGGTTGTAACTTGGCTAGGGGGGCAGGTTAGATAGTGGTGAGCCTGTCGATATATAAAAAAAATGTACACACATTTAAGCAAATACTTTTTTCATTCTTATCCTACATAAAAATTAAGCTTTCATATATTTTTCTTAGACTATTATATCTTTTCATTATACTAAATCTATACCATCTTCGTTTGTTCAACCTTTAGACCCCTTTTCAAAGTTCCACATAAGTTTGTAAGCGACAAGTGAGGGTAACGGCTCAACTTGTGTAATTGTAAGCAAACTGGCAACTTGTCACTCAGCCGGTCGAAGTGAAGCAAGTTTTATGAGGCGCTAAGTGATTGCCTGCCTTTGGGTGACGCACCTTGGGTTGATATGGACCATAGACGTAGGCATAGGTATGAACTAGGGTCGTACTAGGTACAAAGTGCTAATGGTTTTATGATCCCGTCGTGAGAAAGGCATATGACAGATTTCTCTCACATTGGAATTAAGGAATTTGAAAGACGTCATTCAAATGCGCAGTCAGAAAAGTATAAGAAAAACGAAATGATCGTGCTACAAGTAGTAGTGTCTTTCTAGAGTTCTGGTTAGTCAACATCGCAAACTGTTGCAGTAATAGTGTTACAAGAAAGAAAAAGGTTTGTGTATTGTTCGTGTGTCGCTTCATCTTTTTACCCGACTGCACGATTCAAAGGAGGGTGTGTAATGTGTCTTTATTTATAAAATTGATTTCTTTGAATTGTACAAACCACAAAAGAACCAATAGATATACAAAAAGAGAACGAAAAAAAAAATTATACGAATGGTACTTCCAAAGGTCACACAGTTTAAAGTAACCCTTTTTAAAGATGCCAATTTCATAGGTAAGTACCTAATATACATATAAATATATCTATATCAAAGATTTATGGCAATTGGGGTACCTATCATTAAATTGGTCCTTAAATAATCTTTAGGTTTCTCCCAACACTATTCATTTCGAATGACCATTTATGATCTGTAAAAATTTAAAGTAATGTGACATTATATTATCATTATAAAGTTATTTTAGACATATAAATCACAAGAATATAGAAAATACATTATATAAAGTAATTTTGAACTAACCCCGACTGCAAGGAAAAACTAAAAAGTTTCAATTAAATCTGTGACCAAACTAAGATAAAAACCACCAACTGCTTCAGATTACTTAAAAAGATGCTATTTTTTTCTATGAAGTACTCAATACAGTGACGATTATTGTTCATTCCATTTCTGAATGTCTGTCTATGGTAGGAATTCCAATATGTCACAGGGACAAGCGTCAGTTGGTTACTACGCTAACAATAAATATCAATTTCTTTTGATGACGACTACCTGTTGCTAACGGAATGTAACTTTTTGAATGATCTTATAGATCCAGCTTCTACTGCATCTATGTCTATGGTTTATTAGTATAATTATCTATTCTTGTATTTGTGATTTCTTTCTTTTTATCGCGTTTAGCACTATTTTTCTCTGCATCACCCAAAGGTTCTACTGGGGCCACGGGTACTGTGAAAGTGAAACCCTGGGACGAAGGTAAAGAAGGAACAGGAGTGAGTTTTTAGTCAGTAAAAGTCTGACACTATCTCCCGCTCCGCCCATATGCGGGATTTGTCATTAGATGATTTTCCCACCTAAAAAAAACAACTAAAGGTTGACTGGTGGAAAATGCCAAAGACTTAAGTCCTCCTCTGTATTTTTGTGTGCATAAAGCATTTAATAAATAAGTAAACTAGCTTATGTCTGTGGTTTCACTCGCACGATATTAGAAAATTATTTCAAGGAAACATACTTGCAGGAAGAAAAAAACCCTATTCTATCTACTATTCCAGAACTTGATCCCCTCGTGTAACAAACATCAAAATCCGTTTCACAGTAAGAGCGAGAAGAAGTAATCAACATACATCTCGCCTTTATAATATAACTGTGATTAATTAAAAAGTTAGGATATGGAAGTGAATCAATCACGCTTCAACGAATTTAAGGATTAAGGTGAAACTTGACGCTCGAGTAACACGGATCCAGGATTAGACAATATAACTAGTATTTATAATACACCGGCGCGGTAGTACGTACGTTCTCTTGTTATAATAGATCTAGTATTTATAATACATCGGCGTGGTAGTACGTACGTTCTCTTGTGATAATAGAACTAGTATTTATAATATACCGGCGCGGTAGTACGTACGTTCTCTTGTGATAATAGAACTAGTATTTATACCGGCGCGGTATTATCTTCGTTCTATTGAGATAATACCCAAGAATTAAGTGACTGGTTAGTATCCCATAAAAGTGAGTCGTACAGATGGGTTTCTTATTCAGTTTGGAATAGCAAACTCAAACTCGAAATTCAAACTCAAAATTATTTTATTTCACGTAAACATGAGAAGCTAGCGCTCGGCTCCCATTGGTCTTTGCTTATGGACAAGACCTGGATAAAAACACTTCATGGTTACTCTTAGCGACATAAAGTTGTTGGCAAAGGAAAACTTTTCACTGTAATCGCAGGATCTGATTCAAAATTAGTTTTTTTTTATCGTTTTGAAGCGAATTTGACAAAGCCATTATTCCATATTTTAAAATAAATTGGTCTACAAAACCGTTTTTAAATTAAATGAGCATGTTATTTCAGATTCACGAGATTACATTAAATAAAAAACTTTAATTTATAAATGTTACTAAAAATTCATAACAACAAAAATTACATAACCGAACAATGTAAGCCAAAATATTACGAATACCATCCAATCTCGTTTGACGGTAAAAATAATAACAATAAAGCGTGTTGTCCACTATGAAGCGTAACGAGCACTAAACGCTGCGCCAACGGCGTGCTAATGAAAACTCCCGCTAACGATATTAGAGGTCGCGACCCACTGCACGCGAAGGAATGGCGGACAGCGAAACAAGCATCAAAGGATACACCCCTTTTAAACGAAGTATCTCAGCTTGTTGTCCACCATGATGGAAAACTTTGAGGTATCTAACTTGTATCTCAATCAAATTGGGTCATCTATCAAAACTAGTTAGATATACTTTTGCTCATGAGCTAAGTTCTTGGTTTGAGTCCAATATCAATCGAGATCGATCGATTTAGTGTCGCGTTTTATTTTATATGTACTTGATTTTCCTTTGGATCAACTGTGACATAATTTTCGTATTAAGATCTTTTTTTACTTTATCATAATTGCTGGGTTGAGAGCAATTATGATAGCCGTCTAATATTTATGAACATGTTTCTAAAAAAAAAGTTCATGTAATTAATTAAATTCACTTTCCTAGCAATAGGAACCTAATGACTCATTATCTGAGCTTTCAATAACATTAATTGGTATAACAACAATAAAACTTTGAAATCTTCCAGAGTCAGAATCCGCAATATTTTCTGTTAAACTTATTTCATTTTCCGTAAAATCTTCTCCAATACGAGGAATGGAGGAATCCTCTCCTCGAACAATGGTACCACACCCAAAGGCAGGAGAAACAGTAAATGCGGTACTAGTTGACACTGGGCTTAATGAAAAATTTCATAACGGCCACCGCTGGACAGAGATTGTGCACAAACAAAACAAAGATGGTAGCCGAATATTCGAAATTCAATTCGTGCCGCTTGTGTTTGGCTACGTGTTTGCTCGTCTATTTATTGCGGTGCTTGAATGTGTTCTAGGTTTAGGTGTTCTTGATCGAGCCGTAAAATAAAAGTCATCGTACTATCCTATTGAAATTATACATGTATGAAAGTCTGTATGTGTGTTAATTGATCACGCCTGAGTGGATGACAAAATTTGGCGTGATCATGTTTAGGGTATAGGATAGGCACTTTCATATTGGGCGAAACCCCTTTAAAAGTTTATAAAAAATTTAAAATACTAGGAGTTCCTGATGTGGTTTGATATCAGCAACTGTTACTAACTGTTATTTTACAACATTTTTAGGGTTCCGTACCTCAAAAGGTAAAAACGGAACCCTTATAGGATCACTTTGTTGTCCGTCTGTCTGTCTGTCTGTCTGTCTGTCTGTCTGTCAAGACCTTTTTTCTCAGGAACGCGTGGAGGTATCAAGCTGAAATTCATATCAAATACTCAAGTCTATGGTCTCTTGGAGCTGTGAAAAAATCAAACTTCTAAGTCAACGCGATCAAAAGATACTCCCGTTTATGCCGCAAATTTTCGACACTCGCAAGGGAATCAAAACCTACAGGGTACTTCCCGTGAACTCAGAATCTTGAAATTTGGTATGAAGCAACGTCTTATAGCAGAGATATAGGAAAAATTGCGAAAAGTATACATTTTTAGTTATATCATATAATAAAAATATTTTTAATAATTTTAAACTTACTACCCCTTTCCTCATGAACGCGTAGTGGTATTATATTGAAATTCATATCAAATACTCAAATCTATAATACCTTTAAGCTGTAACAAAATCAAACTTCTATGTCAACGCAATCAAAAGAAACAGGAATTAAAACCGCATATTTTGAAATTCGCCACTACTCGCAAGGGAATCAAAACCTACAGGGTACTTCCCGTGAACTCAGAATCTTGAAATTTGGTACGAAGCAACGTCTTATAACACAGATAAAGGAAAAATTGCGAAAAGCATAAATTTTTAGTTACATCATATAATAAAAATATTTTTAATAATTTTAAACTTATTACCCCTTTACTCATGAACGCGTAGTGGTATTATATTGAAATTCTTAACAAATACTCAAGTCTATAATATCTTTAAGCTGTAACAAAATCAAACTTCTACGTCAACGCAATCAAAAGATACAGCAATTAAAGCCGCATATTTTGAAACTCGCAACTACTCGCAAGGGAATCAAAACCTAAAGGATACTTCCAGACGACCTGGAATCTTGAAATTTGGCATGAAGCAACGTTATAAAGTACATTACATCACATAGTATATTTTTTTTAATAATCATAAACTTACTAGCTGACCCAGCAAACGTTGTTCAGCGATTAAAAAAAAAAAACAGATGTTGGCCGATTCTCAGACCTACCCGATATGCACACAAAATTTCATGCAAATCGGTTCAGCCGTTTCGGAGGAGTTTGGAAACAAACACCGCAACACGAGAATTTTATATATTAGACTTGCTGACCCAGCAAACGTTGTTATGCGATTAACAAAAAAAAATAAAAAAATAGATTTTGGCCGATTCTCAGACCTACCCGATATGCACACAAAATTTCATGCAAATTGGTTCAGCCATTTCGGAGGAGTTTGGAAACAAACACCGCGACACGAGAATTTTGCTTCCCATTCCCTCTCGCTCCACACCATGGTCTGAACCAGGGGCTCGGCCCTACGAGAGGTCGCTGCCGCCGATCGCCTCCACGAGGACACGGCGATGCTCCGCCCAAGCGGGGCAGACCTCCACCGTATGCTCCACCGTGTCCTCTGGGCGATCCGCACAGTGGTGACACCCTGGCGTGTCCTCCCGCCTGATCCTGAACGGGAACCTCCCGAAACACCCGTGTCCGGTGAGGACCTGCGTCAGGCGGAACTCACGGTCACTCCTCAAAGAGGGGCACTACCGCCGCAATGGTGAAAACGGGTAGACCTACTTTTATTTATTTATTTAACACTTCATGCACACAAGTACAGAGGCGGACTTAATGCCAGCCTCTTTTAATTCCAGCATACGGGATGATAGCTCTAAAGAGTTTAGAAACTCCACGGGGTAGCTCGTACAATCTTCGAATGACATGACTGTATCGATGGAGTGGTACGTTGATGTATCGCTCGCTATTTCATCCAAGAGTCTTCGCGTTATCACAATGGCTTACTGCGTTGCGTCAAGTCAATGTTATCGTGATAACTTTTGAACGATTAGTCAAAATTACTTAGTGTAAAAGACAAAGTTTATCTATATTAAATACTTAAAACGACCATTTTATCAATTTTTATAAGAATTTGACAGATATTCTAAAATGTGCATGGTAAAAAATGTATCCAATTTAATTGTATTCATGGCTCAGTATTTTGCATATAGTGGCTACCACATAAGAGATAGATATATGCTATCGCGGACTTTTATTTAGAACTATTTAAGATAAACAAACTTACAGTACATTAACTTCATGTAACTCCAATATAAAATAAAAGAAAAGTAATTAGTGGACCCAAGTGGCTGTGACTGTGGAGCAGGACCAGCATTAAGCCAAGCTTTTTTATCAAGGATATAATCCTCTAATTTATAATATGCTTGTCTACATAGTGTGCGTTTTATGCATGTTTTAAATTTTGTCTCGTTCAGTTGTAGAATCCGCAGTGGTATTTTATTATAAAAATTTACACAATTCCCCATAAAAGAATTTCGTACCTTAGCCAATCTAAACCGAGATTGATCCAAATTGTGCCTATTTCTAGTATTAAAATTATGTCTATCACTTCTCTTCTTAAAGAGATGAAGATTTTTCCGAACATACATAATGTTTTCATATATGTATTGACAAGGTACCGTCAGCTTTCCACATTGTTATGTTATGGATTTCATTTAGCAATAAAAATACCATAACTTTTACTTATATACCTACAGGTTTGTACGGAACCCTCGGTGCGCGAGTCTGACTCGCACTTGGCCGGTTTTTTTTTCCCTTTAACTTTGCTAAAGCCATAGTAGGTTTTGGTAGTTGTAGGTAGAACTGTACGCAGCAGGTATGTATAGTTTTAGAAAGATACGTAACACCATGCGACTTCGAAAAAATACCTGAATATTTTGGTCGTATCGTCCGGGAGCATCCAATTTAGTTCGTTCCGTAGTGTTTTAGATTATTTTGCTCATATTGCTCGGTATATAAAATTCTTTACTCTGCACACGTGACTTTGGTGTTAGCTGAGGTAATTTCACAAGATGATATTAGGTTTCCTGAGAACTACCGCGTTGCTGTGATGAAACTGATGAAAGTTACATTTTCTTAAATAATTTTAGCAGAAGTAAACAAGTTTGATCATATGGATTATTTAAAATATTAGCCTTGATTTTAGTATTATTGAGCCGAATAGTAAAAAACAATAATCAAAGATTCAAATAGAATCTCACTCGCAAGCTGCTTTTCAAATCGCTCAGTATCATAGCAATATTGAGACGACTTGACGGCTAACACACTGTAAAAGCAGCTTAGTGAGCACAAAGCTGGTTGATGGATCTCTTGCAACTTTGGTGCATTACAGTTTCCTAGACCTGTTCAATGCGCGAGTTGAATACGCTTATTTGTATTTAAGGGACATGAAGAACATTGACGACGTCTGTGATATGTCGATTTTGGTGATATGACACACAGAGTATAAAGTCCTGCAAACCTGCGTTGAAAGGAGAGGATCATCCGACTAGACGGTTGTCTGATCTGGGCAACTGCCCGATGGATGATTTCGGACTGTGTGTTGTATATACTCAACACATGATGCAGGATTGTTTTTTAGTTCCTATGTGATGTCATAGATCTGTAGCGGCCTACAGATAGTCATGCCCTCCTAGCCAAGTTACGATAATTTCGTTTGCGTCGAACGCCTCGAATAGGCCACGCCTCCAATTCTTTGTTCTGACGACATCTTAACCCTCAGTCACGTGGTCAGAACAAAGGAGTCGGAGGCGTGGGCTACACGAGGCGTTCACGCAAACGAAACGATCGTAACTTAGCTAGGGGGGCTGGCACCTTATTACTTCTTTAACCTTTTAAAAACTAAGGCAGACATCGGTATCTCGGACTTAGGTCCCTGCACTAAATACCGTGATTGACTACATAGCGGGACAGCGGCCTAACTCTAATTATAGCTAAGCACGGCGAGACGATCGTAAACCGAGCCCAGTTTATAGTACCATCGGGACTCCTTACCCCTTTGTGTTTGCACATTCGCACTGGTACAATGTGAACATCTTGTTTAAGATAATTAGAAACTATGTTATTTGCGTACCAATTTAGGTTCGAGATACTTTTATTAGTTTTGTACTTAATAGTCCTTTTATGTTTGACAGTGATAATTTGAGCTATGTCTCTAAAGTTCTTAAATATTATAGTTTTAACTTGTATCTGTTGCAAGTAGTTTTTTATTACACTGGTTTTCATTACTAAACCTTTTTGACCTCGACAATTAATTCAACAAATTTTATTTCTGATATGGATTTCTACGAAAATTGTGGAACTGATATAAAAAAATACATTCAGCCGAACATAGAACCTTCTCCTTTTTGAAGTCGGTTAAAAATTATTCTTGAAAATTCTCTACATGATACCTGATTACAAATTCAAATCTAGCCTATCAAACAATAATAAACACCCGCTAGCCGCTGTGGATAATAACTTGGTTATTATAAATGCGTTGCATTTAATAACTTAATTGATATGTCATTTATGTAATGAAAAAATACTTAACTAATTAAAACTATATATACATTAAAGGCAAAAACTACTAAAATATGGCGTCTTAAAACTCCTCCGCATCGCTGTCGACTGGAAGTGTGTCTAAAGGGCTGACGGCATTGCCACGTTGTATGGCAATGCTTAATCTCTGACCGAGATAAAAGCCAGCCCTTGGGTCACGCGAAGTGTCTACTAAGCATTTGGATAATTCTTTGAAATATGTAATAATGTAATTCTTGTGCAAATCTAATTTTGGTAGAAGATAATTATTAGATAATTGGTAGATGTTGTCCCTTACCTCACCTGATCGCGATAATTTGATCAAGGATGAACCAAGCGTGTCTAGAAGAAAACTAAATTGACTTAAAGACCCCTAGATCGTAGAGCTATCAGGAAACTCAAATTATTTTTTAGCAAAATTACATTTCGTGCCCAAAACATACACCCGATATGGCTAAACTGTACTATACCGGACAACGAGTTTTACGCTCATAATTTTATATTGGAAAGGTATATGTCTAAAAAGTAATTACGCAAAGTCTCAATGTTAGGAAACATATAGTTTTTGAGAAAAAAAATAATTAAAATCGATAATTTTTTGTAATATTTGACGCCATTTTGACAGATTTCGTTCACTTTTTACTTTGTTTGTAATATTATGACAAAGGTATTAGTTCATACAGCCACAATGAATATTTACAAAACGCAAATTTTCTTTTATTTGCATTAAAAATGACGAATAATATAGCCAAATGACGAGTAATATAGCTAAATGACATATTATACATCATCTAAGTGAATTTAGCTTGTCCAATGCTAAATTAATAATATTTGAAAAAAGTAAAATATATTTTACTACTTAATAAGGTCAAATGAATGAGATATTCAATCGGTTTCAAAGAATCACCCTTGAAACATCATGAAAAATCTTTCAAATTTAATTATAAATAGTTTATTATAATTTTAGTGTTTAATTTATCAAGCTCTTATTACTTAGTTTACATGAAAGTATACAATTGCTACCACCCACTGGTTAGGTTTGGGTTATTTTTTTTTAAACCACCCGTTTAAAAGCTTTTTTTTTTCAATCTAAATATATGAAAGTATACAATTGCTACCACCCACTGGTTAGGTTAGGGTTATTTTTTTTTTAAACCACCCAGAAAGCTTTTTTTTTCAATCTAAATATATGAAAGTATACAATGGCTACAGTGGGAGGTTAGGTTAGGGTTATTTTTTTTTTAAACCACCCAGAAAGCTTTTTTTTTCAATCTAAATATATGAAAGTATACAATGGCTACAGTGGGAGGTTAGGTTAGGGTTATTTTTTTTTTAAACCACCCAGAAAACAATTTTTAGTGCACAGATATTTTTATACAATGGTAGAGCGCTCTCCGACACAACAATTTTTTTTTTTTCATCTGAATACATGAAAGTATACAATGGCTACAGTGGGAGGTTAGGTTAGGGTTATTTTTTTTTAAACCACCCAGAAGACTATATTTCAGTGCACAAATATTTGTAGACAATAGTAGAGCGCTCCCCGAGAACAAATTTTGTTTTTTTCATTTTTAAATGAAAAAAACAAAATTTGTTCCACCCCCCCGCCCCCCCTCCCCAAAAAACCCACTATTTCGTTGTCCGCTATAGTACAGTGTTACCCCCGATATTAATGCTGCGACGACGATGTCGTGGAAGTGGCGAAGAACTAGGCAATTTGATTGGATAATAAGTCAAAAAATATCTTTAACTAATTGCTTATATTATTCGAACTTGTATAGAACAGATACAGTTTATAGTCGTATACCATATTTTTTATAACTACTAATATACTTTTAATAAATTCTATCTCTACTTCTACAGTTTTTTTTAGGAGTTACAATAACTTGAATCAAGTAACGATACGCCCACACAACACTGACGTATAGTTACGAGTATTTAGAGTAATGAGATCTAAACCCACCATCTCCATTCTATCCTCTGGCTCAAGGCTGTCTGTAATTTGATAACGCTTCTATCGTCCATCACACTAACTAATAGTATAGACACATCCACTCCATTTTCCAAGATCGAATATCAAGTCAGACGTTGGTTAACTGATATTGGAAATGGACTGCAGTATCTATAGCATTGCAGATATCCTTTATTAAAAGTAGGTAAGTACCTACAGCCCTTTCTTCGACAAAATATTTACAATTTTTTTTGCGTTTCGCTGGAGTCATGAGCATTTTTTTTACTCTTTGGACCGAAGACTACTGATTTTGTGCTTATTTTTTATGACTTGGGAAATTTTCAAATTACTGCTCCCGCTCTGGGTGTCACACTTTTGCTGAATAAAATCATTCGTATTTACCTTCAGTTACCCTCGTTCCAGGACTACAATAACTCCTTCGAACAATCCCGCAGTTAAAAAAAAGTTGACGTCGTCTGAGGGGGGGGGGGGGGGGGCAATTCTAAGTTGTCTTTTTTTTTGGTGGGAAAATCATCTTATGACATCCCCCGCCCTTGGGCGGGGCGGGAGATAGTGTCAGACTTTTACTGACTAAAAACCCACTCCTGTTTCTTCGTTGCCTTTCGTACCAGGGCCGAAAATTCTAACTAGTCTGCGACGTAGGTATTGCGTTGACTCGTAGTACCATATAGCCTTCCGCGAAAATACCGATACACGACACCCGTCCACACGGCACACCGTTATCAAGTCCCGTTTAGGTATAAAGCTGGTCTCCAATTAACCATTTCCATAAACAGGACCATTGTTTTTATGTATTTTAAGCATAATCAGCCTTATAATGTTCCCACTGCTGGGACTCAGGGCTCCTCTCTGGGCACCACTACTGGGTACTTTGCGGGTTGATGGTTGTCACATGTCTTTAAATTCGGGTCTTCACCGTTAACGTTAAAATTTTATTTTAATTAAAAAATGCTACCAAACGTCTTGTATTTTGCTCTTGTGGATAGAGACGTACACAACGTCCCTATTAAAAAGAACTCAATGTAAACCCATCATACCCGACAGTTTATTCGGCCATACGACTATTTTATCTTCACGGTCGGTATGTTCCCGCTCACCTCCACGGCAAGGGTTCTTTATATCCGTAAGTGCTATTTCAAAAAAGAATCCGTCCCACAGTGACACAGTGACCTTAGTTACCGCCCGTCAGCTGACATCCCGTTTCGGTGTCTGTCCCGCGCATGCGCGCTATCTCTGATGCGGGATGTTACATACGTTCCCAACCCTATTTATTCTGCAGTACGCCGCTGGATGTCACCAGGGGTGGGCGATTTGCGTCCCTTCGTCGCGCCGGTCGTCGTATTTCGAATGCGGTTGTGCGAATACTTTCTGACTTGATCCCATGTGTTGTGTATGGTAATATCACTTAAGAACAAAAAGTGGACTTGGTTATTTAATTTGTTTTGTTCAGAATATTTTATTAGAAGGTGAGTTGTTAACGTGAATCAAATTATTATTTTTACAGCGCTCTACGGTTACTACGGCTTTTATTGGCACTTAAATAAACTAAACGATTTTTAAATTTATATTTATATTCATGATCATCATTATATCCTCCTTTTTACAATATTTTATTACGGTAGTAAATTTTTAAGTAACCATTACAAAATTTTCATTTTATGTTTGGCTTTTATCCTCAATTAATAATAAAATATCGAGCAGGGTTACATCAAATATTTCTGCAACAATTTCTTCTAACATTTTATCTAACACATTAAATGTGTCTGAATAAACACGTTCGTACATATCAGGCCTGTCACGTATAAGGTTGACAGACAAACGCGTGTTAACTGATACGATCTCAAACCCTTTGCCTTTTCCAACGTCGACTTGTTATATGTAAACAGCCATGACAGGGAAATACTCTATAGCTCTATATATAAAATCACGTATGTGTGTCTGTATGTCATCTCTGAAGGGTTAACTTTTAATTAGTAATGTAAGTCTTCGTTGAATGAGGGTTTTCATTTTCGTAAAAGGTTTGTAATACACTGGTGAGGTGGGTTCTGAGGAAATTGTTGCTTGGAATTAATTTACAGCTTTTTATTTTTCTATTGATAATTTTGAAAACAAACATGTGTCCCCAAAAAAAAAAACTACTGTATTCTCTACAATATTTAGTGTATCTTGTAAGCTACTGCCATTATTTGGGTAAGTAGAGTTAATACTTTCTTTATAACTAAATATTTATATATTTTCGAATGTCCATTGATATCCGTTTAGTTCTTTTCTATAGTATTTAAAATACACGTATGAATGGTTTACATTAACATTGCCTCTATTTCATTCAGAGCAAAATGATTAATTAATATGAATATTCATTCTTTTAATTTTGAACCAGGAAATTATGTAGATGACATAACTTTTCTAATTCTAATTTGTTCTCGTCATGAGGTTGGTTTCCAATTTATGTTACGGTTAGGCCCTCGGCTAGAACAGGCAAACCCTTTTCCTTCCCATAGGTATCGTTAAAGGCAACTAAGGGTATAAGGTGAATAGATAGTGGCCTCCACATGAAAACTATCTGTGGAATCACATTAATAAAATACTGCGTTATTTTACTTTTTTGTTTAAATATCGCAGCATATGCTGACATAGCAGCCTTATTGACCTCGCGTAGGTGTTTTTTTTGTGTTTTCTTTTTAATATTTTTTTTATTTTTATTTAAAGTTATTTATAGTTTGGTTTTTTATTTTTATTTTATTGTTGTTTGTCTTGTGCGAGTCACAAATAAATGTTTTCCCCTTTTTTTGTTTCTTTTAGGTGTTGGGTAGAAAATATATAATTCAATATTATCGTCATAATAAAATTGTTCTCTTATAAATATAATGTTAGGATTGTACGATCCTTTCGGTTTCTCATTGTAAGATTTTAATCAATAACTGTATCAATATTCAATAATATTTTACTTATGAATACGCAATATAGTCTTTCAACAACCGTGCATAGATATTAGCTACTGAATAAATACGAGTATATGGAGTCTTGTTTGATTTCATCCAACTAAATCGTATTGATGAAATGTGAGCATGCATAATATTTCAATCTGTTTTAGTTATTTCAGAATATTCTATAAAAACGTCGTGTTTATTTACGGAAAATTTTGTCAAAATCCTTCTATCATATATTTTCTATTGTGAACTAGATTTCCGCATTACAAACCAAGCACCGTTAAAATTTAACTATTTAAATTTTATTTGTAGTTCACCATTGTAGCGTTTATACGTGGTGTTCCCCAAGGTTCTTGTTTGGGTCCTGTTGTGATCCTACATTATTACTATTTGCGACGAATTTATGCAATCACTAGCTTCTTCTAGAGACTTCAACCGTGTGGAAGTACCTAATCTTTATTTATTTATCTCTAGTAAACATACTCCCGGGATAAAAAATATACTACATGCTATTTTAAGACATATTCTAGTCGAAAAAAAAGCCGAGTCAAGAATTTCAAATAAATCTGTGTAGTCATTTGAGCGTAAAGCATTAACAATCATACACACATACATACAAATCATCGCCTTCGTAATATACTTAAGTGTAATAATGGTTATTTGCAACATTTTAATTTCAAAACTAGGTACATTTTCTGATGAAAATGATTGAATAGTAGCATGATAAAGAGAATGAAAGAGATATATGTACATTTTCTGCCGTTACATATCTGAAAAAATACACTCGCAGTACACAAAAACGTATTTCAAAAGAACATGTTGCCTTTGTAATGATATTTGATGTGGACGATATGTTCTCAAAGGTTTTTAATAAAATATTTACATTAAGCTGCTATCATACGTCTTACATGAGAACATCTACATCGAAAGATGCGCAGATTCACTATAAAAGTACGCATATCATTATATACAATTCGCCTTATTTTTTTTAATATGAGAGATAGAAAAATAGATATAAAATAAGAATATACATTTCTAGTTTGAAGATTAACAATAGAACATAGTTTTCCTAAAACAACATGATAAATAACAATCAATATCTTACTTGGATCGAAAACAAATATTTAAATTAAAAAAATAAAATTATACTTCCTTTGATTCCGACCCAATAGTCCATCATATTGTTAGTGTGCTAATAACAGAAAGTGCTACAGTAAATTAGTGTTATTTAATTTTAGTTAGCTATAGGTTACTAACCTATAGCTAATTCCACCCAGTGTCTCTGGATGGGGCAATCCGGCCTGTCAGCAATCATTTTCAGGATGCTGTTACGAGTGTTGCGCAAGCTTTACAGTAAGGAAGCCGTTTTCTTACGCATGATGGCGTCAAAGACATCCATATGAGCCGCGGCAAACATTCCCGACGCACTACAACGCCGCGGCAACCGCAACTGCATCCCACACGTAAGCAGTGCTTATGCAACAAGACAACACATTCACACTGCCGACAGGGGTAGACTGAGCCATACAAGTACAATTATGTCCGCGTCATCAAAAATTAAAAATATAATTATGTATCATGGTAGTACGGCTGTAGACGGTATGACAACAGGCGATCGCCTCCTTCTTGCAAAGCAGTAATGCTAGCACGTGCACGACACGCTCCAACCGCCGGGGTTCCGATCCCGATTTCTGGTCACCGAAGGCGCGGGCTCGCCGTCCGACCGCCCGGTAACCGTCCGGATCGAGCCCAAGTCATCAACGGCGCGTTGTGTTGCACGCGCGCCTCAAGGAGACGTCAGCAAACCGTAGGGGCCCAGCAAGGTCGAAGCCTACTGGGGCCAAGAGTCTGCTTCTGAAAGGAAGACTCAGCCCTTGTATGAAAGGCAACGAAGGAACAGGAGTGAGGTTTTAGTCAGTAATAATCTGACACACCTTTCGCTCCGCCCAAGAGCGAGGGATGTCATTGAATGATGTTTCCACGGAAAAAAAGACTATGTGACAAATTGTATGGGATTTTTGTATTTGCAAATAGTCAAGTGTCCCGGAACGTGTTAAACAATACGTAGCAGCTCAAGTTTTTTTACTAATGTTTAGGTTGTAAAATATTGTATTGGAAATAGTTTAAATCATTGCCTCAAAACCACAGAGAGTGTACAGAGTATCAATAAGCAGATAAGACTAGTAAGTTAAAAATCAGTAAAAAATGCACAAAAGGCCCACTTAGCGCTACTGGACTAGATCATATTAATAACAGTCATCGAGTAGTGTGTTTATCCATTAGTGACCGATGTTTCATCGTTTAGTTTAAATAATTAATCTAAAACTAAAGATAAAAATTGCTAACATTATTTTATAGAGCTCTTGATCGATCTCTTGTCCATACTTTTTCTAACCTCTTCATTCTCAGTCCTGTGTAAACATCTTGTTTGTATTCTGACCTCTTCAAATTCGAGACTTGAATGGACAGTTTCGCACCATTGATCGATTTCTTTGAAGAGGTTTATCCTTTTTCGCCAAATACTTTAATGTCAATATCCTGTCTCCCTTTACATTATCCTTATCTTGAACTATAAGGCGCATCCACTCTCTTTATTATATCATTCACTTTCTACAAAACGAAAGAGAACTGAACAATTCTGATTAAATCCAAGTTTTCGTAAAATTTTCAAGACTGTTCATTACTCTATAACGAGTTCATTATGTAACACAGACTGTTCTCAAGGCTAGAGCCATTTCTTACAAAATTCCGTCACAGACCTCGAGATTCATCACAGACCTATAGGTACGTAACTGCGTATAGCACAGTCTAATGAACCCACTGTCACACACTTATCAGGGCTCACTCGGTTCCCCAAATTAACACGCCATTAAACGCTCACCCTTTTTCCTAAAAGCCTATTTGGGGTCTTCCGAGACACGGCAGGACCTTGTGAATTACTCAATTTTTGCCGACCGCCTCCTTCACGGCCTGGTGACGACGAGATACGGTTGTGGTTCGCTGATAACAGCTTTGCAAATGACAGGGGAGGCAAATGACAGCAGAGGTAATGGCAGGGAGAATGACAGGATAGTTATATGTGTCATGAGATGGGGATGTGAGGTGATGAGACGTATGTGTTGGATGGATATCATCGAAGAGTGTGTGAAAAAGAATCTTAGTGTTTTATTTTCCATTTGAGTCAATATTCGAATTACTTAGATGTTAGTTAGAATACAAGATAGATTAAAATGTTGTGAATTTGATACACATGTTCGTTCGTCACAAATTTCGGAAGTGGTAAATGGAGATACTAAATGTTAAATAATAAAAAGAACTGTAAAGAAACCAGTTCTAAATCAGAATAAAACAAATCTTAAATTTCTTCTTGCTCAAAATAAAAACCATTAAAGTCCATTAAATTAAAATCTCCAACATCTTACTCGCCATATTGCGATAATACAGTCCACCGGAAGAAAATTAACATTCCTTTTCCGTTCTCAACAAAATAAAAGTTACCTTAACATTAGCATAAGCATGTCCGTTTCTTGTTCCTATTGCTTATTATGTATGGTGATTCTATTCATGAATACGGAGACAGACTTCTGAGTGGTTAGTACTTGCAGTTTTTTTTACATTCATAGTTCTCTGAGATAGTGTTTTTCTGTTTCGTCTTCAAATTTTTGGCTTTGCATATTTAAGAAGGACTGTTTAATAGTCTTTAAAAAGTACCTGATAAGGCTTTGTGATATTACAAAGGTTATTGTTTCTAGTAATGTCAGCAATCATCTTTGAAAACCAAGCATGCAATTTTATAAAGGAGATTGGGCAAGTTACTATGACACTTGGTTGCGCAACTTTTGACACAGTATAGTAGTGAAAATTAGACACAAAAAAGGAGCAGTGTCATGCTTTAAAACAGGATTAAATTCAAAATGATATATACTGGGATTTTTGAAAAAAAAAAATAAGTCGAGTATTGAGGTTATAGTACATCTCAAAACAATTCGTTTTGAGAACCTGCCTCCGGGCCATGGAATCAGTTCCCTCTCTGATTTGGCGGCTGGGCAGTGGGAATGCTAATAAAATAGAACAATTACACAGCGCCACATATTGTTTTAAGTCTAGTTTAAATCACCATGGACGTAAAAACGTTCTAACAATTCACTTCAGAGCGACACGAAAAAGAGTCAAATCGCTCGATGTAGTAAATGAACGTGTAGTAAAAGAATCCTAAAACTCAATTCGACACGAATTTACATTTGTTAGCAGAGAAAAGCTAAAAAACAATATTCTCGGCTTACCGCCAGTTAACACGGTAAATGATATTTTGTTTGACATTTCATCGAATAGTGTTGTGACACATCAATCGACTACGGTGTTATAACATTATCGATTTTATCTTAATTGATTTATTTTTGCCCAGAAATTGCTTTTGCAACATAATTAAAGAAAAATAATAATTACAACTCTCTCTTAATATTTTTTAGTTGCGAATGTAGTTTTTTTTTGTTTACCCATGATTTACGTTAATGTTTAATCGATCGATTATAACTGAGAAAGGAGTCCCTTCACTATAATGGAACAAATGACGTATTTATTGTATTAAATACTAATTAAAATGAAAATATAAAATCAACAATATTTTAATGAATTTAAGTAAAAAAATAATAAAAATAATAGTTATAAATTATACAATAACTCAAATGGCCATACGCGTCAAAAAGTAAATCTATAAGTGCCCAATCTCCTTTGAAGTTTATGTACTTCAAATTTACAAAATTGTATGCTTATCTAATGTAGCAGTGGTGGACCAGAAGTAACAACCTCGATTTCAGAGTGTGTACAAACCCGGCTAGGCGCATAACTTAATGTAATTTATTTCATCACCACTGCTCTCAAAGCAGTGAAGGAAAATATCATGACGGCATGTTTTAGAATAAAAAATTCGAAGACATTGGACATCCACCAATCCGCATTGGGCCCGCGTGATGGTTTATGGCCCATTCAATCTCCTAGGGAGGAGGTTTGAGTCCCAGCAGTGGGAACATTATAAGGGTGATTACCACCTTTTGAATATGGATTGAAAGAGATTGAACTATACAACACAGGGAATTCTAGAGTGGGGTTCAGGGCTTCATCTACGTTTGTAAATTTAATTCAATTCAATTCATTTATTAATTTTGTGAACAAAGGGTACAATGATCTTATAATATATGTTTGGTCCATCCAATGTTCCGCCGAAAGTCATACAAAATACCGATGGTAACGTCAATATATGTATACCTACTATCAAAATTAAATTAATTGTAAATACAAGGTCCACAAATGATAATTCACAAAAAAATAGAACAGTATAAAAATCATGCAAAAAATTAAAAAAAGAAAAAACAAAAAACGTAAAAGCAATTTCAGCAATACTAGAGTTGTTTAATGAGACAATATATATTTTTTTTTATGCTGTATAAATGTTAACTGTAGGTACATATTTTAATAGTTTATATGTGTACAAAGGCGAGTTTAACTCAACAATTAGTCTTTTCCCAAACTTTTGAGAGATCACATTCGAGGGTAAGATCTAGTACATAACATGAATCTATATATTTATATAAGTTTAATATGTGTAAACTTGTAATTGTATTAAAATTACATAGGTACTATTAAATACCGATATATGCTAATATTATTTCAATTAAGGATGGAAATGTTCTTAATAATATTAAACCACTAGATATACCTATTCACCCACATACGAGTAATAATTTCAATTACCAAATTCAATTACCTCCTCCTAATCTTTAAGTTCCTAATTTGCAAATAGCTCTTACTGGCTGTTTTATAGATTGAAAATGATGCCAATCCGGTACGAAATTCTGATATTTATTAATTAAATAAACAACTTCTTATAACGCGTTCATCATCATCATTTCAGCCGATAGATGTCCACTGTTGGACATTGACCTCTCCAGGAGTCATCATAACGACCGGTACTGTGCGTTTCACTTTCCATCGGATTCTTGCACCCCTCACCAGGTCATCGGTGAGGGGTGCAATGGGTGGCTCGCCGTCCGACCGTCCGGTAACCATCCGGACCGAGCCCAAGTCGTCGACGGCGCGTAGTGTTCCACGCGCGCCTCAAGGAGATGTCAGCAACCGTAGGGGCCCAACAGGGTCGAAGCCTACTGGGGCCATGGGTGATGCGAAAGTGACCCCCGGGGCCCTGGAAAAATAAAAATGGCAAAGAAGGAACAGGAGTGGGTTTTTAGTCAGTAAAAGTCTGACACTATCTCCCGCTCCGCCCAAGAGCGGGGGTTGTCATTAGATGATTTTCCCACCCGAAAATACGCGGTCCATTCCAGAACCTTTCGGGTCCATCGACCATCTGTTCTGCGTATAATGTGCCTTGTCCACTGCCACCTAAGTTTGGTTATTCTTTTATCGCGTTAGATAATGATTTTTCGTCCGCGGTAAAAATATTGTTCATTTAGCAGTTTCTTAACAGGACTAACTGCACGGTTCGCATATCGCCAATAGGAAGAAACAACTACAGCCTTACTATTTTTCTTATCAAAGTCTTTGAATACATATAAAACATATCCAACACAATAATAACGTGGCACATACAAGCACTACTCACATAACACGAATGTTTTCCTGCTAAAGTAAATAACTTGGCAACTCCAGAAGTATAAACGTAAACAATATGTTTGCTATTCTGTTTCTATTCTACTTTATCGTCACATTGTTTGCATGCATGACTAGCTTCAGTTTTATTTGATAGGCGATATTTATCTCAGTGTTAGTGCTTTGTAGAATGTTGGCCTTGGTAGTTTATGATCTTGTTCTTCAATGTTTCGAGTAGTTTCAAATCGATCATTATTATAGAAAATTATGGCTACTTCATTATTAAAATCAATATTGTTAGCATTGGACGTATGGTTTTTGTCATCATGGCTGATCTTTATTATAATAGGTCTTTTACCTATAAAATTGACGTTTTTTAAATCGGTTTTCTTTGAAGTATTATATCTTTCTTTGGATTGACTTGGAATTATAAGATCAAATAAACTTTTTATTAAAGGTATGTTGTTCTTTCTTTGAAATTAGCTATTTATTGGTTTCTTTGTGTTTTGTATTTTCTGTAATATCGCTGTATTTATAATCATTTTTGTATGAAATGAGAAACTAAGAAAACTCGCATTATTTTTTAATATAAGTTTTACCGTGGAATCAATGTGTCTCAAGCGGTATGCAATATTGATGATGTATACGGACTTTAAACTGCTAATGAATGGGAGGTCTATTTTTGTTTCCATCACTTTCACGTGGGCCACTTAGGGCGTGAGGGCGTCTACAAGATAAAATTTCCAAAACTATTAAACCAGAGTTCTTTTATTAGAAGAAAGCCGTAGGTATACGTCATTGATTGCTTGCCCTTTGAAATGCATAGTTTCTACGTTGGAACTCTTAATAGGAAAAAGCATTTTTTTTAATAAGCTTTCTTGGTTATAATTACTGCGATATTACAGATAATACAAAACACAAATAAACCAATAAATACCTAATTTCGAAAAAGAATAACGTACCTTTTTAATAAAGTTTATTTGTACTTATAATTTCAAGTCAATTCAAAGATATCCATGAAACTCACTCACTCTCAGATACTCGTCAGACTTCAAAGCAATCTGTTTTAAAAAAACGACAATTTCATAGGTAAAGTACCTATTGAAACATAAAATAAAGACCAAATTAAATGTTGCAAAACACTATCTTCGGTATCAAGCGGTAAAATTATTTAATTGCTTACCTAAAGAACTGAAAGAAATATTATCTAACCACCTTATTTAAAAATAAGCTCTAAAACTTTTTATTGGAAAAATATTTCTATTCAGTTGAGGAATTCATGACTCAACGCTTATGTTCATGATGTTGGTTCATTGTTGTCTTTACGATTTTTTTTTGTATCTTTTGTTTTTATTATTTATGAACCAATTTAAATAGTAATTTTTTTTGACATGTTTTTAAATGGATTATAAAATATGATTTTAAATTTTTGACAACCTATGAATTTAAAATTTTACCATCTATTATTATTTCTTTTGTGTTGATATTGTTGTGTAATTGTGATTTTTATTTAATTTAATTTATTATTCTAATGTTTTTTTTTTGTTTTATTGGAAATGTTTTAGTGATTTTTCTATTATTATTTTTATTATTTTGTAAAACATTCACACACAATGTAAATTGTTAAAATGAATAAATGAAATGAATGAAATGAAATATTACATATTTACATCGATCTTGTATACATACATTCCTTAATTGTGATCGTTGCTATTTCATTCGCGCTCTCTGTTTATAACTGTAATGTTTGCATCCTCTTCTGGTGATAATGACATCGAGTTTTACATTCTAAATAGTTTCTAGTTAAATAATGCAATATTGTACTCGTGTTACAAATACAATATAAGTGTATCTACAAAATGTGTGTGTTACTTGCACGAGTCGAGTGGTGGACAGTTTTGGTTTACGATAGACTAACCATCTGTCACCAGACTTGCACTAATCATCATCATCTTCCTGCCCTTGTCCCGTCTTATTTAGGGTCGGCGCAACATGTTTTTTTCTTCCATTCTGCCCTGGCACTCGTCATGCTATCACTAACTTCCTTTTCTTTTATATCACTCTTCACACAATCCATCCATCTTTTCTTGGTCTCCCTCTCCCTCTCCATCCATCCACATGCACTGTTGTTTATTAAAACTAATGCGTTACTGCGTAAGCTTTCTGTTTCGAAGCTGCAATGTTGTTTAGATTTTTGGAGCATCTTCCATAGAGTGAATTAATTTTAAGAAACTTATTTAACGCATCTTCTTTCTCTTTTTACCAATAAAAATAACTCAGATGTTAAACTGTGCTAGCAATATTATGAATTTATTCAGTATCTGTAGTTTCCCTTTCAGTAAATGAAAAAATATCGCATAACTATCATATGAAATGAACCGGTTTTTACGTGCTTTCTGAAACTTTCTCGCATCTCAAACTTTTTTAATAACATTAGTAAGTTTTGTCTTTCCTTTCAACAAACCTTGAAAGTAGCTTTAGAAAGAAAATAATAATAAATCCAGTTGTATTATAATTATGAGTAAACCCTACTCGACAAGCGGCCTAGTGACCAAAGTATCTCCACAGCTCGAGTATCATTATATATATTACTTAATTACTGCAGTACCCATAATACCAAGACTTGGACTTACAAAGGCTACTTTAATTCTGACCTAAATAATTTCAGCCAACAATGGTGCCCTATTCAAAGTCTAGACCCAACTGGGAGTTTTACCAAGGGAACTGTTTAACTAAGGGATCCAAGGCATGAGACGAGGGTCATAGTTGGAATTAGGTCCTGTTATTCAAAATAACTTGAAGTCAAATTGTAGACATAAAAATTTGTTTAAAATTATTTTGGTTGTTAAGTGCGAAAATGTACCTATTGATATATTATAAGATAGATGGTTATGGATTTTTAAATATAATACTTGCGATCCACCCCTGCATTGCACGGGTGTTATAAATCTTTAAAACGCTTGATTATTCTCTACTATATAGCATATAATTAGGTATTATGCATATAAACCTTTCTCATGAATCACTTTGTCTATTAATGAAAACCACATGAAAATTCGTTCAGTAGTTTTTGTATTTATTGCGAACAGAGAGACAGACAGACGTTGTGGATGACTTTGTTTTATAATAGGTATGTATATACATACAGAGACATCTTCTATGTAAGGATAAGGTTACAGAAATACGTAATTAAAACTATACAAATATGGCTACTAAAAGTATTCGTGAGCAAAAGACTTAAAAAAGCAAGAACTATAGAAAATTATTTGATAAGTGTAACGTATTACCAGTTTACATGAAGGTTTCATTGGTAATTATTATAGAACAAAATAATATTAAAATAGGAATAGGCTCTCAACAAACTAGTGCGCTTCACCATCTATGATTGCTTCACTGCTTACCATCAGGTGGGATTGCAGCCAAGCACTAGTTTAGGCCATTTAAAAAAAAATTCAAAATGCACAAAAAAGCACGAATGTGTAACTACACGACCACAATCAAAGAAAAAGCAACTACCAGTCCCTTTTTTTTAAGGTGGGAAATCATCCAATGACTTCTCTCGCTCTGCGTAGAGCGTGAGGACGTGTCAGACGTTCCCTCACACTTGCAGCCCTCTCCTTCTCTAGCATTACTGCTTCACAGATTGAGGCGACCGTCTGCCATTCATTCATGAGATGTCGCTGCCACCGATTGCCTCCACGAGACAAGGCGGTGCTCCGCCCAAGCGGGGCACACCTTCACCGTATGCTCCATCGTGTCCTCCGTATGGTCCACATAATGGTGACATCCGGGCGCGTCCGGAGGACATGGAAGAGGGAGGTCTTCTCACGCGTTCCTGATATAAAGGGTCTTGTCAGATAAAAAGACAGACAACAAATTGATCCTATAAGGGTTCCATTTTTTCCTTTTGAGATACGGAACCCTAAAAAGGTCCCTAAGGTAAACTATGATTATGGTGAGCGTGCGAGACGATGGATTGTACTTACAAGAAGTAATCGATTAAGCCAGAAATGAAAACCACCCAAAATATTTATTTAGGAAATATCGTCCACGTGTCTATAGAAATTGCGATCAGTCGGTAAGTTTTTTCTTCTTTTTGAGGGTGAAAAGTCCTGGAATAAGATCACTCTCCACTGAACTTATTCCATGACTTTTCCTGACTTACCCGCGTTACTTCAGTAGCCCTTTGCACTCCAAGGCCGCGGTAACTCTTGCGAATAATCTACAGTCCTGGCTGGATCTGTTGGCGGCAGTTGGTGAACATTTTGAGATGAAAATGTGATCGCATGTTATTATTCGGCTGGTGCTCTTGAATATAACCTATAACTTGTATGTAAGCTGTGGTTTTATGATCAACAACTATGTATCCATTAATATAAATTGTTGTTAGTCCGATAGCCGTCTAGCTGTCCGATAATGATCAAGCCTGGGTCAACGACGTGTTGTGTTCTACGCGCGACTTACAGAGAGGTTAGCAAGTTTGACGGGGCTAGTAAAGGGCGATGCCTGCTGGGGCTGCGGATTGTTCAAAAGAATTACAGTAACCCCGCAAAGGGTAATTGAAGGAGCACTGTAGGTTTTAGTCAGTAAAAGTCTAACAATCTCTCTCGCTCCAGCCAGAGCGGAAGAAGTCATGTGATAATTTCCTACGTAAAAAAGGTATAAAGTCTTAGTTAGAACTTAGATATAGTTTTAAATAGGTTTAGGTATTTTGTTTTTCGTTTTATCTCGTGAGAAATCTACGAGTTCTTCAGCATAGAAACCGCTCGTTCCACTGCGATCCCCATACCTTTCCCCGACTAGGGGGACTATACAGCACTCAATGTTCCACTACGATCCCCTATGCTGGGGATTCTTTAAAAACTAATAAGTGCTATTCCTTTAAAAACCCTTCTAAATAAAAAAGCCACCTACAAATTAACTATCATCATCTTCCTGCCCTTGTCCCGTTGGCACAACACGTTTTTTTCTTCCAATCTGTCCTGTCACTCGTCAGTAACTCCCTTTTCTTTCATATTACTCCTCACACAATCCATCCATCTTTTCTTTGGTCTCCTTCTCCCTCTCCAAATTAACAATATGTGACTCATATAATTAAAAAACTGTCTACCGACGGGATAACATGGACGTAAATTAACTTTTCAAAAATAGGTTTTATGTTGTTTTGTACTTTTTGGTTTGACAGAAGCTGTGCTCATATTAACAACGTAACAGTATTGAAGCATAAATAAAAAATGAAAATGGTATGAACAACTGAAGCAACTAAGCTATCGGACAAACATTTGTTTTAGACCATTGAAACGAAAAAAGGAAAAGACGAATATTGTCTAATAAGTACGTATGTATTTTCATTGTCATAAGAATGTCATCTAAAACCCTCCTTACATTACTTAATGCCCGCACGATCATTATTTAAAGCCTCCTCTTTACGAGATATTCTCCGCCATTACAGCCGGGAACACCGCGTCCTAAACTTACCACCCAAACAAGCATTAAACGAAATTTACAATTTGCAAGCCCAACAGATCGTCGAAAAGGAAATAGGATCACGAGAGAAAAAAAAAACAATCATATTCCGTATCCCTTTATAAACTCGTCCCAAGTTTGTGAAGATTCATTTACGAAATGGTCGTGATCGTGAATTACGTCCCCTCCCCTCGAGGCTCGCTTTGAATTATTCCTCTCAAGAATACAAGGCCTATAGAATTTCGTATAATCTCAAAGGCACACTTGAAGCGGGCTCGCGAACAACGAAAGTACCAGTCAAACAATAACAACCGGACATTATTCTGAACGACAGCTCCCGTTAAATAATTTAGAAATTGCTCAACATTTAATTTGTACGTGACTCGTGAGTGAGAGGCTGAGCGACAAGTTACATGGATTTGGAAACTGACTTCCAAGTAATGTTAATTTGTTACTAATTTCTGTTGAACTAGTAGAATCTGTGTTGTGGTTTATTCAGGGGGAAGCGCCAGGGAAACCCACGAAATTCTAAACTTATGTTTCTTGCATTTTGCTGATCAGCGTCAAGTTGTACGTATGTTGATTAAAACATGATATGTGATAATAGCAAATATGGCTTCATTTATTTATTTACTCTTCATGCAACACAAAGCACATTCATTCAAAGTACAGGCATTCTCTAACAGTCAACCTAAGGTGGTGGAGAGACAATATGGTAGGTGCGTGAAAAGAAAATGTTATTTAGAAAACAAGGGTAAAAAAGTAAATATACCGTTAAAATACACATACATATTAACATAATATAAAGTAAGGAAAGAAGACTGAGTCTAAGTTATAATCATAAAAATCATCACTATATAATATCTTAGTTCAGTTAATCCTATTATTGATTTTTATAAAAAAATACCACTCAATAGAATTAGACAAACTGAGATTAGAATACATCCCGTATTTATATAATTAAAATTCCATAAACGTGTTGCAGTCAAAACTCATTCTGTTATTAATATTAAATTTGACACTAACCTGCCAAATACAAAAAATACTTCAGAAAATTTCAATTTCACGGACTTGCTTTCACTAGTAGAATGCTACTTTATGACTGAGTGACATAGGCTATATATTTTCTGCTCTCACGCAAGCGAAGCCGCAGGCAGAAGCTAGCACTTTAAATATTTTCACCACTCCTGATATCCTATCCAAAACTGACTGACTTTAATCAATCCAATTCTTTTCCAACTAAATTGAATACCATCGATATATATGTACTTGTCGAATACCGTTTAGAACTATATTCGTCTAATCAGCCGACTGTTCCTAATGCGACCTCCTTCGATATCGCAATAGTGAAAAAGAACGCAAAAGTCGGGAATTGTTTATTAACGATTGTTGCCTTACTTACTAAAATCAAGTTTACTTAGAACTCGCTACTTAGAAGGCACAGTGGTCGATAGCCTGGCAGTCACTACTTCGTATGCTTGACCTGAATGGAGGCCCCGTTGCCTTCAGGAACAGCCAGGCTAGAAGGGTAAGGGATACCATAGTCCATCAGTCCATCCCTAGGACCACTAACAGGATTCACATCAGTCAAATTTTGTTTGCAAAAAATCTGTCAAGTGTTCGAAGTAAAGTAAATAAAGGTCATCCAACGTTGGTTTTATTCCACTTACATTATTAATATAACATAAACTCATAATGACCCTTTACGGAACTCAAAAAAAACCTTTGCCTATAACCGGCTTTCACCCAAAAAACTCAAAATTAAAACATACTCAGAAGTTGCCATCGTTTACGGGCCGATCAATCTCGAGCGACTCCCTCAAGCCCAACATGTTCAGATGACATGCACAATCCGATTACAATATTTGCGTATCTGTCGTCGGGGTCTTATGGGGGACTTAGGGAACCCCACTTTATTCGGAAACTTTGCCGTGTGTACATTTGCATCGAATCTTTTCGAACCAATAAACAGGTGATTTGTACGTAATGCTTTTAGTTGGAGTTTTGTTCTCGATCTACTGTTTGTTGTTACACTGTGGCTATTTCGGGAATTAGTTTTGGTTTTGTTTTTATACGTTTATTTGTTGTTTTATTAAAATTTTAGTCTAGTTTTATTTGTATTTGTACAGGCATTTCACTTTATTTTTAAATTAAAAAATTGAATTAATTATCGTCTTTTTCATATTTGTTTTAAATAGGTAATTTGGAAATGTTTTTTTAATTTATAATAAGGGATATTGTTTATAGGTAGGAAGAAAATCAAAGAAAATAAACTTAAAATAATTTATTACTCAAGATTTTGTGATTTCGCTTTTATTATAAACTTTTTCATAAATAAATACTCAAATAATTATACATACGTATTTGTAGTATAAATAAGATACGAGTGTCGTAATGACCCAGTGGTTTAAGCACCCACCTCTCATGAATGAGGTTGCGGGTTCAAAACCGGGCAAATGGGTACCATTGTGATTTTTTTATTTCATTATATTGTACTTTTCTAAGTTTGTCTAGGACATTATTGACACCCCGTGCCTTTTCCGAGGCACGTGCAGCCTTTATTTGTAAATTTTTGACAGTAGTTACAATTAGTCAGATGCCAGAAAGTCTGACCATCATTCTACCCAAAGAATATCATGTTCTAACAACTGGGTTATGGGGGTTTAATAAGCAGTCGTCACTCCATGTAAAACACGGGTATTAAGCCGCATCCTGTTAGACTGGAGTCTAGCAAGTAAAAAAAAGGCTAGAGAGATGATGATTTGTAGTACCTATAAAATACCACCATAGTAAATAAATTGAATGGTCTTCTATAAGATTGTTCTAATAACCCTTATTATTGCAATGAGGTTGCTATCAATTTATAAAATGAATGGTATTTTATTGAAGTCTTGAAAGAATTGCATTCATAAGTCGAATTGATTGCTCATTGCTTTGTTTGACGTCGTTTTTCAGGGCTTAGGTACCGAGAGAAGTATTTATGAAAAGAAATGCTATTGTTCATAGTTAACGAACAATGACGGCAAGGAGTGCAATTCCTTGCCGGAATCTGTGTTTCCTGATGGCTACAACTCGGAAATCTTTAAGTCAAGAGTGAATAGGTTACTTCTAGGTAAGCGCGCTCCATCATCGACCGCATCGTCGCTTTCCATCAGGTGAGATAGCGGTCAAGCGCGAATCTATCAAGAATAAAAATAAAATAAAATAAACGATTGGCGTAGAGGTTGAGTGATTGGATGCTGTGCAGCGGGTCGTGGATTCAATCCCAACATGGAACAAATATTTGTATAGACTACTGATAAGTAGATGTTCCAGGTGTAGGTATCTTGTGTATGAGAGTTTACATGTTTGTGAGTGCACCCAAGAAACAGGAGTGATTCCTAGTATGGGGCATCATTAATAAAATAAAATTCATTGTATTTCTTCCATTATATGTTAAAAAAAATAATGCATTGTGCAAGGCTCTCCCATACAAATGAGTCGCGACTAAGTGACAGTAATGTGACAATGTTTCCATAGATAGCATAAGCATAACATAGCATAATCAGCCTTTTAATGTTCCCACTGCTGGGACTCAGGCCTCCTCTCTAGGAGAGGGAATGGGCCGTAATCCACCACGCGGGCCCAGTGCGGGTTGGTGAATTTCACATGTCTTCGAATTTTTGGTTCTAGGACATTGCCGGTTTCCTCACGATGTTTTCCTTCACCGTTTTGAGAGCAGTGGTGATGAAATAAATTACACAAAGTAATGCGCCTGGCTGACTACAATTCGTAAGTCGGGGCCGTTACCACTCGGCCAACACTGGTACCAAAAAAAAAAAAAATGGTGCTCCATTGTTTCCATAGATATTGTTCTAAAACTGTTGTCGCATTGTCGTGTGATGCCAAGGTTGCCGACATAGCACGAAGAATTGCCAAACTTAAGTTGCAATGGGCAGGGTACATTGCTCGCAGAACAGATGGCAGTTGGGGTCGAAAGGTTTCGGAGTGGCGACCACGTACCGGAAGACGCAGTGTTGGAAGGCCCTACAAGGTGGACCGATGACCTGGGGAAGGTTGCGGTGATCCGATGATGCGAGACGTACAGGACCGTTCATTGTGGAAACATTTGGAGAAGGCCTATGTCCAGCAGTGAACGTTTATCGGCTGAAATGATGATGATGATGATTGTCATGTGACGCATCTGTCTGCGGGAGCCGTAATGCTCAAACCTCTTATTATAGGTAGTCGTCTAAAACGTAAATTTGAGGAGATTAAAGGAAAAAAATTATACAGAAAATATTCTTATGTTGGTATCTATTAACTTGAAATCCCTAGAGGGAAAAACTTATTCGAAACAAACATGTCACCCAAAAAATTATTTTAATATCAACATAGAAACGTATAATGATTTGTTCGCAAAATGTCAGAAACAAAAAGCCTTGGCCTTTCCGTGGGTCAGGGCGGCGCTCGGTCAACGATAGGGATTCGATTAACGCGCGTTACCGCTGGGAGTCGGGACGGGAACGCGCACGTTTCAGTTACGGGTGAATCGAATCGCGTGATGCTGTGGTTTTCGGCAGATGGAGAGATAGGATTGTTCTATCCTATCTCTTCCCGTAGGTGTCGTTAGTTTATGGGATTGGTTTTGAAGATGGATGGTTGGGTGGCTAATGGTTATTTTGGTATCTTTCCTTATACTACTTCCCGTAAGTTAAATGAATTGTTATAGCGTTCACGCATTAAAGGTATGTTTTAAATAATTCCACGGGTATAGGAATGGTCATCTGTGTGCAGTTAACAAAAAAAGTGAACCATTTTCTTGCAAGAATAGGGAAAAACATGCAGTAATAAAGCATTGCAATCTCCTTTTAAGGTAACTAAACTAATAATGCTGTTACATGAATGATATGAATTTGGTATAAAACAATCAAAAAGTTCAAGAGTAATTTGAACTGGCTATCGCATCCTAGAGACTTTGCCCGCTTGAAAATAATGAATTTGAAAACCATGTCCTGGTTAATCTATGTGTGTGTATGTGTATGTGTAAACGACTAACAAACAAACAAAGACATGAGGTTATGTTACAGTAGTTGCTGCCAGTGGCTTTGCCCACGTGAAAGTAGGATATTATGCCAAAGGAACACACTCTCGACATAAAAAGTATTTAATATGCTATTCCAGGATACAGTCTGCCCGTGTGCCAAATTTCATCCAAATCTCTTCAGCAGTTTCAGTGTGATGGAGTAACAAATTATACACACATATTAAAAAAAAAAAATCCTTTATAATATTAGTGTAATATAAAAGGGTGAGGGGCTATGGAATTATTTAAAAGAGTTCTTTTTTATCTGCTTTTATTTAGGGGCTTTTATCAGGGTATGTCAGCCCCATCGTACCCTTTTACATTGGTTCGACTAAATCCAGTTGTAGTGTTTACAAAATTAATATAAAATATGTAACTTAGGAATTCACTGAGCAGTGGTGGCCGAGTGGCAACGGCACCGATTTACGAGTTGTAGGTCGCGGGTTCAAACCCAGTCAGGCACTTTACCTTGTGTAATTTATTTCATCACCACTGCATTCAAAACGGTGAAGGAAAACATCGTGAGGAAACCGGCACATTCTAGAACCAAAAACTCGAAGACATGTGACATTCACCAACCCGCACTGGGCCCGCGTGGTGGATTACGGCCGATTCCCTCTCCTAGAGAGGAGGCCTGAGTCCCAGCAGTGGGAACATTATAAGGCTGATTACGCTTTGCTTATGCTAGGGATTAACTATTTAATAAGAATACTAGAGATATTATAAAGAACTGTAATTAAGTGGCACAACTTTTTGATCATCTCCGATGACGGTACAATAAGATGGATTATATTATGCCTATTATCAGTCTAGTCGATTTAATTTAAATTCGTTATAAATAGCTCTCGTTCATTTCTGTTCCGGGTACACTCCATCAGCATTTAATAGACTATCGTGACCTTGGAACGCAAAGGGCAATTGAAGGAACATATGTCTGACTGGCCTGTTTGTCTAGTGGTTAGTGGCCCTGACTGCTATGCCGGAGGTCGTGGGTTCGATTCCCACCCAGGACAAATGTTTGTGTGATGAGCACGATCATTTGTTCTGTGTCTGGATGTAATTTATCTATATATGTATGTATTTAGAAATAAATATGTTTATCAGTTGTCTAGTACCCATAACACAAGCTCTGCTTAGCTTGGGACTAGACGGCGTTGTGTGATAGTTGTGGAATATTATTATTATTATTTTAGTCAGTTAAAGGCTGACACTCCCTCTCACTCCACCATGAGCGCAAGAAGTTATTTGATGATTTCCCACTCTGAACAAAAAGGTTGTGCTAGATACATTTTGTTTCCATTTAGGTCGTTTGTTTCATTTCACGAATATCTTCAAAGCTAAAGCCAAGACAGTGAGGCAATTTGTTAAATGTCAGAATATTATTATTCAAAGCATATGAGACTAGTCGCAAAGGGTTTGGGGTGTGTTATACATATAGTATTAATATTTACATGAAACCTTCGCGAATTCTTTTAGATGTGGATGTTTTTTTGACTTTTGGTGATTATTTGGAGCTCCAGATCAGCTGGTTTCTGTAATTTAAAACAAAATTCTAATTAATAGCGTAGTATAATCTGCCCTCCTCTCTGTGTGAAGGAATGGGCAGTAAGTAATCCACCAAGCAGGCCCAATGATATGATATTCCACTGTTTGTCTTCGTTTTTTTTTGTTCTAGGCCATGCCAGTTTCTTCACGATGTCTTCCTTCATCATTTTGAGAGCAATGACAACGAAATACTTTGAACCCGCAAACTATAAGCCATAAGTCGAGGCCGTTACTACTGGGCTACCAGTAGAAGTTTGCTAAACTAACATTCTGAGGCGTTTTTTTACTTTTTTGTTTGTTTGTACATTGTATGCTGATAGAAAGCTATTCTATCACCGAGTGTCTCAGACAGTGTGCATTGTATCTTATTTTGACAGTCAAGGACAGTCCATGGTACCCGAGTGTCACAGACAGTGTGCATCGTACCTTTTTTCTACAGTCGAGGACAGTCCATGGTACCCGAGTGTCGCAGACAGTGTGCATCGAATCTTATTTTGACAGTCAAGGACAGTCCATGGTACCCGAGTGTCACAGATAGTGTGCATCGAATCTTTTTTCTACAGTCGAGGACAGTCCATGGTACCCGAGTGTCACAGACAGTGTGCATCGAATCTTATTTTGACAGTCAAGGATAGTCCATGGTACCCGAGTGTCACAGATAGTGTGCATCGAATCTTTTTTCTACAGTCGAGGACAGTCCATGGTACCCGAGTGTCACAGACAGTGAGCATCGAATCTTATTTTGACAGTCAAGGACAGTCCATGGTACCCGAGTGTCACAGTGTGCATCGAATCTTTTTTCTACAGTCGAGGACAGTCCGTGGTACTCATTGTGTGGAAATGTTTCTTTAGTGTGGCGGGCTACCTCTGTACAGTCTCAGAAGACTTCTAGTTAAGGTTTTATTTAAGTGTGGTATCTTCTTTGGTTCGCCTGATCAGATCGTCATACCTACCACTTTTGCTGCGGTCGACCTCGTAGGCGCCGCAGCGTCCGCTGGGAAACAGTTAAATATTAAATAATAATACATATATATATCCTGCCCATACGTAAAAAGCGTTTTGGTAATATGTTCATCGTGGGTAACTAAAGAGTGGAATTCCCTGCCGGAGTCTGTGATTCCTGATGGCTACAACCTAGGGGTCTTTAAGTCAAGAGTGAATAGGTTACTTCTAGACAAGCGTGCTCTATTGCCAGCCACATCATCGCTTACCATCAGGTGAGATATTCGTCAAACGCGAGCTTATTCATAATTTAAAAAAAAACTTTTAAGTACCGTCTCTACATTAATTTCTGACTCGACTAAAGTCATCATTTTCATAATTCTCATTTACATTTGTCGCAAAATATTCCTACTAACATAGGTACTCTAATCTTTAGCGTAAAGTCTGTAATGTTGTTGTATTTAATATCTTGAGTAAATTTAGCAGAATCACATAATTATGTACCTGACTTTGGAATAAAATGCTTAATCAACACCTTCAGTAGATTATGTACCCATTACCTGCTGTACCTGAAAGCTATAGTTTTTATTCAAATACCACGTCACCGAAACCGTTTTAAATACAGTTTCGTTTACGTGGTATAATCCACAGAAATCATAAGTTTTTCTGTTGTGACATACCTAATAGTAGATAATAAATTGGTTTCTTTTTAGGGTTCCGTACCTGAAAAAGATAATGGATGGATGGATGGATTTACTTTCAGGGAATCGGAGATCACTTTTTGATTTAAGCATTTGAAGTTGAGTATTTCACAAACTCTACTTTAGCCTGAAATTCTGTCACAATTTGGTTTTAAGAATATTTTGAAACATTCTTAATTACGACTTAAAATTACAGACAAGATTATATTTATTACGTAGAGTTTACGGAGAAACTAAAGCAAGTCCCGCTGTTTTCTTATCATTAAACTTTAGTTAGAAGTTTAATAATAAAGTAAGCATAAAATTAACTACGGATTCTTGAAGGAACTGTTCCGAGAATTGTACCAATTACGCTACTTAATACTTAATATACCTGAAACATTTTTACTGATAACAAGCCAATTTGGGTAATTTTCCACTACACGGTATTATTATTATAGGTACATCAAAAATAATGTAATATTAAGCTGATTAAAAATTAATAATGTACGGGTATATATTTACTCTTCACTAAATAATATATTTGCTAAGCCTGCTTGTTACGGCTGAGGGTTTTCTCTAACAGGTATGATGTAAACGAGAAATACAATCTTCTAGTTTATTAAACAATTCTGATTTTATTTGTGGAAATTGGAAACCTGTATTTTTTTGTGTTTTTATTTTATTTTATTTTATTAAATATAAGCAACTAACAGTCACATTGTAACATCTTACAACGAATTTAATTTAAGACAAGTTTTGGCGATAATGCAACCCACAACGTTGCCCACGGGTAAACAAAATGTATATAAACTATTATAATCGCTAGGGGACACGAAAAGAAGAATTAAGATTAGATAAAAAATCTCAAGGGAAATACACAAGGACAAAGAGCTGCTGATAAAGTGGGAAATCATCCAATGACTTCTCCCACTCAGGGAGCGGGAGGGCATGTCAGACTTTTACTGACTAAAATCACATCTATGTTCCGTCTTTGCCCTTGGCGTTCCAGGATCACGGGTTTCCCTTTTGGAAGTCAACCCATGGCCCCAGTAGGCTTCGACTCTGCTGGACCCTATGGTATGTTTGGATGTGAATGATGAATGAAACGTGAAGAAAAATCAGCCTTACAATGTTCTCACTGGGACTCAGATGTCCTCTCTATGAAGGAATTGCTCCTTCACGCGGGCCCAGTGCGGGTCAGTGAATGTCCTCAATTTTTAGTTCTAGGACAAGATTGTTTCCTCACAATATTTTTCTTGAACGTTTTGAGAGCAGTGGTGATGAAATAACTTACACAAAGTAATGCACCTGCAAACTGTAGGGTCGATACCCGCTAGGATCACAGGATTTTGTGAAAGAGATCTCATGGTCCTGGAACGCAAGGGGTATCTGAAGGACCCAGGTGGGTTTTTGTTAGTAAAAGCCTGACACGCCCTCTCACACCATCCTAGAGCGTAAGAAGTTAAAAATGGATTTGAACCCATGACGTACCAATCATAAGTCACGGGGCCGTTACCATTGACCCACCACCGCCTTTTCTTTCACCACGAATAAAAAAAATGGGAAAAATCGTTGGAAAGAGCTAGTTCCACTCTCCTATCAGGTGACACATTTACAATTACAAACAATTATTCCAAAGCTTAATTAGCTACATAGTAACGTTCAAACTTCAAGCTTTACTTGGTCTAAACTAACAAAGAACTTCAGAAGTACAGGCCAAACTGCCCTACTAATAATGAAACACAATCTTTACACTTCAACGGGCGTTTCACAAAAGAGTCGCTTCTAACTCGTGCTAAAACAAAACTTTGCAGCCCTATTATTTGCACAGCATAAATAATTACAGAGCACCCATAAAGCCTTGACTTTGCTTGTTTAATTACGACTTCGATGCTTAAATATTATAACAAACTGTCTCGTAGTCTGAGCGGAAATATTTCGTGGATCGGCTGTACTGTGGCGACTTGTCGCAAAGAAAAGTCGTGGGCGGGCTCGTTAGAAACTTGACAACAATTATTAGTTTTGTAACTAAGTTTTGGACTTTTGGTAGCCATTAATAGGGTTTTAAAGCAGGTTGTTCTACTAAATTTATGAATTTAGAGTATATCGTTAGAGGTCCTCTTAATTGCAATGTTTCTTGACAACTAGTTACTAGAACATTCTTAATAATCTGGACGCTTTTGAAATGCACGTCTTAATATATCGTTTTTACATAACCATAGTGTTGTAACTATTTATTCATTTAAAATAGTATCCGTGTAATTTATTTTACTCATTCTACTTTATAAAGATCTAAGCTTTGTGCTGCATCTTTTTTCACTTTTTGTGACTAACCAACTTTGACAATTTAAAAGAACCCATTTTAAATGATTAAATTGAAATAAATGCTTTGAATTTGATTCCTAAAACCTCTTAGGCTATTCACAGTATTCTCCGTATTACGATCGAAATCTTAACATGAAAGTCCAAACTACATTTTATGTCTTAACGTTTTGTCGCATAGTCGCACTCGTACACCCAGCCTTACATCTTCATTACGGCGGTTGTAATTTGCAGGGGTGACGCAGTTGTAAAAAAAACATTGCGGTTGCCAGTAATGAAAATAATTCTTATTTTTTATTCGAGACAATTATGTTTCCCTTTATTTTTGCTCCACAAAAAGGTCTAATGAAATATGTATGAAGTGATGGTCTGCCAACGATTAATTCTAGATATTTTGTTGTGCGAATAATATCTTTGTGATCTGAAAATGATGAGATAGCATAAATTATTTCTTGCAGACGTATTTTTATTTAGAAGTTACAGCTGCAAGTAAATCTGGAGGGAAATAAAACAGTATTGCATGTAAACTGGACTGGAATGGTCCTCGTGTCTGTGTTCTCCGAGCTGACGGCTTAATTTTTTCGCAAGTTAAAGTTAGTTCGTAACCAGCCCCGAATGGCGCCATATGTTACACTTGCACCGTCAGTCGGGCATGTCTCGAGAAAAGATGGAGAAGTTACAAAAGGTACATTCGACAGTGTGATAAACAGTAAAAGCTCTATGCTTTGTCTTTGGTACTTAGTAGTTTCTCTGACCGTAAGCGCCCATCAGGGCAGAGGCCTATTGGGGCCATGGGTAGACTTCCAAGGGAAACCCGTGGTTCTGGAACGCAAGGCAAACAAGGAACGTAGGTGTGGTTTCAGTCAGTAAATGTCTGACACGTCTTCTCGCTGCGTCCCAGAGCGAGAAAGGTCATTAGCTGCTTTCATTTTTTTTTTTTTGACTGGCCTGTTGGTCTAGTGGTTAGTGGCCCTGACTGCTATGCCGGAGGTCGTGGGTTCGATTCCCACCTAGGACAAATGTTTGTGTGATGAGCACAATCATTTGTTCTGTGTCTGGGTGTAATTTATCTATAATATGTATGTATTTAGAAATATTTAAGTATGTTTATCAGTTGTCTAGTACTCATAACACAAGCTCTGCTTAGCTTGAGACTAGACGGCGTTGTGTGATAGTTGTGTGAATATTATATATTATTATTATTATATTATATCTTAAAAATAGTTTCTGAAGTTTCATCTTTATATTCTCTTGTCGCTGTTTTATATCACACAGTTACAGGTATATAGTTTCATGTGATTTGCATATCTCAGATTGAATGAAATATGACACGGATCCTTCCCCAATTACTGGCGATATCCTATATCAAAATTAATCACGATTCCTGGTATAAGTAACATTATAAGCATTTAATATAGAAGGTAGGTATTCTAAGGGATAAAGATTAAGATGTGCTAAATAGGTATGTTAATTACTAGCTGCACTTCGTAAGTTCACTGGCGACTTTGGTTACTGCTTCGCTCCCGTGGCTAGTACCGTTATATTATACAGCTTTCCTCGATAAATGGGATATTCTGATTCCTTAGATCACGTACAAGGAAACAAACCAACTCTTCAGCTTTATATATATATTTGTTTTTAATTACATAATCCAGTGCCTGCAAATTTACTTGATGATAAGCAGTGATGCACCGGTTGATGGTGAAGCGCAAAAGATATGTGTTTTTATATTAACAGGCTCACGCTTGACCACTATCTCATCTGATGTGGTCGACGACTCGTTTATACTTATAATAAGCTAAACAAGAAAATAAGATCAAAATAGTGACAGAGTTCACGATATTTCTAAATAGTGGCAGAGTTCACGATATTGTATCTTTTCTACAAGATTGAACCTTCTGTTCCTCGCATTTCGTGTCGAGACATAAAGACTGCAATGGTGCATAAAATAGGGATGAGCAGCTGTCCAGCCTATCCACTATTTCTCTCACACTTTACGAGTTGCGCAGTAAAACGAGCTATATTCTTTTAAGGCTTTTCTACTATTAGGGACCCTAATAATTTTGTCATATCCCTCCGCATGTATCTTGGTTTGTTTCAATTTATGGCCAGATTACTTCTGTAATATGAGAACAACTGGTTAATAATAGATTGGGGGAAATAAACGAGAAATGCGAGAGAAATGTAATGAACGAAGGAAACACCGATAGTGTGAAACACAAATATTTTTTTTTGAAATTTCAGCGGGTTATGTACAGATAAGAGCAATAAGATAATTATCTTTATATACAATTCTTCTGTATACTTGTTTGTCTCCTATCTCGTCCAAATAGCTTAATTTATATGGATGAAACTTTATGTGTATGAGTGGGTCCGTGGATGGTTTGAAAATACAATTATAACCGGTAGATGGCGCGGTAATCTCGGGCAGGACAACGTCTGCCGGGACCGCTGGTATACGTTTAAATTACCCCTAAGTCAAGAGTGAACAGGTTACTTCTAGGCAAGGGTGCTCCATCGTCGGCCACATCATCGTTTAATATCAGGTGAGATGGTGGCCAAACACGAGCCTATCCATAATACAACATTAGTTTTAGTACCTATATGCGAAACCCGAAACATGTGTCTAGTATTTTTTTGTAAAGAATCTATGAACAAAATTTCATAACTGTATCATGAAAAATCACAAAGTTATAAGCTTGTTATATTCCCTGGTTGTCCGCTCAAATACATAGTCACCGGGCAATCTGGGTGACTGAGGGGTGGCTTTGCTCCCGCACCTAGCTGTGCGATGTCGCCTAATGTCCGCTATAACCTGCCATAACCTGTGTTGACTTAACCGGTGGTGTCCAACTTGTGACACTTTTTAAATATTTTTGGGAAAAAATATACCATGGTTTAAAAAATATTGGAATCGATTTAGTTACTGATTCTGAACAAACTATATTCAGGTTTTTCAAATACTAAAAATAATGTTGTATATATATATATTATTGCTCGTGATTGTACAATCGTAGTTTTTCACTGTCAAATTTATCAATATCAACAAATTTCACTAAAAAACCAGAGCTCAAAATTAAACATATTTTTTTGTAAATAATCGCTTTTACAAAATTACGAGTAGCTGAATTTTAAAACGGAGTTACAAGGTGATCCTTTGACTTTGTTTTTCTCACCACTTTTACTTGTTCAACAATAATCCCTCTCAATGCATCGATCATTCAATTTCCCAGTATAAAAAACGATGACACACTTAGCATCCGCTGCACGGTGGACTGACGTCAGATAAAGGGAGGGCACTTCAAAGGCGCTGAATCCGCTAGCCGCTTTGCATACTCAATTAAATGGACTCGGGAGTTTTTACAGCTGACCACTTGTTCTTATTGTGTCGGTGCTCTGTGGTTCGGTTTAGAGACCGGGATTTTGGTGGCGTATGCTAAGCATATAAGCTGATGTTGGTTAGGATCGTGTTTTGTTTTTGAGTGTAGATTTGAAGTGATGTGAGATCGGGTCGGGTTTCCACGGCCTTCCTGAAGTAGTAATTATAATTTCCTTATTCATAGAGATGGGATCGTTTCCTGTTATGTCAGTAATTAAAACATCGTGATTTAGGTATGCTTTCTGTATCGAATACAATATTTATTCTCGATAGGTATAACTATCTTATTATTATTATTATCTATGAGTAATCATTAGCTCTAAAATTCATGCAAGGCATATACCACTCGCAAAAAATTCCAAGTCCCTAATAAAAAATGCGATAGTTTCTTAAACACATAATTATGAATTTGTGATTTGTTGTAGATTGTGGTTAATAGGTACATAGATTCTGACGATTTAAAAGTGTTAATGTAGTATATGAGTGTAATATAATATGTAGTTTATGTAGTAATGTATATAATCTAAGTAGTAATGTATGACATAAAAAAACATTTTGAATTTTGAATAGAACAAAATGCATAACACGGTTTAAAACACTTCTAATTTATGACAGCAAAAATATTATACGATTCTTAAAAAAAGGAATGCTTCGTTTGTCGTTTTATGCATTATGTGCCTGTACGGGCCCATATCATTTCATTACACGATGTGGCATACTGTATACCAAATTACTGTTATAATTTTAGTTTATGTTTGACCTGTTTTAGTTTACTGAATCTAAAGACCGTTATTAAACGCACCTCCCGAGCAGATTTTTTTTTTGGAATTTAAGTCTGGGCTCGAGTCTTGGTTATTCCAAACCTACCTAATACGTCTTGAATACGCATTGACCAACTAAATGAGCACTATGCAACCGCGTAATATATTGCGTGAAAGTGGATTATGGTTATCCTAAGAAACCTGATTATTTTGAATCTCCTTAACGTATTTGATCTTCACTAACTCCTTACAACTTTCTGAAATGTTCATGTCATTATTGTTCATCTAGCGAGTGCCACCTTTTCTTCAAAACATGCTTGTCGATACCATTCTCCTCATCATCTAAATACTCAGTCACTCTTAGTCTCTCATAGTGTATAATTAAACAGAAACTGAACACATCGTATCTTTGTGATCTGCCATGAAACGATTTCTTAGTGTGGTCCTCACGATGAATCGGCCTTCTCGTGTAGTTGTGCACCTTGGCCTGGCTATCCATGGTCTTCTGATTGTTGATTGCTGGATACTTTTTTTGGATCTCTGGATCTTAGGATTCAAGATTCAAAAGCATTTATTTCAAATAAACCATTTACAGGCACTTTTGAAATGTCAAGAAGTCAGTCCGAAAAAAAAAAATGATGCTAATTGCACATTCCAAAGCATAGATCTCTATGGAGAAGAATGTGCAAGAAACTCCATGGGCACTCTTTTCAATCATGTTTTGTAATTACAAATATCACTGTTACATGTTTCTTGTCGTTATCATGTGAGAACAATGTAAATACAGTAAAAATAAAAACTAAATATAGATATTAAAATAGCAACTGGCAGCTGAGAAATGACCAGTCTCAACTGACAGCGCCCGTTCACGAACATGACGCTAATATTAGCACCACTCAGCTCAACCATTTTACATTTTAGGTACAGATACTTCTACTGTTCCAGTAGTATTACGCTGATTTCTTCCTTCTTGTACCATGGTTTTTTATTTTTGTGTACATCATTTATGTGTAGTATGTGATAATTCAATCCAAGATATTCTTTGAGACAGCTTGGTTTGAAATAAAAGCGCGCGGTGGTGGGATTATTTTCTTAATTTGAAATTAAAAATCATAAAATTAGTTTTTGAAGCTTTACCTTCAACAAATAAATCCTTTTTTGAGATTTATAACAAGCGTTGCTAAACTGCATTTAAGGTAATATTATCTACACTGATATTATTAAGATTTCGAATACGGCTACAAGATTTTATACTTTTACGTAAGTAAAACCGCTAGTAGAAGATATATGTTTATACGAACCATCTATGTACACAACTTTGTGAGATATTGGTATACCTTTTATTTTTGCGGCCCAGTGTATTTCTACATCAAATGGAAAACTTAAAAGCGTACTAACATGACCTTCAACCGTCGTCAGGTAGAAGAAATAACACAAATTAAGGCCTCAAACAAGCCGAGACCCTACAAATTCGTCTAGACTGAAAAAAGCCAGTTCGCTTCTCCTGAATTTTTGAAGCTTCTTCGAGATTATTCCAATTAACTTACAACTTACGATTCACTCAAAGAGTAGTAAAGTGTACTTATTTTTTATGCTCAGTAAATAAGGTAATGAAAAGCTGAGCATTTATGAAACATCTGTATTTCTATTTAATGTCAACGAAGAAGTTTTAATTTAGTTACCTGTCTCGGTGGAAAGTTTCGTCTATACTTTCCGCTTACGTTGGTTTTGACGAGGAAAACTTTTGATTTATTTTTAGAATAAAGACACTGGTTTTTATTTTATCTGGCTGGAAAAAAATGGCCTCTTATTGTTGAGAAAAAAAGAGTATTGATAGCCTCGCTTGATCATTTTCAGATACAATTTTTTTTTTCTTATGTTAGTTTAAAAAACACTCAAGTGCATTCTGTACTTTTCTTTTCTTTTTATTTTATTTAAGCTTTATGCACTAGTAAATACTGTATAAAGGCGGACTTAGGACCATAGGCGTTTTCTACCAGTCGGTGGTGAAGAAACATAATATGCAACTTAATGGTAAATAAACAAATAGAAAACTAATACAGTAATAAACATATATAAATACACACAAATAACTAAAATTATTTTGAGAAACGAATCCAACAAATCAACGCTTATTTTTTACGAATCCAACAAATTAACTCTGTGATGAATCTACTAACTTTTTTTTGTGTTTATAAACTGTGTCTATCCCGAACAAAAGATTTTCTATTCTATTCTATTAACTAATAAACATCAAAATCTAGATGCATACATTTTGGTTGCTGTCGTTACAGGTTAGGTACGTAGATGGAAAATTGATAATGAAAATTATTAAATTTATTTAATATTTATGCAACACAAAGGTACAAAGGCGGACTTAATGCTTTAGGAATTCTCCAGTCAGTTTGGTTGGTGTAGAGATATATGGTAGATGAAAAAAAAAATTTTCTTAAAAAGCAGCCCGCCGTCCGGACGTCCAATAACCGTCCGGACCGAACCGAGTCGTAGACGGCGGTGGCGCGTAGTATTCTACGCGGGCCTCAAAGAGATGTCAGCTAAACCGTAGGGGACCATCAGGGCCGAAGCTTCTTCCGAAAGAAAAATTCAGGATCTGGAACGCAGGGTAAAGAAGTAACATAAGTGGCTGCAAAAGTATATTATAAGTGTTTATAGTAAAAAATAATATTAAGAGGATGTCACTTGTCAAAGTAATTTTTCACTAAAAGTAGGTGATTTTTCACACACCAGTAAACATTATAAGACCTTGCAAAGTAGATAAAACTTAGTCGGGAAACTCTGGTCACTAGACGGAATATGAGAAAGAAAAACTTCGTGAAACACCCTGAAATAATTAGAAACTGCAAAGATAACTTGTTTTAAGTTGTTATCACTTGAATCTAGACTCAAAAGTATAAAGTAAGTATCTCAAGTCAGGGCAGGCCAGATTTTTCAGTAAAAAAGTATCATACAAGTTTTTTCTCTTGGTGGGCCAAGATTTTTTTAACTTGATTCTTTTTTTGCCTTTTACTTGTTGAGAGATTTCTTTCCTCTTACTTGATTCTAGATTTTGCACTGACTGAACAAAACTTCTCAAAAATATGTGGTTGTTTCCACAAAAGGCCATCTCAGACACTTATCTGCATGATTGCATCTCTGCTTACCATCAGGTGGGATCTCAGTCAAGCACTGGTTTATATAAATAAAAAAAAAAAATAGTTCTTATAGAATTTGACTATTACCATGTTTGTCGTATGGACTTTAAAGGAGATTTTAAACTCTGAGTTTATTTCTGTGTTTCTTCTGAGGGTAGTCAACTAGGAATCACCTTGTTTAAATTAACGAAAAAAATAGACACGTAAAAGTATTATTTGTAACATAAAAACCATTTGTCAGTAGCTATGGCTAGAGAAGATATGTGTGATATCATCTGGTTAAACTTTTCTCAATTTAGTAGAGGTAGGAATTTTTTCTTTAAGGGGGAAATATAGATACAAGGGCAACGAAGTGGTCCTTTAATATGGGCTACTTTTACTATCTATATTTTCGCATTTATACTTATAACCAAAAAAAAACAGATGTAAATAGTTTTAAAAAAATCAAAAGGAAGAATGCTGAACCGGGATAAACTCTAGAAATGAACCACGTGACAATGTAATTTAATACGCGACAAGCAATTAATCAGTGCAATAAGTCGCTTGTCGCCGCGACAGTTATTACTGTAGTGGAGATTACAGTCCTGTTACACGACCGCACGCAGAGTTAATCTTGACGAGACTCATTAATCAAATTGTCTCATGTGGCTCTAGATTTTCCAGGATTTTTGTAGTCTTATCTGATGATCACACTAGTATTATAAAGGTGCCGCCGAGATCCCGGTCCCGATTTCTGGCCACCGTAGGAGCGGGCTTGCGGACGGCGAGCAATGGGTAGCTCGCCGTCTGTTCGTCCGGTAACCGTACGGACCGAGCCCAAGTCGTCAGAAAACCTTAAGGGCCCAGCTTCTGAAAGAAAAACCCGGCCCTGGAATGAAAGGCAACGAAGGAATCAGGAGTAGGTTTCAGTCAGTAAAAGTCTGACATGCCCTCTCGCTTTGCCCAAGGGAGAGAATGCATGATTTTTCACCAAAAAAAAAGTCATTTTGAAGATAACACAGTCCAAAGAGTGCAAGCGACGCCCGGGTGTCGCCACTGTGTGGACCACCCGGAAGACACGATGGAGCACATGGTGGAGGTGTGCTCCGCTTGGGCAGAGCAACGCCGTGTCATCATGGGGGCGATCGGCGGCGGCGATCTCTCGCGCCGGGCCTTGATACAGGCCATGGTCCGGAGCGTGGCAGGCGGTCGCCTCCTTCTGCAAAGCAGTAATGCTAGCAAAGGAGGTGGCCGATCGCGTGAGGCAACGGTCCTTACGCCCCAACCGCCGCCGGGATTCCGATCCCGATTTCCAGCCACCGTAGGCCCGGTCTTGCGGACGGCGAGCAATGTGTGGCTCGCCGTCCGACCGTCCGGTAACCGTCCGGACCGAGCCCAAGTCATCAAAGGCGCTTACTGTTCCACGCGCTCCTCAGGGAGATGTCAACAAATCGTAGGGGCCCAGCAGGGTCGAAGCCTACTGGAGCCACGGGTAGTGTGAAACTGAAACCCGGGGCCCTGGGACGAAGGCAAAGAAGGAACAGGAGTGGGTTTTTAGTCAGTAAAATAATAATAATAATAATAATAAAAACGTTTATTTATCTCCAACAAATTACAACACAGTTTTAGTTGACAAGTAGTTTGACAAGAGAAAGAAGGTAATTTGTGGGAGATCTGGAGTCCAAACTAAGCAAAGGCCTGTATTTTAGAGCTCCAGGCCCCCCCATTACATCACAAATTGCAATAGTCAACGTCCGTGTGTGTTGCATGAGTGTGTATACATGTAAATATAATGTGTAAATAGATAGGCTATAATATATATATATATATATAAATAAATATAATAAATAAATTCTAACACTATCTCCCGCTCCGCCCAAGAGCGAAATTCGTCATAAGATGGTTTTTGAATTTGAGAGTTAAAAACAATAAGAAACGTCTGACAGTAGGTAACTCTTAACAGAAAAACTCAAACAGAACCAACTTGCGAGCTCCCTACACTTACGTGTAAGTAACACCTTTCATACTCCATAAGCTGTCACATTCAGCTGCCATACATCACGGTGACAGTTATTGCTTGTAGTTGTGATTAAATTCGTGTAACAGCGACCGAAATGGCGGCGTTCATTACAGGTTCACCGTTGATCTTGATTTGCTAGAATGTGTGGGACATTCTAGTGCTATTGTGCTGGTTTAGATAGTGATGCCTGATTTTGGATTGCTTTTGTAATTTTTTAGGGTTCCGTACCTCAAAAGAAAAAACGGAACCCTTATAGGATCACTTTGCTGTCCGTCTGTCTGTCTATCAATACCTTTTATCTCGGGAACGCGTAGAGGTATCGAGTTGAAATTAAAACCATATATACTCATTTTGCGGTCCCTTGAAGCTGTAGAAAAATCAAACTTCTGAATTAACGAAAAAGAATATACGAATAACGTGTATTTCGACACTCTCAAGGGAATCAAAATTCATAGGGTACTTTCTGTTGACCTAGAATCCTGAAATTTGGCATGAAGCAAGTTTTTATAGCACAAGTATAGGAAAAAATCTGAAAACTGTAAATTTTGTAGTTACGTCACAAAAAAAAACTTTTTACGATTCGAAAAAATCTTCGTAACTCAATTCGGGAATTGAACTGTTTTCCTAGGTATACATGGAACCCTCAATGCGCGAGTCCGACACGCACTCGCCCGATTTTTTGTAGCTATACTTACTGTTTTTTAAAAGCTGTTTTAAATTTAAAGCTGGGTGGTTGGTAGTTTAAGGTAAGGGTGTCGATGAGGCATAATTATAGGAACTTTTAGCTTGAGGTGAGAGCTACTGGCCTATGGGATGACTCTAACTATAATGCTTAGGTAAGTAAATATAGCGCAGGGAATATGAATGCAATTTTTTTACTTGTTAAATAAAATAATTTTCAGCTTTAATAAACAAATATGAAATCAGTTTTAAAATATCGTTATTAACCGTGAAGTTATAAAGCTTCAAAGCTGCTAATAGACAGAGAAGTTCGACGTGGTCTTTGAAGTCACATCCGCCCTTTTAGGAAATGGCGTCTTGGTAAGAAAGACAGATTATATTTGTTTAAAGTTGCTATATCTCGTTTGATTTCTTACCAATTTTGATATTGTTTTCACTGTAAAGCTAGAACTACATTAGATCGACGCACACGTGTAACACGCCTGATTTGTACGTAGAATGACGTCGCGTGGCGTGGATCAAGTGTAGCTCTACAAGTCTAGTTTCTATATAAAATGTATGTATACAAACGCGCCCAGATCGGCGTGGGTGGCACACGTGTGCGCAGTGTAGTTCTAGCCTTAATATTCTATTTTTATATATTTATTGATAAAATGGATAGATGAAAAAAAATAATTCACTCATATTCCCTATTAGGTAAATTTTATGGCAACAATTTGACTAAGCTCAATAACATGAAATTTGCGATTTTAGAAAATACCATTCCATACAAAAAAGCAAAATAAACTAAACATGTTAAGTTCTGCGCCACCTAGCGTAAACGTGTCAATTCTTGGGCCTTATTTTCAGAATGAACCAGAAATACTAAGGAAACCCGTATTTCTAGAACACAGGTGTGGTTTTAGTCAGTAAAAGTCTGACACGCTTTCTCACTCCGCCCAGAGCAAGAAAAGTCATTGGACGAATTCTCAATTAAAAAAAAAAAAAAAACTGGTTTTCTAGATAGATGGTATGGTCGGGACTACGTACTAGGTATCAGATGGGCCTTTTTTAGTTTGCCACAGAGTGACTTAAAAAGTAACAATTATCTTTGTTATTCACCTTAAAAACCCTAATTTTTGTATAGTAAATAATCAAATAACTTCTGTCGCTCTGGGTGGAGCAAGAATGAGTGTTAGACTAGACTAAAACCCACCCTTCAGTTTAGTTGCCTTTTGTGTTTAATGATCGAACAGATCAAAAATTTTAAACTTCTGCATTTAAATTTTATCTTAATCCAACATCGAGGTCACCAACTCCTTTTTTTTTAAATGAACTAAAAAAAAATTACGCTGTTATCCCTAAGGTAATTTTTTCTTATAATCAATAATACTATTTAAATAAAGTTAAATTTATTTTTCTGTCACCCCAACAAAATAATTTTAAAAATAAATTCTTATCTAATTAAATAATCTTAATTAATAAAATTATAAAACTCTATAGGCTCTTCTCGTCTTTTTAAATTATTTTAACTTTTTAATTAAAAAATAAAATTCTACTTATAATCAAGAGACAGTTTATATTTCATCCAATCTTTCATACAAGTCATCAATTAAATGACTAATGATTATGCTACCTTTGTACAGTCAAATGACTGCAGCCCTGTAATTTTTATCAGTGGGCATATTTAGCAGGAACAGGAACTTTCGAACAATACAGCAGGGCTGCTCAAACCTTTCTCTTTATATTCCCCGCCACTTCAACAGCTTGTCCTCATCCACATCAGCCGGACAGTTATCGCTCGCGTCGTGATTACATTCTGTCCGCGACCACACGCTGGCGCGCGTTAATTACTGCCCCACTCGATATCTGTATTGGTATCGATTCGGACACTGATACCGTACTGTTTGGGGGATCGTTTAGTTTAAGTGTTTATTGAGTTTTGGAACTCAATTGGAATGTCTTAATGGAGTGTAGCGTGCAGTGGAAAGGGTGAATGGTTAAACGAATGGGCGATGTGAAAGAGTGATAAAGCTTTGTGAATATTTGGGTATTGATTTCGTTTTATAGCATCGTAAGTCACCAGTAAATGTTGGTGGTAACCTGGAAGAGGCTGGTACAGGTGGTGGATTGGTACAAGATAAGGGAAGCTTATCCTCAACAGTGGGTAAAGTCGAGATATTTATACTATTGATGATGTACGCATAGAGTTCACATTCCACATGTCGACAACCTCATGTGCTAAGTCGAGATATTTGATTTGTTTTGCGTCATGTTGTATGGTGACATCGCCTATCATTGCACGGCGCGCTAATTGGTCTATCACCACTATACCCGGCTTATTGGCTACAATAGTCCTGTCAGTGATGTTAGACCGATCCCAGTACAACGTGACATGGTCATTTTCGAGAACTGGGTCGAGCACATAGTTGTAATACGGTACCTCAGAATCCACTAGGTTGTATTACAAAGCAAGTTGCTGGTGAATAATCCTGGTTACTGGGTTATGTCTGTGCAAATACTCGCCGTTAGCCAAACGAGAACAACCAGAGATAATATGTCTGATAGACTTACCTGGATGGTGGCATGTCCGACACACGTCAAAAGTCCCATCCTTCATTATATATCTCTGGTAGTTGTTCGTTAAGATAACTTCGTCCATAATCACACAGACAAAACCTTCAGTTTCTCCAAAGAGGTCGCTGGGCCAGGACCAGGCCACGGATGTCAAGAAATCTACATCAGGCTCATGAAGAGCCCGGTAAAAGCGCCCGTGGAGCTCCTTGCCTTTCCATATTTCCTTGCGGTCATCAGTAGTCAGTAATGCAGGTTTGCGCCAGTCCCCTTTAGCCATGGATAACGGTGTGAGTCCTTTGTCCACTGCGACCACATCTCGGTGCATTCCCACATCGGTTTTAAGAAAATATTTTTTGAGGCTACACATCTCGCCGTTGTGCAGAATCTTTGCGTTCAAAAAGCCTCGACCTCCACACTTCCGCTAGATGTACAGTCTCATCAGCGACGATCGTGGGTTATGGTGATGTTGCGCTTATTTCCGCCCTCCAGAAAGCTACTTAACACCTTCTTCAGGCGGTCAAAGAAGCGCTCCTTTAGCGATTTGTCAGTATTGTTAATGCCTAACGCTTCCGACATACCCAAATACTTGTAAGTTTCGGTCGAAGAGAGGGATCTAAGGTGTATGGCATCCGGGAGTTGAATTCCCTAGGATTACATAATTTCCCCTCGCTTTATATGCATGGCTGCACATTTGTCCACACCAAATTCCATCCTGATGGCGCTACTGAAAGTTTCAGTTACCTTCATTAGCTCCATCAGTTGTAAATTGTTATACCATTAGTCATTACTAATAAAATAATTGATATTTAGATATTTTAATTAATAAAATAAAAAAATATTTATGTATATTTTTTTATAAATAGATTTTATGTGATAAATATTCAATAGATAGGTAGACCTACAAGTAGAAGCCCAGGAAGCATTCGTCAATAGTTTTATGAAAATCATTATCATCATCATCCCACCAGTCAATTAGTAAACGATTCAATCAGCATCTGTCAGTGATAATGGAAGTCGTTTGCGTCGACAGCTGAGCAAGCCAATACGAGCATAATGGCCGACAATTAATACTGTTGTAATTGACATCTAATCTACTTTGATCCTTTTGTTTTTACAAGGGTAGGTTACACCGGTAATTATGGCAAGACACCGTGTCAATTACACAAATACCCTGTAAAAGTGTGACGAGTGCTTGAAAGTTAATACTTCTGAACCATTTACTAAATAACCTTCCTCTCTTTGAAGTCGGATAAATATAAACTAGTAATTGTACGTCTCACTACAAAGAAATAAATATGAAATTTACTATACAACAAAAAGACTCTTACTGACTAAAAACCTACTTCTGTTCCTTCTTTGCTTTCGTCCCAGGGCCCCGGGTTTTACTTTCACACTACCCGTGGCCCCAGTAGGCTTCGACCTTGCTGGGTCCCTACGGTTACGCGCTGTCGACGACTTGGGCTCGGTCCAGACGGCGTACGGTCGGACGTCGAGCTACCTATTCATACCTACGGACCTATATAAGAGAAGAATCATTCCCAGACCATTTGAACCCCTCCATAGTCATTCTATAGTCTCAAAACGATCCAGCGGCTTACCGTAACAATCGCAATTATACCCTGAATTTAATAACAATAGAAATCGCGTATAAATTATAGAAGATCTGACAGTTTATTACTGGGATTAATTCTTGTAACGTGACGTAATGAAATTCCGAAGTGACATGATGACGTGCTGCGCTCGCGTTTGTTCAGCTTATTAATTTTGTTTTAATTACCTATTGTTTGTAAGAAGGTGGTTTATGATTAAGTTTAGACAGACTTGGAGGTCGAATTATTGGTATAGTTGATCTGAGTTTTCTGTTGCAGCATTCTGTGATTTTTTTGTAGCTTTCTTAGTCTCTACAGTAACTAGTAGTTGGCTGGTTGCTTGCTAATATGTATGCGTTTCTTGGCTTGGAAGCTTCATGTGCGTGTGTGTTTAAACCAAAACATAGCTATACAGCTTGGAATAGTGGTAGATGATAGATATTCTCTCAAACAGCTACAATGTCAAACAAGCTGCTTGCTTGACTCAAACTCAAAGCGTTTTTTCAATTTAACCGTACAAAGGCACTTTTAAATTGTCAAGGTCGATCAGTCACAATAAAATTAAATATGAAACTATTTGCACATTCCAAAGCATACATTTTAACGGAGAAGAAAGTGCGTGAAACTCCAAGGAAAAAACAGACATCAATAACTTATATTTAATAACCCCCCGTGATATTCGAATCCATGTAAACACAACAAAACAAATTACAGATTTGGCTACTTAAATAAAATTCACTTTACCGCCTCCATTTCCCGAGTCATTTCCCTTAAATAAAATATCAGATTTCCGTTTCCGTAATACATCCGTTCTCGAAGGAATATAAAATAAAACACATTTAACATTTATTTACAAGTTACATAAGTGCTTCAAGTATTCTTGATTACCGTCTGCAACGTATGTAGATTTTGCGAAGTTTGAGAGAGGTATGCGGGCCGGCTAGCACAAATAAAGTGTCGAGTTTATTGTTGCTGGGAGTATGTACGTTTGAATTGGCTATTCCACTTGCTCTACTTACTAGCCCTGGAATAAAATTCTTTGTGATTTCTTTATAGGGAAGCGTTTTTGTCGATGTGGTTTATGTCTTTTATGAGTTACTAGCTTCTGCTAGCGGATTTGCCCGCCTGAAAATAGCTTTCTCCATACAAACTACGGATACCTTGTGTCCTAAATAGGTATTCTTCATGTTTTTGTTCATTAAAGATCTTGTGTACTAAACTAATAGGTATTCTTCTTGAGTTAGGCGCCTTTTTGGCCTTGCACAGATCTTAAAGTTATTCTTTTCATACTTTTTGTAATTCTACTGTATGTGCGAGGTTCGAATAAACGTTTTTTCTTTCTTTCTTTACCTATTTCTTTTTTTCTTCATGGATATCTTGTACGACAGACGAGAGTAAGACCAAATGTTATTCCACCCTATATATAGATAACTATATTTGAAAGTATGTCTGCAATCGTTGTTGCTACGCCAAGTCACTGAACTGTGTAACAAAACAAATGATTGTTGAATATTGACTGAATCATTCTATGTAGTGCATTTTCAATATAGTATAACAAGCTTAGTGCCAGTGGATCTTTTTTGCCAGTAAAACCATTTCATGGTAAAACATTCGATACAAGTTTAATAATTTTGTCATCATAATCTCCCTAGTCTTTTCACATCTAGCTTGGGACCGGCTTCCAGTCTAACTGGATGCGGCTCTTTTATTACATTCAAATTCATTTATTTCAAGTAGCTTATTTTTCGGTAATCAAATCACAAATTTTGAAATTATTCATTGAAATTAAAATATTACACCGTTGGTCGCGGTCATACTAAACGAGGCACCACCCGCATCCAGTATGTAGGTAACAGAGAGACGCTTAGCGGTTTGAAAGCTCTTCAAAGATTCCTTCGTTTACTGAAGAAATATAGTTATTTTCCACACATGCTGGTGCACGAGATGCGGCTAGAATTCTTTAGAAACTTCTCTGTAAGTGCCTTTCAAGTATCTTACGATGAGATGTGGACTATTTATCTTTGAGTTCCTGGTTCCAAGGATAACCTAATTTACTTTACCTGGTCTTCTAAGGTAAATCAATTTAGATATGTATGTGGGGTTCTAAGTGTGAGTAATTTCTCCCATCTATTAAGGATTTCGTTCCATAGATTTGCAAAGAATGTTCATGCGATTCCTGATCAACCCCTCCTAATAGGTATTCTACATAATACAGAACGTGCTAGTCCAAAAACATTTGGCAAACAGAAGTTGAAATACAATAAAACACATCACGATTCAAACTTCCTTCATTGCCTCTGCGGACCTCAAAAGTATTCACTTCACACAAAGTCCACTTAAAACTTACACTTCACAAAATAACTTATAGGTACTCAAATTGAATCTACCCACATTATGGCGCTCTAGCCATTACCCCGGCCACAGAGATACGTTAAAATGTAGTAAAACCTGCAACTTAGTCACTGCCACTAAAACTCGGAGCTCTTTCAACATGTTGCTTCAGCTTAATCTGATCCAGTGACTTAAATTCTGGCTGTTTGGGGGTAGTTTTAAATGTTTCGACGTTACAAGTAAGCTTGCCCGTGTTTTGACTTCAAAGTAAAGTTGGGTAATTCAAAAGTATTTTGCAGTTTTGGGGACACATTTACAGCTTCGTGGGATTGATGTGTGTGCAGGCGATTGCAGTGTGTATGTGTGTGAGTGTCTGTGTTTGTAAATCTTTACAACTATGTCGGTGGTAGTGCTTAGGGTTGGTGTATTGAAAATTGTTTTGCTATTATTTCGCTTACTCAGTCTTACCTAGTAAATGAGTTGTGTAGGTCAGATAGAATCATCGTCATCGTTGTTTCAGCAGAATGAAGTCCACTGTTGAACATATATGCCTCACCCATGTGTTACCACAACAACCAGTCTTGTGCTTCACGCATCAATCTGATCCTGCGATCCTCACCAGCTCTTGAATAGGCAGTTGCTCCGAATTAATAAAATAGTATCTAAGCTAGTATTGAGATACATCGAGTTCGATTGGAAGCTGATGTAAGGAATAGGCTAAGCAGTCTCAGAAATCATAACTTGCATTATGACTTCTGAACAATCAGGACTACAAATATCATTTTGCAATTTTTTCGCTCATGTTCGTACATAAGGAAATAACAGCTTAAAGATGACAAGTCATTATTCTTATTCAAAAGCCCGAATACGCTTCTTCGATTGGCAGATGAATATGTTAGCTATAATCAATCTAAGCCACAATAAACCTCCGGTTCATCTCCGCACACTGGGTGAGTCGTGTGTTTTGTAACAGAATGGTTCATGCTTTATGGGGTTCTAGCCAAATGGATTGATTTTATGTCTCGCATTGATTCTATGAGCCGTGTCCGGGAGTGTCTTATGTAAGTCCGTATACGTAATGGTCGTTGGGTGATCGGCATTTATTTATGGAAGGTCACGTTTTCTGTGAAAAACACAATACGAAGAAGCCGAACTGAGGTACAAAAAGTAAGGACTTATAAATAAAAGTCTGTTACTTATATCCAATTGGAAGATTCCATTAAAAAATTAAATCTATTTTTACTAAAGATTTTGTAGTAGTGCGTAATGTAGCTGACACTAATGATTTTAACGTCGGATAGATAATAGGTTTATTTTAGACTACGGTCGATTTAGTAGACCTTCCTACGCATCAGCCATAGAGGAATATATTTAGCTATAGTAGGTCAGGTTTCATTCCTAAATCAAATACAAAAACTAATTAAGAATTCATAACGTGATTGTTATTTAGAAAAAATAATATTTTAAATGTTTTTTTTTTTTATCATATGCTTTTATTTATTATTAATTTATTAGTTAGGGATAAAAAAAACAGTAATATAATATCATGTTATAATTACATAAAATTACAGCACTTATTGCAAAACCAACACTATTATCCACTGATCATTAGTTAGTTATTAATTGCTACGTGGGTTACAGTAGGTACATTAAAAAAAGACAAATAAATGAAAATTACCTTTTTAAGAAAATAACAGCGGTTACAAGCGGTTTTATAGCTGATAAATATGATTTTAATGTTAGGCTCACCTTTGACCACAATCTCATCTGATGTGGTCAACGATGGAGTACGATTGCCTCGAAGTTACCTATTGACTCTTGACTGAAATACTCTTAGTTGTAGCTTTCAGAAAATCTATAATCTGGCCGGGAATTCCAATACGTAGCTGTACGCATTGTGAATGTAATCCTAAAACGTGTGCATGGGTGGAATTTGGTGGTCCGATAATGGAACGGGCTTAGCTGAATGAAGTTATTACACACTCCTTGAAATGCAAATGATAGAAAACCGATAGGCTAGCAACTCGGCGTTGGTGCTCAAGACTTTGAAGCTTTAACTCGACGAGTGCATCAATCAATGATTTTTGTTGCACTGGCTGTTTTCGTAAAAGCAGGGAATAAACTATCCATTAAATTGTAAAGTTTTAGTAATAATATAATTTTTAGAAATATCGAGTTTAACAAACACATACATCTTCCATAACATAATAAAATGTTATTCCAAGATACGTAAGTGACTTATGAAAGCACGTAAGATTTATATGTAGTAGAAGTGGGGCTGAATAAATGATGGCCTGTTTGCTGGCTGGAGGTCCGTAGGGACAGAAAACGGTTTGTGTGTAAATTAGATTTTGTTTGTCTATCTCTAGGTGTTGTGTCCCAGCCTAGAGGCCAAAAATTTTCCTAGAATTGTACGTCATTTTTAGATCTTTCGCCAGTTACGTTTGACCCGACTTCGTAGATTATTTTATTTGAGTACTTTTTTTGGTGTCTTATACGGAATTTATATTTATTTGTGAAAGAGAAAAACGTGTTGCGCCGACCCTAAATAAAACGGGACAAGGGCAGGAAGATGATGATACGATATTTATAGTTCGTTGCCAAGTTTCTAATCATGTAATTAATTTATTAGGTAGTTTTTTTAGAATCGTTAATATTAATAATCTTTATTACTACATAACTAATAATACAACACAGGTATTCAGCCGCATCCGATTAAACTGGAAGCCGACCTCAAGATAGTTGGGAAAAGGCTAGGGATATGAAGATAGATAGCTATACTATTTATTGCACACCAAAAATAAAATTAGAATACGAACTTAAAATTAATAGGGTGTCACAATGGATAAAACGGGGCGAACGCCTCAAGAGAAGACTGTTTAGCACTCTAAATATGTTTGAAATCGGTATTTGTAATGGTGTCTTAGCTACACCTACGTCAGACAAGGCAAGATTACTATATAAACAAAATGACATTCATTTAAAATAATTTATTTAAAATTTGGCTATGATGGAGCGACATAGTCAATACTGTGACAAAGCTCCTTGAAAAAGATTAAAAAAAAGGATAAGCACCCATACCTTACCACACTAACAAACTCACCCAATTACTCTTAAAACCAATTCCTAACTCCTACTCAGATTCAAGATTCAAAGATTCAAAGATTCAAAAGCATTTATTTCAAATAAACCATTTACAGGCACTTTTGAAATGTCAAGAAGTCAGTTAGTCAGAAAAAAAAATTATGCTAATTGCACATTCCAAAGCGTAGATCTCTTTGGAGAAGAATGTGCAAGAAACTCCATGGACACTCTTTTCAATCATGTTTTGTAATTACAAATATCTCTGTTACATGTTTCTTGTCGTTATCATTTGAGAACAATGTAAATACAGTAAAAATAAAAACTAAATATAGATATTAAAATAGCAACTGGCAGCTAAGAGATGACCAGTCTCAACTGACAGCGCCCGTTCACGAACATGACGCTAATATTAGCACCACTCAGCTCAACCATTTTGAAGGGAACCGAATGATCCAACACATGCGCCACCATCAGTGAGACATTTAAGTAAGCATGACAAACTCTCAACTGCCGTGCTCATTTATGTCAAACAAGTCCAATAGTAACATAAAAAACCATAAAATAGCTCCATGGTACTCACATTTACAAACTTTGAAAATAAATGCTTCTACATTATACAATACTTATAATATTTTACAATTCCAAAAAAAAGCATTAAAAAATAATAATAATAATTTCCAAACTAATCAATTTGTATACCTCGGTGGTAGAGGAGCTGGACCAGCATTGAGCCAAGCATTTTTATCTTGAATATAATCCTCCAACTTATAATATGCTTGCCTTACTAAACGGAAGACCTAATGACTAGATAACTAATAATATTTGTTACGTGGAGCATAAAACTATAAAGCTTCGTGTATCTAAGTTATTTAATAGAAAATATCCAGCAAATTCCGTATCAACTTCAGTAACTGAAAAGTAGCAATGAAGAACGGTTGGTTTACCCACTAACATCTCTAAACTGCAGCCACTGACACAAGAGTTAACACAACTTTAAAGTTTGAAGCCAAAAGAACAGCAGTATGTTTTTACCAAAGTTTAAGTCACCGCTGAATACAAAGGAGTTGCAGCTAACCAGCTTAAATACACGAAAAGTTCCCATCAATAACAGACCAGAGTGGAGAGGGTTTACTTCGTTAGTTCCCTGTTTTTATCACAAAGTGAATTATATATCAGACAAAGTCTAAGTGTTCTTCGAGTTTTACAAAATTCTTTGCTTTTGATTTTACGCTTGATTTCTAGTTTCAGTCAAGTTAGGTATGTGTTGTGTACTTTGAACTTGTTTATTTTTAGTCGGAATTTTGTTTGCTTGCAAAAGTTTATGAACATAAACTTCTTATAAAAGTAATTGCATAGGAAATTCTTTATTTTGTGGGAATGTTTTTGATAAATTCCAATAACTTAAAGCCGTTGTATTCAACAAATCATTAAGGAAAAAAAGAAAAAAAGAAAGAAAGAAAATATGTTTATTCTGTCCGAATATACGCATAATAAAAATTACAAAAGATCAATATGATTAATAAAACTAATAAAAAACCATAAAGGAATAATATTTTTCCTAAAACGAAATATTAATTACAAACACAAAACCAATATTTAGCACTTGACTATCAGTGTCAAGAACATTCAATTATTCGTTCGTGGGCCTACAAATCACTTCCAGAGTCATTGTTATACGTAACTATAATTGATTTGTGCTCATGTTCAGTGCTCGACTAGCGGGTCCGAGTCACTTACATACTTAGTCTTTTTTATTAAGATATTTTAATTATTGCACGATCCATATGCTGAATCCTTAGCACCGAAAGTGTTGAACAGCAACACAAAAACATGACTCACAAAAGCCGCCAAAACAAAAGGCCAAATTAGAAAATAGAAACGCACTTATCCCATCAAAACCATATGCTATATATAAATCCTCATCATACAATATTCTCCCGACAGCCGACCCACAGATTCCATTGTTTGAGATACCGAGGGTAATGGGGCACTCGATATGTTTGCCCAATGCGTTACTATTGATCTGATACGATTAATAATAAACAAGGAAGATGAAGGTGACTCTGTTCATGGAGATAATCCTCTAGTCAATTATCTTAGAGATATGATGGGAAACGTTCATGATGGATTTTTGTTCGTCGTGGCGTTTGTGATGTTTTGTTAGACATGAAATTTGGTTGATAATAAGTGCAATATTTAGAATAACGTGTCTAAAGTTCAGTCAATCGTTTCATTTAATACAAAAAATAGGAAAGAGTAAAATTAAAAAAAGATTTCTATTTTGTCTAAAAAATAAATATGTAAGTGTAAACATAAAGTTGTCTTTCCAAAACGTTGGTATATCTACAAACTCTATATTTTTGAATCCGTCGCATTGAACAGCCACTCATAGGATAAAACCATTCAAGTTTTGCTATGGCTCTAACAATAACGACCTTTGTATCCTTTCCCAAAAAAAGGGCTTTCAAGAATACCATTCAATCCATCTCCAAATCAAATCGTTCCGGGGTGATCCTCAGAAATTTAGCCAAGCGTTCGTAAAACACAATATTGAGCCGCAAAAACGATGAAAAGCAAAAGTTTCCCCCCAAAGTAAGGGGGAGCGAGCCAAATGACGCGTGAACCGCGCTCCCTGATCGGCCACTAAACGATGACGTACGAAGTTTTTTGGCTCTCACTATTCCAACGAGGTGACTCAAATTGGGAATAGTTTGCCGAACTTTTCGACCAATCATCGGTTTACATTGTGCGTGGCTTTGTTTTGTTTCCAACCATTGACAGGTGCTGTTTTATTTTGGTAACATCACTTTTAGTTTGTACAGTTCAATGTTTAAGTTTCAAAATTCTCCGTAACCAGTTAGTTATGATTCGGTTTCGGTAGCAAGTTCCAAGAGCCAGGATTAAACATGGGCTCGGGATGAAATTAGTATAGGAGTATGATTAAACTTCTGCGTACATATATCGTTTACAGTGAAACCGAAGGTCCAATATGAGGTTTAGTTTAATTGACTTTGAAAACTAGAGTAGTAACAAGTATTTTGTAAATTATATTTATGGATAAAAAAAGCCTTTTTTATTTCAAATTCGAGAACATTTCAAATTCTAGAAAAATTCGCTAGATCCTCTTGATTAAGTGACGTCAGCAAATTCATGGGGGTTGACAATGTCCCTCGTAATGCGATTTGAAGACAAGTCGTCAATCGATTTGAAACGTGACGCGGCAATTTAAAATAATTGATGTCTGGGAAAAGGATCGCAAGGCTACTGCCGTAATATTCATCTGTGAGCTTGACTTTACGCGTAAATTAAGGCGTTTAGTTCCTTGAACATCTGGCTGGAGTTAAATGCACACGTACTTGTACTGCCGCCTGCACCCGTATAGGGCCCTGCTGACCTTTAAAACCATTTCCTTTGCGAAATATTGATTGATTTACATATGCTATTTACATTCTGAAGGACACTTAACCGGATTTTTTTTTTGTGTAAACATATTTCTAAAGATCAAAGCCTAAAATATAATGTTGTTAATTTTTTTTTTTTGCCAGAAGTATTTTTTTATCATAATTATATGGATAATGTTGTACATGAATCTATTATGAATATATTTTTTTTTTCAAATCCTTTAGCGAGGAGTAGGCTTCAGAAAGTCACTGTTTTATAGCACTGCTCGGGAGCTAAGGTTTTAATATAAACAAACTACTTTCATGCCTAATTGTCTAGAGCTTTGTATAACAAAATCGCGTTGAGCAAACTTTAAATTCTAAAGAAACTTTAATTTTGTATTCATCAACAAAGCCATCAACTGGGTCAACAAATTTTGCTGTCATAAACTTTTGATTGCGATCTTGAAAAAAATCTCATTTCAGTCTTTGTGCATACGTTGTTACCATTTTAATTCTTTTTCGTTTATCGAGCCGGTCGCCCATTATTTTCAGCAAAATCAGCATATAAATTAAATAGCTACCTGGTTTCCATGCAAAAATTATGCTATAAAAAGTCGCCACTATCGATGAACAGAATAATCTATGCATGAGTCCTTTCAAATTTTTATAGCGGTGGTTCTCCCTTTATATTTTAGGTTTGGTTTTAGAAGCTCGGCCGGCCTTTCAATATTTATAGGCAAGTTATGTTTTCATGCATATATTTTGTACTCATGCTGGGACTTCACACAGCTTTCGATAATAATAAAAAAGTTTAATACGTGATCGGACAAAAAAAAACAAAAAAAATAACGCTGGTAGTCTCCAAAGTGATACGCAGAGATGTTTAGATATCTAGTATATTCACATTACACCAGTTATTTTCAGCTCATTAAAATAAACCGACTACAAATCCAGGCTTTCATCTGCTACTGAAGAATATCAGATGGAAAACCCCAATATTGATTTTTTTGACATGTTCTTTTTTTGAGAAATAAATGTCTTTAAACCGAAACAACAAGACTTAAAGTTTCCATATGAATGAAGACAGTCAGAAACTAATGAAATAATGACAACAGTAACTTAATGACTACAATATAACACTAAAATGCGGTACACGCATCCAGTATTCCCCGTTGACTACACTCGTAGCCACCGGAGCGTACCAGTTGCAACATGGATAGAATTGATTTCTTGCCGCCATAACTTTATATTCTGCTAATACTCGTACTAGACTATTGTTACTTCCTTGAATTCTACCCAATATTGAATACTCTGTAATATATGTGATATGTACTGAGAATCTGTAATTGTTAGTTTACATTGCCAGCAGTGTACGTATGTTATGCATTGTTACTTATTGCTTTAGTTTCATGAAATTTGTTGGATTTTACTACGAAACTATTAGGTAGGGTTTGTTTAGAATAGAATGGAAAATATTCATTCGACAAAGATACAGCATTAAGGCAAAAAGCACACAGATAAAGAGAAAAATAATATAGAATGATACAATAATATTGCGCTGAGCGTACCGAAAAGATTACCGCCTCAGCATTTTTTTGGGTGTCGGACACCCAGCTCTGGGTTTCAGTTTGCACCCAAAGTGTTTGCATCTTTGATCCCACTGATGGCTAAAAGTTTTCCATCACAATTTTTAAACTATCATATTTATATTTTTAAACCATCTTTTTCCTCGATATCTTTAAACTTCTGAGATTTTTTCATTAGGTTAGGACGAATTCGACTCTTAATTGAATTGAATTTATGCCCTTGACATTAGGCTTATCGGTTATAGTATTTTATTTGAACTTGGCAATATATAAGGTTCTTCGATCATCATTTAGCTATGTTAGGGCTTACTTTGCCTCTACAGCTTTTCGATCCACTTCAGTGATTTGTGTTTGTTTCAGAGCGCAATGTGGTGCATACGGTTTTATTTTATTACGTGTGCGTTTTGTACTGTTCTTTTATGTACTCGTCGGAAGTTCATGTGAATGAAATTTGTTTTCAAAACGAAACGTTCGTTTACTACCGAGATTGAATTTGTGTTTTACGTGTTTCTTTTTAATATTTTTAATAACATTCAGTTTTTATTTGAAACCATTGGTTAGCTCAATTATTTATTTATTTATTAAAACTATACTTTATTTTACACCTCATAATGTGAACAGGATAAACATTTGCAAAAACTAAGTTTACAATGGGCGCAATATTATCGCACAGGGCAATCTCTAACCTTAGGATAGACTGAACGAAAGCACGGACCATGCTTAGGGATTTGGGGCGATCAGTGTACTAAAATCATAAATAATATTAATCAGACATAATAATAAAAATACATATAAACAATATCAATTAATATGCTAATAAATATCAAATATAAAATTGAGAACGAAAATATTATCCTTCACCAAAAAAAAAATCATTGTTTTAAAGGTCAGTAGTATTGGAGCACGCATTACTTCTATGGGTAATGCATTCCACAGGCGAGCTGCTTTAATGGTAAACGATTTGCCAAAAAAGGAAGTGGAATGTATACGAATACCTAAGTTTAGATATTACACTATTATATTTATCAAAATCATTTCGAGATAAGCGGGAGGTTTAGGTCTTCTGTATATAACGAGTATATTGTGGTTTATTTATTTTCCCTGCTGTACCTAAATTACTCGGTTACTGACCTTTACTAAGCCTTACTAGTCCCAAAATATCTAGTAAATCTTTATCCCAACAGGCTTAAAATTCCCAAATAATTTTAATTTAAGCGGATCCCGGTTGACCTGCCCCTATGCTTCTATAACCCATAACGTTGCCTGAAGCTATTACGTACCTGCCCTTTTCAATAGGTTTCTTTATCTCCGGCCTTGTTCGGCCCTGTTATACCCGGTTACCCGGTTTTAGGGAGCAGCCATTACTCAGTTAATAACTCATTGATCCCCCTTGAGTTATGGGCGAAGGAGACGCTTTGGAGAATATTTCCCATTATGTTGGGTCGGTGGGAATTAATTGCGGCAATTGTGTTTATTTAATTGATTGTACTAAGTTTCTTGTTTTTCATTGATTTATTTGATCTCTGTGTATTGTGTGTTCGATTGTTGGGAATGTGACGTCTTAATTCTTGAATTTATATAGAAATACGTAACGGAACACCTGTTTTACTTATCTTCAGATTGACTTTATCAAGAGATCTCTTGAGTTGGTAAGCTGGTTACGTTCACTCACACGTTCACGTTCATGTTCTTCTGCAAAGCAGTTATGCTAGTGAAGGAGGCGGCGCAAGAGTGAGGGAACGTACATTCTCACACCCCAGCCGCCACTACAGAAGGCGCTCCAGGCGTCAGGAATCGCAGAAGGAGATCACACTACGATTCCTGACGCCATCGTAGGCACGGGCTTGCGAGCGACAAGCAATGAGTAGCTAGTATGACGACCGAGTCCAAGTCGTCGATGGCGCGTAGTGTTCCAAGCGCGTTTCAAAGAGATGTCAGCAAACCATAGGGGTCCAGTAGGTATGGCCTATGTTTGCTAGAACCATGGCGAAAAGTATGAAAGGGATACTCGAGGTTCTAGAACGCAAAATGCAACTGGAGAAACTTAGGTGTGGTTTTAGTCAGTAATTTCTGACACGCCCTCTCGCACAGCCCTAGAGCGAGAGAAGTCATTAAATGGGGTCAGTAAACGCCTGGCACTTTCTCTCGCTTCACCCAGAAAGGAAGAAATCATTGATTTCCCAGTGCCAAAAATAGTCAATTTTGAAAAAGAGTTGCATTGAATCATTATGTCCAGTCTTAACTTATTTGTATATTGTTAAAAACATCAATAATCAGAAATTATAATAATTTGATAACCTCGACCAACACTTTAGGATGCTCTCGTTAGGCGACAGGATCAAGGGCTTGAGTCAGAAAGCGGCCGTGTCCAGATGACACGGCTCGTATAGTTAAGAGATTCCTTTCTCAGGAGCCCTGACCACCGGTAGCTAGGACCCTGTTCCCGATGCCGGTAGGCTACCATTTTTTATATTTTAAAATATATTTTAATATTTAATAATGTAATAGAATATGTTTAAAAAAATAAAGAAATGGAATAATTATTTATTTATTTAGTCAAATAACAATGACCCATAATGGTTAGTAACAATAATTGAAATTTAAACTATTTTAGTTTAATAATTTATTTGATTAGACAACAGTTTCATATTGGTTAGTAACAATTGGAACTTATAAACTATATTAGTAGGTGCAAAATACATTCACAACATACAAATATTGTGAAATATAAAATGAATAGAATTAAAAACAAATGAATGAATCATGGGCAGTTGCTTAGATCCGACTAAACATCCCTCTAATTGGATGATCCTCCCTCTTCAATGAAGGTTTGTGAGACTTTACACTCTGTTCCGCACACCTTCAATAAATATTATTAATACTTTTTCAATCCCTTTCTTTATTTCTTTGCCATTTTTGTTAAAAAAAAATTCAATTTCTTGCAAAACAGTACGCTGAATATGTTAGCTTCGAACTCAACAATTTCCGAACTGACGCGCAAGATATTTTTTTATTCGAGAATCGAACCGGTCTCCCCCGAGAGGCCTATTCTCAATCTAACACGGGCGAAGGCTGCGAGAATAGTTGGTAGCAGTGTTATACGGAAAATAACATCGCGTTTGTATTCCCTGGAGGAATAAGCAGAATAATATAATGTAGTACAGTCACAGTTCGGTGGTTATGTAAAATACCCATGTTACTGGAGGCTAGGCTGTTGTTGACAAATCATTACATAACTCTCCTGCTCAAGGGTGGTGCGAGAAGACGTGTCACAATTTTAATGAATAAAAGCCACCTATGGTTCTCCATTTGCCTTTTTGCGTTCTAATGCCACGATAACTTTTTCAGACGTTCCCACAGCCTTAACATGCTGACATCACTTTGAGACGCCTGTGGTACACTACGCGTTGTTAACTCGGGCTTGGTCCCTACCCGACGGCCGGTCGGTGAGCTACTCATGGCTTGTCATCTGAAAGTCGGTGCCTACGCTGGCCGAAAATTGCCGTGCGACCCCCGATGCCCAGGGGAGGCTTGAGCGTGCGGAAGTCTGTTCTCTAAGGCCACGTTTCTACTAAGTCATAACGGTTAATTTATCGTCGGACAACTATCGTCTCTAGCTGTTCCCATTATAACAACTGTTTGTCATGTGCACGACAGAAAGTCGTAAAAATTACACTTGATTGACCGTCACGGTTTAGTCTTAATATTTTTTTATCGTTTTACGACTATCAAGCTAGCCGTTCCCACTATCGTGACAATCTGTTGTCACCGCAAAAAATTCGTAGACGACAGTTGATCGTATCGTCCTATATGTGAACACCTCCATTTAAATATATAAGCCACGACACTTAAATCTACTCGATTATCTTCTACTGCTTTGTCCTTCTCATACTTTTGACTTTGTTCATTCTTCCTTTCATATACAGTTCATACTTCTGTGGAATGCGCTTCCTCTGGAGATCAGGACGGCCACCAGTCTATATGACCAGCTCGACTGGCCTGTTGGTCTAGTGGTTAGTGGCCCTGACTGCTATGCCGTAGGTCGTGGGTTCGATTCCCACCTAGGACAAATGTTTGTGTGATGAGCACGATCATCTGTTCTGTGTCTGGGTGTAATTTATCTATAATATGTATGTATTTAGAAATATATAAGTATGTTTATCAGTTGTCTAGTACTCATAACACAAGCTCTGCTTAGCTTGGGACTAGACGGCGTTGTGTGATAGTTGTGGAATATTATTATTATTATTATATGCATTTAAGCGGATGTTGCGAAATTACTTTCTGCACAAATAGTAAAGTCGTCTCAATAACCCCTTTCTTTTACTTTATATAAATATATATGTATATATTGAATTAAATTATATATGTATGTTTATTTTGTATATATATACATACTTTTGAAGTTTTATTTACTTAATATTCTTCTGTATTTTTATGCACCTGCCACATTTTCTCTTCACCATCCTAGGTTGACTGGTAGAGAATGCCTAAGGTATTAAGTCCGCCTTTGTACTTTTGTGTTGCATGAAGTTTTAATAAATAAATAAATAAGTTATCTATCGTCACGACCAAGTCGGAACGCGGGCTAACGGTTGCGGCGATCTCCTTCGCTTGTATTATTGCTTCGCAGAAGGAGGCGCTCAGTTTCCATTTCCTCTGGCCCCTCACAAAGGCTGAACAAGGTTTCAAGGGCTCCACCTAAGTGGGGCAGGTTACCAATGTATGCTCCCTTGTGTCCTCTAGTCGATCGGCACAATGGTGACACCCGAGCATTTCTTCCGCATGTATCTGAAACAGAGACTTCCTGAACTGACCATGGCCAGGACCTGTGTCAAGTGGAAATCAGTTTACCGTGTGACGATTTGTCGTGCAATGTAAGAAATGCCTAAGGCATCCGCCATATTAAATCCGCCTATGTACTTCAGTTTACATGAAATGATAAATAAATTGATAAAATAAATAATTATTAAAAGAAAATTTTACTTTAGGAAACACATTACAAAATTAATACTATAGGCACAATTGCCGCGGACCGCGGTAACTCTTTCGAAGTATCCCGCTACCGTTATCTATATCACGATCAATATTTTTTTTTATATAATTACGTGTCTCATTTCATTTCATTTTTTTTTTTTGGATCTTGATATAAGTACCAATTGGCATTGTTTGTTTGTAAACGGATGGTAATATGTATAGGGAAGGAACTGTCTCCTGAGATACTGGTTCACCACCTAGTTCAGGAGGCAGAGAATTTATGTAATTAGTGTCACTTGTTTGCAAATAAATGATTATTATTATTATTATTACCCTGACCGACGTACTTTGCTCAGCATGAGTATTGAATATGCACACGTCCACCACTAGACCAACAAAGTAATGAATATTTTTAGATTTCTAAATAATCTTTGGAAATAGAATACATAAGTAATTAAATGAAATTGAATAAGCAAATTGTTCCAACATCATTTCTATATCAGTTTGTTTAGATTATTGTTTATTTATATACCAGCTAGAAATAACATCGGCGTCAAACTAAGTTGTAACAACCAAATGCTTGATTGGGGATCCGGCGAATATAATTGGATTAAATCCTGGTGTTTACTTTCGGGATGGCTTCCGTTTGATTCAACGGTTGTGACCTTTGTTTCATTCAACGTAGCAAAACTATAACTACAAACTAATTTCATTTGAAATAATTTAGTTATGTTATCAAAACAGTACGACTGGATTGACGCACTGCTTTAACGATTATCTGCCGCGCTGCGTGTAGCGGGTTCGATACCCGAACGGAACAAATATTTGTATGACCTACTAACAGATAGTAAAGGAAGTTAGTGATAGTATGACGAGTGACAGGGCAGAATGGAAGAAGAAAACGTGTTGCGCCGACCTCAAATAACACGGGACAAGGGCAGGAAGATGATGATGACTAACAGACAGTTGTTCCGGGTCTAAGTGACTATGTTTGTGAACGCACCCGCGGTATAGGATAAATTCTAAGTGTTGGGCACCATACTTTAAACAAAAAATTAAATGGTACTACTGGCTAGGTTTTAAACGTCAACTTGTCTGACCCCGTCAACCCTGCTTAAGTATTTTAGATGCGAAGAAGAATTGGCGCAACAAACTCCCAACAACATAAAGATATTCTATCACAACGTCCGTACACGCGTCAAATACATTTCCAAAACAGTCATTAAACATTTAAAACTTCACGTAACCTATCAAACATCCCTATATGAATAAACCCCATATGTTTATTCCATCCCATAGCACGGGGCTTGTAAATAAACAGTTAATCCCTGCTTGCTCGGCGAAGCGTACGAGGCGTTTGAGGCGTACGCGTTTTGCGTGCGTCTGAACACGCCATTACGCCGGAACACGGTTACACGGGATACAACTGTTAAGATATTAAAGTCTTATTTCAACTGGTATCTCCGTGTTTTCTGGAAATGTCTAAACATGCTGCAGCGGTACAAATTATTCAGTTTACTGACGTCTGTGAGTATGTTGGGGAATTGTACAAGTCAGGGTTTTTAAGGATCTGTGATATTCTTGAATTTCAAGGCATTTCTTCTGTATGATTTATTAAAGAAAAGTAAAATACGCTTGTTTTAATGCGTTATATGTGAATGACATCTTTTTTTTGCACGGAAAATAGTAAATGACTTTTCCAGGTTCAGGTGAAGCGACCGGGAGTATCAGACCTAACTAAAATCCACCTGTTTTTTTTTCGGTTGTTCTAAGCGAGGCTCATGGTAACCTTTACAAACAATTCCTTAGTCTTTAGGGGGGCATTGTCCCTAATGTACTCCGACTGAACTTATTTTGATGAAATTTGGTAAGGAGTAAACTTGAAACTCAATGACTACTTTTTTGACTTCAACTTCACTTCCTCTTTATGGACAGTCACGCAAACGAAGTCTTCTCTCAGCTATGTTTCATGCAGAAGGCAATTAAACCATATTTTTTTGGGAACAGACTTTTTCAATAGATATGTTAAATTAAACGATATTTCAGTAACTTTTTCAACCGTTTCGTTCCCACATTCCACGACCAGTTTGAACCTGAGTTATGTTTAATTTAAAGCCTTTATTGAACATTCAACGTTAATGCTTTGTTTTTCGAAATAGGTACCTTTGAAACTTCGCAGGCTGGAATGGTGGTGGATGAGAGTACAGCGAGCTTACTCATGACACAATTGAAACTGTATTTTCACAAAAAAGACTTTTTACAATGACACAAAAACCAGTACCTTTCAATGTGTTCGTCGCAGCAATATGCTTTTTGGAATTCAATTTTGCTTTCATTGATAATTTATTTTTTGTTTACTGTACGTTCAGAGCGGAAATCAACCTGTGTTTCAGAATACCTACACCGTAAAAACTTCGAACCAGTTTGATTTATAAATATTAATTTTTGGTTTTTATCTTGAATCATGTTTATTTTTATGATGATTCTTAATAATCTTGGTTGTTGAGAAGTAAAAGCAGTGGCCCTGAAATTCAATAATGTGGTGAGGTTAGTTAACCTAATGTGAAAATCGTCTCCTGCATTGATCCAAAATAAAATAATGAATTGGATGCTTTCGGAATGATTCGTAAGTTGAGAATTATTATTGTTTGAAAAAAAGAATGTGTAAAAAAATTAAATAAAAATTATTAAACCAAGTCTTAATGAAAAAAAAACAGTGAAAATGAATATTTCAAAAACAAACCAATTACTAAATAACAATAACGAAAACAAAACAGTTTCCTTCTCACAAACTTCTAATAATAATTTATCTCATAATCTTCGTCCTTTGATCTATTTCTTGTTTTCAGAACTTCAATTATCTTGAAAGTATTAAATTTCAAAGTAACTGAGAAACAAAATAAACTGAGTAATCAGATAGATGGAAGGTAATAAGATCTAAAGAAAACATGAAAGAATAAAATGCTGAAGTGAATGACCGAGAGGTAATTAAAGAAGACTGCTAAGAACTTTTATAAGAAAAAGAACATGAATTAAAACTTCACGGCTTTGGTTCCTCAAGGAGTAAATAAACAAGTAGATAAGTACGAAATTGCCTAGGCTGCTTGTGGAAACGATTTATATTCTGAGCCTTAAAAATAAATAGATGAGAAAACTTGGGCATCACCAACTTTCAAAGACTTATTCTAATTAAATCAAAGCATTTATCTCATATATATAAAAGGAGAAACTGAATGATTGACATATCAACGCACGGGCGAAACTACCGGAAATAGAAGTGAGAGTGTTGCACAAGGATTCCTTTTAATTTTGCAAAATGCTTCTAGGATTTTCCAAAATTTAGCCCCTAAGGAGATGAAATAGGGGTCTAAATTTTGAATGGGGAACCAAACAAAATAGGTATTGAAAACTGGGCTTAAAAATAACAGTAGGAAAACCCAGAAAAAGCGTCCAGGGGTGAAGAATTCTTCACTGTTGCTAATCAACACAGAGGCAGTGGAACGCGTCCACAAATTCACATATCTCGGAAACGTCGTAAACTGGAGGACTGAAGAAGACGTCCACTTCTCGGATCGCCAAAGCCCGTGGCACTGAACTCAAATATGGCGACGCACCGTGCTGGCAGAAGTGACAGTCATCGGATTGACATGGAGCTAGGTGAAGCTTAAAGCTCAAAACCGGTTGCCATGGGTGACTATTGCAGACGCCCTATCTATCCTAGTTAGGAAACAAAATATCTTAAGTCAAGTAAGACGGATATAGGTTAAACATATTATTTCTCAACTATTTAACAAACTATATTAATAAATAAAAAAGTTAATCAAATTTTCATAATAATAAGCACTCACTTTTTTTTACAAAAATTATAAAATAATTTAGCATAATATGTACATTGTAATTATTATCATAACGTTTAATTACCATTGAATTAGGAAAGAAATTAAATATTTTTGCACAGTTCGTTATTCTTGGAAACATGAATCCTCATAATACGATCTTTTCTATTTATAGTAAATTGTGATGTAGGTACGAGATGTTTCATTGTATAGTTGAGGACGCCTGGATTTTGAAGGGACCACTGCCTATTATCAAAATTTTACACTAGGTACGTCCCAGTCCGATGATCATGTGTCAATCTTTTGGGAGGCACGCACCGAACATCTCGGTTTGATCATTGACGAGCAACTGACTTTCGCTGAGCACATTAGAAAGGCTCGCTGACGCAGAATATCAGTAATATTGTGAGATTCAAGTTTGATCTAGTGTGTATTAATTGGACTATGAAGTAAGGCAGAAGTTTTATCCTATCTCATCACATTAACACGGTTTCGTCCACGGATTTCTACTACGGTCTGGAGTAAGTGTTTTGATTCGTCGCGTCGTGCCCGGTTATTTTAAACATCTTGGACTTGAAATCAAGAGTGAATAGGCTCCTTCTAGGCTAGCGAGCTCTATGGTCCACGACATGATCTATTACCATCAGATAGTTGCAATAGTAGGTAAAATTTATTTTTATTAAAAAGATGCAATAGTGGGTAAAAAAACCTATTAAAAGATAAAACTTTGTGTGATTCGTACATAAAGTTTTTCAAAGGCTTCGCACATGAAGGGTTTTGAACTACAATATCAAAATCGAGCAAAAAAGCGATTTGTTCCACTTTAATACCAATAACTAATACCACTGGTATTTGTTAGGTCTCATATTTAAAATTTATTTTGATTAGGTTTGAGTGAGCTGACTGTAGCTAATTCAAGTTGTTAGTGTCCGTTCGGAATGGGAAATAAATATGATTTCAAAAAAATACAAGTGGTATTAGTTTTTGATATTAGAAAGGAATAAAAATAAAAAAAAAACGCCGACGAAATAACGTCTGTATCGAGACCCCATTTAATTTTAACTTCATTTTAATTTATTATTTGCTGTTGTAGCGGTAACACAAATATATACTAAGTGAAAATTTCAACTCTCTACTTCTTACAGTTTATGAGATATAGGCTGCAGACAGATGGACGGACGGACAGCTGAGGCTTAACGAAGGGTACGGAACCCTAAAAACAAAGTTATATTACTGCCACATTTTTAACAATGCCAGGCATCAGTCAACTTGCACAGAGAACCAAAGTTATTAAGCGCAAGAAAAGGCACGCATAAATACAGCCTACAAAATGAAGCCTGTCAAGCCATTGTGTGCCATGGTAATATGACCATTATAATAGGGACACCATTGTCGTACTGCGGTTATTTAGCTAGGCTATGACTTTAAATAATGATCGTGTAACGAAGATTATGGTGAGAATTAGGATGAAAGGGGTCAGGGAATAGGAAGGTTGGAATGATATTAGATTTTTATGATGTTACTAGACAACGTGGTTGGAGCATTATCATAATTTTAATTTCACCTGGCGTTCGGATTTGCTAACAAAAAGTCAGTGTAAAAACAATACCTACAGTCACCATGAAAAAAAAATGTTAAGAACTGTGCGATTTTTAAGTTTTTATGTTGGCGAGATATTATGATTTCATAAACTGGCGACTTTTCATATTTATCAAAGTCAGAGTATTTTTTATCTTAAAGATTAGCAAAAAAGCACTTGCTTGTGTTAAATTTTATCATTACCAAAAGCGACGCTGGTTTGAGAGAGACTGCAATGCCAAATGCACACACTTCACAATCGTTTTCTAACACACTTACTCAAAAATAATAAAATAAACCAGACCGATACAATTAATAAATACTGGAACTGACTATCTTTTGCACACTAGTGCGAAATACATAACATTGTACATTGCGAGCCTAAAAAGGATAGGGATATAAGTAGGTTTTCGAGTGGGTTTAATCATAATATCTATACAAAATAATTCCATGTCACTTAGTACAAAGCTCACTAGAGAAGTAATGAAAAGCATTTCCATCTACTCTACAATGTCCCATTAGCATCTGACCGCTTTAGCCAGGCATTCCTGAGTAATTCCAAGATCCATTTGGAGCAATAGACGCATAGAAACGCATACTCCATACTCTCCATAATATTGGGTTAAAATGGCAATACTGCAAAAACCGTGCCTGCACTGTTAACGAGCACTGCAGTAACCTATTTCTCCGAGTTTGTTTATTAAATAAGAAGTTACAGAAGTTTAACTTCTTGCAAATGTACTTATAGCTACAGAATTCAGACCCGAAAAGTCGAAACACGACCGTACTCGGGTAAATTGATTCGTTTGCTCGAAAATGAACTTTGCAAGTGCTATCTTCACTTGGTAATAACACGATATCTCGCTTTCACGTATTTTTATCGAAGAGACAGGCACATATTTGCTTGTCTGTAGTACACTCTCGTTTTGTTATTTTGTAGTCCCACGCGATAGAGGGCGGGGCTAGTGACATCAACTAATCATAAATCTAGATGGTTATGGTGTCTTTTAAACCATAACATACGGTATGGGTATCCATAGATACCCATACCCGTATATACCCATACCCATACCATTCCCATAGATTTAAGTTTGTCTATAAGTTGTATTACTTTTTTGGTGTACAATAAAGTTTATCGTATTCTTTTCTAAAGGCTGTGACTGAGAAGATAAAAAAAAACCTAATGTCACTTTTTCCTCTTGTGACTACAAGACGAAAGAGGCGATTTGTCATTGAATCTGAGTTCATCAAGTTTCTGGCTGACACCAAAGAAACACGAGGAACTTTTGACACAACAGTATTTTTAATCACTAACACAGTTACTTCTAATGTGATACTTCTGAATCTATTTACTCTGTGGCTCATTTTATAACGCTCAATGCACGTTTGAAACACCCTGAGTATTACTACGTTTAATTCGTTCTCTGAAAGCATTTAAAACCTGTTTTTATTTCATTTGTGGCACGTTTTCTAAATGATTTTATTTATCAACTAATAACAGCTGTGGTTTAATCATTTCATTCATAAATAGGTTTTCAACAATATCTATTAATAAACCCGTAAGTTTTAAACCCCTGACAATTTACTGAATTTAAACAATAAAATTATATTGGTGCTACGTCATTAGGTACTAACCTCAAACGTACTTTCGAGGAGCCGATGAACGTCACGAACGCTACAATAATTAAACTTAAGTCCAATAATTATTAATTACATCATATAAAGTACACTCGAATTATTTTAAGAGGGTCCTTTTTCACTCGCCTATCGTCAAAATCGAGCATGGTTTAAAAGCTTCTTCTTCTACTTCATCTAACGAAATCTAATGCGATGTTCGATGAAGAGGCAACGCGAAAAAAACATAGAGAACGCCGGAAAACTCTGTTCGCATTTTGTAATTCCGTGATTTACTTGAATATTTCACTAAACTTGTTTTTTTTTTATTATTTGTTATAAACCAGTGCTTGACTGCGATCCCACCTGAAAATAAGTGTTGTTCCAGGAAATAAGTGTTTTTTTAAACCCATAAGTTTTTGAAAAAAAATTGTTGCCATTCAGAATCTTGATTAAATTTGCAAGGCTTCCATTATTATATTTTTTTAATTTTTTGAGTAAATTATGAAGTTTCAAAGTTCATGTAAAATAGCAGATTTTCAGAGGTCTTTACTGAATTGGTTTTACACAAAATAAATTTATTTCAATAGAAGCCTAGAATTATAATATGCACGAGATACTGCGTTTCCAAAATATCTAATGAAAAATATGTAATAACGTTGTAATCGCGTAAGAGCGGTTGAATGAAAAACAGTGAAAATGTATCGTCGAGTTGAATCCCCTTAAGTTATTTCCTTCAAAATTAGGATTCGGCACATAACTTGTACGAGTATCTATTATCACACTGATATTATTGAAGCTAAAGTTTTTATGTATGTGTGTGTATGTTTATTATTCTTTCACACTTAAACGGGTGGACAGATTTGAATAAAATGTCGCATACAGGTATAGAAAATAGGATACTTTTTACTCCGGGAGTATGTTCCGTATAGAATTTCTACTTTCACGGAGTCAAAGTCGCTAGCAGAAGTTAATCTTCTTAATATTGGAAAAGAGACACTGACTGACTGACTGACCTATTAACGTACAGACGAAACTACTGGGACTAGGAGCGTGAAATTTTGCACAATGTTTCCTTTTAGGTCGCGAGGACTAAGGGAGCCCCTTTTAGAGGGTGAATTTTGGAAAATCCACCCCTAAGGGTATGTAATAGTGGTCCAAAGTTTGTATGGAGAAACCTGGCAGAAGCTAATATTCCGGTACAGCTTTAAATTGTAGTGAATCAGCAACAAACAATTTATGAAGCAATTAGGATTGGAGCACAAATCAATAGTTTGCTATCATCGAAAATGTTTCAGCAATGCTGGGAGCTAGTTTCTCTAATTGCGAAATGTGGACTGGAAGTGGGACGAAACAGATAAATTTACAATTGAATATTGTACATTTATCTCTTTCGTCCCGTATCCATTTCGAAGAGCATAAATTCTATTTGTTTGGACATTAGTAATGAGAAACGGTCAGTGAGAGCTGTGTCGAAATAGATATTTTTTGTTTTGAAATATAAATGTAATTTCCAAGTGCCGTATTTTGAATGGTGAGCACTCTGTTCTCTACGCGAGAGGAACATCCTCCCCCGACCATGGCTCCGTCACAAGTGACGACGACGACAATCCCCCTGAAGTGAAAGAGGTACAGAGATTTGAGTGGTAGTACGAAGGCTGAGTGCTAAAAATTCGGTACCCAGCGGCTTCCCTGGGTCCTGGCTATGAAGGCTCTCGGGTTTCGACTAAAAGGGCTCTTCAGCGCATGGTGAGGGGCCAGTTCCTACTTCGCTGAAAGAAGGGAAAACTGGCCCTCATCGCGAAGCCGGGGCGCCCTGCGGACTCTCCGTCCACGTATAGGTCCATTGTGCTACTCGACGAGGTGCTCGACAAGCTCGACAAGCTCGGTGAAAGATTTATTGCAGATCGCCTCGTCGCGCACCTAGCACGGGTGGGGCCGGAGAGGGTATGGGCCGTAATCCACCACGCGGGCCCAGTGCGGGTTGGTGGATGTCACATGTCTTCGAATTTTTGGTTCTAGGACATGCCGGTTTCCTCACGATGTTTTCCTTCACCGTTTTGAGAGCAGTGTGATGAGTGATGAAATAAATTTGTGAGTTGTGCCCTGTTTAATAATTTGTAAGTCAGAAAAGTACATGATGTAAAAAAAAAAAAACAGAAAATAAGTTACTAATCAGAACCCATCAAGAATTCGTAAAACCCCTAGCATACTATTTGCGCATAAAAATCCAACACATAAAATATCTCAAGGTTATGACATAACACGGTGATCATATCACCTCCCTGTCGTTCAAGCCTCAACATAAAACCTGCTACATTTTACCTTCAAAATTAGTCCTTCCCCTTCCACAAATTAAGTATCAAATCCCTTGGCGTACATTTCGCATAAATTCCGTCTTAGTAAGCCTGCAAAAACAGTGAAGTCGGTAAACGGGAACGTATGCCCGCATCATTTGTCAATCTCTAGTAGCGGCCCGGATCCAGCCTCCCTTTCAGATTAATTCACCTCACTTTAGTTCTGCTGTTCATTTCGGCTAACTGAGGGGAATGCGGGGAGAGGAAAAATTGTGTTGAATTAAGTATTTGTTCGGTGACTGCTGAAGTAGAGTATGTGAAATTGATTTGGTATGTATAATTATTAAATAAATCGGATTAAGATCAACTCTTGTTTAGCTATTGGACAAATACATAACTGAAAAGACTTTTTCTGCTAGCCTGTAAGCGTAAGCATAATCAAAATCAGCCTTATAATGTCCCAACTGCTGAAATTCAGGCTTCCTCTCTAAGACAACCGGTAATTGACCGTAATTCACCACGCGAGCTTATGCGGGTTGATGGATGTCACATGTTTTCGAATTTTTGGTTCTAAGATATGCCGGTTTCTCCGCGATGTTTTCCTTCAACATTTTGAGAGCAGTGGTGATGAAATAAATTACACAGAGTAAAGCGCCTGGCTACACTTGATCATACAACGTATGTACCACACATAAGTCAGGGCCGTCACTACTGTATCCCAAACCTAGGTGAAAAAAATTAGCCACCACTGCTTCCATCTTTAGTGAGCCTGCGCTTCTTTCAGCTCTAGAAAATGCTGATGAGAGTTATTGCCTTAAACTTTAGGTACTGTTTATTTTATATGCCTTAACTGTAGCTAAATATTTTACCAAAATGACTAAAGTTTTTTTTTTTAATTTTGAGAAGAAATTTATGGTTATTTTGTTACATGGCACGAACCAATTTTCGTGCACATCTTTTATGGTCTCACTTGCTATTTGCTACTAAAGTAATGCAGTAAGGTTCTTAGCGTCTAAGCTGCAGTTCGTGACTATACATACACATATGTACAGAGAATCTTTGTCTCGAGGAGTAGTAATATAACTAATGCTTTTGTCGATATTCGAGTAACTGCCATATTCTTATTCTATTTCTTTGATTAGCGTTCGTCTAGTGGTTAGTGGCCCTGACTGCTATGCCACCCAGAGCAGGGTTCAGTTCCCACCCAGAACAAATGTTTGTGTGATGAGCACAATCATTTTGTTCCGTCTCTAGATGTAATTTATCTATAATATGCATGTGTTTAGAAATATATAAGTATGTTTATCAGTTATCTAGTACTCATAACACAAGCTCTGCTTAGCTTGGGACAAGACGGCGTTGTATGATAGTTGTGTGAATATTACATTATTATAATATATTCATTAGAGTAATTCAAAGATATTTATGATGCCGTTTTCCATTACAAATAATTAAAGATATTGAATACAATCTGTCCTCTAAAAATCATGTTCGTCTAAAATCTACAGTTAATTTGAAAAATGGTATGGGCTGACAATAAAACTCATGTTAGTACAATGTAGGTAGATATATCATGCCTGTGTCACACCTCATTTTCGAGTGAAAGTAGTCATGGTGTGCACATTGAGTCCCATATTAGCCTTACCCAAGTCCCATTACTCACTAGTTACGCTTGTGATCACTAGATCTACGAGGCAAAGTGATTCTTATGATACCAGTATCTCTTTAGACTGAGCTGGATACCTTACTGCTCCCTTGATGCAAATAATTTAGCGCGTAATGTTCTCAGCATCCAGCGTGATTTAAGGAGTCAATCTATCTCTGACTAAACTTCAAGTTATTGCTTTTGTTGCGTAAAGTTTAGAAAAATTTTGCTTATTTAGTGCCTAGGTAGAATTTACTGTAGTTTGGATAAAAAAATCCGCTCAGTAAGAGATTTTTTTGCTGACATCTAGGACATTACTGACACCTTGTGCAGTAGACATACGCCTAAAAGTCTGAATATCAGTCTTTGCAAGGAGTATCGAGTAGCTCAGCAACAGGCTTATGGAGGTCTGATAGACCATGCCACACAAACCACAGCTCCATGTTAAACACGGGTGTTCAGCCGTATCCGGTCAGCCTGGAATCCGACCCGAAGCAAATGAAGAAAAGGATGGGGGGATGATGAACCGTTGTCGACATCCTTAAATTAAGTCATCACTCCGAACAACAACAGCAAAAACATCAGTGATGGTCATTATGCGGTACAGTAAAACCTGCATTTCAATAGTCACTGAACAGCTTAAATCGCGTGTCAGGGTTATCGGTGGAAGCCTACATAGGTAAAATGATTTTATGTGCGCCGAATATTTCATATTGTTATAATATAAACTTGCAAATATTTTTGAAATGAATATGGATGGTTCGAGCTGTAATGTAAGCGGTTTTATTGAATTTTTAAGGCTTCCATTTCTACTGCGGGAATATTTGAAAGTATCATCGCGGCCCTGGAATGCAGAGGACAACTGAAGGAACACTGGTGGGTTTTAGTCATTATAAGCCTGGCACACTCTCTCACTCCACCTTAGAGCGAGAGAAGTTATTTGACGAGATTACTGTAAGTATTGGAATTGAATGAGGAAAATGTCGTGACGAAAGTTTAAAAAAAAAATGGTAATGGCAAGCGCCAGAATTGTCGAGCAATCGATAACACGTTCTCTTTCTCACTTTAGTAATGGCAGTTAAAAGTGACAGAAAAGGATAAAAGTTCAACCTAAGAGTGGTGGGAAACCTAAAAAACTATGGATGGGTTGTGTGAGAAATGACAATGGCAAGAAATGAAAATGACGACAAGGTACCGACTGGGCGACGGGTCATACACAAGTATGGAAGAAGCAGACATATCGTGTCGTGCCAATAGGCTAATAAATCTACCACATAATCAAATTGGAAAGCGAATGATGATTTACTAGCTTCTCTTCGAGATACTCCCTGGATAATTATTGTCTAATTCAACACACACATGGACATCACAGACATGGTTTATCTGTGTCCCAAGTTTTATCCAAATCCATTCTGCCGTTTGAAATGCGCAAAGTTACGCTTTTACGTTTATAATATTATATTATATTAAATATTAGCTGGTGCCTGCGACTTAGTCTGCATCGGACTCGTAAAACGGCTTAATGCCATTTGATCATAATATCAAGATGGTTTTTTTTGAACGGAACCCTAATTCGTTTTCTAAAATAAAAGTAACCTAACTTTCTCCTTACAACATCAGTCAGCTATCTATTAGTGAAATTTTCGTCAAAATCAGTCCAGCCACTTTGGAGATTTACTGGAATAAAGAGTCAAGTAGACATTAAAAGAAAACAAATAGTTTTGCTTTAAATATTAAAAAAACTACTTTCATATGCATTTAGAAAATTTTTTTTTTTTATGAAATTACAAACAGACACTTATATTCCATTTGTATTTTAGATAATAAATTATCATAGCGTCATCAATGAAGACATTGTAAGCAGATCACTAAACACTTCGATAACAGGACTTACATGAAATAATACGGAAACATCTGTGTTCTCGTTCGAAGAAATACCGCTCATAACTTTAAATTCATGCTCACCTTGCAAGTTAGAAATATAATTATAATGAACGTGTCATTAGTGTTCACATTCGTTACCTGAAGCTCCGTACGTACGGTTAATGAGAAAATTAGTAATGCAGACCACGTTATTGCTGGTAAAAATAGAAAACATTTTTAGTACCAACATTAGGGTGGGTTTTATGCTAATTTTGTTAGAAAAAAGTGTGTTGTGTTCTCTTTGTAAAATTACAGTGAAGCTGAATAACTTTTAGAAATTGTAAATGTTTTTGTGCAGTAATAAAATATGGCATGGACTGTTTAGAAAGGTCCATCAAGGGAACGTCAAAATTCTTATTTCTTCTCCATGATTACAAAAACTATATATTGAGTAATTATAATAAGTTTTCATAGAAAAACATTTTTTATTACTAGTTTCTGACGCAAGATAGATAGATATATTCTTTATTGTACACCAATAATACAAATTACATTAGGAACTTAATATTTTTCACTAAGAATTAGAATAGAATAAATTAGAAGAAATATAGAATTCACTAAGATAGTGCTTTTTAAAATTTGTTATTGAATCTAGTTTGTAAGTTAGAAATAAGAAACCTCAATATCGATTTGGACTAGTCTGTAAGGATATTGTTGGGAATAAAAATAAATAAATAAATAAAAAATTAATATAGTGTCACAATGGGCGGTCTTATCGCTAAAAGCGATTTTTTACAGACAACAAGCAAGGCACGGTATGGTACCTACGCATTAACACTCGCGCTCAGTAGTTCCTATTGTCACTATCCGACTGCATCATCAGACTAGCTCCATGGTTACATATTTTAATACATTGTCATTTAAGTTATATCATCATCAGAATCGTCTTTCTGCCCTTGTCACATATTACTTGGAGTCGACGCAACACGTTTTTTTCTTTCATTCTGTTCTGTCACCCATCACGCTATCACTAACTCCCTTTTATATCACTCCTCACAAAATCCATCCGTCATCTCTTTCATTTTTCCATCTTTCCATCCTCTCTTTCTTTAGGAGACAAAAAACAGTTTTTTTTTTAAATTAAAATTAAAAACTAATATTTTACACGCCGCCGATCTCAAATAACACACGACAAGAGCAGGAAGATGATGATGATGATGATTTTATGTTTTTAAACCTCATTTCATATTATAATTAATTAATAAGACCCACTATGAATGCTACACCTAAGTGATTTTTTACCCTACTAATTTTGGGTAAAATTTACAACATTTCTAATTATTTCACTCACGATATCCTCTTGACCAACCAACAACGTAAAGGAAAACAACTCAAACATGTAATTAGGTAGTAAGATCGAAATCCTCGGCCTCTGTCCTATCTAAAATGGCGGACACAAGTCAAATACCGACCACCGCAGCCCTAGCTCGATGGTATTTCGTACCCGCACCGGGTTATTTTACCGGAATTTGCGACCGGTAAATGTGACAGGATTTTAGTGCAAGCGTGGGGCATTTTCGGGTTAAACTTTCGACCAAAATGCTGTAATACCTCGTGATGTGTACTATAACGGGTTTTAGAAAACGGGAACTGGAATTTTTCTTTGAGGATATAGGGTTATGCCACGTCAAATGTGTGGGTTTCTTTTGAAAATAATTTTCGCAGTAAAATAAATCTTAAATCGTATTTAAGGCGAGATTTCTAAGCGCGGTAAGAAATGCGATTATAGTAAGTATTGGGTGTAGTTAGAATGAAAAACTAGTATTCTTAGGTAACTTGAACTGCTTAAGAAAATAAGAGGACAGAAGAAGTTTGTTTTAGCATTACAATTTTTTAATGTTGCATTATACGAAATCTAGGTGTACAATGCACTTCAACTAAACATAATATGTTTATAAGTCTGTATACCCCGAAGCGTAAGTCATTGATCTTTTTTTTTTATTCTTTATTGTACACAAAACATAACATAATAAGATGGTGATACAGACAGTTCATGTATAAAGGAGAACTTAATTCAACAATGAGTTTTCTTTTTTGTGGGACTAACTACAGTACACCCACATTCCGCCACTCTTTTTCCCACAGTAAACATTCAGTCACTCCATAAAAATGTAAAGTAACCCCACATTCTAACTGGCAGACACTTTCTATACGATTACACGTCATAAAGTCGCTCCGACACCGTCATATGTGGAGGCCCCCTAAGCTGGTGCTACAGTTTTATTGTCTGCACTCTCGGCGCGTGATACCGTCTATACTGAGCTACGCACACTGCTTTTTGATGACCTTATAAAATTTCATACAAACGTGTATTGAAATGTAGCTAGCGTTCCCTTTTTATGATGTAGTGGATTGGGGTGAGAGCTGATGCTGTTCGATTTTATTTTAACAACGCGTTTCTACCATATTTTTTTTTGCCAGGTTTGCTGTCGAGGTTATAAAAATGAACTAAAATTTACAAACAAAAGTGGTTACTTTATTTTAAACAATTCTAGGTTCTGCTTCGGCGTTTACTGAGGATAAATTGGATTACTTACTCACTGCACTAATGTTTTCATTTTGAAAGAGCTTGGCATCAAACAAAGACTTTCATCGATTATGCAAGTAATAATAATAATAATAATAATGTTCCCGGTAGGCTCCAATTTTTCAATTTTTTTAATGTTTTTTTAAGAAATATTTAAAAATGTAAATAATCCATACTTAATTTTATAAATGCGAAAGTAACTCTGTCTGTCTGTCTGTCTGTCTGTTACACTTTCAGGCTTATACCGCTGAACCGATTTTGATGAAATTTGCTATAAATTATCACGCTATTTGCTATGGGGGGTGAGCAATAATCCAAAATGTCGGTATTGAACGACATTTTGCAGCGAGTTCGATCCCCAGATAAAGTACTCTTGTCAACGTTTTCGCGGCCGATTGAAAAGAACCGCTTCTGCTAGCGGCTTTGCCCTTGTGACACTAAAAAATTATCCAAAGAACAAAAGCTGTAATTTATGATATCGTTAATGGTATTCTGACATGTCCGCTCTGTACTCTGAGTTTTTCGGCCAGAGTTGGATATGCAGGGCACATGAGGGCACATAACAGATCAGCGCATCTGAGCTCACAACCACCGTGAGGAGCCAAGGAATACGGTGACATCATCATCATCATCCAAATGGAATATGCTCCCGGCATAAAAAATCCCCTATGTTCTTTCCCATGTGTCAATTTTTTACTATCAGTTTGAACGTGAAGGAATCCCAAACATAAATACATACATGCATAGATACAAACTTACCCCTTTTTAATATTGGTATGAAACTTAGTAACTTCTAAATCCAGTATATTCATAGTTTATATGAATATATCTACACTATTTTAAGTTGAGTGTAAATACGGCGAATTTGTGTTTCCGTATTCATTTAAAACTTTTTCAATCATAGTTAAATAGTTTAAATAAATAAATAATTTGTTAAAATAGTGCAAAAATATTATAAAAGTAATAATTGTCAGAAAGAAAATTCACTTTATTACTTTACATTGTAATACATTTATTAAACAATTAATACTACTAACTAAATAAAAAGTTATGTTACTTAATTAATTTCTTTCTCAACAAAATTACTAAAGCCTAAAGATTTAGATAAAGATAAAGCATTTGGAGTCCAAAAATATTACAAGAACCTATAAAAAAAAAACTTTTTAACATTAATTTCGAACTTATAACAACTGCTCATACAATTTGTTTTACTAAATTAAAGATATAACTTGCATTCGTTTTCTATGAAAAGAATAGTGTAATTGAAATATTTTATTAAATCTTAACTTAAAATAAATTCTCAATTTGGTAATTTCAGGGTAATTATAACTTTAAGTAATAGATTTTTTTGTTATTATTGATAGGTTCACGCTTGGCCACTATCTGATGGTAAGCAATGATGTGGTCGACGATGAAGCACGCTTGCCTAGAAGTAGCCTAAGCACATACTTAAAAATAAAAAAGCACATATTCCAGGAAGGGAATTCCATTTCTTATCGTCAAGCAACTGCTATGTACGTTTTATGGCATTATGCTGAACTGGACCTATTTAGCGCTGTGAGACATATTGTTATTTTTATTCTTTTTAGGGTTCCGTACCTCAAAAGTCTGTCTGTCTGTCTGTCTGTCTGTCAAGACCCTTTATCTCAGAAACGCGTGGAGGCATCGTATACTTAAGTCTGCGGTACCTTGAACTGTGAAAAAATCAAATTTCTAAGTTAACGGAAAAAAAGATACAGCCGTTTATGTCGCAAAAAACGTACTTCAACACTCTCAAAGGCATCAAAATTCACAGGGCACTTCCCGTTGACCCAGAATCCTGAAATTTGGCATAAAGCAAGGTCTTATAGCATAGATATTGGAACATCTGAAAACTGTAAAGTAGTTACGTCTCAAAAAAAAATCTTCGTAACTCAGTTCAGGAATCGAACTGTTTTCATAAGTAACTTTGTGCGGAACCCTCAGTGCACGAGTCCGACTCGCACTTGCCCTGTTTTTTTTTAAGTTTAATTTAAGTTATGTGCCAAATAAACATGTTTTCTTTCTTTCTTTCAAAAATAAACGTTCATAGTATGATTAAATTCCGTATCCGACTTTAAACGAGTTACAAAAGCAGCTGAAGACATTGTAAAACCGAAGTATCGGAGTGGACATGAAAACTTTGTGGAGACTCTTCATATAACTGAACAGATTTTCATACGACCCCACAACATGTCGAGAGCACTCAGGAACGTTCCACAAAGGGGTCGATGGGGTCAAGTGTCAATAGTACTAATTTTTTCGAAATAGTCAAGAGGGTCCTTGAATCTGGGGCATCGCTGCGGGCTTCTTCATTATGATCTGCCCCTTCTAAAGTTGGAGCTGCTAAGTTTGTCATTGTTGAAAAACCCTTGTGCGTGTTGTTAGCACATGTTTTGTTCCTTGTGGTTTATTTTAGTTCATCTGTATCACTCAAGATTGAAGTGCCTCAGCCAGCCTAGGAATAAAAAGCAAAGGGATTGATGATTGGCAAGGGGTACGTAAAGCACAGACCGTAAAGCCAAGTTACCGTGCTTTTTTAGGGTAAGGAACAATCAAATAACTTCTCCCGCCCTGGGTAGAGCGAGAGGAAGAGTCAAACTTTTACAGTCTGAAACCCACCCGAGTTTCTTCAGTTGCCTTTGCAGAGTGGCAGTAATTCTTTCAAATAATCTCGCAGCTCTGATGAAAATGTATGACTGATACATAATTGTATGATATCTCCGAAAATATAACACCTACAAACTTAAAATTTAGCAGCTAGATTCCTTATAAGGTGTAGACATCCGCTAAGAACGGATTTTATTAAACTCTATCTCTAAGGGTGTAAAACGGGGGTTAGAAATTTGTATGGAGAAACCAGTTTTCGCGCGGGCGAAGCCGCTGGTAGAAGCTAGTTATTTATAAAATACTACACCTCCCACAATATACTTGGTATTCTTCAGTTGCCCAAAATACTCAAGCAGAGGCTTTCAACGATAATAAAGCATACTTACTTCAATAACAGCATCAATTACACAGCATTACTAAATAGTAATATCGGCTATGTCTATCGGAGGGTCCGATCGGATCCCATAATTGTACGAGTGAGCAACACGAGAGAATCAATTTGTCAAATGGCGACCAAATGCGGCCAATAAAGGGTGCCTGTAACGAGCTTTCAGACATGAAGGGGTATTCTGGGCTAGAGGGCTGCTATGATATTGGGAGGCACTTTACAGAATTATAGGGGTCAGGATAGGGCGAAGACTCCTTTGTAAAATAAAGAAGAACAATAGAGTATTAAGAAAAGTTTCGTTTACATGGTTTTTTTTTTGGTGGAAAATCATCCAATGACTTCTCTTGCTCTAGGGTGGAGGCAGAAGGCGTGTCAGACATTTACTGACTAAAACCTATGTTCCTTCTTTGCCTTCGTTCCAGGGGTTCTCTTTCGCACAACCTATAGCCCAGTAGGCTTCGGCCCTGCTGTGCCCTATGGTTTTGTTGACATATTCTCCTTGAGGCGCGCGTGGAACACTACGCGCCGTCGGTGGCTCGGGTTCGTCCGGACGAGTTGATATGGTTTAGATTTTAGAAAATATTGGTCAGAAATATTTAATAGACGAAAGATGGTTGGCAAACAAAAACACTAATTAGATTCCAGTGATAAGTCTCAGAATAAACCATTGTTTCAAAGGCAATTAATATTAATTGACTAAATAACTTATTAAAGAAAAAATTGATTCTTAAAATCAGCCTCCGTTTTTTATATACTTATTTAATTAATCCGTGGACAAAAGTGTGGGTTATATGTTTACCTATTTATCTAATCATTCCTGTGTACCTCCTTAACAAGTAACTGTTTTTTTTGTCCCTAATAAATAAAATAAAATAAAATCAAGTTGTTGTAATTTTTTTCCAAAACAAGAGCTTTTTTCCGACTCTATCATATAACATTATAAATATGATAGTGTCTTTCAAACAATTCTATACATCAAGAAATATAAAATAAAAGGAAAATACCGCAACCCAGAATAAGACCGCAAAATATACGTAACACTCGGTGCTCCAATAAAGTGACCAAAATTGGACAAGTTGTAACTTCCACGATGGTTAAATGTTCCTTTATTGATAATCCTTGCAAAGGTTCTCAGGGGCACGTCGATTATAAATAGATGGATTTAATTGTCCAAGTTTCTCGATCCTTCGGTCGGTGAAACAGGTCCTTGGTGCTGTAATCTAGTTAAATGGGCCCCAGTCTCCTAAATGATGGTCCTGCTTGATCACTTGCGTCTCTAGTTTTAGTTGTATTGATAGCTTGATGGATTAATCTTATCCCAAACTATTTGCAAAGATGAGTATTCCGACTACTAATTTGGATATGCTTTTGAAGGTTCAAATGCATATTCTGTTACGCTATCAATTATTCGTTTTTATTTGGATGTTTTGTGTTAGTGAAATATCTGATACTGTTTATTGAAATTGAACGCTAACAAAAACGATTCCTTTCAAAGCGCTAAAAGCTCTATTTAAAAGTAATGCTGCGAGTAACATAAAACTCATCGCCTCTCCGCTCGGAGCGCTATTTACACCGTTAAATAGAATCGTAAGCGATACCATCACAATATATTCCAAATCACCATCATTGTATCTATCTGGTCTTAAGATACTCAAATCCACAGATTGGTGGAGAGTTAAATTTTATTACAGTCTACTAACGACCGCCCACCGCTGAGTATTAGCCGATACTTCCCGTCTCAAACGGGGTGTGAATCCCGCGAGAGTGATTCCCGAATCCCCCCAATCCCGATGTCCGGGACCAAAGCCCGGGGTCGAGTTTGGCGGAAAATCAGCGATAAGGCCAGTTCACGGAGCGGGAAATTAAGTGATTCTTTGTGCTTATGATGTGCACGATGAAGTCGCCAAGTTAGATGAAGACGGCGGTTTGTTTATCCTTTGTGGTTCTCCTTTGACGTCGTCACGTGCTTGTGACATGCCCTTATTTTTGTTTTATCATTTATTTATTTTTTGTCATCTAGACTATAATAGAACAAACTTTGTTCTAGTGTAGTCTAGTTTCATAATCTTCAAATTTCATTCACCGTATCACTTTATTTGTGGTTTCCAGTATTTCTTCTCCACAATAATTTACCAAAGTTTAACCTGGGGCTACTCTAAGTTAAAATACAACCAGCAATATCAATTTCAACAATTCCTTTTCTAACATCTTCCTAGTTCGTTGTCAGAGTTTATTTAACTGAAATCATTTGATAATATTTTATGAAAACGTCCACATAAAAGGCATGAATACAGATTTATATTCCGAGTATCGTTCGCCTTTCGATAATATTAATTTTAACAGCGAGCTTTGGTCGGATATTCTTCTAATATCGAGTATAATAAAGGCAGATTTCCTGCCATGACGACCAGGGACGCAGAGGCTAAAGGAATAGAGCTCTACTCTGATCTGGTTTCCATTTCGCTGATTGAACTTGAAAGTAAAATGTTATTGGAATCATGAACAAAAGAAAAAAAAGGGAATACTATTTAATTTTCAACGAATGAATTATTTTTTTTATCATACTGGCAATTCTTTCGCTGTCCGTGAATATAGTTTAGGTTTACATAGAAACATTTATATACATCAATAAGAATATCGTAAATTATGAAGACGTTGGGTACCTCTATGTAGTCAAACGAAATTTAGGTGAAATCAATCATTATAAGCTGAACCCAGAAAATTTATTATTTTAACATTATGGCGGGTTTCTAAATTGAGTATGTTGAGTCAAAAACATCTCGAACCCTATTTAAATGCCAAATTTTTACAGGTTTTCAGGCTAAAGTATAATTTGAGTAATACTCGACTTGAAATGCTTAAATCAGAAATCGGGGATAAGACTACATAAACGATGGCATATATTGGACACAAGCCGTCCACCATGAGTTCCTAGTGCGATTAAGTAGGTGCTACGTGTCTTCGAATATTGGTTTTTTGGATGTTCCGGTTCCTTCAAGAGGTTTTCTTAAAATAACACAAATCTATATTTGTATCTAATACTATAAAAAGAAAAGATTTTGCATTTTTACCCGACTACGGCAAAGCCAAAGGAGGGTTATGATTTTGACAGGCTACGTATGTATGTGAGTATGTTCATCTGTTTCCTCATAACTCCTAATCTACGTAATCGGAACTTGACATATGAGGTATCGTTAAAACCGTCTTAATTGTCCGTTAAACATAGGCTACGTGACGTGTCACAAAACTTGATATGGCGCCCTCTAGCGGACAAAAAATCAAGTGTTAAAAAAAATATATAAAAAAATATTTTTAACAAGTAAATAGTATGGAACACAGTGAATAAACTCAAAAATTGATTTTATATATAAATTAAATCTTTCACAAGTAGAATGCTACTTCAACACTGAGTGACATATGCTTATATTTTTTAATTTTACGCGGGCAAAACCATCAGCAGAAACTAGCAATAAATAAATTAACACAAAGTACGCCTGTTCATAAATGTTATAAAGTCCTCACAAATCAAGTACAAGTTCTCAAGCGCTCTCACCATTACACTCTCCATTAGCTCTACATACATGTAGAGATCGATAGAGCCGAGAGTCGCAGAGAGCTCGATCAATTAGCAGCAGAGTAACGGCTCTTATTGCATTATCCCGAAGGACGGCGCCGCCGCGATCCGTCTCTACAAAACTAATTTGTCTTGTTACGGCCTCTATGATAATACAATCTGTTGGATGTCTTTGCGTATTAAGGAGTGTGGTGTCTAGATAGAGCTGGTGAGGTTTTGTTTTATTAATCAAATGTTGTTTTATTAAACTTGAGATATGGACGCATGTAGTATGTTCAGGCAGAATTAAACCAACTACTAAGCGTTTCACCTCTACGTTTATACCGCGTACATCGAAGGACTGAAACAATTTGCCTGCTGTGGTCTTCTCGTCCGATTATAATTTTGGTGTCTTCAAGGCTAGAGTGAATAGGCTCTTAATAAACTAGTGCGCTTCACAATCAATTATTTCATCACTGCTTATAATTAGGTGGGATCACAGTTAAGCACTTAATAAATAATTAAAGCCATACGGTTTTTTTTTTGTGAATATAGTTTGTGTTATTTTTACGAATCCTTAGAATTATTACTATCCATGACATAATGATTGTTACCATCATCATTTCAGCCGAAAGACGTCTACTGTTGGACATAGGCCTCCCCCAAGTGTCACCACAATGAACAGTCCTGTGAGTCACGCATCCATCAGATTCCCGTGACCCTAACCAGGTCATCGGTCCACCTTGTGGAAGGTTTTCCAACGCTGCGTTTTCCGGTACGTGATCGCCACTCCAGAATTTTCCGGCCCCAACTGCATCTATTCTGCGGCTAATGTGCCCTGCCCACTGTCACTTAAGCTTGGCGATAATGATTATATTTATTATAAACTAGCTGGTGTCCGCGACTTTGTCCGCGTTAGATTTTATTTTTTGCGCGGAATCTTACTTGTTTTTTCTAAAATAAAAATAACTTTATTCCTTATAATATCAGCTACCTACCAGTGAAAGTTCCGTCAAAACCGGTCTAATCGTTTCAGAGATTAGCCAGAACAAACAGACAGGAAGAATAAAATTTAAAAAAAATGCATTTTTGTTGCAAAATAATCACTTAATATAAAATAAACAAAAAAAAACTCACAAGCAATTTCACACAAGCTTTTGTTATATTAGTGTAAATCGTAAGAAAAGGCATTAGTTTGGTCAAATTGTGGTATATACTTAGCAGGATAAATTAACTTTGGGAATAATAATATGCCATTCAGTTTTAGAGGTTTGCGGGACTTCACTCTCTGTTCATGCGGAACAGAGAGTGAAGTCCCGCAAACCTCCGTTGAAAAGGGAGGATCCTCCGGCCAGATGGGTGTTATCTCTAGTGGGCAGTTGCCTGATAGATGATTTCAGGCTGTTCTATATGTTCCAATCGAGCGGAGTATTTTAATTCTCTTATTTTTAAAGTGGATAGAAAAGATAGGGATGTCTTGCAAGTCAATGAAAGTCTGACTGTTCTTTCGAAATGGTTCGCAGCTAATAATCTCTTATTAAATGCGAATAAAACTAAATGTATGAAATTTTCATTACCAAATGTCCCTCAAGTTGGCGTCAATCTAATTCTAGACGGCAACAAACTTGATGTTACTACGGAACCTGTGTTTTTAGGTATAACTATCGATTCTAAACTGCAGTGGGGCGCTCATATTAGAACTCTTTCAGGTAGATTAAGCTCAGCCGCATATGCAGTACGAAAAATAAGGCAATTGACAGATGTAGCCACCGCTAGGTTAGTTTACTATGCTTATTTCCACAGTATTATGTCTTATGGCATTTTACTGTGGGGATCTGCAGCTGATGTGGACTCAATTTTCATATTGCAAAAGAGAGCAATCCGGGCTATTTATAAAATGGGTCCTCGCGAGTCCCTCAGAAATAAATTCAAAGAAATCGATATACTTACTCTGCCTTCTCTTTATATCTTGGAAAGTATTTTGTACGTTCGTAAAAACCTAGGACTTTTCAAAATTAGAAGCGATTTTCATAACATAAATACGCGCAGTAAACACGAAATTGTATTACCCGAATGGAGATTAGCTAAGACCAGCAAGTCATTTTTAGTAAACAGCATACGCTTTTATAACAAGCTACCGAAGGCGGTGACTGAACTTAGCGAAGGCAAGTTCAAAACCCATATTAAGCGTGTCCTAACTAAAAAAGCGTATTACAAGGTTAAAGACTATGTCGAAGACACGCTTGTTTGGCAATGACTGCTTCTGCACATGTAGCCCCCTGGTAACTCATAATATTGTGTACATCTATCTATTAACTGCTCCACATTTGTTGTAATATATACATTTTTTCTTTTCTTCCTACACATTGCTTTTGCAATATTTTTTATATTAGTAGACGCCAACCACCATAAATTCGTTAGTAATTTTCTTTTTGTTGGCATGTCATTTATTGATAATTGTAATTACTTATTGTTCTTGTTTTTTTTTTGATATAGCTTCTTTTTTTTTTAATGTGAATGTGAGAACACCGTGGACTTCGCGAATTCTTAGGTTACTTCCTATTACGACTCACTTATTTTTTTTTTTTAAATATTATTATTTTTATTGTGCTTTTGGGTACAATATCGACTGGTCTACACTGTTCTTACATAATGTCTATTAATACTGTAATATGAAAATATTGTAAACAATCATTTTTTTAAAAGAGTAACCATGGAGTTTCTTGCCGGTTCTTCTCCATAGGAAACGACCAATTTGGAACCGTGCACTAGCTTCTGACGTTTTATAAGTGCCCATGTAGGCCTGTGTGAAATAAAAAAAATTTGACTTTGACTTTGACTCTTATGTGACGCCATAGATGTCGCTACACAGTGTTTATTTGGTTTGGAACATTTGTGCTGAAACGTATAGAAACAGCACAACATAATACTACGGTCAGTAAAGGCAGAAGAATGAACCTTGTTTGCGAAAAAGTAAAACATATATCGTTCAAAAGGTTGGCTGGGTTTTGTTCCAAATGCCGGGACTGGGTCAGACGTGAATGTTGCTTGTATTCATATTATATGATATTCAGGTGTTTTTGGTGGTGCGGTGGTGGTGGTGTGTTAGACAAAAGCCGAAGGGGGTTTGTGGCTAAATAATAGCAGTAGTTATAACAGTGGCAATAGTAGTTTTGGTTCATGGAGTCCTACTCCTGCTAGGAAACTAGGCGTTCTTGCAAAAGTCCGACGGTACTTAACATCGGGACAGTTTCTAAATATTTTATACAAAGCACAGGTCCGATTGTGTGTGGAGTACTGCAGTCATATATGGGCTGGTACTGCAAAATGCCATCTAGCTGCTTTGGAAAGGCGTGCGAAGAGACTAATTGGGGATCCAGATTCGGTAAAGACCAATCTACAAAGACTCGAGCACAGGCTCAGGGTAGCCAGCCTTTCAGTATTTTACAGGTTGCATTTTGTAGAGTGTGCGCGGGCATTGTATGACTTGATTCCGCCATCTCCTTTCTACTCGGACAACCCGACGTACGGCGAGTATCTAGCCTTACGTCGTTATAACTTCAACGGTCCGGACTAAACGTTTCGCTTTGTTGTTTATACCGCGTACATCGAAGGACTAGAACAATTTGCCTGCTGCGGTCTTCCTACCTACTATAATTTAGGTGCCTTCAAAGCTAGAGTGAATAGGCTTTTAATAAACTAGCGTGCCTCACCATCAATGATTGCATCACTGCATCATGTGGGATCGCATTCAAGCACTGGTTTATACGAGTATCAATAAAAAAAAATACATTCATATGCATGGTCGACTTCTGAAAAGGTTACCCGTGGTCCTCGAACGCAAAGAGTAACTGGAAGAATATGGAATGGTTTTAGTCAGTAACAGCCCTAGAGCGGGAGATGTCATTAGATGATTTCCCCATATATGTTATTTTGATATTGCAGACAGACGCCTTAAATTTATTTAAGTATATGTGTATGTGTACAAATACAACTCGATAAATAAAAACTAGGGTTGTAACAAAAAAATAATTGTAATAAATAACATCATATTCCTCAAAGTACTAACCTAACCTACGAATCGAAAGAATTCGTCAGGTTGATTTCTGTTATGTCAAATTGACATACGCCCGGCCTCACCTCGACCGCAGTCCCACCACACACACGCTGATTCTTGACCATTTCACAAGCAATACGTGGCCGGATGGCTAAGTCGTCGTCGATCATCGCTGCTGCGCGGTAATATTCTATGATTATATTGTAAATAAAACTCCGTTATAACTCCTCAAAAATTTGCGGAGGCGGGTTGCAAGCGAAGACACGATTTCTTGCGGAACTTCCGTAGTAACGGAAGCGGAGTCGAAGTTCTATTACAACCTTAATAAAAACGTACTATTATAAAATCTAAAACGCATACAATGGACGCCCCATTGAGCGATCTCACCCAGGCAACCTGAATTGGACAGTGATTGTCACATTATAGGTAAGGCAACGCTTGCCGTAGTCGATCCTTGTATCATATGTTTGACCATTCATTATATACAGAAATTTATCCGTGATACCGGCGGTTCCGGCGGTTTATCGGTGATCCGTGGTCTCGGCTATCATTTTTAAAACTCTGTAATTCACTAGGAGTTAAAGTTTTGAAAGTCTGGCACCCAATTTCGTCAAGAGTTATCGTGTTACCTTCCTAACTGGGTTGTGGAGACTAGATAGGTAGGCGATTCATGTACGATACTGAAAACATATGCTGCATGTAGTAATATGTTACTACATGCAGCAAGTTATATGTTTTCTACTGTTACTGTTATATAATTTAGAAAATCACAACTGCGCTCTAACATCTAATTAGTCTTACATATTTCCTAGGAACTACTGCTGACGTTGCATATGCCACTTAAATTCAAGAATTAGTCTGTAGCAAAGCATTTCATACGAGCTCGTCGCTTCCACGAACAACAGATTAATTCAGTGTAAGTACTCGTAGATTTGAGTGGCAACGCAATTGTGTACCTACTGAGCACAAGTTGCAACTATATAATTTGGCTCTAATGCTAGGCGTAATTTTGGGACGTCGCGTTCGTTATGTACCTAGTCAGTTGCGTTCGCAGCAAAAACTTCATCGTCAAAATAGTTATGTTATATTAGGATTAGAATTTTCACTTTACTGTTATACTAATAGTTTAATTTAAACCAAACTTATCTATGGTATCATTTTTTTTTAATTCATTATGTCTTTATCATATAATAATATTATTTTATTTAACAATTGCAAAATACTATTTCAGTATTAAAAAAAAAAACACTAAAACAAAAAAAAACCTTAGTTAATTAAAAGTAACAAAAAATGATATCACATCGAAAATCCTCTGCATTGCTGAAAACTGGTAATGATTGTGGTGTCCAAAAGACTGGCGGCATTGGCAAAAGCCAGCTCTTAGGATACGCGAAGTGTTAATAAGGCGTTTAATAGTTCTTTATATAATTTCTGAGCACTCAGATCGCTCGACTGTTGTTATAATAATATCCAATCATCGAACATTATCGTTTCGTTTGTTTTCAACTCGATTACAAACATGTTATCTTTCTACAACTCTGCCACAAAACCTAACACCCAACCACCAACAAACTGCAAAATGTTTTTCTTACTCCAGTCCCAATAAAACACGTAGTACCAACGTTTGCGTATTATGTATATCACAATCTCGCTGTTCCCCAGACGCCAATGTTCCATGTTGGCGGTAACGAAGTAAAGTCACGTAGAAAATTAGGTCAGCCGCGGGCAGCGCTTTGACGAATGTAGTGTTTAACTTAGCTTCGTCCTTTTCCGTCTAAGGAAATTGTAGCTTTGAGGAAGATCTAGAGTTTTCGCTAGCAATCATTCGATGCGACAGTATTTTTTTTTTCTTAGTTAGACTTTTTTTTCAAGCAAATAGTCAAGTAATATTTAGAAAACGTGTTGAACTTTGATGTGATTGGCTTGACAAATGACAATAGTCTTAGACTACGTATTTCGTACTTCGTTATTTAGACTACGCCATCTAAGTTACATATACTCGTAAAAACATGTACCTACCTATATTAACCTCTCGGGCGTATAGGGGAATTATTATTAAGCAATTGCGCGTTTTTACCTAATATCCAAAAAAAAAAAAACTTTTTCTGGATTTTTCTAGGAAAAACGAAGATATAGAGATCAACATTTTCGGCTGAATAAATTTCGTACACCCGTGTGTACAAAACGACAATTAAGCGTTTTTCAAGGTCACTCAAGTTGTTTAAACGTATGTACAATCGGCGCTCGAGGGGAGACGTACCCGTAAGCTATAATCAGGAGCAAAGCCAGAAATTTAAACTTATTACTTGAACAGAATTTTGTTTGAAGCTATTCAAAATTTAGAGAAAAAAATAAGCATAACTTACGTGAAAAAGGCTTATTAATAATAAAAACTAATCCCAAAATAGATACAAAAAAAAATTAAACAAACAATGAAAAAATTTAAGCACAAAACTTCATAACAGAAAAATGGTTCGGAATCCCATTGTTCATAGTACCCATCCAAAAGTTCCAAGCTAACTTGTCCCAACAAACAATAAATTGATGCTCGCTTTGAAAGCGATCCAACGTGTATTATCTGCCACACTCGGCTGGGCTATGAAAAATAACTCGAACAACAGTAGTCGGTCAGCGGTCGTGTTTTACACCGCGGTTACACAAATATTCACGTTCCGTGCCCATTGTATCAGAAAGTCATACGTTAGGTTGCTCGGTGTTTGAGCGGAAGCGATTTTTAATAATTATTAATTTTTATGTTTAATCTTTCATAGTAATAGTTAGAAGAAATATGTTTACTGTCACTATTTTAACGAAAGAGTATTCTGAAGTCTTGTAGATTATGAAATCAGCAGCAAAATCAATATAACATTTAGACACAGCTTGTAATTAATCAACTCAATAAACATCGCCCCAATAGCATCCAACCCAAGTAACGTACTGGTATCAGCTGCATCTGACATCGAGTAGAATCTCTCCTCAACTTAGAAGAGGACTAAGCAGATGATGATGAATTTGGTAAAAATATAATCGCATTCAATACTTTTACAGGAGAGAGGAATTAAGATGAATTTAATGAATCAATAGATAAATAGTTAGACGTTTGAGATCAGAAAAGGATATTGTTTCTTAATGAGATATCGCATGCGGTATACAGTTTCAATAATTCGCTCTTCTGGTTAGGCCCGACCGTAATTTACTACACAAAACCGCTTCCCGCCCCGCTCATACACCCTTCACGGCCCAGTAGCCAAACCATTCGTCCATAAACCGATATGAGACGAAGTTTGAATTGCAAAACTAAGCGAGCTACGAACGTTGCATTTTATGCGGCCACAGAACGTCAATATATAGAGTGTACCAACTTCCATTGTTTTGTTTGTAAGTTCGGCTATCGCGATCTCAGATCTTGAGAATAGTTGCCTTCAAATGTGATGTTTATTTATGATTTGTGCAGTCAACGGAAATGTTAGGCTGCTTCTATTTTTCAGATGATCTGCATACTAGTTTGGTGAATTTTGGATACATATTCAAGATAGATGTTAATCATTTCAGATTGCAAGAGTTCTAGTTTCCACATGAAGTTAGGATTCACATGGTATTCGAAATGAGAGTGAAGAAAAGTAAAAGTAAATTTAAAAGTGATTATAGAAAAGTCCTAATGAAATTATATATTTAGGTACTCTGCTAAAATGACGCAAGCACTAAATAGTCATCATCATCTTCCTGCCCTTGACCCGTGTTATTTGAGGTCGGCGCAACCCGTTTTCTTCTTCCATTCTGTCCTGACACACGTCATACTATCACTATTCTTTCATATCACTATCACACAAATATTCTTCGTTAAAAATATTTTTCCAAATGGAAATAACTTACTATGACTCCTTTAATCTACATCTAAAGCTTTTAATCTAACGCCACAATTAAAGGAAAATAACATCCGAAATAACAGTTACATCGTATTGTTTATTCAAACAAAAGCTGCTAAGAAGCTCATTTACAATTTTAATCGGTTCAGTCGGATAAACGAAAACTCTATTGAATTGTTAACGTTCATTTTCAAAATTATCAAAGTGTTCTACAGGGGAATGAGATATTTCATTGTGATTGTATTTTGTAACAAGTTTTTCTATTGGAGTACCTCAAGGTTGCACACTGGGCCACTGATAAATTATATTTATTTTGCAGATAGGTTTAAAAAAACGCATACATGCATTTACATGTCAATTTTTTTTTTTCGTTCGTTTAAACTATATGAGGCCGGTGTTTCCTAGCTGACTACCCTGAGAAGAAATAACGAAACAAATCAGCGGTCAAAGTCTCTTTTAAAGTCCGTACAGTAAACATATAATGGTCTAATCACAAGAACCATGCAGATTTGTCTGAGATAGTCTTTTGAAAAAAGAACCATATAGATTTGAGTGGACTTGTTCAGTCAGTGCAAGCATTTGTCAGTATTCACAAATCATAACTTAGGTCTGTTAAGGAGCTCAATGACTTGATGAACAATACCAAGGAAATGACATTTGGGTAGGCCGCAGAATATACTCAAATTGCTAGACATACTTTACTGAAAAGAGTAGAGAATCAACTTAGTCCTCTCTCACAATAATAAAAGGAAATACATTGCTTAAAACATGTAATACTTAGCAAAGTTAATATTTATGTCAAACATTAACTTAAAAAGTTAATATCATATTATGTAATGTCAAAATATGAAATTGTAAAAAACAAAAATCAATGTCAAATTGTAAAAACTAAACATCAATATTAAATTGTAAAAAATAATACTAAAAATCACAAATGAAAACAAAAGAAAAAAAAGACAACAGTTGTAGTGCGTACTGGAGCAGGTCAATCTTAAGCCTTCTCCTTCCCAATATAGTACTTTACAGTGAAAAAAGCCTTTTGACAAAGCTTTTGCTTTATAAATGTTTTTAATTTATTAATTTTTATTTGTGGAATATTACTAGGAAGTTTATTATAGAAGTGTACACATTGGCATCAAAGTAGAGCCTGGTTGCAGAAACCACAAATTTGTGTTTGTTCCTAGTATTAAAATTATGAATATCACTGTGTTTTTAAACATGTTTACATTTTTATGAGCATACAAAATATTCTCGTAAATATACTGTGAAGGTAATTTTTTTTATTATCTATACAGTTTTTTTTTTTAATTTATGTATTAAAAAGATGTATAACGTTATTCGAAAAGGTTAGAATAAAAAGTTGCTCTTTCCAGTCACATTATTGATCAAATAAACACGATTTCCTTTGACCTCGTTTAAGTAAAATGTATCAAAGCTACGGAAGACAACGGCACTTTTATTTGTGCGCAACGTTTAAAGAACAAGGAAAGTTCTTTATGATTTATGTCCCCAGCAACTATTGTTTATTGCCAACAAAAATCATTAATGGTTTTTTTTTGTTGATTTATGAAACTGTAGCAATTTGATCCCACGTAAAATATTATGTAGTTTTAGTTGTACTAATTTTATTAAATTCTAACTTCTACCACCAGCTTTGTTCTCAAGTAGAAGTAGAAAATTTTAAAAGAAATATACCTACTCATATATCTAAAATTCATTCGAATTCGTTGCGACGTTTGAGCGTGAATGAGTGACTAAAGTTGGGTATTCATTAGGCAACATTTGTTAATAAACACTGTTTTTAAACAGTGTTTCATAATGTTTCATCATCTCTGGAAACTGTTTATAAACAAAAGTGATGAAACATTGTTTAAGAAACATTTTAATTCAAATTAATTTATTAATTTTGTGAACATAGGTGATTACAGGTGTTTTTCAATATTTTAAATTTCAATTGTACAAACCATGTCCCGCCGATAGACATACAAAATCAGTCTTACAAAGTTAAGCGTCTAGTAGAATAAACTTATCCATGTAGTTGATATAAAAGAATTGACAATGTCAAAGATACGAGTACATGCATATCAAATTATAAAATTGTCTCAATAAATAAACTTAATAAAAAAAACTGACTTCACAAAAAAAAAATACTAAAGGGATCATTTATTTATATATATTGTCATAGTCGCTTAACTTTCTTCATTGTGATATCTATGTGAGTATGAAGTTTCGAGGACCATTTCAGGTCTTCTTTATCTCATTCTTTATGTAAATATCAAAATTACAATATGGTTCCTATAATATTTGAAGATTTCCCTCGATTTCTCATAGATCCCATAATGAGAACAGGATTTTGAAAAAAATGGGACCAATCTGGAAGCATATCCTTTAAGGGGAAAAAAAATTATTTGTGTTCAAAAAAAATTACAACCGAATTGATAACCTCCTCCTTTTCTTGAAGTCGGTTAAAATAGAGAAAATGTCATGAAAATAGGAAAAAATAACGGAATGCGATAAGGCAACCCATTGTATGTGTTTTAAATGTAAGTTTTTCTTTGTTATGTTTCTATAGGTACAATAAATAAATAAATTAAAAAATATACATTGTACAAGATTGCAAAAACACAAACAAAAAAAAAACAAATAAAAAGATAAATTATAAAAAATTTCATCAATATTTGTCATCCAAATATTCTTTGACTAAATAATATACTCGTACCTTGTCATTTAGTAGGTTAAAAGAGCTTGCTTTTGAATTTAATATTATTATTCTTACTGTTTCTAATATGACAAGGTAATTTATTATACAATTTAGGTGCCATTGCATAGATACTTTTATAAGAAAAGAGAGAAAAGCAGTTTTGGTGATTATTGTTTTTAACTCATCTGAGCGACGTTTACTTTCTACATGAGCAAACAAGTTTATATTGGTTTTTACAAACATCAGAACTTCATAGATATATAGCGATGGTACTGTCAGAAAATTTCTAAAGTGTATCTTATATGTATCTATCGTTTTTATTTTGCAGATGGCTCGTATGCATCTTTTTTGTGCCAAAAATACAGAGGATATATTAGTAGCATAACTCTAAAATATGAGTCCATACCTAACAGCATCATGTGCTTCGGGATTCATCAAATAAAGACTATAAAGGTGAATTAAAAAAAAAATAAGCTTGGGCCGACATAGCTGTAGAATTGAATATTTCATGTGTCTTTTAACTTCTATTAAAGATATGGTTTCGAATCGACCACTTTTTCGTATTTTATTTTTTTGTTGCTCTCTTATGAATTATTTTTATTTATTTATGTAAGCAAGACAGAGCATCACTACTTCCTCGGGCGACATCCTAGCAACCACTGACAAGTGTAGTCGGCGAAGTTTCAGAAACAGTGTTTACGGTAAACTTGGTGATAAACAAGTCGTAAACAGTTTATCAACAAATGTTTCCCAATTAATACCCGGCCTAATATACACACATAAACACATATACCAACTTTTACTCATATAACACTGGTGCGACTAGTATTTTTTTTGTTTTGCTCACTTGACCTATATATCACAGTACCCATGTACTTTTCCGGGATAAAAAGGGATAATCGGCCAATAGTGTAGAATTCCGTCAATGAAGTATTTTTTGCAATGCCGTAAAATATTTCTAGAACTTACCTCCTGCAAACAAAAAAACACACCTAACAACTTGAGAACAAATTAATAATAATAATAATAATAATAATAATAATAATATTATTATTATTATTATTTACATTATCTCACATTTATTTTTTTTATTTTTTTTATTTTTTTTATTTTTACTAAAATATTTAAAAATGTAATTTATGTGATAAGATAATAAATAAACGAAATAATAATAATAAATAAACTTAAATAATATTATAATCCCGCATGATGAGAATCTCGTGAAAGCTGAGAAAGAGAAACAAATCAAATATCTCGACTTAGCACACGAGGTTGTCGACATGTGGAATGTGGACTCGGCAATCATTGTGCCGATTGTTGTTACCGCCAATGGCCTGATGGCCAAAAGTCTAGACGACCACCTGTCGAAACTGACGTTGCGCGGTTGGATCAAGGGCCTGATACAGAAGGCAGTACTCCTCGATACGGCTCGCATTGTGAGGAGGTTCCTGTCTCTGGAGCCCTAACCACCGGTAGCTTGGACCCTGTCCCGACACCGGCGGACTGCTATTTTTTATATTTTTAAATGTTTTTTTTTTTTTATATGTGTTTTGAAAAATATTTAAAAATGTACAAAATATGTATAAAAAATAAATAAAGAAATAATAATAATAATAATAATAATAATAATTTAATTTTCCAGATAATACAATCCATTATGGTTAGTAAAGACATACACAACTTATAAACTAGTGTTAGTACATCTATATCTCGGTCAATTAAATAAATACATTCAATAAAGCAAGTCACTAATAATAAATAAATTACACAATCAAAAAACAATTAACATATACACACAACACTACTTCTGGGCACGGTTTGAGGATAACACTTGCGTCCTCGTCCAGTGTTTTAATATAAGGCCATCAGTCCTATCCGCTACGGTTTTTAAGAGACTGTTGGCGCTGCCCCGTACCCGCCCCATCAGGGATGCGACACGCTTTCGTACGATAGCATAAAAGTCATCAATACGTGCTTCCGCAAACATCCCCGATGCGCTGCAATGACGCGGCAGCCTCAACAGTGCCCTGTATGCGTTATTATATTGGACCCGCAAGGCGCTGTAAGCCCTCTGCGTGTAGTCAACCCATAGACTGCAAGTGTAAAAAGACTGGCAGTATGCCCTAAACAGAGTAGCCTTTACATCCTTTGAACACTTTGCAAATCTACGAATCAACATATTGCTTATTAAACTCGTTGTAATAGTTCAGATAATGTCGACAAGTTCTCGTATAGCTTTATGTTATAACCCCCGAATTCCTTCAAAGCAATCAAATCAAAGTCCCTAACCACATTACCCTTCCAATAAGCGAACAAAACTATGATCACATTACTAATGCTGACAAAACTAACAAACACAATAATGCCACATATAATAGTTCGGAAATTACAAGTGTCGAAGCAACTTGGCCCATAATCAATCACGCCTGCTAAGATGTTTGCTTACACACATCAATATATGAAATTGCAAAGAAAATAGAACTCTATGACCAGAGAGATATGATTGTTTCTGAAAGTGACGATGATGGTAAAAGAGAAGGAATTGTTGTCAAAGATTTTGAACTTTATATCAGAGAATATTGTTATTGTGTTGTTGACAGTACAGCGACGATAAAAGAAAAAATAGTATATATTCATGTATGATAGTTTATCTATATGCATAAAAGGAAAAACCAACTGACTGATATATCAACACAGTTCTAACTACTCGGAATAGGAGCAGGAAATTTTGCACTGTTTCCTTTTATGACTTAGGCGAGCACTAAGAGAGGATTCCTCTAAAGAAACAAAACGGGGGTACAAAGTTTGTATGGAGAAACTGAAAATTTCAAGCGAGCGAAGCCACTGGCAGAAACTAGTTTAGAACAAAAATAGCTTAACCGTGTTGTAATTTTACATTAGCAATCAACTAAAATTAAAGTCCTTTTCAGGAAATCAGCACGTATGCTGAAATACTTTTTCTTAAGAATTCCAAAAGATATCAAGTAATATGATTATTTCGATTCAACAGTGAGAACACACGAGTGATTTTGTCGTTACGCAAATAACCTGTCCCGTTTCTCTCCGTCAGAAACTCTGAACATTTTGACGTTGACACCGCTTTCTGATTACACTCGTGTCTCCAAGAACAAAATATACGAAGAGCTATCTAACCTTCCGCCGAAAGGTCGGAATATCAATTCGAACTTGTCATGTTTATTCCAGTACATGACAGAAAGCGATACAGAATAAATTGGTGAAATACTCAAGAAATCATAGAAACAAAAAGAACATACTCGAACAAATCAAATAAATATCTGCTACTTTATTATAATAATCAATCAACAGCTCCCATCGACGGGATTACTCACATTTTCCACTCCCAACAAATTAATCAGATATTAAATTAACGAAGAGAATCCCGTCGAAAATTTATGGCGTTAATAAACTTATTAAGTTGAACACTTGATTGATCAGCGTCCTAGATACCGTAACAGGGGCAGCAGGAAGGGGGCTTCAAACAAATCCTTGTAACAAGTAATTTATTCGCATTAAGATCAGGATCTTTGCCGTAAACAACGATCAATGTCACCAGTCTTTGTTTTAAATTATTTATAACGTGAAAGAGCGGAGTGATGAATAGGAGCTGGATTTGAAAGGAGCCCGAGTTATCAACGCCATTTATAGCTGACGACAGATCGTTTGGATTGAACTGATAAGGCAGGAGAGTAATGAAGACATGAGGTAATTAGATGGCATCTAAATCTACCCTTTTCTATTTTCGGTGTTGGCTTTATGCTCCTTTTGTTTCTATGAAGCCAGGGTCCTCATAACGCTTTTCGTAGTTATGTCCAAGTAACGTCAAATTATGCTAATACATTTTACTTTCATAAGAAAATAAATTGTAAGAAAGTAGATTAGAAGAGCCTGAAAAAGTATTTTTACAATTCTCGCGTTCGAAGCGAGAGGCGGCTCTCGAGTGGAGATCCCTAATCATTGAGCCATTGAAGCTTGGCAATAATCTTGAGAGACGCTCTTCATCCCTAGTTTGTATTGCTCTAAAAACTTAGGTACTAGATGGAGGAGTTTTACCATACAATACTTTCAGGTGGATTTGTAAACATGATTAGATAAACAGACGATAAGTATGCGGGATTTAGCAACCTCTAGACGCTTCATTAACTTTTATAATCCACGTTCTAAAAAGTGTACACGAACCGCCTCTTAGCAGGCTAGCTACGAGGAATACACAAGTTGGATAGTTAAGTAAATTCTGCAGTAACACAATCCGTAAGGTTGAAAAGATAGGCTTCTAAAAGACAGCGAGAGGTTGATTTGAAATGCTAATTTAGTCTCGCAAATTCCATTCGAGATTACGAAGCTAAGACTCCTTTAGTTAATAGTAACTGCGGCTGTAACAGGCTCGCCGTCGACAATGGCCTGCATTGTGAATAAATAAAGGGATAAGGCTTTCTGAGTTTCGGGATTTTCGCTGAAGATTTTGAAGTTCAGGAATGGACTCATTATAAGTTTGTGCATTGAGGACTCTATGGGGTGTGCTCTAATGCTCTATGGATTTTTTATGTTCGCTTTTTTGTTCTACAACGGTAGAAATAAAAACTTTGTTCACTGGTTTTTATCAGCAGCAGTAGAAAAGTAATATTATCATGCTATTCTAAACTAAGCATGAAGTTATTACCACAGCTACATTGTGAACTTTTGAAAAAAAAAAGCATCTATCAAATCAACAGAATCCCAGACGATTACTGTAAGGTCGGGTGTTTAGGAGACAAATGAAACGAATGAGGTTCGAGAATACACTGACTATATTGGAATAATGATACCTTATTATATACCTTACAACTACTACATCACACCTTCCCCTTTATTTAAAAGAATAATAAGGTTACACAATTATTATTTTTAAGTTTTAATATGGTATACCTGCGCAGGGTATATTGTCCATTATAATATTAATTTAACCTAATTATGGCTTAAAGCTACATAGTTATATTATAACATTATAAAAATACAATATTCTAAATTAATATACGTGACACTGGGTAGGCCTACTTAGAAAATACACACTGGTTTCTTTAATCATTTTTATATAGTTTAGTTCTATTCTTATGAACTACATATTCTTTTCCACTTTTCAAAATTTTAACATTAGTATCCATGTCATCAATAACTACATAAGGTCCCAAATATATAGGGTCCATTTTATTTTCTGATATATTTTTTAATAATAACAAATCACCCTTTTTATAATACACTGGGTTTACATTAGTATCATAGTTATGCTTTCTCTTAACCTTGCTCTTAATTAAATTACTATGTGCATCTTTTTGCGCTACTTGAAGTCTATATTTTAGCTCAAGAGCATAATTGTCATGAGCATATAAAGGATCTACCGTATGTCCTTCTAAATTTGTTGGTAACACGCAGCGTTTGCCAAACACTAATTCATGTGGTGTGTACTTGGTCTCCGTATGTACTGTATTATTGTAAGAAAAACACCAATACGGCAACCAAGTACTCCACGTACTTGTTTGATTCTCACAATTAATCCTAAGATAAGCACCCATCGCTTTATGATTGTTTTCCAGCGCCCCTATACTTTCATGATGGTATGCTGTAGACGAAATTTGGTTGATTTTTAGGATTTGACATACCTCTCTCATAGTACTTGATATAAACTCGGACCCACGATCAGTCGCTATTTCTCTAGGTATGCCATATCTTAAAATAAAGTTATCAACAAACGCACGAGCTACACTTACTGTATCTTTATTATGTAAAGGGTATGCCTCTGTAAATTTCGATAACTCACATTGTAGGGTCAAAATATATTTGTAGTTATGTATGTCTGTTGCTAACGGCCCCACAATATCTAAAAAGATTTTCTCTAGTGCTGAATTTGCAGTCGTTGTGACCTGCATTGGTTGCTTAGTACGTTTAGAATATTTTTGTTTCTTACATTGCTCACATTTTGAGACATAATTAGTGACATCTTTTTCCAAGCTTGGCCAAAAGTAGTACTTTTTAATATTATTTACCATCCGCCTAATGCCCGCGTGGCCACTTGTGGGCAATAGGTGAAAGTCATTTAATATCACACGTCTGTTGTCTAAATTATTTATTCTCTGGACATTACTGACTACACAAATTCGTGGTCCGGACCACTTTTCATAACTTTTTATTTCTTTTACTAGCCCACTTATAAAATCTTCATTGTAGTCATTTCTTATTATGCACATTTCTTTTATAGATAACTTTTTACATAAACATAACAAGTCTCTCACCAATTCGACTCGCGTAATCGGAGATCGAGATATTGTTTGTAAATAAATTATAGCTTTACTGGGCACATATATAAAATATTTGTATTTCTCCACTATAATTCCTTTTCGTTGTAAGTTATTTAATTTCCTAGAGTTTATTAATGAAAGTTCAATAATATCCTTCGGTTTTTTAATTATTTCCACAACTCTCGGTTGATCAGGCCTCGAGTTTATGTCCATATTATCCACCGATTGGTTATTATTGCTCTTATCATTTTTCATACTTAATTGACGCAATTGTGCTCTAGTCATTACACTAACTATCTGTTCATTCATTAATTTTAAATCTTCCGACGTAATTATTATTCGCGACAGTGCGTCTGCCACTGAGTTTGATTGTCCTTTCAAATATTCAATTGTAAAGTTAAATTCTTCTAACTGCAGTCTAAATTTCAATAATCTACTAGATGGATCTCTCATTGAAAATAAATAAACTAGAGGTCGATGGTCAGTCTGTATCTTAAACCGTCTTCCGTATAAATAAGGTCGAAAATATTTAACACTCCATACTATTGCTAAGAGTTCTTTTTCAATAGTAGGATAATTAATTTCGGCTTTATTCAAACCTCGACTTGCGTATGCCACTGGCCGTCCATCTCCGTTACATAACACAGAACCGATTGCAATACCTGATGCATCGGTTTGTAATACAAACTCATTATTTTCTGAAAAATTTGGATACTGAAGGACCGGTGGGTTTATCAGGGCTGTTTTTAGCATTTGGAAAGAATGCTCACAGTCTTTGGTCCAATTATACTTTACGTTTTTGCAACACAGTTTGTTTAAAGGAAATGCTAACTCGGCAAAGTTTCTAATAAATTTTCTATAATAGTTTGCAAAGGCAATAAAACGCTTTAATTCGTCAACATTTTGTGGCCTTGGATAATTTTCTACTACTTTAATTTTTTCTGGGTCTGGTAAAATGCCTTTTCCGGAGACCGTATGACCTAAATAAAGAATCTCTTTTTGCAAAAATGTACATTTAGTCGGATTCAATTTTAAATTTACTTCTCGTAATCTAGAAAAAACATCCATCAAATTTTGATTGTGAATGCTCAAATTTCTACCCATTACTACCAAATCGTCCTGGTAAATAAGACATTTATCATAATTAAGGCCAGACATTGCAATGGTCATCATTCTACTAAAACTACTAGGACTCGACTTGAGCCCCATCGGCATGCGAGTCATCTGATACTGGTTATTACCTGTAGTAAACGCCGTACATGGTCTGCAGCTTTCTTTCAATTTAATTTGAAAAAATCCTTGAGCTAAATCTAAATGAGTAAAGTACATTGCCCCTGCCAAAGAATCTAGTATTTCAGTGATGTTGGGCAAGGGAAATTTATCGTCCTGTATTTTTTCATTTAATTTGCGATAGTCAATGACGACGCGCCACTTTTTATTACCGGCCGCGTCACATTTTTTGGGGACCAACAATAATGGACTAGACCATGCACTACGGGCTGGCTCAATTATGCCGTCATTTAACATATTTTTGACTTGTTTTTCTATTTCTGGTTTTTGAGAATATGGGACTCGGTATGGTTTGGTATAAATTGGTACATGATGTGGTTTCAAATCAATTGTCTGTTCGTAAATTGGGGTTGTGGATAATTTATCCCCTGGTAGATGGAAAATGTCTGGAAACTTTGCACAAATACATTCTATTGATTTCTGTTCCTCTACATTCAAGCCTTTTAAGTTTAATGAAGAAAGTAAAGTTTTCACTCTTTCCGAATCAATCGTATTCCTGTTAAATTGGCAGATATAGTATTCATTTAATTTACTAGTGCTAACTTGAAAATAATTCAAATTAACATCTGTGTCTCGGGTATTTAAAATACGAATCGGCATTTTTCCGTTTATCGGTTTATTTATACTGCTCGCTAAATAAACACCATCACATAGTTCTTGATTTGACACTACACACTCTTCTTTTAATGTCGTAATAATATAATGCGTGGATTCGCTACGCGCTGGTATAGTTAGATAGTAGCCCTTACGTGTTGTCTGATCATTTTCGAACGATAATGTTACTAACATACCGCCATTTGTCATTAACTGTAATGTATTGACTTCAAAATTTAAAATTGCTCTATAATGTGTTAAAAAGTCTTGACCCAAAATGCCATCAGTACTACACGGTAATTCTTTAAATACTGTAAATTTATGTCGAAAATTATATTCGTTATAATTTAGAGTTAAATACACATAACCTTCTGAGAACAAATATCCACCAATACCTTTTACGCTAACTCTCTCTTTATGGTAAGGAATCTGTAAACGCTCTAAACATTCCAACTTTATTCCCGATATAGAAGCGGCCGTATCAATTAGCATGTTATGGTTACAGTTATTAATTTTAAACAACACCTTGTTTAAAATGTTACACGTGAAGATGACATCAGTCACGAAAAAAATGATTTAATGACTCATTATTCGAAGTGCTCGTTGCCACCTGGCTATTCTCTGTTATGACATTGATATCCTTTTTAAACCCGACACCCCGGCCGCGGTTACTACGCGGTGGTCTATAGGTTTTGCGATAACGATTATTATAATTACTGCGATAATAATTACCATAACCATGTGGTACCTGTGACCGTTGACCTTGACCCCGATGCTGGTGTGCATTTTGTGCACCACCTCTTGCGCCGAAATTTCTTTGACCTCGGTGACCTCGTTGGGCTCGCCGACCTTGGTAATTAGTTTGTCTATACGTACCTATAAGTTCTGATGAGCCACTGGGTCCTGGTTTCTCCTCATCTTGAGCTGCCTGGATTGCTTCTGTTAAAGAAGAAAAGTTACGCGCGGCAATTATGGTGCTTAATCGACGATCCCGCAATCCATCTGCAAATCGTTTGATTGCCAACTTCTCATTCATGGGTTTTAATAAAGCATACTTGGCTGAATCGTTGTCAGCTTGCGAAATCGTCAAATCTACAAAGAGTTCCGACATCTCTTTACCGTAATCTGTTATTGTTTTACTATCTTGTTTACAAAACTGTAATTTGGACTGAATGGCAATGTAACTTTTTTGTGGTAGTAGTAATTTACGCATATCCCTTGTAAGCTCTTCGACAGTATCATATTTGGGGGACAATAATAACTTTGCGCGCTGCGATAACCTGCTTTTCAATATAAACTGGATTAACTTGATTTTACATGCCGGTGTGCTTAACATTGTATCGTAATATTCGATATTTTCAATTAGCTGTTTAGTGCTATTAATGCTGTCATCCATGACGGGCATAAGATGTAGCGCTGTTTTTAAATCGAATGAATCCGTCGCCATGGTTTGTAATGGGATAGTTGTTTCTTTAGTTAAACTACACAAAGAAATTATTTCTAAAAATAACCTATCGAACTCCTCACAAATCTTTTTAATTAATGTAATTTCTGAACTCGTATAATTTTTCAAGTTTTTGTTATAGATTTCTAAAAACTTATTGTACTTGACTAAAACAGTTTTTGCCTCTTCTCTTTTTATCTCTAAAATATTTCCTTGTCGGCGTGTAGGACCAATTTTTATCAAGTAGGTTCTTATAGCTTTTAACTCGTTTAATATTATACCTAAATCCTCAGCCATAACACATTAGTCCTTGACATAGTCACTAGTGCTTGTTCTGAACTACGTATTTTGTGTAATTATTATTTCAAGTAAGTTGCACATAATAACTCAACAGAAACTAATTGTTACTTAGCAATAACTCTTAACATTAAATAAAAAATAAATGTGAAACTTAAATACGATCATCAAGAGGCAGGTTGTTCTTAAAATTCACTAAATAAGTTTTAAAATAACCCTCATTGTTACCTGGATTCACTTGCTTTAGCTACTTATATGATGTTTTGAACTTTCACTTCACTGCCTACTTTTTCACACCAACACTACACTAGCACTCCCACAACGTAGATTGACGAGCCTTGAAGATGTTATGGGTTATTTCTCCGCCGTAGTTATATGTTGAGAACTTCTGCCTTGCTAGCCTGTGGCACAGCACCCATGCATGCCTGCTGCCTGCGTAAAATACTGGAGTATCGCTTCAATGTCGCGTCGTCTATATGACGCTGTATTTGCTTCTTGTGACAACGATTATACAGCTTGTATAGTATTATTACTAGTCCGATAGCCAATATGGTACATATCACAACCAAAATTGTGTTTGTGGTTTCTTGCTGCTGCTGCGTACGAGCCGTGTTACTGCCGACTCCAGCGGTCTGTGCAATCACTACTTCCTCTTTGGTTTTTGTGTTTCCCATTTTTCAATATTTAAAAATACGCACGAACACGCAAAAGTAAGACACGCCTTGTGCTCAGGTAGCTTAGTGTATTTTTCATTCTTCATTTTCAAAGTCCACATTAACGGCACTGGTTGTTTATAATATTTTGTCCTTTTATGGTTCACACGCGCGCGGGCCCGTACCGGCTACTGTTACAGGCAGGGTCGCCATGTAAGGTCGGGTGTTTAGGAGACAAATGAAACGAATGAGGTTCGAGAATACACTGACTATATTGGAATAATGATACCTTATTATATACCTTACAACTACTACATCACATTACAAATAAAACAATTTTTCAAGAAAATATGCGAAATACTACCATATTTATATTAAAAGTAAATATTACAGTTCCATTAAAATCAAAATCTCCAAAACCAACCATCAAATCGCAGATCAAGACCCACAAAACCTAAAAACAAAACAAACGCAGAGTAGCTTGAACAAATCTATTAGCGCGACATTACTCAAACAAATTCGATAGGCAACAATGGTTCGTGTGACGTGGCCCCGCAAGAGAATTCACCGAAAACATAATTAAGAGTCGGCCAAGAGTTGGCAACTTAAATCGAATTACGAACCACCCGCCGGAAGATTAACTCGCCTCTTGCGGTTTTGGGTTACTACAGTACAGCCGGTAATCGGGGAATACAACTCGATAGAACTGAAGCGATTTTGTGATGAGTTTTGTTTTGGTACTTCCATTGAAAATTGGGCATGAGTAATAATGGTATTTGCTGATAAATATGGATGAAGGGAGAGAGAGGCTAAAGTAAAGATGGAATGTTTTGGAGAAAGGGAAGTTTTCATTCACTTCCCTTTCGTGAAGGATGACAATAGAAAAGAAAACGTTTTGCGTAAACCTTAAGACAAGGACAGTAAGATGATGATGGTGTTAAAATTTTTTTAGTAGGAAGTGATATACGCTAGTATGTTAGTAATTCAATAAAAGGGTTTTTTATTTAGAGGTCCAAAACTGGTTGTAACGATGAAAGCTACTGTTGTTGATGAATAAAAATATAAAGTAGCGTTAAGATGTTATCAATCTACTATTTAGTATTTCAGATTCGATTCCCACACGGAAGAATATTTGCATGGCCTACAGATAATTTTTCAGGGTGTAAGTGTCTTATGTATGTAAGTTTAAATTTATGTGAACGCATCCACGATGGGAGAATGATCCTTATTGAAAACAAATGTTTGTATAAAAAAAAAACACTATTAATTATAGATTTAGTATGCCGCTTTCGTATAAGGAAGTCAGGGAATCAGCAAATACATTATTAACGGCGACGTGCCTATGAAAAGAGGAACATGACGTGCGCCACCTACGTTTAGAGAAACGCAATCGAATAATTGTAACTACTCTAGGTCGTAATATGAAGGGCATAATATATGTTACTTAGGGATGGCGATATCAGATCAATTCATCGAAGAATAGATTTTTTTAAACCGACATTAAACTATGGATCGATTCTGTGAATCGATTTCGGGAACTTTAAATCGAGATTCGGTTTTCTTCCTGCGAATGCAACCACATTATCATTTAATGTCGTTCAAATCACCTTCTTTTTTTGCTAATTCTTATGTAAATGTTGTACACCCGATTACTTACCAGTCATGAAACATTCGTACAATTATATGCTCTGTACTGTGTTTTTTAGGACTTCGTACCTACAGAGTAACTAACAGATCGATCTTAATAGGAAATCGATCTTTTAGAACTCGACTAACTACTGAATCGATTATTTAGACCTCGATTCTAATCGATTCAAAAATTCATCTTCTCTAGGAAGAATCACCATCCCTACTGTTACTTAGCATACCCTGGTTCATTTGATGTGACATCCTACAAGTGTTTCACTCACAACGCTGAGTGCTATTTCATCTGTTGGGAAGTAGAACATTAAATATGTATTAAGATAGTGAGTGTATAATTTAGTACATAAGTATATTGTATACCAACTTGTCACATCATACTAATTTTAAAAAAGGTAAAAATTTGTACACATGTGCTGTGTATGTATGTGTGTTTGTCTGTATCCATTCAACCCTTTAATCATTACATTCAACCCATTAAGGTAATCCTTTACACTTAAAGGGTTGATCGATAAAATTTGGCACATGTAAGCTACTGTTTATCTCGAGTACAGTCCCTTGGGATAATTACCTACTCTTGGAAGAAGTCAGTAGATTATTATATGCGTTAGTTTGACAAGGTTTCCCTCTCCTAGAGAGAGGATGCCTGAGTCCCAGCAGTAGGAACATTAAAAGGCTGATTATGCTATTAATTTAATTTAAAATGTTTAATCATAGATTTTATTGGTGATGGTCACCAGAAATATCACTTGTGATGCACAATCAAAATGCGTTTATGACCAGATGTGCCTAATGAATCGTAGTTAGTGCACAATGTAATGTTCGTCTACTCCTATGGAAAAGAGGAGTGAGTTTATGTAAATATTTATTTAATTATTTATGTGCACATATGAAAACAATAATACATAATACATTACAAATATGAATACAATCGAACCGCTTATTTCTTCAGAATTTTTTCCCGGCAGACCTGCAGAGGGACACATTAAAAGACATGTAGACAATAGCATGCAAGATCAAGAGAAGAACAGTGTGTGAAATCTTATATCTTTCAACTGCGATAATTATTATATGGTTGTGATAATAATAAATACTTTTATAATAATATATCAAATAACTATTAATGGAGAACATAACACCACAGTTGAGAAGAAAGATAGTGCTCTATGACTTGATTAAGAAAAAGTTTTAAATTAAAAATCAAATCCAAATCTTGAATGCTGGGTGAAACACACCTTCCACAACCTTACTGTATGGACATAGGAAGAGAAGGGGTGGTTACTGGATTAATGAATGTGGCATGTATGAGTATTAGGATAGTAATCTTGTTTGGTTTCTGATTAATTATTGTACAGCTCATTTTCTTCAACAACATCATATCTTATCGAGTTAACAATGGTAGAATACTTTACACAAATATTTATTGTCGAATTCTCATCGCATCTTCATTCGTTATTGTGTCTAAGTTTAATTTACTTCATGAAATGAATGGTATTAACAATTTTGCTTCAGGTGAAAATTAATCTTTTATGCAACGAGATCTTAGAATAAATTGTTTGCGTTACATGTAAATAATGTTTTTTTGTTACCTACTGAAAAAATATAACTATTCTGTAGGATGATTAGCTTAATAAATTAATTGATTTGAGATTAGTTACCCTTCATTTTACTCGTACATCAACAACTCCATAAATAACTGACTAAATCGTCACTATTCTCATCTGCAGTCTACTGCTGAACATAGACCTGTCCAATTGCACATCGTTCATCTCAATTCTCGTCGGTTCTCAAACGGCTGCTACCAGCCACTCTTCAGATATTGTCACTCCACCTACCCTGAGGTTCACCGTAGGCGCGGACTTGCTAACAGCGAGCAAAGGGTAGCTCGTCGCCGACCGCCCGTTAAACATCCGCACCGAGCATATGTCGTTAATGACGCGTAATGTTTCACGCGCGCCTCAAAGAGATGTCAGCAAAACCTAGCAGGGCCGATGCCCAATAGAGCCACAGGTTTGTGAAAAAGAAACCCGTGGTCCGAAAACGCAAAGGGCAACTTCTTCTTCTTCTTTTCGTGTCGATGTACTCTAACTAAATTTCAACCTCTACGGCTCTGTTATTGGCTTCGTATAGATCCTGAAAACTGCAGGTAGTTGTGCAGGATGGACAGCATAGCAAATGACGCATGTCCTGTGCAGCGGCTCCACACTGGCACTGTGTTAGAGTTGGGCAACTGAAGGACAAAGGTTGACTGGCCTGTTGATTTAGTGGTTAGTGGCCCTGACTGCTATGTCGGAGGTCGTGGGTTCCATTCCCATCCAGGACAAATGTATGTGTGATGAGCATGATCATTTGTTCTGTGTCTGGGTGTAATTTATCTATTATATGTATGTATTTTGAAATATATAACATAAGGTTATAATTAATTAATTTAATTAACTAAATTATCTTATAATTATCTTCAACAGATAGAACAAAAAAAAATCAACAATGGACATCAGAATGATGTATATATCGTCGTCGACATATTTCAAACCAGTCTTTAGGGGACAAAACTTTTTTTGTTCTCCGCAAAGGAAAATACCGAAAACTTGGACGTTATCTTGATATGCGATATTTTAAAAACAATTTGCGAGTGTAATACTGAACAGATACAAGACAAACTTTCTCAGAATAATAAATTAACTAACTTTTTGAGCAAAATATGTGCGAGGGCTTTTTGTCCGCCCAGAGCTTGGACGGGGTAAAAATTTTGCTATCAGCTATTAATATTCTTTAAGTTTTTTCGTTCAGTAAGTTTAGGTTTTGCGCACGTGAAATATGGGCCGAGGCTATTTAGTAGCCCGTGTTAAACATAATATGAAGTTAAAAGTATTTTCGTTCCTAGATAATTTATGATGGATTACTTCGTGATAAATGTTTTTTCCAGTTTTCTATCTTTTCTTTTTAACTAAATTCAGAAGGTTCTCAATTTCTAGAAAACTTATATTTTTTATGTATGTACCCCGATTACTCGAAGCCGTCCAGACCGATTTGGATTTTTTTTATGTATGAAATGCTATACTTTCCAGGTGGTCTCAGGGTCACCAGGACCAAGATTGATGATGGTATAGTGGAGAAATTATGAGAACTGTTCAAATTATAGGTATAGAAAGAAAAAAGAAAGGAAACACGTATATTTGGTACACAGGCACACACAATAATAATAATATAGGCACAATGATTTTATAATGGTTATGATCTATAGAAATCTTATAATAGAACTTGCACATTATTTAGGTAGGTTTAACTAAAGGGTACACCAAATAAAAAGAGTGAAATAAAAAAATGCCAAAATACTAACATTAACAAAAAAAAAAAAACATTTAAGGGTTTGTTAGGGTTTCGAACATCAGTGGGCAAAAACGAGACCCTTATAGGATCACATTGTTGCCCGTCCGTCCGTCTTTCCTTACATTTCAGGAAGGCGTGGAGGTGTCAAGCTGAAGTTAATATCAAATACTCCCCGTTGTCAACTACCTCTTCGAGCCGTGAGAAAATTAAATTTCTAAGTTAACGCAATCTTAAAGACAAGGCCGATTTTGGCACATATTTAAACGCTCATAAGGGAATCAAAACCTATAACTTGGGGCGCTATAAATTTGATTGGGACTTCCCGTTGACCTAGAATAATGAAAGGCCATAAGCAATGCCATGTAGCAAAAGGAAAGGAAAAATCGGTCAAGCGCGAACCTATCAAGAATTTTAAAAAAAATCTGAAAACCGTATGAATTTGTAGTATAATCGTACCGAATAATAGTACCGAATGTATTTGTAGTATAATCACTTTTTTACGAATCGGAAAAATCTTTTAGAATTGATTCGGGAATCGAACTACTTAAATAAGTAAGTTTGCTCGGAACTCTCGGCGTGCATTTTTTGTTTGTATTGAAGTCGATTGTATTTTAATGTAAAAAGTTTTTTTTATAACATTTGTTCCTATACGAGTATAAACTCAAGAACGAAACGACATAACTGAATTTACCTCAATCTATGTAGCAAAGTAAACAGCGATACTTGTCCTACAACCCAATCCCCTACGACCCACATGTCACGTCATTAATCTATGACAGTCCGCCCAAACTCCAATTCATATCGATTGGTTCTTCTATTAGTTGGGTGGCCACAAAACTTGGGGCCAATCAATCATACATAATCCAATATTTGTCCAACGTGTTCGACGGGGTGAGCCCCTAATTGTGGCGTGATTAATGACCCATGTTCGCTGTTTGTCGACACTTGTTTGTGCAAATGTTTGGCATATTTGTGCTTAGTTGTTATTAGTAAGAGTGGACGGAACTGTTTATAGTGTTTCATTTCGTATAGATCGAGTTAAAAGTGCGAGCTCTGAGTTTTAAGCATTCGAACCCATTCTTTTATTTTGTATTAATATCTATAAAATCATACACCATCTTATCATCTATTTATTCAGGATATTACACGATTTTTTTTTAAATAAAACCTGTGAGTAAAAAAGGTAAAACTTTACAGGAAACTTTCCAAAAATTAAACTTTACAGGAGACGCAAAAAACTGCGTCCGCTTCAAATTGCGTGTTTGACCTCGTGTGACATTTAAACCACTACCAAATGATGACATGTGATGTTTTTTACAGGTCTTATATACGTTGTTTATAGCATAGCATAGTCGGCCTTTTAATGTTCCCACTGTTGGGACTCAGGCCTCCTCTCTAGGAGAGGGAATGGGCCGTAATCCACCACGCGGGCCCAGTGCAGGTTGGTGGAAGTCACATGTCTTCGAATTTTTGGTTCTAGGACATGCCGGTTTCCTCACGATGTTTTCCTTCACCTTTTTGAGAGCAGTGGTAATGAAATAAATTACACAAAGTAATGCGCCTGGCTGGGTTTGAACCAGCGACCTACAACTCGTAAGTCGGGGCCGTTACCACTCGGCCACCACTGCTCTTACGTTGTTTATTATTACTTAAGTATTTTTTATGTAAAGTTGTTAGTTTTAAAGAAAGTAAGTGACTCAAAGTGAAAGTGTTGAATTTCTTGAGGGTATAAAATATGTTATAACCCTTCTCCCATAAGTTGAATGTTAATTCATGCAAGTAAAAAGGAATACCTACGCATTTTGAAATATTTTTTGCTACAAGTTATGCAAAACAATATTAATTTTATCCTTTTTTATTATTGGTGAAAACTGTTTGTCTAGTCATTTTTATGGACCAGATATTGTTGTATTATAAACACCATCCAAATTAAAACGCGGGCAGTTTATATTAATTTTAAAGATTAAAAACACACAAAATAAAAACAACATTTTTCCATTTACAAGAATACAAAAGTACTTGAAACCAACTTTTATAGATTTTTAGTGGTGGTTAGTTTTGGAACGTTTTTTTACACACAGTATTTTTTTTTATTTTTAGAGATAGATCCGTTTTCACCAAACTATACAGAATTCTTTTTTCTGATTGTTTTGGTAATACTTAAAACACAAAGTTAGTGCCCTGAAATCGCACGACGGTGTCGCGGCAGACCAAGAAGGAGATGGCGGGACTTAGATGTCTTCCTTAGGAGTTGGCATGAAGTGGCTCAGAGCCAGGAACAAGGGAAGGAATGAAGGCAAGCGTTTGCCCAGCAGTGGGACAGTATAGGCTAGATATAATAATAATAATTGGTATACTTAATGAGAGCTGGGAGGCCGAGCAAAAAATCAAAGACATGTGAAATTCACTAACCCGCACTGGGTGCGTGGTGGATTGACCTCTCCTGGAAAGGAGGCCTGAGTCCCAACAGTGGGAACATTATAAAGCTGACTATGCTGTGCTGCGTGTGTGTGCGTGTGTGCTGTGTGTGTGTGTTGTGCTGTGTGTGTGTCTATGGTATACTTAATGTATTTTTAACTTCACACTTATACCCTTTATCACTAGGGCCACCGAAATTTTTATTAATATAATTAACTATAGCCACAGTTCTTAATGAGGACACAGACCCGCGGCGCTACCCGAGGTAATGCGACAAACGTTTTGGATGGCGCAGTTGGATTATTAAAATTTGCCGAACTTTAAAGTACTATATTTGACTGGCCTATTGGTCTAGTGGTTAGTGGCCCTGACGGCTATTCCAGAGGTCGTGGGTCCGATTCCCACCCAGGACAAATGTTTGTGTGATTAGCATGATCATTTGTTCTGTGTCTGGGTGTAATTTATCTATAATATGTATGTATTTAGAAATATATAAGTATGTTTATCAGTTGTCTAGTACTCATAACACAAGCTCTGCTTAGCTTGGGACTAAACGGCGGTGTGTTGTGGAATATTATTATTATATGGGTTATTATATAACATTATTAGTTCCCTCATAATTTGAAACTTTTTTGAAAAACCTGGTAATCCGATAAATTGCATAAATACTAGGTAAGTTAAAGAAAATAAAGAAAAAGAGAATTTATAGTTTAAATCGATATACATTATACTACGACGTATATACGATATACATATATATAGATATATGTATATCGATTTCAACTTATACCAATGGGAGTTAATGAATAAGCAAAAAAATAGATAACATAGGATTTATTATCATATAAATTAACTTTTGCCAGCGGCTTTGACCGTGTAAAAGTGAAGTACCAATATTAAGAATAAAAAGTATCATAAATATGCGCTATTCCAAGACAGGTAGATCATACCTGTGTGCCAAATTTCATCTAAATCTATTCAGCCGTTTGAGCGTGAAGGAGTATTACACACACATACAAACGTTTGCCTTTATAATATAATCATAGATAACTTAATTAGTTTAAATTTAAGATAACGCTATGTAGTCCTTTTCTTCATCTTTGATGTCACTTGATTCGATTCAATTCTTATTATACCTACTTAAATTAATTTTTAACTTTATCTTAAACCTAAAATAATTATGTCAACGCAATCTGTAGCTAGATATATATATGTGGAAGCTTGTTATTAGCAATTTTCATTACTTATGTAAAAAATTATAATTGTTATTAGCCTGTAAGCTTTCTTTAAAAATAAATAAATAAATAATATAAGTGTGGTGTGACAATTGATATTATTGACACTACATATGTTGCAAAAACAAAAAAAAATGTCGATATCCATCAATTGCATACTGATGTGATTTTTTATTTAATTTATAGAATATTGAAAATTTTATTTGATAATATTTGCAAGCAGTGCACCTTTATTAGTTCAAGTTCTCATAGTCCATCCTAAGGTTGTCTGGTAGATATCGCTGTCAGCTATAAATAAGACCACGATTGTACCCATAGATTTCAATTTCTGTAAAATTGTTATTATTATGGTGTACAATACAGTTTATTCTATTCTATTATATTCTGTCGTCATCATGTCGTATATAAGGGGAGCCACGTTAAACAAGGGCTAAATTACCACTAGTTAAGCGTACTTAGAAAAACTTATCTCAAACATTCAGCAACTAGATAAAGACCGAACACAAACAGACACGTAATGTGATTAACTCATAGAGCTTTTAATTCGCCCCAGAACTGAATTAAGGAAGACATTAGCAATTCAGATTAGAGTCGGTACATACGCCGACATTCTTAGGGAAGTTATGACGCGTTAGTTCAGTTTGTTTTCTCAAACTAAGTCGCTGTAAGTTTCGGTGAATATTCGGGCCCATAGGGATTTTGGGGTAGTTAATAGAATTTTGAGCGATGCGGTGAGGCTTAGGCGTGTCGGAGTTGAGGTTATGGGGTGGTGCTTGTGTGCGAAAGGAGCGGCCTTTTTCTTCCCTTGTGGTTTGTGGCTATTTAAGGATGGTTAAATCGATATTTTCTTAGTAGCTTTTATTTTAAAGATTTATTCATAAATGGTTGTAGTTTACATTGATTCATAAATGATTGTAGTTTAAATTTTGTCTGACCATGAATAAATTTAAAAAAATATATTATTATTGACTTGCACTTGATCACTATCTCATCTGATGTGATCGACGATAAAGTACGCGTAGCTAGAAGTAACCTATACATTCTTGATTCGCAGGTTGTATTTATAAAGAAACACAGTCGAGCAGTGTTCCCAAAACCTTTTGTACGTATGGTATATGGTACATCGGTACATGGTGGACATAATGTCCCACATATTATGTCCACCATGTATCCCACATATTATGTCCACCATGTATCGATGACGTATCACCAAACGTAATGATATAATTGTACTATGTCATTTGAACATAACCCAAAAGAAACAGCAATGTTACAAAACTACTTCCATTCACACCATAAAATAACACATTTTCTTTATTTTTCTCATTACTCTTAAAAGCAATATCAGAAATAAAAACAACATCCATCCTTTGTTCCAGGTTGCAGCCGCTGCCATATAAATCAGGAGCATTTAAAATAAAATATAAAACGAACGCATTCATTCCAAAGTGAGCCAAGAATTAAAAAACGAAAGGAAAAAAGGACGGTGGCTCATCGTTCTTGCAGGCTATCGTTTAGCCGACGTTCCCGAGCACTCATGAATATGACATCAGCGGTCGGAGCTGACCCACGATGTTGATTTATGCGGCGTCGGTGATCCATCACTCGGGCTACGGATAACTGAACGTACAAACAGACAGGGCACACTTTTGCTCCAAACGACAACGGTCCGTAACAACCTTTTGTGCATCGAACTGAGATTGTTTGCTAATTGAGTATGCATGAAGTTTCAAGCGATATATTGAATCGATGAGGTCTTCTGTCGGTTGAGATTTTGTTTGAGTTTTATTACGTTTTGTTAGTAAAGTAGGTTAATGTATTCCAAAGAGTTTTTATAAGTGTTATTTTTTAAATATCTCTACCTACTTTGTTATTCAGAACTATCTATCGAATTCTAATAAAAGTTTAACCGATTCAATTTCATATAACCTCTCTCAAATTTTAATTTCTAAAGTTTCAATATTTTTTTTTTGCTATCAAACGATCGAAAATAAAACGACTCTGGGTATGCTAACAAAAAAAATAAAAACGACGAAAAAAGTGAAAAAAAGTGCGTGAAAATGCGTCGTCGTCCGTTACCTCCGGTTCGCGAAGAAGTGTCAACCTCGAAGTCATGGCGGACATTTTGTGAGAGTGAGTGGGCAGTGTATACTCTAGTCGCTTCGGTCGGGGCCCTGACGTACGCGAACAGCTTGAGTGGCGAGTTCGTGCATGACGACATCCCCGCGATCGTGTCGAACAGTGACGTGAATGGGGGAAACCATGTGCTACAAGTGTTCAGGAATGATTTTTGGGGGACGCCGATGTCGGATCATAATAGTCACAAGTCGTATCGGCCACTGACGACGCTGTCTTTTCGGTGAGTGCTAGCTTTTGCTTTTTTTTGTTGTATATGTATATGATGTTATATACCTATAACATGTGTTGGTATGTTGATCACAGTTTTGATATTAAAATGATTTTACCGGATGACACAAGGTGTTCAATTATTCTTCATTTTTATTGTTGAAATACTTTAACTAATGTATAAAAATCAATACTATGATATATAAATAAATAAAATTGAGGTGTCCGTTTGTAATATCAACATATTTTTTTTACTTAATGTATTTTCGATACCTGTTACAAAAATGCAATTTTAAAAATCTATCTGTCTGTCAGTCTGTCTATGGAGTGATTTTGACGGTAGATACCTAGTTCATATTATAAGGAGTAACGTAGGATACATTTATTTTTAAAAAATAATTAGTGTTTCACGCGAAAAAAATCTTCTTGATAATGACTGAATTAAAAAAAAATATTGTCCTGTTTTATAAGTTTGATCACTCATAAAACTAGTTATCATACCTATATGTAATTCCGTAAATATTTAAGATACTGAATTCCAGTCTTCATAAATACCTTTATTTTCAACAAATAGATCACTGAGAATCATTTGAGAAAAATGGTAAACCAGCCTGCTTACCATTGAAATTCGATCTTCAACATTTGAAGCAAGTTTTTCCTCAAATAAGAGTTATTCGCCAATTTATCGCTTAATTTGTGTGCGAACAAAATGGTTGCGGTGACATCAAGGCTCGCGTCGGTTACTTGCACAAGTTATAGCCAGTTAACCCGCCGCCGGGTAACCCGTCGGGTAACCCGCCCGTGACAACCACCCGCGGTTAGTCTGTTGCACGCTAGGCTAGCGGATTGTCGTACGCTAGTGATTTTGAAATTTCATTTATACCTTTCACTCATTTTACGCAGCATGACATTATGAAATTAATAAAATTCGCGAAAAGATAAGCAGAAGTACTTGTAACTAAAGTTATCTTCACTACTTATAATGGTGAATGACATAATACATAATGGGAGTTAATTTTATTTTTCATCAACCGGTCTCCCATCTATCCTTTGTATTGCTACTGAAAAATTCCATATAAAAGTCTGTTATTATTATCAACCTAAGCGAGATTTTTTGAAAAAGTTACCGTGGTAATTGAAGAAACGCAGATGGGTTTTAATCAGGGAACATCTGACACTCTCTCCCGCTCTAGGTGGAGCGCACCTAGAGCGGGAAGATTTATTTAATGAATTCTCAACAAAAAATAAAAATAAAACTTCAAACTTGTGTTCACCATAAAATCAGGTAGTTGTTTTAAAACACACACACATAAACCATTAAAATTAGGTACAATTAAGATTGTCAGTACTTATATAAACTAAAACTAAACCATTGAGGGTCAAAAGAACAAATCTTCCAACACAAGAAGTCCTAAAAGTACTTTTTTAAGATCCGAAGTTTGTTGACCGGTCTACCTAACGACAGCTTCTTCAAGATCACATCTTAAGATGGTTGAGGCTTATTACATCGTTCTTTTACGTAACTTATTTTTAGCAAGTCTTGGCCTTGCAGTAATCCTGACGTTATGAGTTACAACCGTTGGATTAAATAAAGATACCTACAGTAACCACAAACAAACAAAAATAAACACAAACAATGATACTGATGTGCATGTACCAAAGATCCAAGATTCAAATCATTTTATTTCAAATAAAGTATTTACAGACTTTTGAAAAGTCCGTCAGTCAAAAAAATAATGGTGAAAAATGTGCAAGAAACTTCATGGACCCTCTTTTCAATCATGTTATGTATTATAAATATCTCGGTTACATGTTTCTTGTCGCTACTATTACCTATGTGAGAACAATGTGAATGAAAAAAATTTTCTAAATATTACCGTCGAACAAAGTCATTTGATGTAGTACTAGTATTTTATCTAAAATGTTAATTATTAGTAGGTTACTATTTATTATATGAAATGGAGCTGTAATTGGTGATTGTGTTAGTCTGAAATTATTCGATACGTATAGGTAGGTACATATCTAAGATACTTGTCTCGGAAAGCACATTAAGCGTTTGGTCCCGGCAGCCATTTGTAGATATTTGACAGTCTTTACGGATAGTCGAATGCCAGTAAATCCAACATCAGTCTTTTCAAAGGGTATATCATGTTACCCAGTTACCGGATTGTGGAGGTCAGATAAACAGTCACTCCATGTTAAATTCTGATATTCAGTTGCATCCGTTTAGACTAAAAGTTGACTCCAACATAATTGAGAAAAGGCAAGGTAGTGTATTCTGTTGTAAAAAAATATTTATTTTTAAGATATTCATAAAGTATTACAGTGAGAGTAGTGGTGGCCTAGTAGGGCCTTTAGTTCTAACTTAAGGGGCAGATCTATGATTTTTGATATATATTTCGAAAAAATTATATGTTAAACTAAACTACTAAGCACTACTAAGCTATTGTTATATTTGCCTAATAATTTGATATACGTTTTTTCTTTTCATAGAACTTGGTGTTTTTTTTTTATTTTTTAGGTGGGAAAAAAACCCACTCCTGTTCCTTCGTTGCCTTCGTCCCAGGGTCCGGGATAGAACTTGGTGTGACATATTTTCAAAGTTATGTCTATCACAGACAAAAAGCGAAGATCAGGCAAAAACCATTGGGTGTATTTTTACGAAACTTTCACAAACTTAAAGATAATTTAATTACCAATCTTTTGATATAAGGTTTTTATTCATATTGTGTTTAATTAATGATGGACATATAATTATTCGAATAATCTTGATGCGCGGGGAAACCGCTAGCTCCTCTTTTGTTCGCTCAAGGTCGCTGGCTTTTAGTGTCGCCTTAAGAGTCTAACCCAGCCAGGCGCAATACTTTGTGTAATTTATTTCATAACCACCGTTCTCAAAACGGTAAAAGAAAACATCGTGAGGAAACCGGCATGTCCTAGAAGAAAAATTCGAAGACATGTGACATTCACCAACCCGCACTGGGCCCGCGTGGTGGGTCGGTCCATTTTCTCTCCTAGAGAGGAGGCCTGAGTCCCAGTAATGGGAACATTATAAGGCTAATAATGTATAAAGTTTTTCACCAGTGTGTACCTACATCAAATAAATATCCTAGTTACATGCTAGCAAAGGAGGCGGCCGATCGCTTGAGGCAACGGTCCTCACGCCCCAGCCGCCGCCGGGATTTCGATCCCGGTTTCCGCCCACCGGTGGCGCGGGCTTACGGATAGCGAGCAATAGGTAGCCCACCGTACGACCGTCCGGTAACCGTCTGGACCGAGCTCAGGTCGTCAACGGCGCGTATTGTTCCACGCGCGCCTCAAGGAGCTGTCAGCAAGTCGTAGGGGCCCAGCAGGTTCGAAGCCCACTGGGGCCATGGGTAGTGTGAAAATGAAACCCGGGGCCCTGGGACGAAGGCAACTAAGGAACAGGAGTGGGTATTTAGTCAGTAAAAGTCTGACACTATCTCTCGCTCCGCCCAAAAGCGAGATTTGTCATTAGATGATTTTCCCACCTAAAAAAAAATTGTACCGTAACTAAACAGTGGCAGTAGCTTCAGCTTGTGCAGTTCCTAATGTAATTTTTACTTTTGGTGTACAATAAAGAATATATCTATCTAATCCTACACAATATGTAGTGAGGCAGCGCTCTCTATTTAGCCATTTCACGCCTAATTTGTCACCGGCCGATACTCGAAATTCAATATTGATTGCAGGATTAAGCGCTTTAGTGTGTAATAAAGGATCGGACGGCTGACTTTGTGAAATATCTGCCTGAAATGTCTCGTATATTGCGAAATTGCGATACATTTTGAATAAAAGTGTTTTAGGAACAGAATGAAAAAACAAAGTTGTTTATTGATTGTTGAGGTATGTCGAGTGAATTGTAAGTGGTTTTATTAACTGAGCTCTTAGTGCTCTAGTTGTTGGGTCAAAACCTACTGGTGCCATGGGTACGCTTCTTTTATTCAGTAAAAGTCTGACACGAAGGGCGGGAGAAGTCATTGGATGATTTCTCACATAAAAAAAAGTGGTCTAGTTGTTAATTTAATGTGAATTTATTTTCCAAGAGTGTGACGATCGACGCCTAAATTGTATTCAGTCAATTAGTAATAAAATTAGTAAGATCCTCGCAGGGGACGCTCTGTAGTTTTTGCCTACCGTCCTTGGTAGATGTTAGTTTAAGAATTAATTTTAGCCTTCAACGACATAGCTTACGTTTGATCTATTTATAATTTGGAAATAAGCTGTACAGTATTCTAAATTAATACATGGCTATTTGTAGTCATCTTCAAAATAATGGTGTTTAACAGAAGAAAATAATGAGAGCACTACCGAAAAAATTGCCTCGGGAAGACATACACGGTCAATGGTAATGTTCTCAAAAAGGGTCAGGTGCGGGGAATATACGTAAGTAAAGAGAGATTTATGAGCGGTGAAGCAAAAGGGTTGGTTAGACGCGTAGCACGTAGCTCGTAGCGCGTTGCTACGGCGTAGGGACTGTCGTAGCACTCGTAGACATGGCATTTCGTAGCGGTCGTTTCGTTTGCGTTTGGAGTTTTCTTATTCTTGTGTAGATCTTGATTTTCGATCCAATTTTTTTGGAGAGTGGTATTTAATTGGAGTTAAATAGTTAGAATATATTTTATTTACGAGATAATTTTTGACATTACTGATTTGTTTTTTTTTTTTAATTGTGGACTGGTACTTGTCTGCGATCCCATCTGATGATAAGCAGCAGTTATGCAATCGTTGATGGTGAGGCGCACTAGTTTTTTAAGAGCCTAATTAATCTAACCTTGAAGAAATCTAAATTATAATCGGACGGGAAGACCACAGCAGGCAAATTGATTGACTTTTTCATTGAAGAGAGCTAACTGCTTATCATTGTTTTAATCCCGAAATTTATTTATTTATTTTAAGAAACTCAACGGTTTATTTATAAAGTTACATGAGTTAAAAAGACCTACCCCACTGTCAATGAACAGCCCAATGCAGCTGCGTGAAAGTTACTGGCATGTAAGAGTGAGGTCTACACACGCTGCACAGTGATAACGAAATGATGACAATTATCACTTAAACCAATTTACAGAGTTTCTTGGCATTTATAAAACTAGGTTAACTAGAAAGTTATGTAAGGAAAGAATAAAAAAAAAGATTCAAAGGTATATTATTACAATTCAATCAGAGTAAGAACAAAATAAAAACAAAATATCAAATCATGGAATCTAAACAGTGTAACAAATGTGCTTAGTTCCTGTAGTTTAGACTATGGGGCCAATACATTTAAAAAAGCTAGCCATTTTTCATATGTCAAGTTTTATTTTTAGTTTTAGATCCATCTAAAAAACACCATTAATTTACATCAAATCAGACTCAACAAAAATGGCGTTTCGTTCCCGGTTCCCAGTGTTGTGACGTGTCGGTCATCTATCATAGCATCGTTCGGCGAATGCTCGTGAAGCCTCCGTTTTTGCCAACGGATATTAATTATTGTTTCCAGTTAATCACTGTTTACCTTTAAATTAAAATAAAATATTTTAGGAGAATTCGTACACAAGCCAAGAGGAAAACCGTGTTGGCTTTTACGAAATAATTAATTGTGAATAACAGTTTTCCTTATTATTTAATTTTGAAGTGAGAAATATGACGTAAAAATTCTATTAAAAGGCGTAGAGTAGCCAGTTTTCGGGTATTTTACAGGATGCATTTTGGAGAGTATGCGCGGGCATTCCATGACTTGAACATCTCCTTTTTACCATCGGACAACTCGACGTTAAGCGAGTATCGACCTTTACGTTGTTGAACCTCTACGATCTGGACTAAGCATTTCGACTCGTCATTTTGATGTACTGACTGGAACAATTTGCCTGCTGTGGTCTTCCCGTCCAACTATAATTTAGAAAGCCTTCAAGGCTAGAGTGAATAGTCTCTTAATAAACTAGTGCGCCTCACCATCAATGATTGCATTACTGTTTACCACCAGGTGGGATCGCAGCCAAGCACTGCAAAAAAAAGAAGGAACAGGAGTGTTTAGTCAGTAAAAGTCTGAACTCTCGCTCCGCCTAAGAGCGGGATTTGTTATTAGACAATTTTCTCACATAAAAAAAAAAACCATAGTTCTAGGTAACATCGACGAAACACGTGTAGGAAGTACTATCTTCAAGAAAATGGTTTCTCGAAAATGGAAATTACCACCTCACGCGTGTAAGCTCTTATAGCACGTAATTTTATCTGAAAACAAAATGATGACAAAATAAATACATAATGTACAAAAAATGGGATTTCCGTCCCAAAACCTTTACGTTGTTGAACCTCTACGATCCGAACTAAGCGTTTCATATACATAGCTTACATCGAAAAACTGCAACAATTTGCCTGCTGCGGTCTTCCCGTTAGATTTTTAAGGCGTGAGTGAATAGGCTCCTAATCAAAACAAAAAAACGAATGCATCACCATCAGGTGGGGTTAAATATAATATTTTTTTCTAAGTAAACTCGCTTTTGTGCAGTAACTCACCTGATGATAAGCGATGATAAGGTTGAAAATGAAGCACGCTTACTTAGGAGCAACGTATTCACTCTTGACTTCAAGACCCTCAAGTTTCACCTGAAACTATTTACGCTAAAGAATGTTCCAAGAAAAAACGCGAAAACCGAACGGCGTTATAGTCCTAGAGGCCAAAATATCTTTATCGGAGGAATTTCCATGCCACCCACATTTTTCTACAGGCAAAACGATCGCAGTTCGTACAAAGGCAAAGCGACCCTCATGATAAGGACGGCATTCTGTTGTCAAATATTGTCCTGAAAATATGCGTTTGGGTAAAATTATTATATTTACTTTGATATAATTTTCATGGGCTATTGACGTATTGTAGTTCAAAGATGACCGGAACGTATTAACAAGTGGTGCTCCTTCATTCTACTTCGTTAATCATTCTCTGTATAATTATTCTCAACTCAGTATTTAATTAATAATTTAATTACTTAATAGGAAACTACAACAAATAATCGCAAAAATCAATACTAATAAATTATAAAGAAAAGAAAGAAAGAAAGAAAAACTGTTTATTCGCGCGAAATGACGCAATCTTAAAACTAGCAAACAAACATTATCAATTATAAAAAAAAAACAACAACAACAAACAAACAACAAACAACAACAACAACAATAAAAACAACAACAACAACAATCATCAACAATTATATTAAATGTCAAACGTCAATAAATAACCCGCCCCTGATCGTTCCCGGTGCAAAAGTGCCCATAACACTGGCCGCATTACCTCGCTGAATAACGATGGCCATCCTTCTCTCGAGGGTTGCTGAGTCTCCTCAGCAACCCTTACAAAACGGTAAAGCTGACCCAAGGAAGCGTACTTAAGCCTTTTTTCAGAGCAGACTTCTTCAGCGGCGGCAGAGGCAGTACGCATGGTGCGACTCAAGTGACTGGCTGGGTATTCAATTTCAATAAAACAATTTACAGGCACTTCTGAGCGGTCAAGAAACCAGTCAGTGAAAAGAAAAAGATGGCCGTTTTACTTATTCCAATGTGGGAACCGCATTAGGTTCCTAAATGTGACCACTGCGTATTGCCAGTGGTGACATGTATGGCTCTAAAACATGGTTTGGGTCCCGGTTCTCGAGTCCCGGGACTTTCGGGTCGAGACTCGAAACGAGACCAGATTTTCGAAATTGTTATTTGAGACTACTAAATAAAGCTTTAAACACAATTAAATGACATACCTGTTGACGCTCAAACTTTTTTAAAAGCCTGTTTTATTAACTCAGCAAAGAAGTCTAACTAATGTGTTGATTATTTAAAAGACTGATTTATTGTTTTATTATTTATATTTAGATTATTTAATTATGAAACAAATCGGTGATTATGAGAATTAACAATGCTGTGATTATGACCAACGATTAGATACTAGAATTACTAGATTATAGTAAACTTATTAAGAATTAGTATGATTTTTAAGTTCGTTTTATAACTAATGTAAGATTTTACTGATTAAAAATGAATCTGTGTGTGATTAAAACAAATAAACAAAGCAATGATTAATATTGAAATTAACGCTAAAGATATTAAGATTTAAATTTCTGTTTAGACGTATTTTTTTACAAAAATGCCTTTCTTAATACGTTTGACTAGAAATTAATTCAATTAAAATTCTTCAAAAAAGGCTTACCCTTTTATTAAAAAAAAGGTTTAAAGTCTTGAAGTCCTGGGAATTCCCGTGACTTAAATATTTTTTTTAAATTGTTATAAACTAGTGCTTGACTGCGATCCCACCTGATGGTAAGGAGTGATGCAATTGTTGATGGTGAGGCGCACTAGTTTATTAAGAGCCTATTTACTATCTATATCTAGCCTTGAAGACACCTAAATGATAAAATAATGATAATTATTAATTGTTGGCTGTCTCGTGTCCTGTGACTTTGAAAATGTCAATAATTGCCAAACCCTAACCTCATCAGAAGAATTAAAGTCACCCAAAATATAAAGGGTAGGGCTATGCTCGGAGTTTCTTTGCGTGATCAAATCAAGAATATCCGGAGAAGAACAAAGGTTACCGATATATGCCGAAAAATTGCCAAACTTAAGTGGCAGTGGGCAGGGTACATTGCTTGCAGAACAGAAATGGTTTATGGGCCCGAGAGGTTCTGGAGTGGCGACCGCGTACTGGAATACGCAGCGTTGGTAGGTCTCTCACAAGGTGGACCGATGGCCTGGTGAGAGTTGCGAGAATTCGATGGACGTGAGACGCACATGACTAGTCTTTACGGTTACACTTGGGTGAGGACTGCGGCTTATGTCTAACAGTGTCTTTCGGCTAAAATTATGATAAATACTACTGAAACTTTCAAGAATATTTTATTTACCTATTCTATTAATCATTATTCGATTTTCATATTCCTCAAAACTTACCCCAAAAACAATCACTCTAACCATTTCTAGTAGTCCAAAGCCAAGAGCTAAACTAGAAAATAAGATCCGTAAATAACTAGATAACAAAGTAATTTATCTTATTGAGTCGGCACCCAATGTATCTACGTTTCGCCTATGTACCTACTTCCATTCTCTTAGATGGGAAACGGTTCGAAAGCTCGCAAAATAATGGTATTGGGAATGGCTACTTTATGTTACTGTACATAAAGGTCGGAGATAGTTTGGGTGTGGACTGGCTTTAGGCAGGTTTTAGGAGATTACGTATAGCTCATCATTATACTTGGTTGATATTGGTGGTTAGAGTAATGTTGAAGTATATGTTAACTAGCATCGAGTCTGGATATACTAAAGACACCTTTTTTTTTTTAAGGTGGGAAATCATGCAAATGACTTCTCGCGCTCTGGGTGGAGCGCGAGGGCGTGTCAGACTTTTACTGACTAAAACCACACCTGTATCCTTCAATTACCCTTTGCGTTCTAGGACTACGGGTTTCCCTTTCAGAAATTCTCCGCGGTCCTAGCTAGCGAGCATCGGCCCTGTTGGGCCCCTACGGTTTGCTGACATCTCTTTGAGGAGCGCGAGGATCACAACGCGCTGTCGACGACTGGGCTCGGTCCGGTTAGTTACTGAACAGCCGGATGGCGAGCTACCCAGTGCTCAACGTCCGCAAGCCCACGTCTACCGTGGCTGGTAGTCGGGGTCGGAATTACGGCGGCTTCGTTCCCTCACGCGTGCGGCCTCCTCCTTCGCTAGCATTACTGCTTCGCAGAAGGAGGCGACTGCCTGCCATTCCTCCTCGCTCCGGACCATAGCCTGAACCAGGGCCCGACGCCGCACCGCCAATTGCCTCCACGAGGACACGGCGGTGCTCCGTTCAAGCGGGGCACACCTCCACCGTATGCTCCACCGTGTCCTCTGGGTGGTTCGCACAATGATGACACCCGGGCGTTGCTTCCGCCAGAATCCGATGCAGGAACCTCCCGAACTGGCCATGCCCGGTGAGGACCTGCGTCATGCGGAAGGTGAGGACGCCGTGTTGTCGCTCCAGCCACTCCTCAAAGAGATACTAAAGACACCTGGCAGCTACCTTATGTCACGCTAATAAACAACCAACATGATCGGCATTAATTGTCCCTAAAAATTGATAATAAAATCATCTCAGATAGGACTAAAGTGGCTTAGACGCATTAGAGCATGCAGTGTTTGTTATTTAAATTCAATCAAGATTCTGAATGACGACAAGTTTTTTTCAAAAACTTTTAAGGTTTTAAAAAAACATGTATTTCCTGGAACAAGTTTTGTAAAATATACGAGTAAATCACGGAATTCCCGAATGCTAACTGAGTTTTCAGGTGTTATATCTCTTTTTTCGCGTTCACTTTTCGTCAAACATCGCTTTGAATTGCGTTAGATGAAGTAATAAGCTTTTAAAACATGCTCGATGTTGACGACAGGCGAGTGAAAAAGGACCCTTTTAATACTGTAACATGGAAATATTGTAAGAAAAACCATTTCTTTAAAAGAGTAACCATGGAGTTTCTTGCCGGTTCTTCTCCATAAGAAACGACCAATTTGGAACCGTGCACTAGCTTCTGACGTTTTATAAATGCCCATGTAGGCCTATGTGACATAAAAATATTAAAATTTTGTTTTTTTTCAAAAATTTTATTTTGTTTTTAAATATCTTTATTTATCATCAAGATCAATAAAATGTATGTACCGTAGATACATTATAAGATCTAAAGACACTTTATGAGATTTGCGTTTCGCCTTTCAAAGTTTATGTAATATTGGGTTTGATTGAACTGTTCATAACATAAACTGAAGTCAATAATATGGGAAGCAATGGCATCAACGTAAATTATTTAGTCTAATAACGTAAATTATTTAGTCTAATAACGTAAATTATTTGGTCTACTTGGTAATTGCTTGGTGTTATTTAGACAATTAATTAAAATTATATTTAATTAAATAATGATTTACAGAAAATAACCAAGATTACTTCAAAGTATTTTGAAAAAAATTAGCAACATAACCTGATTTTTTTTGTAACTACAAAATTTACATACTCATAATAAACCATTATAAAGATGAAAAACAGAAAAATAGGTAGATATATGACACTTATTTCTAATAAAATTTCATCTAGCACACCTTCGAAAGGAGAGTTGAAAAAAACCAGTTAATATAACGGTTCCTTGACTTTTTGTAATTATTAATGTATTAATACACGAGAATAAATAACAATAATATTATATTTTATAATAGGAGGCTCTCGTAGGCGACTGCATCAAAGGTTTAATTCAGAAAGCTGTACTCTGGACACGGCTCGTATAGTGAGGAGGTTCTTCTCTCTGGAGCCCTGACTGCCTGTAGCTTGAACCCTGTTCCCGATACCGGTGAGGATTCTATTTTTCTATATTTTTAAATGTTTTGTTTTATTTTTATTTAAATATTTGAAAATATAATTTTATACATGTGTATATAAATAAATCCTCCTTAAAATGACTACAAAATAAACAAATAATTAACCAACAACACAAAACACGTCAAATTACAGCCATTTCCATGTAACTCCAACTGACTACCATTACCGACAAAAGAGTCCAAATAAAACGTTGTGTAACAGAACAGTGGAATCCTGGAAATAAATCACGTCTTGCCTTAAAAGCGCCGTCATACTTCCAACGTTACGGAGAGGCTTGCGAGAGGTTGCGAATACCATTTATACTGGAAGGTAATGAAGAATAGGCACGCGAATTTGAATTGCTTCAAACATTTTTTTGTTTGTTTGGTAACGCTTTTGATATTAGCCTAGCCTAGTCAGGCCTCAAAAACATAGCTTTCTATCAGTAACAAACATTATTATCGAAGTGTTAAAATGTATAGGGTCGACGTGCACACGACTACACACGTCTACTGTAAGGTCACGTAGTCTATCTCAAATATTTTATAGTTTGACAATCTTTATTGCTGAAAGCATATCACTCTGTGCCTTTTGTGTGTATTATATAGAGTGTAAATTCAGAGCAATGTCTTAAATCTTTGATTTATCAGCAACGATGACAAAAAAAAATCCAACCTCAAAATTTTACCTTAATATAAGATGAGCTGTAATCCCCAAAGGGTTAGGTGTACCAAACACTCCGCCAATCGCCAACCTGCTCAAAAGTGCAATATTATATGCTCTGGCAAATAACACTACACTAAATTTATTGATCCAACAATTATAACCATGATGTCTGAAGAGTAGTCCTTTCCTGTTAAACATTGGTATCGAAATGAAACCGCCAACATTTATGCGTTTACATATAATAAAACGTTTACGAATACGTCTACATACATAGACATAGGTAGTTACATACCATGTGACTGAAGGTTTATTCATTAGCACCAGAATATCTAAGTGTCATCGATTTTCAATAAACGTTCCTAATAACCGTCGTAGTTAGAGATATTGGTTGAAATTGTCTTCAACGAAATAGATATTTAATAAGACACTATCAAAGACTTATTATATGTTATTGATGAAGAAATATGACCTACAGAATTTAGAGACCATCAAAATAATAAGTGTAAAAATAGAAAGCAAATTTTTCACGAAGTTGATGCAAATACTATTGAATATTATGTCAACAATACAAGTCTCGTCTATTGATAAACATATTTGTATGAGAAACCTTTAACCTTTTTCTTTATTAATGGATCTTTGGATATACGAACCGAATCTTGCCGAGTACGAAATTGTATCTTCAAAAAGTATTGTTAATATATGAAGATTGTGATGTGTGGTATGAATAGCATTGATACGGCCTGGATTTCCACTTATCCCCTACAGAAATAGCAGTCAACACCAAACCCATAAAGTAAAAGAATCACTTGAGCTGTATCGAATATCAATGTGAACTCGTTCGCCACAGTGTGTTTCAACAGGCCTTTTCGCTATCTCACGGAAAAGGCATATGTAACACGAAAATAATTTAACACGTCAAAATCTTGTCACGTCGAATTTTGATCTTTGTTTCTTGGACGTAAGGTTGTTTGTTTTATGACAGGGCCTGGTAAATATATCAGTTTTCATGCAAGATGAGAGGGTAATGGAACGTGTGATATGTAGATTTGTTGTGTTACACTTATTATTGTGAAGGTTTCCGCATTGTGCCTTTAATGGAGCAAAATCGATTCGTCTATCTCTCAATTTTCAAGGGTTAGTATATTTATGTCATGTGGGTTTTGTGTGATCTTTTTTATTCGATTTCATCAAGTTGAGAGGGTTAATATATAATATTTTACCTTTTTTGTATGCATAGGTATTATATAAACGTATTTTTTAGGAGATAGGGAGACATAGACAGCATCAGTCTGTAATTCCGTATCGGCCATTGGCAACATTAATATAATTTGAAAGTCTATCAGGAAATAAAATAAAAAGTAACAGCCTCTTTAGGACCTTATCTGCTCGCATTAGACCATCTAATGGGCTGTTTGCAACGGGCTTAGCAATTACTCCATCAAAACTTAATCAAGCCTTAAGTATACCTCCGATTGTCAACAAGGCGTCGCCCAAGGGAGCATACTTGGTCCTGTACCGTATGATATTCTTAGAACGTTCCTCGCAGGGATCCGCTTCAAAATTGCGCATTAACGTTATGTATACAAGACGCTCTCACCTTTCCTACCATTAGGGGCTCAAAGAAGTTTTGCGGTTCCCACATTAGACACAAAGGAATTTACGACGGTTGTGTAATGTAATGACGAATATAACGACTTTGCTCTTGGTTGGGAGGTACCTGAATTAGAGATGTTTGGTATTAATTTTTGGTGAAGGATGTGGGATGTTGGTTTTGTAAGATACTGTAGGGATAAAGTAAGTCAAAAGGTGGGAGGTAGATTTGTGCTGTCTAAAAAGTTGATTTAAAGTAATTGTCTATTTATATCTTTAAAAATGAATGAGATCTTTAAAATTACAAGCTCAAAGTATGGTGCAGATTTCGAGTGTTATTTAAGAAGAACAATAATTGACAGTGCCATGTTATTAGAGCCTCCGATATCCATCCATCTATCCATCTGTCTGTGAGCGGGCAGGAATCTGATAATCGTTATAAGTAGGCAGTTGAATTTTTCAAGTGTGTCATACAACAACAAAAAATAAATTTCGTACAAAACCCTTCACACGCGACTCAAACTCGCACTTGATTGGTTTATATAAATAAAACAACTCACAAGCATTTTGATGGTAAAGTACTCTGGAGTTTTTCTTTTGAGTCCAATAAGCATTCTCCATACTTCTGAAATAAATCTGAACTTGTAAATCTAATCACAAATCTAAGTACACAAAACCCGCAGGCATTCAGGCTTTAAGCACCCAATTCAGCCTCAAATCCTCCATAAACCTAAAAACTTGTTCTGTCTCTCGCAAACTTGGGAAACGTACACGACACAGCAAAACCAGGTCACAGTGCTGAGTCTAAAGACAATAGGTGGCGGAAACAGAGGCCGGCAAATGTGATAAACGACACAGAGATGAGTAGCTGAAAAATACTCCGGTGTAAATTAAAAGGGGACCGAAATGATTGATGACGATCCCACTCAGGATTTCTGAGAGAAAAATATAATTTTGTGAATTGAATGAGTATTTATTAAGGTTTCTTGTTCAAGGGTATCACTATGGGATTTGGGTGGTGTTATTCTTGAGTTGAATGATGATGGTTTGTTTAAGTATGATTTATGTTATGAGGAAGTGCGACAATCGCATTAAGATTGAGTTTCAGGTTCAATTTTGTTATTAAAATGCACATTAAGTTTGCATTCTAATTTAATTCTACTGTTGCAAATACTGCTCTCAAAACGGTGAAAGAAAATATTGTGAGGAAACCGAAATGTCCAAAACCCAAAAATTTGAAGACATGTGACATCCACCAACCCGCACTGGGCCCGCGTGGTGGATTGTGGTCCATGCCCTCTCCTAGAGAGCTGGCCTGAGTCTCAGCAGTGGAAACATTATAAGGCTGATTATGTTATGTTGCAAATGGTGTGATTGTTATAACCTCTCCATTATAAAGATCCACAAGCTAAAATACATAATGACCAGCATTTTAATATTTTCCTCTGTATTCATCATCTCACCATTTTGGAGCATTAAAGGAACTTAATTTTCTTATATCGTTGCTAAATTGATAAAAGGAAGATAAAAGCAAGTTGATGAATTCTATTTGCTTGTCACTTGCAAATCAGTACGGAACTGATGTGACATCTTCGTATAATTTCATAAAATGTTCACAAATTAGACGTGAAAGTCACGTCATGTTCCTTTTCATGGATGAAAGAAAACATAATGGATACTCATTAGCGCCCTGCGTCTTGGCGTAAAGTAACCTAATGGACGCCGATGTTAATGTATCTCTGTTTTTTAAAAACACAATGCCTCATGAGTGTAATGCAAAAAAGAAAGAAAAGATTGAATAAAGGCTCGGTGTTTTTCTTTTTGATAGGCCAATTGAAAGAAACTCAGAAATAAAATAAAGCTGTTTGAAGAACAACATTTTTAAATTTTGTGATATTTTAGTTTTTAACTATTTGAAGTTTCTCTAAAAGCACGATAAAGTCCAAGCGTGTTTAGGTTTCAATAAAAAAAACATTGTGAGCAAATCCGCTTGTCCTAGAACCAAACATACAACCCGCACTTGGCTCGCGTGGTATTTTCAGCCCATTCCACCAGGAAGGGAGGGCTGAGTCATAGAGTTTCACGCGTGCCTTAAAGAGATGTCAGTAAAACCGTTAGAGCCCAGCAGATCCGATACCCGCTAGGCCCACCAGGGGTTCTCGCTCCACACTAGAGCCGCAGAAGTCATTGGATAATTTTTCACATTAAAAACAGACAAATTATTTACATGGTAAAATTCCTTGCTGAAATAGATGAAAGTAATTAAGTTATATTGCGCGCGACCGCAGGACAGATTGATGGTCGCTATCAAACTTGTTAATGATAGGAGACATTCTCAACTATTTCAGAGAAACGTTAGTTAAACTTTGTCACTTTACCAGCTATATACTTAATTGACATCATTCTTTTGATAGTGGATGATAATGGGCTCTTTATGGAATATAAAATGGTTCGAGATGGTAGTTGAATAGGTTTAAACATTTTCTTGAAACGAGTTTACTCGTACATCATAAATTAAAATTTTAATACTATAAAAATTCTCACAGTAATATTTCTTTGTTATAATAAATCAAAATTACTAAGAGACGGAATTCCAAATCGACTCAGTAGCTCACGAGTTTTAAACTTTTAACTCTTTTGTCAATTCATTTCGTGCCGCGATGCAGGCGCTCTCGCGAGCGCTGCGCTGCGCTGTATCTCTGGAAAAATTCATCGCGTGTGTGAGTGCTGCGATTATTTTGTATTGTCAGCTTAATGCCTGTGAGCACGGAAATGAGTAAAATACTTTCGAAAATGAGCAAAATGTTGCCAGAAAATTCTTCAACTCAAGTTGGAGAGGATTATAGACACTAACTGTCCATTTGAAGTAAATAAATTAGATATAATGGCATAATTTCGTTAGTATTTTTGCGTTCCTCGGCTTCGCATTCTGCCCTCTAATTGAACTCTTCAAAGTAAGAGACAAAGAGACCTCTCCGGAGGTTTGCAGACATTATCAGATTATCTGAGTAAAAAAAAACACAACGTTTGCGTTATTTTCAGAAAAGTACTGCCTTTGTAATCAGAAAATTAAATAAAACACAGATTAGGAGCGCTTCAGTTCTTACATTTTTAATTGCGTTTCGCTAATTATGTTTGGAGAGGTTCATTTTTTGGGCTTTAAACTCAGATTGAAGGGGTCTAAAGTGTTTGTGTTGTGTCTATTGTCTTTCTGTTTTAATCTCCTCGGGTAAGCAATTGTCATTATGTTGAATAGTCTATAGGCCGTCAGCAAATGAATTCAGTGACTCGTTTAAAATTCATGGAAATTTGAATCGACGTACATAAAGCTGAAATCAGTGGTTGCCAAATGCATTCACGTTTTGACTCACTTTCAACACCGATTTCAAACTCGAATTCTGCCATTCCATTTCAACACGACTGACGTGATTTTCGACTGCATTTATCGAGCAACAAGTCATGAAACTAAGTCCAACCGAGCTTTAAAATAAATTTATCCAAACAGAAACTACTCAACAATATTTTTATCATGACTACAAATAAGAAATATCTAAAGAAGAACATATAATACTAAACGAAAACATTTAAAGCTATTTTGTCAACCGTTGTAACATCTTTTCACTCCAAGTTAGAATAAATGTAGATCAAATTCCCAATCGCTGCATTCTAGAGCAGCAACAATCCTTGCTGATAAAAAAGGCACCTTAGAACAAACCCACATCAATACGGTAAACAATGAAGTTAATTTGATCATCATCGATCTAGACAAGAAACGACTGGAACTGGATCTCCAGAATCCAGTTACTGGGCAACGCGATACCCTTGTTAAGGCTGGTTATTAGACAATCATGTGGTTTGCCTACTTGTATCGACTTTCAAAGATCTACTAATAACTGGCCTGTTGGTTTAGTGGTTAGTGGCCTATTAGTTTAGTGGTAATGACTACCTCTGCACATGTGGCTGCCCTGGCATCTCATTAACTGCTCCATCATTGTTTTAACTTCATTATTTATAGTAAAACTTTTTTTCCTCTCCTGTGACATTGTTTTTGAAATATTTTTTTTATATTAAAGAAACCACAGCCACTTTAATGTCAATGGTATTTTTTTATTTATTATATATATTTTTTTAGGGTTCTGTAGGCACAGAACCCTAAAATTTATAGTTAAACCCTTATAGGATCACTTTGCTGTCCATCCGTCTATCTATCCGTCTGTCTGTCTGTCGAGACCATTTATCTCAGGGACGCGTGGAGGTATCGAGTTGAAATTAATACCATACACTCAAGTCGGTCCCTTGAAGCTGTGAAAAAATTAAAAAATCTGAGTTAACGGAAAAAAAGATACGGCCGTTTTTGTCGCAAAAAAACGAGTATTTCGATACTCTTAAAGGAATCAAAATACATAACGGAGTACATCCCGTTGACCTAGATTCCTGAAATTTGACAAGAAGCAAGGTCTCATAATACAAGTATAGGAAAAATCTGAAAATTTGTAGAAACTTTTTTTGCGATTCGGAAAAATCTTCGTAACTCAATTCGGAAATTGAACTGTTTTTATAAGCAAGTTTGTATGGAATCCTCAGAGTGCGAGTCCGATTCGCACTTTTTTTATAAGAGTAACCATGGAGTTTCTGGCCGAAGTAGCCGGTTTTTTTCCATAGGAAACGACCAGTTGGAACCGTGCGCTAGCTTCTGACGTTTTTTAAGTGTCCATGCCATGTAGGTCTGTGAATTAAATAATTTTGAGTTTTGTTTGAGTGGCCCTGACGGCTAAACGGGTCGTGGTGGGTTCGTTTCCCACACAAAATAAATGTTTATGTGATGAGCACGATCATTTTTTATGTGCCTGGGTGTAATTTATCTATAATTTGTATGTACTAGTATGTTTATCAGTTGACTAGTACTCCTATCACAAACTCTTTTTAGTTTAGTATGGGACTATGGCGTTCTGTAATATTTGTGGAATATTCTTATTATTATAACATTATATACTAATGACAGCTAGAACCAATTGCATAACATGCTTTCCAAGACGCGAAAGGTTCTCAGTATCTGCTATGGTTACAGTCGCAATAAACGGATCAACCTGGTACTTTGATCGAGCGGTATGGCTTCATTTATTTACCCACAAGTCCCTTATAATTACGATACACTATGAAGTGTATTGCAAACTATTAGCTAGGAAATGAAATAAGGAAACGATTCGCGTGATACGAGCTTATTACTGCGATGCAATATCCGCTAGTGAATAATTTAAGTTGGCGCCCGATCCGAGGTTCGCTGAACAAACATGGGACGTACGGTGGAACATTTTTAATATTGTAATTTGTTTGGATACGGGTGAAAGGGAGGTAGATTAGATGTATATTATTTATTACCTACCAAGTTGATTGGAGATAGAAAACTGTAAAATAATAGAGCTTTAATTCGAACGACCAGAGAATATAGTAGCAGTGTTTAATATTTTTTTGTTTCTATTATGTCTAACATAAGTTGAGTAGTTTTCAACCGTGGTCGCTCACAATGGGCCTCATCAGAGGGCTTAAGTCACCCAAACGGCAATGGAAAGGGTTATGCTCTGAGTTCCCTCGCGTGATCGCATAAAAAAATAAGATATCCGCTGGAAAACCAAGGTCACCAACATAGCCCGAAGAATCGCCAAACTTAAGTGGCAGTTACAGAGCATATTGCTCGCAGAACAGATGGTCACCGAAGCCGAAAGGTTCTGGAGTAGCGACCGTGTACCAAAAGACGCAGCGTTGGAAGAACTCCCACGAGGTGGACCGAAGACCTGGTGAGGATGGCGGGAATCTGATGGACACATAGGACTGGTCGTTATGGCGACACTTAAAGAAAAATAAGTCCAACAGTGGATGTCTTTCGGCTGAAATGATGATGATTTCTCAAATGGGCAAGCCACAATTATGGTGGTAAGTCCCCTCTTTGAAGTGTGGTTGGAAAGACCTCACGGCGTCCTCACCTTCCGCATGACGCAGGTTCTCACCGAACACGGGAAGTTCCTGCACCGGATTCGAGAGGAAGCGACGCCCAGGTGTCACCACTGTATGGACTACCCGGAGGACACGGTGGAGCACACAGTGAAGGTGTGCGCTTGAGCAGAGCAACGTCGTGTCATCGTGGGGGCGATCGGCGGCGGCGATCTCTCGCACCAGGTCTTGGTTCAAGCCATGGTACGAAGCGAGGAGGAGTGGCAGGCGGTCGCCTCCTTCTGCGAAGCAGTAATGCTAGTAAAGGCAACGGTCCTCATGCCCTGACCGCCGCCGGGATTTCGATCCCGATTTCCAGCCACCGTAGAAGCGGGCTTTTGGACGGCGAGCAATGGGTGGCTCGCCGTCCGACCGTCCGGACCGAGCCTAAGTCGTCGACGATGCGTATTGTTCCACGCGCGCCTTAGGGAGATGTTAGCAAATCGTAGGGGCCCAGCAGGGTCGAAGCCTACTGGGGTCACGGGCAGTGTGAAAGCGAAACCCGGGTCCTGGGACGAAGGCAAAGAAGGATCAGGGGTGGGTTTTTAGTCAGTAAAAGTCTGACACTATCTCTCGCTCCGCCTAAGAGCGGGATTTGTCATTCAATGATTTTCCAACCTTAAAAAAACATAGTTCCAGGTAACATCGACGAAACACGTGTAGGAAGTACTATCTTCAAGAAAATGGTTTCTCGGAAATGGAAATTACCACCTCACGCGTGTAAGCTCTTATTACAAGTAGGTAATTTTATCTGAAAACAAATGATGACAAAATAAATACATAAAGTAGAAAAAAGAAGTTTTCTTCACAATTATACCGCAAGAAATATGATCGGCCGGTCACACCCTTGCCACGAATTGTTTGTCAGCTGTTGTCTTCATACTTTTTTGTTCGTGAATATCTCTCCCGGCTGGCATTTCCGTCTTTGTGATTCATTATCATCATTTTAACTGAAAGACGTCTTGGGGGATTCCTGCGACTCTCACCAGGTGGTCAGCCCACCTTATGGGAGGCCTTTCAACGCTGGGTCTTTCGGTACGTGATCGCCACTCCAGAACCTGTCGTCTACATCAACTATCTGTACTGCTAGCAATGTACTCTGCCCACTGCCACTTAAATTTGGTGAATCTTCGAACCAACATAGCAGTTGGTAAAATATCTTAATTTTCGATGCGACCACACAAGTAAACTCCTAATGAAATTTGTATGAAACAACTATGTTTCAAATAAACAAAGAGTTTGGTGGTCTATAATTTTTTTTTCATTAATTGAAAGTATCCAATCGGTATGCAAATAGTCGTCCCTATAAACTTTTATCCCCCTTTCATTGAATTTCAGATTCATGGTTTTTTATTAATTGATCTAAACCAGTGCTTGACTACGATCCCACCTGATGGTGAGCAGTGGTGCAATCATTGATGGTGAGGCGCACTAGTTTATTAAGAGCCTATTCACTCTAGCCTTGAAGGCATCTAAATTATAGTTGGACGGGAAGACCGCAGCAGGCAAATTGTTCCAGTCCTTCGATGTACGCGGAATAAACAACGAAGCAAAACGCTTAGTCCGGTACTTGCCGTACGTCGGGTTGTCCGATGGTAGAAAGGTAATGGCGGAATCAAGTCATGCAATTTATATTTAATTATTTACTTTTAGCGGCTTTTTTTACCTGTTAAATTCTTGAAACAAGAATTCTAATGGACATTTGATACTTTACATAAATAAATACATATTATATATTGATGTACTCACATCAATATAATACACCAATTAATATACTCATATTAATTGGTTTTTAATGGAACAAAATAGTAATGAATGAACTGTTCAAAGGAAAATGATGATGCTGTAACTGGATTCAACAGAATACATTATATATATCGATAAATTCACGTTTATTAGTTACCACTGTATTCAACGCACCGCTCTATTATGTATCGATGTTCCATTGCCAACGAAAATCAGGCTAGGGAGATTAGTTCACAAATTGAACTAAATATGAATTCACAAATTACCGATGTATAATATTGATTTATTCTCGTTATGTAGTTGGCATTCATCAATATGGGTATAATTTATTGAAAAAGTTTATATATTTTACATATACTTTATTGCATACCAAGATTACAAATAAACAAAAGGAACCCTAAACCTAACACCTAAACCTATGAAAACAATTCAATTTCCGAATTGAGTAACGAAGATTTTTCCGAATCGCAAAAATGTTTCTTTTTTTGTGACGTAACTACAAATTTACAATTTTTAGATTTTTTTCTATACTTGTGCTATGAGATCTTGCTTCATGCCAAATTTCAGAATTCTAGGTCAATGGAAATACACGTTTTTTACGACATAAACGGCCTTATCATTTTTTTTCTTTAACTCAGAAGTTTGATTTTTCCACAGCTTCAAGTGACTGCAGACCTGAGTATATGGTTTTAATTTCAATTTGATACCTCCACGCATTCTTAAGTTAAAGAGTCTTGACAGACAGACAGTTCCGTATTTTCTTTTTGAGGTACGGAACCATAAAAAACATAAATTGGCGGCCTTATCGCATTTGATAAAAAAAAAACATATAAAGCAAATTTAAAATAGGCCGTGTGCAGCTCCGAATCTTAAAACTGTCCTTACAAAGAGTACGAAAATATATCATAGTATAGCAAAAGAACATTTAAAAAAAACCAAGCAAGTGCAAGTCTGACTCGCGCGCGAAGGGTTCCGTACAGTCCGCAGCAAAAATCGGCAAAATCATTTATTGTATGGGAGCCCCCACTTAAATATCCATTTTATTTTGTTTTAAGTATTTAGTGTTATAGCGGCATCAGAAATATATTATCATGTGTGAAAATTTCTATCACGGTTCATGAGATAAAGCCTGGTGACAGACAGACAGATGGACAGTGGAGTCTTAGTAATATAAGAGGTCCCGTTTTTACCCTTTATGTACGTACTCCTAAAAACAACTTAGAAACTGTTATACCAATTCCTGATAAACACATCATAATAAAAACCATAATTCATGCAAATAACGCCATCATCATTTGGAATGCTAAAGGAGTTAGAAGGAACGTTAAAAAAGTCGTTAAAGTAGTTAAATCAGGAAATAAGGTAGAACATAATGCTGACAACGCTCATCTATCACGCGACCAGCCGAAGACGCCTCGATTGTGCCGCAGTTCACTCGCTGTCAGCGTAATGTTGATAGAATCAGAAGGTTTACTCAATGCAAATTTGTTAATTTTGCAATATATTAATCTTCAAAATATTTATTGATAAGGATGCTCCAATCACCAGCAAAACGTGCCTGATTTTATAGTTTGGTAGGTTCGTTCATCTTCATCAGTATGTATTTAAATGTTGGGCTGTGAAAAAGATGGATGAAAAAAGATTGCATGTAGCGGAAATGGGAATGTTGAGATGGATGTGTCGTGTGACGAGAATGGATAAAGTGAGAAATGAGTATATTAGAGGAAGTTTGAAAGTGGCGCCAGTGACTGAAAAGTTGAAAGGAAATCGTTTGTCTTGGTATGGTCACGTGAAGAGGAGGGATGAAACGCATGTTACTAAAAGAGCTCTGAGTATACATCTAGATGGATGAAGAGGAAGAAGGAGGCCAGAGAAAAAATGGATGGATTGTGTGAGGAGTGATATGAAAGGGAGTTAGTGATTGTGTGACGGGTGACAGGACAGAATGGAACAAAAAAAAATTGTTGCCTCTACCCCAAGTAATATATAGGACAAGGGCAGGAAGAAGAAGAAGTTCGTGCGTCTTCAATTAAACGTTAATTTGTTTCTTGCAAGGCAACATAATTCTATACAGCACTTTTTGCTGAATATTTATTTATTTATTACATACTTTATCGTACACCTCATAATGTGGACAGGATAAACATTTACAAAAACGATACAATCAGCACGATACAGTCTTACCGCACAGGGCAATCGCATATGGTCAACCTTAGGATGGACTGAATGAAAGGAAATAGACAAATTATGAACGAATGATCTCATGTAAAAGAAACTTACTGCACTTTTATTAAGCAAATGTTACTACTCCGTATCGGATTTTCTGGCAGATTTTAATTGTGTGTCAATGTTTGAATTATGTTTTAAATCCTAAATAGAAATTATGACTATAGCTTCCTCAAGGTATGTATTATTTAGCTTGGTGCCAGTTCTTTCGTATCTTCGCCATCACTATTAGTTTTTGAAGTAAATTTTTATATTATTTTTATTTAGTATTTTTTTTACATTTTTACCGTCTTTTCCTAGAACTGGCCTTTCTGTCTTCCTCGTCGTAATTGCTTACAACTCACTCGCTCAAATCCCGTGTGCCGTCGCTCGAACATGTGACAAATGACACGTGGTGACACATGTCATTCTACTGACATGTCATTATTAGAATTGTTTGTCGTTGCAGCAAGATGGTGTGGAATGTTTACGGTAGGGAAAATGTGGGAGGTGTGGCGTTTATGGGAAGCGAGGAATTTGTGCTGTAAATTAAAAATAATTTAATTTGCGCATTATCGTACATAAAAAAGAATTTGTTTGAAATCTTTTGCTAGTGAATATGGGTTCACAAAGAAAAAAATCACAAACAGATCAGTCAGAGATTTGGATTATATATTATTTGATCTTCCACCGAATGGCGCCTTTTATTCAAAACACGCCTAATGATACTATTTCTTCTAGCGTTCGGAATACTCTTCGTCTTCCATTGTATGTAAATAAATAAATCTGAACTCATCGGAAAACATAACCCTATTTTTGGCTGAGTACACTACTTTATTATTATAAGCAACTTAATTTAACGATACTACATACTATTTATTTAATTGTATTGTGTTGTATTGTATTTATTTAAGTGTATTTATTTTTTTATCTGTTATTTATTTATTGTGCACACCCACCACAGTGTTTTATCTTTTTAAGCCAAAGTTTGACTGGTAGAGAATGCCCTGTTGCATTAAGCCCGCCTATGTACCACTACTGTACATGAAGTTTAAATAAATAAATAAAATCGTCAAATAAATTCACGCTCTCTGAATGGAGTGTAAGAGTGTGTCAGACTGACTAAAACTCACCTATGTTCCTTCAGTTGTCCTTTGTGTTCCATCCGTTCTGTTGTTCATTGATGTCTCTCAAAATCACTGGAATGTCAATAAAGATATTATTATTCCTACTGTTCTAGCAGTACTACGGCGACTTCCGTCTACCTGTACCATGGTAATAATTCGTACACAATCTCCAGATGTTAGTGATATGATGTTGAACTTAATACTGTGCCAATATCAATCCCAAATTTTGTTTGCAATGATAGCGGGTTGAAACGAAAGCGCAAAAAATAATATGTTCCTAATTGTATGCTATGCTGGCAGAAACTAAATTAGCAGCTGCTTTGCCCGCGGGAAAGTAGAAAAATATAAGCTTGTCAGTGATAGAGCATTTGTACTGATAACATTGTTTTTTAAGGTTCCATACCTCAAAAGGAAAAAACGGAACCCTTATAGGATCACATTGTTGTCTGTCTGTCTGTCAAGACCTTTTGTCTCGGGAACGCGTGGAGGTATCGAGTTCAAATTAAAACCATATACACAAATCTGCGATCCCTTGAAGCTGTGAAAAAATCAAACTTCTAAGTTAACGAAAAAAGATGTGACCGTTTATGTCGCAAAAAAAAAATTTCGACGTTCTCAAGGTAATCAAAATTCATAGGATACTTCACGTTGACCTAGAATCCTGAAATTTGGCATAGATCGAGATCTTATAGCACAGATATAGGAATAAATCTGAAAACAGTAAATTTTATGACACGTGACCAAAAAGAAAAAAATTTTTTTGCGATTCGGAAAAATCTTTGAGATTCCATTTGGGAATTGAATTATTTACATAGGTAAGTTTGTACGGAACCCTCAGTGCGTGAGTCCGACTCGCGGTTGCCCGGTTTTATAATTCGTTAGGCAGTTTTTGATTTAATTAATTAAAAACAAAAATACAAGTTTGTCCTCTTTATAACGTTAGATACTATAGCTATTAGATAGTCAATATTCACAACTTTTATAGATATCCATTTCTATTTGACAAGAAGCAGATTGAGTTACAGCGAGAATTTCAATGAAAAGACATGGCTCGTCGTCCATACATAGCTCGCCTAAGATCCAACAGGGAGGTGTATTTACTCTTTGGGTTTTAGATAATGTATATATTCGATTAAACCTAAATTAAAACAACGGACACTTTTGAGAATTCTGAAAAAATCAAAACACTTTCGGATTTTGAGGTTATAATTACGTCAATAAAAACATTCGGTATGTAGCACCCCGTGTTCCGAATTGCGTCAAAATCTATTATGCGTTGGTCAGATTCGCGATATTATCGCTTTTGACGGAATGAGAGTGTTCAGAAAAATTCACACCACCAGTTGGCGCCACTTAGTCGTCAGGTCTTTTCCGTTGAAAACGTATACATGACGTTGACGTTGATGTCTAACTAACTTCATTAACATAAGCGTTTTGACAGTTGCCTGGACCTGAGGCCTCAGTGCTGCCACCTGGTGAACATCATTTTAGAACACCCTCATTCGGAACGCAAGGGCAATAACTTAGCATTTATTACTGAATGACGTTACTACCAAATGTCAAATATTGTCATCTGTCAATTCGTCAACTGTCAGTGTCGATATTACTGCATTCGTTTCAATCAGCGCTTTCAATCGAGTTTTTTGATAAGGCTTATTATGGTTCCGCGACATCATAGCGGACTGTTTGTAACTAAAAATCATTATCGTAAATCAAGTGTTGAGAATACTGACGCTTGTCTGTGTCAAACTCTTATTAAGAGTGCTGTTACAAAGACTTGGCTGTATAAGCTATAATACCTTTGCCTATTAAAAACGTCAAATTGAACCAAAAAATAATAAAACTATCACCGAGGATGATGACGGAAGCCAAGGACGAAAGTGGATACTTTTAAAAATGTTTTCGAAATTAAAAAGTGTCCGTTCTATTAAAATATAAGTAATGTATATAATTAAAAGAACTAGTAATTATAGTAAATATTTCATGAGTGTTGGTTCATAAGCCATTTTTTACAATGTCCTTTGAAAATTACTTGATTTATAAAACCACTACAGTTCACTATAGCGACGATACGATAAACATACGCCAGTTCAGAATTAAAAATAATAAACAAACCGGTTTTAAACATCAAATAACACAAATACTTCATAATTCAAGGCTGTCAATAACAAAATATACGAAATCGGAAATCACCAAGTGTTTGAACAGCTCTTCATACATTATTGAACAACATTCGTTTAAAACAGATTTTGATTTATGTTACTGGAATATGAACGCTTGATTTCCGGAATAGCTTTTAATGCAAGCATGTGATGTTCATGGAGACGAATGTGTATTGTGGCAAAATGTGGAAAATTTTACGTGATGCGGTTACACAATAGGTTTTGATAGTAATTATACTTTTCTACATACTCACAATGGAATATTCTACTAAATGTAATTTAGAAGCTTGTTGGTTTTTTTTTGTAGGTGGGAATATCATCCAATGACATCCCCCGCTCTTGGGTGGGTGGGCGTGTGGGTGCTTTTACTGACTAAAAACTCACTCCTGTTCCTTCTTTGCTTTCGTCTGTGGGCCGGGTTTTTCTTTTCTGAAACTAACCCTTCGGCCCCAGTAGGCTTCGACCCTGCTGGGCCTCTACGGTTTGCTGACATCTTCTTGAGGCGTGTGTGGAACAGTAAGCGCCGTCGACGTCGATCGTACTCATTGCTCGCCGTCCGCAAGCCCGCACCTACGGCCGGAAATCGGGATCGGGATCCCGGCAACCGGAGCGTGAGGGCCATTCTCCGCCTTTGCTAGCATTACTGCTTTAATTTAGTAGCTTATGCCGGTGACTTTGCGCGTAAGTTTTGTAGAAAATTACCCCAAAGGAACATACTCCTCTGATAAAAAGTATCTTATTTCCTATTACAGAAAATGTTTTAACCATGTGCCAAATTTTATTGATATTTTGTTTAGCCATTTGTGCGTGAAAAATATACACGTGGGTGTAAGTTTTAACTCCGCGCAACAATATTATAATTCACATTATGGAAACCATAAATTTAAAAAAAAACGTACAATTGGCGGCTTTATCGTTTTTGAAATAAACATAGATTGACTTGACACAAAATGGGGCTACAGTTCATGTAAGCACTGCATGTTAATATAAAGTTACAATACCAAAATAGATGCATAATTATATAGGAAAAAAGTAAATTTTGACTGAATTTAATAAACAGAAACTGAAAAGACAGAAAAACTTGATTATAGTGATAAGCAATGTTCCTTTACAGGTCTTTTAAGAAGGTACAGCTGGGTAGTGATTGCGTGCGTTTTGGTTTGCACTGACAATGCCAGAATGATAAAGGACTTATCTAGAAAAGTAGTTGAATGCATTTTACGTCATTATATACAAGTTTGTGCAGAAGTCACAAAGAATCTAGAGAATCGTTTCTTGAAGTAAAGAAGAGTTGAGTCGGTAAAATAGTATATTGTACAAAAGTGAAAAAAGATGAGTATTCTAGCAAAGGCGAATTGGCGGTTGCCAAGTGGTTACTAGAGATTAATACGGAATCCGGAAATATGATCATATTTGGGCAAATTATATATGAAGCTTATACAAATATTTTGAACTCGAACATGTTTATCAAGTTCTATTTTAGTTAGGTCAAGATAGCTAGCATAAGTGTAATTAAGGATGACTAAGAGGAGATTGAGCAAGTGCCATCATGATGGTAGTCGGCAAAATTACGCAGTCTTCTCAAAGATGCTGCAGATGCGAATAACTTGCGGTTGACTTCCCATAGCTGGGTATTCCAAGAGAAGTTCTTGTCAATAAATATCCCCAAGTTCTTAACTTTCTCACTAAAGGGAATTACTGAGTAGTCAAAACAAACTTTGGGAAGTGTCGTCCCGTTGTCTTGATAAATTAGGTCACTAGTAGACCATGGATAAAGGCATAGGGTGTTTCGAACCTTTTCGCTCACAATGGGTTTCATCAGAAGGCTTTAAATCAGCCATAGGGACATGGACGACGGGGTGTTTTTGGAAAAAATCTTAAAAATGCAACCGTATTTAAAACATCCTTTCTGAAGTCGATTAAAATACATCATAACAATACAGATGAAAAATCGAACGTGGTTCAACGTAATATATGCCAAATATTTATGTTAATTCCATAAATATCCCTTTCCAAATGTTCAAGATAGAAGCATAATTTAATACTCTACTAAACCTTACTGATAACATTCTAAATATATCCCCATATAACGCTGGGGCTCCAATAAAGCTGTAATCCTTTGTGAGTATCCATAACTCGTGCTATTGTGAGCGTTAAACAATAATCTTTATCTACAGTGTTACAGTCCGCTTCACCGCCTATCGATGAGTCGTTACGAGGTCCTTTCTACCCTACCTCCCCGTGCCATGTCGTGATTGTGACAAGTATTGTAGTGTCAGATGTATGGTCGAGCGATTGTTGGCGGATAAGGTTCTTGTTTGGTCTTTATCACGATCATTATCATTTCAGCAGAAAGACGTCCACTGTTGGACTTAGGCCGGGACCAAGTGTCGCCACAATGAACGGTCCCATGCGTCTCGCATTCATCTGATTGGTCATTCATATTAGGATTTATAGAACTTTCCAAACGCCTAGTTGACACTGAGTAACTCAAAGGCTAGCTGTAATTTTGGTCAGAGCCATACAATGATGATACTGAATAATACTGCTAGTATCAAATCACTGGTCACATTAAAATTATTTTTTTCTATATAGATGTTTTTATTGCTTGAAATAAACGATTATTATTATTACCAGTCGACGCCTATAATATTTTTAATTTTTTTTAGTGCATTTTCTTTTTTATAGTTAGTAGAAACATAATAGCATTTTGTAAATCCTCACTTATTAACGTAAAACAAAGTCTTCCACCGCGTCTGTCTGTCTGTCTGTTCGTGATAAACTTAAAAACAGATTTGCATGTGGCTTCCACCAATAGACAGAGTGGTTTATGAGGAAGGCGCAAGTGTATAAAACTTTTATATATATTATAGTATAGAGAAACTGGCGTAACATACTTGTGCTAAGCTAGGGTGGGTTGCTAGATGAACACAGTTTATCCGCTACTCAGAATTGACAAAAACACAATGATTGATTGACATAACGTCCATGAAATATGACATGGTCAATCTCTTCCATTTTGGATGTAGAGGTAAATATTATTTACTAGCGCAACTTCGCCTGCTTACATAAAATATAAACTATGCCGCTAAGGAATAAAGCAGCTTCATATCGGTGAAAAAAAATCAGCAATCGAACCAGCACTTCCAGAGTTTACGTCCGACAAAAAAGAAAAAAAAAATCAACTTTACGTCTTTTATGGCGCACCGATATGGGCGCCGGCGCTGCGGTAGCAGCCGGCGGCCCGGCTGAACGCATGCCAGAGGGTCATGCGAAGCGGCGAGCCTCCTTGCCTGCCAGCCACCATGGGATCTGGAAGCAACAGTCCTTGCTCTCATGCACGATCTACGCATGGAGATGCAACGCCGGGGCGAAACTCCGCTGCCGCGACAAATCGAAGCATGGTGGACGGAGCTCCGGCGGGTTCTCTGACTGTCTGTCTGGACTGGACTGTCGCGACCCAGTGCTGGGCACGCCTCAATTATGGCGGTGAGTCCCCTCTTTGAGGCGTGGTTGGAAAGACCTCACGGCGTCCTCACCTTCCGCTTGACGCAGGTTCTCACCGAACACGGGAAGTTCGGGAAGTTCCTGCACCGAATTCGTGCGGAAGCGACGCCCGGGTGTCGCCACTGTGTGGACCGCCCGGAGGACACGGTGGAGCACACGGTGGAGGTGTGCCCCGCTTGGGAAGAGCAACGCCGTGTCCTCGTGGGGGCGATCGGCGGCGGCGATCTCTCGCGCCGGGCCTTGGTACAGGCCATGGTCCGGAGCAAGGAGGAGTGGCAGGCGGTCGCCTCCTTCTGCAAAGCAGTGATGCTAGCAAAGGAGGCGGCCGATCGCGTGAAGCAACGGCAACGGTCCTCATGCCCCAACCGCCGCCGGGATTCCGATCCCGATTTCCGGCCACCGTAGGCATGGGCTTGCGGACGGCGGGCAATGGGTGGCCCGCCGTCCGACCGTCCGGTAACCGTCCGGACCAAGCCCAAGTCGTCGACGGTGCGTATTGTTCCACGCGCGCCTCAGGGAGATGTCAGCAATTGTAGGGGCCCAGCAGGGTCGAAGCCTACTGGGGCCATGGGTAGTGTGAAAACGAAACCCGGACCCTGGGACGAAGGCAACGAAGGAACAGGAGTGGGTTTTTAGTCAGTAAAAGTCTGACACTATCTCTCGCTCCGCCCAAGAGCGGGATTTGTCATAAGATGATTTTCCCACCTAAAAAAAAAAAAAAAAAAACTTTACGTCTTTATAATATTAGTATAGATTCTGGGGGTATTTTCCTCCGGGGTAATTTTCTTTTTTCATGCAGGCGAAGCCGCTGTCAGTTTAAGTAATTTTGTGATATTACAATTAAACGAATTTCATTCAATATGTTGTCACCTAAAAAAAGTGTCATAAATTTGCGTATAGTAAATTAATAACTAATGTCTTTAAAAAAAAAGTTGTCTGCCTTGAACGAAAAGTAAGGTAACGGAAACCCACCAAAATCAACTTTAAAAAAGTTCCTTCCTCTCAAATATTGGATATTTACCAACCCAGTACAATAAGTCCTACGATGCAGTAAACTTCGCAAAAAGGTACGGCTTTCGCGGAATAAGTTCTGAACTCGCAAACTTCAACCTTGGACTTATTTATTCTGTCCGATACCGTTCCAAGGTCAACACGAACTTCTGTTTATTTAATGAATAAGGCTTTGTTCAACAACCTTTGTCTCTTGCATTTTGAATTAAAGGTGGTGTACCCTCATATTCTGATTATTGAGTAAAGTTAATGAATGTGTGTTAAAAAAACCTTAAGATTGCTTCACTCATCATTTCAGTCGAAAGATGTCCACTGTTGCACATAGGCCTCCCCCAAGCGTCGCCACAACAACCGGCCCTGTGCGTTTCGCACCTTCGGATTCACTCGACCCTGACCAGGTCATCGGTCCAACTTGTGGGAGGCCTTTCAACGCTGCGTCTTCTAGTACGCGTTCGACTGCCCAGAACCTTTCGTCTTAATCGACTATCTGTTCTGCGTGCAATAAGCCCTGCCCAGCTAGCTTTCACTCTACCTTTGGAAAAAAATGTTTCTTGTTTTTGGTTCAATTTTCAAATGAAAAAAATCTAAAAATTTCAATTTTCAAATGAATAACTATTAAATGTTACAGCTCAAGACCTCCCGTCTTCCAGTCATCTATCTGTTTGTACATATGTACACAAGGGTAGAAAAAGAACTCATTAGGCATTAAAAAATTCATCCACATCGATGTCAGTGGGAAAAGTGCCCAGAACGCTGGCAATATTGCCACGTATTATATTATTGCAATGCCGATTCATTGGCGAAGAAAAGTCCAGCCCTCTGGTCACGTGAAGAGTCGACCAGTTTTCAAATAAATGATACAAAATACATTTATAATGATACAAAATACATTTATAATGATACAAAATAGTAATTAGTCATCATCATCGTCTCCCTAGCTTTTTCCCAACTAGCTTTGAATCGGTTTCTAATTTAACCAGATGCGGCTGAATACTTGTATTTTACATGGAGCGGAACCCATTTACGGGGCAAAACTACACCCCTAATTTTTAATTACTGCAAAAATAAAATGGGGCTCCATCCGTACCCGTTACTGATCTTAATTTTGTGGTCAAAAGTAAAAAAAAAAGATTTTTCAAAATTGACCACGAAAATTTGTCATAATTGGTAAATTCTCATTTATCCATTCACAATCAAAAGCCTGTACAATATTTCCATAAATTGAGTGTCATTTTGTGATATAAACAAACGCTAATAACTTTTCTGTTTACGAATATTAGTTATTGAGACTTTAATTAAATAATAAAGAGACCTTTTCTAATAAGCCCTTTAAGTATTTGTACTAATTGAAAACAAGTGGTGTATATACTCCCTTCCCTTCCTTTCCTTTTCCTTTCTTTATTTCCTTCCCTTAAGTGGCAGTGGGCAGGGCACATTGCTCGTAGAACGGATGGCCGATGGGGCCGAAAGGTTCTAGAGTGGCGACCGCGCACCGGAAGACGCAGCGTTGGAAGGCCTCCCACAAGGTGGACCGACGACCTGGTGAGGGTCGCGGGAGTGCGGTGGATGCGAGAAGCACAGGATCGGTCATTGTGGCGACGCTTGGGGGAGGCCTATGTCCAACAGTGGACGTCTTTCAGCTGAAATGATGATGATGATGATGATATACTCCCTGGATGGTCAGACTTTCTGGTCTGACGTCTGACTATCTATACCAATTGTCAAAGATCTATAGACGACCAGCAGGAGAACAGCTTTACGTGCTTTCCGAGGCATGAGGTGTCAGTAATATCTTAGATATGTTTTGAAAAGTATAATAGTAAAAAAATTACAATGGTACCTATCCGTACTTGTGTTAACCACTGGGCCAGTTCTTAAAGCTAAATTAATTACACAAATATATCAATTACATCATCTGCAGCTCACTAATTACCGCCCACCAGAATATTGTAAGAGCTCATTTTTCAAAATACATCGAACCGACGTGAAGGTACCGCGATCCCATAGGTTTTAATTAAATGAATTAATCAAACCCCTTTGCTCGGAGTTTTGCGGCAAGCTCGCGTCAATCATGTGACGCGGCGGTTCGTGAGTGTATTTTTTAATTAATATGTGCATGTCTATGGGTATGTTTTTATTCGACTCTGGCACTGTTGGGGAAAATAAAATTTTTGGCCATTGTTTGGTGGACATGGTTTAATCATATTGGCTGGGTTGATGTTCCCTATATATATAAATGGAGAATCTGACTGACATATCAACGCAAAGCTACTGGGATTAGTATTGTAAAAGTTTACACAAGGTTTCCTTTTTGACGTAGGTGAGCGCTAAGAATGGCCCCCGCGCCCCAGCCGCCGGGATTCCGATCCCGATTTCCGGCTACTGTAGGCGCGGGACTGCGGACGGCGAGTAATGGGTAGCTCGCCATCCGGTCATCCGGTAAGCGTCCAGACCGAGCCCAAGTCGTTGACGGGGCGTACTGTTCCACGCGCGCCTCAAGGAGATGTGAGCATCAGGGTCGAAGCCTACTGGGGCCAAGAGTCTGCTTCTGAAAGGTAGACTCAGGCCTGGTATGAAAGGAAACGAAGGAACGGGAGTGGGTTTTTAGTCAGTAAAAGTCTGTCACTACCTCTCGCTCCGCCCAAGAGCGAGGGATGTCGTTGGAGGACTTTCCCACCGTAAAAAAAACTTTCAAGGAGTAAAAAGAGTATTCTAGTTCTTATGAACAAAATATTGCAAGTAAAGTCGCAGGCTAAGTGCTGGTATATCTATATAATACTTTAAACAATCAAATTTAAAAAAAAACTGCTGCAAAATATATTGTTGTGTGTTTGTATATGTGCTTGATTGTACATCAATTTACTAATTATAAACATGAGAGCATGCAGAATTGCAGAAGAATTTAACCAACTTTAAAATAAGCCCTATGTTTGGACACTGAATGCAGCAGCCAACAAATAGTTAATTCCCCGTAAATCAAAGGAGTTAATTCTTCCTGAAGGTCTCTGAAGAGTTGAACATGAAGTTGACTTTAGGATGTAAATAAATGTCTGAGTTACCCACACGGCTGCGAGTCTAAAACGTTGCATAATTTACGTGGAACGGCGCGCAGCGAATAACTAGAACATCCCTTGTTTAGACATTTGTCTGGTTTACCTGAATATGTTAGCGAGGCGTGGGTCCGACTGAGAATAGGGACGCTCGCAGCGTGCTGAGACACGTCAGGAATTGTATTTCTGGATGAAAAGGCCGCAGTATTCAGTTATGCGGTAAAGTGTGTCATCGCGCTTAGTTTCCTTTAAAGTTTCGTTGCTGTTTCTCTTTTGATGCATGATGAAGGATCAAGTTCTGTTCATATTCTAAAACAATTTGTCTCTACGCAAATCTGTACATAATAGTAGATTAATAGCATGTTTTTAGGCTAACAAAATTATGAAATAACTTTTCCAGCTCTGAGTGCAGCAAGAGAAAGTTACAGACTTTTTTAAAACATACTCGTATTCCTTCAGTCGCCCTTTGTGAGGTCACGGTAATTCTTTCGAATAATTACCTACATAACCTTTTTTATAGAATAGCATAGCTTGACTTATTACAATGTAATTTATAATTATTTGTGACTTCCATACCCAGTTTATCGATATTATTTATACTGTAGTAGTCAATTTATTTTATTAGATACCCTTAATAGTTGCCAGACTAAAAAATCAAATGTAGTAATGATATTGACAATAAAATTTAATTCTGCTCAGCCCGTTCCATCATCGGACTAACAGACGTACTGCGCGGCGTTTCACTACCGGTAGAAAAGAAAAATTTCTACCGATACACTCATCGGCGAGCAAGGGATAGCACACCGTCCGATCGTCCGGTAACCGTCCGTACCAGTCCCAAGTCGTCGACGGTGCGTAGTGTTCCACGCGCGCCTCAAGGAGATGTTAGCAAACCGTAGGGACCTAGCAGGGTCGAAGCCTACTAGGGCCAAGGGTCTGCTCCTGAAAGGAAGACTCGGCCCTGATATGAAAGGCAACGAAGGAACAGGAGTAGGTTTTTAGTCAGAAAAGTTTGACAAACCCTCCCGCTCCAAATCGACACACTCAAATCTTTTGTACATCGTCCACCACATCATCGCTTATCATCAGGTGAGATAGTGGTCAAACATTAGCTTATCAAAAATATTAATAAAAATCCTATCACCATAGATTAACGGATTATTCATTCGCCATAGGTCAACTGGCTAATATTGGGTGGTAACATACACGTTTCCGTTTCCAGGAATACTGAACGTGTGATGTAATTTATTTAAACGTGTGTTTCGATAGTAAAACTAAATCTGTACGCTGACTCCAGTCGTCCGCAAAAGCCTGCCTAACCATGTTCGAGTGTAAACTGTTGTATAATGTAGCGAATGCCGCGAAAACTGAACTAATTCGGAGCTATTTCGTACTATTGTATGTACTTACCTGTGGATGTTCGTACAGACTAGTTTGGAATTCTGTTTTAGGTACCTAAATGATAAATGATATTTATTTTGCAAATAGGTTATTAAAAACACTTTTACACGTCAATTTGTTTGTCTATTTAAACTAGATGAAGCCGGTGTTTCCTAGCTAGAAGAAACACCGAAACAAACTCAGGGGTCAAAGTCTCTTTTAAAGTCCATACAGCAAACATGTAATGGTCAAATCATATGAGAAACATGCAGATTGGAGTCTGAGATGGTCTTTTGAAGAAAGAACCACACAGTTCTGAGCGGACCTGTTCAGTCAGTGCAAGCATTTGTCAGTATTCATGTAGCTCAACTCAGAACTACTAAGGAGTTCAACGACTTGACGAACAATACTAAAGAAAGGACCTTTGGGTAGACCGCAAAAAGTACTCAAAACTGCCTGACATTATGTTACTAATTAAAGAAAAAAAAAGCCATATTAAACTGAATATTAGCAACTGGATACCAAGGATGTTGATTTTCTAAGAGTAAAAAATATACGATAATTGAAAACCTTGCCTGAAGAGGAGGATTATCTATTTTTTTAATGATACAGTTTGAAAACTTATAATTTAAAAAAAAAACCTTCTAATTTGATGACTAACAAGCGATTTTATACGAAATTCGAATTTCAACCGCAAGCATTTATTGGTTTTCACTTCACAATAGTTAATTATCACAAAATAAAATAGAGTCAAGATTTTATTTTTAATTTGTTGATACTTTTAAATTATATCCCAATTTTTTATATCCGCTCTTATAACGTCTCCCTTGCGCATTAACTATCCTTTATATTTATTTCTGTTTTATTTTTGTTTGCAATAAAGAAAATTCTTCACAATCCTTATTTATAGCCATATATTTTTTTAAATAACTTTTATTGTTTTCTAATAAAATTAATAAATTGATACTGTCCTGCTTAATTAACTCCTTAAAAACTGTTATCGTCGTTATAGGATATCATATTTTGTTAGAGATTACGTATTAGTAAGTGGTGCGTGGCAGAACCATAATTTGAACTATGGTCGTCATTTTATTTTTTAGTTTTTATAATGTGCATGTGAGAACACTGTAGACTCCACGAATTCTTAGATTACTTCCTATTACAATCACTCACTTTTTTATTATGTATCAGTATATCTCGAAACCCTGAGATCCCGGACCTTTGGATGGCGTACGAGGAGCCGAAACCAACTCGCAGAGGCCCTTTAGTCACTTTTAATGGAATATTAATTATTATTGTGCTTTTGGATAAGTACATTGACTGGTCTACACTGTTCTTACATAATATCTATTAATAATGTCATATGGAAATATTGTAATATCAATCTAGCAATTCGGGACCGTGCACTAGCTTCTGACGTTTTATAACCACGTTCGGACCAATAATGTCCTATGATGTCAAATTTGTACAAATTGTTGTTAACACAACGACTTATCATGCCCAATAAAAATATGTCATTATTTGCACTACATCGCATAACGCCAAGCATTCTATCAGTTAAACTTTTGCATCGCAACACTACTACCACTAGAAAATATGGTGTCATAAAGTGCGCACCTCACGAGAGCGGCGCTGGGCTGAACATGTTAATATAATATGATTTGGTATAATTTGAGAAAAAAAAATCACAAATTGTCAGCACTATCCCTCTGGCAATTATAATTAAAGGGCACAAAGATCAATCAATTCTTAATAACTGTTATTTTTTTATTACTGTTGGGGTCGTTTTAAATGTATTTGTCTAACAACTTCTTACCGATTTACACAAAATGAGGCACTGATGACCCTAAATAAATTGACAAAACGATGATAATGATGATGTTCTAGTGCCATGATGCCCTCATTGAGGCACCAGTTCAATCCACAAAAATCTGAATATACCAATGGATAAAGACAAAGTTAACACGGCAACGTCAATTCCAGTCCAATCAATATCGTGAAGCGTGCTTATTTTGAGCTACTCGAACCGGAACGTGACTTTCAGCGAGTACCGCGTGATTGCCTCCGGATTACACGCTAAAGTATGTGTTTATCGCTCAGCTGCTCTTGCTTTGAGGGCCCAGGGCACAAAGTAGATACCTGAGTTTGCGAAACGAAAGTAAAATTTAAGTAGGTTTAAAATGAATTTTATCTAAAATCGCATCAGGAAAGCGAAACGACTTGTACACTAATATTATTATATTATTAAAGAGGTAAAGTTTGCTTTTTCTTGTTTGTTCGAGGTAATCTCTGAAAGTACTGGTCCGAATGCTAAAATTTTTTCACAAATATAAAAGTGCTTTATTCCTGAGTGACATATTTAACCTATATTTTATGAATGCGGGCGAAGCCTCGGGCAAAAGCTAGTACTTAATACATAACTTGTTTTACTGATGATGATCATCATCATCATTTTTAGCCAAGGACGTCCACTGCTGGCTATAGGCCTCCTCCAAGCATCGCTGCCACTACTGGTTCTATGTGTGTCGCATCCATCAGATTCCCACGATTTCATCTGGCTTTCTGTCCACTTTGTGAGAGGACTTCCAGTGCTGCGTTTCCCGGAACACGGCCACCACTTCAGAACCTTTTGTCCACATCGACTATCTGTTGGCTATACCCTGCCACTACAGTTTAAGGAGTCCTCGAGCTATGTCGCTAGTCTTTCGGCTCTTCTGTGGATAACTTCATTTCTAATTCAATCACGCAAGGAAACACTGAGTATACCATTCCCTTATTACTTTTGAACAACATATACTGACCTTAATCGCTTTTAGCGATATGACCGCCCATTATGACACTTTATTAATTTTAAATTCCTTTTGTAATTTTTATTGTTGGTGTACAATAAAGAATATATCTATCTACCTATCCATTTTATTTGTTATAGATATTCTTTTGAATGGTCTGATGCGTAGTTCTCGCATTTGTTGTGCAATGCATGATCATTTGTATGAGCGTAAACGAAGCCAAAGAAGTAATGTATTTATCGTAGCAAGTTGCTTTTTCTACTTTCAGCCAACCCCTTTGAGAAAAAGGCGTAAGACTTATTTATGAGCACATATTTTTTTATTCAATCTAAACTGCTGCAAAAAGAGATAGCCGTAATTAAAGAAACTTTGAGTCACAACAGTCAACTTTCTTTAATATAGGGAAATTATTCCACACAATACCATATGCCAAAATACCCATACGTAACGTAAGAGGCTTCAAAAACACTTGTTATATTAAAAGGGTCCAAACCATTCCAACCCTTCAAATAGAGCATGAAAATTTCAACAGAAAGGATTAATGGCCGGCTGGACCGAATCATTATTTAGGACGGAGAACGATGCCCCATCCCATAGAAATAGAGAAAAGACTGAACAATTCCATCACAAAGTAGAACGGACTGTAGAATGAGACAAAGTTACTGTGCGGTCATTAATACTGTCTCTTTTCTGTAGTCCAAAGATGCATCATTACGTGGGATGAATGGAATATAGACAATAACGGTACCTATGTTAGCCTTTAGTCGCCAAAGTTTGGAATTAGTGCTTCCTAGACGAGCCCGTAAGTACTCTGCCAGTAAGTATTTATAATAGAAGTATGTAGTGAAACTTGGTTTATAGTGTAAGAAGAATTAAAAAGACATAAAATTGTTTGTTGTCACCATCCAAAATTATTATAGGAATAACTTATCAATAAAAACACAATTTATGCAAAAAGTAACTTTTGAGAGTGCTAGAAAAAAAAACACTCGATTGCACAGTCGCTTTGTCTCTCTCACACTTTTCAAACGTATCCACTTCACAGACGGATGAGGTCGCTCAGTCTATTCTTCTTTGACTCTATGTCTATGCTCCATCCTGATAATGGAGAGCTAGTTGAAAAATAGCTTGAGTTATGTGTTATGTACCGTGTATGGCTTTTATCTTGAGAGCTTTATTTTGTCCTCACTTTCCTGGTATTTTATAGCAGAAAGTTGTATGCTTTCTACATAGAGGTGATTATAGTGTTACGTTATGAAGATTATGTTACATCAGATACTTTATTATGTCCTTTCTTTGGTTTTATTCGTCAAGTCGTTGAGTAAGGACCTCAACGAATGCTAAGATCAGGATAACAAAGGAGTAATCCTGAGTTGAGCTATACGAATACTGACAAATGCTTGAACTGACTGGAGAGGTCAACTCAAATCTATGGTTCTTTCCTCAAAAGACCATCTCAAACACTAATCTGCATGGTTCTCATATGATTTGACCATTACATAATTATTTGCTGTATTGACTTTAAAAGAGAATTTGACCCCTGAGTTTGTTTCGGTGTTTCTTCTCATGGTAGTCAGCTAGGAAACACCGGCCTCATTAGTTTAAACTGACGAAAAATTTGTTGATTTTTTTTAAACTCAATTCGAAGAAAAATATCATTTATTATTAAAATATTAATTAGCTACCATGATTAAGTTCTTTTTCTTTATTGTTCATTATTTTTTTCTCTGCGAGTGACAGGGTAGAACGGAAGAAAAAAACGTGTTGCGCCGACCCCATATAACACGGGACAAGGGCAGGAAGATGATGTTTTTTTTCTCTGCGAATACAATACCGTGACCTATCTCACGAGATCCGAATGTTTTTCGTAGATAAAAAGTACACCTATCATTTGACGAAAGTGTAATTTTCGATCAGAAAATGATTTCTTTTTGTAATTAGTTTAAAGCTTCTATAAATCTATATATATATATAACTGAATAGCTGTTCGTTAGAAAAACGGCTAGGCCGATTTGGCAAACTTTGGTCTTGAAATATTTGAGATAGTCCAGGAAAGGTTTAAACGGTGATTAAACTTTTAACACCACGCAGCTCTTCAAGACTGGGATCATGGATACAGGAAAAAAGGCTGCCAGACTAAAATGGTATTGGGTGGGTGACATCAGCCGCATGTACACTGACCGTTGGGCAAGAGTCTCCACAAATTGCGTACCAGAGGATAGATGTCGCCACCGATGTCGACCTTGGAAGAGGTGGCGAGATGACCTAGACGTTTATCGCAAGGGCTGGTTCGAGGTGGCTCAAGAAAAGAATACCTGGAAGAAGTTGGGGGAAACCTTTGTCTAGCGGTGGGAAAGTATAGACTAAACGAAAAAAAAAAGTTGATTTTTCAAAGGACAGCTTACAGATTTTAGTATCACGCCAAAAACTGACGTAATTTTTATACACATAGTTTTTTTTTTTCATTATGTCATATTAAAAACGTTCAGCAGCAGGAAATTGACTAATTTCTCAACGTATGTCTTTTCTGTTTTGATATAATAAAGCAGCTCCACACGTAAGGTTGAAAGCAGCGTGACATACCGTGTAATTTGTAAATCCTCGGTTCTGGCTCCCCGGTTTCATATTCCTTGGAGAATAATTCAGAAATTCGCACATTTCACGTCAAGACCTATTATACCAAAATATTTTAAAAAAAAAGCACGTAGAGTAACCCGTTTCTGCATTCATGGAAGCTCTCAACACTTTCATTTAGATTTTAAAATTCTCTTTTAGTAAAAACTACACGACTTATTTCAGCCAGGTTAAATTTATATGAATAATTTCTTAAAATGTACTAAGAATATTATGTGTGCATACCTTGTACCTACTTTTAATTTTAAGTTAGTTCTCTTAAAAGTTTTCTTAAGAAAATGTCAAGTTTGTGTAAACGTTGCATAGTAGTAATATAACCATATCCATCCTCTAGTATCAATTAGAAGATAGATATAAAAATCATCATCTTCCTAACAAAATCATCATCTTCCTAACAAAATCATCATCTTCCTAACAAAATCATCATCTTCCTAACTTTCTCCTAACTACCTTGAGGTCGGCTTCCAGTCTAACCGGATGCAGATTGATGTGGTTGTTTTACATGGAGTGACTCCTTACCAGTTATTCTACAATGAACTATAATACTCGTTGGATAGACTGATGGTCAGACTTTCTGGCGTCTGACCATCTGGAACAACTGTCAAAGATCTACAAATGACAACCAGGACCAACGGCTTTACAAGTTTTCCGAGACACTGGATATCAGTAATGACTTAGATAATAATAAGCATACAAGAAGAGCCTTTGATTAGTAAAGTGACAGTAACCGTGAAGACACTATTTAAGAAGAAACTAGTCTTGATGGAGCAAATAGTCAAGTGGAAATAGTAGCTAAGTCAAAAGTTGGCCTGGATATAGTAGTATATTACAAGTTCTTAATAGACATTAATTTGCTAGGTGATTAGATAGGTGGACTTTCAAGTTGCCATGAGTATTATTGTACTCATAAATTCAAATTTCATGAACGATTACAATCAAGCAGAATAATAAAATAGAACATAGCTGTGTAGATGAGAAAACAATTATTTGAGAGCCTCACAAACATAATAAAATATCGCTGTTTCTATTGCTAACCAGATCAAAACAAAACAAAAGAACACAATTCAATTCGCCCCCTTATTTACTCCAATCAAAACGAAAATCACAAAGCCCTCAATCGAACTCAACTTGTAAAAGGTCCCCTTTAACCCGAATCGTTCATAAGAATTGACCCTGACACAGAACCCGGGGTAACGCTTACCCCAAAGCCTTTCCTCTTCCGTACCTTGAAGTATGATATATAATTTGTTGGTAAAACAAAACATGGAAGTAAAGAGGTACTAGGAATATGAATAATTCAAAATGTTATTGTTCTCGTAAGGGAATGTAACCAGCACAATGTGATGTGTACGTAAGGTCAGGACTTGTGATGAATGGGGAAATTGTTTTATGTGAGTGTTTTCTTTTTAACCTAAAATAACAATATTGTCTTGAGTTTCACGTCTGTTAAGCTTTTATTATTCGTATGATCATTATTTATTAAAAAATCTTTTTATGTTTACAGCTTTTACATATTTAAAAAGCCAGGCAAGTGCGAGTTGGACTCGCGCACTGAGGGTTCTGTACAAAGTTACCTATGAAAACAGTTCAATTCCCGAATTGAGTTACGAAGATTTTACCGATTTTGGCCGGAGTGGGTGTTACATGGTTATTTACCATGATTTTGGTTTTCTCCATATTCATTTTAAGACCCACTCTTTCTGATGATTTACCAAGGTTATCGAGCATTGTACTGAGCTCCTCCGTTGTCTCAGCCATGACTACTATTTCGTCGGCAAACCGAAGGTGAGTGATGTACATTGACATTAATGCCTAGTCCACTCCAGTCCAGAGCCTTGAAGGCATCCTCATTCCGGTGTACACCGAAATAATGACATGTTGCAAATGTTTCATTTTCTTTTACCAAGCTCTTTTTCAAGATGTTTTGTAGTTATGGGATTTTTCGTATCACTATTTCTTTCTTCATAACCACCATTTACGTCATTATTCAATTCGAATTTACTCCATCGTTCTCCATCTCCATCGTTATCTTCAATATAAAATCTTTTCACACCAATCCGTCGTCGCCACATACAATTAAGCAGCGCGGCGCGGAGCGTCCGGGCCGAACGCCGGCGGGTCTCGGTTCATTTGCTATTCACTGTAGCCTGCAGAGCACAGGTGTCATATACACTGGCGGACTAGCGGATATTTTAACAGGGATTGCGAATTTATAGTAAAGGGCTTCATCTGTGGGCCCAAGATACACTACTGTAGCATTCTTAGAAATATGTTGTTAGAGAGTTTGAGATTGATTTTTTTTTATGATTTTTTTTTATAGAGATTTTGAGATTGATTTCATGGAATTTTGGCACTAACACAAGATTGAAGATTCAAAGCATTTTATTAACTTTTAAAATGTCAAGAAGTCAGTCAGTAAAAAAAATGATGCTAATTGTACACACAATTTTCTTATATAGGGTTTTCGTCAGTAAAAGTCTGACACTCCCTCGAGTTATTTGGTTTTCCTACGTAAAAAAACTCGGTAAGTGTGAGTCGGAATCGCGCCCTGGGGATTCTGTGCAAACTGACCTATCCTTAAAGAAATCAATTCCTGATTGGAGTCTCGAAGATTTTTCCAATTTGCAAAAAAAAAATGTGACCAAATAACAAATTTTCTATTTTCAGATTTATTGCTATACTTGTGTTATAAGACCTTGCTTTTAGCAAAATTTCAGGATTCTGGATCAACGGGAAGTACTCTAGAATTTTGGTACACTTGAATGTCGAAATATACGTTTTTTTGCGACATAAACGGCCATATCTTTTTTTCTCTTTACTTAGAAGTTTGATTTTTTATACAACTTTAAGAGACTGCAAACTTAAGTATATGATTTTAATTTCAACTCGATTCTCGATTCACGCATTCCCGAGGTAAAGGGTCTTGACAGACCGACAGATAGACAGATGGACAAAAAAGTGATCCTATAAGGGTTCCGTTTTTTACAAGCTTTTTATTAACTTGCAATGTATGTATGTATGTAACTATGTATGTTCGGCTCAAATCTTAAAACCCAATTTTGAAGCAGATATCTTCAACCGATTGACCTGAAATTTGCCTTTTAGGTACGGAATCCTAAAAACAGGTGCGATAATTTGTTGAAAGTTTATTTAAGTTGCACTCACAGAATGGTTAGTTAGTTTTCTGGTCTCACAAATTTTCTTACGAAAGTTTGGAAAAAGAAATATCCATATCAAAGAACGTTAAAACATAAAGATTTCGCATAGGTTCAAAATTCAGGCGGTCGCCTCTTCCTGCGAAGCAGTAATGCTAGCAAAGGAGGCCGATCGTTTGAAGCAACGGTCCTCACGCCCCAACCACCGCCGGGATTCCGATCCCAATTTCCGGCTACCCTAGGCGCGGGCTTGCGGACGGCGAGCAATGGGTGGCTCGCTGTGTGACCATCCAGTAACCGTCCGGACCGAGTCCAAGTCGTCAACGGCGCGTATCGTTTCACGCACGCCTCAGGGAGATGTCAGCAAATCGTAGGGGCCCAGCAGGATCGAAGCCTACAGAGGCCATGGGTAGTGTGAAAACGAAACGGGTTTTTAGTTAGTAAAAGTCTGACACTATCTCGCGCTCCGCCCAAGAACGAGATTTGCCATTAGATGATTTTCCCACCTAAAAAATAAAAAATAGGTTCAAAATTGAATTGCATATATTATTACAATTGTGGTTTAAAATTTTAAGCTTTGATTTTAGCCATGATAATATGAACTCAAATCTCTATATAAATATAATCTCTTGTAGTGTCTAATGAAAGTCTGTTTTTTTTTTTTTTAGGTGGGATAATCATCTTATGACAAATCCCGCTCTTAATGAAAGTCTGGTAGACGCTCGCGCTGTCTACTCCTATCGCAAACTGTAATGAACAATTCGCGCCTCATATAAAATGATGACGATAAATTAAATTAGTTCAAAAAGAGCAGATTGCTCGTCATGCTTGCTGAGTTTATTTGCGTCCGTTTTTATCCGGTCCGGAGCTGAGCGTCCGGACCTGGTCCGGACACGGCTCGTTTGATATTCACCCGGAGTGGGCAGGTGTCGCCTACATGACAGCTGCTTTTCTTGCTTACTTACTTTCGCATAAAAATACAGTGTCCTACACTTTATATGGACACTCTGTACGGACGTTTTATCTAGTTAGTAGTTAGAGCAAATCTACCGATTAGTAACATGTTAGCAAAGTTCTTATCAAGTTTTCCCAGCAGCTTTAATAATATTCGCTTGACCATAAACTGTATTAGACCCCTCAGTATCACTATCAACTTTGGTGTAAAAATGCACGACAATTTTATAAAAAAAACAATTTATTAACCTGCAAAATAAAATAACTTCTTTTAATATAAAACCTTTTTAATGAGTTTGATTAAATGCCGGCTGATTAGATCACCAACTGTTTCAAGAAAAGCCATTGTTTATAAAACAATTGAATCAATAAAGCCGTCTCTGTATTATATTTCCAGTCCCATAGATTCTGTAAAGGTAATTTTAACACTAAGCCTGCCTTTCCAGTTTCTAGATTCTTTCATCCATAAAAGTTCTTGAGATTTGAAATCCAATTTCGCACTTCAGCACCTTTACTTATATCAATATTATTTTCACTGGCTCTCGAAAACGTGAAAGTTCGCAATCATATAAGGGCCGACACAAATCCGTATTGGCAGTGGAAGCCTCGCCTTTGCTTCAGTATATGTCTAAGCACGTTATAAAGATTATCCAGAACTTGGAATCCGCTTACTGTTCTAACCAATTTGATGGAAATATTAACGGCGGAAATCTGTAAAGAAATGAAAGTTTCACTAAATTGGTTCTCTTATAAATTATAATAATGTGCAAAGCAAAGTACTCAGGTAAGGTTTTTGAAATAATTCTTATTAGTTTTGTTATATGGAGAATGATTCATATATAATCTTCTTCAAGCCAGTGGTCAAATAAAAAGTTGAGTAATCAAAATTCATTTCAATATTAACACTACGCCAAAACTTATAACATTTTCATTCATAGAGACAAACTTAGTCCAAAATACACTCATACAATTCGAGATAGGACTTAGGTAGTTCCATTTAAGTCTTGATTGTCTTTTAAAAGTTTTCCTCGTCTTAGTAGTGCAAAGTTATTTCAGAGTTTAAATTGTACTGTGGCTCCCAAAACAGATATTTAAATTTTAAAACACGCTTTAAAATTTGATTTATGAGGCTACAAATCCACTGGTTGAAATGATAAGTTTAGGCCTTTAGTTACACTGAGGTCGTGTTTCTTTGGCAAGCTTTGCTTTAAAGATAAGCAGCTGATAGTTCCCATGATTGCTTTAGGTTTTAATAGTACATAGAGATTTCCTTGAACGGTAAAAAAATCTTGTATTTATTTTTATGAACAACATCTAACAATGCATAAGATAACTCAGTAGTGATAGTTACCATCCTCAAGTGATTCAAGATTTTGAACTCAGTGTGATAACTTCCATTTTGTAATTTTCATTTATGAACATGAACACTAGTATAATTCAGAATTTTCCAGTTCAATCAAACCAAAAATAACTTTAGCTCTCAGACACCAAAGTCCATTCACCAATTTATTAACAGTACTTGAACATTGATGGAACTATTTTTGTATTTGAGAAATTAATTTAAGTTCTTCCAAAGAGGATTGTGAGAGCAGTTGAAAGTTAGATGAGTTCCTTGCCCATTGCCTTCCTGCAAACTGAAAGGCGAGGTGGGTAATTGCAGAGTGTCCTGATGAACTTTCATAAAGACTCTATCTAGTACACTATTTGTTTTAGCTGCTATGCTACACAGATACCGTACCGTGGTTTCATTTAATTTAGAGACAGCTTTTCCCTCTGATGTTATTAATGTTTCAGACGTAGTAGTAAAAGGTTTCTTATTTCATGCTAAAGAAACGTTCCCTCCTGTAGGTAGATTACATCGAGCACTAAAGAAAATATTTCATAACACTCCATTTCTGTACATTTTTTTGTATTCACTAGAGATGTACTCGACAGAGAGTAGGCGTAGGCAAAGCCTTCGGAAAAGGATTAACATTTTCTACTTATAACTGTGTGTTTTCTTTTTCAATGTAAGACTAGAAAGAAAAAATTCTCGTGTTCAACGAGTAATACCTATTTATTTACTTGTTAGTGGAATTCGTACTTCATAATATTGGTTTTCTTTCGCTTTGTATTTTCTTTTTGTAAAGACGTAGCTAAGAGGCTGGGGAAATAAAATAAATACGTATAATATCTTTTTCTACATAAGTAGGCATTGACGAAAGCAATTGAATGATTGAAAGTTATTCGAAAAATCTTAGGATTCTTATGATTTTGATATTTGATGTTATTCTTGAAACTGCCAGTGTGTTTTAGAACCTTCTCAAGATCACTAACCATGATCATCATCATTTCAACTGAAAGACGTCCACTGTTGAATATAGACATCGCCGAATCGCCGAAAAATATGTCGCCATAACGTCCGGTCCTGTGCGTCTCGCATCCATCGGATTCCGGCGACCCTCACCAGGTCATAGGGTCTAACCATGATACCGAAAAGTAAATTTTGTCTCAAAATGGTCCCTTATTTAAATTTAATGGCTTGACAAACGGCCAACTGTGATATAGTTTTGAAACAAATAACAACATCTAACATATTGTTCTCGCATTTAACTTATGAAAAAACTGAGTACTTTTGGTAAAAAGCCGAAGTTATTAAGCTTGGCCAGTACGTCATTACTTAGGCAATTCTTCTTCTTCTTCTGGAATCGATTGTTTACTCTTCCCTCAAAGTTTTTAGGCCTAGTAGACAAAGTTTTTAGGCTATAATCGTGGCAACACGATTATAGCAGCGTAAGTGGAGTTTTTCAGGTAAGTGTGTGTTTCATATATGCGCACTTTGCGCACTCTAATGAGTTAGCCATTGTCTAGTCACCTCACTCCAGGGGGACCTCAATCGTACTGGATGTCGGAGAGGTTTATAGTCTCCCACTTTGCCTGGTTGTGTTTGCGTTCAAAGGCCTTTTGAAGTCAAAATACACAACACCAATCAGTATGCATTGCAGGCACGTGTCCGCTATCACGTCTGATAGAACTAAACAGGCCTCCACCATCGTCCGGTGCACTTTAAAATTCAAATAAACAAATGCAATTTACGTCCGTACATATATACGTAACATGTTATTTTCAAAATCAAGTCTTACCTGTATAGTGAAATATATGACGTCACATAAGTACTGAAAGACGAAATCCTGCATCGCGATATAAGAGGTTTTTGCTTGATTAGAATATACGTAACCACCCAAAACCGATTTATTTATTTACTAAAACTTCATGCAACACAAAGGTACAAAGGCGGACATTACGCCTATTATCATTTATTTTTTATTATTATTTTTTTAAAATGTTGATTGTTGCTAAGCTCTTTGGCTAGTTTTTGGCTACATTAACGGGCCAAGCCAAGTCAATGTAGCGTGTGTGTAGTTGGTGTAGAGGGGATGTTATGAGGAGAAATTATTATTATTTTTTATTGCAGATTATGGGGCAGTTCTCCGTACCAAACTTAACATCTGGTCGAAGGATCCTCCCTTTTTAACAAAAGCATGTGAGAAATACATCCTCTATCTCAAATCTCTATACATACCTATTCATAATATCAATAAACACTCACCTTAATTAAACCAACAAATACAAGTGAACGTAAAAACTTTGAGATTTACAACACATAATATTATGATCCACCAAATTTAATTTAGCGACTACAGAACTAGGTAACAAATAGTGCGGCCATATGCGCGATGAATGTGAGGGTCTAATTTAATCAACACGGGCATCTTGGTACGGTGCTCTCATGAAAATTAACGGCGGTTGTTACGAATGGACATTCAGCTCAATAACCAGCGGAAAGATTATTTTCCCAGCAATTATACGGGCAGGATCCCAGGAAACCCTTACACGAGTAAACTTGTTTATTTATTAATTTACGCATTATTTTCTCTAGTTTCGTGGATTTTCGACTGTAATCCTTTAAGTCGGTGGAATGTAGGGTAGTTTGTTTTATGGTAATAATATACTGCTTCCGAAGTGCTGGTGTGCTGGAGGGTATTAAAATTTAAGTGAATGCGGATTTTCCACGTCTATGTTTATTCCAAAATTAAAGTAAGATAGAGTTTTGTTGTATATTATGAGTCGAGATTTCTGAGATTTAAGTGAACAGAATAAATATTTGAGTAGGGTTGTCGATGTTGAGTATTTAAATGACATTTAATCTTAATCTTAGTAAATTTATTTGACCGTCTATCATTGTTGGAAATTGATTTTGTGTTTGTAAAAAAACTTTTTACAAAAAAATAAATAATAATAACCGACATCACCGCAAAAAAAAGTTTAAGTTACATAAGAAAGGCCTTAACAAATTCTTCAGCTTTAAATGTACCAAATTCTCAATTTTGATACTTGTACTCAAAAGTAATTCTTATGAAAGCATGGACCAAAAACAATCCAGCTTTTACATCAAATTGATAACGGATAAACCCCAGTCTTTAATGCTGATCCTCTACATAAGTATGACTATTATTATGATATTCTTGGTGAACAAAAATAAAGGTTTGGGAAAATATTTTCCTCAATATACGCTGACAATGCCGCTCGTCCTTACATTAGAAATGTTGATTCGTGAAATTACGAAACACAATATTACTTCTCATTGAGCCTTTTCGACGAACCTTTTGATAAGTTGCCTGTATATTTTCTTTTCCTTTATTTTGAAGACTGCGTGGAATGGAACTGTGTAAGATGAGGTAATGCAAAGGATATAATAGATATTTGTAATTTTTTTCTTCATTGATTTTTCATTCCTTTTTTCATTCCATCTACGTTGGAAACTGGGAAATTATTGGCTAAAAAAATAACTTGGTATAAAAAAAACTGGGTAAGTGCGAGTCGGACTCATGCACTGAGGAATCCGTACAAACATACTTATGTAAATAATTCAATTCCCGAACGAAGATATTTCCGAATCACATTTTTTTTTTTTTGTGACGTAACTACAAATTTACAATTTTCAAATTTTTTCCTATACTTGTGCTATGAGACTTTGTTTCGTGCCAAATTTCAGGATTCTAGGTCAAAAGGAAGAGCATTATAAATTTTGATTCCCTTGAGAGTGTCGAAATACCTATACGTTTTTTGCGACATAAACGGCTGTATTTTTTTTTTTCGATAATCAGAAGTCTGATTTTTTCACAGCTTCAAGGGACCGTAAACTTGATTATTATGGTTTTAATTTAAACTCGAAACCTCTACGCGTTTCCGAGATAAAGGGTCTTGACAGACAAACAGACGGACAGCAAAGTGATCCTATAACGGTTCCGTTTTTTCCCTTTTAAGTTCAGAACCCTAAAAAAAAACATTTAACTTACTATAATTACATACTAAATTTAAAAAAAAACTGGCCAAGTGCGAGTCTGACTCGCGCTCGAAGGGTTCCGTACCGTCCGTAGAAAACGGCAAAAAAAAAACACGTTTGCTGTATGGGAGCCCCAAATGAATATTTATTATATTCTGTTTTTAGTATTTGTTGTTATAGTAGCAACAGAAGTACATAATTTGTGAAAATTTCAACTGTCTGGCAATCACACTTCATGAGATACACCGGTGACCTGACCTGGTGACAGACGGATGGACGGTCAGCGGAGTCTTAGTAAAGGGTTTCGTTTTACCCTTTTGGTAAGGAACCCTAAAGAATATAAAAGCCCGTAAGAACTGGCTAAAAGTAAATTAAAGTATGTCGTCAAAGTATTCTTTCGCATCGCTGCGCGCTGTTGACTGGTAATGTGCCCAAAAGACTGGCGGCATTGCCACACTGTATAGGAATGCTTATCCTCTGTTTAATATAAAAGCCAGCTCTTAGGTCACGCGAAGTGTCAACGTGGTGTTTGGAAAGGACTTTAAACAATTTCTCATGATCCCAGAGTTTCAACTCCAAACGGCTCGAAAATATAACTACCAACAAGGGAAGAATAGAATAAAACTTTATTGTGCACCAAAATTGTAACAAAACTTTTAAACTAACTTAATCTATGGGTACAATGGCAGTCCTATCGCTGTAAGTGATACGAACTTAACATAAAAAGGGGGTAGTCTGCAAAGCGTAAAGCAGAACCGTTCAATAAGGTGCTTTTGTTCAACGACGGTAAAAATATAAATAAGACGGTAGTGCGAGAAGCAAGAGATCCGACTCCCATTCCCCCACAGCCACCAGGCACGCACACTCCTCAGTAGTAGCAGAAGTTGTAAACAGTTTTTCCTGAACTACTTTGCAGAGCATCTCATCCCACCGTCCATGGGAATAAAGGTCGTTGGGCGATTTGGGATTGCATGGCACATCAAAATCAATCGGTGAGAAGATTGGATATTCCTGATTAATTTGGCAGTGCCGTGAACTCTGCTGAATAATACTAGTCATTTTGTGGACGAGGCTTGAGGCTTGAGGCTTTCCATACGGATGGGAAGGGTAGCTCGGTCGTCCAAGGCCATATTTAAAATTGATGAAAGTGTACGTCGGATAATTTGGTCCATTTTTTCCAAAACATGAGGATGTTCCCAAAGATGAGAAGCACGAAAAAAATATGTTAATTTAGGGCCAAAAGAACTGGTCTCTGATCCAGACCAAAAAACGTAGATAGTTTAAAAGTAAGTAAAAAAGTGTCTATTAGTTTTAAACCAAATTAATACCTCTTCTCTTAAAATGAGAAACTAGACGATACTGATACAAGTAACAGTTAGTCACTGAACTCGAATTCATTTATTTAAATAATGATTGTATTACAAAAATGCTATTACTACTCGTATTACTTGGAGACCTATTTACTTGTTTTATGACATGTAATCAATCAAAATCTTAAGGACACAAATGTAAATAAAAAATATATTGTAGGATATATATTTATTTTTGTTAATGATAGGCATTTGACCACTATACTCCTACACTAGTACATAATGGCTAATGATGATGTGTTCATCGACAGAATTCACTAGCCTAGAAGTAAACTATACTCATTTTACTCAAATATCCCTAGGTTGTGACTAGCAGGAACCACAGACTACGGCAGATAGTTCCAGTTCTTACGCAAAGGCAGGATTTTGAAATATATTGTGCAATCCCGACACAAACTTCTCGAAATTTAATCGATGGAAAATCGAAAGACCAGCAACTCGGCGTTGATGTTCGATTCGAAACTGGAGTTTTGACTCGACGAGTGCACCATTGCCGATGACTTTCTTGGCTCTTTTCTCAATCGATTTAAACGCATCAAGCTGATATCAGGCAGTTCCATCTCAAATGTTATTTTCTTAAAAGGAAAGATTTTATTATTTTGGTATTATTTACGAACGATTCTAATAGTAAATATGCGGAAAACTTTATCGTGTGATGATAGTAAAACCATGTTTATCTCGTACTATTGTCGAATTAATAGCCTTGTGAAGTGTGCTTTTGAGGGCTATGACTTTATTCGTAATGACGAATGAAAGTGTTCTGCTTATATTGTATTCTTAATCTTCGGAAACTCTCCTGAACTGAAGATTTTTGCAGAAATTAAACCCCAGCAGGCTTCGGACCTGCTAGAACCTGCTTCTGGAGCCAAGGGTTTGCCTCTGAAAAGAAAACCCGGCCCTGGAATAAAAGGCAACGAAGGAACTAGGAGTGAGTTTTAGTCAGAAAAAGTCTGACCAAGGGCGGGAGAAGTAATTTGATGATATGCCACTAAAAAACAAAAGGGGATTAAAGTCAGAAGTATTGTAATTTTAAAATAGTACAATAATTAATAGTTTGGTAGTTCAAAACTGTTAAACGAACTATTTTGTGGAGTATCAAAATAGTTCGTTTAATAGTTTTGATAGAAGGGATTACAACAGCACGCTTGTAACCTCGGGACATCACACCGCCTACTTGTTCTTATCCGAAATGTTCTATAAATACAACACAAATTCATGCAGGAACTCATCACTCAAAGTTCCTCAAAGCCCGGACAAGACACACTTGTTATCCGGACCCTCAGCAGCCCCAACAGAGAACTATCCGAGGGTCCGACGAAAACAATTTCAAACATTGTTTATCCATACACCGCCATACGGCCTCTTTAATAGTCCCCTCGGAATATTATGGGGTTTGTGAAAGATTTTGCCGAAATCCCTTCGGCGGATAGTTGGTGGTCCCATCGCGAACAGGTTTAACGGTTACCTTATTATGCATATAGCTGCTATAAAGTTGAGCCTTACATTTGTGTGTCGGGAAATTATGTCAGTGCTTAGCTTTATTGGCCGTTTCATTGAAAATAGGGATTAGGGAATTGGGAATGTACTAAATAGATACTTGTCTTGTTTAGTTGGTTTTCGTCATGGTAAATAGATTTAAAAATATTATAGAGCAAATGGATGTAAATTATTTTCTAAAGAGTAAATGTAATAATAAATATTTAAATTCTTTTTAATTTCTATCTGCAGGTACTAGGAAATCTTGTGTTTACGGCGAGTATACGTAAAACAATGTGTATTAATAAATAAATCAAAAGAATTGGTTACGCTGATAGATTAATTTTTTTTCTTCTGTTTTTTGCTATTTCTATTTTCATCCCTTTCTTGCACATGCCAATCGTCTTTGTGTGAGTGAGAAGGACCAAGCTAGATACGCGTAATTGAATATGGAATGACATTTCTATGTGTACCTCGCAATTTTAATGGCCGTCGCTGACTGATCTGACTCTTCTTAACAACATTCGAAAATCTTGCAAAATTTGGTAAAACTGCTGTGAGCTGTGCCGAAAACTAACCAGGTATTGTGCAAATCTTCCTTTTAAGTGATAAATTGTTCTGATCAATTTTATCAATCACACCAACAGTACTAGCCAAACTTCAAATAGTTCCCAATCTTTCGCCTAAACCACGCAAACAATACTATACAAATAAGATTTTATAGTACAATACGAAATGTGTAAAAAACCTGTAAGTACTTAATAAACAATTGAGTAACTTTTAATAGTGTTGGCCCAGTGGTAAGGGCCCATGACTTACGCTCGTTGCAGAATCAAACTCACGACTTTTACTTTTTCTAATTTATTTCACCACCACAGCTCTTAAAACGGTGACGGAATGATGAGGAAACCAGTATGTCCTAGAACCAAAACTTCGAAGGTATGTAAATTCCACCAACCCACACTGGGCTCGCGTGCTTAAGGTGAATCCTCTATCATAGAGCAAAAGCCTGAGTCCCAGGAGAGGGAACATTATAAGGATGAATATACTATGATTGAGGTGTTATAACGGACCGCATTCGAAACACTATTCTACGCTCCAAAACGCAGATCATTCATTGGCACAGATGGCTACCCAGCTTAAGTGGGACTGATCTGGACATGTCTGCCGTATGCCGATCGAGCGGTGGTTCAGTAAACCACAAAGTTGGTGCCCTGAAATCGCACGACGGCGTCGCGGCTGACCAACAAGAAGATGGTGGGACAACTTAGATGGCTTCCTTAGGAATTGGCAAGAAATGGGTCAGAGCCGGGAACAAGGGAAGGAATGAAGGGAGGCCTTTGCCCAGTATAGGCTAGATATAATAATACTATAATTATTAACTTATAACAGCATCTTTATTAAACGACTAGTGAAATAGTCCGTGACTTCGTCCGTGTCAGACTTGTAAAATAGCACAATGTCATATGGTTACAATTTCAAAATGTTATTTTTCCGTATAATTCTAATTATTTTACTAAAATAAAAGTAGCCTAAGTAACTCCTTATAAATACAGCTATCTAACAATCAAGTCTTGTCAAAATCGGTTCAACTGCTTTGGAGATTAGCCGGAAACAAACATAAATAGAAAAACAAAAAGTTATTTTTACCCGACTACGGCAAAGTCAAAGGATTATGATTGTTATAGGTATCGAATATATTTTCATATGCAAAATAACATTTATTTACTAAATGTAAAAAAAAAAATATTGCTATTACAAATAAACACTTCAATTTTGCCTAAATGTACGAGTATGTATAAATATTATTCACTTAATATAATATATTTAACCTTGTTGAACCCGATGACCTGGTGACAGTCGCGGGAATCTAATGGATGCGAGAAGCACCGGACCGGTCATCATTATGGCGACATTTGGCGGAGGCCTATGTCCAACAGTGGACGTCTTTCGGCTGAAATGATGATGATGATGATGATGAACCTTGTTAGATCGGGTTGTATCCATAATACAGATATACGTAGTTATTTTAACAGTAAAATATAGGTCGATCGAATTTCAATTCAGGTACAATTCTAGATGCGGCTGAAAATTCACAGTCTTAATTTACTTCAGCCTAATAGAAAATAGCCTCCAGTGGCCTAGAAAATGGTTTGACGTAGTTGGAAGCTTATTTTCTGTTTTGGGCTTTATCTACAAACTGTTAAAGCGGAATTTACTTATTATCTTCCTGCTCTAGTCCCATCTTTTTTGGGTCGGCGCAACATTTATTTTTCTTGCATTCTGTTCTGTCACCCGATACGCTATCACCAACTCCTTTTTCTTTCATATCACTCCTCACAGAATCTTTTCTTTGGCCCCCCACTCCTTCTTCATCCAGCCTCATGTATATTCATAACTCTTTTAGTAACATGTGTTTCATCCGTCCTCTTCACATGAAAACGACCAAGATAAACGATTCCCTTTGAACTTTTCAGTCACTGGCTCCACTTTCAAACATCCTCTAATTAACAACAAAATTATACAATTTCCATTTTGATACCTAAATGTTTAATTAATTATTAATTGTTAGTTGTTACTAATTAGTTACTGCTTTTAATAGATATATAGATGTAGTAAGAATGTAGGTAATTTGATTTACACTGAAACTGTTACAAAGCTCTTTTACATTATTGATTAATTTATGGGTACAATAGAGGTCATACAGCCTTATCAATGACATCAGTTACGAATGATTTTAAACATTTAAACTACATAGATCTCGATTATTACCTCATCGTAGTTTCACGTTTTATTCAGAGCAGACAGTTTATCATGGATTATAGGTATTTAACTGTTCCTCAATTTATTCCTATTTTCTATTAAAAAATACGTCTCTTTTCCTATTAAAAAATACTAACTGTAATATCCATCTTTGGGTAGTTTAAAAAATAACCACGAAGGCGATGGCGGAATCTGTGTTCACTCGCTCACGTGACCCCGTCATCCCATTCTGTCCTAACCTTTCCGAGTCGGAGTGCCCCAAGTCCCTTAATAATAATTGTAAAAAGTTTATTAATATTTGATTAACAATTAGTACTTACTTTCTAGTGAAAAATGCGATTTTTAATACGGTTAAAAATATTACGTTTGAAATCCCCACAACCAAAACCAAAGCATGCTTTTTAACTTTTATTTTAGTTCCCCTTGTCCATTGACCTGCCAGTGTTGTACTGCTATTTCCCTGTAAGGTTTCATAAATGTATTTCAAAACAGCGATACGGAGAACAAATCAGATCGTGTCACGAATATCCCGGGCTGCCACACTGTTGTTGTATGGTAATCCCTGGGGACGTATTCTACAAGCTTCTGTTGTGGTTGAAAATCAAAATTATGGAATGTTTGTGGTTTAAGATAATATATAATTACGTACAAGCAATAAACAACCAAGGGAATTACTGACTGAGTGAAACTAAACAACGCAGTGTTGCCTCGAAATACATATTTACAAAGGTCAAATTGCCGAAAGAGTGGAAACTGTTAAGTAACAATGCATTAAAAACTAAGTTAAAGATATTTCTAGCTCAAACAGCATACTACAGTGTAACCGAATTTCTTAATGACACATTTGTTTGACTGGTTCGCCTACACGGTTACATTAATAATTTTGTTGACATATAAAGTTTGTTATTTTTATTTTTTTATATTCTATTTATTTATTTTTTGACATCCTATTTAATTTTTTGACATTCTGTTTAATTCTTTTGACAATTTCTTGATATTCTATTTAAGTTTTTTTTTGACATTGGATTTAATTTTTGACTTTGTATTTAATTTTTTTGACATTGTGTTTAGTTTTTTGACATTGTATTTAAATTTTTTGACATTCTATTTAATTTTTGACTTACTATTTAATTTCTGTGACATTTCAATTATTTTGTTTTGACATTCTGTTTCAATTTTTTTTTTTTAAGTACTGTTTTAATTGTTTGGCATTACTTATATTATGATTTTAAATATTTGTTATGATGCATGCTGACATGATGCATGGTACTATAAGTTTGTATGCCAATATTTGGCAAAACATAGCGCACTATACATTTATACCACCCTCTGTAATACCTATGTTTTACAAGCAAAATAAATGATTATGATTATGATTGTGATTATGAAAGGTGGAAAGAACTAAATTATAAAATTAAATGTTGTGTTATTCTTCTTTGAAACAAATGAATTCGCAGTAATTAAAACTGTAAAAGGAAATTCTATGGGTTGTTAATTTACAATGAAAATCTTTCCTGCAGTGAAAACGGTTTCAACAAAGAACTAGACTTGCACAATACCTGCGTTGTCTTTAACAATGAACTACATTTTTAGAACAATAACTTAAAAAGAAAAAAAACGTGGGTAAATAAACTGACACAAACTATTAGCTGAAAACATTCATTTAGAATCTAAATTGTATTTAGATTCGAGGAGAAAATCAAAACAAACGTTCCAATTGTAGAGCAATGTTTATCTGAATCCCATCTATTCAGACAAAAAAGGATCGCTCTTCTTTCTTAACAAAATATCTAAATTCATTTACATTCCAATTTTAAGGCCTATTTTAGATTAGCGCCGTCGCTCCACGTACAGTTCAGAATATGCCTACACCCGGGGCGCTGGCGAATAAAATTTTATTGCCAGAATTCTCGTCCGTGTTTCCACTAAAAATACATTTTACGTCTGAGTTTCCTTTGGTATGAAAATTTGTAGCGTTCGCGCGCCAACTGAGTGTACACAGCGTAACATACTCGTGTGTCCTCGTGCCAATCATGGGATGTCGCGAGATGCTGGGAATCTGATTACGGAGGTTCCTTCCTGTTACGTGATACGTGTGTATTAATACTGTTTACGAGGAAAAATGTATTTTTTGAAGAAAAACGATGCAACACCTATTTTTTGTGGATACTTATATATTACAGTACACTAGAGCCTCCTTCATCAGTACTTTTTTAGAGGGCCAGTAAAGAACTAATAGCATATCTCATATAATTATATCTGTTTGTAGTATTAAAATAACGTTTTAATTACTAGATGCATATGAAAGTATTCGATACATATAACAAAAATGCAATATTTAAAATTTTGGTCTGTCTGTCTGTCTGTTTGGTCCGAGTTCCAAATCGAGAGACGTTTCGTATATTACGAAACGTCTCTCGATTTTGACAAGACTTTTACTGGTAGATAACTGATTTTATAAGTAGTCAATTAGGCTACTTTAATTTTAGAAAAAGAATCAGAGTTGCACAATAATAGAAAATCTTGAAACAGTAACCAAATGACACTGTGCTGTTTTACGAGTCTAGCGCGGACGAAATCGCGGGCATCAGCTAGTTATAAATAAGACTGACTGTTATAAATCGCAGTCAAGCACTAGATTATGTCAATAAAAAAAAAAATATAAACACTGATTCGATATTGGTTATAGCGAGCATTAAGTGCCAGCATACGGCTGGGTGTGGGAGCAAAACTACCCCTCAGTCGCCCGGATGGCCCGGTAACCATGTATTTTTGCGAACTACCAGGTAACATAACAAGCTTTGTGATTTTTCATAATACAGTTATGAAAAAAGATTGTCAGAGAGATTTTAAGTAGGCTGTCAGACCGACAAGCGCGAGTGATTGTTGATAATAATGTGAAAGAGTAATTACATAGAAATAAATCCTACATAAAACGCGAATAAGCCTTTTTATTATCTCCGATCTCCGCAGTACGATACAATATTAAAAAGCCAACAAGGTAAATATTTTTAGTATATTCTTACAAACATCTTTATTAACAACTAGCATTTTACCAGTGACTTTGTTTGGGAGAAAGATTTCATAAACACTTTTACACCCTTTTTATATCAATTTAAAAAAAAACCCTTAAACCGTAACTTAATGGGCATTTTGAAAAACTAATAATGACATTATTCCTTTTGATTAGAATTTGTGCCAAGTTTGAAGTTTATTAAACCAAGCAATATAATTCTATTAGGATAATAGGAGAATTATATTGCTTGGGTGATCATATTAAAAATGAAGATATCCGCAGGAGAATCAAGATTATAGACATAACCCAAAGATTCACCAAACTTAAGTGGCAATGGGCAGGGCACATTTCTCGCAGAACAGATGGTCGATGGGGTCGACAGGTTCTGGAATGGCGACCACGTACCGGAAGACGCAGCGTTGGAAGGCTTCCTACAAGTTAGACCGATGACTTGGTGAGGGTCGTGAAAATCCGATGGATACGACACGCACAGGACCGGTCATTGTAGCGACACTTAGGGGAAGCCTATGTCCAACAGTGGACGTCTTTCGGCTGAAATGATGATGATAATAATACAACCTTTAACAACCTAAAACGTTTTATAAGTGTATTATGAAAAAAACGAATAATGAAAACGCTTTTTTATTTACTTGGGTTACTATTTATGTTTTAAAAATATGGTTTTAAAAGTATTTCCCCATCTTCACCCCCCATTCCGGTCCATGGCCCTTTATGGGGCGCCGGTGTGGGCGCCGTCACTGCGAAAGCGACCGGCGGCCCAGCTGAACGCGTGCCAGAGGGTCATGGCCATACGGATGGTGAGGGGATACCGCACGGTATCCCGCGAAGCGGCGAGCCTCCTTGCTGGCCAGCAACCATGGGACCTGGTGGCAGCAGGCCTTGCACGCATGCACGATCTGCGCGTGGAGATGCAACCTCGGGGTGAAACTCCGCTGCCGCGACAAGTCGCGGCATGGCGGGCAGAGCTCCGGCGGGGTCTCATGGCGGAATGGCGACAGCGACTATCGCAACCCAGTGCTGGGCACGCCATAATTATGGCGATAAGTCCCCTCTTTGAGGAGTGGCTGGAAAGGCAACATGGCGTCCTTACCTTCCGCATGACGCAGGTCCTCACCGGACATGGTAAGTTCGGGAGGTTCCTGCACCGGATTCGTGCGGAAGAAACGCCCGGGTGCCACCATTGTGCGGACCGCCCGGAAGACACGGTGGAGCACACGGTAGAGGTGTGCCCCGCTTGGGCAGAGCAACGCCGTGTCCTCGTGGGGGCGATTGGCGGCGGCGATCTCTCGCGCCGGGCCTTGGTACAGGCCATGGTCCGGAGTGAGGAGGAGTGGCAGGCTCCTTCTGCGAAGCAGTAATGCTAGCAAAGGAGGCGGCCGATCGCGTGAGGCAACGGTCCTCACGCCCCAATCGCCGCCGGGATTCCGATCCCGATTTCCGGCCATCGTAGGCGCGGGCTTGCGGACGGCGAGCAATGGGTGGCTCGCCGTCCGACCGTCCGGTAACCGTCCGGACCGAGCCCAAGTCGTCGACGGCGCGTGCTTTTCCACGCGTGCCTCAAGGAGATGTCAGCAACTGTAGGGGCCTAGCAGGGTCGAAGCCTACTGGGGCCAAGGGTCTGATTCTGAAAGGAAGACTCGGCCCTGGTACGAAAGGCAACGAAGGAACAGGAGTGGGTTTTTAGTCAGTAAAAGTCTGACACTATCTCCCGCCCCGCCCAAGGGCGGGGGATGTCATAAGATGATTTACCCACCGAAAAAAAAAAAAAAAACTTCTCCCCCATAAAAGTTGAACTTTCGAAAAACCCTTCTTAGTGCTCGCCTACATGCAAAATTTCACATTCCTAGACCAGCTGTACGTTAATATCAGTCAGTCAGTTCGTCCTTTTATATTTTATAGAGGTATATAAATCCCATTTCGATAAAAATAACTTTTTAACTAAAATTACCAATCGTATATTTATTTCTATCTAGTTTAAAACAGGCCATCGGAGTAGTAAAATTGTCTCTAGGATTATATCCGGGGTCTGAGCAGAAATGTTCACCTAGTTTGAAATGATATTGCACCGGCTTCCCACGGGCATACACTATGATATAATGAAGAAGTTTGAAAGTAACAACAAAGATTCGTCGTAACTTGGATTCTTGCTCACTCCACCCGCGAGACTAGCCGGCAGATTATACAAGTCTCAGATATTAATACTCCTTCTAATTTTCTATACGAAACAGTATTAAGATTTTTCAGCCACATATACATGAGTGATGTGGATATAGATATTCAACAGAAACAACTTATCGGTTTTCAATACAAACAACTTGTCTATTGTAAACATTAGTAACTTAACTTTTTTCAACACTAACAACTTACATATTTTCCACACAATCAACTCATCTGTTTTCTCCACTTATAATCAAAGGCCTTGTAATTTCAAAAAATAAAAGGAAAGAAAAACTTGAAAGCATTACTTATGAACATTACGTAAGCTTTTTGTCTGCCGTCGATTTTTATGTTTTGCATAAAGCTACCGATCAATATTACATCGTCTATGTAGACTATGTATGACTCACTAACAACTGCCGACTTGTTTTCAAATGTTGGAAGGCTTCCAGTATTTAAGTGGTTCTCAAAGTACTTGGGAAATAAATTGGCGAGTCTAACTTATTACTCTGATACTCTCGAGACAATTTTGTAAATTAGTAAGTTTATATGATAGAAACCGCTGCTAAAATCTCTGTCTTTATTACATTGCCTACTGCAGCCTCTTTTTCCGGCCAAACCCATCTCCGCTATTTACATTACATTTGCATTTAAAGACGAAATCCCATCCCTAAATGCAATATCGAGGCAATAAGAGCCTACCTAGTTCATTTGTATGTGCGGAGCGGCAAGATTTGACTGCTAATTTAGACAAAACTCCACATTTAACTGTATTGCTTGGCGTATTAAAGTCGTTTAGTAATTTACTTGAAAATTAACCGCGCCCTTATATCAGGCTTAGGGCGCCTTATTGCCGACTGCCTACTTATCCAATAACAATGAAGGCAAATGAGTTTCAGTACGTGACTTCGACGGTAATGTTGGCAAGTTCTGGATTTTTAGGGTTCCTTACCCGAAGAGTAAAAACGGGACATTATTACTAATAATAATAATTATTTATTAGTCAAGAAATTATTCCCGTATTAAGACACTACAAATTACAATTTACACAAATTCACAATTATATACGTTACATCAAAATTCTACGAAGACTCCATTGTCTGTCTGTCACCAGGCTGTATCTCATGAACCGTGGTAACTCGACAGTTAAAATTTTCACAGACGATGTATTCATGTTGCCACTATAACAACAAATAATAAAAACAGAGTAAAATAAAGATTTAAGTGGGTCTCTCATATCACAAACGTGATGTTTTCTGCTCGACATTAATAACGACAACAAGTAGACACTTGAAATATTCGCAGAATATTTAGTTGTGTAATATTTTCTCGATATTAATAGTTAATAGGTGAAACTAAAAAAAAGGTTATAATATAGTGTCTAATGTTGTATAGATAACGGTACGGAACCCTACGTGCGCGAGTACGAATCGCACTTGGCCGGTTTTTGAGGTAGTTTTGTTAATGGTTCATTGTCTGGAAAATTTAGTAGTTCTTTTTTAACTTTTTTTAGTTCGAAACAAGGTTGATACGACCGGCTGTAGTGCCGCATGCCGGCGGGCTTTGTTTAATTGTTAGTCTTAACTTTTTTACGGTGTTCAAGAATTACTAAAGAGCTATTTCACGCGTATATTGGAATTTATTTACTGTCAGCTAATCTGTACCTATGTGTTTATTGATTGAGTTGACTTTTGTGAAACTCTAAAAGACAACTTTCAATTCAATATACTCGAAAAAAAAATTCCAATTTAGGTTATTATTTAAGGATGTACGTACTGTACTTTCCCTTCCTTTTCCTTCTTTTTCCTTTGGTCACTTTGCTATACCGCAACATTTATGCTCATAATTTAATGCTGTCAATTTTTTCAGGGACTGTGTAAACCTAAGTGGTTTTAGATTTTCACCTTTATATTTAGTGGTCACTGTGATCAGCTAAACATTAAGTACATACATACTGGGTCACTATGCTTTGCCGCATTATTTATACTCATGAGTTTTGATTGTGGCCCGTACTTTCAGTTACTGTGTAAATGACGTTACGCTATGGAACGTGCAATTTAACTTCAAGTTTTTTTTGACTGACCAACATTTTGACAATTCAAAAGTGTCTGAAAATATGGACAGCAACCAAAACTGTTACTATTTTAGATTTTCACCTATATATTTAGTGGTCAGGTAGCACCTGGTTTTATTTAAACAGTCTCGTAGATTTCTGGCTTCCCACCGCAAAAGTCAATAACTCGAGCCCCACGTAAAACCCAGCCGTTTCTAGTTGGTAATAGTAAAGAATGGTCTCGCCGTTCTCCAGATAAATCCTGCTCAGCTTAATGTGGAGATAGTGGGCTACCGTACCAAGGATCCTAGGAAATTGCATAATGAATGGATGCAAGATTGTCCGTATTAATTGCCCGTAAAGAAAAGTTAGAATATTCTGCGTGGGCGAATAGAAGCACAAAAGAAAGTTTGTGTAAAGGTTTTATCTGAAAATGGAAATTAAAAAAAGTTTAAGTGTGAATTTTATGAGAATGGAGAGTATATTGCAGATTCATGTATGCAGTATCTGCACAGGTGTGTTGCATCTTGCACAATATCTAAATTTCATAATAAAAAATAACACCTTCATAGAAAACAATATCCCTATTGTTTCCTATGAAGGTGTTATTCTTGACTTGATTGACCCTTTTTCTGGGTATATTTCCTATAAGTTACTTTAATGGTAATAATTAGTCCTTAACATATAAAAAACATAACCTTATTTTTGTTTTTCTCTTTGCAATAATTTCTGAAACCAGTTGGAATGAAAAATAGTATATTATTTATAACAAGCACACCTACAGCACTATCACTTACAATTTAAATAAACTTAGATCTAAAATTGGCATTTCAGAACCATGCAAATAACAGGTATGTATGACATTCATTGACAAAATGAATGTTAGAGACAATATAGAGAAAATAGAAAGTGTGTCCAGTATACCTAATTGTCTCCAGAACATTACCAAGATAAAACACACCGAAACATAAAGATATACATTATCATCACTATTTATATAGAAAGCGTATGTACGAAGCGAAATTCATGGAGAGGGCATCGAATATTAAAGGCTATATAACATGCTACGATCTACGGAAACGGAGTAATGCTCCGTTTCCGTAGATCTTAGCATGTGTTTTCACCAAAGACGCAGGTGAAACCGTAGGAGACATCTAGTCAACCTTTAAAAAGCCTTTCAGTATTTTAAAGGATGCATTTTGGACAATGTACGCATGAATCACGAGATCTGATTCCGCCATCTCCTTTTTCCCATCGGACAACCCGACTTACGGCGTATGTTCATCTTTACGTTGGTGACATCTCTTCGGTTCGGACTAAACATTTCGCCTCGTTGTTTACACCGCGTACATCGAAGGACTGGAAAAATTTGCCTGCTGCAGTCTTCTCGTCCGATTATAATTCAGGTGTCTGTCTTTAAGGCTAGAGTGAATAGGCTCATAATAAACTAGTGCGTTTCACACACAATAATTGCATCACTGCTCACCATCAGGTGGGATCGCAGTCAAGCACTAAATTATATCAATAAAAAAAAAAACTAATTTCTCAAAAGTATGAATTGCTTATTCAGAGTAATTTCATGAGAATTCCCAAAATGCTTTTAAAATAACAATTATAAGTAACAAGCCGAAAGTGCTGTCAGTTCCGACCGCAAGCCTGCCAGATGTCGGCATCTCCTGACGTGTGTCGGTTTCCTAAGCATGCGCCAGTTTATTAAGCTTGTTATCGCGATTTATATTATGCTTACAAGTTTATAGCGTTATATGTTACGTAGCAGATGCTGGTTTATAATAATAATAATTTTGATTCAGAACAAATATACCCATTTTAAGAATGAAAACATATCACGACGTAAACAATACATTAAAATCGAATAAAAATAACATCAACATGAAACCTAATCAAGTACATTATGACACAGTCAATAAATTACAATCAAAATTAAATAAATTAAAGTCAACTAAAATAAATTAAAGTCCCTATATCCAAATCAATCAATTAAAAACGGATAAAATAAATTTAAAAAATTCAATAAATTGAACAATAGCTAAATTAAATAAGATAAAATTAATACTTTTTCTCCGGCATTCAAACTTCACACTCAACAATAGAAAGGATAATGGAAAGAGCTTTGCTTTTCCTTGCGTGATCGCATAAGGAAGATATCCGCAGGAGAACCAAGGTCGTCGACATAGCCCGAAGAATCGCCAAATTTAAGTGGCAGTGGCCAGGGCCCATTGCTCGTAGAACGGATAGTCGATGGGGCCGAAAGGTTCTAGAGTGGCGACCGCGCACCGGAAAACGCAGCGTTTGGAAGGCTTCCCACAAGGTGGATCGAAGACCTGGTGAGAGTCGCGGGATTGCGGTGGATGCGAGACGCACAAGATCGGTCGTTGTGGCAACGCTTTGGGGACGCCTATGTCCAACGGTGGACGTCTTTCGGCTGAAATAATGATGATGATGAGAACAACTTCGATAGCCGATAGATAGACATAGAAATATTTGTTGCTTGCGGTAATCGTACCCGCGACACGCAGTGCAGCAATCAATCGTTTAACCACTGCGTCAATCGTGTCGTTTACTACTAATAAAACTGTATGTATTTAATTATTTGCGTCTTTTCTTACCGTGTCGACTTCTTGCTCATATCCTTGCCTGGCCCAGAATGATGTGCTAAAACAGATTCCACTTAAAATTCGTAATAGATAGAATTGATATTTTAATACCTTTAACAATTTACTCGACAATATTGTTTCTCAATAAAACAATGGATATAAATCTAATTGTTCATAATCATTATTAATTAAATTGAAGTTCATTGAATTACTGTGTAGCGACCTGAAATTGCTAATTAATGTTTACAATTCAACTAACAAACAATATCAAATTTGTATTTACCTTAATTTTCTGTAGGTATTGCTACCAATTGTGTTTGCTTTTCATAGAATTCAGCAACTATACATACATAGAGAACATTGTTTTACTATATAGTTTTGAGGACAAATATAACATTGACAACATACGAGTATATTAAACCAGCTTTGCCTGCGTGAAAGTAGATTTCTCCATACAAACTTTGGATCCCCATTTCATCCACTCAGGGGCATTTTCTCTTAGTGTTCACATATGTCATAAAAAGAAACCTTGTGCAAAATTTCACACTCCTAGTCTCAGTAGTTTCGGCTATGCGTTGGTATAGCAGTCAGTCAGTTTCTCCTTTTACTAGCTTTTGCCCGCGACTTCGTTCGCGTAGAAGTCGAAAATGTTTTTATTAGGTCTGTTGTTTGATTTGGTTTTATTATAATCAATAGCTCTTGTCCGCGACTGGTAGAAGTTGGAAATATTGGTAAACTCTAAGTACATTAGAAGGTAGTTTTAGGTCCATCACGCTATTATAAGTAGGAGTAGAACTATAGAACGTTGGGTGAAGGTACTGGGTCTTATTAATATTTTTATTATACATATAGATACTAAGTATTGTAGTTCACATTTTAAAGTACTTCTACGTACACTTTATTTTTAGTTTAGTTTTCTTGCGGTAGATATTGATTTTCTCTGGAACCAGATCTCGATAGGGTAACATGTCAAAATCCCGTACGAACAAAAACACTTTTGGCGAAAATCGATTCCTACGTGCTTAAATGTTTACCCCTGGGATTTTTTAGCTGTTAACATAAAAGATACCTTCACCGTAAGTTTGAAATATCATCAAACTTTAATACTTAAAATGATCTGGCCAGTTTTACTTGGCCATATCATAAAGTAACTAATTTCTAAGATCTGGCCACGACAGATATTTGTACTAGCTTCTACCATCAGCAGGTTTCTCTATACAAACTTCGGACCCCCGTTTCATCCCTTTACATTTTGGAAAATTCTCTCTTAGTTATCGTTTACGTCATAAAAGTAAACCTTGTGCATATCACGCTTCTAGTAATAATAGGCTATGCATTGATATGGCAGACAGTCAGTTTCTCCTTTTATATTTATAAATTAGTCTTACATTCTATATTAACTGGAACATTCCCTGCTAACTTTGTTGGTCTTAATAATAATGCGTAAAGAGTTTTTAATGTAATAATAAAAAATCAATAAAAAAAATATAATAAAAGAAAACGTCAACTGACACCCACATCTTAAGATTCACAGTTCAATAAACAGGAATGTCAATTCAATTAATTTCCTCAAAAGAAAAGGTTTCTACTTCATTCAACTTTTTAAAGATTGCCAAACAAAAGAACATCTTTGCCAGTATAACATACAGCTGCAAGTCTAGTGGACTTAACTCCATTAACATCAAAATGTTACAAGAATTATTTCATTTCAGTAGTTGCAAAACCAAACGGCTTCTTCAGACATGTGACGTCAAAGTGCACAAAACGCTCTCGCCAGCGGCACATAAATATAAATAACAAAGACTTGTATTTATTCGTACGTTTACCAAAACATTTTGTCTTTGCTGATGTTAAATGCCCCTTGAGCGCCGATTGTACATACGTCTGAACAACTTGAATGACCTTGAAAAACGCTTAATTGTCGTTTTGGTACACACATTTGTAGAATTTTTTTTTTAGCCGAAAATTTTGGTTTATATAGAATATCTTTGTTTTTACTAGAAAAATCCATTCATTTTTCAATCCATTTTTTTTAATTATTATTTTTTGGTTATTTACGTAAAAACGCGGTATTAAGTTATAATAATACCCCGGGGTGCCCGAGGGGTTAAAAGTTATGCTTGTTATTAAATGAAAGGTGTATACAATATATCAGTAATTTTGATAGCTATGACTTCTTCATACTTTATTAAAACGTCATATCATTATGTTATTAGCTGTTCGTTGTTGACATATGATTGAATGAAGCCCATATTTGTGATGGTTAAAATAATTATAGCCTTATCCGCGATATCCATTTCATGATAGGATTATGTCCCACTAAATCCAGCCGTTTTAGACCAAACTAGATTAGTCACTAATAATTATTGCAATTAATATTGTGGACACACTCTCTGTATGTATTGTTGTCGGTAAAATAGATGGATCAAAATGGATATTGCCATCAAATGGTGCAACAATTGAAATGAAAACTTATTGAAGTGAGGACTACAAGATTTGATGAAAAATCTTTTTGTGTGAGAACCTCGAAACATCACAAAGCAATTCTTTGTTCAAAAGGATCTCAAAGCACTGCTTAAACAAGAACATGCCAAAAAATGTGTTTCTTTACATGTAAGAGATGTTGCATGAGATACCTCAGGCATTGACTACAAAGCGTTGTCATCCCCGTACGCGTTTGTAGCCAGTCTCACAAGACATGCCGAGTTAAACGCTCCAAAAATATACGCAAAAGATGCTCCCGAGCCCGTCATGAGATTATCTTTTGATATCTCACTGGAAAACATCTTTGGAATAATAAGTTTGATAGAATTTTGCGTATAATATTCTTAGGATAGTTACAAAAGGTGTTTTTCGGATTCGGTTTTATATCCTTAAGAGGTATTGTTCCTGTTCCTTATTTATCGGGGATTTATCCTGAAAAAGCCGCATTACTCTCGATATATGTAGATTTCTTTTTACCAAGGCCTTGTATTATGAGGGTGGTATGTTTTTTTTTTTTTTGTAAGTTTAGAGTATCTATTGGCTAACGTGATTTTGTAGATGGTGCAAAAATTTAAATTACTTAGATAAACACAATTTTGCTTTGTTTTGATACAGTTTTGATTACATTTATTCATTGACTGGCTTTTGTCTTCGACTTGAAGAGTTTTTACTCCACTTTCTACTCTTATGACGCTAATTGTGTTTATAAGCCGTGTAATGGGGAACGACCCTGCTGCCATCAATTGGGTCTAAATGCCGAAAAAAAAACACAACTCCGCTTTTCTTGGAAATTCAACCCAATCCCCCATATTCAGTAATCAGCACTTCAGCAGTAGCGCATAAAATCACTAGATAAACGAGACAGACCTTGCCATGGTTTAATTTTAAAAACCAGTTCAATTTTCATATTTAATTCCAAAAAGTATAAATACAAACTAATTTTGGCAGTACATTTAAATATGTCTTAAATAAATACTAAGTATTAATTTTACATTACACAAAAGATCAGCATCATATTAAACGAAGAATTTAAATTGTTTAATCAAGGTTTAGCCCTCGAGCGATTTTCTAGTTTACTTATATTCTAACTAAAACTGCAAGCGAAAAATCTCCTTGATCATTAAAGGTGTCTGTATTGTGAACTAAGTAACCATTTCACGGCCTAATTCTCGTCAGTAAAAAGAAAAAAAAATGAAGAAGAAGAAAAGAAGAAAATATAAAAAGCTTTGTTCTGATTGACTGACTGACAGATCAACGCACTGCCTAAACTGCTGATCGTAAAGACCTGAAACTTGGAGGGTTGTTCTTTGTTTGGCGTAGGCATCCTATAAGTTGAAAAGATTTTTTTTTAATTCTACACCTAAGGGGGTGAAAAAGGGGCGCAAAGTTGGTATCGGACTACGTGATTTCTGGGTCCAATCTACTTTAAATTTTGCTTGAAAATTCTTTATCAGAATCGATTTACGAATATAATACTATTTAGGACTTACACGTGGACGAAGTCACGGGCAAAAGCTAGTCTATATATATAAAAGGAGAAACTGACTGACTGACATATATACGTGTAGCCGAAACCACTGGGACTGGCAACATGAAATTTTGCACAAAACTTTGTTTTATTAAGTAGGTGAGTACTACGAAGGAGTTTTTTGAAATACAACTTTTAAGGGGGTGGGTCTACGCCAAAACTCATGCTCGGCTCCTCTAAACTCGGTCCATACTACAAGAATTTGAGTTCAGCTCGTACTCTGCTCATGCTCGGTTCCTTTAGCAACCTACCTTTATACCTCATAAATGTAGGCATAATTGTATTAAATAAGATCATTTTCTCTTAAAGCTAAGACACCCTTCCAAATCACTTGGGGTCATGAATGTCTCGATGACTGAAACAAGGTTTGACCAACAAAAATAAAAAGCGATGTTTTCAAACGAAAAAAATGCTTAGTCAGTTCATTGTCCCAACAAAACCTTGTACGTAACACGTTTAGTCATGTGAATAAGTATTCTCAGAAACTGTTTGAGGCTATACGGAGGACGTTAAAGAAAGCTTCTGTATAGCTTTTATATAGCTCTTATAGCCGTGTAGGGCTTATGTGGAGACAGTGTCGTAAAGCGAGATGGTTTGACAAGCAATTTGAGGAACTGCCGGATTTCGTAAGTGTGAGTTTTTTGGTGCGAGACAGGTCTGGAGAGATTTTACGTGTTGGTGCACTGAAAAAAGATGGTATTTGAATGCAAGTTATGGTATTCTTACGTTTTCATTGAAGGTCAACTAATTTAATTTTTGTTTACAAAGATGTCATTAACAATCGGCATATTTTTATATTACTAGCAATCGGTTCTTCGAGCCGGATATGATATCCGGTTCGAATAACGCAATCGGAAATTTTTGGAAGCCTTCAAAAGATAACTGGAAAAACATAATACTTGACGATACTAGATGTTATAAATTGTTATCGACTATGACGTACACATACCTATAAAAAACTCATTTTATAAAGTTTAGATATTGAGATCTCATGATAGCATAAGTTTAAACCTTAGTTGTTTTTCGTTGCTGTGTAACATAAATAATCAGATCGCCATCCGACCGTCCGGTAACCGTCCGGACCGAGCCCAAGCCGGCGACTGCGCGTACTGTTACGTGCGCGCCTAAAGGAGATGTCAGCAACTGTAGGGGCCTAGCAGGGTCGAAGCCTCCTGGGGCCAAGCGTATGATTCTGAAAGGAAGACTTGGCCCTGGTTCGAAAGGCAACGAAGGAACAGAAGTGGGTTTTTAGTCGGTAAAAGTCTGACACTATTTCACGAACCGCCCAAGAGCGGAAGATGTCGCAAGATGATTTTTCCACCGAAAAAAAAGTGGTAACAGTTCCAACTTACTAGTCGTAGGTCGCGGATTGAAACTCAGCAACGCGCATTACTTTACAACACCACAGCTATAAAAAAAACAGACCATTAGTAATAACTTGAAAAATCTATTATACCAGGCCTAACAAAAAGCAACACACACATCTATCTACAATAATTACCATCCTTTTGAACGAGTTGCATACTTAGTGGCATAATAGACGAAGCATTAGCAACCTGTCACTAACTGCATACAATTGGTTATTGCGGTGACACTAATGGATTATTGTTCCCACTCTAGTGTACTCTAAGTATTACTGTAAACCGCTAAGCTGTGTACAACAACCTGGCTAGATTTGAATTGAGATGATTATGAAATACAGTTACAGATTCATGTAACTAAGTGAGGAATTATTTGAGTATCAAGGAATGATAACTGATACTTTAAATCCTAACTAAATAGCCATAACGAGTTGTCCGAAAGGGAGAGCCCCGGGGTCCTGGATGCGAAGCAAAAAAGGAACACAAGAGTGGGTTTCAGTCCGTCAAGTCTGACACGCCCTCTCGCTTTGCCCCAGAGCGCAAGAAGTCGTTGGATGATTTACCACCTAAAAAAGTACCCATATTATAAATCTGAATGTGAGTTTGTTCGTTTTTTACCTTTTTGAACCTTAAGGAATCTAACGAATTTGGATGAAACTGATACGTATTGACCAGGTCCAAGAATGCACCTAGGGTAAAACGTCCCAAATTATTCCAAAGAAACAGGCACCATTTTCATCGTTCTTTTTTTATTATGCATAGACTCACGTTTGACCATTATCTCACCTGATCATAAATGATGACGTGGCCGACGATGGAGCACGCTTGCCTAGAAGTAACCTATTCACTCTTAACTTAAAGCCCTCTGGGTAATTTGCAAAGCAATATTTACCTTTTATTTACCATTTGACTGACGATAAATTGCTTTATAAGTTCATCATATAAAATTTTCAGGAAGACTTACGAAATCGACAAAAACTTAAAAAGAAGACATCCTCCCTCTACGTTCTAGCTGCAGAAAGTTCAATCCAATCGCGCAAAGTTTAATTCGGATTACTTTTAGAAGATTTCTCCGTTGCAACCAGGATTAGGTCGAACCAATAAAACTAAGACTATCGTTCGAGGAATCGAATTCAATCTCAAGTGCTACCTGTCTCTAGAAACTATAATTTTTAATAGTTAATATTTTCTTGGTCTTTGCATCTTTTCTAGTAGTCGTATCTACTTTAAAAACTCATGTTTCATTCTTAATAAAACTGTGTAATGTTGAACATCATACAAAACCGTCAAAGCTAGGTCTACTCTGATAATGAAAAAGTATTCAACTTGACAAAAGGCCCTACTACGAGATTTTAACGCGATCCTTTTGACGACCTAAACTGAACTGTTATAGGGATGGAGCTATATAGAGTATATAGCTCCATCCCTTTTTCTCGCACACCTGCCATTTAAGCATGTTATGATAAGATCCTTGCCCCCCTAGCCAAGTTACAATCACAAGTTAACATAGTCTGCAACAACACAAAGTTTCATCTACTTACGTAAATCTAAAAAGTAGAAATAGAATTACTTTTATTCAGGACAGACAAAGCACAAGTAACCGTTATTCTTTCACAATTTTCTCCTAAAACTACAAATATTCTCACAATGGTAATAACACCGCTAGGTCCAATGCCGATGCTTGGCCGCCGCGCTATCAGAGCTTACCGTAATATATGGCGCGTGCAGCCAGACTACAGGCGATGTAATAAGATGCCGCTGTAGCTCGTGTGGGACAGTTTTACTGTTATTTGGATGCCTATTGCCTTTGTGTTGTTCAGAATGTTGGAAATCTTGTTTGTATGTACTATCAGTTGAATATCAGTCGTGAACATTTGGTAATTAGTTTAAAGCGGTCAATGAAAATAAAATAGGTGTCAGAAATCTGAAAAAAGAACACCGATTGGAAAAAGGTAAGAAAGCACAGAAAAGTCAATATCTTCCTAACCTTGTCCCTTTTTTACTTGGAGTCGGTGGAAAACGCTTTTTTCTTCCACTCTAGCCTGTTAAACGTCAGTCACGTTATCACTGACTCGCTTTTCTTTCATATTACTTCTCACACAATCCATTCATCTTTTCATTGGCTTCCCTGTCTCTCTTTTTCCTTCCACATGTATACTCATAGCTTTATTAGTGGCATGTAATTTTTATTTATACCAGGCTAAACTTTAAATTTTTCAGTGACTGGCGCCACTTTCAAACTTCCTCCAATATACATTTTTCACTTTATCCATTCTCGTCACTCCACATATTCATCTTACATTGTCATCTTCGCTATATACAATCACTTTTCATCCGACAAAAGAACATCATTAATCATTATTAATTTACAAATCAATGAATGAGTCAGACTCTCTGTACATTTTGGCTGCTGTAATCAAGGCTACAAACTTAGCGACGCAGTACTCGAACGATACAACAATTTCCGTGCATCCGCTAAACACGGCTCGGCACTGTATGTCTTTACGACACGGTAACGTGCCACAGTCAGGCGCCGCACAGCTTCACGTCAAAGCAAGGTATCTAGGCAAACGTCCTACACCATCGACCACATAATCACTGACCATCAGATGAGAACAATAATAAAAAAATTAGCGATGACTCGCCGTGGTAGTGTGGCCAGTCATTTCTACTGCTTCGTTAATGATATTTAAGTTAAATGCATTTAAGTAAAATAAAATAGCCTTTATTTACTGAAGATGTTTTACAACCATACATAATCTTAACATTAGTAAATGTAACTCAACATCTTACTATCAAGTAAAAGTTTAATATCAAATATATAGCTAATTTTCTTTTTTTTTCTTTCTTTAATACCTTATTTAAGTAAAATATCATTACTTAAATTATGATTATAATTAATAATCGAATTGGTATACATATAGGATGTATATTATTTTAGTTACATGTTGCAATTGTGTATTGCATTATTTTAGTTACAATTGTGAAATTGCACAATTTATTTCCCCCAAGTCCGTTTCATCATCGGACCACTAAATGTACGACGTAGCGCCATCGGTACATGGTGGACTTTCCACTCATACGTACAAAGCGTTTTGGAAATAGTTACATTAATTGTTAAAGAGGTTCCCCTACCGGTTTTCTGATAGCTTCAATCTAGGAGTCTTTAAGTCAAGAGTGAATAAGTTACGTCTAGCCAAGCGTGCTCCACCGTCGGCCACATGATCGCTTACCATGAGGTTACATAGTGGTTAAAAAAAAAGCTATCTAGGAAGTAAATAGTTACAATCATGTCATCTACAAAGCATGCACTTCTGGATAATCTAACCACGCAATAATATCTCGAATTAGTGAACATGGCCAACTATAAGGATATGGACCCAACGCCGGCGGCACGACATGAGGAAACAATTAGCTTTTGTGTACTCGCCTTACTGTCATGTTTGTGTCCATAACTTTACGTATATTGCCTGTTGTGGATATTACATACCAAGTATCTCGTAGGTTCTATTTGCTAAATATGCTGTGTTTTGAAACAAATCGTTACTTTAACGTAGGGAACAGGAGGCTTGTTATTTGCGAACTGTGCACGAAACTTCATAAATATTAATGGGGCACGAAATGGACGATGGTGTTGCTTTTTCTAGTATGTGTGCGAGTGAGTGACACTTATGGGCTATCAACTTAATATTACAATCATGATATTTTTTATCGTGCTTATTAGTGATCGTAAGTTTTCTATTACTTTACCTGTTTCTACCCGTGAGAACCTGTAATTGGCTCAATGTCTTTTATACTATTGTTATTCCTTTGTTATAGCTGTTGGTTCTCCTATGACTAAATAAATAAATGAATAAATAAATAAATAAATAAGTACTAAGTAGTAGAAAGACGCATTTAAACTTCTGTTTCCCCGAATTATAACACTGTACTGCAATAGATTATTTGCATTATTAGAATTGAAGAGGCTCCTTAGAAGCATTTATTTTTACATTTCTGAGCTAATTGTAAGACTATAACGTTCTTTCAGAATGCATGTAATACAAATCCATTCCAGTTTTTCTTGTATTATTACTATTTTGTATGCTCTTTGGCAAAGGCTAATTCTACCCATCTTCTCTTTTTTCATAATGTTTTTTTTTTTAATAAATAAATCTTATGATAGCTGTTCTTCTTATGGTAACTGTAAACTAGATCTAAATTCTCATCTAAAGTTTTCAGTCAAAGTACTTCGTCTAGTTCTAGTCTTAGACTAGACTCAGCCTGAAGGCAGGACACAAGGAAACAATTAGCCCCATTGTTCACGTGCCCTCCGTCATAGTTCCGACATAACTATGTGCGCCAGTGTGTCTCGGCTTTATATTGTGCGTGTTTGTCTTATAATAATTTTGAATTTGTTTAAGACTGTTGAAAACTGGGTTTGTGTACTGAATAGTTTAATGATTTCTGTGGTTTGCTGAAATATTATAATTGCCTTGTAGGTACATTCGTGTGTAAACGTTGTTATGGGATGTAATAAACTTGTGTATGATAATCTGTCTCAGCAAGACGTATTGGAGCTACGTTTAGTTAAACTGGAAGTACAGCTCAACGAAATAAGCTGTAAACGTGTCAACATCGAAGGACTCGAACAATTTGCCTGCTGCGGTCTTCCCGTCCGATTATATTTAGGCGTCTTCAAGGCTAGGGTGAATACGCTCTAAATAAACTAGTACGCCTTATCATCAATGATTGCATCACTGCTTACCATCAAGTGCGACAAGCACTAGTTATCAATTAAAAAAACAGCGGCCAGTAAGATTGACGGGGCCCTTATAGGCCGTTGCCTGCCAAGGTTTTGGGATTATTCGAGAAATTCATTAAAGCAACATACTCGTAGGCGGGTTTTAATCAGCAAAAGTCTGGCACTGCCCTCTCGCACCAAAGCGGGAAAAGTTATTTGATAATTTCAAAATAAAAGTGTTTCATTAGCGTGGAGTGCGTGTGGTCGATCCTCACGTTACACAAAGTATTATTGACATCATAAAATTGAATTTATTATCTACTATTGATTTTGTTTTTATACAGTTTTCACGTTTCTAACCCTTTATTTGAAAAATACTGCTGTATTTTGTCAAAACATTTTATGAATAACACGTGACTATGAAAATACTGAATGGAAATGGGTTACACTGACGTTCATGTTGCTTTTTTGTGAGCTTTTAGCTTACTTTATTGGATTTTTCTGTTTTTATTCCGTATCTAAAACACCAAATGAACCATAAAGGTACAATATTTCAGTTTTACTGTAAATAACACTGAAATGTGGCCTGAAAATTTAGCGTGTTGCGAGACTGCTAAACGTGAGGTCCATTCCGAGGTCGGACAAGTTTGTATTTTTCAGTCGATCATTTATATCTGTTGTCTGTTGTGTTTAGTTGATGGCATGTAGTGAAAACGAGATGTTTTTCCAATACGCCTCTGTTTTCGCTTCGTACGAGTACTTTCCCTTTGGGCACAACAAGCATTTCGCTTGGATTTCAAAACAATCAGGTGGTACAATCAGGGTCTTGCTAAAACCGTAATGTTATAATTATCTAAACCTTCATGTAAACAATGTATATTTAATTATTATTCTTTATATATTATTACAATTGACACCATTCCTTGTTACAGGCTAAACTACAAACTGTGCGGTTTCTCGCCGTGGTGGTGGCACGTGTGCAACGTAGCGTTGCACGCTGCGTGTTGCGCGCTGGTCGCTCGCACCGGCGCAGTTGTCGCAAGGTTGCAGCGACCGTTCGCCGCACTTGCTGCGCTGTTGTTTGCTGTGCATCCTGTACATACAGAAGCGGTAAGTTTAATACATAAGTTAGAATTAAGTTAAGGTTTTAAAACTAATCTCAATGTAGTTTCACCTCCTAACTTGCCCAATATGTTACATTTTTTTTTTTTGCATGACGATTTTCCTTTAAATGGCGCCTGGGATTTGTGGATAATTTCGAAGAGTGTGGAATTTTTTCTTCATTGAATTCACTCTCGTGATCACCATCAGTACTTGGAAGGTTACTTCTTGAATGGCCGTCTACCGCGCAACGCCTATTAGGGCACATACATGAGGAGATTATAAAGGGGTCTCTCCTAAGCCTCGCTGTGCACAGCAGCGAATGACCACTGTGCTAAACCATCTATTCTACCACCGACGAAGTTATGAAAGTGACTTAGTCCCAGACTAACAAAATTTAATGGAAGCCTACACATAATCGTTAGAATATTTTTGGAAATTTTTAGTGGTTTTTTTTTTCAGATTGATGACAAGAAAGTTAAATAGATTCATTGTCGTAATGAAACTTGTGAACGTTCTATAGGGCTGATTTCGTAATACTAAAATATTAAGGACAGAGATTTTTTTCTATCTACCATTAAAACTCCAACAGTAAACTAATACCAGTCCGCGTAAAGTGCAAGACACTCACCGAGTTAATTAAATTTAGTTTTATACGCTGTGCATACGAGGGTGCTTGGTTAAAAGCTATGAATAAGAATGAGCTGCTCTGGAGCCGCATCAATTTCAGACGTTTCCTCTGAACACCACCAGTCAGCACATTCTACGGAGCACGTGAACCGTATTACTCACTGAACCATATTTAACTCCGCTTTTCTTAAAAACCTGTTCTTTAAATGATAGTGTGAAACTCTATAAAGTATTTTTTTATGTAATTTTTTCCTGGAATATCCGTGAAACTGATCCTCTGGACATTCATGTTGTCTAAACTAATAATATTATAAATAGGTAGTTTTTTTTGTTTGTAGGAGGTAATTCCTGAAAGTACTGGTCCGATTGCTAAAATGTTTTCACCGATAGAAAGCTGGTTTATTCCTGAGTTACACAGTTACAGGCTATATTTTATGTACGAGGGCGAAGCTGCGGGCAAAACCTAGTATCCAATATTTATGGTATCTTCAGTGTTTCGATTTTGTTCGATGTATTTCTATTTTTTTTTTTATTGTTGATAGGGTAGCTCTTGACCTCACCTGATGGAAAGCGACGATGTAGCCAATGATGGAGCACGCTTGCCTAGAAGTAACCTATTCACTCTTGACGTAAAGATCCCTAGATTGTAGCTATTAGAAAACACAGAATTCCACTCTCTAGCTGTACGTAAAATGTATATGTTCTCAAAACGTTTTGTGTGTATAGGTGGGATTTTCGCCATGTATCGGTGATGCATTGCCATACTGCTGGTAGTCCGATGATGGAACGGGCTCGGCGGATTTATGCGGCTCTTTTCAATCTTATAATATCTTTGACCAGGACATAGACAAAACTGTATTGTGTAGCTACATAGCAGGTTAATTGGACACTATCGTGAACAGGTCTATTGCAATACGCAGTTTCATTAGGACAACGGGCCATTTTATGCTGGTTTTTTAACGATAACTACAGTATGGCCCACTGTACTAAAACCCCAACTTAGAAAGCAATAAAATAGACTCAATTTCGAGAACCTAATGCAAACCTTTCACGTAAGACCAAGTTTCTTCTAATGGTCCTTCCAAAGAAAACTATTTACTGGCAGTTCCTTCGTAGAATTACCCTTAAAATGTTTAAAAGCACTATCTTGTCTATCCGCAATTCGATTTAGTGAGAACTGCGCACGCAAGGTTGGAACAAATCATTTGATATTTACGAAGAAGTTTACTACAAATTCTTGAATATTTTGTTATTGTATTCTTAGGTAGCTATCACTAGAACAGTGCTGCAATAAAAATGCTGTATTTTCAACTATTTTCTAGATTTGCTCGAAAATAAGAGTTAAAAGGGCCTTTCCCCACTTGTCTATCGTCAACGTGAGCATGATTTAAAAGCTTGTTCATTCAATTTTCATTCAATGCAATCCAACGCAATATTTGATAAGAGGTAATGAGAAAGCGCCTTAACGCTCTGTTGGTATTCGGTGATTTCGTCATTTACTCGAATATTTAACAAAACTTGTTTAAAGTAAAGTTTTTCGGATTAATGTTTTGTTACTCAAAATATGAATTAATTTTGTTCTATAGATATATTTTTTTATATTTTTAATTTTTGAGTATACTGGCTTCTGCCAGCGGCTTTGCCTGCGTGAATATTGGTTTCTCCATACAAACTTTAGACCCCCGTTTCATCCCGTTAGGGGCAGAATTTTGGAAAACACTTTCTCAGTGCTCGCCTGCATCATAAAAGGAAGCCTTGTACAGAATTTCACACTCCTAGTCCCAGTAGTTTCGGCTTGGCGTTGATATGTCAGTCAGTTTCTCCTTTTCTATAATATATAGATTATAAAGAGCCCAAGTTCAAACAAAATAGCAGATTTTCAGAGGGCTTTACTGGATTAGATTTATACATTTTGATTTCAATAGAAGCCTAGATTATACACAAGATATTTATGTTTCCAAAATATCAAGAGAAAGAGCTGTAGATAATAACGCCATAATCGCGTAAGAGCGGTTGTATGAAAATGTATCTAGGGTTGGCTACTCTTAATTCCATGGCAACCGAGACACCTAAACGGACCTAACCGACATAGCCCGAAGATTTGCAATATTTATGTGGCGGTGAGTAGGGAACATTACTCGCAGAAAAGATATTGATGGGGCTGAAAGGTTCCGGAATGACGACCATGTACCAGAAGACACAGCGTTGGAAGTCCTTACACAAGGTGGACCAACGACTTGGTGAGGGCCACGTGAATCCGATGGATGCGAGACGCGTGGGACCGTTCATTGTGGCGGAAATTTGGGTAGGCTGTTGTTCAGCAGTGTACGTCTTTCAGCTAAAATTATGATGATGACGATAATGATGATGGCAACAGAGTATCTAGCTTAAGACCAAATCATTGACTTCGAAACCATGTATTTCTATTTTCCTAAGATCAAAATCTAGCAGCTTTGTATAACAAAGGACATTGAACTTACTTAAAAATCCAAGGACAAACAAATCATCTTGCTTTCCGTCTTATGAATAACTGAATCACAGTATGATATTTTCACATGTCGGTCTTCCATTACTCTTGAAGTACGGGACGATTCTCGACGGCCCAGCGACAGCCGTATGAATAATTCAATGTATATTATGCTATGCGACAGTAATAAATGTATCGCAGCTACAACCACATTTTTCTTTGATTTGATGTTACTTTACTTATCTGGAAAAATAAATATTACGTTTTATTTCTGATCAATATATAGAAAGTATCAATGAATACTGATTACTTAAGCTTTGTAACCAGCAATATTTTTGTTACCTTTCAAAAAATTTTAATAAACGATTCCAAGATTTCCAATACCATGTTCTAAGTATTTTTATGAACTGTGTTCTGACAAAAAAATACCAGGAAAATAGGAAAAAAAAATAAGCAGCTTTCATTTTCAAGATTCGGAGAATCAGTTTTTCTTTTTAAAAGCAAAGATCACATACCACTAGAAGTACCCACTTGCATAAAATTATAATCTCGCACATAGCTTGAACTCTGCTCATCTGTAACATTTATTGAAGGTGATACCTTATTTATGAGATGTGCTGTGAATATTCGCAAAGCAAAGTCTTGGCAAACGTGACTGTCTAACAGAAGACCACTCAATAAGTAATACATAGAAGGCCCACTTATAGTAAAGCTCAAGAAAGAAAGAAATGATGCATAGATAGTAAAATGAAGAAGCTTCTGTTGAAAATTAATTATCATTAATTTTTTATCGATATATATTTTTTTTATCTGTGTGGAGGCTTGTAATTAGCTATTTAATAATGTTACAATGTTTACATCATTTTTCTTCTATTTGTCTGTGAGCCTTCTATAAAATAAAATAAATAAATAAAATTGCATGCAATTTTAGCTCATAGAACTTCGCTGCTTTCAGATTTTTCTTTACGAACTGTATTTTTTCTTTGTAGTGGCTATATTGAAAGCAACTAAATCTGATGAAACTAAGGGTAGCAGTATAGCCCAGTACCCTTAAAACACCCTGTGAAAATGTGTTCACTTTCTTTTGATCACAGTTTCATAAAAACTACGAAAAAAATCTCGTTTAAAAATTCATCATCATCTTCCTGCCCTTGTCCCATCTTATTTGGGGTCGGCGCAACACGTTTTTTTTCTTCCATTCTATCCTGTCAACCATCATGCTATCACTAACTTCATTTTCTTTCATATCACTGTTCACACAATCCATCCATCTTTTCTTTGGCCTCCCTCTCCCTCTCCACCCATCCACATGTATGGTTTCAAAATTCAAATTTCAATTTTTATTATTTCACATAGGTCTTAATGGGCACTTATAAAACGTCAGAAGCTAGTGCAAGATTCTTAATTCCTATGGAGAAGAACCGGCAAGAAACTCCATTACTCTTTAAAAAAAAAGGGTTGATGTTACAATACTTTTATATTACAGTATTAATAGATATTATGTAAGGACAAAGTAGACCAGTCACTATTGTACCCAAAAGCACAATAAAAAATCATAATAAATAAGTTAGTCGTTAACAAGGGGTGCACTGTGCCAAATCGAATTTATTTATTTATTTAAACTTCATGTACAGTAGTGGTACATAGGCGGACTTAATGCAACAAGGCATTCTCTACCAGTCAACCTTTGGGTTAAAAAGACAATAATGTGGTAGTTTTGCACAATATATAAATAACAGATACTTCAAACAGAACACATAAAATAAAAAATGAGTTATTTATAATAATAAAATACATATAATATTATGCTAAAATTATAAACTAATAAATACTATGAAAAAAATCAAATCATTAAGAGAACTTAATAATAATTCTGACGAAGACCAAACTAAAGTTGAGAGGATTTCAAGAAGTAGTTCCAAATTTTACGCTTGAAGTAAAATTTACTTTCAGCTTGAATCCAAAATTATTATTATATTGATTATTTGAATTCCAAATAATCGAATATTAATTAAGAAACCGAATGTTCAATATAACAACCATTCAATACGTATTTATTACATAAAATTATTTGTAAATTTTGTGTTTTCGTGTATTCTATTCAAAACATTATTGGTATAATCATATTAATTATATTTCAATAGAATGAATGTGCGATGCGTTGGCAGCTCGATCAAACCAACATTCGATATTTTGAACAGTCGACGTATTGAGTGTTCGTTATATTGAACGTTCGATTTATTAACGATTCGATATTATGAACATTCGAGTATTTAGGTGTTCGTTGTAAAGTGTTCGATTAATTGATATTCGATTATTTGGAATTCGATTTGGCATAGTACACACGTTAATAAGTGATCAGAATGCCTACTGCGAGTTTGTTAAATGTTTACCTGATTGACACGTTTATGACGGTCGGCGCTACGATTGGCCCACTCTTAACTAATGAGAGAGTCCTCATTGCTGAAAATAGGATACCTACATAAATTGCACGTAGTATTTTTTTGGGAGGTGGAAAATCATCTTGTGACTTCTGCTCTAGGGTGGGCGTGTCATACTTTTATTAACTAAAACCCACCTGGAACATAGGTCAGTTGCCCTTTACGTGCTAGGACAACTGGTTAACTTACACGTAGTATCTTAAGCTTCTGTATTTAACTACTCTGTGCCCCTACCGTTCAGTTCACAAGTACGTTGAACTGTCGCGGCTTTTCGGCTTTTACGAGTGATTCTATGTGCGTGAGGTCTTGCGAGGTGGCACTTTAAAGCCAAGGAAGTTATAAAGATGTGGGGAGCATGTTAGACGGACGATATATTCACTATATTATACTATTTTGTTGCCTTTTGTGTGGTACGTGGGTAGAATCAGTAATTGAATGGTAGACATTGGTTTAAGTAAATTAGGAATCTGCGTTCAATCTTAATGGCACTAATTGAAACAGGCGTAATTATGATTGGCGTTAGTAGTGATTTTTATCTGAAAATATTTATTCGAACTAAATTAATGATTGAGAAAAAGGTAGGCTAGAGTAAGTTCATTTATTAACACAGACTAAAAAATATTTTTTTTTTTAACGTTGTGCACGTGTTTTCTACTATCTCACCTGATGGTAAGCGATGATGTGGTTAATGACGGAGCACACTTGTCTTAACTTGTTTTACGCCCCGTTTACAGATATAAAGAAACAAAGGTTCTAGGAGTCATTTCACTCCAAACCGTACGCATAAAGAAAGTATTCTCAGAATATTTTGTGTAGTCTTACGTCTCAAATGATTTAAGATCCAAGAGATCCAAATTCTTTACTTGACCGTTTCAAAATATCTCAGATAACATTCCAAACATTTGCGGCTCCGAACACTCAATAAATACCTACCTTTACCTCAAAGGAAAGGAAAACATTTACTCAAACATTCCTGCCATCTAAAAATAATCCTCTTACACAATAGACGGACGGGTTATAATGACCGGTTGGACGTCAGTGCGCCCTACCTAGCGACATAGAGCAGAAACGCACAGAATGCTTATTTTAGACAGCTAGCGAAAATAGGCGCATATTGATCTCATCGTCATATGCCGAAACTTTCAACTACATTCGGCTTTCTCACTAGTCTTGCCAGATGCAACTGAATACCAGTAATTTATATAATTATATAGGTTGTGACTGCTTATATGTTCTAAACTCACTTATCACGATCACGGTAATTTTTTGTTCAGATTTTCTGTTATTTTAACATTCATTACAATTACCAATGATATACGAACACACGCTAAATAATGAATGCTCACCCATCCATGACCCGCTCTCAGCAAGCATAGCTTAACCTTGAACACCATGCGGCTGTTATTATTAGGCTAGCCCACGAACGTCTTGAATACTAAGCAAAACAGTTCAGCATATACGTTTAATCTTGAAGAACCTTGATTCGTGTACATGGGTATAATTTGTTCATAATTTTTAAGGTTCCATAACTAAGTCGGTTACAACGGAACCCATAAAGGATCACTTTGTTGTCTGTCTGTCAAGATCCTTCCTCTCTGGAACGCGTGGAGGTATAAAGCTGAAATTAATATCAAATACTCAGGTCTGCTACCAAGCAGCAGTGAAAACATCAAACTTAAATAAACGAAATTTAATATAAGATCGTTTATGCACCGTTTAGGCGCATATTTTGAAACTCGCTAGGAAATCAAACCTTTTTTTTATTTTATTATTGTTAGGCTCGCGTTTGACCACTATCTCACCTGATGGTAAGCGATGATGTGGCCGACGATGGAGCACGCTTGCCTAGAAATAACCTATTCACTCTTGACTTAAAGACCCGAGGAGAAGAAGAGGTTGTAGCTATCAGGGAACACAGACTCCGGCAGGGAATTCCACTCCTTAGCTGTACGCATTATGAATGTGTTCCCAAAACGCTTTGTACGTATGTGTGGGATGTCCACCATGTACCGATGACGCAACGCCTTACGTCTAGTGGTCCGATGATGGAACGGACTTGGTGGAATTAAATTGTGCAATTCCAACGCACACTCCCCGAAGTGTAATCGATAGAAAACCGACAGGCCAGCAACTCGGCGTCGATGCTCAAGGCTTTGGAGTTTTGATTCGACAAGTGCATCATCACCGATGATCCTCTTGGCTCGCCTCTCAATCGACTCCAGAGCATCGAGCTGGTATGAGGTACTTCCTGTAGACCAAGAAACCTGAGGCATGAAGCAAGGTCTCATAGCACAAATATAGGAAAAGACTGAAAACTGTAAAGGACCAGAAAAAACTTCCGAGATTCGATTCGGGTATATAATTATTTTCTTAATATCACTTTGCTTGATTTTAATAATGCACTATGGAACCATTTGTATGCGAGACCAACTCGCACCTGGCCAGTTTTTTTTTTGGGTGGGAATTTATAAAATAACTTCTGTAGTGAGAGGAAGTGTCAGATTTTTACTAACTTAAGCTCACCCGTATTCTTTCAGTAGGTTTTTGCGTACCAGAAGCGCAGTAACTCTTTCGGAAAATCCTGCACCCCATAAACATGCTATATCGTTCGTTGTACCAAGCTCGTCTTCTGTACCACTATACTCCGTGACTCCGCCCTGCCTATCGATTGGTTACACCCGTCATATTGACATAAGCTGACAGTTTGAGTATACGGACGGCATGAAATTATGGTTGGAAATAAAATATGAATTGCGGTTAGTAAGTGATTATGGGTTTGCTGTTGATCAAGAGTGGATTCCAGTGGAAATTTATTTGTACGGGAAATATTGGTTTATAAAAGTAAACTGTGCTTTGTTTAACTATAGCCTAAGTATAAACTTTTTTATTCTAGAGATTTTGTGATCGAAAATCAAGCTGCCTCGCTTTTTCCAACTAGGTTTTTTTTTAGATGGGTTAACATCCAATGACTTCTCCCGCTCGAGGGCAAGGGCGTGTAAGACATCGATTGTCGAATACACCAGTCTGTCGTTGAACCACGTCGCCGCCGCATGGCGGCATTGTCTTGTTTGCCGAACGTACCAGGATTCTAGTTTTCTCTTTCGGAAGTGAAACCGTTACCCCAGTAAGCTTCGGCCCTGCTGAGCCCCTACGGTTTGCTGACATCTATTTGATGTGCGCATGAAACACTAAGCGACGTCGACGACTCGAGCGCGGTCCGGATCCAGATGTTTATTGGACGACCGGACGGCGAGCTAGCCATTGCTCGCCGTCCGTAAGCCCACGCTTACAGCGCCTTTTCTCAACTACATTGTGGTTACAATGCATCCGGTTGGATATGGCTAAATTTTACACGGAGTGATTGCCTTTCTGACTTGCACAAGTCCACAGCCACATAGCTGGATATCATGGCTGACTGACGATTTGGACACAATATGATCCGACACAGTATCCGAATTGGCACATTTAAAACATTTTTTATTTAACTGTACTAAACAGCTTCAATAAATTTGGAGGCGTCCGAATATATTGTGTCCGGATCGTCAGCAACTCGACATCATGATACTTGACCCGTTGGCCCTTGACCTGATTGATCATCAAATTATCAAACTATCAGGCTTCTTGATTACTCGTGACGACTGTCAAAGATTTACAAAGGAGAATCTTGAGTATAAACTTTTCCTTGTTAGGGGATCACAACGTCACGACCAGTAAACATAGAATTTATGGACTTAAAAAAATTTAGACTTCTGAGTTTGTTACTTCTTAAGATAGCCAGCTATGAAACATCCTCATCTAGTTGAAATTATCAAAAAAAAAAACTAAATTTATTACAAAAGTGTTATTTTATACTGACTTACGAAATAAATATCATCTAGAAATAATTTAATTGTACTTTATAGAAGAATGAGGCAAGCCTTTATTCCACACAGAACTCTTCACGCATTTTTTTGTTCCATGATCAAAGTGATCGTAAAATAAGAATGATTGACATCACCGTTACCTTAATTCCTTAAAAATCATAACCGCTACACTCACACTACACGAAACGTATTTTTTAAACCAGAATATTACAAAGAATACCCGTGCAATACACCGTGTCAGCTAGCAAGACAATAAAACACATTTATAGATTTCTATCGGGACAGAACGACCAATAAAACCGCCATATTGGATCGTACGGAGGTATTTAAGGTATGTTACGTGTAGCTATATTTTAGTTATTGAGTGCCGAGGTAAAAAGGTGCTGGAGCATTTTTCTTCCGATTCTTTCCGAGTTTTAGTTTATCTTTATCTTCATTTTTGAAGCTTTTACTACTTATTTATATGTCAGCAGGAAAAACCGTCTTTCTCGCTTTTCACTCTATACGTTCTTAGCTACAATAGGAACTTATACGGATGAGATACGTCAGTAGGCAGTTCTACTGAAATCGAAAAGTCAAAGATTCAAAGCATTTTATTTCAAATAAACCATTTACAGGCACTTTTGAAATGTCAAAAAGTCAGTCAGTGAGAAAAAATTATGCTAATTGCGCATGAAACTCCAAGGGCACTCTTTTCAATCATGTTTCGTAATTACAAATATCTCTGTTACATGTTTCTTGTCGCTATCATGTGAGAACAATGTAAATAAAGTAAAAATAAAAACTAAATATAGATATTAAAATAGCGACTGGCAGCTAAGAGATGACCAGTCTCAACTGACAACGCCCTTTCACGGACATGACGCGAATATTAGCACCACTCAGCTCAACCATTTTGAAGGGAACCGAATGATCCAATACACGCGCCACCATCAGTGAGACATTTGAGTGAGCATGACAAACTCATCTGCCATGGTCATGTTATGTTGAACAAGTCCAATAGTAACCTAAAAACCATAAAATAGCTCCATAGTACTCACATTTACAAACTTAAAGTCTAACTGATTCTGCCATCTTATTTTGGGGTTTTGAAGCTCGTAGTCATAATCAACCTATAATGTTCCGACTGCTGGAGCTCAGAACTCGAAGAAAGAAACTGAGCCTTAATGCACTATGCTAGTATATTCCAAAATGTTGTATACTAGGCGTACAACACTATCTAGGTCCTTCAATCGGTTCCCGGTTCTGTGAACCAGTTATTAGAATTTCCCAAGATTTGAAAGAAGCAATATCCCTGTTACAGGAGACTAATTGGGAGAAAGTGGATGATGTGATAGATGAATAAATTGTTACGTAATAAATAGTTCCTTGAACACCGGAGTGTGGCGTTATTGCATGTAACATGTGTATTTGTGTGCGTTATTGAATTTCAGTTTAGGGTTTAAGTTGCGCTAGTAATCTTAGTCATACGTCTAGTCCCAGAGCTGCATGGCTAATGCCTCACCGGCCCTTTTTAAAGGGAGTCCCCTACTGGAGCTAATCGCGAGTTTTGTAATGCGCAAAAGTGTATGATCCACTACAGTGAACATAATCAGAAAAATATATGTTACTGTAGTGTGTTCAAAATATACGAGTATACTCGTAATACAGCTAATTTAGTACAATAGAAAAAAAACAGACAAGTGCGAGTCGGACTCGCGCACTGAGGGTTCCGTACAAACTTACCAATAAAACCAGTTGAATTTACGAATTGAGTTACAAAGCTTTTTTCGGAATCGAAAAAAAAATTGTGACGGAACTACAAATTTACAGTTTTCAGATTTGTTCCTTTAATTGTGCTATGAGACCTTGTTTCATGCCAAATTTCAGGATTCTAGGTCAACGGGAAGTACACTATGAATTTTGATTCTCTTGAGAGTGTCGAAATACACGTTTTTTTGGCGCGCATAAACGGCCGTATCTTTTTTTTCGTTAAATAAGAAGTTTTATTTTTTTACAGCTTTAAGGGACTGCAGACTTGAGTATACGGGTTTAATTTCAACTCGATGCATCCACGCATTCCCGAAATCAAGAGTGTTGAAAGACAACAGACACATCTTAGACGGACAACAAAGTAAGCATTCCGTTTTTTCCTCTTGAGGTACGGAACCCTAAAAACACGAAGACGCCTCTCAAAATTACTTTTATCGATTAAAAACCGGACAACAGTTTGTCAGATTATTCTACAACATTTTACCGTAATGTTTTAATTTTATAATTAAATCTGTAGATTTTTAATATATCGCTAAAATGCTTCATGCTCTTTTTTATGCATGCAGTCCGAGAGGGACCGCCCGATGTACCCAAAGTACATAATTATATAGTCCTCTCAAAGTATGTTTTCGTTCGTGTTTCTATCCGTATAATGCATTTTTTAGTATTCAATTATACACTTCACTATTTTATTGTCTGTTTTAAGAAGATATGACCTGCTAGGCCATCGCAAATATATTATAGTTTGTTTTAATACAAGCCCGATCATTTCTCTCTTATTATTTTCCCTTTACGTCTATATCATCCTCGATATCTACGAATGGGCTCTCTGTAGCCGGAGCTTGGCTGAACTGAATCGTAAACGATTTGCGTTCGAGCACCGTCCGACGGACAACCGGACCGGACAATACGGCGATGTGTAACTAGGAATGTGATATTATGAACTGAGCTTGTTGACTATCTTTTATGGGCGTATATGAATAAATAGGAATGTATTGAAGTAACAATCAGCCATTTAGTAAACAGCTGCCTCTCACGCTAATATAATATGACTAAAATTATGGTATATTTAACTATTTTATAAATTTTTAATGTTCTTTTTTTGTATTGTCATGCTTATTATTTTCTAATGTAATAGATTAAATAATGAAGGATAGGTTATATGAGGAGTAATATAATAGAAATGGGGTTCAGTGATAGCGTAACAGGTGACTGGATAGAGTGGAAGAAAAAAACTTATTGCGCCGACCCCAAATAACATGGGACAAGGGCAGGAAGATGATGATAATGATTAAATAATGTCAAATTGTACACCTAGAAGTGATATATTTTGTACAGATCTCAAGTGATGTACAATTCGGAAGTAACGCCCCGGTCCCACCACTGTGTGGACCGCCTGAAGGACACGGTAGAGGTGTGCAACGATCTCTCGCGCCGGGCCTTGGTACAGGCAATGGTCCGAAGCGAGGAGGAGTGGCAGGCGGTCGCCTCCTTCTGCGAAGCGTAATGCTAGCATAGGAGGAGGCCGCACGTGAACGCGTGAGCGAGCGGCCCTTACCTTCCAGCCGCCGGGATCCCGATCCCGATTTCCGGCCACCGTGGGCGCGGGCTTGCAGACGGCGAGCATTGGGTAGCTCCGATAGTCCGACCGTCCGGTAACCATCCGGACCGAGCCCAAGTCGTCGGTGACGCGTACTGTTCCACGCGCACCTCGGAGATATCAGCAAACCGTAGGGACCCAGCAGGGTCAAAGCCTACTGGGGCCAAGGGTTTGTTTCTGAAAGTAAAACTCGGCCCTGGTATGAAAGGCAACGAAGGAGCAGGAGTGGGTTTTTATTCAGTAAAAGTGTGACACACCCTCTCGCTCCGCCTATCAGCGGGAGATGTCATTAGATGATTCTCCCACCTAAAAAAAAGTGATGTACAATTGAAAGTGTAATTTTTTTGCAAATATGTCGTTGATATTGGTAAACATCCAAAGCTCATCTATAGCTTTCAGTGATAAGACTACTTATTTTTACACCAAAAATGAAACCTTTTACTGTATTTTTGTATATATAAATAAATGTCGTAATTTTCCTCACTTTAAGGTCAAGACATTTTAAATAACAATTCTAATAAAATAGCTAAAGGTCAAGTTATTTTGGGAGAGGTTACAGCTATAAATTCACATAATTATTTTAATTTGTACCTAGATAGTTCCGAAATGTAAACAATTATGATACACTGGAAAAAAATTAACTCATGAAGTTACAGTTTAGTTTACAATATGAAAACTTTTGTAACTAACCTACAATTATTTTATCTACTAATTTGTATAGTTTTGTATAGTCAACGTATGTTATACTTACCTAAAGTTGTATATTTTATTGAAGTTGTATATCTATTTAGTTAGAAAACTGAATAGATTTATCATCTCCTTTCGTTCAGTCCATCCAAAGGTTGTCTGTAAGAGATTGTCCAGGGGACCAAGTCTGCTATTTTCATAAATTCGTCATTCCAACATGACCCCATTGTCATTTTGCTAAAAGTACGTAATCTGCTAATTCATAAAGATCAATCATTGATCGGTCAATGGTCTGGTAATAGAGCTGTGGTAGAATGACAATATCGAGCTTATTAAAACAATGATTGCACAATGACAATATCGAGCTTATTAAAAGCAATGATTTGCAGAATGACGTTCTAATGGTAGATCACTGACCAAAGGAACTGTCAAAATTTCTGCATTCGCCAGACATTCAAAGAAGAGTCATAGAATTATGACACTTCTTTCAATGGAGTGTCAGTGGTTGAATATTGGAAAGTCATAATGACGCCATTATGTTAGAAGATTACCAAACATTCCAACAAGTTTGTTTTGTTACGTTTTACAATATAGGTAAGGTATTTACTATTATAATGTCCGATGGGACTGACATGTACATTTGTATAAAAGTCTCTAATACCAAATACGGAGAGAAAAAAAAAAGATTACCAAACATGTCAAAATCAACAAATCAATGATAAACTATTCTAACACTATTGTAATAGTAGACTTGAGGCCCTGTACACTTGTTTTTTGTAAACATTATGAGGTAAACAATAAAAAATATAATAAACATATTGATGTAATTACCTACCTACCTAAGGACAGTATCACTTTAAACAAATCATAATAGCCTTAAATACAAGGTACCAGCTCAATGTACCGATAAACTATTTCCACCTCACTAACCCCTCGTTTAGCCAGAAAAACATCAAGTAATTGAAATGTAAATTCTACAGCTATTCCTCCCTTTGAAATATCCACTCTAAATTGATCATGTTAAGGTTCGATTTTGTAAGCTGTTAAGCTTGCTAAGGGTTGAATGAAATCCAAGGTATCAACATTAAGTTTGTGTAAGTGTTTGAAGTCGCGACGGCTAAGGGGTTAAAGATTACGCTTGTGCATTTATAGTGTCAAACTGTTGGGCTATCGTTTACCAAAGAATACAACGTTAAACTTTATTCAATAGTTAGTTTGATCAGTTCAATAGCCTTGGTATTAAGAATAGGGTGCCGATTGTATGTCTCAAAGAGTTGCCATGGGAGTTTTTGGCGGGATTTCTTCAGGTCAAGTTCAGTGTTGTGTGTTATTCGCAAATTGATTCCTAGTAGATACTGTGATGTAAAATTGGTGTAGTTTTCTATCTCAAGTGTCTGCGCAACTGGACGATATGTAGAATCATTGAAACAGGCGTGATCTGGCTAAATTGGAGCTGAGAAATTTATTGTAGTTTTGGCTACCTCAGCGAAGTTTTCCGAAGAGGCTGACTCAATACATTTGCATTTTACTATAAAAACATAAGAATATTTTGCATCCGCATTCTAATGGTAAACTAATGAACTATTTACACAAATAACATGGTTTAAGGACTTAGAATCCAAACCAAAAACATTAAAAAAAAAGAGAGAGCTGTCATCATAATTGACGGTGTCCGTTAAGGCCAGTTAAGGCTGATTGATACCTGCCAGAGCTGCAGGATTGTTCGAAAGAGACATGGTAGCCCTGGAACGCGAAGGACAACTGAAGGAATATGGATGGATTTTTGACAGTTAAAGTCTGATACTCTTCTTGCCTCATCCAAGTCATTTGATGAAGTGTAATGTAAAAAATAACCGGGCAAGTGCAAATCAGACTCGCACACTGATGGTTCCGTATAATCCTTAGGTACCTATGAATACAGTTCTTTGTGAAGACTTTTCCGAATCGCAAAAAAGTGTTTTTTTTTTGTGACATCAATAAAAAATATACAGTTTTCAGACTTTTTCCTACACTTGTGCTGTAAGGCCTTGCTTCATGCCTTTCAGGATTCTAGGTCAACGAGAAGTACCCTATGAATTTTGATTCCCTTGAGAGTGTCGAAATACACGTTCTTTGCGACATAAACAGACTTTTTTTGGTGGGAAATCGTCGATTGACTTCTCCCGCTCTAGATGAAGCGAAAGAGCGTACCAGATTTTTACTGACTGAAACCACGTTGTATGTTTATTAGCCCTTTGCATTCTAGGGTCATGGTAACACTATCAAACGTTACTACTGCCAGTTTTTGGGGATGTATGTTTGTTACCCTTTCACATGAAACTTACTGAATGGATTTTGAAGAAACTTTATAATAATATTCTTATATATAAGCACATAGCTTATATATAAGAATATTATTATAAAGTTTACAACACAAACACTATAATTTATGCACAAGAAAGTACGAATTCTACGCTGATGGAGCCGCGGGCGGCATCTAGTGTAATGATGCTGAGTATGCTTAATAGTTCATTTAGTTATTTATGTTGAATAATTATTGCGTTAATAGTGGCTATACTATAAATGAGCTAGGCTTAGCGGTGTTTGCGTCCATTAATATAATATAATATGATATTCCACAACTATCACTCAACGCCGTTTAGTCCCAAGCTAAGCAGAGTTTGTGTTATGAGTACTAGACAACTGATAAACATACTTATATATTTCTAAATACATATAATATTGTAGATAAATTACACTCGGACACAACAGAACAAATGATCATGCTCATCACACAAACACGCCCCACGACCTCCGGCATAGCAGTCAGGGCTACTAACCACTAGATAGGCCAATCGAATCGAAAACCAATAGACCAAAAGGCCATTGTCTTATAACTCATAGCATAGCATAGCATAGTCGGCCTTATAATGTTCCCATTGTTGGGACTCAGGCCTCCTCTCTAGGAGAGGGAACTTACTTATAACTCAAACTTAAAGAATTTATTTCAAATAAACTATTTTCAGGCACTTTTGAATTGTCAAGGTCGGTTAGTCACAAAAAAGGTGAAACAATTTGCACATTCTAAAGCGTAGATCTCTATGGAGAAGAACATGCAAGATACTCCACGGATACTCTTAATTAAATCAATAAATAATTATAAAATTATGGTTACATGGTTAATGTAGAACTTAAGTATTAGGTATATAAGAGAACGATGTAAAAGAGGTGCACGTTCAATATAAACAAAAAACAATTCAAACCATAAATCACTAAAAATAAACATAAACAATAAGTACTTAATCTTTTCCTTGAAAGAAAGAAAGAAACAAAAACTGTTTATTCGCGCGAAATGACGCAATCTTAAAACTAGCAAACAAACATTATCAATTAATAGGGAAGATATGCGTCACATCCGCGCAAAACGGCCAAACGCTCAGCATAAAGCTGTGGCCTCACGCATTATGCGATGAACTCACAGCGCTGGTTTTCAGCGTGAGCCGGTGGCGGTGTCAACATTTATCTATTCCCAAAAACTCTCAAAACAAACCCGTGCTAAAATAAGTTATCCAATAAACTATCCTTTAAAACCACTTAAAACAATATCTCGAATCTTGTAGTGCTTCCAAATCCAGATACGAACTATTGTTATAACAAAAATTAATTGGAATAAAGCCAAGTTTTCTGCTTATTTTGCCTCCGCAGCTTCGCAGCTTCAATATTTCGACCAGCTCTCTCGAAACTTAGTCTTCGTGAGATTACAACCAAAGTGCCTCCTTCAAACATTAGAAAATATTTTTTAACAATAACTGTGGTTTGTTTGTTCATTATGTTTCAATGGCTGAGTTTTTCATTCAGTAATGATGAGTGTTACTGTATTTTAACCGACTTCAGAAGAGAAGACTCTCAAATCATTTTTTGTTTTTATTTTTTTTATGCTTGTTACCTCAGAACTCCGTCATTTATAAATCGATTTGAAAAATTCATTTTCCTATGGGTAATGAGACTTCTAAATGTAATTTCACGAAATAAATAGTATACAAAGTATACGACATTTTTATACTAGCAAGAAGCTTTTTGCGCGGAATCTTTCTCGTGGTTTACCCTAAAGAAACTGTTCTTTAGTTTAGGATAAAAAATATCGAGCCTTCTGAGAGCATCTCTCCTGCAAACGAGTCGGCATAGCCAACTTGGTAAACTCGTAACAGACTCTCTGAAGACAATCTCCACAGATGGGGGTTCTCGGACAGTTACGATCATCAGTGTTTGTGCGGCGTCTCTCCGCAGACCACGTCCCACCTTCCATTCTGCATCACGTGCCCTGTTACCCGTTCACTTAGGGACCTAATGACAGTGAACGGCATCGCCGTAGTTTTGCCGTCGACACGCTAAGAAGAAGAAGAAACTACTGTGTAAAGAAACATACATATAATTAATAATATTAGTCTAGGTAGACGATCTTAAAATAAATCCACAGAGAATATTACAATTTAGAAATTACAAATATTACTTAAAGAAAGATGTCCAATCGTCTAGTCAGGTTTACGAATTGAAAACTAGTGGAAAACAATGCAGGATGCTACTATACTTAGGAAGGTATTTCCACTGTGGCACCTCAACATATTTCACGAGTGATATATGAGGAGGCCCCTTTCAGTAGAGAGTTTTTACAGCTTTCGTGAACACATAAAAATAATGGTTACAGAATCTACAGTCTTCACGATAATAGATTTGTCGGTTTAAGAATTCTTCCTGTTAACTTTTACTTAAAGGTCAAACGGCTATTTTTATTCTTTTCATAAAACTTCTCTAAAGATTTAAAAATCGACCCGGTATCTAATAATAATGAGTATGGTCAAATGGGGTGAGTAGAAACTTAGGGGTGAATGGAAACAAAACTTCAAAGAGTATTTTCATGATAATTGAATATTTTTTGCAACATTGGACTCTATCAGTTTTTTAATAAATTGTTATTCTAAAAAGTCGATGCTTTGTTAGAAGCCGATAGTTTTTTTTTTCGGTGGGAAAATCATCTTATGACATCCCCCGCCCTTGGGCGAGGCGGGAGATAGTGTCAGACTTTTACTGACTAAAAACCCACTCCTGTTCCTTCGTTGCCTTTCGTACCAGGGCCGAATCATCCTTTCAGAATCAGACCCTTGGCCCCAGTAGGCTTCGACCCTGCTAGGCTCCTACAGTTGCTGACATCTCCTTGAGGCGCACGTGGAACAGCACGCGCCGTTGACGACTTGGGCTCGGTCCGGACGGTTACCGGACGGTCGGACGGCGAGCCACCCATTGCTCGCCGTCCGCAAGCCCGCGGTCATTCCTAGTGTGGGACTACTTTTTTTTTTTAATATGTTTGACACAAACTATTCATAAAAAACTTTTTACAAAAAAAAAATAACCGACTTTACTAAAAAAAAAAACACTAGAACGATCAAGAAGTCGGTGTTTCTCGGTATCGTTTGTTTCTTATTTAACACCGATTTCCGAAATCAACGTTATTTGGATCGTTTTAATGTTTTTTTTTAGTGAAGTCGGTTATTTTCTTTTGTAAAAAGTTTTTTATTTCACACTTTTTAGTTACGATACATTTGTAGCCAGGGTACGTAGTTCTCATGACAATTCCAACTAACCCAAACACTGCTAGGATACATTGTTTTATTAAGAAGTTCCCGTGTCCACCTTCCATCTTTCGGCTCCATCATCAGATCACTTCGAGAGTACCTTATAGCCAAACTGCATCTTATGACAATTCTAAGAAGCCCAAACACGGCTGAGATACATTGATTAATTACGGAGTTCCGGTGCCTATCTTCCGGCTCCATCATCATCATCAGATCATTTCAATGATACCATTTTCAATATAACTATTCAAAACCATTTATTTATTTGCATTGTCATAGTCGCTGAACTATCTTCATTGTGATATCTATGTGAATATGAAGTTCCTTTGGCCATTTCTGGTCTTCTTCACCAGTTCCATCAAATGTTACTTTTTGATTGTAAATGCTTAAGAACTGGATAAAAATACCAAAATAACTATATGGTTGCCCAAATATTATTATTTGAGGAGTTCCCTCGATTCCTCACGGATCCCACCATCAAAACTGGATTTTGAATCCATATCCTTTAAGGGGGAAAAAAATTGCAGATTGGTCCATACACGACGGAGTTCTGAGGTAACAAACATATAAAAAAATACAATCGAATTGATAACCTCCTCCGTTTTTGGAAGTCGTTTAATGAACCTCAGTATCTCAAAGGACTCAAATTACTATATATTAGATAACCAAAAGACCATTTTCATCAGACTCGTCTAGTTATTAATATTCTAAAGACATTTTTTTCTTAAATAAAAAACACAGAGTATCGACTCAGTTCCCACAATTTATATTCCAACATCATTCGACCAACTTCCAATAACACAATTACTGAACTGGACGCTTCGCCAAATTTGTGATAAAAGTATTCCGTAGTAAGAAATGTCGCCACTAGAAACAGAAGGTGGTTTGTAAGTTAGATCATTCTGTGACTTACAGGCTTGAGGTGTTGACAGTGGATTCCAGTTTACTTGAAGAAACTAATAAAAAACAATTTCAAATATTACACACATACATAATAAATAAGCATAATAGAATAATCAGCCTTTTAATGTTCCCACTGCTGGGACTCAAGCCTCCTTCTCTAGGAGAGGGAATGGGCCGTAATCCACCACGTCAAATTTTTGGTTCTAGGACATGCCGGTTTCCTCAAGATGTTTTCCTTCGCCGTTTTGAGAGCAGTGGTGATGAAATAAATTACACAAAGTAATGCGCCTGGCTGGGTTTGAACCCGCGACCTACAATTCGTAAGTCGGGGCCATAACCACTCGGCCACCACTGCTCACAAAAACTACTAATAAATAAGTACACAAATTAAATTACATACAATATAAAGATATACTATCATAAATATATACATACGCATAGTAGAATGATATAAAAACATATCACAATAATAAAAACATACTGAATAATATTATATAGCAATACATACATAAGCAACTACGATGCGATAGAAAGGTACTCCTACTACTTTCTTTTACTCCTCTCTTGAAAATTGTAGGAGTTTAATATTAACTGTCCCTATTCAGGAAAAAGGTTTCTTTTCATACAGAAAAGGTACAAACTTAAATCGACCTCAAACATGAAAGACCTTATTGTAGTACCAATATCTATGTAAAGTTTCCGTTCTCCCGAAGAAGTACCGAAACCCACAACTGCTCCGGCAATAGACCGAGAAAGCAATTCAACTCTTAATTCATATCAATTCATCCTTCAGACCACAAAGTAAGATATAAGATACCGAGTTAGAAAGATACCCAATTGATTCAAATGTACGGATTTTCACCGTCCGCAAGGAACACTAGAAATGTATGAAAGTTTTTATCGAATAAGAACTGAGAAAATGTCTGATTTATTCCAACCTTGACGGAATTACAGCGCTCGTAAATAATATCACCATTGAGACTACGACTATTCAGAAAATATTTTGGATGAAGAATATTCCGAATAAGTTTTGTACTTTAATATTTTGAAAGGGAAATTATTATGTAAGTCAACGGCAGAGAACATGGTAAATATTAAATTCTCTGTTATTGCGATGATTGAAAACAGGTTTGAAAGTCATTTGCGCGTCAGCCTCCCTTCGTCTTAATGAGCGAATTTATATTTATACAGTATATTTAGATATGTGTATAATTATGTCGCCGTGAGCGCGTATTCTATATTTATGGAATATCGTGAGGGGTTGATGCAGAGAGGTTATTACGTGATGCCACTGAGAAATTTAGTTATTACACCAAGCTCAGATAGAGACGTCATTGTAGAAAACTTGAATAAAACTGTCGTCATCAGTGAGTGAGTTACCACAGTGATCAATGCCCAAATCTTTTCTGTTTTAACAAGCGTCTTTCGTTTTTGCTTCTTTTAAAGTGGAGAAATTTCAGGCTGACACTATTATCTAGACCTCGCTTTTTAAGTCTAGAATAAACTGAATAAAGACAGCAGTAAACGGCGCCGTTTTCTGACGTAATCAGATATCGTCTGTCTCTAGATTAGATCTTCGAAGATTTATAGCTCTCGCGGTCGCAATATTGAAGTATTTTATAGTACAAGTTACTACCCATCTGTGCAAAGCGTGCACCGCGATGGTTTTATCTGGACGTTATTTTTTTTTTTCAATTGAAACTGGCTTCTTGACAATTAGTCTCGGTAGATTAAATACTTAGCATTTGTTGTAAAGATTTATATTCGAATATTCTAGATGAGACCATATTATTTATTGTGAAGGTCGCCAGGCATACTAGACTAACGAATGTGAGCTCGAGATGTCTGTATTAATTGTAACGAATGGGCGTTTCTTTTGGTAAAGTTTCTTAATTGGAGCCCTGAGACCAAGAATATAACCTGTTGGTTATCTTATACACAATTTTTTTTATTTCATTTTAACATAAAATTATTTTACGCCCTTTACCGCGCAGATATCGCACGCATTAGAACGTGCAAGTCTCCCAGTGTTAGTCGTGCGTGTCTGTGTCCCCTGATAGCTACAACCCAGGGGTCTTTAAGTCAAGAGTGAATAGGCTACTTCTAGGCAAGCGTGCTTCATCGTCGGCCACATCATCGCTTACCATCAGGTGAGATAGTGGTCAAATGTGAGCCTATCAATAATAAAAAATAAAATAAAGTAGTTCAATTTTTTTGGCTTTTCTATTTCTCTAACTATAATTATATACACCCCTATTTTTTAATTTGTACAAAAAAATGGGGCTCTATTATTTGTACCCGTTACTGAACATATTTGTGTAGTCAAAAGTAAAAACCAAATCCCAAAATTGACCACGAAAATTGGTCATAATTGGTAAATTCATAATTGAATCAATTATTCATAACACTTGCTACTAGAAAATGCTATCTTAAAGTACATAAGACTAATACATAACATGATTTATTCCAATGTCATTCAAATACTGAACACCGTCCCTAGATCCTATATCCCGATAATAAGTAATCTTCATGTGTAATGTGAGAGCGTCCCAATCACGATCGTTATCTCCTTACCTACCTGAACGTAACATGTAAGATTAGGTATTACATTATAATATCTTAGAAGTTAGCTTAACTTTGAAGACTGAATATTAAACTTTTCTGGCTTGACTTAATATTGTTATACACTAGGGCTTCGGAAAGGATTTACTTGCGGAAATTACGTGGTGTAAGTTAGAACTTGATCTTAACTAATGTTATAAGGAGACTGGTTGCTGCCTGTGGCTTTGCCCGCATGATAGCCACATCATCTTGGGGTATAAAAAATGGCCTACAACCTATTCTCAAACCTACTAAGTATTGGAGCCATAGGTTGGCTTCCGAAAGGGAAATAACATCATAGGGTTTAGTCAATAGTCTGAAACACCCTCCCACTACGCCCTAGGGCGAGATAAGTCATTGAATGATTTTCTCACCTTCAAAAACTAGGCAAGCGCGAGTTGGACTCGTGCACTGAGGGTTCCGTACAAACTTATCTGTGAGTTATCTATGAAAATAGTTCATCCGCTTTACAGCCCGGATCTTGCATCCTGCGACTTCTATTTGTTTCTAAAAATTAAAGATAAACTTAGAGGTACACGTTTTACGAGCCCTGACTCGGCGGTAGATGCTTTCCGTAAAGCCGTTGAAGAGGTCCCTAAAGAAGACTGGTCCAACTGCTTTGTACAGTGGTTTCAGCAAATGCAAAAATGCATTAATTGCGAGGGAATATATTTTCCTTAGTAGAAGGAGATGGCTGCAAGCGTGAGGAAATGGATATCCTCACGTCCCAGCCGCAGAGACACCGAAGCTGACTACCAGCCACCGTAGGCGCGGGCTTGTGGACGACGAGTAATATTTAGCTCGCCGTCCAGCTGTCCGGTAACCGTTCAGACTCGAGCCCGCACGAGTCGTCGACGATGCGCATTGTTCCACGCGTTTCTCAAAAAGATGTCAGCAAACCATAGGGGCCCAGCAGAGCCGAAGCCTACTGGGGCCATTAGAGTTCTTCGGAAAAGGTAACTCGTAGTCCTAAAACAAAGTGTTGGCCTCTGTATTAGGACTACTACTGAAGAAACACAAGTCTGTTTTAAGTTGGTAAATGTCTGACACAAGAAAGAAGTTATTAGATGATTGTCCACCTCAAAATAAAGTAGGTCTGGTAGCCTTTAGTTATTTCTTAATTCTCGCATAATAGTCGCGTAATTTCTTTATTACATTGCATTTTTAACAACACAATAACTGGCCAGAAACCACTTTACATATGCAATTACAGTACTGGACGACGATTACTAGGAAATTGGCCCCACATAAAATATTCAGCGAACAGACCTAGTTCCACTATTTTGTGCTAACAAATGTTACCTAGCACTAACACATTCACTCAAGTATAATGAATAATTTAGAGTACCTACACATTATATGTAGCTATATGATGAAGTTTCAGTTAAATGTAATGTACCTATGTAAACTTTGGTTAAATATTATATTAAAGCCATTCCACACCTTGCATCTTATCCATAATAATGGATGCCAAAACTTTCATTAATATAAGTAGCCAAACCAAGCAAAAAGTGAATCTTTTTAGCATGAGTTCTTTCAAATTTAAAACCCTTCTAATAGTAATAATAATGTTAAAACACGCTCAAATTTGTTACGACGAATTTGGTCCGTCCTCAGCGTAACTTAATCCTTATTAGTATTAACACGCGTTTGAAATTGGTACAAAGGACCATATATACGCTGAGTTACGTTCAAGCTTGGTACGCATGGACCAATTCCGTCGTACCAAGTTCGAACATGATTGTGTTAACACTATAACAATATTACACGTTTTAAAAAACTTCATCAATATTTAAGTACCCTCAGTTTCCCTCAAACATCACGCTATCACAATGAACTATTCATCAGTTCGACAAACACCGCTTTCGCGCGGCTCAAACAAAGAAAATAAATTATTTAAACCATCCCAGTAATTAATAATGGAATTAATAATTCAAAAAACATTTCCGGCATCCGTCGACACGGCCGCCACCGCAGCCATCCGAATATGTCAACCAATTTACATAATTAATCTTTCTCACTAAAGTATACTCATTAATAAAATCCCGACCTTGATTAACGCCTGCAATTCATTCCGTATTCAAACAAAACATAATTAAAATGGCGGGCGACGAACGCTTCCGTTTGTAATTGGCTCTCGAATGTAACCGACCAATCGCAGCGGCGATTAAAAATGTAGCGGTTTTGCATCGCCGATAATTGTTTCCGATTGATACGTAATTAAAGTGGCGTTAAGTATTCGATTGTAATAAATAATCTTATTTATAAAGTCCGGCTATTGATTGTCTGTTTTAACTCTTTGTTTGTCGTTTATTTATTGAACTGTTAATGTTGTACATACATAAAATAAACGAACAAGAAGTAGAAAATATTGCAGCATATCTATGAAAGGATAGCTGGCAAAAATAAATGTTGACGCTGTGTGTCCGAGTAGTAGGAAAAATAAATACAAAATAAAAAAACAATTCACTTAGAAATAATTTATATCTTACAATGTAAATACAAACCATATAAATGCATAATGGTAAAATTAATATCACAATATTACGTACTTGATAAAAATAAAATACTTTTTTTGTTGTTATTCATATTTAATGAAATTATCGCACTTTTCAGTAATAATCATTTCTAAAAGCCGAAACCGACAGTAACAGAAATCAGATATCAGAAACGTTTATTTCAAATAGACGAATTACAAGCACTTTTGAATTGTCAAAATGTCGGTCAGTAAAAAAAAACAAGTGAAGCTAAATTGCACGTTTTAAAGCGTAGATCTCTATGGAGAAGAACGTGCAAGAAACTCCATGGACACTCTTTTAAACCATATTATGAATTACATACATCTTGGTTACATATTTCTTGTTGCTTCTAATATGTGTGAGCACAAAGTAGATAAGTAAGAATAAAAACTAAATAAAAATTGAATTAAGCCACTGGCAGCTAAGAGATGACCAGTCTCAACTGACGGCACTCGTTCACGAGCATGACGCATGCATCAGCTTCACTCAGCTCAACCATTTTGAAGGGAACTGAATGACCCAATAACACGTGCCACCATCAGCGAGACATTTGAGTGAGCATGGCAAACTCTCAACTGCCATGCTCGTAATGTCAAACAAGTTGTAACCTAATAAAAATGCTCCATGGTATTTCACATTCAAAAAAGCTTGAAAAAAAGTGCTTCTACATTATACATTGCTATTGTTTCGAAATGCAAATTGTAATAAATTATCATAAGCTCTATTGAAATAAACAAATAAAATAAGAAACATTTCGAAAACAACAATACAAAAAGGGGAATAGTAAGTATCTCTTCCAATATTTATAAATATATATATAAAAAAAACTAATTTGAAGGATGTGGCTGTGGAGCAGGATCGGCCATTTAGCCAAGCGTTTTTGTCAAGGATATAATCTTCCAGTTTATAATACGCTTGTCTGCTTATTGTGCGTAACGAAACTGACTTATACATTAAACCTTACCTGGGTAATTAAAATGTTGGATACATTTTAATTTTAATGAATAATCTCTTTACATCAATAAAATTCAATTACATTACCATACCGCAGTCTGCGCTTTTCCTTTTCCGTTAAACATCTGACTCAAAGGACTAAATGTAACAAGAACCGAGAATTCCCCACCAAAGAATAGACAAAGCAAAGTCAAGTAGAGACCAGAGAGCCTCACATTACAAACTAATACTAACACATGCAGAACATTAAAGTGAGCGGCAGACGCTAAGGCTGTCTTCAAATTAGACAGCAGGCGCCGGCCGCGGGCGCCGGGCGAGGGCGCCGGGCGAGGGCGCCGGGCGAAATAATTTCCATTCATACGCCACAAACCGCAGCACGCTGCATCTTTACGAGCGCAGCTGTTGAAATTGTACGAAAATATAGAAAACAATGATATGCAAACGCTTAATGTGAACGATGCCGCGTTTTGCGTTTCAAATGTTTGCGAATTTTCGTATAATTTGTGCCTGTTTTTTAGGAAAGAGTTTTCTTAATTTTGACTGCTTTACAACTTGCGGCAAAACGAAGCTTTATGTTCATAAGCGTTAAAAATGTTTGATGTTCGCAATTTATTTAACACCTAAGGATATACTACAATCATATTATATAGACAGTTTAAAACAAACTAATATTAAAAAAATAAATCAAACAAAAGCCATCCAAATGTATGTAACGTATAATATCGAGAACCTCCTCTGCATCGCTGTGGACTGATAATGTGTCCAAAAGATTCAGAAATCAGAAATGTTTGTTTCAAACAAGCCATTTACAGGCACTTTTGAATTGTCAAAATGTCGATCAGTCAATAAAAGTGAAGCTAAATTGCACGTCGACCGACGGCATTGCCACACTATATGGCAATGTTTATCTTCTGTTTAAGGTAAGAGCCATATTACGAGAATTATTTTTTAAATACGTGAAAACACAGTACGAAGCATTTGTTAAAAATAAGGATAAGTGAATTCCAGTTTCCGCCATCATTATATGATTTTAATTTTTGCGTAAAAGCTGAAATACATTTCTATCTGCTTCTATTACAATATACCAAGCTTTGTCACAAGATATACCCATTATAAAGTCCACCATAATTTCCTGTACTTTTAAAAAGATTTTCCTTAACTTCATTCTCTTCCTTCAAACTATCTCTATTAATAAGATATTGGAGCTGAAAATTGATTCTCTTTAATTCTCTCACCGGCTTTACATGATAAAAGAGCTCGAGGCTTTGTGAGCTAAGCAAACTGTTACAACAAAGCGCCGATGTTATCGTACTGTTAATTGGGTTTTAATTAGTAAATGTATGTTTTTGAACGGATATGTGGGGGTATTGTTTTGTTGGTGGTAATGTAAAATGACTGCAATTTCCGCAGTTATCCGTGAACTATAAATAGTTATCAAAAATAAAAAAATAGGTTCTAGGTTTCACGAAAGACAATTAGCTAAGCAATCCACACTGGGCCCTCACGGTGGATTAACGCCCCATTCCCTCTCTTAAAGAGGAGGACTGAGTCCGAATAGTGGAAATATTATAAGGCCGATTATGCTTATGCTATACTTAATTAGCTTAGCCTTGTTTTTATTCATGCAGCCAGCAGCTTTGTCCACGTTAAAGTAGAAAATTGTCCCAAGGGAACATACTCCCGCAATAAACAGTCCTATGTCCTATTCCATTTAAATCCATTCAGCCGTTTAAGCGTGAAAAAGTAACAAACATACAAACACACCACTCAAACTTTCACCCTTATAATTGAAAATTTGTGTGATAACTCCTTTACAAACTAATATTTATTTTAATCTGTTTATTGTATAGCATAGTGTAATTCCAGTTAAATGATTATTACTAAAATGAGGTGTAGTCCAGCCAGAGCCCTACTTAAACAACGTTGAGACTGAACACTGAATTATTACTAATTCATTGTTCAGATGTGTAGTCGATTCAGGGCAGAATTTAATTTGGTCTACTGATACAACATTCTTTTCAGCTTACCATTTTCATTATTCAACAGACCTTTCAATTTTAATTTAGACCTTAAAACGCCCCTGACGCCGCTATAAACGTGGCTACCTACTGGACCGAAATACTTTGAGAAAAAAAAAACCATTGGTTCGAGAACTAGATGGTGTAATCTTATCTCTTTTCTGCCGATAGCATCTAGATGTGTAACAGCGGATTTAATATTCTCAAATAGAATACGTGACCTCGTAAAAATGCACCAGCCAGATCTTTTACACAAAAGATTGTAGCAAACAGTTCACTTCCCACGTACGATGTATGCTTGGACATGAAGCGACGCCATCGCGTGATCACAGATCCATACATCGCTCCGGACGTGGTAACACTGGCAACCTTTGCGCCCTCCCTCTCGGCTCACGAGAAATGTATTCACACATAAAAATCCTCACTTTTCCAGTTTATCACTTGACCCGGAAAATTTTCAGAAGAAATTTTCACATTACGAATTATTTTGTATACGGTACCTACCTATTTATATTCAATATTTTTTACAATTATATGCTTTCTGAAAATATCATTTGAGAAAATGATGAGGAAGTAACCGGTGTATTTATAGAAGGCTCATCTTTCAAAAAATGTATTCGATAAAAAATATTACAAAGCATAGTCGTAGGTTGAAGGGAAATAATGAGTTTCCTTCCCGTTGGTAACGTATCAATAACATAATGTCAGTAATACATAAAATGATAAATTCAAGATTTTCCTTACAAAAAATAATAATAAACAATAACGAGTCGTCCTAAAATTACTCCATTTTTAGGGTTTCGTACCTCAGTCGGCCAAAACAAAACTCTCATAGGATCACTTTGTTGTCCGCATATCCGTCAGTCAAGACCCTTTTTCTCGGAAACGTGTTAGATTCTTTATAATATATATAACGTAATTAAATTATGAATTTTAATTTTTCATGAATATTGTGAGTGGTATTTTATACATTGGTAACATTTAGCATAACATAATCAGCACACACACAGTCACATGTCTTCGAATTTTTGGTTCTAGGACATGCCGGTTTCCTCACGATGTTTTCCTTCAACGTTTTAAGAGCAGTGGTGATGAAATAAATTGCACAAAGTAATGCGCCTGGCTGGGTTCGAACCCGCAACCTACAATTCGTAAGTCGGGGCCGTTACCACTCGGCCACCACTGCCCACTCGGCCACCACTGCCCATAGTAACATTTATGATGCTCAAATCTTATGTTGAAGTACCTGCCAAGGATAATATGATTGTACAAATATAAAACCCTAAACTTATAAAAATCAGCATTGATGATAATCCTCTAAATTATTATGTAATTATTAATGATATGAAAGACGACATAGATCTCCCCCAAGAGTCGCCACAACAAATTGACAAAATAAAAAAAAAATACTTAGTCTTGTCTTTCTGTGCCTTTCTTCATAAAACCCATTATTTACTCACCACAGTCATTTTTTTTTTAAATTGGGAAATTATCAAAATGACTTCTCACGCTCCGGGTGGCGCGGGAGGGCGTGTCAGACTTTTACTGACTAAAACCACACCTGTATCCTTCCATTACCCTTTGCGTTCTAGGACTACGGGTTTCCTTTCAGAAATTCTCCGCGGTCCTAGCTAGCGGGCATCGGCCCTGTAACCACCCCACTCACCACAGTCATAGAAACTTTGATACACAGTAAATAACCGTCATCCATCTTGACATTTTAGTATGGTATTTTATATAGAAGTATCCACCCTTACGTTGTTGAAACTACAACGGTCCGGACTAAGCGTTTCGCTTCGTCGTTTATACCGCGTACGTCGAGGGACTGGAACAATTTGCCTGCTGCGGTCTTCCCGTCTAACTATAATTTAGGTGCCTTCAAGGCTAGAGTGAATAGGCTCTTAATAAACTAGTGCGCCTCACCATCAATGATTGCATCACTGCTTACCATCAGGTGGGATCGCAGTCAAGCACTGGTTTATATCAAATTAGTTACCTCCATACTTCTAATAAACGTGTGAAGGTATCAAACTGAAATAAATATTAAATACTCAGGTCTGTTATCTCTTGAAGCAGTGAAAAATTCTAAGTGGTCGCAATCTAAAGATAAGGCCATATAGACTCCGTTTAGACACATTTAGAAAGACAATCGCAAAAAAATCAAAGGGGTAATTCCCGTTGGATCTAAAATTTAAAAAATATATGGAAAACGTACCCACCTTGTAAATCCCAAATTAATATTGGCACCATTAGAAATTCATTATTTTTAGGGTTAGTCAATTATGCCTCTTCTAAATGACACCTAGTCTAAAATGCTACAAACTGGTACGGCTTCTATACAGAATTACCTATTGTTCTTTGGCATTAAGCACGATCTGATAGTAAAAGTGCAGGAAAAATATTTGAAAATCGTTAATTTGTAGCTACATCAGAAAATAGTTACATTTTTTTTTAGCGATTCAGAACAATCTTCGAAACTTTTAGAGATCGAACTTATATAGGTAAGTTTGTACGGAGTCCTAGATACGTCTACATTTTTTTTGAACCTCTTCCATTAGGAACTTATAAAAAACACGTTATGCAAAAATAAAATAAAAAGGCATTATCTTTTATTCCTTACAACAATTAATCTACCCTGAGCTAAAACCCAATACAGCGCAATAACAAGCGAACTCGAGACTGTATCGAAGTAATCTCAAAGAAATTCCTTCATCGTATGTGATTTTCAGCAAAAGCGCAAAGAGCGGAGCGATCAGTAAATATTTAAAATTCTTCGAGCGAAAGTTCTCGCGCGGGAACGCGACGTGAATAATTTAAGGCTAGAACGTTACTTTCATATGTGTTCGTAATTACCTGCAGGAAAGGTGTACTTTACTGGGGAAACGGGACGTGTTGGATGGGGTGGATTTTATGTTTGTGAATGATTGAAGCCCGAAGAATCGCCAAACTTAAGTAGCAGTACGCAGGGCACACAGAACAGATGGTCGATGGGGCCGAAAGGTTCTGGAATGGCAACCTTGTACAGAAGACGCAGCGTTGGAAGGCATCCCACAAGAAGGACCGTTGACCTAGTGGAGGTCGCGGATATCCGATGGATGAGAGATACACAGGACCGTTTGTAGTGGCGACACTTGTAGGAGGCCTATATCGAACAGTGCACGTCTTTCGGCTGAAGTGACAATTATGAATAATTGAATGGGTTTTTAAAAATGTAACCGTAATCAGCCTTATAATATCCCCCCGGCTAGGATTCGGGCCTCATATCTAACACAGTGACTAGTCTGTAACCACCATGTGGACGTAGTGCGAGTTGGTGAATGTCACATGTCTTGATTTTTTATTTGTTCGAGGAAATGCCGGTTTCCTCACGATGTTTTTCTTGTCTGTTTTGAGTGCAGTGGTGATAAAATAAAATACACAAACCACGAAGTACAACTCGTAAGTCGGGGCCGTTACAGTTAGGCCACTACTGCACAAAAATGTATTTAGGTAATTAGTAATTTTTTCTATGTTTTAGTTACCATTACTGTTATGTGATGCATTCGACAACTCTTTCGATATGCGTTATATGAGGTAAACAAAAATATACTCCATATTTAACATCATAACTTACGATACTAAATAAATGACAGACTTAGTGAGTTCAGAGCGAATAGAATATTCCTACTGACTGCTAATGAATAAGCCAATCGAAAACCAGGATTGTTCCACATTTCCTCTAAAACTCCCCTCCCCCCACACGATGAAAATCCACCCACTACACGTTCAGTAATTATTGACGGGGGAATAAAGTTATCAAGTCGCGGTTAACTTAAACGTTTCATAGCTTCTATTGTCGTCAGATTTAACTGTATTAATTTAAACCCAGTTTAAATCATTTGACAGCTTAAGAACCGTTTAGATGAAGGTTTCTTTGAAATGGAGAATATATTAATTTAAATATTCATGCTCCTTTGAATATATTAATTTGCTATGTGACATGGTAATCCTTTTCTATGTGTGGAAAGGAGCGATTAAGGAATTATAATAGTTTAAAGGATTCATAACAGCTTGCTTTGAATAGATAACGTAATATAAAAGACCGCTACAGAAGATAACATCTATTTCATTTGTCACTTTGTACCTACAAAATAAATGTAAAATGTACTTAAAATATTCTAGCTAGACCTGTGAAACACAAATCGTACCTAATATCGTAATGTTATTTCACAAATAATGTGTAGTATTTTTTTCATATAAACGGTGGTGGTAAGTGGTTAGGTACGTAGATAATAATAATAATAAAATAATAAAGTTTATTTACCAAAATAGTTACAGAAATGTACACAAGTAGATATAACTCGTGGGTAGACTTATTCTAGACATTACAGTGTGTTGCAAAAAATTCTGTACATAATTATAGTAACCCTGCCTCTTAAATTAGGCTATCCTGTATTTTAAGAGACAGTGTCTAGCTTATAAATTCACCATTTTTATACAACAGTGGACAGTGTCAATTGATGCCCTTCAAACAGAAACACCGTAGCCATTCAAGTTAATATTTAACAAAATTTTATCATAATGTCTTTTTATTAAAAGACGCTTTGTATTAGTAGCAGTCGGTTTTTTGTAACTCTTGCCAAATAGATACTTACTAATAGAATTGCTTGAGTGAGTCTTAAATCCTCCTCAAAAATTAGCCATTGTACCCAAATATATACAATAAATCATCATCATCATCATCATTTCAGCCGAAAGACGTCCACTGTTGGACATAGGCCTCCCCCAAGCGTCGCCACAATGACCGATCCTGTGCTTCTCGTATCCACCGCACTCCCGCGACCCTCACCAGGTCGTCGGTCCACCTTGTGGGAGGCCTTCCAACGCTGCGTCGTCCGGTGCGCGGTCGCCACTCTAGAACCTTTCGGCCCCATCGGCCATCCGTTCTACGAGCAATGTGCCCTGCCCACTGCCACTTAAGTTTGGCGATTCTTCGGGCTATGTCGGCGACCTTAGTTCTCCTGCGGATATCTTCATTCTTTATGCGATCACGCAAGGAAACTCCGAGCATAGCCCTTTCCATTGCTCCGTGTATTTATACAATAAATACACGGCCGTATATAATAAACATGTTGTTTTGATGAATACAAAACCACTAAGTAAACACATAGCAATCCTTTTTGTTGAAATAATATTCAGACAAAACACATGTAAAAGTTTATCATGTACAATTTATTTCGAAAGGACCATTGCTTATTTTAACTCGTCCATTTTCCGCGTGAACGAAGCTTTACACCCATTTAAATTCCCGTCCTCGTCTAAACGGTACATTTGTTTATTTTTACATTACAGCCATTTAAACAGCGGCTCTCAATGTTACCAACTTTCTGCGAATATTTTTCAGTATTTTTATAATTTATATGTTCTATAAAATCATACTAGTTATATTTGTAAACTTTTGCTTCTATATTATTTCTATACTAGATGACCCGGTGAACTTCGTACCACCTTACGGTCAATGAATGTAGTACTTTCGATATAGTCAACCGATTGAGATGAAACAAAGCCTAAGTAATATATCAAATTACACACTATTTTAAAGTATAAAAGTTATTTACATCGATTTCGTACATTTGACGTGATGCGCGCACAAATAAAATGAAACTTTTACTAATTTATTATATGTATAGATCATAGAAGTAAAAGTTTGTGAGTGTCTGTATGATTAATACTTCTTCACGATCGAATGGTTGAACGGATTTCGATGAAATTTGGCATACGGGTAGACCATGTCTTGCAATAGCACATAAGATAGTTTGTATGTAGCGTTGGGACAATCTTGTACTCGCAGGAATAGCCGCTGGCAGTAGCTAGTACAGCATAAATATTTTCATAAAAGTTCGTTCACTTCACATACCTACATAAATATTATGGTCTACATAAATATTATCTTCTGGTGGGAGAAATTTAAACCTCCTGAAGATTTTATCGAGCCGTCGGAGACGAGTTGCCATGGCCAACCTGGATAACTCTAAACAGACTTCGCACCCAGGTTGAGCGCAGCAAAGACAATCTCCACAGATGGAGGTTCCTGGGCGGCTCTGACCTTCAGTGTTTGTGCGGCGTCTCTCTGCAAACCATGTCCTACCTTCCATCCTACATGATGTTCCCTATTACCTGTTCACTTAGGGATCTAATGACAGCATCAGTGGACGGCATTGCCGTGGCCAAATACTGGGCCAGGCAAGGAATTAAAATTAGTTTTGCCATCGACACGCTAAGAAGAAGAATATTATGGTTACCAAATTAAAAATTTAATCATACTATTTTCCTTAACACAGATACTATGTCTTATCTGCTGTTTGCATACATTTTTTCTATAACATTTGCGATTCCCTTTTACTAAAATCCGTTTAAAATATAATAAAATGATTAAAAAATAAATATTAAATTCAATTACCAAAAACTAACCCTGACATTTTCCAACAAGCTAGATAAGAAAGAGGGGGGATGATTTAAACAAGTTTAAAAGCCACTGAGTTAAAACATTAATTCGCGGCCAACAAACCGCTCGTTAAGTAAAAACGGGTGAATTATAGAGGGACAGGTAAACCGTGTTAACGAGTTTAGCTCGGCCCAGGACCGATAAATAACGACCGATAAGGTTCCGTCGCTGGGGGCTGCTTTGTTCACAAATAAATCGGCGGAAAATTGAAGCCATACCGCGCGGCAACGCTAAATTAACATGGAAATATTTCAACAGATAACTGGTAATTATCGTTCACGTTTTTCTTGAGATAGAGATACACAATGTTTCGGAAATGAAATGCTGTTTTGTTTCTGTTTATTTTTTGTTGAAAATATTATTCTAATACGTGTTCTGATGGTTCAGATAACTTTGGAATTATTATGCGAACATGTTTCGGAATTAAATACTTGATTTTTCACATTTATGTTTACGAAACACGTATCAGTTGGTCAGCTTATAACCCACCCTTGATAAATTCATGCGATTAAGTAAGTTAAGTCGAATGAAAACGTTCACTTGAAATATTTAATTGAAAGAAAATAGTCGAACTCTATATAAGGAGAAACTAATTGACTGACATATCAATACACAGCCAAAGTTACTGTGGGACCAGGATCGTGAAATTTTGTAAAAGCTTTTCTTTTAGGATGTAGGCAGAGCACTAAGAGAGGATTTTCCAAAATTCTCGCCATAAAGAGATGAAACGACGGTCTAAACTTTTTATGGAGCATCCTATTTTCATGTGAGTGAATCTGCAGGCTAGTCTCTACATAAAACGATTTTAACTTCATCCATTAAAAATAAAATTTAAATCACAAAATAAAAAAATACGTTCAGCATGAACTTAAACAACATAAAAGTAATTAAGGGTTAGTAACCCTAAAGCATTTTACTCTCGAGCCCCATTCCCCGCTCTAAATTACGACATGTGTTTCGAGTCTCCAAAACATGAAATGTGTTCATAACGCTTAAAATATAATTGGATGGGCACATATCTGCGAGGAAATCGTCGTATTTCTCACGTTACTTTTGACACAATAAACACATAATTTACATATTCTTTGAATACTGATGTCTCCCTCACACATACACAAACGATTGTGATCTCTAGTTACTGCCTATCATCAAGCTTTCAAGACAAGAGAGAACAGGCATTATCTAACCACGTATGTTCAATCGTAAACTTTTTTTTATTATTATGGATAGGCTCGCGTTTAGCCACTATCTTACGTGATAGTAAGCGATGATGTGGTCGACGATACCACGCTTGCTTAGAGCATAAGCAGCCTTATAATGTTCCCACTGCTGGCACTCAAGCCTCCTTTTTAGGAGAGGGAATGGGCCGTAATCCACCACGCGGGCCCAGTGCGAGTTGGTGGATATCACGTTTTCGATTTTTTAGTTCTAGAATATACCGTTTTCCTCACGATGATTTCCTTCGCCGTTTCGATAGTGGTGATAAAATAAATTACGCAAAGTAATGCGCCTGGCTGGGTTTGAACTCACGACCTACCACTCATAAGTCGGGATCGTTACCACTGGGCCACCACTGGGCCTAGAAGTATAACCTATTCACTCTTGACATAAATACCTCTAGATTGTAGCTATCGGGAAATACAGACTCCTAAACTTCCTGCATTGTTTTCCCATCATGCTTGAATGACGGCAAGAGCAGCCTCATTGAGAAATTTAAAAAAAAAAAACAGTAGCTAAAATGCTGCGCATTGATTCACAACAAATTCTTAAAGATGACACAAAAGCATTCAGCATGTATGTGTCACAATTCTTTCGATTTCAGAAAAAAATTGAGGCAAATATTTTCTCAGTACTAACAAGTAAATATCGTGCGAACTGTCTGTAACATATCCGCAATTTCCGAACACTCCAATCTGATAGAAAAAACGGTGATGGGAAAAAACGGCGCTGTGGAAAAAAATGGCTCTACGTAAAAACCACTTGATGTGTAAGGTCGACGTTTCATTTTCGGGAGCATGCGTTACCGAAAATAGCTTGCGTGGCAAATGTGTTCTGTTTATCTGCGGTGATCGAAATTGTGCAGAACGTATCGATTTTGTGTGAATATTTTGTGAAATTTCATGAGTTCAGATCTGGGAGTTTCATTGTGAATACTATGTGGTGTTTCATACATAAAATTTCAGGTACTTAAATAAGGAAAAAAGGAAAACATACATAGATTTTATGACCAGAGCAGGTTTTTTTAGTGTTGTGAGTCGATCCAACGTTATTTAGTTATTAGAAATGACTAACTGTTGTTACTCCCGCAATGTGGTCCAACGACCCGGTTAGAGTTGCGGGAATGCGGTGGATGCTAGACGCACAGGGTCGGTCGTTGTGGCGACGCTTGGGGGAGGCCTATGTCCAACAGTGGACGTCTTTTGGCTGAAATGATGATGATGAACTATTGTTAATGATAGTAGGTACAAGTATGGTATATTAAGTAGTGACAATGGGCAAAGTTTAAAGCTCGCAGAATAAAATTAAATGGTCGATGGGGCCGCAAGGTTCTCAAGTGTTGACCGCGCACCGGAAGACACAGCGTTGGAAGGCCTCCCACAAGGTGAACCGATAACCTGGTGAGGGCTGCAACAATATGATGGATGCTAGACGCACAGAACCGTTTGTCTTTCGGCTGGAATTATGATGATAATGTATGTACAAGAATAGTTGATATACTTTAGATGTACAGGTACGGGTAGGTTATTGCAGAACGCATTTTTTTATTGTTATAAACTAGTGCTTGACTGTGATCCCGCCTGTTGGTAAGCAGTGATGCAATCGTTAAATTTACGATTACTTTCATATTGTATCCTTTCTTTTAGCAGGTAAGATGTAATTTCATATTTTATCTAGACTGCCATATATTACCAAGAGCTGTCTAGATCAACAGTATTTACTGCAAAAAAATATTCTCCAAATGAAAACGAGCGTATGCTCTTAATTTCCAGAAAATGTACCAAAGGCCTACTCGGAATACCGTATAGGCTGAAGCAAACAGTTATTATTTACTGCTACATAAGCGAATACCGTTACAAATGAATGTTTTTACTGCTTATTTGTTCAGCGTCGGGGACTCTCGGGAGTTATTTTATTTTATTACGTAATAAAGAAGCATATACGTGTACATCGTATTGACACTCACTAGTTCATGAAGAACGTATGTCATCATGTATGTCTTTTTATTTTTCTACTGAGAGACTTTTCATTTTATGGCGTTTTTACCATTTGTTTTTAGCGTTAACTTTTCATAACTGACTCTGACGTTTTCTCTGCAGAATTCCACAGGCTGTATGACAATATTTTCCTTATTAAGTAGGACGTTTCTTATTAAGAAGAAGTTTCCTTGCGTGATCAAATCAGGAGTGGAGATTACCAAGGTTACCAACATAGCCCGAAGAATCGCCAAACTTAAGTTACAGTGGGCGGGGCACATTGCTCGCAGAACAGATGGCCGTTGGGACCGAAAGGTTCTGGAGTTGTGACCGCGTACCGGAAGACGCAGCGTTGGTATGCCTCCTACAGGGTGGACCGATGACCTGGTAAGGGTTGCGGGAATCCGATGGATGCGAGACGCACAGGACAATTCATTGTGGTGATATCCAATGACCTGTGTCCAACAGAGGAAATTCATTCACCAAGCTAGAGTACTTGCAGTTGGGGCACCTATGCCTCTGAAACATCAATCCTGGTACTTTAGAGACAAATGATAACCGATTTTTCTTGTTATTTTGTATTTAGTATTTTTTGGACTAAAGAGTTTTGCATCCACAAAAACCAACACCATTTCAGTTGAGAAGCTTAAAAATAAGAACCAACTAAGAATTATTGAGCGAATATTGAAACATGTGCAAGTCTAAACAATACTGAAATCATGTACCGACGGTTGTTGCACAAACACAAATATTGTTATTCTTCTGATAGAGCTGTACAAACAGACGGCTTTACACAGACGTCGGTAACAAAATGTTAGCAGGGAACAACCGTCGTGTCATACTGTCAGTGTACGTCGCCATATTAGGACTCTCTGTGTCGAGTTTACCGTTTTCTTTAAGACCCTTGCTCCCATTTAGTGCCATATAACGGTGACTTTCTGAAGGTTACTGCTCGGTAACGGCTTAATAGTTAATTTTAAAAAATAGTTAATAGTTAGTAAAAAATTAGTTAGTTTAAAAAAATATACATTTATCATAGATTCTTAATTATCATTAGCAACATTATATACTATCACTTTTTTTAACATGATTATTTTTATTGTGCTTTTGAGTACAATATTGACTGGTCTACACTGTTCTTACATAATATCTATTAATAGTACAATATGAAAAATTCTTACCGGTTCTTCTCCTTAAGAAACAACCAAATTGGAATCGTGCACTAGCTATGTGCAATAAAAATATTTTTGATTTGATTGACTTTTGATTTGATACGATTTTTTAACCGACTTCAAAAAAAGGTGGAGGTTATAATTTCAGTTTTATTTTTATTTTTTTTATGTATGTCCTCAGAACTCCGTCGTTTAAGGACCGATTTACAAAATTTTTGTTTCTTCTTAAAGAATATGCTTTCAAATTGGTCCCATTTTTTTCAAAATCTGGTTCTAGTGATGAAATCCATGAGGAATCTAGGGAACTCTTCAAATATTATAGCCAACCAACACGTAATTTTGGTATTGTCATCGAGAACTTAAGCATTTACAGTTAAAAAGTATCATTTGATGAAGTGGAACTGATGAAGAAGACCAGAAATGGCCAAAAGAACTTTACACTCTATCTTTATATTTATATCTCTCTATATTTATATCATAGTGAATATAATTTAAGCGACTATGACAAAACAAATAAATAAATGCTATCATCAAAGTGATCTGATGATGATGATGGAGCCGGAAGATAGACACCGGAACTCTGTAATTAATCAATGTATCCTAGCCGGAAGGTGGAAGGTAGACACAGGAACTTCATTATAAAACAATGTAACCTAGCAGTGTTTGGGTTAATTGGAATTGTCATGAGAAATAGGTACTTTGGTTATAAGTGTATCGCAACTAAAAAGTGTGAAATAAAAAGTCTTTACAAAAAAAATAACAATCAAAATAACTTTAATTTTGGAAGTCGATGTTAAATAAGAAACAAACAATAATGAGAAACACCGACTTCCGAAATTAAAGTTATTTTGGTCCTTTTAGTGTTTTGTTTTTAGTGAAGTGTGTGTTTTTTTTGTTTAAAGTTTTTTTCGTATGACTAATACTTTTGCCAAAAAAAAAAACGTCACGATATTTTTCGCTTGTTTTCCCTTCTCCTTTCAAACGCCTTTGATCTTTAGAAATATGTTTACATAAAAAAATTGCTGATTAAGTGTTCTTCAGAATGGATATAGCATATGTAAATCAATCAATATTTCACAAAGAAAATGGTTTTAAAGGTCAGCGAGGCTATATGCGGGTGCAGGCAGCAGTACGAGCATGTGTGCATTTAACTCCGGCCAAATGATCAAGGGACTATACGCCTTAAGATTCTTCCCGTTCAAATATGTTACGAGCTCTGTCTCTAAACTGGAGGTGATACGATCTTTAAGACTTGAACTTCGTGTTACACTTTTAGAACAAGGCGTTTTGATGTGTTTGTTATATCTTCTTGTTGTACTTGGACCGTCTTTTGATGTGCTACTTTGTATGAGAATACCTGTGATTTCCTTGTAGTTTCGGGGTCAGATGTAGTTTTCTTAGGGTTCCCAGTTTTCTATCTGATATTTTTAAGTAACCTGGACTCAGAATCTATGTCCGGATGATGACTACTCGCTCAATTAATTACTTCACTCACTCAATTCACTCACTTAATTATATTTTTTATTATTATAAAAAAATAATATTCAATGCCTTAAATAATCCTTTAATAATAGTATGTATATATTTAACTTAATGAACCTAAGAAGAAAAATGAGTAACTTAAAAATTTCAGCCAATAAATAGGACGTTCTTCTTTTTATCGACAATCGATTGTCGCTATAGATAAAAACATCCCTTAAATATAATATTATGTTACGTTTACCATATTATCTCATTTCGTAAGTGGTTCCTTTTGAAAAGCGCTGTAAAACGTTGCTGTCTATTTCCAACAAATAAATAATATGGAAAATCAACCATAAATTAATCAAATCCTGTCCTAGTTTTTTAACCCATTGCCAATTACACAACTTCGCAAGAAAGTGAAACAAAGAAACACGAAAATGAATGTTAGCAGTAAAGTAATTAATAATAACTCTCTAAATTAAAGCTGACAAAATTAATGGCCACTTCCTCTTAGAACTCTTTAATAATTTCTTTTTTTTTTGCGCATAATTACTCTGCCAAGGTCGGGGTCATTAAGGAGGTAACAACGGTTGCTGAAGGTCTCCACATTTTTCGCACAAGTATCTGTGGTGTTTGCGACTGACGTATGCTTTGAAGGATGATCTAATGATTGAAATCATTATGGGAATATGTTCATTCGCATAAATAAGTAGGTATTATATATAGGTAGGTACATGTAAGGGAAGATATATGGATATCATTTTTTGTTATTGATGTAGGTTTTTTTTGTAACGCTCAAATTATACATCTTTCTTATAAGTTACCTTTATTGATCAATTTGAGTTTAGAGGTAACCAATTTAATTTTAGCTTAAACATTCCTAGTTTATAGCGAACAGGTGGGACAGCCCCATACAGGAACTTTGGGTACTCCTGCATGCCTCTGTGACGTAAAAAAATTTAAAAAAAATATTATTGTTTCTGGTAGTTAGAAGTAATAACACTAGATTTTTAATTATGTGTATACTGACCAACTATGGACTTTGTCTGAATATAAGATTTTATTTATTTTATAGCTACCATGAAACGGTATATTCTTTATTTTTTATTTGTTATAAACTAGTGCTTGACTGCGATCATCCCACCTGATGGTAAGCAGTGATGCAATCGTTGATGGTGAGGCGCACTAGTTTATTAAGAGCCTATTCACTCTAGCCTTGAAGGCACCTAAATCATAGTTGGACGGGAAGACCGCAGCAGGCAAATTATTCCATTCCTTCGATGTACGCGGTATAAAAGACGAAGCGAAACGCTTGGTCCGGACCGTTGAAGTTTCAACAACGTAAGGGTGGATACTCGCCGTATGTCGGTTGGTCCGATGGTAGAAAGGAGATGGCGGAATCAAGTCATGCAATTCCCGCACACACTCTCTAAAATGCAACCTGTAATATACCGATAGGCTGGCTACCCTGCGCCTGTGCTCGAGGCTTTGTAGATTGGACTTAACCAAATCTGGATCCCCAATTAGCCTCTTCGCACGCCTTTCCACGGAGTTCAAAGCTGCTAGATGGCATTTTGCAGCACCAGCCCATATGTGACTGCAGTACTCCCCACACGATCGGACCTGTGCTTTGTATAACATTAGAAGCTGTCCCGGTGTGAAGTACCGTCGGACCTTTGCAAGAACGCCTAGTTTTCTAGCAGCTACCTTGGCTTTGGACTCAATGAACCGCCCAAAATTGAGGTCTGAAGAAATTTCGACTCCCAAGAGCTGAAGGCGGTCGGTGCACTCCAGGGATACATTCCGAAAAGCAGGCGTTGAACAGACATGCTTGTGTTTTGGCGGCGTTGAATTCTATCAGATTGGTTTCGACCCACTTGGAAACTGCCTGAAGAGAGACATTCGTACGTTCTACCATCGCCTCTCGTTCGGACCGGATTAGTTCCTTACTAGCCCGAGCACCCGGAAGGTATCTCTCTACAACTGTGCTATCATCTGTATACCCATAGATACCGGGCATCAGCAGATCGTTAATATGCAGCAGGAAAAGAGTTGCAGAGAGAACTGACCCCTGAGGAGGAGAAAACATTAGTGGTCATGGGCTCTGATGAGCATTCATCGACAACAACTCGGAGAGACCGTTCACTCAGGAAGTCTTTTACCCAGTTATCAGACCAGGGGAAATGCCGTACGCTGGAAGCTTACTCAAAAGACTGGCGTGCCATACTCTGTCAAAGGCCTTTGAAACGTCTAAGGAGACAGCAATCGCTTCTCCATTCTTCTCGAGGGCCTGCAGTGAATTACACTCCTTAGCTGTAGGATTTAATGAAAGTATTATCAATACATTTTATCACGAGAGTGGGATGTCTACCATTTAACGTTTTGCAAAGAGCAAAAGTATTTTAAATACAGTTTTTTTTGTTTTACAGACACAAACATATAGTACACTACCAAATTATTGCACTAATCACCACACAGTCAACTAACTTCACTGCTTCAATAGAAACCTGAACATTCTCAAGAACCCAGTTATGAGCTAAACTAGCGAGCTAACAAGAAGGTCCAAGTTTTAACGATGTTACCCTCTCTGGCTCAGTGTTATCATGGTTTAATTATTATTATACCAACTTGATAAATATCATGCTTGGATGAGTGTGCAATGCTTCAGTTAAGTTTTGTGAGGAGATATCCTTTAGAGAGGGCAGGGAAATTAAGGGTGCATTAAAAAAGCCTTGCTGATAGATATTAATATATGCCCTACGTTAGGAATTGTTCTTGTATCGTGGGTGCGTTCAGAAACATGTAAACTCCTAAACACAAGACAACTAGATCTGGAACAACTATAATTCTGTAGACCACACAAATAGGAGTGGCAGGCGGTCGCCTCCTTCTGCGAAGCAATAATGCTAGCAAAGGAGGCGGCCGATCGCGTGAGGCAACGGTCCTCACGCCCCAACCGCCGCCGGGATTCCGATCCCGATTTCCGGCCACCATAGGCGCGGGCTTGTGGACGGCGAGTAATGGGTAGCCCGCTATCCGACCGTCCGGTAACCGTCCGGACCGAGCGCAAGTCGTCGACGGCGTATATTGTTCCGAGCCCGCCTCAGGGAGATGTCAGCAAATCGTAGGGGCCCAGCAGGGTCGAAGCCTACTGGGGTCATGGGTAGTGTGACAACGAAACCCGGGGCCCTGGGACGAAGGCAACGAAGGAACAGGAGTGGGTTTTTAGTCAGTAAAAGTCTGACACTATCTCCCGCCCCGCCCAAGAGCGGGGGATGCCATAAGATGACATTCCCACCGAAAAAAAAAGACCACACAAATATTTGTTTCAAGCAGGAATCAACGACTGAATCACTCAATCCACCGCCAAGCGTGACGTCATTCGATAATTCACTTCACTTTTACATCTGTAGTTTCAGATACGTAGTTACTATAGTTGGTGTTGTTATGTTGTAGTTGTGTGTGTGTGTGCTGTGTGTGTGTGTGTGTTGTATTTTGTGTGTATGTGTAGTTTTGGTGTACAATAAAGTTTATTCTATTCTATGGGACGTTGTTCTTGTTTACCGACCATCGCTTGTCCCATCAAAAATATAAATATCGTATTGACACTTGAAATCTTTTAGTTTCTTAATTTGATTTTAAGTTTATACAAGGGCTTTCAAGTTTGTACAATATTTTACTTCTTTTCGGTTTAAAGAAATTTACATAAAGTCCACTTAAAATGAGATACAAAGTAACAAACATTTATTGGGGGATGAACTGCTTGCGTCCGTAGGATTTACTTAGTTCTGAACACCCTACACGTGTCCCCTGGGTAGTGCTAAACGAGCAGTAAAGGCGGTGGTAGGCCATAGCATCGGCTGCCGGCTTTAAAGTTACCACCCATCAGACAAAGCCATGCCGCCAAGCGATTCGTCGTGTTCCGGCGTGATGTCTGGTGAAGCCGTATGGTGGAAGATGGGTCTGAGCAGTTGTGTTGCGACGTATACCGGGTATGATACGCCAGCTGATGTTGTGTCGGACGTTTGATCGTGGAGGGTAGTGGGATCCGAAGCACGGTGCTCCGCTGGCCGACCGCAGATAGTTGGGGGCCCAAGTAGTGTGCCAGCCACGCACAAAAGGCTGCCCCGCCAACTGCGAAAAATCCCAGGGTGGCCCCATCGTGCCGGTTGGCGACCGGGCGAGAGGACCCGATGGCGATCCCTGGGGGGGTTCGGGCGTCCCCGCAGTCTCCAGATCAACCCTCCATGGGCGCAGCTACTCTGGTTGTGTTGTTGGGTTCAACGTCGCATCACCTCGCTCAACTGCCATCTTCCATCTCTCCTATTCACTCCAAAACTCATGTATATGAAAGGTAAAAAGAAAGGCAAGTGTCAACAGCGGATGCACGTCCTCTCATTTCAAGTGCACCTCTCAAATATTAGAGCACTGCACTCCAATCTCGTTGCGGTCCACCACCATCTTGAGACTGGGAAGCCACACTTGCTTTTCTTGACGGAGACCCAAATTAGATGTCCGTCTGATACGGCGTACCTCAACTACCCGGGATACTCACTGGAGCATCATTTCCTGCAGCGTGCCGGGGTCTGTGTGTACGTCCGTAATGACATCTGCTGCCAGCGTCTCCGTCACCTTGAAGACCCTAATTTATCCACGCTATGGCTGTTGGTGGACACTGGTATGGACAAAATTGTTTATGCCTGTGTCTACCGTTCGCACAGCGGTGATCAGGAGACGACTCGGTTGTTCGACCACCTCAGTGAGGCCGCCGATAAGGCTCTGCATCGGCACCCTGATGCGCAGCTCGTCGCTCTGGGGGACTTTAACGCCTGCCCCCAAGACTGGCTTTTCCCATACCAGAGGACCGACCACGCTGGGAGAGAAGCGCGAAACTTTGCAGTATCGATGGGCCTTTCCCAGCTGGTCAAGCAAGCGACTAGGGTGCCTGATGTAGTTGGTCATACTGCCAATTGTCTGGACCTTCTGCTGACCACCGATCCGGACAGATGTATCGTAACAGTTTCCTCACCACTTGGAACGTCAGATCACTGTCTGGTGAAGTCTGTTTCGTCCTTCTCCCCACCTGACTGCGACTCACGCGGCGAACGGCGAATGTGGCATTACAGGTCAGCAGATTGGGATGAGATGCGACATTTCTTTGCGTCTTATCCTTGGCAGCAGGTCTGCTTCTCTTCTGAAAGTCCGTCGAGCTGTGCGGATGCTATATCCGATGTGATACGTCAAGCTATGGAGTTTTTCATCCCTTATAGTGACGTACCCATCGGAGGCTCAGCTCGCCCATGGTTCAACGCCGATTGCGTTCAAGCTGAAGAGCGTAAACATTCGGCGTTTCTCGCCTGGGTTGACGCTCGTGACCGCAAAGCTACGGATTTGAGCTCAAAGAAGAGTGCTTTCAACCGTGCTGCCAAGTCCTACAAAAAGGCACTGAAGAAGGCTCGGTTCGACCGCATTACCCATATTGGCTCAAAGCTCTCTGCACAGCCGTCCGGTAGCAGAGCATTCTGGTCCCTTGCCAAGTCGGTCGAAGCGAACTTCTGTGGGCCCTCATTGCCTCCACTGGTAAAACCTGATGGGACACTGGCTCACTCGGCGAGAGAGAAAGCAGGTCTCTTTGCATCTCTCTTCGCCCATAATTCTCGTCTTGATACTAGCAGTGCTACTCCACCGAATCTACCTCACTGCAACACCTCGATGCCCGAGGTTCGCATAAGGAACAGAGAAGTTTTGAGAGCACTGTGTCGTCTAGACGTGAATAAAGCTAGTGGACCAGATGGTATACCAGCAATAGTTCTCAAGGCATGTGCACCCGAGTTGTCTCCTGTATTGACGCGCTTGTATCGCCTCTCATTTAGGACTGGTATAGTGCCCAAATCCTGGAAGCTTGCCAACGTGCAACCCGTGCCCAAAAAGGGCAGTCGTGCCGATCCCGCCAACTATCGGCCGATTTCGATAACCTCCATACTCTGCAAGATTATGGAGCGTATATTGAACTCGCGCCTCATGGCATACCTGGAAGGTAACGATCTCCTCAGTGACCGACAATACGGGTTTCGCCACAATCGGTCTACTGGGGACCTAATAGTGTATACCACTCACATGTGGGGCGAGGCCCTCGAGAAGAATGGAGAAGCAATTGCTGTCTCCTTAGACGTTTCGAAGGCCTTCGACAGGGTATGGCACGCCAGTCTCTTGAGTAAGCTTCCAGCGTACGGCATTTCCCCTGGTCTGATTAACTGGGTAAAAGACTTCCTGAGTGAACGGTCTCTCCGAGTTGTTGTCGATGGATGCTCATCAGAGCCCATGACCACTAATGCCGGAGTTCCTCAGGGGTCAGTTCTCTCTGCAACTCTATTCCTACTGCATATTAATGATCTGCTGATGCCCGGTATCTATGGGTATGCAGATGATAGCACAGTTGTAGAGAGATACCTTCCGGGTGCTCGGGCTAGTAAGGAACTAATCCGGTCCGAACGAGAGGCTATAGTGGAGCGTACGAATGTCTCTCTTCAGGCAGTCTCCAAGTGGGGTGAAACCAACCTGGTAGAATTCAACGCCGCCAAAACACAAGCATGTCTGTTCACCGCCAAAAGGAGTCCGTTCACCTTGGCTCCTGCTTTTCGGAATGTATCCCTGGAGTGCACCGACCGCCTTCAGCTCTTGGGTGTCGAAATTTCTTCTGACCTCAATTTCGGGCGGTTCATTGAGTCCAAAGCCAAGGTAGCTGCTAGAAAACTAGGCGTTCTTGCAAAGGTCCGGCGGTACTTCACACCGGGTCAGCTTCTAATGTTATACAAAGCGCAGGTCCGATCGTGTGTGGAGTACTGCAGTCATATATGGGCTGGTGCTGCAAAGTGCCATCTGGCAGCTTTGGACTCAGTAGAAAGGCGTGCGAAGAGGCTAATTGGGGATCCAGATTTGGTTAAGTCCAATTTACAAAGCCTCGAGCACAGGCGCAGGGTAGCCAGCCTATCGGTATTTTACAGGTTGCATTTTGGAGAGTGTGCGCGGGAATTGCATGACCTGATTCCGCCATCTCCTTTCTACCATCGGACAACCCGACGTACGGCGAGTATCCACCCTTACGTTGTTGAAACACCAACGGTCCGAACTAAGCGATTTGCTTCGTCGTTTATACCGCGTACATCGAGGGACTGGAACAATTTGCCTGCTGCTGTCTTCCCGTCCAACTATAATTTGGGTGCCTTCAAGGCTAGAGTGAATAGGCTCTTAATAAACTAGTGCGCCTCACCATTAATGATTGCATCACTGCTTACCATCAGGTGGGATCGCAGTCAAGCACTGGTTTATAGCGAATAAAAAAAAAAAAAAAAAAAAAAACATAATAATTCGATACAAAATAAATTTCCTCCAGAGTATTAGCAGATTATAGTGTACACACGTATTTCTTTAGCTTCTGTTTAAATGTATTTACGTTGTTGCACTCTTTAATATCGTGCGGTAATCCATTGAACAAATGTACTCCTTCAAATAATGGTCTTTCTACTGTAATTAGTGCGTACGCTGATGACTTCAAGTTTGTTTTTATATCTATTTCTCAGGTTATGTGACATTGTTTTTTTCCTTAGTTGTATGTTAGTTTGTATTGAGTTTGAAGTTATGTTTTTGATAGGAAAGCAGGTGTAATAAATGCATAGGTGTCTAATATTTAATAATTTTGTTTTTTCGTATACGGTCTTCGTTGGAGTAAGATAATTATAATGGAACAAGGTTTTAATTCTTCTTTTAATATATGTCCACTCTGCCACAATTTTTTATACCTAACGGCACATGGCCATCATCAGTCAAATCTGGGTTCATCATTTCTGCCGAGCTATCGTGGGTAGGCGGGCGAGGAGAATAAAACCACGTATTAGAGACAATTTGGCAATGCACTATTATTATTTCAACGAAATATCGACGGAATCCAAATCAACACTTTTAAATCAATCAGAATATGGCGACGCTCCACCGAACACGTCTCGCTGCTACGCGATGCCAACGGATTATCCTCCGTCCGCCGGTCGTCAGCAAAAGAGCCCGGAGTTGCGTCAGAGTGTAGAAACGTCAACCCGCGCTTGTCAGATGTCAGCCGTCATTCTTGACGTTTCTTGACACTCTAAATGTCGCGGCGCCGTCACGGCCGGACTGACATTCGGACGTCCTCGTGCGACACCTCACGCCTCGACTTATCTGTAAAGACCAAATGCAAATCTGTAGAACACGTCTGGGCATGCTCGCCCATCCCTGACTGAACCCATTTATGACACCTGTTTAAAAAGATCTCGATCTTCACCCCTCACATCAACACACTGGGCGGACAACTGACTCCAGGCGCCCCTTCGACCACCCACCAACTCACATGGTGCTGTGGACCGGACAACCTGTCAGCGCCCCTTCCACCAGTCACGAAAACCACACACAGCTGCTGCAATCAACTGGTTCGGAACGTCGACCCATATAGGCCAGTCCCAGACCAATCTCATGCCACCCAGCTCACACCGAAGAAATCGTAGTCTGACCGTGGGCATCGACCCGGTTTAGGCCAGCCTCGTCGATCACCTACACTAAATACCACGTAGTCTGATCAGAGGCATCGACCCGGTTTAGGCCAGCCTCCTTGACCCACTACGCCACTCCCAACTGCCTATCCATTGCCTTATGCTCTGGATCGATTCTTAGTGAAACCACAGGATTTACACAATCGTTATAAACTCACCACTTGCTACTCATCACGCTCGGAGGCAGAGAGGGTGTCGGAGCTTGCGGCTAAAGTGTGTGAACTAGATACCGATACTGTATCACTATCATCATCAGATGTTACCGTTCCGTTCTCATGACTATGGACTTTCGCCGTCTCGGCCTCCTCTGCCTCATTGTCTAATGATGTAGCTACTTCAATCAATCCGGCGCAGCCCCTGGGTACTGCGCGCAAGTTTTCATGGGCGTACTTATATGTTCGGTTAGATCCATCAATGTCTCTCAGTTCGTATCTATCGTGATCTAGCACCTTGACGATCGTAAAAGGGCCTTTGAACTTTCGCTGTAGTTTGGTTTGGTTACGCTCGTTACCCTTGATAAAGACAAAGTCGCCTACACTGAATGGTCTCACTATTGCTCTACCCCGGTTGAAGCGTTCTGCTTCTGACGAAGCGGCCTTTTTGATATTCTCAGAAGCATTATGCCTTATGGTGTCTAAGTCTAAACGGGGCTCAGTATCAGTATGCGTGGTTAAGGTTGATATTCCTAATGACTTCGCTCGAATGCCGAACATTAATTCTGTGGGGGAGTAGCCTGTTACTCTGGATCTAGTGCTATTTAAGGCGAGCTGAACTTCTGGAAGTTCATCACGCCACGTTTTGTTTTTATCGTTCTCTACTATTGTGAGCAGACATTTTAGGGTGCGCATTATACGCTCAACTTGACCGTTGGCCCTACTGGAGCCGGTAGCGATGAGGTGAAGCTCTATACTATGCTCACTACAAAACCGTTTGAAATCCGCACTTCTGTAACACCTACCTTGGTCTGCTATTATGCGCTTCGGTGCACCAAATAAGCAGACTGCCTTTTTAAGGGATTGAATCGCACTAGCAGCATCGAGAGAGGGCGTGTAATCTAAGAGGACATACTTGGTAAACGAATCGATAATAACGGACGCATATTCCTTCCTATCGCTTTTACCACTTAGTTTGCCCGTGATGTCTATGTGTATCGTATGCCAAGGCGTGGATACTTTAGGTATTGGATGTAATCTAACCTGCTGCGCTCCTGAACATCCCTTTGAGGCCTTGCACACTATACATGAGTCTACGAATTTGCGCACCTGTTTGCACATTTGTGGGAACCAGTACTGTTCGTATATTTTGTCGAGGGTCTTATCAGCACCAAGATGCATGATTTCCGTGTGAATATGATTAATGAGTGTCCACGTTAAGGATCTTGGTACCACTGGTAACCAAGAGCTGGTCCTATTGCGTTCAATTTTCCTATAGAGTATGCCTTTCTGCACGTCATACGTGTGTGCAATTGCTTCTGGCAACTCGTTGTTTTGATGCTTATTGATAAGGTCACAGATTTCGCTATCACGTTTTTGCTCTACAGCTAGCCAACCCTGATGCAGCTCTATAAAGTGAACTATCTTGTTCCTATTCGCAACAACGGTTAGATCATCTGATCCCTGCGAACTAGGTGCAGGCTCCAGAACTGGGTTTCTAGATAAATAGTCGGCGTGACTCATGCCACTGCCTTGCTTGTGAACGATATCAAAGTCGTACGCTTGTAAGAAAGCCCACCATCTATGTACTCGTGGAGTTAAATCGGTTTTCGATTTGGACGCTTTCAAAGAATTACAGTCGGTAAAGACAGTAAAGTGCTGACCGAACAAGTAATGCCGAAAGTTCTCAACCGCACGAACGACCGCCAGGGTTTCTAGCTCGTATGAATGATATCGCGATTCCGCGTCGGTCGTTCGACGGCTGAAGTAAGATACCACGTGAGGAACATTATCTTTCCTCTGAATTAATATAGCCCCGTAGCCTTCTGAACTCGCGTCGGTGTGGAGTTCAATGGGCGAATCTTGATCAAATATGGTTAACACCGGTTCTGACGTGAGAATATCAACAATTTTCTTATGGATGTCATTGTGAACATCTGTCCATTTGATGGGCCCTTTCAATTTTGTCAATGGATAAAGAGGTCCTACTATACGGGTGAAACTTGGTATGAAGCGTCTGAAATAAGAGGCTAGGCCTAAGAATTGCCTAACGTGTGTGGCTGTTCTTGGAGTCGGAGCGTCAACTAAAGCCTGTATCTTTCTAGGGTTTGGTGTCACTACACCTGCTTTTATAACGTAACCGAGGTAATCTATTTTCTTCTTCATGAATTTGCACTTCTTAAAGTTTAACGAAAAACCCGCGTCAGTGAGAGCTTTCAAAGTAAGGTCTAGACGTTCTAGCCCCACGGTGACGTCATCCGAATAGCACATGACGTCATCGACGTAGGCCAATGCTACCTTATCTTTTAGGGGACCTAGGGCTGTGTTTATGCACCGCTGATAAACGGAAGCGGCATTTCGCAAGCCAAATGGCATCGTCAAATATTCGAATTGACCGTCCGGTGTCACGAATGCCGTTTTTGCTACGCTATCGGGGTCAACTACTATCTGATGATAACCTGCTGTCATATCTAAGGACGAGAAATAGCGCGCGCCATGGAGACGGTCGATCTGTTCGTCAATGCGGGGCAACGGGTAATGCTCGGGACGTGTGTTGGCATTGAGTTCCCGATAGTCTACGCACATCCTATCAGTGTTATCTTTCTTTTTTACCAACAAGATGGGGCTAGCAAAGGGAGAGCTGCTCTCGCGAATAACGCCCGCTTTCAATAGGGACTGTATTTTCTCGTTGACAATCTCTTTTTCCGCGGGTGCTAACCTATAAGGATGCCTTTGCACGGTCTTATTTGGCTCTATAAGATCTATTCGGAGAACGCCTGTCGTAACCCGTCGCGTTGGTATGCCGTCCGCGAAGAACTCGCGATATTTTTCTAAAATCCTATTCAGTGCTAATCGGTCCTTACCTAGTAAGTCCGTGTCAATATTCGTGAAATCAAAGCTGCTAGATTTACCAGAACAATGAACTTCTTTGCGTTGGGAAAAAGTAACTTGATCGCTATCCATATGCACGTGTACGTTATCCTCTAGTATGTCCCTGCCTATAATGACTGGTTCAGCAATGGTGCCATCAGGTACTACGTGAAACAACACTGAGAGCGAGAGGCCTTGAACATTGATGGGACTAATAACCTGGGAAGTACATTCCACGTCCCCTCTACCGATGCCCGTCAGATAAACTAAATCATTCTGCGCAGTACCAGGGAACTTCTCGACGTAGCTGTTAGTTACTAATGAACAAGCAGATCCACTATCAAAGAGAAAGGAAACTGGCTCACCGGATGATGTAGTCAAGGTGCTCCTCGATGCCTTGCGTTCACACACTTGGACTTCTTTGACCGCCGCTGCTCCGCTGCCACCCGCTCGGTCTGGACACGCCGGCGTCAAGTGTCCTGGTCGTCCACACGCGAAGCAGGTGATTGGTCTTGGTTTATCACTGGCTCTGGATGTTTGGTCGCGCGTCTTCTCTGAAGTAGCAGGATCTTCTCTTCGCTTGCGGCAGTCTATCGCTCTATGACCCGAAGTACCGCAGCGGTGACATGTTCCCATAAAGCGTGATTCGTTGAATCGGGTCCTTTTTACATCTGCATCATGGTTATCACCACCTTCATGCCTTCGTTTCAGTGAGGTTCCGTTGAGAACGCGGAGAAGTTGCGATCTAGTGGTCAGGTTATGGGAGTGGAGCTCACGGCGAATTATGGCTTCCTTTTGGCATAAGACCGCAGATACAAATCCCGTTGTGACATCTTCAGACATCTCCATTCGCGGAATGCGTTCGATAATGTTCCAAAGACGCATGGCCGCCTCACTCGCGGTTTCTTTAACGCTGACTTGAAAGCGCAGAATTTCGTCAAAATAGTCTTGTGGCAGCATGGGCTTGGCGAACTTCGCAAGCAATATTTCTTTTATTTTAGGCCATGTCAGCTGCGATGCCTGTAGTCGCGTTAGACAGGTAGCAGCTCGACCTTTAAGCGCACGTGTGAGTAATAAAAGTAATTCTGCACCTTCTAACTCACGGTTGTTGACTATGATCTCGGTCACGTTGCACCAGCCCTCGATGTCCGCTTCACTGCCATCAGGATCGAATTCGATCAACTGGGTAAATGTGCTGCTCGACGGTTGCGGCTGCGATATAGCCATCAATCGGGACAAAAACAACTCCATCTGTTGAGACAGGCTTGGTTCTGATGCCAGCGCTGATGATCGCGTACGACTATTCTCCTCTGAAGTAAGCCCTTCACATCCCACTTCTGATAACGGCACATGGCCATCATCAGTCAAATCTGGGTTCATCATTTCTGCCGAGCTATCGTGGGTAGGCGGGCGAGGAGAATAAAACCACGTATTAGAGACAATTTGGCAATGCACTATTATTATTTCAACGAAATATCGACGGAATCCAAATCAACACTTTTAAATCAATCAGAATATGGCGACGCTCCACCGAACACGTCTCGCTGCTACGCGATGCCAACGGATTATCCTCCGTCCGCCGGTCGTCAGCAAAAGAGCCCGGAGTTGCGTCAGAGTGTAGAAACGTCAACCCGCGCTTGTCAGATGTCAGCCGTCATTCTTGACGTTTCTTGACACTCTAAATGTCGCGGCGCCGTCATACCAAACAATTGTTGGTAAAAAGAACGTCCTATATAGATACACCCTTTACAGATACATCAACTTACTTTTTTTTTCTCATTTCTTTTGTAGTAATGTTACTAACAAGATTCTAAGACCCGAATTTCTCGTGGTTAATACCTATTACCTATTAAATCATATCGACAAAGTCAAAGACAAGGTATCAAGGTATTGAGGCAATTCTTCATGCATATGTAAGGACAGAAAAAACATTTTAAAGATTACGAAACTAAATTCTCACTTAAAGCCATCAAATGGGAAAAACAGCAGAACTACTTTGGAACTGTGAGCTGCGACGTCGAGCAAGAAACAGTTCGCGTTTTCACTTCAAATGTATTTCCGGAGGCGAGTGGACGTCGGACGCTAAAAGCGAAGTACAAATAAATATTTTAAGGAAGCACTTAGCGGGCCCTGCTGTAAGCCAATTTGTAATGTTTTATTATGGAGCCGCTATTACTTCCATTCAATAGAAGTTTCTTCGTGTGTCCAGATTTATCGGAGTGCTTTTGAAGTGATTTGATTGTAGTTTTGTTTGGCTTAGAAAGTTCGGTTTTTGAGTTGTTTGTGGAGATAATACGAGTAACTATGTATATTTTTGTTCCTTATTAACCGATTCTCAAAGAAGGATCAGATTAGATAGAGAAAAAACGAACGAGAACCTTTTTGAAAAACGTTTTTTAGGGTTCCGTACCTCAAAAGGAAAAAACGGAGCCCTTATTCCTATAAGGGTTCCGTTTTATCCTTTTTATTTTCACTTTGATGTCCGTGTGTCAAGACCCTTTATCTCGGGAACGCGTGGAGGTGTCGAGTTGAAATTAAAACCATTGTAGTGACATCTATGGCGTCACATAAGAAGTAATCCTGCATCGCAAAATTAAAGTTCTCCGCGCGATTTGAACATATAGAACAGTCCGAAATCATCTATTGGGCATTTGCCCTCCAGACGTGTTATGTCTGGTAGGCAACCATCCCGTCCAGTTGGAGAATCCTTTCTTTTCAACGGAAGTATGTGGGACTTTACTCTCTGTTCCACATTCCTCCAACCAATTGTACTCAAATCTGCGGTCCCTTGAATCTGCGAAAAAATCAAATTTAACTTCCAAAATTAAAGTTATTTTGTAATAATTGTTTTTTTTTTTTGAAGTCGCATATATTTTTTTATATTTTTTTTTTTCTTTCTTATAATCTGTGTTTTTTTTTGTATATTTTTTCCATTACAAGTGATTTCTCAGAAACTCATTACTTTACTAAGTATTCCGTGTATTCATAACAGTTAATATCATAAAGATAACAAGCAATAATTTCAAAGTAATTCGTAGAATCAACAAGTACTTTTAGAAAAAATAAAATCATCTCTTTTATTTTCTTTTTCACAATAAAGTCGTGATGACCTAGTGGTAACGGTCCCAGGTCCCAAGTTATGAGTTGTAGATCGCAAGTTCAAACCCAGGCACTTATTTCATTACTACTAATCTCAAGACGGTGAAAGAAAACATCGTAAGGAAACTGGCATGTCCTAATACATAACATGATTGAAAAGAGTGTTCATGGAGTTTCTTGCACATTCTTCTTCATAGGGACCTACGCTTTGGAATGTGTAATTAGCATAAATCTTTTTCTGACTGACTGACTTCTTGACATTTGAAAAGTGCGTGTAAATGGTTTATTTGATATAAAATGCTTTGAATCTTTGAATCCTAGAACCAAAAATTTGAAGGCATGTGACATCCACCAATCCGCACTGGGCCCGCGTGATGGATTACGGCCCTTACCTTCTCCTAGGGAGGAGGCCTCAGTCCCAGCAAGGGGGAAAATGCTATGCTATGCTTATCTATCTATATAAAAGGAGAAACTGACTGGCATATCAACGCACTGCCAAAACAACTGGAACTAGGAACGTGACATTTTGCTCAAAGCTTCCTTTTACGAATGACGTAGGCGAGCACTAAGAGAGGGTTCTACAAAATTTACTTCCAAACGGGATCAAACGGGGGTTCAAAGTTGGTATGAAGAAATAAATCTATTTTCATGAGGGCGAAGCTGCTGGCAGAAGATAGTATGCAATCAAATATCCACAACATAATTCACTTTCCTACTGCTCGTTAGTCACACGTCTCTATCGATATCGTAAATCGCAAACGAAACACATCTACTTAATCTCCGACCAATGGCGATAAATCAGAGCTGTTCCTCGCATCTCGCAGATTGTATCAGTTAAATTCACTTTAGGCCAATTAAGTGCGGACGACCCTGACGTCAAATGTAGGGGTCACCGATTGACGGTCTGTTATAGCTATGCGTATCATAATATTGTGTGATGTAGGGTAGCATGATTATTCATGGGTTGATAAGGTCAAGTGTGAGTGGACATGAGGACTTATTAAAACGGTTTTCTAGGATGTTCAAAGCTTATGCTTGGTAAACAAATGAGAATAGTTTGACCGTTATTATAATCAGCGTAATGCCAAAAGTTTGAACTGCTGGAAACTTTATTGTTTTAAATTATTTGGATGAATTCTGGTCAGTTTGTTCTACAAAAATATTCTATAATATTTGTAAGAGTAACCTTGTTTTATTTTCTGCTGGTATCGAAACTCACTGCTATTCTTGTGTCAGACTAACAATTCAAATTAAACTAGACAAAGATTAAACGTCAACCAAAGTTTTTTAGAATACTCAATCGAGTCAATGTAAACGTTTGCTTATATAGAATCGTTTGAAAAAAAAGTTTTTCCATTATTGTGACCAGACAGCGTTTTTTTCAGTTTTTGTAAAAATTTACGTTAAGACGAATACGTTAAAAAAACTTACACTAAGGCTACTGAAGAAAGGTAAGTGTTTACCTTCTGTGTCGATTGCCTCGTCGGTGGCAGTTTTTTACTCACTGCTGGTACATCTACACAAAATATTAGCTTATAATAAACAGTTCCTGACATTAACGACGTGCCAGTATTTATACAAGCCGAGATAGGGAAGCCAGTCTCTTACATAACACTAAGGCTATGTACTTTGGCAAGTTTCGGAATTTAGCAGAGAACAATCTAGGCAAGAGGCGCAAAACTTCACAATTTTAGCTCGCACTAGGAAACTGCGAAATCGTTGGATTTCTCGAAAGATATTTCGCACTCTAATGTGCAGACTAAAACTCTGAGATTGTATGAGTTTGGACGAAAGTGTGCTCAATTATTTGGTGAAGTTTTATTTGATGGGAGATACTGCTTCCTTGTACTTAAATATTAAGGATTCTTTAACGCTTTGCTCGCTGTTCTAACAATATATTATTTTTTTAAATAGTCGATTCGAAATACTCAAATATTGTTTTTTTATGCAGATTTTTTAATGCTTTCTATAAATGTATGGGTGTAGTAAATAGCTGCAAATGAAGGCGAAGTTGCTAAAAAACATGAAAAAAGTTTGTGTTGCTCCTATATTGAAATTGAAGATTTATATGTTACTAGCTGACCCGGCAAACGTTGTTTTGCCATATAAATATTTAAAAAAAAAATTTAGGGGTGGACTACCCCTAACATTTAGGGGGATGAAAAATAGATGTTGGCCGATTCTCATAGATACCGGATAAGCACAAAAAATTTCATCAAAATCGGTCAAGCCGTTTCGGAGGAGTATGGCAACGAAAACTGTGACACGAGAATTTTATATATTAGATTACTATGTCCTCCACGGTTTTAACCGCGTCTTTGTTAACTGCTTCGCTCCCGTGGGTTATAGCGTGATATTATATAGGTATAGCCTGCCTTCATAAATGAGTTATCAAACACTAAAATAATATTTCGATCAGAATTGGTAGTTTCTGAGATTAACACAGACAAACTCTTCAGCTTTATAAATTAGTATAATTAAAAAGGAGAACGAAATTTTTTATCCATGTTTATTGCCTTACATTATCCTTAGTAAAAACGTTCAGCTAAATCTGTTCCCATTCAAATTAAAATCAAAAACTCTCATGCTTAATAATAATTAAAAATACGTGTCGAAGTACTCATGCCAAATATCTATAATGAGCCACAAAGCTAATGTATCTCGACGTACGATGTCAGTGTACCAGTCTGCCAACTAGCCAATCCGTCATAAGCGGGAAAGTAACAATATTTGGGAAGGTCGCTTTGTTATAACATTATGTTATTTATTTTTATTATGATGAGCTTATTGTGTAGTGATAGCCCAGTGATTAAGGCACTCGCCTCTCATACATGAGTATTATTATTATATGAATATTTCAATTTATATAAATGTTCGTTTCTAAGTTTATCTAGGACACTACTGATACTCTGCCTCAGAAAGCATATAAAGCCGTTGGTTCCGGTGACAGACGTAACACGTAGTTAGAAGCCTAAAAGTCTGACCATCAGTCTATCCAAGAAGTGTAGTGTTGCCCAGTTACTGGGTTGTGGAAGTCTGAGCGAAAGTCGCTCTAAGTAAAATACTGGTATTCAGCCTAGGAAAAAGACAAAGATAATGACAATGAGCCATCATGTACGTATACCAGATACCAGAAATAGGGATTTGGACTCTTTATCTACATTGTGCTCACATAATAGAAGCGACAAGAAATATAATAATATAATATAATATATTCCACAACTGTCACACAACGCTGTCTAGTCCCAAGCTAAGCAGAGCTTGTGTTATGGGTACTAGACAACTGATAAACATACTTATATAGTTCTAAATACATACATATTATAGATAAATTACACCCAGACTATATAACAAAGATTTTTGTAACTCATAAGATGATTTAAAAGAGTGCCCATGGAGTTTCTTGCACGTTCTTCTCCATAGAATCTACGCTTTAGAACGTGCAATATAGCTTCACTTTTTTTGACTGACCGAAATTTTGACAATTCAAAAGTGCCTGTAAATGGTCTATTTGAAATAAACGTTTCTGATTTTTTATTTCATTTTACTTTAACATAAGGTGACTTTTAATTTAGTTACAGAAAATCTTAGGGCTCTTGAATATTAACAAGTTTTGTTATGGTATTAACTCCTAAATCCTAATGTGCAAAAATAAATACACATAACAGAAGATTTCTATTTCAAATAAGAGTTCATATTGACAAAGAATTACAAGTTAAGAATGGCGATAAGGTCGTAACATAAAATAACACACAAAAAATTGATAAACATACAAATAAATTATATCATAAATTCTATTTTACGGCCCTATTTTGGCATAAATAACAGATTGAACATGGAGAAATAAAACTGTACGTGTTTTTTCCGAGTGAAAATGAAAGGACAACATTAAAAATTTTGTATATCATAATACCTACTTACGTATGATACTTACTACAAGAATCATATTTAAGTAGACCAACTATTTCTCTTATTTGTTATATACTAACTTCTTTATGAGAAACATTATTTACGAAATTAACGTTTTAAGAACACATTTATTATGCGTACAGCCAAGGAGTGGAATTCCTAACCGGAGTCTGTGTTTCCAGATAGCTACCACTTAGAGGTCTTTAAGTCAAGAGTGAATAGGCTACTTCTAGGCAAGCGTGCTCCATCGTCGAACACATCATAGCTTACCATCAGGTGAGATGGTGGTCAAACGCGAGACTATCATTAATAAAAATATAATAATTAAATAACAACTTGTGAAAATAGAAAATATATCGAAACTGGCTTCTACCTAAGTGCATTGATGATTATTGAAATATTGTAATCGAATTTCTACAATATGAAGCATGGTTTTGTGTATAATTTCATCTTTATTCACTTCCCGCATTTTTTTTTTCTAGGGCGACTACCTATACTGTAGTCTCTCTAGAAACTTAATGTTTGTAGCTAGAGAAGTTAAAACAGAAAAGGTTTATGTACATTGTGTGTATCTGTGTGCGCCAAACTGATAAACGTAATTTTTGTTTCTATTTGTTTAGGATAACGCAATATTGTTGCTGAATCAGTAATAATGATCTTACACAGAAGGGTTTAAAAAAAAAATTAAATGCTTAGTTAGTACTTTAGTCTAATTGCCTTTTTAGCTACCCTAAAGTATTTTGAACTTAATATACGTATATTGATTCTAAGATATAAATTTCAGTAGAAAGTTGTTTGAAATTCTTCGTTTCAGCGGTGCCTTTGAAGAGGGTTTTGAGCGCGAGATATTTAAGAATGGGGAGAATACAAGGAGGGTTCGAAAAATTTCCATGATTCATAAAAGTGCGGTCGTTCGTGACAAGTCATTTATTAATCGATTTAATATTTATTTATTTAGATTTCAAGTAGACTGCTGATGGTCGGATGAAAATTCACACAGTATTTTTCGTAATCATTATTAACGAGACAATTTTCTAAAGTGAGAGTCCAAAATCATTGTGCCCAATATTTAATTACAGACTTTTACTTTATTTCACCTGTCCCGGTGTATGTCTATCTATCTATAATTAAAGCTTGCATATTAAAGAACCATTTTTCGGTGTTAAACTGAGCTGAAATTTTGCATACATGTTTGTTACTCGTGACAAAGCAAATTTTTAAAAACAATTTTTAATAATAGGCCTTTACCTATGTAATTGGAGATTCTATAACCAGCATTTTCAGAATTAATTATCTGTGGATTGGCGCGCAATTCGAAATTCAAATAAATTTTATTCGAAAGACGTGTTAATTTAATTTCAATTTCAGTCATTTGTTTTTAGATAGTTTTTTGTTTTTGTGACATTGTGGTAGTTTTTGGCGCTATGGATAAACTGAAAATTCGTACAAATTTCGAATATGAGTTCTTACGTGGAAATACCGCTGCTAGTTAGATAGTTTAGTTAGATAATGTTTTGTTTTTGTGACATTGTGGTAGTTTTTGGCGCTATGGATAAACTGAAAATTCGTACAATTTTCGAATATGAGTTCCTACGTGGAAATACCACTGCGCAAATAACACGAAACCTTAACGACGTGTACGGGCATAACACTGCTTTCATAAATACAGTCCATTATTGGTTCAATCGTTTTAAATCTGGAAATTTTGAGTTGAAGAACGAGCCCCGCGGTCGGCCGGTAACTATTGTCGACAACGACGAATTGAAGGCGATAGTGGAAGCGGATCCATCTCAGTCTACGGCTGAGCTTGCTGCGGGCCTTGGAGTTAGTGTCAAAACAACATTGAAGCACTTGCGTCAAATCGGAAAGATAAAAAAGCTAGATAAGTGGGTGCCACACGAACTAAGCGACCGACAGCGAGATTTACGTGTCGAAGCATGCATAGCACTACTGAATCGGCATGGAAACGAGGGAATTCTTAATCGAATTGTTACCTGCGATGAAAAGTGGATCCTGTACGACAACCGTAAGCGTTCGTCTCAGTGGTTGGACCCGGGTACAGCACCTAATCAGTGCGCTAAAAAAAAGATTACTCATAGGAAGATGATGGTGACTGTCTGTTGGACCAGTGCCGGACTTGTACATCACAGCTTCTTACCGAATGGCACAACAGTGACGGCAGATGTCTATTGCCAAGAATTGCAAACAATGATGGAGAAGCTCGCAATTCAACAACCAAGGCTAGTCAATCGCTCTTCCCCATTGCTTCTCCACGACAACGCGCGAGCTCACACTTCACGACAGACCATCGCAAAGCTACAAGAATTACAGCTGGAAGCTCTCCGTCACCCACCGTACTCATCGGACCTTGCCCCAACAGATTTCTACTTTTTTCAAAATTTAGACAATTTTTTAAGTGGGAAAAAATTCAACACCCGTGATGCAGTACAAAACGCTTTCGCTGACTTCATCGCCTCCCGTCCGGCAGACTTCTACAGTAAAGGGATAAACAAACTGCCATCAAAATGGCAAAATTGTATAGATAATTTGGGCCAGTACTTTGATTAGCTGAAATAAAAAAATTACCAAAATTTTTATATTTTAAAATTATCATACAAATCTCCAATTTCATAGGTAACGACCTAATATTAAAGCTTATTATAAATCATTTTTTTAATATAATACAAAAGTTTTTTTTTCATAATGTTATTACAACACAACACTAATCCGTGTGTACAAAATACAATATTCTCACACCTCGTAAAGAGCAGCAGCTATGAATCCTACTCACGTTTCTAATTAGCTTGTTACTAATTAGGCTGGGAAGCCTACAGTTAATATTTAATCTCGTAATAAGGAACACTATAAAAGAAAATCCGTAATTAACATACTCAGAAATTCTCAGTTCTATGACATATGTGTGGTGACAAGATTAGCAAATAGAGATAAATATTGGTCTTGGTAAAACATTAAATTAAGCAGGTGATTTTCTGACAAAGTCAAGTTACTAAATGAAATTATAAATAGCCAAAACATAATCAGGAAAATATCTAGACGTTAAACGTAATGTAAAACACGAATAGACTGATTAAAGATGAACATTCTTTAGGAGAATAATCTATCTATCTATATATACAATAAATCTGTAGAAGTTTTAAGTTGTGCGCGCATCATGTAAAATTAACGAAACCGATGTAGATGACATTTATACATTAAAATTGTGTGTAACTTGATATATTACTTAGGCTTTGTTTCATCGCAATCGGTTGACTATATCGAAAGATATACTATACTACATTCATAGAACGTAGGTGGTACGAAAAGTATGAAGTAAATATGACTGCATGATAGCATGACAATGGTAGAGGAAAATAGTCATAAATGATTTCCACTCACCCCAAGTGCTACAGAAAATGGAGAGAAAGATGATGATACCTCAAAAAATCTTAATACTGACATTGCATCTGTATTCTTTTTTAAATGATATAAACCAGTGCTTGAATGCGATTCCACCTGATGGTAAGCAGTGATGCAATCGTTGGTGATGAATCGCACTAGTTTATTTAGAGCCTATTAATAAATTAGCCTTATAGACACCTAATTTATAATCAGACAGGAAGACCGCTGTAGGCAAATAAATTGTATGAAAGTATTTCATTAACACAAACACTTGCGTGCAACATACAATACCCACATAGCACTAAAACATACAAGGAACGTCACTTAACAGTTCATTACAAGGTGTTTAGCGTGCCATGTACACTGTTATCTTGCTCCGTGCCACCGGTGGCAGCACGCTCATAAATCGGACGAGCACCGGACACGGAATAGATACGGTATCGGCATGTCCACAAATTTTGGTTGCTGACATCCGCATTGTATGTTTTTAGAACAGTACAATGAAGGACCAGGTGTATTTTTAGAAACTACAAAGCCGTGTGCTTGATGAGGTTTCCCAACAGCAAAAGGGACAAACTTCCGTACCAACTTTTGTTACTTATTTAACTCATAAAGGGGTAAATTTTTATAAATAATATTCTCTTATTTTTCAGCTTTGTGATTCTCTAGTAGAGAGCCTTCTGCCTGCCCTTATCCCATATTACTTTGGGTCGGCCCAACATTTTTTTTCTTCCGTTTTGTCCTGTCACCCTTCAAACTATCACTAACTTCCTTTTCTTTAATATCACTCCTCACACAATCCATCCATATTTTCTTTGGCCTAACTCTCCCTCTCCATCCATCTACATGTATACTCAGAACTCTTAGAGTGTTGAATTAAATTACATTTTTTTTTTTTTATTAATGGTAGGCTCGCATTTGACCACCATCTCACCTGATGGTAAGCGATGATGTGGTCGACGATGGAGCACGCTTGCCTAGAAGTAACCTATTCACTTTTGACTTAAAGACCCCTAAGTTGTAGCTATCAGCCCCCCACAAAGTGGACCGACGACCTGGTGAAAGTCGCGGGAATGCGGTGGATGCAAGACGCACAGGATCGGTCGTTGTGGAGACACTTGGGGGAGGCCTATGTGCAACAGTAGATGTCTTTCGGCTGAAATGATGTTGATGAGGAAGCGCCTGCCTGGGTACTAACCATTACCGCTACGCCATCACTGCTATCTGTACTCTAACAGTTTAATTCTGGGGCAATTATCTATGAATTTTATGCAACTTTTACTACTGTTGACTGAAACATGTAATCTTTAAACTATGGTGTCTTTAGGCAGTTCCCGTGCAATAAAAAAAAAACAATTTTCCTTTAAAAAACACAGCGAAGGTGCAAAAAGCAACTTCATTCAGAAAATGCTAATCAAAATTCAATAGAGACTGAAAAACTTTCACATTTCTCAGCAAGCGTTGGTATTATAAAAGCATTCATTTCGATCCGCATTTGTGTTGACTGTTGAAGAACTGTGATTCTGTGGCGATGTAGTGTTATGTGCGGTGTCTATTGTTGACGCTATTTGTATAGGTTTACTGGTACTGCCTTTTTTAAATTGAAAATCATCAAATGACTTTTCCGCTCTGGAAAGAGCGAGAAGGACTGTTAGACTTTTACTAACTAAAACTTACCTGTGTTCATTTACCTTTTGCGGGGACCCCGGTAATACTTCCGAACAATACTGTAGTCCTAGCAGGTTCCTGATCTATACTGGGTTTGCAATGGACGTGTTCAAAGCGCAAAAATAAAGTCAGATCTGTAAAAAAATCCATGTTGTCAAATATTACAGTTTTTAGTATGTTACTACAAATATTGTTTCAATACTCTTCACTCAAAAACCCGCTCTTATCCCTACCGCTTTTAGGCATGCAATTTACTGTTGTCTGCACTAGTGCGGAAAAATGCGCCAGCGCGCCCCGCCATAATTGATTATATTTATGTTATCAGGCTGTGCGTTAAGCGACTACCACGAAATGGTTAACACTCGTTTATTTATTTCTTCGTAAGTGTATTGAAAAACGTCCTTTGATACAATTGATACATCTGGAAATTAGTCACTGCAGCACTACACACTCAGACACCTTCGCCTGCAGCCTGAGCAAATTCCGCTTTGCTCGAAATGACAAACTTTCTTCACTTGTATCAAAATGTACTATGGTCATTTTGCAGCGGTCGATTTATCTTCATTTTTATTCCCCTAAGCTGGCGTCCATTGCATTCCTCGTGCGTTTCACACAATTTATCTTCGAGCCACATTGATCGTCAGATGTCTTTCACACATCTTCTCCTAATATAATTTATTGGTTTTCAGCTTGATTGACATACGAAGAAAGGATTCATATTTTCGTCAAAACTTTTCCAGGACGTCTTACCACTGTTTGGAGTCTGTAGTTTTATCTATTGCTGGACAAAATTTGTTTAAGTTAAGTTTATTTATTTTTTGAGGTGAAAAATCATCTTATATATTATATCATTGCCATACAACATGGCAATGCCGCCAGCATTTTGGGCACATTTCCAGTCGACAGCGATGCGGAGGAATTTTATGACGCCATATTTTAGTTAGGAGTAGGTTTTAGTGTATATATATAGTTTTATTTAACTAAGTGTTTTTATAGAATTCTTATCAATATCAATCTCTCACTTCTCCCACTCTAGAGCGGAGGTCGTGTCAGACTTTTACAGACTAAAGCCACTCCTATGTTCTTTCAGTTGCCCTTTGCAATCTAGGATCACGAATCACCTTTTCAAAAGTCCTGGATAAACTCAATAGCGTTAATGAACAAATGTCAGTCTATTTACGAAACATCCCTTATTCGTACACAGAAATGCTTCGAATTTAAGTAACTGAACTATTCTTGTGAGTTGTTTTTCTTCTGATTTCGCAAAGGTAAACTTTCTAAGTACTGTTGGAAAATTCTTATACGTAACTAATCTGAATAAAAAGACGAGTGAGACTTGAAGAAATTTTAGATCTAACTTGGTAACAAACAGAAGTTAGAAAGACAATATTGGATTCGACAACTACTTTTCAAAAACAAGATAACAGAAAAAGTATAATTCTCCAAACATAAAAAAAAAAACCGGCCAAGTGCAAGTCGGACTTACACACGAAGGATCTCGTACCATTATAACTCTAGACAATATGAGACACTTTATTAATATAACTATTATATTAATATCGAATATATAACGGCAAAAAAATCACGTTTGTTGTATGGGAACCGTACTAAATATTAATTTTATTCTATTAGTTGTTGTTATAACTACAACGGAAATACATCATCTGTAAAAATTTCAACTATCTAGATGTCACGGATCATGAGATACAGCCTAATGACCGACAGACAGACAGTGGAGTTTTAGTAATAGGATCCCGTTTTTACTCTTTGGGTATGGAATTTTAAAAACACACTGAACATCTCAAAAATTCTGGTATCCAAAGGATTCTCGCATATTTTTTTTTTTTTAATTATTATTACTGATAGGCTCGCGTTTGACCACTATCTCACCTGATGGTAAGCGATGATGTGGCCGACGATGGAGCACGCTTGCCTAGAAGTAACCATAAATATTGGCAAATTATAGACAATCCCTGGATCGACGCCGTCGTACTATCGCTGAGCAGGGTGCGACGTATGTTTACGTTATACAGATAAAAGAGATTGTACGACATCTGATTGGGTTGTACGATCTATAAGGGTGGTCGTTTGATGAAGAGTATGGAGATAAGAAATGGTATTTCGATATTCGAATGTTGTTTTAAAGGAAACCTTCCTATAATATGATGAAATTCTAATGACATTTCATGACGATAGTACATCTGAATATTATTAGCCCGGTACGGACGGTGCTACGTCTCTTCTAACCTACTTTCCTGCAAACTGTGCTCTGAAACCTGCAGAACGAAGCGCCCTATGCGCTACCACGATTCAAATGACTTAAAATAATTATAAAATTTTCAAGATTGTGACTTTGAATTCTAAGCTAAAAATACATGTTGTTTTTATATTTTTACTTTTTTTAAGTTTACTTTAAGTTGTGTGCCAAATAAACATGTTTTCTTTCTTTCTTTAAATACATTGTCCATGGCACAAACTTAGGTACACAAGTTATCAACTTTTCGGGCTTTAGGCGGGAAATAGCTTGCCATCGGGTTTTTTTTTTTTTTTTTTTTTTTTTTTCGGTGGGAAAATCATCTTATGACATCCCCCGCCCTTGGGCGGGGCGGGAGATAGTGTCAGACTTTTACTGACTAAAAACCCACTCCTGTTCCTTCGTTGCCTTTCGTACCAGGGCCGAGTCTTCCTTTCAGAATCAGACCCTTGGCCCCAGTAGGCTTCGACCCTGCTCGGCCCCTACAGTTGCTGACATCTCCTTGAGGCACGCGTGGAACAGCACGCGCCTTCGACGACTTGGGCTCGGTCCGGACGGTCACCGGACGGTCGGACGGCGAGCCACCCATTGCTCGCCGTCCGCAAGCCTGCGCCTACGATGGCCGGAAATCGGGATCGGAATCCCGGCGGCGATTGGGGCGTGAGGACCGTTGCCTCACGCGATCGGCCGCCTCCTTTGCTAGCATTACTGCTTCGCAGAAGGAGGCGACCGCCTGCCACTCCTCCTCACTCCGGAAGCTTGCCATCGGGTGAGATGGTGATCAAACGCGCGCCTATGATTAATAAAAAAAAAAACATCAATGTTCTTCTATCGCTCTGGGTGGAGAAAGTAGGTTTTTCGGACTTTTACTGATTAAAACCCACGTATGTTTCTTCAGTTGCTCTATGCTTTTCAGGGCTACGGGAACTCTTTAGAAAAATTACTACTACATGGGCCGTTCAGTTTCACTGACATCTCTTTGAAATGAGCTTGGACAGCGCCATTGATTTGGGCTTGAACGGCGTGCTACCTGTTGTTCGCCATCCGCAAACCCACGCCTGCTATGACCAAGAATTGTCAGCGACTGCCGATGCCCGGCGCGTGGTTACAGAGTGAGAATGTTCGCTTACAAATCCCTATTGTAGAAAAGTTGTTAAATATATCAACGAACGCATTAAAGTTCGGTTAGCCTTTTTTTGGATTAACAAATAATCGGTTCTAAAAAAGAAAAAGATATTAAACTAAAAAGGGACATTGTTTTTCAAAAACAAACAGCACTCAGAAATAAATTTGAATTTCATAAGATAATTTATGAAAACGAAACAAAGCCTGATCAAGAATCATTGCATAATCATAAAACAAATATTATTAATGTCCTAATTCTAGATTCAGCGTCGCTGGGAGCGGCTCTCAAAACTTAGTGCTTAATTATGATTTACGCTTCTCTCGGCCTTCGGGAAAAAATACGGCCATTTTGAATAAAAGTAGCTAGTAGTGTTTTTGTTAATAAAATTGATAAAGAATTTTTAGCCAGATTAAAGTGGCTTAGTCTCTATTATTCGGCAAATATAGATGTTTTATATTTTAGCATTTTTTTTATGAATCCTACTAATATTAATAATAAAAATGTAAAAGGCTGTTTCTTTGGATCGGTAGGTTTAGTCTCAATCATAACGACGAAGCTTCGCAAATAAGTCTTTGGCCTAGATTAGAACAACGTTCCTATTAATACTGCCAGCACGTTTCTTTGGTACCTACGATATACTTTAAAATCTACTGTCCACGGATATGTAGCTTCAAGTGGGAACTGTATTAGACTGACGCACACGTGGCTGACGCCTGAGTTGTACGTAGCGGTGCGTCACGTGTCGCGGGTCTAATGTAGCTCTACAAGTCTAGTTGTTATATAAATTGTATGGAGACCGACGCGCCCAGATCGACGTACGTGGTCCATGTGGGCCCAATATATTTCTACCTTCATAGATGCGTATTTGTCATTATACGCTTGGAGTACGCCTGCTCGCAGCTTACAACACGGCAACGAAGTGGTAACGGCACGACGGTATGACGTTGTCGCTTCATCGATGGAATTTTATAGTTTTGTATATAAACACACGGACGCGCAAGCTGCGCGTCCGTGTGTTTAAGCCTTAGTCTTTTCACTCAGGTAAATCAGTCGGAAAAGACTAATCACACTAATATTATAAAGACTAAAGTTAATGTGTGTGTTTGGAACTCCTTCATGTTCAAACAGCTAAACGGATAGCACACAGATAAACAAATAGTTTATCTGTGTGCAAATTTAGAATAGGACATAGCATATTTTTAATTTTATAAGTATGTTATTTAAACTCTCACGTGGACAAGGCAGTTGGCAGAAGCTATTGCACTATGTAAACTAGATAAATTCTAATGTTGCCACGGATTGAGCAATACAAACAGTATTAAATAGCTCGTACCGTGTTTCAAAAAAAAAAAAATATCTTGTCAAGGTGAAACCAAAGCTTAACGCAGGGTGAGCCGGACGTGCATTAAAGTATCGCTACTCGTGAACAGTTTTAATGCTATGTTGAGAGCTGAAAGCATCACTGTGGAGTCATAAAATTTAAGTACCACATGTTGCCTTACACATACTATCGTTAACGTATTTTAGAAAAGCATTTTACTCAATCATACATCATCTAGCCAGGTACCAAATCCTGACATGAACTTATGGTGGGTCCGACTTTTTCATTTGTCGAGGAGGCTGGGGCGAATTGGGACAACTAATTGTGTGCCTTTTCTAGTACAAAAAAAACGTAATAGAAGATTTCGGACAGTTCGCTTTTTTCAATTTCTTGAAACGATTTTGGGAAATCAGGTCCCTTGCAAATTGAATTGGGCCGTGCAATTGCTTGTGATTATGGGAGATTTTCATGTGAAATTGTGAAAAGGAAATTTTCCATTTCACGCAATGGGAATTTATCGATCTACTGTAATAATTTGTTTTTAATCCAAAATGGCATATAGATTTGCTTCTGTAATAATCAAAAATGTTCACTGTCTATCGATTTATACGCTGGACAGAACAAATGGCCTGAGGGACGTATTACTATCATTAGTAATGATACCAAAACGGACTATCCCAAATACATGACAAGTTCTGAAATTAACAATAAACGGAGCATGTCAAATCCGTACAGCTATCCCAAATGAACATTATCAACATCATCGTATTAATCTAAAACATATCGATATTGCCGCAGTAGCGACCTCTGCCATAACTATCACTAATTAGCAAATGCCAGAGATCAAGCCCCTTCAAGTATAAAATTAACTACACAGACAGATCTACTCTTGGAGTGATTGATGAAATTAGAACTTAGACTTGAAATGTTATTTTCAGTGTTTCAAACAGAAAGATAAGAGAGATAAGGTTTTTATCATTGAAAATTTCAGTTAAGAAATCGCGCTTTATGTTTGAAATTAATATAATAATAATAGAATCAATTTCAATGAATACGTTAAATTAATTATGTTTTTTTAAAAATAAAAGACATTAATCTATCTTGTAATATCATCGTAATAAATTATATTTACGTTAACATTTTAAATAAAAAACTTCTACTTTCTAAAATTTCTTTTGTACATCGCAATTTAAACGTTTATTTGTTTGAACTTCAAGAAAGCCTCCTAGACACATGGATGGCCTAGGTTGCTTCATTTTATTTTAACAATACATCAAAACCTCAAATCACTAACTAACGAAAATCCATAAAATAACTTAATCATGAATAAATAAAATTAACAAAATTTTCGAGATACCAATTAAACAACCCAAACACAAGCCAGCAAACTAAAATTTGAAGCAAACATTCTAACACAATTGTAGAGAAACGGTGATTAGGTGGCTAAAACAATTGTTTGGAACGTGATTGTACGAAATATGAATATTAAGGCATATAGTCCCTTGAACATCTGGCCGGAGTTAAATATAGACATACTCGTACTGCAGCCTGCGCACCTTTAAAGCCCTAACTCCCGAGTAGTGCTATAAAACAATGACTTTCTGAAACCTACTTCTCGGTAACGGCTGAGTCAAAAGGTAAAGATATATGTTTATTATGGATTCATGTCCAACATTATCAACTTATTATTATTTTGTAAGACATTAACTTTTATTATAGCATATGTAAATAAATCAATATTTCGCAAAGAAAATAGATTTAAAGGTCAGCGGGGCTCTATCCGGGCTTTTCTTTGTGTAAACATATATCTAAAGATCATACCTAGCCTTTTGAAAGGAATAGGGAAAACAAGGGAAAAAAAATATCATATTGTTATTATAATTTTTTTGGCAAAAGTATTAGTCATACAAAAAAAAATATTGATAATGTTATTTATCTATAATTTTTTTTTCTTCAAATCTCTTAACCTAGCGTTACCGAGAAGTAGGCTTTAGGAAGTCACTGTTTTATTTCACTTAATGGGAGCAAGGGCCTTAAACAAATTCTGAACGTCACATACGATATTAAAGCAGGTCCATAATAAAAGCAAATCTCGTTAGGTCTGTTTAATAACAAGTTCTAAATGATATGTGAGGCACACAGGGAATTTGTTAAACAAAATTGTGAAAGGAGAATAATAAAAGCTAGCCATTGTTATTTAATACAAAGAGCTAGGCATTTGTTTTTATTTGCAGATTATTTTTATTGGCAGGTTTATGAAAAATAATTTTAAATCAGCCTGTATGTGATATCTTACTAAACGACCAAACATACTTTTATAGGAGTTCGTTTAAAAATCATGTTATTTAAAGAAAAACCGATTTTTGCTGCAGTCGATAACTTTAAAATAGTAATTTATTTAAGCACACACTTTTATTCATAGCAATTACTGAAAACGAATCCACAAACATGTTAAAATAAACGAAAAAACACAAATAGCAATTGCTTTTAAAGTCTTTTTCTTATAATAGTAGCTTATACCAGCGTGCAGCGCCCTCTGTTCGTTAAGTTCCCAGTTATTGCTACACAACGACCAGTTAACTTTTATTGCATTCAAATTTCATTTGTCGGTAAATGAAAATGGTGCAATTAGCCCCCACTTACCCTTTGGCCGGTCGTTGTATTAACGATGATTTTAATGGCTTGCGGAATAGGGTTAAGATACCTGCCTCCTTGGCTTCTATTTATCAATGGTTTATAATTATTGTTATTAGAATATTTCCTACCCTTGTACACCAGTTTCATAATATTATATGTAACTAGATTTTGCCAGTGGCTTCGCCCGTGATATTCGTGATAATTATGGAAATAATTTAGTGCCGCTTCATAATAGTAAAAGAATTTACAGAATTGGTTCAGAATTTTCAGAGATATTACCCCCTACATTTGTATGTACTTAATTTACCTTTTTATAGTATTCATGATGATGATGGTGATGATGATGAATATTATAAAGAGATAAAATTTTTAGCCTAAAGACTGACCGTTGGTTCATAGGTCTCCCCCAAGTATCGCCATAAGAGCAGGTCCTGTGCATCTTGCATTCATCGGATTACCACGACCCTCACCAGGTCATTGGTCCACTTTGTAGGAGGTCTTCCAACGTTACGTCTTCCGAGTCTCTGTCTTGTTTTAAAATATTAGTATAGGTGAATATGCAGTATACAGTAGATAGACGTACTAGAAAGTAGGTGAACTAATGACCGGGTGGAAGTAGGCTACAGGAGTCCACTGAATGCCAGACGCACTGAACCAGTCGATGCTCTGACGCTTTATGTACCTACGACTATAAGTTAAAATGTGTAATACAATGTATTGTACTAGAGATATTATTACATATTGAGTACAAATATTTAACAATCCTCTCATTTTTTTAAAAGAGCTTATAAAGGTTTTAAACGTACTATGCTATATAAGCCAGTAATGGCTTTTAGGACATAAAAATCACGCTAATTGTTAAAATACGTGACGTATATAAAATACGGAAATGTTTACATAAAAAAGTAATAGGACTCTTTGATTTTTAAATACTACATAAATGTTTAACATGCCATGGTTATAACAGTTAACTGAGGGAAATAACAATTGTGTTAGTTCACAAGAAACACTTGCTGAACGTTTAGAGAAAAAATGTAATAGATTATGTTACTACGGGATAAGGCAGTGTCTTTAAGTCGCGTCCGGCATGTTGAATTCCGAATAAAACGAAGGTTGCTAAGTTTTAATCCCGAACGCAGTGAGGTATCTACATAATTAAGCTGACTTTGTCATGGACGGCTTGAACTTCTCACTCAGGTTTCTATATTAACTCCCTCGCAGTACTCGGGAGTAAATTATATAAATTCCTCGCTGCGTTCGGGACGTTACAACTTAGCAACCTTATTGTTATTTAGTATTGTGGTCCTTTTGAGAAGGCATATAGTCTACATAGTATTTTAAGTTTGTCACTAAGGACTGATAGCACAAGAACTGCTCATCAAATACAATTAACGCTAGACATCACACTAATATTACAAAAGTAAAAATTTATGAGGGTTTATGTTTGTTACTCATTAGCGCTGAAACTTCTGGAGGCGTTTGGATGGGATTTGCCTTACGGGAAAACCATACCTTGGAATATCGCATAGGATACTTTTTTTACCTGGCAGTATGTTCCTTTCGGATTATTTACTGCGCGGGTGAAGCCACTGACAGCAGCTAGTAAAAAAACCTTAAAGTTTTCATAAGGTTAAAACATAATTATGATGTTTTCAAAACCTTCTTCTTTTCTTTATTAAGTTGATCCAAAAAATATTTAGTAAAAATATGACAAGCTTAAGTTCAATGATTTACCAGCCGCTTTAAAAACTAGCATTTACAACTTGAATCTATACAGTCTAGAAACTCACAACGTAACCAGCTCTTAAACTAGTCCCCAGCACTTGCTTATGTAACTAAATTTCTTCGTCCTGGTCGCCTGCTATATTCATGCCCTTCTCTTAAATCTTTCCCTCTTTTACGAGGGAAATTTTAAAAAGTATAGCCTCGTCTCTTCACGAGAAGCACGATCCTCTCTGATCCAATAATAGGTTCCGCATTTTCGTCGCCATGTTTCCTATGAATATTCAACGGTTGCTTGCTTTTTTTTTTCAAGAATCTCAATTTAAGAGTTGAATTTCTCGTATATTTTATAAATGGGCTGTGAGCATCAATATTGGCGTCGGCTTATGTTTTTCTGATGGACGCTTAGAGGTAATGGATGAAAAATGAAGGTTGAAATTATAATGGCCTCTAAGTTCTGAGGGGCGCCCTAAAAATACAAGACGTCTTGGGTATTAACATAATCATCTCGCTTGTCGAGATGATTGGTTTTGAAGTTATTATTAGTAAGTAGGTACTGGAGAAGTGTTTCTGGAGAGTTTGTTAAGAAGTTTTATTCATCTCAAATTCAACACAAGAAAAAGGTGTTTCTAATATTTAGCCTCTGTCTTGAGTAAGCTCCTCTTCAGTAACCTGTAATGTGTTGAGTTAATTTGTACAAAATGATATCTGAGATTTAATAAAAATAAAGTGTTGATAGTTAAAAAAAAGGTGATCACAGAAACAGGAAATAATTATATCTCGTTATCAATACGTGTTATGCGGTTTTATTTAAGTAGATGGGAATAGATATACGTCGGTTTAAACAAAGTTCTATTGGTTCTGAAAACCAGAGGCTCGGCTCTATAGAGCTACACGCATAGTACCTATGTCGATTAATACAAACATTATATCTGAAGTTTCGCTTCCTTTGTATTGTGAAGTCGATGTTGGCCTTGAAAGCTTCAGAGTAGATATAAGCTCACGAAACTAATCAACAGACTTGTTTACAATTTATAATTAAATTGAGTTAATTTTAAACTTATTTCTTTTTTTTTGTTACGAACTGGTTTTTTTTTCGTATGTTTATATATTATGTAAATTTTATCTATGGATAGTGAAGTCTGAAATAAATGTTTGTTATTATTAACACCTATAATTTTATTTTTAACCGGCTTCAAAAAAGGAGGAGGATATAAATTCGGTTGTATTTTTTTATCATCATTATTTTTTTGTTTGTTACCTCAGAACTCCGTCGTTTATAGGGTAATTTGCCAAACTTTTTTTCCCCTAAAAGGATTTGCTTTCAGATTAGTTTCGTTTTTTTCAAAATCCAGTTTGATAATGGAATCCATGAGGAATCGAGGGAACTCTTCAAATATTTCAGGCAACTATATAGTGATTTTGGTATTTTTATTGAGAACTTAAGCATTTACAGTCAAAAAGTAACATGAAGATGAAATGGAAATGATGAAGAAGACCAGAAATGGCCAACGGAACTTTATACTCACATAGATATCACAATGAAGATAGTTAAGCGACGATGATAATACAAATAAATAAATGGTTCTGAATAGTTATGTTGAAAATGGTATCATCGAAGTGATCTGATGATGATGATAGAGACGGAAGGCAGGCACTGGAACTCCGTAATTAATCAAAGTATCTTAGTCGTGTTTGGGTTTATTAGAATTGTGATAAGACGCACTTTAGCTGTAAGATATTATCGAACTGGCCTGATGATGGAGCCAGGAGGTGGATGGGAACTCCATAATAATCTATCCTAGCAATGTTTGGGTTAATTCGAATTGTCATGAGAAATACAATGAAAACAATACCTGGAACACCGACTTCTGAAATTAAAGTTATTTTGATTGTTTTAGTGTTTTGTTTTTTGTAGTGAAATCGGTTCTTTTTTTTTGTTTGTGAAAAGTGTTTTATCTATAGCAGTGATTGAAGAAGTATAAAAAACAGACGATCTAATTGCATCTCGAGGATATTTCTGGAGATATAATAAATCAACAACTGTTATACCAGCATCAAGTCGCTTTCCATCGTTTCGGATCTCTGATCTTAACCCAAAAATATGCATTGTATCAGAAGCAACGTCACAATAGCTTCCTTTTATCCCGGCTTTGATACAAAACCTCGCTGTTGCGTGAACCCAAGACGCCTCCTCCGTTCACGTTCAATCCCTAAACTCGCTACATTGAAACTATTCAGAATTCAAAGGGTTAGATTGAAAACTGGGTTCCATATATTTTTCTTTTTTAGTTACGATTGGAAAACCGTTTCGATGGCTCGAAATTGGTGTCCTTTGTATCGTTCTGAATCGATGGGGATTCATTTAAAAGGGAATGTCGGCCATCACACAAAAGGCTTTCATTTAAACTATGCGTTCTGTGATAGGGGTTATGGTGCCGGCGATACTGCCGGAAGGAATTGATTAGCTGGAGTTCTGCCGAAGTAATAAAGTTCTTGAATGTTCAGGATATATGAATTAAATACTACTTATATATTCGTGGGCTAACTACTAACTGCATGTGGCTCCACCCGCACAAATTTGTACTTATCGTCTTTATAATTTACACGGGTTCTGTGAGTCATACAAAAAGATTGCTGGATGCCCTTTGCATCCAAAATAATATCTTCAGGACGATTCTCGGGCTGTCTCGTTTCTGCAGTGAATTGGGGATATTTGCGCTATATTACAATGATCTCTCTCACGCCGATATTTGCAAAAAAACGGTATCACTGATCTGGAGATTATTAAAAACTATAGCAGACAAACTCTCATCCCCACTTTGGGGGCCCTTCGTGAGATGAGTAATTTAATATAAAAAATAGTTTAGTGAGTAATTTAATTTAGTATAATTTAATGTTTTTGTGTTGTGGAAAAACTAAATGTATGGATTAAACTGAAAGTTATTATTATTTATAAATTACAGCCTATGTATTAATCCAGGATATAAGGTATCCTGATATCATATTTCATCATCTGATCAGCCGTTAGAGCATAAAGGCATAAGAAACACACACATACAAGTTTTCATTTTTATAATATCAGTGTCATAAGTTATCAAGATTACGAAGGTTTTCTTAAATCAGTGATTCTTTCTTCGTCCTTTTAAGATCGATTGAAGAGAATGACAAACTTTTAAAGAGACTGCTTTTCTCACAGTACGCGGCTTTGAAACATAACTCATCTAGTTATTAAAACATTTTTTTGTTTGCCTTGTTATAGCCAGATTACAAATTGAAACATTTTTCGACTGGCCGCAAGAACAAAATCGTATGTGAAAAATTATCGATTTACGGTATGATTTTTTAAAGATCTGTGTAAATGATGAGGTGATATAGTGTTATTTTATCTCAAATTTATTCATATCGAATTGTAATGTAACTTATTTGTCTCCATTGATTTTATTCTAACATATTTTATGATAGTGCATTCATTTTTAATCTATTTTGTTAAATGTTATTTTATTATAAGTAAATCATATTGTTATAAATTTTCAATCAAACGCTTGATTTATATATTTATGATTGTTGCGAATAACGCTGTTGATTGCATAATTGTTAATTATAAAGTTGTTTTTTTGTTGTGTCATTCTTTATTATGTAATTTTTGTTATTAAACAAAAAAATGGAGCCATTTAGTTTTTATTATGTACAATACGAATACGTAACAGAACTCATTTCGTCTTATTTTTTCATAAGATTTTGTTCTCGGGACCTGTCGTTTTGATGTATAGTCTGTTGAACTTTCTATCATTTAGTAACGACAATTCATGATATCACTTTTTTTTTTGGATTTTGATTTTCGATGATGTCATTTCCCGAGGTCAGTCTGTGGATAGGTGACCATTCTAACATATATAGATTCCTCTGTGCCTCAGACAGCACTAGACCAGGCTGTCATTTTTAGATCTTTGATACCCGTCGTCATCGTCGGATTTTCCGAAGCTAGGAAATCTGACACCAGTCTTGCCAAGGGGTATCGTGCACCCAATAACTGGGTTGTGGGGGTCGGATAAGCAGAAGCATATTCAGTCTTTTAATATTCCCACTGCTGGGACTCAGGCCTCCTCTCTAGGAGAGGGAATGGGCCTTAATCCACCACGCGGACTCAGTGCGAATTGGTGAATGTCATAAAAACATCAACATCATTTCAGTCGAAAGACGTCCACTGTTGGACATAGACTCCCCCAAGTGTCGCCACAATGAACGGTCTTGTGCGTCTCGCATCCATCGGATAAAAACAAACAAAAACATAGTTATTATAAATTTCGTTTTACAGTAAGTAAATTATTGTTAATTCTGATGAGGGAATAAGGTTCTTAAACCATAAAATACTGATATCTTGCAGCATATGGTTTGATTTGAAACCGACCCTATCACGGCTGGGAAAAGGTGGTAGATTTACTTCAGGTCGTTTTGTTTTGTGTTAGTCATAAAGTAATCTGTTTTTGTAGCAGTTCACGGTTTATTGTTATTATAATAGTAACGACGACTAACATTCATACCGACCTGGCTCAGCGACTTATGTTATTACTGCCATTACAGTAATAATGTTATTGCTACTTGTGGCTTAAAGTATTACTGTGTGATATGCTTTCTGTTTGTTTATGAAAACGACAGTTTTGAAAAGAACATTTTAGCATAAACTGCCTAATAATGTTCCCACTGCTGGAACTCAGGTCTCCTCTCTAGGAGAGATTTGTTTTTTTTATTTTCAATTTCACTTGCTATAAAACACACATACAATTTATAAGCACACATACATTAATTTTAGACAAAACAAAAATATTTAAAAAACAGTAACATAATAATGGACAAGGGAATTTAAATAATATATATATATATTAAAAACAATAATAATGTATGAAAATTTTAAAAATAATAAATCAAAATAATATCGTCACATTATCATCACAGGTAGAGGTGAGCTTGCAAAAGCATAAGTAGACTGACCCACTGCTAGAACTCTGGCCTCCTCTCTAGGTGAGGAAATGGACTGTAATTCCACAGTGCAGGTTGGTGGATGTCACATGTCTTCAAATTTGTGGTTCTAGGACACACCGGTTTTTTTTAAGGTGGGAAAATCACCTAATGACAAATCACGCTCTTGGGTGGAGTGAGAGATAGTGTCAGAGTTTTACTGACTAAAAACCAACTCCTGTTCCCTCTTTGCCTTCATCCCGGGGCCCCGGGCTTCGCTTTCACACTACCTGTGGCCCCAGCAGGCTTCGACCCTGCTGGCCCCCTACGGTTTCGCTGACATCTCCTTGAGGCGCGCGTGGAACACTACGCGCAGTCTACAACTTGAGCTCGGTCCGGACGGTTACCGGACGATCGAACGGCGAGCCGCCCATTGTTCGCCGTCCGCAAGCCTGCGCCTACGGTGGCCGGAAATCGGGATCGGAATCCCGGCGGCGATTAGGGCGTGAGGACCGTTGCCTCACGCGATCGGCCGCCTCCTTAGCTAGCATTACTGCTTCGCAGAAGGAGGCAACCGCCTGCCACTCCTCCTCACTCCGGACCATGGCCTGTACCAATGCCCGGCGCGAGAGATCACTGCCGCTGATCACCCCCACGAGGACACGGCGTTGCTCTGCCCAAGCGGGGCACACCTCCACCGTGTGCTCCACCGTGTCCTCCGGGCGTTCCACACAGTGGCGACACCCGGGCGTGTCTTCCGCACGAATTCGGTGCAGGAACCTCCTGAACTTACCATGTTCGGTGAGGACCTGCGTCATGCGGTAGGTAGGGATGCCATGTGGTCTTTCCAGCCACTCCTCAAAGAGGGGACCGCCATAATTGTGGCGAGCCCAAGGACAAACCGGTATGATCACGACGTAATCCTTGACCGTTTTAAGAGCAGTGGAGATGAAATAAATTACATAAATTAAAGTGCCTGCCTGGGAATGAACCCACGATCTTCAATTCGGTAAATCAGGGCCCTTACCAATGAGCCACCGCTACTCAAAGAACATTCTAATTTAGCTTATTTTTATACAAAAAAACAATGATAAATCTAAAAATTTGGTACTTTGAGCCCATATCCAACAATGCGTTCGTGTGAAAATAGCAGTTAAACCAGAACAAGAAATATTTCAAATATAGTAGACTAGCTTTTGCTGCCGACATCATCTGCATGAAAGGGAATTTTAAGGAAATATATTCCTGGAATAGAAACTACCCTATACCAGGACATGGTCTACCCGCATGCCAAGTTTTATCCATATCCGTTTAGCTGTTAATAACAGACATTCACACATTTTTTTTTTCGGCGGGAAAATCATCTTATAACATACCCTGCTCTTGGGCGGAGCGAGAGATAGTGTCAGACTTTTACTGACTAAAAACCCACTCCTGTTCCTTCGTTGTCTTTGGTACCAGGGCCGAGCCTACCTTTCAGTCAGTTTTTCTTTCTTTTCTTTTTTTCCCTTTTTCTTTCCTTTTCTTTTTTACATTCACACATAGTTAAGTATTTATTATACAAACTTACGCCTTTTTAATATTAGTATGATATTTATCCAAAATTATTGCACTAACGCATTTCCGACACCTGAAAGATATATTATAGTGTATTCCAAACTTATTAACATTAATTAAATTTTCCTGAATTAAACACTTCATTTAAAGTTTCATTGTGTCGACAGTCACATGTACGTACATCATTAAATATGGCATAAACAAAGTTAAAAATTACATCACATAACCCGTTTAATTTATGAAGGCGTTTCATTTATTAATTGATTCGTGAGCGGCTCGTTGCTTTTTGAATTTGCCGGATAATATTGCGTTTAAATTTTAATTGGGACATAAATTTTGTAGTGTCAGTGTTTGGGATGAACAGCTCCACTATATCATGGGATGCTGCGAGTTATCTTTATTACTGTTTTGTTGAAAGGTTATTGTAAATTGGATTTTGCAATATCTAGGAGGCCGTTAATATTGTGATTTTGATTTTCCTTGATGAGCAAAAACTGATACGTAATCTGTATTTATTACATCGATGTTATGTTGTTTTATGTTTTTATGGTAATTTATAATGATTTCCTTTAAAAGGTTGTCAATTATATGGCTAGATGAAGTAGGTATTCTACTTCGAAAAGGGGATGTTCTTATTTTTTAAGGATGCTTCATGATTACTCGCACACGCCCGAAAGGGTAACTTCTCAGGTGGTACCCAAGTTAAGGATAATCTGATGATGGGATCTTAGGGAAATCGAGGGAAGTTTTCAAATGTTATAGACACATTTTATTTTCATAAATAGAAATGATCCTATGGAAAGAACTTGATGTAGGAAAACTCCAGACTGAAACACGCCCATACAAGAAAGACTGCTGTAAACATTTTACAAATTGAATACACTTCAATTAACAAAAAAATCTAAGCTTTGAGAAAAAAAAGAATAATCGAAATCGGTTAAACTTGACAAAGATATCGCTAATCAAAAAATTGTACATTTTGATACAAGTGCAGAAAGTTTGTCATTGCGACCGAGGCGGAACTCACACGAGCCGTAGGCGAGTGTGTTAAGGAGCCGAGGGCTACAGTGACAAATTTCCACGTGTCTCAAACGACTTTTTTCAATACTCTTACGAAGAAATTAATAAACGGGGGTTGACCGGCGACTTGCGGGGGTCGACGCGCGCCCAGTCTGATACGATAAATGTAACATTGTAACATTGTGGTGGGGGAGAACACGCGCTATTTCTGCACTAGTGCGGAAAGCAGTCTATTGTGTGCCTAAAAGCGGTGGGATAAGAGCGGGTTTTCGAGTAAGTGTATTGAAAAAAACATTCTGTCGAATTGAAAACCTCCTTCATTTTTGGGAATCGGTTAAAACTGTAATAAAGTAGTAAAAAAACAGAAATCGATACTTCCATCATATAGGTATACACAGTTTCATTACAGGCCTATACAAAAGGACGATAGCCATATTCCGAGGCACTATGTAGGTCTCACAAAGGCCCTCGATAAGGCCCCGGTGGCGGTGCATCAACGCACTAAACAAAGGAGAGCCTAAAACCCTATTCATGTCATTTAAGCGATTCAATTTTGAAGGATTAATGATGGGATGGTAATTTCCGAAATTGACTCACTGGCTTTATCTAGGAGTAAAATAGGGGTGGCCATTTTGTGCCACGTCATTGATTGGATTCTGTTGTAAGCCAATATATGTATCATCGTCTTTTGCGTTGGTGATAGCCTTTTAACAGCCCAGTTGTCCTTCTACACTTATCGTTCATTGCCTGAGCGCTTTTCGAGCTATGCTCTCTTTTGATTCTGTCTTTATGGAAATGAATTGGTTTGGAATAGTGTTGCGAGCTGACTACCCAGTATTAAACCATATTAGATCTTTTTTGTGTGGAAGAGTGTATGTGTGTTCAATCTTCCTTTTATGCTGTATTTTTTTTGCATACAGATTGTTGATTTGAGCGCAGTGGTGGCCGAGGAGCGCAGTGATGGCCGAGTGGTAACGGCCCCGACTTACGAGTTGCAAGTCGCAGGTTCAAACCCAGCCTGGCACATTACTTTGTGTAATTTATTTCATCACCACTGTTCTCAAAACGGTGAAGGAAAACATCGTGAGGAAGCCGGCAAGTCCTACCAAAAATTCGAAGGCATTTGACATCCACCAACCTGCACTGGGTCCGCGTGCTTGAGTCCCAGCAGTGGGAACATTATACGACTGAATATGCTATATGATTTCAGAGCAAATTTTGTTGCAATTTTTATGTGAGTTTCTAGTCCTTGTATTTCATTCTCAAGATGATTTCCAACCATACTTTTCAGCCTTTCACATCACATAGGATGACATAATCACCTAAATCCCCTTCCACCTTTACTCAACGACAAACAGCTCCAATTAAACTTACGCAACAAACTCAAACGTATCTACATACGAATGACACATAATAGATAGATACAGAACGTCAGCTCCGTACAACGAACGATAGCACGCACAGACACACTTCACGCATAGCGTCAACGAGTAAAAACCCACTGGCGGCTGTTATTTTTCTCACGTTGCGAGTCACGATAATATCTATATCAGCGCACCAACAATCGTTTCGAGTGACCGTAAGCGCCTCTATGAGCGATTTGGTGACGCGCTAACAGCGATGTTATCCTGACCCGGAACAAGGTGTGGTTTAAAATGGTCGTCCGTTCGTATCATTGTGTGCGTGAGCCTGAGGTTGCACGTTGTATGAAACTTCTGGTTCGGTTCTATTCTGTGCCTGAAACTTCTAAGGCATCCTTACCTAATTAAAATTATTACATACGTCTGCGAGGCCACTTATCTCTGTTTAAACAAGCCTCAACAAGACGAGGGTCCGTCCACATGTCCAGAATAAAAGTCCAGGGATAATTAGCGTGTGAAATTAACTGTTAATTATGTTTGTGTTCCACTGAAGGGTGGACAGGCTCTTCAAAGTGAAGCGGGGTTGGGAGGCAATGGATGCTTAAAGTTTTATTAGGTTGGGTGATGAAGGTGAATTGCCTTGTTGTGAATCGTAATGTTTTGTGTTTAATTGATGTCATTAGGTGTAATTATGTGTTTATTATGTGTTCTGTATACCAAGTAGGTAGATACTTGGTAGATGGAGTAGGTGCTGGGAGAGAGTTTTGTTGACATTAGTCGATATAAACAAAAATATTAAAATAGATATCGTGTTTAGCTACTCAACTTCAACTCATCCTTTTTTCAACTCATCTTGGCCCATAGATACATACCTTAAAGACTAATAAAAACACATAACTAAATAAAACTTAGGATTATGTTAGTAACACTTCACATTGCACTATGTTCACTCTGTGCTATTTCTGTGGCACCTCTCCGCGGAAACGACGGAACACCACGCCCTGCGGCATAGATAACCATTTTTAATAATACATTGCAAAAAAAATAATACTCGAACGCGCTGTCTCTATAATTATGTGTACTTTGAACGGGCTACTCTTATCAGCGTTGTTGTAAAGCATCGTGCACACTATAGAAATTACATCACAGTTTTATTTTTTTATACAATACTACTTATTTACAACGATTGTAAACAGCAACATAACACATATATAAAATTAAACTTCAGCGCAAGAATCACTTACAGGTAAACACCACAGGCATGAAACAATAAATTAGATTAATTAAAAATATATTAATAACATAAAATTAAATTAATTAAAAATTCCAAAAAGAAAAACAACAAAATTCACAAAAGTTCTTAAAATGTTATAAAAAAGCATATTCTAAAAAAAAACAGAAAATTTAAGTAATTTAAGTACCTAAAAAAAAATCATAAAAATTATTAAAATATGAAAAATTACAATATAGCTTTTATTACTAGTAGAGTACTTTTCACTAATCTATAAAGTATATGTTTTTGCGTACATAAAGACTACCCAAGAGACAACCGTCTCCTACCAACAAATTCTCTTAAAACTTTTAAATTGAGACAAGCAGCCGTTACACAATTTCTCTTGAATTACCAGGTCGTAAAAAGTCCTGAACATCCCTCTATTAAATATAAAGACTTGTTAATTCCGAGATATTTTTGTGTGAAACTTGGTCCACAGTTTTATAGGTGTTTGGAAGTTCCTTCGATGGTATCGCGAAGCATAAAGTGTGATTACCTCTCAGTTAGCCCGCCAACTTGGACTATCAGTGTTATGGGGCTCATTAAGCGTGGGCAACCGCAGGCGTTAATTTAATGAAGTCGCCTCGACTAGTGTGCCCGCTGATGGCTGTTTAAAACTGTCGATGGACTGTACTTGGAGCGTTAATTACTTGGACGAACATCTTCGAGTTGTTTGTAACTAAACTGGTCAAGTAATAACTTTCTTTCTTAACGAGATGGTCAGTAAAGAGTGCTTTTCCTCCGCAAATTAAATAGAAAGAGCTTTATTTTATATCTGCTGACAAAAGAGCCCCCTGTCTTGGTTTCTGTAAGAAATGAGTAATTATATCGGATGAATAAGCATCGTTCATCCGTGCACAGATAATATCACACTGCGAAGACGTGCTTCCTGCCGCGACTAGCTGGCCTCTTTTGTTAGTAAAAATAAAAGGGCGCCACATTGTCTCACTAAATAAATGTGTGCAGAAACTTATTGTGTTAAACTTCATAAGGACATTTTTTTTTTGTATGAATATACTCAAATAATAATAATGCAATCATTTCATTGCAATTAATGACATATTTGATTCAAGTGACAATAAAATAATAAAATCCGAACAACTGAAATTAAACCTACATGTAATTACATTCGTACACATATAACACTCATATCTAACACATACATAACATAGCTACTATCTCAATGACAACTTCAAAAAATGCAATCAATCAAATTGGAGTCACAAGACATTTCAAACGACCCCAGAATTCCAACCAAACTTCGTTTAAAGCGCCTACATCAGACAAGATCAACACAGCTCTAAAGATTAGCCACTCAAAGTGGCAGTGAACGGGAGCAGAGTCACAGAATAGATAAATACAGAAGGCTAGTTTAATGAAACGAGGCAAAATAGGCGCAGTTACACACAGACTCAATTTATCAGTTCCCTATTGGACACAGCCGTCTCCAAGCTGCACCAGAACGTATAGTCCAACGCATTCTGAATTCAGTCGCTCCCTGACACTTTGGTTATTGGTTCTCCTAGCTGGAGCTATCAGACAATAAATACACTTGCCATTACATGGTCTCCACTCCAATATTCGTATGTTCTTGCGGGATAGTTTAAAAGAATTACTGAGGCCCGCTGAAGAAGCATAATGTAGGTGGGTTTAGGTGAGTGACTTTTACTTTTCATAGGTACTCCTTCACGCTCTATCTAGGGCGAGAGAAATTATTGAATGACTTTCCACCTCAAAAAAATGGACTTATTGATATATCGACCATTGATAGAGACATTAGTTTGGTAGAATCAAACCAGAGTAAGAGCTTTAGTTCTAATCTGGATAGTTTCTATGATACTGGAGAAAGTTCGATTATGAAGTAACGATAAAAAATAGTACATATTTTATCCTTACATATAAAAGTTTAGCTTATTAGTCCACCCGCCTAAATAAGTCTTTGTTCCTTATTATCAGATTTGTAATAAGGCGAATACCAACCAACTGTGAGTGTTCTTGCTGTGCACAGGTTGCGGTTTATTTAACGAGTATCCACCCTTACAGTTTTAATACCTATACGATACGGACGGACAAAGCATTTCGCCTCGTCGTTTATACCGTCTAGATCAAAGGACTAGAACAATTTGTCTGCTGCGATCTTCCCGTCCGTTTATAATTTAAGTGTCTTGTAGACTAGAGTGAATAGGCTCCTAATAAACCAGTGTGCGATCTAATCAACGATGGCACTAGTTTATATTTTATTTAAATACGCGTGCAATTTCGCAAGTTGTATAGAACTGTCATTTTGTCTTTTATCTATTCTGTGACAATGTTGGAGGAGATGTGGTAACGGATGTCTGGTCGTCTGAGCAAACTGTTTGAAAGGCTCTCGGTCACAACAGGTCTATTTGTAAAAGTAAATACGTAGGATGGATAGACTGATATGTGGGAGGGTATCCGTTAGAGTAATGTGGAAAAGTTGTTATTTAAAAGGATTGATAGTTTTAGATTTAAGTTAGTAACTACGAACTTTATTTTATTTGAAACTAGCTGAGGTACGTTTGAGACACATTGGTCTGTCTTATATATGACTAGCTTCTGACATTAGCATCGCTCACGTGGAAGTACATTTCTTCATACAAACTTTGGACTCCCGTTTCATACCTTTAGGGGTTTTTTTTTTAGGTGGGAAAATCAACTTATGACAAATCCCGCTCTTGGGTGGAGCGCGAGATAGACTTTTACTGACTACAAAACCCACTCCTGTTCCTTCGTTGCCTTCGTGCCAGGACCCCGGGTTTCGTTTTCACGCCACCTATGGCCCCAGTAGGCTTCGACCTTGCTGGGCCCCTACAAACCTTTAGGAGGTGAATTTTGGGAAATCCTCTCTTCTAAGAGAGGATGAGCTCGCTCACGTCATAAAAGAAAACCTTGTGCAAAATTCCACGCTTTTAGGCTCTGTAGTTTTGGCTGTGCGTTGATATGTCAGTCAGTCAGTTTCTCCTTTTATTTATACAGATTAACCTGTCAAATGCGTGAACGTTAAATAGTCATTATTATTATTTTTATGTTAATGTTCCGCACAACTTTCTTAATGTTTTCTTCATAAGAACCTTCTTCTGACAATAACAAACATAACAAAAAAACATATTGCGAAATTGGTCCGGCCGTTCTCGCGTCATTACGTGACCAAAAGAAATAGAGATTAATTTATATATATATACTCTAAGGAGTTTAAGACTAAATTGAAAAAAATAAAAAAAACACAACCAACTAAAATGACGTTTTATTTTTCTAATTTAAATACACAAAAACAAAACTAAAAGACACTCTTTTAATTATTACTGAACAGATTTATAAAAGGCAGAATTGGCTATCCAAACGGGCAGAGGTTTCTCAAGATAAGTTGACTCCACGAGAAAAAACGGCCCAAAATGAGCGTGTAGTGGCTTATATAGGCGTGCGGTGGTGACACTACCACCCCTTCCTTTTGACAGCTGTGACATGACTTATCAGCTAACATTGACAGCTGTGACATCACTTGTCAGCTAACAATATAGCTAGACTTGATCTATATATATATAGAGATCAAGCCTAGCTGCCACTCATGAATTACCATAGTTATATAGAAACTAATGAGGTACAAAATACGAAGATCAGGTGACATAAAACATTTAACAATAACTTCGTAAAAGTTAACAACGGCCTTAAGGATTGAGTAATCCAAGTTTGTTTCTTAAGTCCACTTTTACTCAAGAGGTCAATAAACGAAGTTTGATTAAACACAAAGTTTCCTTAATAAAATTTTAACCTTAAAGTGGATAGCCGTTTATTTAAACCAAGAAAACCATCGGCAAAAGTGAAGTTCAAAATCGATGGTTCTGTTGAAAACTAACGACAGGCAAATGCTACAACGTTGTCTAACATTATGCTGGACAATGACCTTACCATGACCTGTTAGAATGTCAAGCGTGCGAGCGAGAAAGAGTGATGGAGCTGTACACTTTATATAGCTCCATCTCATTAACAGTTCAGATCAGGTCGTCAAATGTATCGCGTGAAGAGCTTACGGAAGGATCTTTGGACCTATTTGGTGCAGCCGTAAGATACATAATGTTATTGATTTATTTTATGCTTAATTTAACTTTTTACATACTTGTTTGTCCATTGTATGTGTCTGTTTGTCAATACACGTCATTTCTTTTCTTCCTTTCATTCTTTAAAATTCTGTTTAAAATATTAAACTACAACTCAAGCCCACTTTATTTTAGAGCCAATCAGGAAGTTTCATCTAGTGCTGGACCACCTTGGCTGCGAATTGTAACAGGTTGCAATCAATGGCTTCGTCCTCAGACTTTGGTCCCTGGCAATTTAACTACGGCCTGGTTTCAGCCTTAACGAGCAAACTTGCACTATGGCTATTTACTTCTGATGATTGTTGTGCGAAGGAGATTAGGGCTTTCGATATGCGACGATGTTAGACGTGACGGGCCTTGAATTTTGAGGGGATGTTTAGCTAGCTTTATATCGAACTGTTGCTATTTTAAAGCCTAACAATAAATAATATAACGCAAGAATTATAGGATTTCAGATTAAAAAGATTTTAAAAAAAAAGTGAATAGGTTACTGTCTCTGTTCGTTCTGTCGTCTGCCACATCATCGTTTACAATTTTTTTGGAGATGTGAAATCATCAAATACTTTTTGGGTGAAGCGGGTCATCATCATCATCATCATCATTTCAGCCGAAAGACGTCCACTGTTGGACATAGGCCTCTCCCAAGCGTCGCCACAATGACCGATCCTGTGCTTCTCGCATCCACCGCACTCCCGCGACCCTCACCAGGTCGTCGGTCCACCTTGTGGGAGGCCTTCCAACGCTGCGTCTTCCGGTGCGCGGTCGCCACTCTAGAACATTTCGGCCCCATCGGCCATCCGTTCTACGAGCAATGTGCCCTGCCCACTGCCACTTAAGTTTGGCGATTCTTCGGGCTATGTCGGCGACCTTGGTTCTCCTGCGGATATCTTCATTCTTTATGCGATCACGCAAGGAAACTCCGAGCACAGCCCTTTCCATTGCTCTTTGGGTGACTGTAAGCCTTCTGATGAGGCCCATTGTAAGCGACCATGTTTCAGAGCCATATGTCATCACTGGCAACACGCACCCTCCGCACCGGTGAAGCGGGTATTTTCTTTCAATTTGCGTTTCAAGGCCGCGATGACTGTTGCGAACGATATCAAAAGCGCGCCATAAACTGTGACTAGTACTGATTTTGGTATAAATAAGACAAAGCTACCATAGCTTACTATGATATAAGCTCTTTTTAGTCAAGATTTACTAGTTAGTATCAGTAATTAATTCACAGTAACCAGTAGTCTGTTCAACAGCCCACAACCACACCTTACCACAAATAAAGCGGAAATCCAAGCTGAAACAATCACAAACCCACATTTACAAACAGCACGTCCATTAAAAATTCACACAGTGATATATAAATGTGTAGTAAATAGAATAGTAGTAAATACTTAAACAAAAGCATCGGTAACTCAAAGGACTACTTCGAATGCTTTAGAACAGCTTCAAAGTAATAAACAAGGCAATCCTTACATAAAACCTAGTAAAATAACTCTTGAAGCAGTGGAGCCGGGCAACAAGTGCTGTTTCTAGAGTTTTGTGGTTCCTTTTTAGTGGACAGAGATCGTAGTGTGATTGTGAAGTCAAGTGGAGGGCTTGTTTGTCGGCAAAGGATGATAAGATGGTTAAGAGCCGTTGAAACTACAATGAGTAATTTTTTTCGGTTTGTAAAAATATTGTGCATCAGTTTTTACTGTACTATATTTGTTGTTGATGAAGTTTGCAACTTATGTAATGTGGATCTCAACTAAAGGAACATTCATGAGTGGGCTGACACTTCTTCTCGCTCCAGCCGGAGTAGAAGAAGTTATTTGATTATTGATGTGATGTGGACCTTAAAGTCAAACATCTAAGGTACAAAATATTCGCATGTTTCCTTCGCTTATATCCCGCTGGGCGGATAAGTATCTAATCCAAACTAATAAAGAGAATAATAAAATACAGTTTAAATTGATTAGAAAATCTGTATGCAACATAAACGTAAAATTTCGGACTTAATTATTGCTGAGGGTCGTGAAGTTGCCGCTGGATTAGCTTCTTGCTAATGGTATTTCACCATCAGTGGCGGTTCTTATCGTCATGAAGTGCGACGTGCAATTGGGTGTCCAGTGTGGAGCGGACCTGATCTGCCCATCTTTTTGGGCTGAGGCCTCTTGGTCGTTTGTCATCAACCGCAGCCCAAGCGCAGCTATAAGCAGCTTTAAATTCTGAAAAAAAAACACGATTCCTGACGAGGCTAGACCATAAGAGTAAAGTTATGATAAAATGCTTGTTGATTTAAGAATATTCTCGCATATTGTCTCTACTCTCGAATATTGTAAAATATTGATCTAATAATTTCCCTTTTACTGCTTCTATTTCCATCTTCATTACCTCGCTCAACGTCACCACCCATCCGGATTTCAAACTCATCATCCTCAGTGACCATAACAGAAGCTCCTTAAGCTCTCAAACAAATGACTTCTAAACTTGTATATTTAATCATTAACTTGACGGTAATATTATTATTGTGCGCCATTACTCGGATTGGCAGCGGAAGGTCATCGACCATATTTCATAATGGCTGCCTATCAAAACTTTATGTCATTGCGGCCTCGGAGAATCGTAAAAGACTTAAGTGTTTTGTTTAGATAGATTATTGGGGACGTAAGCGGAGATGAGATTGTCCTGTGTTTGCTGGTTTTTATTTGTCTTGTGATATTTATTTATGGAAGCTTAGTCTTCAATTATTTTTGATTATCATCTATCATAAATCTTGTTTTAATCATGAATTCGCGACAAAGATCTATAAATCTCTACATACAAGGTGCACTTTTGAATCTGGAAAAAGGCTTCAGGAGGCTTAAATGGGTAGGTATATTTTTCTTTCATTCTATTCTTATTTATGGTAATCGGTAAAAACATTACGTAGAGGAAGGTGGTGGAGCCTCGTACAGCCTATCGCTCGTGGCTCACACGCACACAGTGATATGATGCGTGATAAATTGGAACGAGCGATTCCGTTTTTTTTTTTAAGAGATTTTTAGAGTTACTTTGAATAACACTCCAAATTAAAAAAAAATACCAAGTATTATTATTATTGACCAAGTATCGTATATTTATACGACTATTATTTACGAGTTTTATAACCTCCTTCTGAAACGCTTACCGCGTCCTTCTGATACTTACTGTCTCGGTGCGGATGTAGTTAATATATAAAAAGGGCAATAAATGAGGCAATGGATATAATTTGCACCCACGAGCTGGAGCGGGGCACTAATATTCCAAAAAAATCTCCTTTTAATGAAGGATATATTTTTTTGAACACAGAAAACAAAAGTATATCAACGTTCGCACAAGAATTTTCTTTTCTTAAATCTGGTGCATCTAGGTTCCATCTGAACATTATATAGCAAAATATCTGCCTCGAGTACTTTTGTGACTCTATTTAACACTTAAAAACTCATAAAACGAGTTTTAACACGTGCGCTTAAACGCAAAATGACCCGTTAAACCACACCTCTGCTTAGTACTAAAAAGCTCGACTTTAAATGCAAAAATACCCCGTTTAGCCTTAAAATTATTCAGTGGAGCTGACACTGTCTAATTCCAACTTAGATAAAGTTGTGGCAAACAGATTTTAGTTGGGAAAATCAGCGTTGTTGCCACAGCGTACAAAATGGAAGGCAGCGGAAAATCGTATTGACACCGCGCCGAGCCGAGCGGTCGGGCGTGAGGCGTCAAATGTGAACTGACAGCGAAAGCACTAATGTTTTTGGAGGAAGATTTTAGTTTTATGTAGCGTGCAAGTCGAAAATAACATTGATTTATTTTCAAAAGCATTGATACCTTTTTGTGTTTGTATGCCACAGAAATTCCAAAATAGTTGAACTGGATTTAACTGAGTATTTATAGTTATGTTTATTTTTAGTGTAAGTTCATTCTTTGGCCTAATTTTTTTTTGGTTGATTCTAATGTTTCAGTTTCTCATTTAACTGATTTAACAATTAGGAATGAGAACTATGTGATTTTTTACTATAATTTATTTTTAGATATTTAGTAGCAGAACAGTTCACTGATGAGGATGACGATGATGATGATGTTGTTATTTGTAAATCTTAACACCAGTCTTACCAAGGAATATCGTGTTACTCAATATCTGGGTTTTGGAGGTCAGATACTGGTACTCAGCTGCATCTGGATAGACGAGAAGCCAACACCAACACAAAAAAAGGCAAAATAAAAAGAAGGAACAAAAAAGCATGGAGAAAAAACCAACAAAAAACAAGAAAAGAAAAAAAAGGAAGAGAAAGACACATAAAGAAAAAATAAACAAAATAGAAAAGGAAAAGAAGTAAGGGAAAAGGCAGGAAAAAAAAAACAAACATAAAATGAAAAAAGAGGGAAGGGAATGAGATAGGGGAAGGTAAAAGGTAGATTGATTAAGTGAAGATGATTTCAATGACACTTAACAGAGAATACATTTTCCATAAAACAAACACGTGTGAGGTTTGCGCGTATCGATAAACTCTTTATGTTTCTATAAAGCCAATCAGCCGATACAAAACTCTCGCATCAATCTCTAACTTAAACAAGATTGCAAACTGCTCGTAACTCACAGCCACCAGATTTGCATCAGTCAAAGTTGTGCGCCGGCAAAATTCTAGTAAACAAGATTATCCAGTTCATTGTGGATTCCAACTAGCTACGGCTGGTATAATTAACGAAGAACGAACGGTTATTGTTACCGTCTGACTTATTGAATTTGAAACTCAACCAACACAAGCACTGTAGCCTGTTGGGATCAGATTTGGTGATTTGTTAACTTTGCTGGTTTAAATCTCGCCTGTTGGGAATCTAGTTTTGTGTGGTTTTAATTTTATTTTGCATTCTTTATCAGATCATATAGGTATACTTCATAGCCGTTGATTCCGCCTGTCATTTGTAAATCTTTGACAGTCGTTATGGATAGCTAGATGTCAGGAAATCTAATAGCAGTCTTGTCACAAGATATCTGTTACCCAATTGTTAGGTTGTGGAGTTCAGATAGGCAGTTCCTCCATGTAAAATATTGGATGCAGCTGAATGCTGCATCCGGTTAGACTGGTAGCTGACCCCCAACATAACAAGGAAAAAGCTAGGCAGATGGACATTAGATCACATATTTTTTGGACCGCCCGAAGGGCACGGTGGAGCATACGGTGGAGGTATGCCCTGCCTGGGCAGAGCACATCCCGCCTACTAGCACCGCCGTGTCCTCGTGGGGGCAATCAGTGGCGTATCACATATCTATAAATAGTATATAAAAGGTGAAACTTACAGACTGACATAAGAACGCACAGCTGAAACTGATTTTCCAAAATTCAGCCCCTATGGGGATGAAACGGGGGTCCAAAGTTTGTATGGATAAACCTACTTTCACTCGAGCGAAGCCGCTAGCAGGAGCTAGTTTCGACATAAACCATAGATATGTAGTTAGTTACTTGGTATGCTCATTTTTTGCAGTATTCAGCAAGCTGTAACTAAATAAATCAGTGAAAACTAACGGAAAAGTTTCCTAATTTCAGGATTTCAGAAAATTGAGTTCATATTTTTGACAGCTAATTTAAAAATTCTGCTATCAAACTTTTGTTATATTCCATTTGAAAAATACCATTCAAAAAATTATGATTAGCATAAAACACGTCTATGTCTTATACATTTAGTCTAGCATTTTTAATAGGTACATCAAACTCCACAAATCTTTATTTACAAAGTTAAACTGGAACTTAATGATGTGGTTATACATTCAGTAACAGTTTATTCGGTGCATGCGAACTATTCGAGCAGCTGCCATACATATTTACGACTACTGGAACAGGTAAATGAATTCGTATTTACGTAACTATCTCGTTGAAATCCTAAAAATTTTATATTTGGGATGGAAGGTGCAATACACAAGAGTAATGCTTTGTCAGTGTGTTACTCTGTTGTTTTGTAAGTCATTTGAATGTGTGTAAACGATTTATCTGTCTAATAGTGAATTAAATTTATATAGATTTTTAAGTTTTAATGGATTGAAGGGTGCCAACGGAATCCGCTATCCGTCCGTATGTCTGTGTGTCTATCTATCATCGAGCTGTATCTCATAAACTGTAAGGGGTAGAGAATTAAAATTTTCATAGATGGTGTGTGGATAAAACTAAAATAAAGTTAAAAATTAAAGGTGTTCGTTCCCATACAAAGAACCTTATTTTGTCCGTATATTTTTTTTTTTTGCTCAATTTTAATAATGCGAGTCCGACTCGCTCTGAGCCAGTTCTTTTTTAACGTTAGCAATATTTATTGAACTTGCTATTTCACTTCAAATATCAATCAAATACAATCTTCTTTAAAAAAATACTTGTATTACTTTCGAACGACCACATTATTGTATTGAATTTAACTAAAGCAGAAACTCTGTGAAGACATGAACCAGGACCCCAGAATCAAAAATAAACCTACTCAGAAACTGTGACAGACAGAGTGACACGCGCTTCCTGAAGCTTTCAGTTGTTCCTAGAAAGGTATGTCGGAGGCTTCTGCCGAGTAATTGGGTTGACTGAAAAAAATGTAATTACTGGCTTGCCGAAGGCTTCCAAGTTATTGAAGCGAAATCTAAAAATTATTAAATTTTATCTTCAGTAATATTGAAAGTGAAATATTTTTATGGGTTTCTGTGAAGGTCGGCTTTTTACTTCAAAGTTTGTAAACGATGAGTTTAAATAATATGGTTTTGTTATTTTATTTCATAGGTGGATTTGATGTTAATAAATTAATATTTTGTTCTTCACCATCTACCTAAGTAGTTTCTGAAAAGAGATGAACTGAATATACTTGTTTATTAAAAAGCCTGGAGGCTCTAGAAGTTTGTATATTTAACCAATAGTTGTATTATTTAGCCAGTATTAATTATTTATTAAATACAGTTACTCTCCCGTTTTACTGTAAAAACCATTACATGCTGAAAGTCAAGTCAATCAAATTATAAATAGGTAATATTATAGACTGGCCTGTTGGTCTAGTGGTTAGTGGCCCTGACTGCTATGCCGAAGGTCGTGGGTTCGATTCCCACCCAGGACAAATGTTTGTGTGATGAGCACGATCATTTGTTCTGTGTCTGGGTGTAATTTATCTATATATGTATGTATTTAGAAATATATAAGTATGTTTATCAGTTGTCTAGTACCCATAACACAAGCTCTGCTTAGCTTGGGACTAGACGGCGTTGTGTGATAGTTAAAAAAAAAAAAAAAAAAAAAAAAAAAAATATTTAGGTAAAATTAAAATAAACTAAACAAAACAATGCAATTCACGAATAAAGTTAAACAAATTTTTTTTAGACTCTAAAACATTCCTTATGTTACATTTGAGTGGAATATGTCTGAATGACGTAGAATCGTTTTAGACATTTCAATTTGTAGCTCAAAAGTCAGTGTCAAATATTCTAAGTCTACATCTAGTTTGCGTAGAACAACAACACCCTGCTGTAAATGGAACTACCAAAAAAAAAAACACTTACACAACCATAATTTCCTCCAAACAATAAACCTGTATCGATCAATCTCTATATAATAAGAGCGATGTAGGAGATAGAAGCCATCAAGTTTTACGGCACTGTGCACAGGCTCGTATAAAAACCAATAAAATACGAGCACGGAGGTAAATACTTTATGTGCTGTATGTGGGCACGGCTTTTAATTTTGCTGCCTGATATTTTATTGAGGACGCATGAAATTGACTAACTTGGCAACCGGCCTTTTTGGCCGAATCGCTGCGAATTTCAGTCGGTGCTATGTGAACTAACAATAACATGCATATTAGAAGATAACACCACTCTTTGAAAAGAAAGTTATACCAGAGAAATAAAAAAAGAATCTTAATGTTACTCGTATTTAAAAAACAACTGAAATATTTTTACAAATAAATGTTACTACTCAATGACTGAATTTATAGCGGATTATGATTGACATTACCATTTTAATATTTGATATTGTTTACTATTTTTATTTCATTCAAGTGCTTGACATTTTCATAATATAGTTATTAACATTTTAAAGAATCATCATCATAAAAAACTATAGAATTTGTATGCTTGCGAGTAGAATGCTGCGCACTTTTATTATTTTTGTAGCACCTCTTGTATATTAGGTACCTTCATTAATAAAAAATAAAATGATTTTATTTGATCCGATTATTTAGCACACAATAAGGAAAAAGTATTTAAATAGAAATTTAAATTGTAAAAATAGAATGCGTCTTATGGAGAAATCGGGAAAACCGTAGGCAATGAAGGAACAGGAGTGGGCTTTAGTCAGTAAAAGTCTGACACGCACTCCCGCACCGGCCATGGGCGGGAGATGTTATTGGATAAATACCCAACTAAAAAAAAAATCGCTGACAGCGATGTCTAGCGGACAACCTGGAATAGAACTTAAAATAAAAAGAGGGTAGTCTGCGGTGTACAGCAAATGAATGAAGTACCTATATTATTAAGTTTAAAAAATACAACAATATTTTGTTTCACAGCTGTGGAAAATAGGTCCAGTTCAGCATAATTCCAGACAACGTAGCAGTTGCCTGATGCTGGTTTTCAACTGAATCTTACTTTTGATTTAGATCTATTTTATAGTAACATAATATAATACCACGCTTTTCTTCCAAACGGCTATGCAGAGGTATACTATATTAGTATACTACAACATTTTTAGGGACTAGGGTTGTTCCCTAAAAATGTTGTAGTAGATAAATAGCAAAGATAAAAAAAAAGCAATTAGTCGGCACTTAGTGTCCTGGATTTTAAGAAACCTTTTCTCAACTTAATACACACGCTAGGGTCGAACAACGCATATCAATCAATCAATAAGCCTTTCACCCTGATTTTTTAAGATTGTTCTTTAAAATACTGTAATGTTTTATAGTTCTCAGTTCAGTATACGTCTTAGGATAGGCGTCCTCAAATGTCTTCCAATATCTTCCATTTCTAGCAACCTTTCTTCTACAACGCTTGCTTAGAGCGGGTTAAATTGGTCTAGTTAATTGGGTTAATTGGGTTGGGCTGTTGGTCTAGTGGTTAGTGGCCCTGACTGCTATACCGAAGGTCGTAGGTTCAATTTCCACCCAGGACAAATGCTGTGTGATAAGCACGATCATTTGTTCTGTGTCTGGGTGTAATTTATCTATAATTTATGTATGTATTTAGAAATATATAAGTATGTTTATCAGTTGTCTAGTACTCAGAGCACAAGCTCTGTTTAGCTTGGGACTAGACGGCGTTGTGTGATAGTTGTGGAATAAATAAATAATAATAAATAAATTAATTAATTATCAGAAATAGTCGTAGCAGTCATGGCATAGTATTAGGTCCACGTTTGTACTAAGCTTTGCACAAATAAGCGTTCACTGCATACCAAAATACCTTCGCGATACAATTCAAAACTTTCAAAACCGCACGCACGAAAATACATTCTTCAGTTACTTTAAAATGAACTCACTTAATTATAAACTCGCAACTATTTTAATAAACCCCACACGTTTCTCTTAACTCAATAGATTACATCGGAATACACGCACATACATAAATAACTAGCTGTGCCCCGCGATGTCACCCGCCTGCGTTATTACTTTCACTTTCATATAGCGTTCTATTTGATTTTATTTTTCTTTGTACTCGGTTCCAGCAGATCGTAGCGTGACGTTAAATCCATGGTTAAATCATACACATATTTATTGAAATGTCATTGCGAAACACTGTCTTAAAGTACAGGAAGACCTAGATTAAGGAACAGAGTTTATTTCTATAATATACAGGTTTCTGCAGCATCCAAAATATTTCATGTAAAACCTCTGGGCCTCAACAGAAGGCTTAAAGTCGCCCAAAAGGCAATGGAAAAGACTATGCTCGTAGTTTGCTTGCATGATCACGTCAGAAATGAAGGTATCCGCAGGTGAACCAAGGTTGGTTCCTAACCTAACCTAACCTAACCTACCGACATAGCCCAAAGAATCGCCAAACTTAAGTGGCTGTGGGCAAGGCACATTGCTCGCAGAACTGATAGTCAATGAGGATGAAAGGTTCTAGAGAGGCAACCACGTATCGGAAGACCGGGAAGGTCTCCCACTGGTCGTAATGGCGACACTTGAGTGAGACGTATGTCCAACAGTGGACGTTTTTTTTTTTTCAAAATGATGATGATGTTTAACTCTATCATAAATTCAAAAGTTGTAAACATAAGGTATGGTATGTTGGGAAACAGAAATATTATTATAAAATAGGCTGCCACGTTCCTTGAAAATTAGGTCATTTAAGTAGTGCCAAAGATTAGTGCTTTCGAACAAACAAACTCTTCAACTTTATGATAATATAATAAGGAAATATCTCGCTAAATTTACAGGTTCCGCGTCGTGAGTCAAATTCTTGATGAGAAGGGGGAGGATCGATAAACTCCACTCCTTTGATTAACGATCTGCCCTGAGATCGGTTATTAATTAATTTATTAACACAATTTATTGGACAAGAGTTCGCCGAGTTTAAGTTACTGGCGTGTTTTTCGACAGAAAATGTATACTGTGTGAAAATTTCTTATTTATTGTTTCATGCGATGGAAACTTAGATTAAATTTATTTTGGTCCTACGAATCTCAAACTTTTGGGGCGCTTTCAATTTATGCGTTTTTTAACGGTCTGCTGCGGTGCTGATGCGGTGCGTTAGTCGTACTGTGTACGGACGATCGTATTTTTCATACAAAGCGCGCGGTGTGGCAACTGTGCGGCGCCGGTACCGTGAACGCTCGACAATAGGACGGCAACGTCACAAGCACTAGTGTTCAATTCGGTGTTGAATAATGCGGTGAATAGTCCACAGAGCTAATTTCATAAAATTTTCATTATTAAACTACGGGGTGGAAAAGTTAGTAACCTCTAACTTTTCCACCCCGTAGTTTAAAAGAATAATATAAAATAAAATAAACCCACACCAAAGGAGACACAATTTTGGGAAATGACTCTGCAAACAAACATTGTGGAAACCTCTGTCAAATTGCAAAAAAAAATACATTTCTTTATACCTACCGAATTTAAATGTATGGAAAATTGATACTTCTTAATGTTATGTTTTTATTAATAAATTTTATTTAAAAAATAGTATAAAAATAATTGTAGTAATAAATAATATTCTAAATATATAAGTTTTTTGCTGAATTTAACTTTTAAATAAAAGTCGTCTATAATTTTTACATAAAAATGTTTCCAATTTGTTATTTACCTATACCGATGTTTGATAACTAACTAAATTTAAATAATCTTTATATGTCTTTTACACGATTTAAAAAAATAAAAAGACATTAGGATTGTTTACATTTAGTTAACTACCTAAACCGATGGAGTATAAATTGAAAGCACCCTTATGACTGAAGAGAGTTGAGGAGGCTTTTGTGGCTGAAAATAATTTTCATTTCGATTGTCTGTTTTAGTTTTAAACTACTCTCTTCTTTCAATTACGTCAGGTATAATGATTAAGTTTCATAATTAGTGACTTGTAATAAAGTACCTACTTAGTCTGAAAACCTTGTTTCCAATTTATAATATTTAATAATTGCCGCATACTATTTATGTATATAAAAACACGGAGATGAGGAACGAGAATTCTCCCGGGATATCGAGTCCTTGGGGTCGCTACTGCCCAACAAAGCTACCCTGTGGATTGTATCTCTCTTGGCCTGGCCCTTCATGCTAGGCATGTAGCGTCAAAAATCTACCGACACAGGTTCATTAGGGCGCACAAGCTCCACTGCGACGACAAAGAAGAGGTAAGACGGTGAGATTATTATTATTAACTAAAACAATCTAAAATATGGAGATGTAAAACTCTTGCGCATCGCAACAGCGACCGCCATTATTTTAGGCGGCAATTTTTATTTATTTTAATAGTGGCGGTATTGCCACGCGGTAAAGCAATGCTTATCTTTTATTCAAGGTAAAATTCAGCCCTTGAGTCACACAAAGTTTCAATAAAGCAGATTTGTATCATTCATTTTTTTTTATTTGAGAGATATTATTTTTTTGTCATTTTGTTTATAAAAAAAAACTTGCATTTAAAAAGTTATAACGTAGCTTTCTATCAAAGGGTCATTGGTAAGTACCATAGGACTTTTATGTCTCGGAAAAAATTCTGTTAATAATAAGTTACGAGAGCTCAGCTGCGGGAATAAGTTTATCGGTCAAGTAAATCATTCGTCAATCGCAAGTTTATAATTTCACTAAGCCGCAAAAATTTCACATGGCAAAACAAACTTCAGTAAATTGATACATAGAACCTACCCATCTAAAGGAGGATTACCGAAACCTGCAATCAGTTCAGGAATCTATCCAAAATAACATGCACATACGTACCCGTGTCCGGTCGAGCGGTATCGTCCGGACATTTGACGTCGTCCGTTTCAATCCCTTGTAGTGATAAATTTCCGCGTCAGTGCTTGTCGAGTGATACTCCGTCCCGGAGGGAAACGACGGCCGATGACTTGATCTAAACACGATACTGGCTAATAGGACAAGAGCAAGTGAAGTTACGGGATTTTGATATGACAAAAATATTGAACGGATTCGTTTTTAACATCAGAAAAAAATTATTCTTGCATTGCAGCTAAAAGAGGACCACTGCTGGATATTATAAGACTTTCACAAGCGTCGCCACATCTATTTCGCATAAGCCACAGAACTTGTGACCACATTTCAAGTTGTGGTTGCTGCGGCCCACCTCCAAAGTGCAGTGGGCCCCGATATGGTGGCCCAACATCAGTCACAAAGCCAAGCAGGAACTGACCAGAAAAAAAACTTTTGAGTTAAAGAAATTACCAAAATTTAGAAAAATTGTCTCTTGAATGATTTCAAAATCTAGTCCTTCTGCTAGATCTGTACAATGAGTTCATTAGATACATACACGATTATTCCGCCATGACATAGATGATCATATATTAATACTAGCTTCTGCCAGCGGCTTCGCTCGCGTGAAAATAGGTTTCTCTATACAAAGTTTGGACCCTCGTTTCACCCCCTTAGGGTGTGAATTTTGGAAAATCCTCTTAGTGCTCGCCTACGTCATAAAAGGAAACCTTATGCAAAATTTCACGCTTCTAGTTCCAGTAAGTTCGGCTGTGCGTTGATATGTCAGTCAGTTTCTTCTTTTATATATATAGATAAGTAGCGAAAGTAAAAGACTAGCTGTCAATCCTTTTAACTTAACCTTTAAAATACCGTAATTAGAGACACAATAGAAAGATAATGAGAGAGCGAACGTGTTCGTTTGGGATTTAATGAATTAAATAATTTAGCTTTGTAAAACACTAATATACAGACGAAGTAAAATACGCATCTTTCTTATACAATCCCTAACTAGTTTTCTCTACGCCAACTAGTGGTAGCATGGTTATTCCTTTAAAACGTCACAGAAAGGTATATCAGTAACGTTACCGATAAGTTCCCGATTAGTCAGATAAAAATCCAAACTATTATTATAAACGTAATTCTCTCTATGTATGCTTTCACGGTAAGCTACTGAACTGATTTTCACAAGGTGCAGAGTAAGGTTGAACCCCAAGGAAGGACCCTTTTTTTTAATGATATGAACTAGTGCTTGACTGCGATCCCACCTGATGGTAAGCAGTGATGCAATCGTTGATGGTGAGGCGCACTAGTTTATTAAGAGCCTATTCACTCTAGCCTTGAAGACACCCAAATTAATAAAAATCCAAATGTAATATAATAAAAATATGTGTTTTTGTAATAGGATATAATGTGATATAAGGTCCCTTTGGTTCGGGCGTCAAATGTCATATAATAAAATAAAAAATGTATTATAGAAATGAGGGGTTGATGATCTAACAGAAAAAAAATAGAAAAAGATAATAAATTCCTTCCCTTCTTTCGACTTCGACTTAGTGTCCGCAATAACCGACACTTACGCGGAAGCAGTCGCGGGCAATAGTTAGTGTATACATAGTTTTTTAAAAGCCTAGGGATATCGGACCTATACAACAACCAAGTCACTACCGGCGCGTCTCAGTCATTCACATATCAGGGACTGATCTGCTACTTTACAATGACGTGACTGATGTGTGTTGTGTGTGACCATCAATCCAGAAATCTGACAACTATTGTTACCAAGAGCTTCCTTTCGTGTCCACTAATAACGGTCTCTATAAGTAAAGTTGCGGTGTTCAGCTGCATGACCCCAACATATTTGGGAAATGACTAGCCAAATAATTATGAAAAAGTACCAATGAATCAGTAACTTACGTCATCCAACCTGTAGATCTACAAACAAAGGCACCAGCTAAAGTTACCACATAACATAGAATATCGGAAGGCAATCATCTTGGCAACTTTTCCTATAACATCTTTGATTGCACGCCGAGGAGCGAGTATTTTAATTCGCAAAGTTGCTCCATGCTATTTATTTCAAACTCTTTTTGTTCTTGCTCTTGAGCATACTAAGGAATAAGTATCTATCCATTCGTTATGTAATTTTATTAAGGGATTGTGAACCCTTTTGTACTGCTAGGAGTGTTTGAATAAATCAGATTTGTGAAGTATCAGCAGATTTATGCACCAACTAACTTTTGCCAGCGACTTCGCCTGCGTGTAAGTATGTTTTTCTATACAAACTTTGGACTCATGTTACATTCCCTTAGGGGTTGACTTTCTAAATATCTTATTCTTTGCATAAATTATAAAAGAACTTCTGTGCAAAATTTCAGTGTTCTAGGTACAAGGGTTTAGGCTGGGCGTAATGAGTCAGTAAACTTTGCCTTTTTCTAAATATCCCCGCGCGCACGGGGGCTATTACGTAATTGCGCTTTTTTACGTAAAATCACCAAATAAAATAAAAATTAAAAAAAAAACTTTTTCTGCATTTTTCTTGGAAAAACAAAGATATAGAAACCAAAAATGTCGGTCAAATAAATTTCGTACAAACGTGTATACAAATCAAATCAAATCAAATAAAAAAAGTGTTTAATAATCTCCACAAATCACACTTCAAACATCCAATACTTATGTTATTTAGCAGTAAAAGCATAAAAACTTATGTATCTGAATTTGTAATTTGTGGGAGATCTGGAGTCTAAACTAAGCCTAAGCCTGTAAATACAGTACTTACGACAATTAAGCATTTTTCAAGGTCATTCAGTTGTACAGACACGTATGTACAATCGGCGCTCGAGAGGATACAGACAGTAGTCGCTCCGGATAAAATACCAATACCAACTTCCAAACTCCAGTCTGCTATTGAAAGATTACTAATGGAGAAATTCAATAATAATTTTTGCCCAACTTTGGAATGAGAAACTTCTACCCCATGCTTGAGAGTCGTGCTTGCGATCACGAGACGAACGGGGCGGTTTACTGACATACCATACCAAGGATATGATGATGGTTGGCAAAAGTAAAATTAGATTATGAGTTTGTTTTCTTGATTCGCCTTAAATTGATCATCACAATCTCCCTAAATATTTCCTAACTTAGAGTTGGCTTAGAGTTGGTTTGGATTTGGTTGGTTAGCCGGGGATCATGGATGGCGCATCAGCTCCCACAATCCCCGGTCCAAGTGTGGGAAGGAACACCGAGGTGGTTTTTCACAAAAGATCCAGAAGGGTCGAAGTGCTCTGGTTTTAAGGCCAGCCCCACATCAAGATAAGAAGAGTCTGACAGACCCCTTCGTCTGCCCCAGGCGAAGGACATCCATGAGGATTTTCTACCCCGGCAACAAAAAAAAAAGAAAGGTTTGGTTGGTTGGTTGGTTGGTTGGTTGGAAAAAAACATGTTGCGCCAACCCCAAATAACACGGGACAAGGGCAGGAAGATGATGATGAGAGTTGGCTTCCAGCCTAACCGGATTCAGCTGTGTTTGACATGAAGCGACTGCCTATCAGACCTCCGCAACCCAGTTACTGGGCAACACAATACTCTTTTGATAGACTGATAGTCCGACTTTCTAGCGTCTGACTATCTATAACGACTGTCAAATAATAGGCGCCATAAATTGATGATTTAAATAATGATTACGTAATCATCATAAATTCGTTTTGTCTTCCTATCTCTGAAAACATAGGTAATAAATAAATGAGCAGAATTAATTTGCATGATCATTAAAATTATTGTTTGGTAGTGATTCCGACAATTGTGTAAAATAACATATAAACAACATATGTTAGCGATACCTAATTAATCTATGATGCAGTTTAATTAATCAACAGTAATGGAAAATTAAAAGCCGATTTGACTAACTGATTTATACAACTAAATTAATTGGTTGATATTTAATATTAAAGTTAATTAATTAAGTTAGCATTAAAACTCCTAAACGAAATAAAACTGTTAGAAGTTAGTAACTTTTTACATGACTTTGAAATTATTTTTGTTTTTAAAATTTTGGCAAACTTACTACATCTTTAATTTACTATCTAAACTTATAATAAATCTGTAGAAGTGAAAATTCTGTACATTGGAAATATCAAAAAATAAATGGCAGGGAATGTTACTAGACCGACACCGAACCCAAAAATATGTTTAAAAAAAATTTTGTCTGTCTGTCTGTTTGTTCATGCATCACGCAAAAACTACTAGTTCGATTACGATGAAACTTGGTATAATTATTCTTTAATATCCTGGGCACCACACTGGGTACTTTTATCCCGGAAAAGTATATACAATTAAAAAAAAAACTTAATTTTGCGGTTCGATCCCTAGACCCGATTACTGTACCAACCGCAAATAATAAGTTTGTCGTTCACCCGCAGTGGAGTTCACTAAGGGGCGCTGCACACGGCTAAGATACTATAATACGGTCAATAAGTTTGGTTCAAAGGTAATTAATACATTCGTTGACTGTCAGGCGGTACGAAGTTCGCCGGGTCAGCAATATATTTATAGAATAATTCTTCTGTACGATGTTTATCACATAACTCCTCTTAAACGGCTTGACCGAAATGGATGAAATTTTGTGTGTATATTTGTGTGGGTCCCTGGATAGTTTGGAAATACAATTGAATCCGGTAGGTGGCAGGGTTTAATTTTTTTTTCTGATTATAAGCCACTTTTCGGCCAGGATTACGTCTGCCAGGACCGCTAGTTTTATTATATTTTATTTTTATTTTACTTTGACTATCTTATTCTTTATTTGTTGCGAGTTCTGCCATATCACATACATTCGAGATTACCGAAAAACAATTACTTAGCTAGTGGTCTGATGTACGTGACAATATTATAAGGGCGTACAATTTGCAATTCTATAGCTCTGAATACTGATTTGGAGCTATAGAATAATTGCAAATTGTACGCCTTATTGTAGTATATTCTGATATATTTTAAAAATATAAATTAAAATTCAACAATCAAAACAATAAAAGAATATAATTATTCTATAACAATAAATTCTTTATAATACTTACCTAGAAACGTTGCAATCGAAATTATTCTAAATTCAAATTCCAAGTATTGTCTAGATTTTTTTTTCTTAAAATCACGAAGTTCATCGTGAAACACGTCTAGATCGGGCATTTTCATAAGCTGCATCAGAGGGACGTCATATTTGCTAAGTGACATCGGTCAGGCACTTCCAATTGTTTAGTTCTCCAAGTTCTATTAACAGTTCTATCCAAGTTGTTAGTTATTGTTAACTTCAAGGTCCTTTAGCTACCGAGGTAGCTTTAGTAGGCAAAATCGTTTGTTCGTTAGCAAAAGTTTTTCTTAGGTTAGTATTGCCTCGTTATTGAAGACACAGTAACTTCATCACTTCAAGTTTTGAAGTTACTGTGTGCTAAATTACGAGGGAAGAATTGAGTTCTAACTATTTGTTATATTTCTACTTGGCAACCGACCATTTAATATTGATCTCCCAACTCACCCGACCCACAATCAAATAAAGGTCGAACTCGGTCCATACAAAGAACAATTCATAGTCTGAAACACGGGAAATCCCCTATTCATAGTCGAGGCCACACGCCGAATAATTGTTTCCCATAAATATTTTCTATTGGCTTAACATCTAATAATAGTAAAACAGATAGGCTGCCCGAACAAAAGGGGTTTGGTATTAATTAATATGTACAAATTGCAGTAAGAGTTGTCGATGCGAAAATAATTGGTGTCGCCTCTGGTACAGTTGGCTGCTGAATTAATTAGTACAGACGGCCAAATGAATTAATTTGGGCGTCAAGCATTTTATTTGTTTGTATGTTTTTTTTGGAAATTTTAATGCTAATGGGTTGTGGGGAGGTTGTGTGAGACTAATTATATGTAAATAAGTTTTTATGCAAAGTATGTGTGTCCATATGTTTCTTCTGTACTTCACTGCTGCATTCATTTTTAAATATACGCACTGATTGTGTTGTTGTTTGCCTTAAGCTGTAGTTAAATACCTGCACAAATGAAACTATTATAATAATAAAATAATATTCCACAACTTTCACACTTCGCCATCTAGTCCCAAACTAAGCAGAGCTTGTGCTAGGAGTACTAGACAACTGATAAACATACTTATAACTAATAACCCACAACCTTCGGCGTAGCAGTCAGGGCCACTGACCACGAGGCCTGTCATTATTCGTTATTCTGAATATTTAAAGTAGCTGACTAACTTAAACTGGAATAAAACTGTCTAACGCACTTTTTTATAAATACTGAAACACCAAGAGCCGCCTATTAGTTGTAACATTTAGAAAAAAATACGACTTAACTAAGGTAATAATTATTCATCTACATTATTTTGATCTATCTTTTCCCAGATCTTCAAAACAATAATATTTGCAATATATGATTATTTTTATTTTTCCTGTTTTTACTATATTCTATATAAATACATGTCTGAATCCTTGCAATACTACTTCTCACAAAATCTCTCTCCAAAGTTGTTAGGCATACGTAGGAACGTAAGAAATGCGTTTAGTATAAGTAAACTATAATTTGCTTCTTCAAACTATCAATTTCTTATCTTAAAGTAAAAGTAATAATAAAATTTCAAAGGCTAACTTTTTACCTAATATTTAGTTGGGCTCAGACGCCCCCTAAATCCAGACAATGGCTTTATAATGGGTACATAATCATCGGACCACAGCAGGCCCATGAGCCATAACTTTTCCAATAACAATTCTCATTGATAAGGGTCTAATTGTCAATTAATTAAATATTAAAGCGAAGGACAGTCTGGTGCGCACTTTCTACTTCAAAAATTGCCCTTTTATATTGTTAGTGGGTGTGGCGCAAGTGATAACATTATGGCTTAATTAGAGTTACTACGAAAATGAATACTTACCTATAATTCGTGACGTCACGTCACATGTGTCATGTATTGTGTGTGTGTGTGTAACTATGTATTTTAAGTGTTCGTTATAACATCGCCTTGGACGCATCTGTAAATGTGTTATAATTTAATAAACAATAAATAAAAAAATGTATGTCCGACATTTATATATTTTCTGACGATCGATACTCCAAAAAAAATTTTAAAGACCGTTTACATAAAAGGCTTGAGGGTGGCTAATCTCCCGCTCTGGGTAGAGCGAGAGGAAATGTCAGAGTGTTACTGACTAAAATAAACCTGTATTCCTTCAGATATCCTTTGCGTTCAGGGCCACGGTGGCTCTTTCAATCAATCCCGCCGCCTTCGCAGGTATCGGGGCGTAGGAAGCCCCGCCAATGTCTAGAATCGAGCAGACTGTTAAGTAGGCAGACGACCTCAATACCTTAGCATTTAAGTCTGACATTACGGAGAATAAATCCTCTCTATTCTAAAATTAATAATAGTTTTAAACGTAAAAAATCTCAGAAATCACCAAAGACGAAATTATGCTAGTAACAGAACAAAAGCGAACAATTTCTAATGAAAGTAATTTATTTGAAACTAGTAAAGTACTTTGCTAACTATTATAATAGGCAGTCATTAAAGTCTTAAAAAGTATTTATTTGTTAAGTAATTTTAGTTTGCTTTCTCATTTATTTACAAAGAGATTCAAATTTCTTAATACTCGTAGAAAAACAATTCCGAGATTTATGACTATACTATTCATTATAAATTCTGTTTATTTCAATTAATTAAACAGAATTTAAAATTATATTAATTTGTACTGAATTATAAAATATACAAGGTAAGTAATGGTGATAATTATAGTATTAAAGGTATTCTTATTAGGTACCTATTAATAAATAAGGTGGGAAAATCATCTAATGACAAATCTAGCTCTTGGGTGGAGCGAGAGATAGTGTCAGACTTCTACCGACCAAAAACCCACTCCTGTTCCCTCTTTGCCTTCATCCCGGGGCCCCGGGCTTCGTTTTCACACTACCCGTGGACCATTACATGTTTGCTGTATGGACTTTAAAAGAGACACCCCGGAGTTTGTTTCGGTGTTTCTTCTCAGGGTAGTCAGCTAGGAAACACCGGCTTCATCTAGTTTAAACTGACAAAAATATTGACGTGTAAAAGTGTTTTTAAAAAACCTATTTGCAAAATAAATATCATTTATCATTATTATATCTCTCATTTTATGAGTGCATTTACTCAACTAAGAATACACATGAAAAATGTCTTGAATAACTTAACACATAGCTCTTTGGGCACGCCACAATTATGGCGGTAAGTCCCCTCTTTGAGGCGTGGTTGGAAAGACCTCACGGCGTCCTCACCTACCGTATGACGCAGGTTCTCACCGAACACGGTAAGTTCGGGAAGTTCCTGCACCGGATTCGTGCGGAAGCAACGCCCGGGTGTCGCCACTGTGTGGACCGCCCGGAGGACACGGTGGAGCATACGGTGGAGGTGTGCCCCGCTTGGGCAGAGCAACGCCGTGTCCTCGTGGGGGCGATCGGCGGCGGCGATCTCTCGCGTCGGGCCTTGGTACAGGCCATGGTCCGTAGCGAGGAGGAGTGGCAGGCGGTCGCTTCCTTCTGCGAAGCAGTAATGCTAGCAAAGGAGGCGGCTGATCGCGTGAGGCAACGGTCCTCACGCCCAAATCGCCGCCGGGATTCCGATCCCGATTTCCGGCCAACGTAGGCGCGGGCTTGCGGACGGCGAGCAATGGGTAGCCCGCCGTCCGACCGTCCGGTAACCGTCCGGACCGAGCCCAAGTCGTCGACGGCGCGTATTGTTCCACGCGCGCCTCAGGGAGATGTCAGCAAATCGTAGGGGCCCAGCAGGGTCGAAGCCTACTGGGGCCATGGGTAGTGTGAAAACGAAACCCGGGGTCCTGGGACGAAGGCAACGAAGGAACAGGAGTGGGTTTTTAGTCAGTAAAAGTCTGACACTATCTCCCGCCCCACCCAAGGGCGGGAGATGTCATAAGATGATTTTCCCACCGAAAAAAAAAAAAAAAAAAAAAAAACACAGCTCTTTATTTTGTCCAATAAATATTTTGAACTACATGAAAGCATGACGCGTGACAGAATAGAATGAAAGATAAAAGCGTGTTGCACCGACCCCAAATAACACGGGACAAGGACAGAAAAAAGAAGAAATATTTTGAACTACCTACTTTATTTTCTACTTTCCACTTCATACCCATATCAAAATAAATCGCTCTTAACTTGGACCAACTCAATAGCTCGCTCTCTCTCTTCGCTTGGACCACGCACTTAAGACGTGCACCATTCCGATTATACACGTAATGGACACTTAAGAAGAAGCACTCTCGTTTAAAACGAATAAATGAACTCCTAATGAAGTTAGAAGCCCCTTAATTACTCGATACAGACCTAATGTGACAAAGATTAGATCTTTAGATTTTTAAAGAACGAGATTAGATTTTTTCTAGGAATGGAATGGGAAAAATTTCGCAGTTTGTCTGTATAATTAATTGATTGTACTAACCTACTCTGGTTTTAATTTGGTTTTTTCATTTCATATTATGGATAGTCTTGGTGTATTGCATAGTTATCAGAATTACTATTATCAATTTTAACTCGTGATAAATCGTTTATTTTGTAATAATTCTTTTGCTTATTGCTGGCTCTGGGAGCAGTTACTGCGAAGCAAAAATTGATTTTCAGATAGAAAACTATGCCATCACTTTAGTGATTTATTTGAAATTCGTTGTATTTTTTGCAACAAAAATGCAGCCAAGCAGGGAAAAAGTGCTAGGCGATTAATATCGGTTTGATGATTAATATTTTAAGGGTTTATTTTCTTTTGTTTCAGGTGGCCGGAGTAGTGGGCAGAGCTGATGTCCTGGCGTGCCTTTTTTTCCTCTCATCTGTTTTGCTATACCATGGGTAAGTTTGTTAAATGTTTTATTTTCTCATCTTCTACCTTCTACCTTCTACCTTCTACCTTCTACCTTCATTCCACGCGATTTTATTGAAAATTCTCTTAAGCAAATTGTTGAAGCGTCACTTTAATCCATGATCAGCAACTATGATTATAATATTTTAGCTATAAGATTTTTATCAGGCGTTGATTATTACTGACCTTTAAGATTTTAGATGTCATGACTGGCAAAATTAAATTGTATACTGTGAGTTACACACTATTATGTGTGTGTTTTTTTTTATTCTCAAAATTTCTGCGAAGCTCCTACAGTTTCGTACACAGATATTAGTCTCATTTTAAGGTTTGGTTGGGGTGACTGCATTGTTCAAAATAGTTACCGTGATCCTGGGGCGCCAAAAGCAACCGAAGTAACACTGGTGGGATTTAGTCAGTAAAAGTCAAACACGCCCTCTCACTTCCCCTTAGGTCGGGAGTATTCATTACAGAGAGAGATCTCACCTTAAAAAAACCTTAATCTTTTTTTGGGGGGGAAATCGACAAATAACTTCTGGTTTTCCATATCGTGTACCCTGATTTTCTTTATTAATTTCAATATACATATTAATTATATTTCTAAATATATATATTATTTATAAGCAAACTATCTGTGGTTAAAACGCCAGTGATAGGAACCAGCTTCTACAGTTGCTCATCAAGACTTGTATCAGGCTATCAGGCTATTGGCCGTTACGACAATTGGCGCAATGATAGCCAAGCCCAAATTATACATGTCAACAACCTGGTGTGTGAAGTCGAGTACACAGTTTCCACGAGCTCACACCTGCACGACCTTATTTCCGCCTCAGAAGACTTTCTTACGTTTTCGTGACAGCCAAAACTTCAGCGTTGTTCAGGTCGCTCCCAAGATTAAATCTACCTACCTCTCATCGTTCTGGAACATGTGATTCTGCAAGTAGCAGCCAACAAATCGCTTATACAGCCCAATACGGTTCACTCATGCGTAAATTCTCATTATTCTCGAGGGATTCTGGTTCCAGAGAATATCTATCAAACCAAACGCATTACACGTTGTCGTGTATTGTCCTCCCTGAAGCAGCGTAGTTTGCCAATATGTACACTTTACCCCTTTGATTCACGCCTCGATCCCGCATTTCCAGGCTGGAATAGCAGGCTTTCGTCGAATAAGTCCAGTCATTATTAGTACCTAACTTTAGGTTGGCTAAGGAAAGAAAAGATGGATCGATTGTGTGAAGAGTGATATGAAAGAAAAGGAAGATAGTGATAGCATGACGGGTGAAAAGGTAGAATGGATGAAAGAAAACATGTTGCGCCGACCCCAAATAAGACGGGACAAGGGCAGGAAGATGATGATGATTCAGGTTGACTACACGATATGCCGCAACAGCCTTACATAATACAGGACTGAGTGTGTATTAACGAGATTTTTGCTACTCTTAAAGATGTTTTTAGCACCATCTAAAGCACTCACACCAGCGCCCAGTTTTCATCGTCCTTGAATTTCCGTAGTAAACAGGATCTAAACTTGGTAAAACTGGATCTATAAGTATACTCGCATCTTCCAGTATGTTCCACGTCGTCATCGGAGCGTATCATTTATTATGCGGTGGTGTGATCGCGTCACTAATGGGCGCTTGTACCACAGTCTGTGTCGGGGTCGAGATAACGTGATTGCTCAGTACCTCTGAGCGCAAGTTATCAAGTGCTGCATCGACCAATTTCTGGTTACGTAGGTTAGATGACCCGCTTCTGATCCGGATAATCTTTGGGCCAAGTTTCAAGGTACTGGAACAGAGACAGTATCCTGCCTGATAAAGTACGTAATGAGGATAGTTTCCCCCTCTGTAGACCAGTAATATGCGCTCATGACGTTCTCATTTATAACCTGAGTCCAGCTTATGCGTTACATATAACCACACTAGATTATTATTTTAACTGTTCAAACAAAATTGGTTTTGTAAAAACTTAATAGTTTTCCAAAGAACATTTTTGCCATAATATGGCCAGGTAATGTTACCGTAAGTTGCGTATGACGTCATAATACTATAACTTACACTTTGAGAAGTTGTTCTAGACTAGTTGCTACTTCAGTGGCTTTACTTCCACGCTCAACTTCGCCAGTTCTGCGGATATGCTTGCAAGTTTGACATAAATATCAGTCTTCTATCAACTTGGCGTTTATGAAGATGGGCTACCTTACCTAAAATACAGTAAAGACTGAAAATATATATCTGGAGTAGTTTTTTCAGTCACCCATGCTAAATTTTCGTTTGATTTTGAAAATATTTACATAAAGTGTCCCGGACTTTGCAATATCTTCCATGTCAGGAATATGGTTAAAAGATATTTATTTTTCATTAGATGCCTGATGTTACCCTTGATATTTAAGTGAGCGCAGGGAGCTCTTAATAACCGAAGGATTCTGCTTATCTCGTTAATGGGTAGGTATAGGATGAATAGGGGCGTCTTTTGTTCACCTGCAGGAACCATTACGTTACCTTGAAAGTAGGTACGCTTACGCGAGGATACACGTGTCATAGCAGGTAGGTAAGGTTCACTTTAATATTTACCATCTGACATGGGGCTTTGACTGTAAAGCAAATATCCATTTATTATTCTCATTCCAACGTCATGAATATTTAATTACTTTGATCGGAAAAAAATGAAATTCGAGCTATATTCAATTCCGACGATACAAAATTGAAATAAATGAGATTCGTCGAGAATCAGATCCTGAAATATGAAAAACCTTCGATTCTGAATCCGATCGCTGTCGATAATGATTAGCGAAGAGATAGCTAACGAGAGTAGCGCTCCCTGCCGTAAATAAGGAAATGTAATCAATATGGGATGGATATAACATCTTCATGTATCAGATTATGAAGAATGATTAGGGTTCATTGTAGTTGAACACTGAAGGTCAAATGAACCTGTATTGAATTAAAACAGGATACAAACCGATTTTGGTGTCTCATTTTGTGTACTTACGCTTAAAAATGACACAGCATTTAATTACACACCTAAAACCGAATAGAATATGAAATTCTGATACTATTATATTGTATGTCAGGCTGGTGCCCGCAACTACACGATCAAAGTGAGTATTTTGTGTTCGGGAGAAGTATATCATTCGTTCCACCCCAGCTACTCAAGATAGCAGCGCCCTAATGTTACTGGCCATCTCGCGGAGGATACCTTTTTTCATTCAATGACTTCTCCCGCTCTAGGGTGGAACTGGAGAGTGTGTCTGACTTTTACTGACTAAAACCCACTCATATGTTCATTCTTTGCTCGGCTTTCCAGACCTCGGGTTTTCCTTTCAGAAGCGATCCTGCTGGGCTCCTACAGTTTTGCTGACATCTCCTTGAGGCGCACGTGGAACTCTAAACGCCGTCGACGTCTCGGGGTCGATCCGGACGGTTACCGCACGGCCACACGGCGAGCTATCGTGGAGGATACCTGGGTTTCCGAAGCAATTTACCTTGTATCCATCTCGTAATGTTTCGTCCTCCTCCATACTAGCTCTGCAGAGTGGGATGTCTGTCATTCTAATGACGAATTTGTGCTCGTTAAAGGACCCGTAGTCAGTTGCAACAGTGCGCAACTGAAGTTTAATAAATTGTAGGGTCTATTCCAGAGAATCGGTCATCAATGGAAGGGAAGCGCTTCAAGCGCTACTGTTGGAATAATCCTCATGCGGCCCGTAGTTACCACACAGGCTAGCCTTTGCATGCGTTATGTAGTTTGTTTAAGGGTTTTCAGCGTCTTTAATAAGAATGAGGTCGATAAAATTTAGCTCTTGCAATTACTCATAACTGGCTTAAGTAGAAACATTACTTTCACTTCCTTCCATCCTTTAGGAACTTATTTAAAGTCCAAGCACGCTCGTTAGAGGCATGATTCTTATTACATCAGATATCTAATTGTAGTAGGGCAGGAAACACAGCACAGAGACCAAGTAAACATCTTGAAAGGATACTTTTGTAGGAAGCTTCGGATGCCCCATTGCAGTTTCTCCAGCGTTATCGTCCTGTCGATTATTTTCTAATCATTCATCATTTCAGCCGAAATCATAATAATAGATATGAGAACACAATGTAGACCGGTCAGTTTTGTACCCAAAAGTACAATAAAAATTGTAATCGTGAAATCATGAAACCGCGGAGTCTACGGTGTTCTCACATTCACATTATAAAAAGAAGCTTTACAAAAATAAAAATAAACCTATCAATAAATGATAGGTAGTAGATGATACAGGACCTCCCAGTCATTGTGCAACAACGGTTTCGAGTTGATTGACCGCTAGCCCATGCTCAGCGTGGAAGCGTTTTACATTTTAGTTCTTTTAGATCAATCATTCTCCTTTTTTTCGGACATGGGACCGGTTTCAGTAACGTTACTTTAAAGACAGATAAACTAATTCAAAGCCATCAACTAACCACAACCCCTCAAATTCCAGCTCATCGGGTCGGCACCGCGTGTGGTCGAGCGTGGCACTCGCTGCACTCAGCATGCTCGCCAAGGAGACCGGCCTCACTGCACTGTTGTTCAACGTGGCCTTTGATTTGTACCGCTGTTGGACTTCTAACAGGTAACTAAAGAATACTTACCCTCACGATAACACACGTTGTTCAGAATTTGACTGGCCTGTTGGTTTAGTGGTTACTGACAATGATTGCTATACCGGGGGTACGAGTAGGAGATCCGAAGATATCAAACCTAAATAAATAAAATAAATAAGTAAAAGATCACACACTACACGTACACTTTCTTTGTGCAGTTCGAAATTCCTATAATCAATCAACTCAAAAAACATAGGTACACTGCTGGTACTACTTCCTCTGTAAGCCTCGCCATATCGTCCATTTCTGCACTGTTCGCTGTTATTGGATTCTAAAGACCTTCCTTATTTCATCATTCTACTTTTTACGTCCTTGACTAAAGCAATGGATTATAGCATTTACTATAACTTAAATCATGCGAATTATTTTTTTCCATAGCTAAAATCTTTTACGACATTTACTTCAGATTGTCCATAAAATGGCGGTGGCGAAGTGAAAGTTCCTACGGGCGGGTGCTTCGGGCAATTGCTGCTCTGGTCTTGCTAGCTGGAGCCAGGCTGGCATTGCTGCAGGGATCTCTGCCTGCCTTCTCGCCACAAGACAACCCTCCTGCATTTCATCCATCGTTTAGTGTCAGGTAAGATAATTTACTCCAAGCTTTTGGAAAATTTTCTTACTATTAGGTCAGTGGTTCCTTTGTGGTATGTAAGAGCTAAAATATGGCTTGCAAAAGATATGAAATATCCAACTTCCCAACTAAAAAGTGACTGATATTTTTTTATCAATTTTTATGATGATCTATGATCTGTGATGATGATATCTACGATTAGAGCCTATTCACTCTAGCTTTGAAGACACCTAAATTATAATCGGACGCGCTGGCAAATTGTTCCAGTCTTTCAATGTACGCTGTATAAAAGACGAGGCGAAATGCTTAGTCCAAACCGTAGAGGTGTCAACGATGTAAGGGTGGACGCTCGCCGTACGTCTTGTTGTCCGATGGTAGAAAGGCGATAGCGGAATGAAGTCATGTAATTCCCACACAAACTCTCCAAAATACATCCTATAGTTTACAGAAAGGCGGGCTACCCTACGCCTGTGCTCCAGGCTTTGTAGATTGGTCTTAACCAAAATGTGGATCACCAGTTAGCCTCTTCGTACGCTTCTTGTAACGTATTTCAGTAGCAAATATAATGTATTGTATTTGGGTAGACGCCTCATCTGACACACAACACTTTTCTCCTAGTGGCACCTATACTTATTTTCTATTGCACATTATTCCAGGTTGATGACCTTCTGCTATCTAGCAGCATTCAACTGGTGGCTGCTCCTGTGCCCGTGGACGCTCAGCCACGACTGGCAGATGGGGTCGGTGCCTCTCATCACCAGCGGGTGGGATCCAAGGAACCTGCTCACTTGTGCTGCCTTTATAGCACTGCTGGCGCTGTCGTACCGGTGTCTGATGGATTTAGAGGTACAAACTGGTTTTAATTTCTTGTGATTCTGGTAATAGCGCACCGGAAGACGCAGTGTTGGATGGTCCCCTACAAGATAGACTGATGACCTGGTGAGAGTCGCCGAAATCCGATGGATGCGAGACTCATAGGAACATCAGTTGTGGATGGATGATAACGATGATAATTTATTGCTAGATTCTGAAAATTCTAGAATTACGTGCTTACTTAGCACGAAATGAAAAAAAAAAGCAGTAGGTACATCCATTTATTTTGGTTAATCGTTGAAACTTCAATTCGATGGATTATTATAACAGCCAAGCAGCCCAAAAAGCAATAAGAAGCAGCATGACTGACAAAGTACAAAGAAAATAGACAAATATACGACTGCACAAATGGATCAGCTTAGTAAGCCAATATCATGTTCAGGAACGTTCTTACATTATACAGTATTAATTGTAGTAGTGTGTTTGTCATAATTATGTTATTTATAATTTCTAGCTGCAGCGCCATACTGCCGCAGTGGTGGGACTGATGCTGTTAGTGATACCATACCTACCAGCTTCCAACCTGCTCGTCACTGTAGGCTTTGTGGTGGCCGAAAGAGTGCTGTATATTCCCAGGTACAACATACCTTCCTTTACCTAGTAAATCATCAAGTAGGTAAGCTCTTTAGCTTACTTGATCATTTCAATCCCTTTAGATTGTAATGCTTTTCACGTTTCGTAAGACTATGAAGGAGTTAGATACCGATACCAATGAAAGTAACAAAGTAAGATCAATGAACACAGTTCCTACTGTTCTCACTAATTTGTAACGACAGTAGGAATTAAAAGAACTATGAAAATCGAGTGAATGAGAATCGTGACGCAGTTAATATAAGAGAGTCACTGGGCCTCTAATGGTCGTGACACTAAGGTGAGTACGAGGTGGTAATGAGAAGACTCATAGTTTGCTACTATGAGAGTCTTTAAGCAGGGCGACTATCAGTCTTCGCAAGAATGTGGCCATAAAAAATTTAAAAAAAACACCCGACTTTTTGTACAATGTTTTTATTTCACTTTTTATCTGAGGTATTCCTCAGCCAAACTTGAATAAGTACTGTTGTGCAATTTCTATAACTGTAAGGTATTTAATAGAATATAAACAATTAAAACCGCTTGTAGTCTGAGTATCTACATCTCATGATAGGTAATTATAATAAACCAAGACATGGCAAGGATACATTGTTTTACTACGAAATTCCCGTGCCTATTTTCCATCATCAGATCTGTTTGACGGTACTTTATAGCTAATGTGCATCTTATGATAATTGACAATTCTAATAAGTCGAAATGCCGCTAGAACACATTGTTTTATTACCGAGTTTCCGTGCCTACCTTCCAGCTTCATCGTCAATTGGGAGTACATTGAACTGGTACTCCCTTCACCTATTCCTTCAATCAATCATCGGCTACACGTATAAACAAAACAATTATACTTGTTACGACACTTCAGCTATAATCCTATGGGGAAATCTGTTCGATATCTTCGATTTTCATTATTAGATCACGAAAATATTTTTATGAGACCAATTTGTAAAAAAAAAATATCAGTCTTCAATTGACAGAGAAATCGGTAAACATACATGTAAATAAAAATATATACAACCAAACATCCTCCTTTTTGAAGTCGGTTACAAGGGATCAGAACTACTAGGGCAAAAATGTTTTAGTCATTAGTGACTAACTTTATATGCATTCACTATTTACTTATAGTGTAGGAAATTGAAAACTACGACATAACCTGTGTTATTCTGTGAATTTCAGTGTGGGCTCAGTAATTATCACAGTATACGGCGTGCAGATGATGTGGCGCCGTAGCAATGGCAGTAGACTGTTAGTCCTCGGAGTAGCAGTGCTGGTGGCTGGTGGAGTTGCCAGGACACACCTCAGGAATAGGGACTGGAGGACCAGGGAGACGCTGCTAAGGTCAGTAGATATTCATCATCACAATACATACGGAGTACAGATGATGTGATATCGCAGTAATGGCAGAAGATTCTTAGTTCTTTAAATCCATTACATATAATTAATCGGCTATATTAGAAGAAGTTTCTTATAGAAGAAGTTTCTTGAAATAGGTAATTTGATATGTGAATGTTCAGCAGGGGGCAGATTTTGATACCATTCAATTGAAGATGATAGATTTAAAGAAAATAAAGCAATACATTGGTTATGCAGACGGCTGGAGGATTCGCCTAGACACACTTCAGAAATAGGAAATGGAGGACCTGGAAGATGCTGTTAAAATGATGCATTACTAGTGATCAAATAATGATATTTATTTTGCACATTGGTTATAAATACATATCACTTTTAATTTCAACTAGATAAAACCGGTGTTTCCTAGATGATCACCTTGAGACGAAACTCCAAAACGAACTCAATAACGTGATATTTTGAGAATAGAGATATATAGATTTCAGTGAACTTGTCTAGTCAGTAGCAAGTATTTGTCAATATTCCTGTATTTGTGTATTTCAACTCAGTAGGAGCTCAACAGTTCGACGAAAAATGCTATAGAACCTGTACTGAAATACTGAGAACGAAGTTAAAAGATAGGAAAACTCGGTCTTCAATATTAGTGCTCTATTCCATGTACATGTTCATACCACCTTCTAAAGCATTTTCTGGGCTCATGCGCTCCATCGTGTACCTACCATTTCAATCGGTTACCATCAGGCAACAGATCGAGGTCATTAGCGGGCTAGCTAAAGCTAACCTAGGATGACTTGTCTACAAACGATTCGGAAATACTCACTGACTAAGAACGTGGACCACTATATAAATAATTGACAATAGAACTTTTCTAAATAGAAAAAATAATATTGGTATTTTAACTTGCAATGTGGCCTTTTGTTCGAAATTGTTATTTGTTTTATTTTTCCAGAGCGGACCTGTCTGTGTTGCCGCACAATGCTAAGTTGCACTACAATTTCGCTAACTTCCTGAAAGACATTGAGCAACAAGAGAACGCTATCAAACACTACAAGGAGGCCTTGAAGTAAGTAATAATTTTTCTCCAACGTATTTTTAGTAAAAACCTTACACTTAAGTAATCGCAATTTAATTTAAGGTCCCATTCTTATGCACTTACATTACCACAGTCAATTCAACTCTCTCCTCTCATTCGAAATCGGTTCTCTTCGCCATTCTTTCACAAAAGTCCATAGACTTCCGAGTAGAAGCGAAAGAAATTAACGTAAACACATATGTTTTTTACGTTTATTTCTTTCACTTCTACCAAATCGTATCGTATTTTGTGTCCATTAGCCATACTTTTTTTTGTTTGGCCAACGGATCAGACTACAAAAATAAGGAAGGAACATAACTTCTGGAATCGAAAGTATCTCATGTCTTATTTCAGGACATGGTGCCGTATTCAAATCTGTTCAACCTGTGAGCGTGAAGCAGAAACAAACATACATACACACACATACATACAAACTTCTACATAAATGTAGAAGTTAATATCATAAATGATATTAGTACGATATGACACATCATTATTGCCTGTAGTTGCAGCCATTATTTATCTTGTGCTCAAAGCTTAACCATCTTTTTCCAGACTATGGCCAAGCTATGCAAGTGCCCACAATAACCTCGGCACGTTGGTGCTGGCGTCAGGACGAGCTGAGCACCACTTCTTACAAGCTCTCAAGTACAACAGGGACCATGTCAACGCTCATTACAATCTCGCTAAATTATACAGGTTTGTAGAAGAAATTGTACATTTTTAAGCCTAGTGGCCGTGGCGTAAGCCATTATGAGTATTCATCCAATAAGTCCTAAAAAAATACCATAATAGCGAACGGAGAGAAACAGGTCTGACTTTTAGCAATATACCTACCTTAGTTTTAGTTTCACACACTTTCGTACTTGAATTTCAGAAAGAAGAATAGAATAACAGAATCGCTAAAGATGCTAGAACGCTGCATATCTTTAGAACCGAGGTTTGTTCAGGCATACCTTGAACTACTGCTGCTCAAACCAGAAGACGAGAAGAGAGGGGTTCTGGACAAACTGCTGGAATTGGAGCCAAGGAATTGGGAACATTACTTACTTTACGGCAATTGGTTTAAGGACAGAGGTGTGTTCAAATCTTTTCTTCTATTGAATTTCAATTCGCAAGTTTGAAAATGAGTATTTCTGATGCTTTATAAGAAAGTATGTTTGGTAAACGTACCCCTGTGGCTTAGGCAATAGGCAGGTAGCTCAACGGTGTTTATCCAACACACTTTATTCCTTTGATGAAAGATCAATAATCAAGCATCAGCATAATCAGCCTATAGTACTCCCAGTAATAATGCCCGATGCTTGATTCTACTGGGTGGACTTAGAACACAGGGTTATTCTCTGTGGATACAAATGTTGCTTGAATAGAACTGAATACAAGCAAGAGCAGTGGTGGCCAAGTGGTAACGGCCCCGACTTACGAGTTGTTGGTCGTGGGTTCAAACCCAGGCGCATTACTATGTATAATTTATTTCATCACCACTGCTCTCAAAACGGTGAAGGAAAACATCGTTAGGAAACCGGCATGTCCTAGAACCAAAAATTTGAAGACATATGATATCCACTAACCCGCACTGGGCCCACGTGGTGGATTACGGCCCATTCCCTCTCCTAGAGAGGAGGCCTGAGTCCCAACAGTGGGAACATTATGAGGCCGACTATGAAAGAAACTACAAGCTAGCTTATCTTTATTTTGCATTCAAATCAAAATGCACTTGATTAATTTTCCGAGTTATGCTTATCAGTGTTGCAATTTCTAACAATAGATTTGCATTTCAGGTCTTCTACCAATAGCCCTAGATTACTACATAAGAGCTATGCGGCTATCATTCAGCAGTGAACATGGCAGTGCGAGAGGCGAGGTGGTGTCCCTACGCGCAGCCTGCCTGGCTCTGCGCACCGCTGGGCAATACTCACGCCTGCTTCAATTATTAGTCAGGTAACACTGATTTCCACGCGAGAGATTTTATCAATTAAGGCCGGAGAGATTAATCAGCACATTATGCGTGTTCCTTTTGCAGAACGTATTCTGTCATGCGTTTATAGTCATCATTTCGGTCATCGTCATACATTTCTAGTAGTTATTTTAGTCAACTCCATTGTAGGCATCAATCTATCCATCGATCATTTTATTTGTCCTTGATTTTTTTATTATGGATAGGCTCGTAGTTGACGTTTATCTCACCTGATGGTAAGCAATGGTCAGACAATGAAGCACGTTTGTCTAGAAGTAACCTATTCACTCATGACTTAATAACTCCTAGTTTTGTAGCTAGGTAGCGTTGTTGCTCTCAGGAAACATAGACTCTGACAGGGAATCCTACTCCTTAGCTGTACTCACAATAAATGAGTGATACAATCAAAACTTTTCCATAAATTATTCAAAGCTCATTCCCCCGCATCACATATTTTATCACAACAACCACTTTACAACATATTTGCTGACAATAGCGCCAATTTCACACTTCCTCTTTTAATATCGGCATCTATTAGTTCTGTTTTTTTTTCTGCTAGTTAGGTATAGGCTTCCTCTTCTAACATTGCTACAATAACTTATTGTGCATCATCCATCAAGCAGATTTTCACGACCTTCATTTTCGTATTTACCACTCTTATTATGATTCCATTCCTTTTTTAGACGTCTTAATTTACTTTCCCTGTATGTTTCATTGCAGATGGCACGGCGTCCGCGGCGGCGGGCAGCCCGCCAGCCGGCGAGTGCTGGCGGCGCGCGCGTGGCGCCTGCGCAGCGAGCTGGCGGAGCGAGCCGCGCTCTACGCCAGGCCGAGGCATCAGCCCACCCCTGTGAGTACTTGTAGTATTGAGTAGTATTATAGTTTGTTTACCACTTATCTCACGGCTCCCTGGATAGGATACAGTGATAATAAAAGTAAAACTTTTCCAACAATACGATTATTATTATTATCAGTACTCAAACACAAACTACTTTATATAGCTGCAATAAATCACCACATTCACAAAATATCCTTTTTTATTATCTTCTAATTTTTTATAGTAAAAATAATATTTTTCGTTGTAATAATTTCAGATCACATCAACGTGTTTGCATCACAGTCAGCTAGAAGTATCAGCTGACTACACAAAGAAGTTAAAAGAAAACCATGTAGACTCTAGAATATTAGCACAACATACATTGAACAGTGGTTCGACCGTGAAAGGCGCGGAAAAAATTGTAGATAAAAATAATTGCCAAAAAACGGAACACAGAAAAAAAAGCGTGTCATTATCTAGCCATTTTAAATTGACGCATAATAAATCAGAAACAGGACAGAGGCAGAAAAGTTGTCCGTTACACAAGAAAAAGAAAATTAAAGATCCTGAGTTCACGCCTTTTGTGTCAGACCATTTGATAAAGACTTATTAATTAGTTTTGTAAGTTAGATTTTTATTGATGGTAGGTGTTTTTGTGTTACTTAAACAATCTTCTTTTGTTAAATATTTTAATTTGTACCCCTAAACTTAGTAATGAAATTAGTTTGTAAATAAAAATTCGTTGTTCATTTCTAAATTCTGTTCGATATCCCAAAATTAATAAAAGTCATTGTTTTTGTAACACAAAAATGTACATTGCCGTACACAAAATTTTTTGACGAAAAATAAAAGACTTTTGAAAGTTAATACCTATATAATAACTAGTCGATAATATTTGTGCCATATTTAATAGTGTAAGTTATTAAACAATGTTTATATTATAATAAAATTAAAATTATTATTTAAGCCTCAAAACAGATGCTAAGAATGTAAAATGAAATAATCTGTGTTGATTATTTTTAATTATTATTTTTTATGTGAAAGAAATATTTTACAATGAAAATAATGTACTGTAATCACGGTCCCAGTTAAAAAATGCGTTTTTATTTTGCAACTATTATAACTATGACTAAATACTATGTGTAATATTATTGTAAATATAAATAAAATAAGTAGGAAGTTGGACGGTACTACGATTAAAATAAATATCGCACTCTGTTGCTTTAGATGTATCGATTTGTTTACTAACACGGTGAAATAAAATATTGACGAAATAATTAGGTATTGTTTTTTTTTCCTACATTATCGTATTTAGCATAGCATAGCATAGCATAGCAGATGAGCATGAGAGCAGTGGTGGCCGAGTGGTAACGGCGCCAACTTACGAGTTGTAGGTCGCGGGTTCAAACCCAGCCAGGCGCTACTTTGTGTTATTTATATCGTATTGATTTTACTCAAAAATCTTTTAAGGAAGTAATTTTCTGATTAAAACATTAACAGTAGGGAAAATAATAAAAACAAAAATATCATCTTCTAATCCGATTAAGCGTAACTTTTGAATAAGCGTTTCATTCACAAGTTTCTTCACAACATTGTTTAACTTTGCGCGACAAACAAAAAACGTACAAGAAGAAATTGAAATCCATCAAACTTGATGATTTTGTTCCGTCGCCATCAACAAACAATTATTACTTCCGTTCTGATTTCCACACTAGCCATGATCAGAGAAACTCAAGATCTGCTTTAATTAGGTACTTATTTCTATTGTTTGCCAACAAAATATCGATTGGCCAACTTGACAATGAAATATATTAGAAATTGAATTTAAAATTAATTTGGATTTCGGACAAGATCATTTTGCGCAACGTGCAATTATTATTATAACTGATGTATATTTGCTTTATTTTTATTGGTCTAAAACGCTTGGAATGTCTTTATTACGTGCTTCTTTTATTGGGATTGTCCGTCTATTTTAATTGGAAATTAGTAACAGTGTCAAACTCAGCCTTCGACTAGAAAATATCTGTATCTACCTGTCTATCATCGAGTTAAAGAAAACTTGCTAAAGACTAAGACATGCAAAGACGTTTAAGCGAACTTTGTGATGCAATGGCACGTTATACATATGAAAAATATCACACTAACATTATAAAAACATAAAATTTATATACCTTTTTTACTCCTTCACCTTTGGTTGAACAGATTTGAATAGTACTTATCACATAGATAGACTACGTTCTAAGAACTAGAGTATCCTTTTTTCCTTCGGGAATATATTCACTTGAGATAAGTGACTGGGTTGTTGAGGACTGATAGACAGCCGCTCCATATAAAACACGGATATTCAACCGCATCCGGTTAGGTTTGAAGCCGACCCCAAGCTATTTAGGAAAAGACTTTTTTTAGTCGAAATATTATCCAATTACATCTCCCACTCTTGGGCGGAGCGCAAGGGTGTGTCAGACTTTTACTGACTAAAAACCCACTCCTGTTCCTTCTTTGCCTTTCACACCAGGGCCGGGTTTTCCTTTCAGAAGCGAACCCATGGCCCAGTAGGCTTCGACCCTGCTGGGCCATGCGTTCGAAATTTAACTGTGAAAATAGTTTAATTCCCGAATTGAATTAAAAAGATTTTTCCAGATCGCAAAAAAAAGTTTTTTTTTGTAACGTACCTACAAATTTACAGTCTTCAGTTTTTTTCCTATACTTGTGCTATGAGATCTTGCTTTATGCCAAATTTCAGAATTCTAGGTCAACGGGAAGTATCCTATGAATTTTGATTCCCTTGAGAGTGTTGAAATATACGTTTTTTGCGACATAAACGGCCGTATCCTTTTTTTTTTCGCTAACTTAGAAGTCTGATTTTTTAACAGCTTCAAGGGGCCGCAGACTTCAGTATATGGTTTTAATTTTATCTCGATACCTAATCGCGTTGCCGAGACAGACAGACAGACAGATGAACAGCAAAGTGATCCTACAAGGGTTCCGTTATTTCCTTTTGAGGTAAGGAACCATAAAAGTTACTGCAAACATACACAATCACAAACATTCGTCTTTTTATAACAATCAGTGTGATGTTCAAATCACCCGAGTAGGTACAACAAATGCTAATGTATCGACTTATCTTTAAACACTAAATACCTTTGATTTTCTCATAAACTGCTAGAATCACCCGTTTTGTCATAAGACGAATTGTTATATTTGCTAGTGAGGTTGCCTCTCCTCTTACAACATCAACACCCAAGTTGATTAGTTTACGTTTTGCAAAAGAGTTAACCGGTCTTCTTTGTAATATTAAATTCGACATGCCACTGAAATAATTATTGGCTGGTCTAATATACCTTCAATTAAATAAATAAAACTACTCAACAAAGATAGGAAGGTAATTAGTTTTCGAAATGTAAAATAAAAAGTATCCCACGTTACACCATCGTTGTGGTTTAGATGACTGTATTTAGGTGCCCAGATAGAAATAATTCTTAATTAAAGTGTCCAAATCAACATCAAAGACTAGCCAGTAGATATGAGTCGCTAATTCATCGCTAATTAGTCGAAATTTATCTTTATTATTTATCGATATCGACTCTGAGAGAACTGTTAATATTATGAAGGTGTGTTTATTAAAAACAGTATTTTAGGTAGATAGAGTAGAGACCATACCGTCTATTTCCAAAGGTTAATCTACACCTAATAACTTACGAGTAAGTAGATTATTTTGCGAAGTTTATTCGATAACAAAAAAAAAAAAGTCCTAAAAAAAAAATTCCTTCAAGCGTAAAATTCGGAACTACTACTTGAAGTCCTCTCAACTTTAGTTTGGTCTTCGTCAGAATTATTATTGAGTTTTCTTAATGATTTGATATTTTTCATAGTATTTATTAGTTTATAATTTTAGCATATATATATGTATTTTATTATTATAAATAACTTATTTTTTATTTTATTTGTTCTGTTTGAAGTATCTGTAATTAATTTATTGTGCAAACCTACCATATTATTGTCTTTTTAACCCAAAGGTTGACTGGTAGAGAATACCTTGTTGCATTAAGTCCGCCTATGTACCACTACTGTACATGAAATTTAAATAAATAACAAGCTGCAGGCAAATCCAGTCGTAGATCGGATTCGATTAAAATTTTTTATGTTAGAAATCATCGAAAGGGAGTGTCATTTACCTTTCGGATACCATAATTAGAGACACAATAGAAAGACAATGAGAGAGCGAACACCGGCTTTCGCTTAGGGTTTAATGAATTAAGTACTAAAACTCGCAGCATTCCTTCAGTTGCCTTTTTGCGAGGGTCACTGTAACTCTTTCAAACACCTCCACAGCGTTGGCAAGCATTGGCCCTAATCACCAATGGATTAGGTACCGTCATCATTATCATCTTCCAGCCCTTGTCCCGTGTTATTTGAGGGCGGCGCAACACGTTTTTTTCTTCCATTCTGATACATATATGTATTTTCATAAGTGATCATTGTCTTATGCAGTTTTTAAATAAAAACTATCAGTAAATTTTGATTTATTTTGTCTGCAGACTATTAGCTGATATATTTCTCATTCCAATCGTGACCAATCTAAGCGATATTTCCTTGTCAATTGCACTCGTCGATCACGACTTACATTTACAAACAATTATTAAATGTTTGACATTAAGATGTAAACCTATTTGCTAAACTGTTGCGAGCAATCGTGCGAGACGACACTGCAGACCTATTCTGTAAGTTGGTACAAGGGTCGAGTCGACAACATCGAGACAATTTTTTGATTATTGATTTATTTTAATGTGTGTGCAGGGTCGCGCCTGGTTTACGCACATTTGTATTCGGTGTGTTCATGTCTCCGGCTGTCATTTTTAGATGTTTGACAGTCATTACGGATAGTTAGAAGCTAAAAAATCTGACACCAGTCTTGCTAAGGTGTATCGTGTTACGCAGTAATTGAGTTGAGGAGATCAGATAGGCTGTCCCTTCAGGTACTACAGCCCCCCTAGCCAATTTACGACTGTTTTGTTTGCGTTGAACGCCTCGAGTAGGACGTCATCTTAACGCTCAGTCACGTAGCCAGAACAAAGGCGTCAAACAATCGAAGGCGTGGCCGACTCGAGGCGTCCGACGCAAACAAAACCGTCGTAACTTGGCTAGGGGGGCTGGTGTTCAACTGACTCCAACATAGTTAGGAAAAGGCTACGCAGCTTGTAAAGTTGGAGCGCTCGGTGTCACAGCAAACAGCTTGGGTACGCACACAGAAACAATACGCACGTGAACACACATCCAACTCCAACCCGTCTTCGTGAAATAGACTATCTATACTTACTTACCCTGAATACTTATTTGAATTCAGATAGATATCCTACAGCGCGCGACGCAAAGAGATGTCAGCAAAACCGTATGGGTAGAGGTCTGGTGGCTAGGGCCACGGGAATTATTGGAAAGAGATACCGTGGTCCAGGAACGCAAAGGGCAACTGAAAGTCACAGGTGGTTTTAGTCTGACACGCTCTATTGTTTCACCCTAGACCGAGAGAAGTCATCCGATGATTTCACACATTAAAAAAAAAACAGAGCAAGTGCGAGTCGGACTCGCGCACTGAGGGTTTCGTACAAACTTACCTATGAAAAAACAGTTCAATTCTAGAATTGAGTTACAAGATTTTTCCGAATCACAAAGTTTTTGTTTTTATGACGTAACTACAAATTTACAGTTTTCAGATTTTTTTTCCTATATTTATGTTATAAGACCCTGCTTCATGCCAAATTTTAGGGTTCTAGGTCAACGGGAAGTACCCTATGATTCCCTTGCGAGTGTCGAACGAATGAACCCAGATGTTTGATTTTTTCACAGCTTCAAGGGACCGCAGACCAGAGTATATGGTTTTAATTTCAACTCGATACCTCCACGCGTTCCCGAGATAAAGGGTCTTGATAGACAGACAGACAACAAATAAACAAAAAAACTGAACCTTTATAGGATCAATAAAGGTTCAGTTTTTTTCTTTTGAGGTACGGAATCCTAAAAAAAAAGGACAGAAATCCTGAATTCAATTAACTTGTATTAAAGAATACGTGCATTTCAGAAAGAGTATAAATATAATAGCTATAGATAGCATTAATCGTTGTAAATAAAAACTCATTGCAGCAGCCGCCAGTCATCTTGGTCAAGGAGAGGCTGGGTTACGGAATCCCAGCAAAATCAAATCTGAGTTTAGTGTGTTGAGGTCGTAATTCTTTTTTTTAATTAATATTTAGTAAATAAGATTTAATTATGCCAGACAAGTTTAACAAAAAAAAATAATCTAAAAGTTACATAGATCTTAATAGTTCATGCATGACCAGCCTTATAATGTTCCCACAGCTGGGACTCAGGCCGTGAGAAGAAATGAATGGTAATCTACTAGTGAGGGTTGATCGATGTCATATTATGTCTTCGAGTTTTTGCTTCTTAGACATGCCAATTTTCTCATAATGTTTCCTTCACCGTTTCGCGAGTGGTACTAATGAAATAAATTCCAAAAAATAAGGCGCGCCTACCCGGGTTTGAATCTGACATATGCATATGACTCGTAAGTCAGGGCCGTCACCACTAGGCCACTACTGCTCTTCATCTTATGAGTATCAAAAAAGTTAATTACTAATTTAGAAGTAGGCTTAGATAAGATCAAGTTGTATTATACCCACATCCCTTAACACTCGCACCGCCACTCATTTAAAGGAATTTACAATTTCCAGCAAGCCGGCGGATGCATCTTGACCCATCCTTATAAACCACGGTGAAAAGGTTCTAAATAGTGCAAACATAGATTTTAGCGCGAAAATTACGGTACACTGGCCGCCCGTATGGCCTGCTGAACATAGTCAATGTAACATGTAAGTGGCGTACTTTACTCGAAAACTTACGACCCGCTGGCGAACTGTATGGTGGTGAGAGTATTAAGCTTAATTCTAAAGCTGTTTGTCTGGAGCCCTACGATGAAGTCTTCAAATCCTCACAGCTTCACTTGAGAAAGGGACGGAGCTATGCAGGATGAACTGTACTATCCCTTTCTTACATCGGAATTACGGTGATTTTAAAAAGTCATGGCAGCATGAACCCGAGTGCACTCCACCAGAGCGTGGTAGGTGTCTTCCATATGACAGTTTCGAAATAGCCAATCTAACTAGTTCCTGATCCATGACGACTAAGAACTAAGTAAGCTATTTAATCTATACACCTAATAACCTCTGGGCACGCCATAATTATGGCGGTAAGTCCCCCCTTTGAGGAGTGGCTGGAAAGGCAAGACGGCGTCCATACTTTCGAGCGGAAGATGTCATTGGATGATTTTCGTACCGAAAAAAAAAAAACTAATAACCTCAAAGGAGATGTTTTATTTTCGGCCATCAGATGTACATTTATCGAAAAAGAGGAAAAAATACCACAAATTGGGGAAAAATATTCCCTGGTTAATTTGAGCCTGATTTGTTGTGTACAAAAAGTAATAGTTATTCAATTATTGCCATGTTTTAATCAACATGGCCTCTCGTTTGCTTACAGACTTCATTCGCTCTGAAATCATGTCTCATCAGATCAATGTTACGTAGAAAATAATTAAAAAATGTGTGTATTCTTATAGTGTTATAAAATAAATTACTATTATTCTCTTATACATATTTTTGAGTAAACATAATTAAATGTGACCAGTTCATCGTTACAAAAATCTTTAGTCAACATTTTTGAAGTGTGTTTCTAAACGAATTCAAAATAACCGCCCGAACGCTTAAAGTGAATTTGTTCATTTTTATTTAAAAAATGATTCAAAGATTTGATCGTGCTTTGGTGAGCCACTTTTATCTAATATTTTATTAGAAAGATCTGATCTTAGACTATTTATGAGTTTAGTTCTGATAAACAAAAACAAAACAATTCCATAGGTTAAGTAAACGTCATCTCTACGACCTATCATGGCTGTCATAACTCTTAGGACAAACGTCAAACATTTTTAATTTTTCTTTTGTACATAAAAACCATTTGATATTATGAAAAAAATTTTACTTTAATCTATTCAGGGGTAAGTTTACCAGCTTTGCTAAAATGTACATGTTATGGCCGGAGCCCCGTACAAAAATGAAACATCTCCTTATTAACAATTCTTTAGTCAATGAATTATTATCCATTTTTGTTTTTTTTTTCTTTCTTGATAACATGCAGTCTACAGCCGTTTTATTTATGAGATACTCAAGTTCAGCCAATAGTTTGTATGTTACCCATAACTATGTATATATTAACTGAACGAAGAAGCCGTTTGGGGTTGAAACACTAGGGTCATGGGGTCCGAACGCTCATCGAGTTGTTCGTGATATCAGCAAACAGCTGGTTGACTCTTCGCGTGACTAGAGGGCTGGGCTTTCCTTCGGACAACGAATCAGCATTGCTATCTAACGTGGCAATGCTGCCTGCATTTTGGGCACTTCTCCCATTGATATCGATGTGGATGAATTTTTTGATACCCAATAATTTCTTTTCCTACCCGTTTGTAAATATTATTATTTTTAGTTTGTATGAATTCCTATTTAGTTATAAATATTTATTAGTTGTTGATGTTCGTTAGCGTAATTGAATAATTAAATGTTTGAAATGGTAAAAAAAAAATGACAACAATTCAATACATAGAAATGTACCTACCATTACTAAATTTTAAAGATAATAAATATTGATTAATTTATGTCTCACTTAACTTTACTTATTTTTGTATAGCCTTTATAATGTGAATGCGAGTACACTGCAGACTCCGCGGATTCATAGATTACTATTTTAATTGTGCCTTTGGGTACATAGTTGACTAGCCTACATTGTCCTCTCATATCTATTATTATTTTAAATTATGTTTGTCCTGTATATATGAAAATATTGGAGTTTCTTGCCGGTTCTTCTTCCTAAGAAAGGACCATTTGAAACCATGCGCTAGCTTCTGACGTTTTATAAATGGCCACGTAGGCCTACATAGGCGTGAATTAAAATACTTATGCGAAATAAGTAATGTAAAGTCTGATTTGCCACTGTCTATTCTTACACAACTTAAGATTAAGAAAATCATTTTTCCACAGCTACGATAATATTACAATACAATGTTCTTATATCTCATGCAAATTATTTACTAATCTTGCAACACAATAAAAATAAGTTCTTTGGCTTGAAGTGAATCCGTATTTACCACCATTGACGTCTTTACGCGGACAATGCTCTGATAAGATAACATCTCTGTTGTCCCATCAACACAAGATCTGTGATTCGTACAAACATGCATAGACGCATCGCTAATGTTTATCTGTTTAGGTTGGTACGCAAAAAAGGGCTTACGTACTAATCTTCTTAATAAAATTAGCTTATAACATGACTAAAGTAAATGCCTCAACGAATGTAATAATAGCTAAAATCGCTGGGAGTTTTTTCACGAAGTGACCGGAGTTTAAGAAATAAAAATAGAACGCTACTAGCAGAGAATTCGCTAATAGTTTTTTTTTAATCTTTAATCAGTAATGTTAAACAGAATATCCGCCGTTCGCAAAATTACGTCGGGTAGATCGAAAACTTTTTAGCCGATACTACCTGCTTACAATAAGTTACATCTTCTGTCAAAGTTTACGCATACAAATCATTCGGTTCCCCTCGTAATTGCTGACGCAACCGGACCTCACGGCCGACTATTAGAAAAAGTTTAATTAAATTCACGGCCGTTGTTTTCACTGCGGTCGAAAAATCGCGAAAATAATGCACCGGGAAAACTAATTTGCTCCGTGCCGTTATACGCTTTCTAGGAGGTGTCGAGCTGCGTCTGCCTTCAGTGCTGACCGTACCGCGCGCGCGACCGCCGGCCGCCATACCACAAATATTTACCCACCAGCTCATATAAAAACGCTGATATCAACGCAACTGCATTTAGCAAGATCCTTTACTAGTCAACGGTGAAAGGTTCAGAACTATAAAACAAAAAAACAGAACAGTTTTAGATCACTTAAAGAACAAGATGCGGCCAGTGGTCATCCTGCTGTTGCTAGCAATCGCTGCAGCTGAAGTGGCGGAGGAGCCCTGGGTGGAAGAAGAAGATGTAGACGACTCTTATGATGACTACGAGCAGTCTAGGAGTAGGCGCGACGTACATGATGCAGGGCCTTTTGAGGAACATGTTCGTGTTAAGCGGTGTTGTGAACCGAGACCACAGAAAGCGGCAAATCATGTGCGAGTGCCTCGACAACTTCACCAGTATGAAGTTCACGAAATCACTGATGATAGAGAGATGGAATCTCCTCCTTATGAGGAGATGCTTGCAGCGAGCGCGAATCACTACCACAAAGTGTACGTCCCTGCCCCGCGATACTTGAAACCTAATGTGAATAGTGCGAACATTGCTGAAGCTGCGAATCTTGGTCCGGAACCTGTTGTGCAACCAGTTCAGTTCATAGCCAGTCCGCAAGCGGCTGTTCCTCTGGCTTCGAATCCTATTCCAGCGGAGCAACCCATTCCAGTGCCTGTGGCAGCTGAACCTTTGATCCAGGCACCGAAACAGTTGGCTCCTGGAGACTTGTACGGTGCATCATCAGGACATCATGGATATTCTCACGGTGGAGGCCATGAGAAGCATGGAGGGTATGATGCAGATCATGGTGGGAAGGTAAGAGATATTAATAATTTATGATTTGACTAACCAAGTAAAAGGGCAAAGAGTGTGAACATTTTTTGAAGTGTGACATTAAATTTATAGTAGATGTTATATATACAGCGGGTTGCAGGAACGTTTTAAAAGTGAGAGAGTGATCGTGGCCCTAGTAATTAAACGGAAACTGAAGGAAACAGATTAATAATCTGTTACGCCCTCTTGCTCCACTTAAGAGCGAGAACAATCATTTAATGATTACCAACATCAGAAAATAAAAATATTTACAGCAGATTACATGTATAAATGACCACTACAAAATTTTAAGAGCTTAGCAAACACCTCATTATGTTTTGATGTTGGCAGACTGATAGCAGACATTTAGTCGCCCATTATCTCATGTCTACCAAAGCTATCTTTAATGATATCGCTACAATACAATGCATTAGTTTTGTCCACACTTTTTTTAATACGGAACTACTTTCTGTATCTAGGTAATGGGGGTGATTTATCTATTAAGCACTTACCACGTTATACTTAAATAATACTTCGTGTTATTCAAGATGTTGTAACATACGTAATTAGATCTGTATTAAGTTGGTTTGGTATCAACTAGGTTAATCAGAACAAATCACGACGCGTGACACTTGGAATGGAAATGTCAACACAAAATCTAGATCCATCCTTATGATGATAGTTATTGTGTAGGTACACTTACCGGAAACTCTGTACCTACATACTGATTTTTAAACTTGGCTACCTATGTGATGAAACCTTTTACTAGCTAGTTTACCTTATTCATGAACAAAGAGTAGTGCATGTTGCAGAATAGTGTATGATATTTGTTTTGGGTGGGAAATCATCAAATAACATAATTATCCGGATCTGAAAACAGCAAATGAAATAAACCACGCAAAATTTTAAAACTAAGAAAAAAAGATTGCTGTAAAATAAGATTATCTTCATCATTTGAATTATGAAAAAACTTATAAAAAGTAAAACAAAGTAATATCAATAAACGCATAGGCATACAAGTATGACACTAACACTTGCAACAACCCTTACCCTTCTCACATGCACTCACACACCCTCACCTACCGCACTACACTTCCCACACTACATTCACTACACCACACTCTACCCAAACTAATGAAATTTTGTTAAACATATAGTTTTGATACTTACACTATTGTCTTTGTTCTGTCCTTTTGAATATGGATTGAAAGAAACTGGACCCCACAATACAGGGAATCCTAGTGTGGGGTTCAGGGCTTCAGCTACGTTAGTAAATTTAATGAGATATTTTTTATTTATTTTGTATGCAGCTAGAAGAAGTGTCAATCTTTTACCGATTAAAACTCGTGTTCCTTTAGTTGTCCTTCACACCACGGCCACGTTGGCGTAGGCCACGGTAACTGTTTCAAACAAACCCACAGCCATAGGTTTCACAGCATTAGCTCACTGTCCAACCACGTTCCACGTGTGCCTCAAAAAGATGACAGCAAAACCGTAGTGGCCCAGCTGGGCCGAAGCCTACTAGGGCCATGGGTGGACTTCTATGGTTACCCGTGGTCCTAAAACGCGAAGGGCAACTGAAGGAACATAGGTGTGTTTATAGTCAGTAAAAACTTGATCCTGCTCCGCCCGGGAGAAGTTATTAGATGATTTCCCACCTTAAAAAAAAGATATAGGTGATCATGCATGATCTCTGTTTCTTAAATACGTAATCTGTATGATGAGAGCATCGATTAACTATCGAAGAAATCACATAATGGATGAAGAATTCAGGAAGATGGCCAGTAACGTAGCTATGCTCACCAGAAAAATAAATTATTTTTTAAATTGGGTTTATAAGATTATAATCATTTGATATATTATTATAAATAAGTTAATTCATTAATTTATTGGCTACAAGCTTCTGCCCGCGGCTCCACCCGCGCGAAAGTAGGAAATATAAGTCTAATATATCACTCAGTGACAAAAAACTTGAAACTACATTAAAGTCGGTTGTATTTTTTAGTTTACACTTTTTATTTATGGTACCACCACTTAAAAGTACCCCTCAGCCAAACTTAAATACCTTATAGCCAGAGTGCATCTCATAACAATTCTAATAATCCCAAACACGATTAGAACATAGAACCACTTTTTTGAAGTCGGTTAAAAATAGCATTCTACTGGTGAAAGATTTTTAAAATCTGTCCAGTAGTTTTTCAGTTTATTCACTATAAACAAAAATCCAAAAAAAAAAAAAATCTTCTTAATATTAGTATTATATATAAACATTTCCATATTTTTTATTTCTTAACTTCTACTAACAGTTTACATTTTCCGAAAGAGAAATCGGACGCCCTCCTAACAGTTCAACAATCTAAACCATGTAAGTTATTTTATTTATTGAGGATACATTCGTAGGTATTGTAAAAAAAAATGTAAATTGATATATTATAATCTAAGTAGGTTGATGACCTTCAAATGCTAAGCTCGCGGAGAATTCCCAACCACAACTGCATATTGAATATTGTGTGTAACCGATATTGCAACTTTACCTGGTACCGTACCTAAGACATTTGCTAAGGTTATAAAACCGATAGAAGTAGCCATAATTTGGATTTCATAATAATTTGCCAGTCTATAAACTTGAATTAATGCAAGTGAAGGTAACCACCAGACCTAATTTTGTCCGGTGGATGCTTGTTAAAATACTTAAGACAATTAAGTAATACAATTGGAATTTACACATTTTTTTGCTATCTTCTTCTTAGATATCAAAATTCTTTAGACTCGCTAAAAGTTAAAAACGGCTAGACCAATATTTCAATCATTTTTATTTGTTTTCTGTCGCTTTAATAATATGGGTGATTCAAAAGAAAAACAAATAAGGAAAGAGATATTGAAAATGTAAAATTTTATTGAAAAGTGGAAAGCACTTCCACGGAGGCGTAGCCGCGGGCGGTAGCTAGTTTTACAATATTTCACGGTCAGATAACATTCTTTAGTCAGAAACTCAGAACTATTAGTAGTATATTATAATTTGCGTTAGGCACATAATATTTTATAGGCTGTGACATGGTTGAATGCACTTTTGCTTATTTTTTGAGTAAATTTTTACTCTCTTCAACTTTCTTCCCTATTTAAGATCTTACAGCAATAGCTAGCGATGAGATTTAAATTGACGTATCTAGTTTGCAGAATTTAGATTTAAAAGGTGATCAAAACTAGTTTAAACAAAGTTAACCCGATACATTACAGGGTTCCAGTGGCTATAATCACAATCACTACGTTGACAAAGGACACAAGGGCTACAAGACTGATGAGCTCCACAGGAAGGAGTACGAAGAAGCTGAAGGGAAAAAGAAGAAACACCACGACATTGCTGGACATAAGGGCAGCCATGAAGAAGAGGCTTTCGGACATAGGGGAGCTAAATTCGATGAAAAGAAGGGGCATAAGAAGGGACACAAGACTAAGGGTAAGTTTTCGTATCAGTCTATAATATGTCTAGTATTGGGAATCGGGCATCTTTTTGTGAGAGACCGTGACCAACTTGATACACTAGAGTCGATTGAGAAACGAGCTATGGAAATCATCGGCAATGATGCACTTGTTGAGTCAAAACTCCAAAGTTTTAAGCATCGACGCCGAGTTACTAGCCTGTCGGTTTTCTACCGTTTACATTTCGGGGAGTGTGCTTTGAAATTGCACAACTTAATTCCACCAAGTCCATTCCATCATCGAACCAATACAAATACAGCGTTGTGCCGTCGGTACATGGTGGACATCCCACCATCCGTGTAAAGCGTTTTGGGAACATTCGTTATGCGTACAGCGAAAAAGTGGAATTCCCTGCCGGAGTCAGTGTTTCCTGGTTGCTATACCCTAGAGGTCTTTAAGTCAAGAGTGAATAGGTTACTTCTACGCAAGCGTGCTCCATCATCAGCCACATCATCGCTTACCATCAGGTGCGATAGTGGTCAAATGCAAGCCTATATATAATTAAAAAAAAGAAAGGAGTCGCACTAATAAAATGTAAGCTTGTCTTTGATTTTCTAGTTCTAGGTTCTTCTATCTTTCACTTTAGGACGTTTATGTGCATGTTTCACAATTCAGCCACAAGGTTAAAAAAAAAAGATAAATGTATGATTTATTTCATCTTAAAATGAAGTACTATCAAACGATTGGCAAAACAAATACAGTAAGCTATTTCTAAACCATGTAACATTTTGATAATCAATTCTAAATGCTTATCAGTTACAGTAGCAATGCTTGTCAATTTACATAACTTCCTATAGAAGAGCAACTTATTTTACTCCTCAACAAGCGTGAAGGCAAAAATAAACCAAATAAAAACCATAATAAGAAAATAATCTAAAGGCTGAATGAGAAGAAAAGGCTAAATAAAAACACAGACATATATTATGTAAAGTTACATTACTGATTACAAAAATCGATTTAGGATAGAACGGAACAGTTATTTGGACATAAGCTGAGACACAACTTACTACACCTGCTATAATAGAAAATGTAACAATTTGCGGTAAGTGAAAGCCAAGTTACGTAAAGTTATTCGTTATTCGAATTCAATTTGAATTGACCTCAACCGCAATACTACAATTTACCATTGATTTGTTCACAAAGAACAACTCACAAGTTTACACTTCAAAATCTTGTTCACTGTCATATTGAAAAAGATTGGGAACTAAGTCTGAAATTTATTGCAAATATACGTGACGAAAGTTCTATTTAATTTGCCTTCACGCTCATTTCGGAAACATTGTGAGTTGGTATGACAAAAAATGTATCCAAAATGTGGTCTGTCACGACTCTCAATGTAATCCTTTTGTAGAAGCTTTTGATTGTTGTAAATCTTATTTGTTACAGTTTGTCGCAACCTAATCTATTGTTCTCAATAAGTACACTTTATACCGATTAACGTATTGTTGTAATTTATTTATTGAATTAGCTGTAAGAGTTTATCAAGTGATGCAGTATGTCACAGTTGCACTGTAATTTGCAGCAATTCTATTACCACAATCAAACTTTCAGGACATTATGAATTTATCAACTATAATATAATCTATATAATAATATATATAAAAGAAGAAACTGACTGACTGACATATCAACGCACAACTGAAACTACTGGGACTAGGAGCTTGAATTTTTGCACAAGGTTTCCTTTTATGACGTAGGCGAGCACTAAGGAAGGATTTTCTAAAATTCACCCCCTAAAGGGATGAAACGGGGGTCTAAAGTTTGTATGAAAAAACCTGCTTACCAGCGGGCGAAGCCGCTGGCAGAAGTTAGTTTAATATAACTGGCCCTGCTCGTAATTTAAGACATTTTCATTCATAGTAGTAATTGGTAAGGGATTCTTACAAATTATTATGACTTATACTTGGGGGAGGCCTATATCCAGCAGTGGCCGTCTTTCGGCTAAAATGATGACGATGGACTGTAGCAGTATCTAATTATCCGTATTTTTATCTACTATTCATATTAGTTAGTTAAGACATGGGCGCCACTTTTGAACAGAGACGTACAAAATACCAAAATTCTTCAAACAGCCTTCCTTATTTTTTAGGTTACCACAACAAGTATCACAAGGACGAATTCCACAAGGAACACAAGTTCTATGATGACTTCCACAAGAGCGGCGAACACCACCGGTATGGCAAGTTCAACGCCAAACACGCCAGTAATGAGAGCGGAAAGAAGAAGGCACATCACGTCCACGCGGGCCATGACTTCGTTGAGAAAGGGAAGAAGGGATACACGTAAGTCACAAATTATTTTAAGCAAGGCAAGATGAAGATGAAAAAAAGAGGGGACGGTCTTGGTAAGGTCAAGTCAATCGAAGAAAGCTTAAACCGTTGGTCACAAAAGTAAATTGGGATGCCAATGTTAGGCCAATGGCACACTATTTTAAATTTCGCAATCTTGAAAAGAGTTTATTCCAAAACATTTACAGGCACTCCTAAATTGTCAAGCACTTTTCAAGGTATCGTAAGCGGTAACTTCCTCTGCCAACAGATGGTCAAGGACGAACAAGCTTGACATCAAAATTGAAGGAAGTTCACAAAACAGCTTAAAATATATTTTTAGAACTCACTATAGGATGCTGCATAATCGTCTCAAGGCTTCTTAATCATTCAATCAGAGGAGATTGTTTTTCAACTATCTAATAGTAAAGATAGTTTGCTGCAGTTTTAAAATCACTAGTAGATATTTCATTCATGCAACACAAACAAGTGTTACCATGTCACACCACTCATTTTACTTTGTAATGATCATTTGATTAATCATGACTGCTAATGATCCCTTAATTATCTTACGTGCTAACAAAAATATTATTTGTTTTCCAGCAACAAGGGCCATGTGGACGCCGACCACAAAGGTTACCACGGGAAGCACGGCCACGATCATCACCACGAGACCCACACTGACCATGGCAAGAAAGGTGCCCATGAAAGGGGATCCCAATGGGGCTACAAGAAAAACTAGGTTTTACGTCTTAGATCTTAAGAGTCAGTCTCCTCTGTGATTCTGTTGTGTTATATGCCATTTAGGGATGTTGGTTTAAAGTTTGGTTTAAAGGTTCGATGTCAGTGCAATTTGTAGGTTTTGATTCATCTTTCCTCTAAACTTGTACCTTACTTATATCTAGTTCTGTTCAAGATAGTCGTAAAATTTGTTTTAAAATTTTGTTTTTGCGTTATTTTCTCTGAAATAGGAGAAAAGTTTCAAAAATTTCAGGTATAAGATTTTGTTTGCATTTTTTGCTATAAAATAATCGTTCGCCATTTTATTTTCAGTTTCGAAAGCTTTTGAAATGCTCAGCTTTCTAATTACTAAAGTAAGAAATCATAATCAAATCTATTGTAATCGTTATTATTCAGTTACTTACTTGACCCGATGGTGTAATCTTGCAGCTAATAATTTCCATGGCTTTTTACGATCGCATAATAGTCGTAATTAAACAACAATTGAATTGACCCAAAACTAACAGTGCCACAAGTTGCAGTCAATGTTTATTTCCGATCCAAGGCGATAAGTTCTAGAGTATTCAAATGCCAAGGGCTTTGCACAATAGTGAATGGAAAGTGTTTCGATGTGGTGTGTATAATTTCTTCTATTACGCTATCGAAGCTTTTCGTTCTATAAAATTGATTATTTCCGAATTTCTGTAGAAATCTTTGCCATAATAACCAAGACGTGATTTACGTTTACATGATATTAAGTAAATTGTTTTTTTTTTTTTTTTGTTTACTGCGGTTTTATATTAAGCTGAGAATTACTTTTTATGTAACAAACTCTTTTATATTAATTATTTTCTTTTCTGTTTAGCTACACATTCTTCACTCATTTCATTATTTTCTTTTTTCTCACACATCTTTCTTTTATTATTTATAATTCCTTCTATAATTTCTCCGCTGAATCAAATTTGTTTTTCTAAATCTAATCTAGAAAAACATATTGCTCTAACAAATTCCAATCTCCTTTCTAAGTTAGATAACTTGAATACTCACTTAAACCAAAACATTGACCGTAACACAAACATTGATTTGCGTAACTTAGCGTATCAAATCGGACAGTCCCTTGAATGGGGCAAGACTTTTTGTTAGTCTAAAGTCTCATTTTTTGTGAGCTAATTAATTTGGCAAACTATTTCAGTAGGTTACTTTATCAGTTCGTCGTTTGTGAGGCCTTGATCAATTCGTTTTCTTTTTATTATTTGTTGTTACGAAATTTATATCTTTTATATACCGAGTAACTTTTAATTTATTTGTAATCCCTAGAAAATGCTTATGAACAAATTTTACTACAGAATAGTTAAAGTTATTTATATTCATTTTAACCACCTCAAAGATAGACAATAAGTTAAAAATCAATTCAGTATAAAACATTATCGTCCTAAACATACTCGTACATTCTTCCATTACAGGCATGTTTAGTATGTTAATGTTTTCGTACTCTGAGCTGTCTATGTATTTCGCTTGTGGCTCAAACTGGTACACATAATGTACTTGGTTCACAATAATGGTTTCTTTGTTATGAATTTAAGTTCATAGTCTTGTTCTTTGATGGTTATTGCCAGTTTTATCAACATAATAATAGGAACTGAATTGCAACTGGATATTATAATGAGTTTTTTGACGTTGTTATCTCAAAGATGTGCTGCCCGCTGGTCTATCGGGATTGTCATGATATTTTTGTACCCAACAGTAAGCTCATTTATGAGTAAAATATTCAAGTTTACTTTTAGTTATGTTACCGCATTAGACGTAGAACATAACCATACCAAAATTAAACACAACCTATAGTTGCTAGGTTCAACCAATTAGTATTAGTTAAGAGCAGTTATTGTAATATTTATTACTGTTAGCCTTTTTGTAACTTTTATATTTTATTTTGTAATGTTTTATTAAAAGAAACATACATTTGTAGTTTGTTTTAATTTATGACCATTTTCAATACCTACAACTAGTTTAATTCTAAAACAGAGTTTGTTCTAGAAATAAACAATTTATGTAACGTGCAGAATAACAGACGGGACAATTTGAACTTGGCTGAAGTTAGAAATGTGGTTTGCATGGATACTCTCCGCCTTTCTTTGGTTCAAAGTATTTGATGTAAATGGCAACTGTGTGATGAGGAGCTCGTGGGTAAAAGACGCTTTGTCCGCATTTATCAATGAAGTCCTTGTATTCCATTGTCCAAACTTTTGTCATTCCACATTTTTCACAAATTTTTGCACTAAAAATAAAAATACATTTTATTGTAGGCATGATAAGTTGCACACAGCTGGGTAAGGTGATGGCTCTGAGGCTAGAAACTGCGTAAAGTGGATGCCCTTACTCTACCTACGCAATGTCACTAGTGCAATTTTAACGGTGTGCATGTAGTCGTGTCGATGGACAAATTAATATATTATTACGTAGCAAAACGGGCGCGGGGACAGATGCTGATGAAATATAAAAATTGGTTTGCAATTGATAAACTTACGCGTAGTTACTGACTGCTACAACCTGGACGAGAGGATGGCGCACATCATGAGCGCTGTCGATGGCGGTCTTCAGCAGGAGTGTGCCTACACCCTGCCCAGTCACTTCTGCCGATGTGCCCAGCACTTCAATCTGTGATGATAAGATTTTTATAACATAATCAATCGATAAATTTAAGAGTTAACACGAATATGAAAATGACTTTTTAGGTACTTTTGCATACAATACGTATAGATTGTACTGTTGGAGCCGTTTTGACTGGCCCACCTCCATTTTTTGTGTGCACGTCGTGCAATACTAAAAACTGGCCAAGTGCGAGTCGGACTCACGCACCGAGGGTTCCGCACGAACTTACCTATGTAAATAGTTTAACTCCCAAATCGATTCTCGAAGATTTTTCCGAATAGCAAAAAAGTTATTTTTTTGACGTAACTACAAATTTACTGTTTTTAGATTTTTCCTATATTTGTGCTATGAGCTCTTGTTTAATGCCAAATTTCAGGATCCTAGGTCAGCGGGAAGTACCCTATAGGTTTTGATTTCTTAGCGAGTGTTACTTTCAGCTTCATACCTCCATGCGTTCCTGGGAAAAAGGGTCTTGTCATACGGACCACAAAGTAATCCTACAAGCGTTCCGTTTTCACCGACTTGACTACCAGAAAGAATATAATTAACAGCACAAATACTCACATCATATATGTAATCAACATTGTACTTCTTAAACAAATTAGGGCTAGTGAGACAATGGGCACAGAAATACATCCGGTGCTTTTCAGGTATGCTCTCTGTGACGTGACCCCACTGTTCCAACTCGCTGACCATCCAGGGATACACTCTATTACCTACGCAGAGACCGACCATCTTGCGTTCTCGTGTGCGTGGTAGATACTCCATAGCCAGGAGGCGCTCTCCTAAAAGATGAAAATTATGAAGATGAAGGAGGATTAAGCTATATATTTATAAGGCAATTAAATATCCCTGATCATCGCTCGGCTTCGCATGATTAGTCTAACAAAATTAAAAACTTCCAAATTCAAGTTTTGTAATATGGCACTGCAAATGTTTCAAAGATATTTGCGCCCCAAGACCAATGTTCAAGCATAATTCGATTCCTACTGATAAGGTTCATTGATTATATAACCAGATATTCGGAACATCGACTGAAAAATATACTATATTTTGATACGAGTGGAGAAAATATGCCATTGCAACCGAGGCGGAATTCGCCCAAAGGTGTTATGGAGCCGAGTGCTGCAGTGACAAACTTCCACGAGTATCAAACGACGTTTTTCAGTTTTGTATATCTACTTACGAAAATATAAATAAACAGGGGTTGACATGCGACTAGAGGGGGTCGCTTAGCGCCCAGCCTGATACGATAAATGTAATAAATTGTGGCGGGGGTGAGCTCGCACACTTTTCCGCTCTAGTACGAAAAAATAGTAAATTGCGTGCCTAAAAGCGGTAGAGATATGAGTGGATTTTCGAGTGAAAAAGAATTATTTAATCAAGTGAAATTTCTGCATGATATACTTACTTAGGCTTCTCTCAAGCTACGCTACATCACCAAGTGCTCCATCTTTCGCTTCCTGTCTACCCCAGACATTTTTACTATGGGCATCCAACTCGACATACATTTTCACTGTTTTTCATACAACCTCCCTTACGCGATTACGACGTTATTACACAATTTTCATTAGATATTTTGGAAACACAGTATCTTGTGGATATTATCTAGGCTTCTATTGAAATCAATTTATAAATTTGTGTAAAACTAATCCAGTAAAGACCTCTAAAAATCTGCTATTTTGCATGAACTTTGACACTTCATAATTTACTCAAAAATTATAAAAGTCAAAAAAGTATAACAATAGAAGCCTTGAAAAAGTAATCAAGATTTTGAATGACGACAATTTTATTCAAAAACCTTTAAAAGTTTAAAAAAGACACGTATTTACTGGAGCAAGTTTTGTAAAATATTCGAGTAAATCACGGAATTACCGAATGCTAACAGAGTTTTCAGGCGTTCTCTTTTTTTTCGCGTCTCCTCTTCTCCAAACATCGCGTTGGACTGCGTTAGATGAAGTAACAAGCTTCTAAACCATGCTTCACGTTGACGAAAGGGGAGTGAAAAAGGACCCTCCTAAGTTTGTCAATTGGTGCGTCTTGTCGTTTTAACTAACTATCACTACAGATAAAATTTATTCGTTGTACCAGATTTTACTGAGTGATGTAGATGCACAGTAAAAAGGCAGTGGATACTGTTAATCATAATAATATTCCACAACTTTCTCACAACGCCATCTAGTCCTAAAATAAGCAGAGCTTGTTGTATGAGTACTAGACAACTGATAAGCATACTTTAGTCCGGTCAATTTAGACATCCGAGGTTACAAAAATTCGCACCCAGCTCAAAATTGGTAGGTTTGTTCAAAACACTATTATAAATTGAATCTAAAAACTCCTCATCGAGTCTTACATAGTTGACAGATATACAGACAGACAGACAGATAGATGGACAACAAAGTGATCCTTTAAGGGTTCCGTTTTTTTTTTCCTTTTGAGATACTTAACCCTAAAAGCGCGCTAAGTACACTACCTCAAAGGTGGCGTTAAAACGCGTGCATATTAAGACGATTACCTCTTTTTGAATCATTATATCTCAAAAACGGTGGCTCTTAGAAAAAAAGTATAGAGATATTTTGTAGATAATTATCTGATCAACAACTTTGTCTGGGCTAATTTTATGATAAAACTTACTTACCGTTTTTCTGAAAATCGCGATAAACTCGTTTTTGTGACCTTTGACCCAAGTTTTTTTTTTTCCAGGTGTCAGATCAATGAGGACTTTTTAGATTTCATTTATGATGGTGTTTTGAATAATGCTACCAATTTTTAGCTGGGTGAGAATTATTGTAACCTTACCCCTATTTTTTTGTCTAATTTGACTGGACTACTTCTTCTAACTACATGCCGAAACTACTGAGACTAGAAGCGCAAAATTTTGCATAAAGTTTTCTTTTATGACGCAATTAAGCACTAAGATTTTTCAAAGAGCCCCGAGTCAGAGAAAGAGAGGGATGAAACAGAGGTCTAAATTTGTATGGCGAAACCTTTCACGCGGGCGAAGCCGCTGGCAGAAGCTAGTCTATAGATAAGTTATACCCAGATACAGAACAGACGATCGTGCTTATCACACAAACTGGTGATCGTGCTCATCACACAAACAGATAATCGTGCTCATCACATAAACAGATGATCGTGCTCATCACACAAACATTTATCTAGGGTAGGAATGAAAGAACAGCAGGCCAGTCAAAGTTAAGCATCCATAAAAACAACCCTCGGTCTTCCTTTCGCGCAGATACAACTACACTTCCTTTCGCGCAGATACAACTACACTTCCTTTCGCGCAGATACAACTACATAATTATGTGTAATACCCGTGTTTACTTACCAGAATGGGAATATTTCGCGGTAAGAAATTCCAGGTATGGGCAGCCGAGGGGCATCCATAAGGCAATGACGCTAGGCTCGCGGGGCCAATATTGGGTGTTCATGAACCAAGTTATCATCTTTGCGTGGCAATCACTGCCTCGGATGATATTCACATTGCGCAAGTCGAAACACTAGAATAGAACATTATTATCAAAATCTAGAATATATCTGGAACTGATTTTTATGGTGGATCACCACAGTTTTTTTAATCACCACTTTCTATGACAGACCATTAAATGTAGGCAACTGAGAATTGAACTGGCAAGGTCGTAATGGGCACTTGATAAGGACTATGAACTACTACTTCGTTTGGCTAGTGATACTAACCGGTTTTTTGACCGTCGGTGTATAACGGAAGGTAGATTTTCGACATAAACTGCTACTAAGAATGTTGATGTGAGGCTGAACGGGCAGCGCACCATACAATTTCAGCGCACTTGTCCTGATTGTGTTCAAACACTGCATTTTGATTCTTTTTCTTTATCTATTCCATGATTTTCATACACTTTTGCTGTTGTTTTGTAAGTTTGTATTTTGGAGAATTAATTACTACATGGTTTTGGTAAATGGAAAGAAATCACTGAAATCCAGCATTGTGACAGATGATTTATGGCTGAATTGACAGTTTTATGAATTTTTTAAATGCCGCTTTTCGTAATTTTCTATAACATTTTTGTTTTTAATCTTATAGTTTTTTTTAGATAAACACATTAGAAAGATGAAATAATTTCCAAAAAAATACGTAAATCTACATCAATATTTATAGAAAGAAATTAATATATTTATTTGATAAACAAAATATTAAAACAAGAAAAATAAAAACGCTAAGTAATTAAAACTATATTAAACACTAAAGACAATAACTCCCAGCTAAAAAAATATAGCGTAATAAAACTCCTCCGCATCGCTGCCGACTGAAAGGGTGCCAAAAAGAGTGGTGGCATTGCCACGCCACGTTAAGGTAAAAGCCAGCCCTTGGGTAACGTGAAGTGTCAACTAAACGTTTGATAAAAAATATAGATGATGTACTCTCTATTAAGTACCATAGAAAAATACAGTAGGAGCATAAAATGTATAATATTAATAAGTTTTACAATGGGCGGTCTTCTCGCTAAAAGTGATTTTTTAAAGTCAACCTTTGAATGGATTTAACAGAGAAAGAGGAAAGATAGATAGGCAGTTCATGGTGTATTTACTATTTATATATATGTTTAAAATACAAACAAACAATATAGAATTACAGACCAATAAAATAGAATTATAAAAATGACAGCCGAATGTATTAAAAACTTTTTCACCGTAACCTGGCCACTAGAAAACCATTTCAAATTCAGAAACCGTGACGTGAAGCAACAGGCTGTCACAGCCGCCGTCACTATGCCACTATATTATAGTTTTGGTTATATTTATTAAATTATAAGTTAAAAATAAAAAAGACCTAAACATGCAAAGCAGACATAAACAGAGTTCAGGGATCACATGGAACTAAAGTGATCGTTCTCGGATGCCCCACTATGTCGGCATTGTCAAGTTTGCTCAAGTTATTTACGGCGCGACAAACCATGAGAGCACCTCGAGTCGCGCTCAGCTGCCTCAGTGGGCATCCCAGGAGGAGTTACTCAGACAAACCAGACGTTACCTCCAAGCGTGTCGTGAGCTCACAGGTTAAACCGAGAATCTAAATCATTCAGCCCGTTCTGTGGTACAGGCTGGTATATTGTTAAATGATTAATAGTGACCTAGATGCCTATCGTAAGATAATGATTCGAGGTGGCTAGAGAAAATACCTCGAAGAAGTTGGGGGAGACCTTTGCTCAGCAGCGGGAAAAAACAAAATAATATTAACATTAAGATCGAAATTAGTCGGTTGGTGTAGGTAAACTGGTGGTTGCGTTTCTGTTCAAGGATAAATATAATAAATAGACACCTGCCATAGAAACTTTGCTACAATATGATTATATTAAAGGAGGATTTTGTGAGAAGTGCCCAAAACAAGGTTGGTCTGTAAAAAAAAGGTCAAATTAAAGTCAAGTCTTATCCAGATGATAGAATTGGCGTGTGTCTAAATTAATAACTGTAGACTCTTTTTATTGTAGACTTTTCACCCGCGTAAAAGTAAGTTTCTCCATACAAACTTTGGACCTTCATTTCATTACCTTAGGGGGTAAATTTCGGTTTTGTCTTTTATTTATTATTGATTCAGATTAAGATTGTGATGACATGGGACACCTGGCGTGTTTTGGAAAAGCACTGGAGCGATTTCCGTTAGTTCCAGTCACTCATAGCTTCCTATTGTAATGCAACTATAATCAATGCAGCTGAAAATGGAGCTGCTACTACTAGCTAAGTACCCAGTAATTGATTACTAGGTACTTACGACTAACCGTATTAACTGACTTAGAACTACAAATGAAGACCCTTGTCTAACAAGGCACTAAAGGCTTCGATATATAATAACCGGTCATTCACGGATCCACCTTACCGCGTGTGGCTGTTTTATCTAGCCAGACCATATTCGGTATGTTTATAATGAGATGTTTGTAAATAGGTGCAGGGGACCGACAATGAGGAACGCGTCAGAGTGCGACGCGCGCGGCCAGCTGACGTGCCACGCGTGCTCCGCTTCGTTCGCGAGCACGCCAGAGTCGGCTGGCCCGGCCTCGCTGCGCCCCCGTCCACGTCACACCTCGTGCTGTGTGACTATGTCGCTAGGGCATTGGCACAAGGTACTTACACACAAATCGGTACCAAACTACAATTTTACCGCTCGCGTGCAACTCAAATGCAAACCTTAAGAGATGTTGCAGGCTGATAGCTTTAAACTGACGGTGATAATGTGGTGAACAAAAGAAAGGAAGAAAATATGTTTATATAACACACAGATACACAAACAACAGAAAAGTAATGATCCGATAGCGGCCCCGACTTACAGTTGTAACTCGTGGTTACATTTTTTTTATCTATCAGCCTATTTATCATTTCTCCACCTTATTTATTATCTTGTGGTAATGGCATAACTTTCCAGTTGAAAAGTATGCTAAAACATTGTAATTCACTTTTCAGGTCACTCAATGCTAGCAGAACAACAAGAGTCGCGACGCGGGTGGACCCGCATCCGAGGTTTGGCTCTCGGCTTATCAGTGTGTCCGTGGGACGCATCCATGCTGGAGAAATGGGCGCGATGCGTTCGCTGCACCCGCTCCCGGAGGCTGATGCACTTCACGGCCCACTGTCTCCGCGCGCCAGCCCTGCATGATAAATACCAAGTTCATAACATATTACAGGTGTTTTGAACCTATTGTTTGCTTTTTTAGGCTGCCTTTAAGTTAGGTAAGCCGAACACGAACAAAGCATAAGAGGAGCGTGAATTCGCATGGTGTTGCATGCTCATTCGAGACTCTAATTCCGTCCAAGCAACACGAAGTCGTGGTTCGTTGCTGCTTGGCTCACCTAGTGAAGACGCAGCTGTGGTATTCGGTGGCAATGATATTGTGATAATTTATTATAATGGCATCTGCAAAACACTAATTTTATTGTTTCTTAGCGTTTCCTTCAACCGCAATAGGGAAACTAATGAATTGGAGCCATCGCGGGTAAAACCTGGGTAAGGCTGGCACAGGGACATCAGGGGAAGCCTATGTTCAGCAGTAAGCATAATCAGGCTGTGGCGATGATAATGATGAACTGGCAACCATGACATTATCACTAGCTTGTCACTGTTTATCAATGATACTCATGCCTTCGCCATAACATAAGATCATGCGTGTGACCAGGATCCCGCAGCTAAGGGATGCAAATAGCAATTGGATTAACACAGGTGGATTTTTGTCAGTAAGTCTAATATTCCCTCTCGCACCACTGATCTCCCACCTATGAAAAACGAGAGTTACCTTGTAAGAATTGTATGTAGTTACGCTTTTTGCACCCATGTTTTGCAAGTTATATTTTAACATGGTGTTAGAGGAGAAGGACCAATATAGACCCCGAACTTGTGCAGAGAAACCCTTAGGAACCTACTGTGACGTCTTAAATCATCATAACTACAGTGTCAGAGAGAGACGAAGTTATACAGGATGACTAGCACTATCCCTTTCTTACACTGGGAGATAGAAAGGTAAACCCAAAGACAGCCTCAAAGTTAACGAAAGTGCTTTATTATATATATTTTTCTCAGGTAATTCTGATTGTACCTCAAGACTGTAGCAAAAGCTCCGAGATAGTTCACTTATTGGTCAAAAATGCGATACAGAGAGGTCGTGACGCCGGCTTCTCAGTTCTGCGGTTTGATGTCACTGATGATGCTGTGTAAGTTTATTTAGCAAGTAACAAATTAATATAAAAAGAAATTAACTATGAAGCGAATTGGGCGTCGTCGGGTGGCCTGGCAAAGGTCATGGGATCCAGCTGGATGTCAAAGGCACTTTACAAGATTCTAGGGTAAAGCCTGTGTCCAGCAGAAAATGTCTTTCGGCTAAAATAATGATAAAATAGTTAATTTTGATACAAGTGGAGAAAGTTTATCATGCGATCAAGGTGGTATTCGCCCGAGTCGTAGGCGAGTGTGTTATGGAGCCGAGGGCTGCAGTGACAAATTTCCACGTGGATCAAATGACGTTTTTCAATACACTTACGAAGACAAAAATAAACGGGGATTGACACTCATCGGTGATTCACACTCGGGGATACGATATACGATAAATGTAATAAAATTGTGGCAGGGTCGAGCATGTAAATTTTTTCGCACTAGTGCGAAAAAAGTAAATTTCTTGACTAAAAGCGGTAGGGATAAGAGCGTGTTTTCAAGTTAGTTTATTGAAAAGAATATAGAAGTCCTATAAACTACTGCATTCAGTTTTCTGATAGCGCTCATCCAGCAACCGAATACAAGCTAAGTAAAAAAACTTGGCAAGTGTGAGTCGGACTCGCGCACTGAGGGTTCAGTACAAACTCGCCTATGAAAACAGTTCAATTCCCGAATTGAGTCAGTAGTAGAGTCTTATTCTGTGGTATTGATTAAAGATATGCAACATAAAATAAATCTTTATCCATTGATCGTTTTTATGTATATATTTAATTTACTATGGCGAAGTTGAAAAGATCTAATCTAGAAATGAATCATTATATGTAAAATTAACTTGGAAGGATGCCCTAAACTAAAAAGAACAAAAAAAACAAAAAGAACACTTGTTTAAAACAATTTGAACTGTTTGTTTGTAAATTAAAAAAAAAAATTGGTTGCCTGTAAAGTCGGTATACGGGCGAAAGTTTTACGTGACAACGACTTTGAGTGGTAAAATAATTTTAATGTGAATATACCATGCCCGAGTGGAAGGGACGCGTGCCTCTCACTCGCTCTCATTGTGAGCGCATAACGTGAGCGGAGCGTAACGCAGTTTCTTGAAGTGTCACCCGGCAAACCAATTTATAAGACGTTGTCACGTCAAAACTGTTTTGTTTCCAACCCTGGACATATACCAGCACGCTACGGGCCGTGGAAGCGGACCTTTTTTTACCAAAGACACAGGTGATACCGGAGTAAAAGCTAGTATAAAATATTTTTTAAGAAAAAAAAGTATGGTTAGGTACCTAGCCCACTTTAATAGGTGCAAAAAACATAAAAAGTGCCAAACAACTTTAACTTCGGAAACCGGTGTTAAATAACGAAGAAACAAAACCAGAAATATTGTATAACGGTTGTATTTTTTTGTAAAAAGTTAATTATTTTAGTCACCAGCTTCTCTTTTCATGAAAGTGTTTATTTTTTACAAAAAAAGTGATACAGGCTGCCTAGAGTTCATTGACTTTAAATAAAATCCTAATGACCGAAATAAGTAAGTCGATATCCATTCCGTCACACGTGCGGCGGCCTCCTTTGCTAATATTACTGCTTCGCAGAAGGAGGCGGCTGCCGTCTACTCCTCGCTCCGGAATATGTTCTAAGCCAGGACCTGGCCCGACAGGTCTCAGCCGCCGATCGCCCCCACGAGGACACGGTAGTGCTCCACTCAAGCGGTGCACACTTCCACCGTAAGCTCCATCGTGTCTTCCGGGTGGTCCGCACTATGGTAACACCCGGGTGTTTCTTCCGCTTGAATAAGGTGCAGGAATCTCCCAAACTTACCATGTTCGTTGAGGACCTGCGTTATGCGGAAGGTGATGAAGCCATGGTGCCTCTCCATCCACTCCTCAAAGAGGGGATTTACCGCCATATTTGTGGCGTGCACTGGATTGCGACGTCGCTATCACCATGAGATCCCGCCGGAACTGTGTCCGCCATGCCGCGACTTCTCGCGATAGCGAAGTTTTTTCCCGGCGTTGCATTTCCAAGCGAAAATCGTGCATGTGTGCAAGGACTGTTACCTCCAGATTCCTTGGCGGCAGGTCGGCAAGGAAACTCACCGCTTCGCAGGAGTCAGGAAAATATTCTGCATGTCCCCTTTTATATGTCTTACGATGAGGTGATGATTGGAGCCAGACGTAAAAGTCAAACTTGCGGTTAATGAATTATGACATATGATAAACAATGGCACATTGGTAGCGACATTCAATAGTGAGCCGGTATAAATAACTGTAACTAGCTTAAAAGATTGGACTAATGAAAATAATCTTGTCCGTGTTTCGCGACGGTCAAGCAGACAACTTGGCACTGACAAGTTGGAGGGCGAGAGACGATAAGGGTAGCGCCTGGTAGCGCCCCAAATTATTGCCTGGGTGTCGCAACTTTACTAACCTAACAAAATTTATTGAAATGTAAACATACACAGGTGGTCTGAAAAGTTTCCGACCTAACAATGATACAGAGCATTTTTTCATACAAATTATTTTTCTTTTTCTAACTTTGTCTCCTTGTAACTCTACCTACACACTTCTCCCAATCATGCCCACATCTCTATAACCCGTTCAAATATTAGTTGGCATTTTTCTCTGTAAAATAATTATTCACGAAGTTTGCCTGCTCATTTGATGAAAATCTTATCCTCCGAGCGCAATTATTGAATAAGGGAATAAAAAGAAGTTGCTTGGGGCTAGATCTGGTGAGTAAGACAGATGATCAAGCATTTCAAACCGTAATTCGTAGATTTTCGCCGTGGCAACCGCTGAAGTGTGAGGGCGCGTTGTCTTGGTGAAAAAGGTTTTTTTTCTGCATCTCACATCGATTCACTCAAATGACTGCCGAATAACAATTACGCGTCCAAAATGACTGTAACTTTGGTGAGTAACAGTCAAAAGATGCTCAACTACATTCACTAGCTTTTATTGACGAGTGCTGCTATCTTCACATTGAGGTCGGAAACTTTTCAGACCACCCACGTGCACATATAACACTCAAGTCTAAGGTGCGTTTACATTTGCAATACGTGACGCTACATATATTTAGAACATAAAAGCTATATACATATTCCGCCAAGCATGAACAAATTTATGATGATCAATTAGTTTTTTCTTATTACGATTTCTTTTACTTTCCAGTGGAAGTGCCTTGGAGGGACTGCAACTGAAAAAAGAATGGCAACTTATGTACGATGTTCTTCCTGAGTCAATAAAAGAAAAACGCATAACGGAGACACAAACTGGCATAGATGAAAATGCAATGGTGTCTCCTAAATTTATAGCCGTATACACGTCCGTTATAGAAAAAGAGGAACCAAATAACAAATTAACTAGTGAAACAAAAAATAAGAATACCGATAACATAAACATAACATCGCCGAAGGGCTAAGCAGAGGTGACAGCGGCAAAGTAAACAGTTTACGAACATATCGTTGTTTTATTTAGTTGTAGATCACAAAAATGTGGGAGACGGAGTTATGCAGGACGAGTATCCCACTAGAGGTCTTTGCGGGAACGTTTGAAAGAATCAACATGGCCCTAGAACACAAAGGGCAAACTAATGAATATAGGTAGGTCAGTAAAAAGTCTGGTACTCCCTCTCGCACTACACCTTAGCGCTCATACAGACGAGCGACACTTTGTCGACGGCATATACAGACGAGTGGCACTTTGTTGACGGTAGATATCTATACTGGAGCCGTCGACACTTCGCAACGTCACCACTTGTTTACAGTTGTGGTTACATGTCGCGTAAATCTATAGCAGTCGCGGTCGGCTTCACTGGAGTCAGTTGTAAAATGTATTCCAATGAAGAAGCACTTGTTACTACTTCGCCGTTACTGTTTTTTTATTATTTGTTACTGTAGGTACGTAGTCTTGTATCTTTATTGTCCAAATACAAGCCCTTTTTATTACCACAATAATTAGTAATTCAACATCAATTTCGTCGCTGGAACTCATTATGTGGACGCGCGGCGCTTGCGTATTGTTCTAATTGCAGTCAACTGACTAAATGGCGGAAACGACACGCCACAACTGCAAACGTCGCCAGCCATCAACGGCAGCCAGCGACGCTTACCAGGCTTCCGCCGACGGCTGCCTCCGAAGGGGAGTGAAGGCTGCAGTGGTATCTGCCGTCAAAAAAGTGCCATTTGTCTGTATGAGTACCTACTTACAGAAGAAGAAGTCATTAAAATTCCACCTCAAAAAAGCTGTCCGTGGTGTACTACTTACTTAATAAATACTAACACATTGTTGAACACCACAATGAAAGAATGCAAGCTGAAATAGGTCTCCCTAGCAGAAGACTCGCAAAGTGTGAAGCGCTATTGTAATAATGCATAACACAAACTCTTAACATACTTAGTACGCAGTGATTTGACAACTCATGTACAACAATGAGTTTTCTCCCAGCAAACCATTGTGTGACAGACAGAGATCGCATTAAAGGGTAGGATCCAGTGCCTCACCTGCTTGTAACCAAATTAAACAATTAATTTGCTTCAACATTTCAGCCGAATCACGTCAATTAGCACATATGCCTCCTCCAAGTGTCGGCACAACGACCAGTCTCTTGTGGGTGTCGTATCCATCGGATTCCCGTCACCTTCAACAGGACATCGGTAATTAGGTACACATTGTGAGAGGCCTTCCAACGGTGCGTCTTCCGGTACGCTGTCGCTACTCCAGAACCTTTCGGCCCCATTGACATACTGTTTTGCGAGGAATGTGTTCAGCCCATTGCCGCTTAGGTTTGGCGATTCTTCGGGCTGCGTCGGTAGCCTTGATTCTACTGCGGATATCTTCATTCCTCAGTCAATTAAGCAAACAAACTGCTTTTTAATATTTATGATTCAGCCATAAAGGTGATCACCATCCAATCACCCTGGTTGCTCGCCCTAAACTCATGCAATCAAATCGTTTCATAATCAAATCGACTTCAATCGGCGACATATCGGAACAGTTTCTCAAGTTCATTTCACGTTTGCGGTATTTACTCAATTTCATGCTGTGTTGACATAACATGATCTATTGAAATACTCGGAGCATTTAAAGTAATGAAACATTTTTAATTTTCTGCCAGGTTACCAACGTTACTAAACCCCTGAAGGTCATAGAAACTTTGGGGAAGAAATTAAAGATGCTGGTAATTATATTGCTACAGTAATGAATAAAAGGTCTAGGCACGATAAATTTGGACATTTATGGAAAGCCGTCAATGATGAATGAAACGTGTTTCCGCGCTGCGTTCAAACAGTTAATGATTTGCAAGTAGAAAATTATCTAAAAAAAATGTTTGTAGTCACGGGTCATAACACACTACGTCAACCACGAAAAAGAATTTAAAGAAACCATTGATGAAATGACTGCAAAAACTACTAACCAGCTCGAAGGTACTCGAGAAGAACTGAACAATCCGAACATAGGTCAGACAGATGTTGTGAAAGAGGTAGGCGGCTGCAATATCGTGTTATATAAAATACAAGATTTGAATTATTGTGTTGAGTTAGTATTGAACTGAACGCGTCAAAGCAACTTTACTTTTGTGTAACGTGAGGTAAAAAATATTAAGTAACGACACAATTCTATTTGTTGCACGTGATTGAGTATTTGCGGTAATTAAAGATGGTGATCTAGTTGAAATTAACTTTATGGAACTTGAGATTAGATTTAATACCCCTAACATCAACATTTAATAACAGTAACCTTTTAAAAAATAGTGTAACAAATAAATCTAAAAACTCAAACTAATTCTATTTGTAAATTAAACGAGACCAAAAAATGAACACTAAATAAAATTCAAACATTTTCAGTGATCCAAAAATGGCGTTAAAATTCGCGACGATTGCTTTGGGCCTGCTACAGCTGGCCACGGCTTTGCCTACCAACCAAGATAAAATTCTGGAAGACCTGCTGATGGTGGATGACACTGTGTCAGTCGGATCGTATGTCAGAGAAACCAGAGCTGCTGGGGTAAGTTAAGAAATGACTTTCTTACACGTTATCAAAATTATATGAAACTTAAGAACTTGAATATTGGGTACTGCAATTGTCAACAGCTTAAGAATTTTTTCACATCAGAATAAACAGCTAGCTTATACGTAGGGATAAAGTGTTCCCACTGTTGGTTGCCTGTAGCAACAGCTGTCTGCAGTTTTGAAAAATTTTCTTCGAAAAATTCAGGTCAATGCTTACTATTTTCGACTAAAATTTTAACGCGCTCTTGAAGTCACGCCTTATGTATATAACATACCGGTAATGCTACTTTTTGTACTTTCTTCTTGTAGCTATCTCCCGCGGTTTTATCCGCGTCTTTGGTTTTTTAAATAAATGAGTTACTTAATTAATACTAAACGAAGTTTCAATTTGAAAAAGTTTTTCTTGAGATTAGCACGTACATACCTATAGATTAAATTTTCTTATCTTTCATAGCCGGAGGACTGGCACAAAACAGTCCAAAATGAAGGCGACGGCGAGATCGGATACTCTCGTAAAAAGACCGGTGGTGGAAAGAAGGGCTACCAACACTTTGACTCCTACCACAAGAAGGCTGGAGACAACTACGAATTTGAGAAGCAGGATTCCTACGGACAAGAGGAGAAGGGCCAGGATGGAGCCTACAGCAACAACTATGAGAGACTAGGTGAATCAGAAAAGCTTATTAGAAGACCACGGAAGTTTTTGCGAAGGATTTTCAAATGGCTGGGTTAATTTTGCCCTGATGAAGTTAATTAACAAAATCAAGAATATATAGGGCCCAGTTTAAAGACTCTAGGTTCTTAATTTAAAACTTTCTTGGATTATTTGAATTTGGAATCCGCTAATGAGTTTTAATCTGAGCAAGTGGTTACCTATGGTGTATAAACATACGCCGATTTTAATACATAGAACTCGATACAAAATCTCACCGATAGCTGCTTCTAAAAACCTTTTTAGTGAAGTCGGTCCTTTTCACGGAGTAAGTACATGCTCCGTGGTCTTTTTAGAGTTTTTTTTTTAATGAAATCGGTATTTTTTTTTGTAAAGAAAGCTTTTTATTTCACACTTTTTAGTTGCGATACACTTGTACACCAGAGTAAATATTTCTCATGACAATTCCAATTGACCCAAACACTGCTAGGATACATTGTTTTATTATGATGTTCCCGTGTTGACCTTCCAGTTCCATCATCAGTTCGGTTCGAAAGTACCTTATAGTCAAAGTGCAACCCATGACAATTCTAATAATCCCAAACACGGCTAGGATACATTGATTAATTACGGAGTTCCGGTGCCTATCTTCCGGCTCCATCATCATCATTAGGTCACTTCGATGATACCATTTTCTGTACAAGTCTATCTTCATTGTTATATTATGTGAGTGTGAAGTTCCGTTGGCCATTTCTGGTCTTCTTCATCAGTTCCACTTCGTCAAATGTTAATTTTTGACTGTAAATGCTTAAGTTGTCGATGAAAATACCAAAATTACTATATGGTTGCCTATAATATTTGAGGAGTTCCCTCGATTCCTCATGGATCCCATCACCAGAGATGGATTTTGAAAAAAATGGGAGGGACCAATCTGGAAGCATATTATTATCCTTTATGGGGTTTTTTTTTTTGCAAATCTGTCGACAGAGCTCATATTTCTCTTTCGATGTAGAATTGAATGATTCATAAAATAAAAAAAAAGAACTTGTTTCCGTGAAAAACTCTTTTATTTTCAAACTTTTCTGTATAAGTTAGTTTTATAAAACCGTCTTTACAGCCGAAAGGGAATCGGAACCTGAAGACATTGAAGATGAGGCGGAAGAGCGCCCCAAAAAGGAGAAGCAGAAGAAACAACGCGAGCCAGAGCATCACGAAGAGAGTCATTCAGAACTGAAGTAAGTGTTGCCAATGATGAGTAAAGGGAACATGGCGTGTTAAAATGTCATTCGTGCAAGCGAGGAAGGGGGATGGAACTTATCCCTTTAACAGTTTAGTTTAGGTCGTAAAATGGATCGCGAGCTCGTGGTACGGCCCCTGCCCAAGTTACAACCGTTTCGTTTCGATTCTCTTTTCGTTGATCGACTCGAGTCGGCTACGCCTCCTATTCCTTTGTTCTCACCACGTGACTGAGCGTTGAGATGACTTCAGAATAAAGGAATCGGCGTGGCCTACTCGAGGCGATCGACGAAAAGAGAATCGAAACGAAACGGTTGTAACTTGGCTAGGGGGCTGGTCTAACTAGCGGAAAATACCACTTCCTAATGGAAATAACGAAATTCCTAATAGAAATATTCAATATCAAATTACCCGACTTGGAAGTTGAATCCAACACCCCCAGGCTTAGTTGCTTTTACGACCACTAGATGATGCAGTCAATTTTAACGTTTGTTTATTTAATTTTTCAGAGCGGGCGCTGACGATGGCAATGGTGGTGTTGAAGCTTACGGCCATGATGCGAGTGACTACGTCCTACCTGAAAAATATACATGGGGCGAAGCTGATGCAGAATGAGAATACTCACAATTTGTGATAACTGTTATTATCTAGACTGATAGATTGTAGAAAAAAAATACCCGACTGCGGAACAGTCCAAATGGAGGGTTTTGTTATCACTTTTCCATTTTTAGAGAATACGCCATCTGTTAGCAAGTATTTGTATTTCTAGGGCGTTTGTTAGTATGCAATCTTTTATTTAGGTAAGTATTCATTGTGATTCACAATATAGGTTTATAGACGTGTAAATATAATAAATTAATAAGGAACAATGTTTTATTTCGCAAACAGATATTTATCGTCAGTGTTTCGTATATCAAAGCTTAAATAACATGCGCAGAACGGAACGTTACTGACGTTTGAACTGCGTTTTGTTACTTTTAATAGTCTTCTTAAATCGTAAATAGAAAAACATTTAAGTTACATGCAATTATTGATTTTTTATATATCCATGAGTTTCTAAATCTTCCATAAATTCTTAGGACAGAAAATAATTTAGATTGCCAGTGTTTTTTTGAATAAGTCCACATTCAGAAAACAAAGTTACTTCAAATACTAAACGCATTTGAAGTAAGACAATTAGACAACACAATATTTTTGACATTTGTTTTGCTTCCACTACTCGTAGAAAGGTATTGTCCGCTTTTGAAACAGACGAAAATCTCACGCATATTTAGTAGTATTTGTGATGTGATTATATCCTGGCGCGGTGTCACAATATCATGGAGCTGAAGACAATCGACATTTTGGTGACGTTGCTCCTAAATCTGATACAATACGGCTACTCGGGTAAGTTGTAAGTAGCCAGCGATTATTTAATTGAATCAATTTATTCAGTGTTACGAAGTTTATTCTTTTTAACAGAGAGTATCCGGCACTGCAATGAAACGATTCTGGATACGTGTCCCATACACCAGAAGTGTATTGCAATTTCGCATTCGTGTGAGTGCTTGGAAGGGTTTGTGCGCGTCGGGGATGACTGCGTGACGCCGGCTGAGGCCGCGGGCTCCCACAATGGCGCGACGGTAGCTATAGTAACGATATTCACTCTCGCCCTGCTCATAACAGGCGTCGTTCTCGTAGTTAGGAAGTACAATTTAGTTGATTATGTCCGTCAGAAGATTGAGGCAAGACGGACACATGATGTCATGTATGAAGATGTTATGATTGGTAATGATGACCCTCCACTCAGTCCCTAGTTGCCTTGCCGTTTGTATTTATTTATGTAGCTTGTAACTGTTATATTTAATGGAGTGGTTATTGGATGTGTTTTGTTATGATACTACTGTTTAGTAGAATATTTATATTGCAGAAAAACAAAAAATATCTAAAAAAAATAAATTGCATCGTTTTCCTGTTTGAAAAAACAGTAATTGCTTTGCTCTATGATTTCATTGTTGCTAAACAGGAAAAATACACTTTTACAGCTGAGTAACATTATCATGTTTTAAGTATTAAATGCATTAACCACAGATACAAATATTTGTATTGAGATTGTAACCAAATGGTCACCACTTACCATTAGTGGTGTTGCCACACTAGTTAGTGATTTGAAACAAAAAGGTTATAGATTAAAAGAGAAAGTGTTTTAGAAAGTTACAATTTATGGGATCTTTTGGCTACTAAAGCTTTTTTTTACTGCACAGCTAATCAAGTTTTAAAGTGTGAATAAGTGATTCATAAATAAATGTATTTAGAGACTAGACTTCAATTCTCATTCATTTTTATTTCTTTATTCAAATACAATGTTTGTCTCAAGGAAAGAGAAATTGGCAAAGGACCAAATATCTGACAAATGTTTATGAACATGAAAGGTCAAAGAAAACACATCCAAGTACCAAATGTTAAAATGTATTATTTCTATGTTATTGTTAGCTATTTGATTGAAAGCATATTTTTTGTTACTTGCCATAATTGGTAAACAAATATGTGCAGACTTAGTGCAATATTTGTTGTATTGCATTAAATTAGAGACACAATAGACCATAATGCAATGTATGAATAGGTACTCAATAGGTGATTCAAAATTTTATGGCACACAAACAAATGTTTAGACACCAACTTACAATGTTGCTTAGATTATGGTATGATACTGCATTGTTTGTGGTTTATGTTTTTTATAGCATTTAATTGTTTGTTTGTTTTTTTCATTCAGCTCAATTTGTTTTTAAATGATATTAACTAGTGCTGGATTGCAATCCCACCTGATGGTAAGCAGTAATGCAATGGTTCATGGTGCAGTACACTATTATATTAGTTAACGTTTTGCAAACTTTGTAGAGATTGGCATTCAGCCTAACCGGAAGCAGCTGAATACCAGAATTTCAGTTACACGGAGATGTAAATAAAGTATGAGTACTATCACCCCTTTAGATTGTTCTATAAACTTATCGACTACTATCTTAATAAAACAAAGCATTTCTTTTTAAAGTCATACAATAGATACTTTGTTTGTTAGGAATATACATAAAAATAACAACTGATAATATTTGTGACATCATAATTTCACAACATGCTCTGTTTAGTGTGTGACCTTTGTATGTGTGCATAAGAAATTGATGTGCAATGAATCACTTTGCCTATGTATGGATGAACAGATGCCTACATAAATATAATAATTTTTAGGATAGTTCCTGATATATATGATACTATGTTATTCCCCTGGTTCTTTATGTGATAACTTGTTGATAAGTGTTTAAATGAGGATAGTGTCTGAAATTGCACTGAAGAATAAATAATTAAAAGGTAATAAGTTGCAAGAATGATGCAGCGAAGATTATATATGTATGCCTTACACACAATTTATGTGTAATAGCTTCTTCAATTAAAACTAGAACAAGATTTCCATTGTCTTATGTATAAAATATTTATTTTCCTTGAGTCTTTTTGACACTATCCACGTCTAAAGACACCAATATATTTCTTTATTCTTTTCATGTAAAAATATCTATTGCTTGAAATGTAAGTTAATATTTTGATAACACTGTACATATTTACAAGAAGAAACCAGGTCATATTTAGATGCTGCTAAAAAAAATTCTGATCATAAGATTGAATTTTGACACATAATATTATTTCAATGGATATATGAAGAACAATAGTTATTGAGTGATGTGATAACTATATATGAAGCAGAACAAAGACATTTTGAGCTAATCAATCATCATTACTTGATAACAAACAAAATCGAGAAACAAAGAAAAAATATGTAATCTAGGATTATTGCTTAGCACAAGTTTATCTTACTATTGAATTTAAAATATGAAAAGTGAATTAAATGTATTATTAATCAATGTGGTTTTGGAGTGTGGCAATTATTGTTGAAGCATTATTACGTGCCGAAAAATTCTCATTATTATTTTTTATATTCTCTATTATTTAACTAGCATAAGCATGTCATTAGCCAGTATAAGTTGCGTATTTATTTTTACTTTATCAACCATTTTATTTTAGTTTATATTTTGCTTCTGCTCAATTTAGCCAAAGACTGAATGGTGTTGCCAGTTATATCAAATATTGTTTCCACAATTTATTATTTGTAAATTTTGCTGTCGTTTTTAATACAATTAATGTCTATTTTAAATGGTTCAGGCTAGTGTTTACTCTATAAATTATATTGGATGAAGATTAAAATAATACAGTAATTGCATGTATTTTTTCAATTTTATATGTCAAATATTTTGTAAGCATAACATAATTAATTACCAAAGGGTTGATGGGTTTGTACCTATATGTTTATTTAAGTAGAGATAAATATTTTTTATTTATTGTTTATCAAAGCTGGAAAAAATACTGCAATTAAGTGGACTTAGTTCATTGGAAAATTTTCCTGACAGTGAAATATTTGTAATTATTTGGCACAAATTGAGTTTTTATAATTAATTAGGTTAAAATAAAACTACATTTTTACAGCAGTTTCGTAGACTGAAGAGAAGAAAAAGATATCTTGAGATAATGTGAAATCAAGCTAAAATGATTGAATAGAACCTATTTATTTTAGTTGTCTGTTAAATATGTTTCGCTATCTAATTAATAGAAAAAAGTTCTTTTTCTCTTAATTTGTTTTATAAATATATATGTTGGTACATTTTTGAATGATTGTGTATATATCAGCTAAGTATCACAGCTTCATCATTTAGTTCATATTTAGTGAATACTTTGCGAATTTAGTATTGCATTTAACATTAGTTCTTACAAAATATCTCATAATAATATAAAAATATGTAGTTCTGTAAGTTTATGGTATATTCTCAGATTTTTATCTCCCCTATATAGACCCTCAAAGTATATTTTTCTACCGAAACATTACCTAAGTACACTTCAAATAAACAAGTTCTTGTCATAAGTCTCCTTTTAACGCACTGGTATTTAGGCACGTGAATAGAAGTCTTTTTTTATATTCTTAGTTGATTAGCTACATTGGCTTCCACGACATAAAACCACAAGACCATCGACAGTTGTCCAGGTGGCTAAATATTGGTCGGACAAGTTTTGAGTCAGATGGATATGAAATAAGTTGATTGGCTAACCTAGAGTGTTACGTTAAAAATATTAATAAGTTTTAGCAATTTTTTTTTTTGTTAAGTCGAGTCCCTTCACCTCTATGACTCATTTATTTGAATTAGGTACTCCATGAATTATAGTTTTCCAGTATGTTATTCTGGTAAACCTGTAAAATATAATGTAAACTATTCCAATGTATATTATCGTATATTTAGCTAAGTAAACACACAAATAGCAAAATATTTAGGTTATATTTTTGAAATAAATACTCTGTGATACTGTGGAAGTGTTTTTTATTTTTATAAATATTGTCCTTAATAATTAATACTCATGTAAACAGCTTATATATTCGTTTTAAAAATGATGTTCACTCACGTTCTCTTGACGTATCTTTGGTTAATCTGCTGGCCATTTTATGTCCTCAATATGCAAATATTCTCCTAAAAATCGGCGTGGCGTGGTAGCATGTGATGTTCTTCGCCACGTTGCTCAATAATATTATGAATGAAGTTATTAGAAACGGGCATTCGTATATCACTAAAAAAATAAACAAATAGAAAGTTAGGTATTTAATTAGGTATAGTTATTAACTAATCTACGTTTTGCTGAAGATAATGTCCTCTTTTCCTCGATGAATATGACCAAAACAAAATTAATGACGAACAGGACCAAGCGCCAGTCATTAGGGGTCTGGAAATTGAATTACTAAGCCTGGCAAACGTGCCACCGACCACAATCACAAAACGCCGCCACCGATCTATTTCCTTTAGTTTACAACATCTTAATGAACTCAGAGCACACGATCCAGTGGACACGCTACAAATCGCTGCTTGCTTCTTGTGGTCAGCATCTACTTATACGTCGATACACGCCACTCACGCCATACTTCACAGCTCTCCCTTCGCTTCATTTAACCAGTACAAGGCAAAGCACCCACGTGGTCCTTTTTAATTAATGACGATGGAAATAATACCCACATGGATATAGCGCTTTTATATCAGAAATTCAATCCCATCCGGCATGAGTTAAAAAAGCGGCTACCAACCGCAAGTATAAGTTACCACCGACAACAAGTGGCTGTCGCGTTAGCTTGGCAGTCGCATCTTAGTTCTGCTAGCGGTGTTTCGTGTGGCTCGTATGTAGCCAGGCTAAAACGCAAGCCCATAGACGTGTCGCTTATTAACGACAATAATGACATACCTAGTTAACTCAAAAAGCATTGATTTTACAGGAGAATAATTTTAAAGTTTGAATAAAAATACCTATAACTTCATAAGCAGTCTGTTTGAGTTACGTATGTCATCCTTGTCACAAATGAGTGTATGTGTGTCACAAGTGATGTATGTATTCGCACCCATATGGAGTCCCTCAACTATCGTCAAAAGTTCGCACTTTGAGTTTCTCACCCAATATACCTACTTTGTTCTGGCAGACCAACTAGCTATGGAACGATATATATTGGGTGAGAAACTCACAGGCCACACAGCTGCGAGATTAAAGTGGAACTGGGCTGCTAACATCTGCCACATGTCGGAGGAGGAAATGGGCTAAGGTTAAGTACAACACAGTGGATCCCAAACGCAAGGATACGTCATCGCGGCAGACCCAGAAAGAGATGGTGAAATTAGCTGTTAAAGACGGGAAAGTGAAGGGAAGAAAGGGAGGTATTTGTCCTGCAGTGGGATAGCTTTGGCTAATCTAATCTAATTAGCACATTATGCCCCATAGCTGGGCGAAGGCCTCCCTTTTCTGTACACGTCTGCCTTATACGCCTGCTGCGATATAGGTATGTCTCCTTGCGTTTAATGGGACCCAATAAGTGGTTATTTTAGCGGAACTAACGACGCGCGGGTTGCGACAGTCGTGGAGAGGATTCAACAGTTGGGACTTGAGGTGGCACAGCACAAGGCCGAGACCAAGTGCTTTCATGACCGTCGGAACGCGCCACTACCGGGTTCCCAGATAGCGGTAGGAAGGGTTCACATCGACTTCGGTACGGCAATGAAGTACCTAGGACTTATTCTAGACAGCTGGTGGAATTTCGAGGAGCATTTCCGACGTCTGGCTCCCAAACTGGAGCGGGCTGGGGCTGCCTTCTAGCGGCTCCTGCGCAACCTCGGGGGTCCCCACGCCACTTGCCGCATGCTCTACGCGGGGACCGTGCAGTCATGGGACGGAGCGGTGTGTGGGCGCCGGCGCTGCGGAAGCGACCGGCGGCTAATGTACACGCGTCCCAGAGGGTCATGGCCATCCGGGTGGGCTCCCGCGAAGCGGCGAGCCTCCTTGCTAGCCAGCCGCCCTGTGATCTGCTGGCAACAGTCCTTGCACGCATGCGCATGCATTTCCACATGGAGATGCAACATCGGAGCGACACTCCGCTACCACGACAAGTCGCGGTATGGCGGACAGAGTTCCGACGGGATCTAATGGCGACATTGCGACAGCGCTGGGCACGCTATACTCGCGGCGATAAGTTCCCTCTTTGAGGAGTGGCGCATTGTATGTTCGATACCCGCACGGATCAAATATTTGTATGGCCTACAGTTTTGTGAATGCACCCACGATACAGAATGACTATAATCATGGCGGTCGGTCGCCTGTTTGAGAAGTGGCTGGAAACACGTCACGGCGTCCTCACCTTCCACATGACGTTGGTCCTCATCGGACATAGTAAGTTCAGGAGATTCCTTCACCGGATTCAGACGGAAGAAACGCCCGGGTGTCACAATTGTGCGGACCGCCCAAGCACATGGTGAAGATGTGCCCCACTTGGGCGGAGCAACGCCGTGTCCTCGTGGGGGCTCACGACGGCGGCTCGCTCTCGCGCTGGGCCTTAGTCCGGAGTGGGGTAGAATGCGAGGCGGTCGCCTCCGCATGCGAAGCAGTAGGCAATGCTTGCGAAGGAGTCGGCCGCCCGCGTGAGAGAACGGATTTCTTCACGCCCAGCCGCCGAGACCCTGACCCCGAATACCAGTCACCACGGCGCGGGCGCGGACGACGAGCAACGGTTAGCTCGCTGACCGGCCGTCCGGTAACCGTTCGGACCGACCCCGAATCGTCGACGGTGCGTAGTATTCCACGCGCGCCAAAGAGATACCTACTAGGGTCACGTCGGTTGACTTGACCCTAGTAGGTGACTTGACTTCCGAAAAGGTTACCCGTAGTTCTAGAACGCAAAGGGCCACTGAAGTAACACCCACCAGGAAGAAAATCCAGACTCCGGGCTGCTATTGAAATATTCCATTTGAAAATACCTAATAACATCATCCGTCAGTCTCATTATCTACCATTAGACCAAAAAATGTTTTAGATCGTATGTTGTTTAATATGCTGCGTACAAAAATGCCGGGAACTTTGGCCCGGTCTTGTAAACTCACCACTAAAAACATTGAGGAACACTACGAAGCTGTACAAGTAGACTAGAACGAAATGAATGGTCCTGGTCTCGGCTGACGTTTCGGAGCCCCACACCAGCATCGGCAGCGTGAAGAGTATGCTCACGTCTGCCAGGGTGAAGGCTTTGAGCAGTCGGATTATGGGCACTGGAAATAAGATAAAAAATATTAGAACATAAATCCATACTGCTATTAAGTAGATACATATATAAATGTAAAGGTAACTGTAACGGTCTGTTTGTCGTTACTTTTCCTTTTAATGGCTAAAGGGATTTGGATAAAACTTGGCACACGAGTAGACCACGTCCGGGAATAGAATACTTCTCACAAAGGAAACCCGCAGGTAGAAGCTAATTATAAAAGTGTGATAAATCAAAGAGAATATATTTTTTTTTTTTGGAAATCAAGAAATAAGAATTTGCACAATTTAATTCCGCCAAGCCCGTTCCATCATAGGACCACTCGATTTACGGCTTTGCGCCACCGGTACATGGTGGAAATTCCAGAGGGATCGGAATCCCGGCAGCTGGGGCGTGAAGATCGTTCCCTCGCGCGTGCGGCCGCCTCCTTTGCTAGCATTACTGCGTCGCAGAAGGAGGCAACCGCCTAATTTATTGTCAAGACAAGAGTGGATAGTTTACTTTCAGATAAGTTAGCTATATCGTCGGCCACATCATCGCTTACCATCAGTTGAGATAGTGGTCAAACGCGAGGGTATCAATAATAATAATTAAAAAACCTGAACAAATATTTAAAGGGCTTATTAGAAAAGGTTATTATTAATAGGTCTTTACGAGTACCTATGAAATTACCGTTTTTCAAAACAGGTTGCTTTGAATATCTTTGTATTGACTTGGAATTATAAGTTCTAATAAACTTTATATTAAAGATAAGTTATTAATTTTTCGAAATTAGGTATTTTTATTGGTTTATTACAGAAAAAAAAACAATAAATACCTAATTTCGAAAAAAAAAAATTGGTTGCCTGTAAAGTCGGTATACGGGCGAAAGTTTTACGTGACAACGACTTTGAGTGGTAAAATAATTTTAATGTGAATATTCATTCGTATAGTAGGACTTTTTATGTCTGTCTCTCTCGCTCTTAGGCGGGCTAACCATGCCCGAGTGGAAGGGACGCGTGCCTCTCACTCGCTCTCATTGTGAACGCATAACGTGAGCGGAGCGTAACGCAGTTTCTTGAAGTGTCACCCGGCAAACCAATTTATAAGACGTTGTCACGTCAATAATAATTAACCTTTAATATAAATGTAATATTCTTAATATACTTATATTAATGATGAAAGCACCTTGTATGTAAGTTTATTTAAAAGTTTTAAGACCATTACAATTAGTCAGGGACGGACGCCATGTTCTGCAGATAGTAATGTGCCTCAACTAAACATAGTGTTGTACAACAATCACTCACAACAATAAAGGTTCAAATAAACTTATAATTCCAAGTCCAGAGTCCTGGCGGCTGGGGCGCGAAGGCCGTAAGCATCGCACCTTTAAACCAATACCGTCACTAAACGAAAATTTTCAAAAAATCTGTTTTTAACGCCATCTGTTTGCTGAGTGCTAACTTTACAGATTGTATTAAAAACAGTCTTTTTGAAAAAATTCGTTTAGTGACGGTATTGGTTTAAAGGTGCGGTATATTTTTGAAGAATAGAAGTCAAAATTTGCTAGAAATGTCTAATCTTATTGGGAATGGAGTATAGCTCAGCCCATTTTTAAATAATAATAGGTACGACAACGTCATCAACTGGTTACCCCCTTTTTCTATTGTATTTTAATGTGGGAGGGGTACCCAATTGATGCAGCTATCTGTACTTTGCTTTAAGATCAGCATACACCTAACAATATCTCAATCACAATAGGTACGGTCCATAGTAAAATTTGTTGAATTTAGAAACTATATCTTCGAAGTTATTTCATATAATCGAACACGTCGGTTAAAAATGGAAAAAATATAAGGCTTAAGTAGTTACCTTTAGTTCGTGTGGAGAATGTTGGTATCATCGTCATTAAAAGATGTGCTGTTGTTACAAATATTATGATACCTGAAAAAAAAAACTTATGTTTAAACCGAGTATCAGAGAGGAAAAAATAATTGATATGAAGCATTATTCATCATTCAATTTTAAGCCCAAGCAGGGCTAGGATAGATTGATTTATTACGGAGTTCGGGGTCAACCTTCTGGTTCCATCATCAGATCATTTCGTCATACGTATCCGCTAAGCAATTTCATTTGTTACGACAGTTCTGCTTGTCATGAAGTTCATTATCTGATCATGACAATATTGCTATGAAACTACCTGGGAAGTGTACCCTCCAACAAAGAGAATTTTTCAAATCGGTTCAGGCATCTTTGAGTAATCGGAAAAATTTATGATTTCGAGGAATTGAGAACTTCCTTCTTTTGTGAAGTCGGTTATCAAGAAAAAACAGGCCAAGTGCAAGTCGAACTTGCACACAAAGTGTTCCGTACTGGAATGGGAACCCCCTTTAACATTGTAACGAGTCGAAATCGTCTCGCCACATGATTCGCTTTTTGGCGATTTCCGAACCGATAATGTGAAGGCGTTCCTAAAAGATCGTGTAGCCAAGTAAGGAAATGATGTATTAGCGAGCAGTTATTTTTGTTTCTGCCACATTTTTTTTTTTAATCGGCTCCCATAGCCGCTAATTTGTGCCCTATAATGGCCTAAAAAGAAAGGAAGGAGTCCATCCTCTATTTTCCAATAGGATTGCTACATATTTTCCGGTAAGAATTCATTTTTCGATTTCTACATGATGCGTGACAACGCATGTGGGTTTTCGTTCCCGCATCTTATATCGCATTGTTCTTTTACAGTTGAAGTGATTTTTCGCCCACATAATTGTTTTGATGTTTTGAGGCGCACTCAACATATTACCTACAAGAATAAAACGGTGAGTTTTCCCTAAAAAATACTACGTGACCTCGTGTTTGAAACTCAAAAGTCATGAATCTAATGAGTACAATCGCTTGTTTCAGCCGCCTGGCGTTTTTTTTATTTTTTATTTTCCTTTTCCTCGAAATTGGAATCCCTTTAGACTGTTCTGCATCGCCCCGCCTGGATGAGGTTTAATGTATTAATTCTATAAACTTAACTTCAAAGATGCAACAATACTATTTTAATTCCAATACTCTAAACAATGTCATTTGATAAGTATCTTATGGGTATTTATGCCTGGTCACGAACTGCGGGCCGGAAGGAATAAAGACTAAAGCTTGACTTATATTTTTAATCTTTTATTTTCCTCATAGGGCCTCCCGCTAGAAGATTAAAGGCCTAATTCTCTCCGAATTGTAGTGAATCCGAGTTTTGTTTTTTTGAGGATGTGCCTGGCGCCCGAATTATCTATTTAGTTATCGGTACATCATCAACCCTCTATTAATACACACACATCTCATACCCAATATATGACAACATTATGATTTGTTGTTAAAGCGGCAATAGAAATACACATTTTGTGAAATTTCAGCTCTCTACCTCCTACGGTTTATGAGATAGAGCCCACTGATAGACGGACGGACAGCCGGACAGCGAAGACTTAGGTAATATGGTCCCGTTGGCATCCTTCAGGTACGGAACCCTAAAAAGGGTGTTTTGTTGACAGTGTGTCTTTATTGTTTGTAAGTGAAATTATCGACCTAATGCACAAAAAGTATACTTACCACAAGTGATAGAAGAGAACTGCACATAGAAGTCCTTCTCCCAGATGAAGAGATCATTGTCTTCCTCATTCCTCTCCACGTGGGACCATGCCCAACAGCTCACCTTCCAGGATTCGGGGACTGCTTGCGATATGTTAATTGGTATCGTTCTGAAATTAGTAAGGTTTGGTTTTAAATATAATAGTAACTTTATTTTATAGAACTGATGTTACTTATCAAAATGTTGACCCCCCGTGCCTCGGGAAGCATATAGGTAAAGCCGGTGGTCCAGCGCCTGATCTCTCTCCGGTTGTATCGGATTGGCGTCCCATCAGACTATGGGAGTAAAGAACAGACAGTGCACCTGTTTGCGCACACATTTGCGTATTATAATATCTCCTGAATACCTGGCTAATGAGGCCTAAAGTCACTCAAAGGGCAATGGTTATGCTCGGAGTTTCCTAGCTTGATCGCGTCAGGAATGAAGATATCCGCAGGAGAACCCAGGTTACAGACTTAGAATCACCAAACTTAAGTGGCAGAGGGCAGGGCACATTGCTCGCAGAACAGATGGTCGATGAGGACGAAAGGTTCTGGAATGGCGACCACGTACCGGAAGACGCAGCGTTGGAAGGCCTGCCACAAAGTGAACCGATGACCTGGTGAGGGTCGCGGGAATCCGATGGATGCGAGACGCACAGGACCGGTCATTGTGGCGACATTTGGGGGAGGCCTATGTCCAACAGTGGACGTCTTTCGACTGAAATGATGATGATGATGATGACCTGGCTAATATCCATTGACGTTAACCAACATGATCGAAATTCAGTCAGGTAGATTATTCTTAACATAGCAGTGCTCTCACAACATAAAACATAATACTTAGTAACATGTTATCAGGTAAGTACTTACAGATTAGTAGAATTGTTTGAAAGCCCACAAATGGAATTCACACCTAAACTGAACAAACTGTCACTTCTCCACACTCCATATGCCTCCAACATTATCAATATTATAGCTAGTTTCCAAAATGCCTGAAAAAATAAAAAACAACAATAGTTTAGAAAAATTTAGATTTTAAGTTTTCGGGTTCATTTCTCAAGGAAGGCTAACCAGGCGGTTGCAAACTAGCATTGCAACCAAGGTGACCTTGGTTTATGTGTTTGGTTTGTGTTGCGGCTACATGGATGTAAACCACGCGCCAACACGTTCGGTTGTTGGGAAAATGAGCCTCCCAACCAAGGGTGTTAAGGTCATGGTTTACAACTGCTGTCTACATGGATTGAAACTAGCAAGGTCACCTTGGTTGGGACGTTGGTTTGCAACCCTCTGGTCACCCCTTAAAAATTGCCTCAGTCACTCACTCATTAGGGTAAAAGTTTTATTTATTTTGATTCCCAACAATATCCTAACAGACTATTCCAAATCGATATTGAGGTTTCTTACTCGTATTACTTTTATTACTAAAGTTGCAGCCAATGCTTAATTTGCCATTTAGTGAACGGCTTAGTCTGATAGGTAATTAAACAACGCTGGTCAACTAGCGGCCTGAATAATATAATACAGCTGACGAATCTAATATAAAATTGCGACGGTTGAAAGGCTAATTGATCTAAGCGACATTTAAAAAAAAAAATTGAAACCTGACTCAAACAACAGAGAAAAATTTGCTGATTCCGAATATGTATTATATAACTCAATATTGAAAAAAAAATGTCGCTTAGATCAATTAGCCTTACAACCGTCGATTGAATGAATTGGCTGGCTAATACTTACGCCATTTGTACAGGTGACCATGTGACGAAAAAAAAACTTAGTTCTTATTTTAAGATTATTTAATTTAAGGTACCGTTTGTAATAATGATTCAATAAAAATTATTATTATTTTCTTTATTCATTCATTATTTACCATTATTATTATTATTTACCACTGCTATCAGCGCATTGTTGTCTGAATGCATGCAATCAAAATTAATTATAAGACTTGTCCCAGTCATTTTTCAGCAATTTTTGTTGATCCAAGTAATTTCTGTAATTATTTGAATGTATGGCTGAATATATAATTCGGATGATAACTTAAATGTCGCCTTTTTGTTAGCTGTTCGGTACCTCTCCTGGATAAAGGCCTACTTCTTCCATCTTTCGCGGGGCCGCGCCTGCTGCTTCCAGATCTGGCGAAATCTGTCCAGTACTGAGTACCTACCTATCTATTTATTTGAGATTCGTAAGTCTTTCTAGTGTCAGGCAACATTAACATATGGCTAAGATTACATACTCACCTTGAACTCAGTGTTGTACAAAATATGCCTCTGTGCTTCTCTGGACATTAGTACGAGATCAATCATTACTATTACTGGATCATATTCAATGTATTTATCCACAATTTCTTTACATTTCTCCTGAAATCAAAGTTGCAAATAAAATATGTTAGTGAAACCTTATATAATTCATTAAACCCCAAGTTAACGCCGGCATTCACTCGCTCATTGTCTTTCTATTGTCTCTAATTACAGTACTCATAAGGTTAAAACCTGTTAGACAGCTACCTATTCATAACCAATCAATGTGCAATCCATTCCATAAGGGAGCTTGGAGACTGGCAAAATGGTTTTTTTTACAGACTTAAAGGAATGGGTGATTATTTTTTTATTGTATTTAGGGCGAACACTACAAAATGATTGTAAGCTTATTTCAGTAATTAAATTTTTTTCAAGGAAATTATATGAATTCCTAAAATTGTGAAAAAGTTACATTATTATTAAATTATGATAATTTAATTTTCTCAACCTTAGGACTGGAAGTAGGTATGAGTGTTTAAGAATGATAAAACTTGAAAATTTTTAATAATTAAATATCATAAAAGGGAGACTATGGCCCCATTATGCTGATATGCCCATGAGCCATATCTGGTATTATGTCTATAAACAGAATGATCTAGGGATTGGTGAAAGTAAAACAAACAAAGTATCAACTATTTTAGAATGTTTGTAATATGTTATGTTATGTCTGAGTATGGTTTCCCCACTTAGTCCTGAAGATTATGGCCTCAGTATGCTGATATGGCTATGTGCCATATCTGGTATTATACTAGAAATGAACTGGGGGTCGGAGAAAATAAAACAAACAAAAAAAGATAAATATTTTACAATGTTTGTAATATGTTATGTCTGAGTATGGTTTACCCACTTATTCCTATGCGAACCATTGTATGTGATGTTGGTAATAACTTTTGAATGTAATAAATATACTTAAAAATATGCATTTAAAAGAATTTTCCAATAACATAGCCTTTTGATTTGGCATAGAGCACTATCGAATGGTAGAGAATAGCTATGCTGAAATGATATTTTATTGAAACAATCAGAGAACTACTATAATAAGAATTGTTGAAATTACAAAGCATGCAGTTACACGAGTTACACTGCCTTGTTATGAACAACACAATTATTTTACTTTTCGCCTTCCACTTCAAGAGCAGCAATTTTCTGCCTACTGTTCTTAGTAAATGATATTTAAATAGTGCAATAGATTAAAAAAACACTTTTACACGTTAATATAAACTAGTAGAGGCCAGCGTTTCGTTACTATCCTGAGAAGAAACATCGCAACAAACCCAGGGGACTTAATTAATTACAGTTTCGTGTTCCTTTTCGGCTTTATTAGGAACTAGATTACAAGATGAATAACTTCGGCACTTGAAATATTAATAACATACACATTTTGTGAGTTTCAAAACTGAAGGACCGTATGTCCGATAAAGTGCCGCAGCAGCAGTGCCACAGTTAACACATTTATATTCTTCTGTTTCTGTCATATTAACTCTGAAACATTAAAAACACAAAATAGACATTTCACTTTCTCACTCAAAGTTTATCATTTACAAATGTTTGCGAAGCAAAGCAAACGTCAGATTTGTATGTAGCCAAAGACTACAATAGCGATATGCTGGACGTGCACATACGACTTGACTCGAGTCAGACTCGATTCTTGCTTTGTACTCGGCTACTCGAATACCTATTTATTTTGTTTTGAGTCCTCCATTCCATTCTGGTACTCAAGTCAGGAAAAATCGATTTTGTACTCACTGACTCGATGCTAAATTTGCAGTTTTAGTTTGGAGACACCTATAAAACGCCAAATTTTAATGTGTGTGAGTTTCGACTAAAAAACTTTCTTTGAAATTATCTTAATCGTCTAGATGTGATGTTGCACTAAATTAATAACCTTGGTTATCTTTATAATAAGTAACATGACTTGCAAAGTATGTAAAAAACTAATAGAACAAAATTAAACATCTGAAGTTCATAAATAGCTCCTCCAAAGATCTCTTTTTGTTTTTTATGAAAACACTCGATCTCATTTCTGGTTCAGTTTTTTTGCAATGCATGTTTGATTTATAATCGTTATGTCATTATGCTAATACTGTTATGCATGCAGCTGTACAAAATTTAGTTCTTTTAGAATTATTCTTTTTGTTTTTATAAATTGGTAACGGACTTGTGGTCTTGACTCGAATTTCTAAATTTGAGTTCTGTATTCGAATTTCGAGACTAGAGTTCTAGTTTCAAATCTTTAGACCTGAGTCCCGGATTTGAGATAGCATTCGATTATCAAACGTAGAACTCGTGTATTGGACTCGAATGGCGGAATCGAGTCATTATTAGAATACTGTCTATACCGTCTCAATTCGTATCGACCCATCAAAACAAAGAATTGGCACATCACTACAGATTTGAAACGTCATTATCAGTGTCAAAATTGTGTTCGTTCAAAAACTCATCACAAACGTATCAAAGCGGTTCTCACAACTTGTAGTTTTTTTTTTAAATTACACTTTTTTATTTTAAAAATGTATTTGTGTCCTATAAAAATATATGTAGTGAAAAACTTGATAGCCAAGTTTTGTAATAATTCACCGAAATTGGTATAGATGGCACTATAAGATAATTTCTGCACCGATGAACCTTCTTTTTATCCGACTGACGCAAAGGCGGGGTAGATATATTTTGATTATCCATCCTTAACAACATAATTTACCAACACTATTTTAGATGTTTATTACCTACCTACTGTACTGTATGGTGTCGGACGTAAAGAATAGCACCATCCCATTTCTTCCCGTGGGTGTCGTAAGAGGCGACTAAGGGACATTTCTGAGACTTTTAAGCACCTCAGGTAACCGCGTGGTTTTTTTTTTTTTTTTTTCGGGTGGGAAAATCATCTCATGACATCCCCCGCTCTTGGGCGGAGCGCGAGATAGTGTCAGACTTTTACTGACTAAAAACCCACTCCTGTTCCTTCTTTGCCATTTGTTTTCCAGGGCCCCGGGGATCTCTTTCGCATCACCCATGACCCCAGTAGGCTTCGACCCTGTTGGGCCCCTACGGTTGCTGACATCTCCTTGAGGCGCGCGTGGAACACTACGCGCCGTCGACGACTTGGGCTCGGTCCGGACGGCTACCGGACGATCGGACGGCGAGCCACCCATTGCTCGCCGTCCGCAAGCCCGCGCCTACGGTGGCCGGAAATCGGGATCGGAATCCCGGCGGCGGTTGGGGCGTAAGGACCGTTGCCGTTGCCTCACGCGCTCGGCCGCCTCCTTTGCTAGCATTACTGCTTCGCAGAAGGAGGCGACCGCCTGCCACTCCTCCTCGCTCCGGACCATGGCCTGTACCAAGGCCCGGCGCGAGAGATCGCTGCCGCCGATCGCCCTCACGAGGACACGGCGGTGCTCTGCCCAAGCGGGGCACACGTCTACCGTGTGCTCCACCGTGTCCTCCGGGCGGTCCACACAATGGTGGCACCCGGGCGTCTCTTCTGCACGGATCCGGTACAGGAACCTCCCGAACTTACCATGCCCGGTGAGGACCTGCGTCATGCGGTAAGTAAGGACGCCGTGAGGTCTCTCCAGCCACTCCTCAAAGAGGGGACTTATCGCCATAATTAAGGCGTGCCCAGCACTGGGTTGCGACAGTCGCCGTCGCCATTCCACCATGAGATCCCGCTGGAAAGGTAACCGCGTGGTGGCGGGTAAACTACCAGCAACAGCATTCCCAAGGAGGGTTAGTGTCAGGCAGGCGGCCGACTGTAAAACAGTAGCCATATCTCTTGCAACATGTTGAGTATAAATGGAATGCGCGATAGGCTTAGGGCGTACCCCACAGGCGACGCGCAGGGGCAGCACCCGGCTCCTGTGGGAAATGGACTAGGGTTGTTGCACCATCCCGGGCGGGGGCAACGTAAGAAGCTAGCTCGGGAAATGAGATTGAGGTATGCAAGTTGGAATGTAGGGACAATGACTGGAAGGGCCAGAGAGTTAGCGGATGTATTAGAAAGAAGACGACTAAACGTGGCGTGCTTACAAGAAACTAAATGGAGAGGAACAAAAGCGAGAGAAATTGGTGAGGGATATAAGTTTTATTACTGTGAAAGTGATGGTAAAAGAAATGGTGTAGGAATAGTGTTAGAAAGCAAATTAAAAGAAAGCGTGATGGAAGTACAAAGGATTAATGATAGGCTCATAGTTGTGAAGATAATGTTAGATAATGTAATATTGAATGTAGTTAATGTGTATGCACCACAAGTAGGAAGCGATGAAACAGTGAAAGAGAAGTTTTGGGAGGATTTTGATAGAGCTTTAATGGCCATCCCTGTACATGAGGAATTGACTGTTGGTGGTGACTTTAATGGACATGTGGGAAGAATGAGAGGTGTTTATGAAAGAGTACATGGGGGTTGGGGTTTTGGAAGTCCGAATAGTGAAGGGGAGACGCTGCTGCAATCCGCTACTGCATTTGACCTGGCAGTAGCAAATACTTGGTTCCAGAAAGGTGACGAACACCTGGTCACGTACAAAAGCGGTAACCACAAGACGCAAATAGATTACTTCCTGGTTAGGCGTAACCAGCTAAAGCACGTCAAAGACTGCAAAGTGCTGCCAGGAGAAGACCTAGTCTCACAGCACAGGCTCCTGGTTATGGTGTCAGTAGTCAAGACACATAACAAAAAAAGCAAAGAGCGTCCTCCTCCTGAAATAAAATGGCATATGCTAGAGAAGAGTGACTGCGCGAAGAAATTGAGAGAGCGAGTGGTAGACAAAATGATAGAAATGGGAGACATGAATGATCGAAGTATAAATGAAAGCTGGAATGAGATTGCTGAGTGTATTAGACATGCAGCGAAAGATATTTTGGGAGAGACGAGAGGAAAGGGTACAATAGATAGGGATACATGGTGGTGGTCGATAGATATACAGAATGTGTTGAAAGAAAAAAAGAGGAAATTTAAGGAATGGCAGGGTATAGATCCGGAACACACTAGCTTAAAGTCTGCGAAAAAAAGTGAATATGATGCTTTAAAGAAAAAAGCCAAGAAAGTCGTGGCAAGAGCGAAAGCAAAAGCACAGGACAAACTATACGACACTCTAGATAGTCCCGCAGGCCAGAAAGATCTATACCGGCTTGCTAGAACAAGAGAGAGAAATGCGAGAGATGTTTGTCAGATAAGATGTATAAGGGATGAAACTGGAATGATTCTATCAGAAGATTATAAAATCAAAGAGAGGTGGAAGGACTATTTTGAAAGACTGATGAATGACGAAAACAACTGGAATGGGATTTTAGAGAGCAAACCAATGAATATGGGTTTAGTGAGAATGATTAGTATGGATGAAGTCAGAATAGCTGTAAATGGAATGAAGAATGGTAAGGCAATTGGTCTAGACGGAATACCAGTTGAAGTGTGGAAGTTGCTGCGAGTGGATGGATGGATGTGGTTAGCTTTGTTCTTCAATAAGTTGTTGCGGGAAGAAGCCATACCTGATGAGTGGTGCAACAGTTCCCTGGTGCTCATCCTTAAAAACAAAGGTGATGTGCTTGAATGCAATAATTATAGAGGAATAAAGCTAATGTCACATACTATGAAAGCCTGGGAGAAAGTTATTGAAAGGAGGCTAAGAGAAGAGAGTGAAATTTCGCAGAACCAATTCGGTTTTATGCCTGGTCGGGGTACAGCGGATGCCATTTTTGCTATACGCCAGCTTTGCGAGAAATACAGAAGTGCGCATAAAAACTTGCACATGGTATTCGTTGACCTCGAAAAAGCATATGACCGGGTACCTCGTGAGGTTCTGTGGTGGGCCCTTAAGGAGAAAGGTGTGCCTGGGAAGTATATGCAGTTGATGCGAGCGATGTACAGTCGATGCAGTACCCAAGTCCGGTCTACAGTGGGCACCACTGGCAGCTTCAATGTGGCTGTTGGCTTACATCAAGGGTCGGCTCTCAGCCCTTACCTCTTCCTAATGATAATGGACGCTCTAACGTCGGACATTCAGGAAGAGGCTCCCTGGTGTATGCTGTTTGCCGATGACATTGTGTTGGTTGCCGAGAGTGGCCTAGAGGTCCAGAACAGATTGGAGGTGTGGTGGCACAGACTGGAGAGTGTTGGCCTGAAATTGAGTAGAACCAAAACAGAATACTTGTTTTGCGATTTCGGCGGTCTCTCCAATCCAGTGCCAATCCAATTTAGCTCTCGCTGGAACGCCCATACCGATCTGCTCCAACTTTCGGTACCTCGGGTCACTCGTTCAAGGGGATGGTGAGGTAGACCGGGACGTAACATATCGGATCAACGCAGGACGGATAAAATGGCGACAGGTCACGGGAACCACTTGTGACCCACGGATGCCCCTCAAGTTGAAGGGTAAAATCTACAAGTCCGTGATAAGACCTGTCATACTGTATGGATCAGAATGTTGGACTGTGAAAAAGACGGATGAAAAAAGATTGCACGTAGCGGAGATGAGAATGTTAAGATGGATGTGTGGTGTGACGAGAATGGATAAAGTGAGAAATGAGTATATTAGGGGAAGTTTGAAAGTGGCACCAGTGACTGAAAAATTGAAAGGGAATCGTTTGTCTTGGTATGGTCATGTGAAGAGGAGGGATGAAACGCATGTTACTAAAAGAGTTATGAGTTTACATGGGAGAGGGAGACCAAAGAAAAGATGGATGGATTGTGTGAAGAGTGATATGAAAGAAAAGGAAGTTAGTGATAGCATGACGAATGACAGGGCAGAATGGAAGAAAAAACATGTTGCGCCGACCACAAATAACACGGGACAAGGGCAGGAAGATATATATATATATATATTACCTACCTACTGTTTTAGCAAAACAACGTTTATTTTCGCGCGTTATACTGTCAATTATTTAGTGTTTAATTTCCCATAAGTGGTGATAAATCTTTCGGGTTACCCTGTTTGCCCACATTCAGCCGTTGTCTCGTGACTAAACAACGTAATCAACTTATTCCCAAGACAATCTGTGACCATAGATTTGTGTTTAGGTACGCTAACCAGGTACCTATAAATAGCTATCTAAATAAAACTGTTTGGATACCTACCAAGATAACTACTCACTGTCTTCCATACGTAGGTACCTACTTACTTGTAGGTACCTATTTGAAAAATTCGGATTTCAGGTAGATATAGGTACCTAGACCTAAGCAATATAGGTTAATATTAGCAGTCTGTGGGATATGAATACAGAACAATAATAATTCGAAATGTTTTTTAATTGCATTGCAAATTACAATTTCTTTGAACTTATTTTATTCGTCTAGATGTGACGATACAGCTGACTGTACCTACCTACCTCTCTGTACCTGCGATACGTATCCTACAGATCGGTGTTTCCCTAAATAAGTATATTGAATAATAAAATAATTCCCTAAATACTTTCCCTAAATACTGCCTACCCTACAACTCCTAAATACTGCCTACCCTACAACTTCATCATTTGGTCTTCAGCACAGTAGGTATACCAGCTCAAGGTCAAAGTGTTATCACCGTCCGCCTTACCTACGCGTGGTCAACTGCCTTTACATGCCTATTTTCTGTTTACGAGGGGAAACCTTCGAAAGGCACCTGGATTTTTAGCGAAAAGACCAGGGAGTTTGGGATTCTTACCTCACTAAAGCCAAACGGTAATCACCATCAGCACATGGAAGAGGATCCCGTGACCTCTTAAGCCTTCGCGCTTTATAGGGGCATAATTTTTACGTAATTGCGGTTTTTTTTTTTACAAAAGAAAAATATTTTCTGTTTTCTTCCAGCAAAAACGAAGATATAGAGACCAACATTTTCGGCCGAATAAATTTCGTACACCCGTGTATTATGCGTTTTCCAAGGTCATTCAAGTTGTACAAACGTATGGTACTATCGGCGGCTGAGGCAAAAGGCCACCCCGGAACCCCCTCTGTACAACGCCTGTACCATCCTTGAGGAGACTGTGAGGGGTCTCTCCTGAGCCTCGTTGTTCACGGAAGCACGTGATCACTGTGCTACCGTCCCACCATCTTTCCTGAAGTCACTCGGTGAGCGGACAGAGTCCCTACTCTGAGAGCCCGTGACCTCGGAGGCCCACCTAGCTTTCACATGCCTAGGCCAGCTATCAAACAACGCCATAGCGATAGGTTATGTGCTTCCCGCACGCATCTACTTCCCACGAACGTCTCCAGGTTATGGCATTTAGGTATGTTGGTATTTATCTAATCTGTGGGGGATTGCTTACCTACGCTGTGTCTTCAGATAAACGGATAACAATTATTTTGTCTCATTGTCCACTCGTTGTTTTCAGGGTTCCGTATCTGAAAAAGAAAAAACGGAACCCTTATAGGATCACTTTATTATCAGTCCGACTGTCAGCCCTGCGTTCAAAATTAACCAGAGTTGGGTAGGGTTGCAACCCAGAGACGTTCTTTTATAACTCGTGTAGCTACCCTAGAATTTACCGAACTAACTCTAACTCCGAGCAGGGTAGGTTGGTGTAAGCGGCAGAAATGACAATTGCTTGACATTGACAGTTGAAATCTACGTTCACGTTTATAAATGGGAGCTTAGAGTTTCTACCCTGACGACGTCATTAGAGTTAACTCTATCCTTATTTTGAACGCAGGGCTGTTTGTCTGTCAAGACCCTTTATCTCGAAAACGCGTGGAGGTATCGAGTTGAAATTAAAACCATATACTAAAGTCTGGAGAGCAGTGGTGGCCGAGTGGTTACGGCCCCGTCTTACGAGTTGTACGTCGCAGGTTCAAACCAAGCCAGGCGCATTACTTTGTGTAATTTATTTCATCACCACTGCTCTCAAAACGGTGAAGGAAAACATCGTGAGGAAACCGGCATGTCCTAGAACCAAAATATTCGAAGACATGTGACATTCACCAACCCGCACTGGGCCTGCGTGGTGGATTACGGCCCATTCCCTCTGTTAGAGAGGAGGCCTGAGTCCCAGCAGTGGGACCATTAAAAGGCTGATTATGCTATACTAAAGTCTGCGGTCTCTTGAAGCTGTGAAAAAAAAAAATCTTCGAGACTCCATTCGGAAATTGAACTTCGTGACCCTCACTATGAAGAACTCGTATCGTGGGTGCGTTCACAAACGTGTAAACTCGCATACACAAGACACCGAGGTCATATAAATCGAATCTGGACACTTAGCACAGCAGTCAATCGGTCAACTACTCCACCAACCGTGGCGTCAAAGAATGATTGAACGTTCTATCAAACAGGAAATAAGGATGCAGTAGATATAGGATCATGAACATCTTCAAGCAACTCCGTACGCACCCTTAACTTTTAACAAGCTTAAACATAAGATACCTTTGCAATATAAATGTAAATTCTGCCAAAGTACCTCGGTCCGAGAGGCCTACGAAGTGGCACTTTTATGAACCAGGCCTAAGTCGAATTTTAATAAAATAATTCAAGACGGCTCCCATAAAAACGAACTTTGAATATGAAAAACACTTTGATGGCTTTTGGTTCATATTTTAAAAAGGTTTATATTAATTAATCTTTTGAAAAAACTTTTCATTAAAATTCTTGCTTACTTTTTAAATTCTGAAAGGATATTGCGCGTTTCCTCAAATTGTTTTACTTTAGTATCGTCAATTTATTGCATAAAGGCATGTTGGTGTTCAATTAATTAGATATTTTAGGAAGATTATGGTTCATTAGAGCCTATTCCTCATTATAGCTTCTGAAATATAGTCTTAAAATGATTATGGACAAAACCAAAGTCATGGTAAACAACCATGTAGCACCCACTCCTATCCAGATCGGAAACTCTGCACTGCAGTTGTGGAAGATTACGTTTACCTGGGACAGACGGTCCAGTTGGGTAATTATAATTACAAAACATGGTCCAGCTCCTCTACCACCGAGGTGTACAAATTGATTATTTTGGAAATTTATTTAATACTTGAATCTACATCTACAATTAATTGATAAAAAACACTTAACTAATTAAAACTATATATACACTAAAGACAAAAACTACTAGCTAAAATATGGCGTCATAAAATTCCTCCGCATCGCTGTCGACTGGAAGTGTGCCCAAAAGGCTGGCGGCATTGCCACGTTGTATGGCAATGCTTACTCTCTGACCGAGGTAAAAGCCAGCCCTTGGGTCACGCGAAGTGTCAACTAAGCGTCTGGATAGTTCTTTGAAAAGCTTATGAGCACTCGGACCCCACGACCCAAGAGTTTCAACCCCAAACGGCTCAAAAATATAACTTCCGACGAGGTTGTTATATTTCCGCCGCTTGAGGTTCTCCGCAGCCGCAGCGGCAGCACCAGCACAGCACGAAGAGCTAGGAAGATGGGATGGCGCAAGAGTGTCGACACAGACACACTTGGCTGGGCAAAGTTTGGGAAGCTACGCAGTATCTTCTCGTCCAACACTACAGTGTGTCAACTCTCAAGACGAAAGTGAGTGTTACCAGCAATGGCATAGCTCTGAAACGTGATCACTCACAAGGCTCTAATCAGAAGGCTCAAAATCACCCAGAGAGCAATGGAAAGAGCTATTTTTGGCATTTCCTTACATGATTGCATCAGGAATGAAGATATCCATAGGAGAACCGAGGATACCGACATAGCCCGAAGAATCGCCAATTATATAGGTGTTCTCGCAGAACACATGGTCGATGGTGCCCAAAGGTTCTTGAGTATCAACTGCGTACCGAAAGATGCAGCGTTGGAAGTCCTTCCACAAGGTAGACCGATGACCTGGTGAGGGTCGCGGGAATCTAATGGATGCGAGATCACAGGATCGTTCGTTGTGGTGACACTTGGGGAAAGCCAACGCCCAACAGTGGACGTCTTTCGGTTAAAATGATGAATAATGAAGATGGTTTATTAAGACTCCTGAATCATGAAAATCCGTGACTACGTGTCTACTTACCAAAATATTTAAGTAAGTTTATTTACTTATATTCACTTTCATCAGCACTTTGTTTTGTAAGTGTTTAGTCAAAATACAACTTGCAGCACAAAATAATAAATTGTGGAACAGCTTTCGTAAAGGATAAAGGAAGATAAAGGATAAAAGATTCCACTTAACGATAATTTGGATTTGTAGCTCTCCGTAAACGCCTAGCTTTTTCGTGTGTACTTACTCACCAAGTGGCGAAAACTTTATAATGCTTCTTTCTCCTAGTATCGTTAAAACTATCTAATATTTAGGAGTCTAGACAAGCGGCGGGATTGTTGGAAATAGTTGCCAACACTCTGGAACGCAAAGGGCAATTGAAGGAACACGGGTGGCCTTTACTCAGTAGAAGTTATTATGTCGTCGACGACGCGTAGTGTTCCACGCGAGCCTCAAAGTGTTGTAAGTAAAACCGTTGGGGCCGAGCAGGGCCGAAGCCTACTGGTGCCATGGGTTGATTTCTGAAAGGGAAAACCGTAGCCTAGAACGCCAAGGGCAACTGAAGGAACATAGGTATGGTTTTAGTCAGTAAAAGTCTGAAACTTCGATAGGAAATTCAATAGGTTTTTTTCGCAGAGCGAGGGCCCCCTAGCTCTGCGAAAAAAAAAACCTATTGAATTTTTGCTTGTACTTAAATATCTTGTTGTCACCTATGTATATCTTCTCATATTATTGTTAGCCCGCTACCAAAAAACATTTATCGGCCCTGATACCTCTATACCATTGTTGTGTGTCATGTTTTGTTGAATTGTTCATTATGTTTGGTACTAAGATCACCGCAGTTAGTAGAAAAAGACCAAGATGTATACACACTTGCACCACACATTGCACCTGGGCGCTATTGTTGAAGATTTTTCATAATCTCAACACAATTTTCACATTAACTTTCTTTTACCCTTAATAGGTACTATGAATGACTACCAACCTCTTTTTTGAATTCCTGTAAAGATTAATTAAAGTTTTGGCCCTTCGGAAACTTTCTAATTTGAGGGCCTATAATGATTCCTTCCGTTTTTAATTAAAAAATAATGGAAGTAGGCAATTTCTAAACGATGAGTTATTGGGTATCTTTGGCTACTTTGACTTAAGTAACCGTTGTAGCAAAAAAATCTGCGCTATTCAGTCAATGACGTGACAGCAGAAAAATTGAAGAATTTGAAAAATAGGTCGTAAGCTCAAGAATACCTTATAATTTAATTGATAAAGAAAATATAAACAGCAGTAGGTTTTAAACGAATAAATTATAACAAAATTTACGACAGTAGTCACTTAATATTCAACTCTCATCATAAATATGAAAGTTGTGTCAAATTCCCCGCCATTCTAATAAAAGTCGCTCTCAATTTTTAGTTCTATAAATAAGTATTTAGTATAACAATTATTGTCCAAATAGTGTTTTTTCATTGCAATTGCACTTTATTGACGCTACAATTTATTGCAGAATAATTGCACTGTACTGATTTTTTGAGTGTTTTTTAGGAAAGATAACAACAGACTAAAACCAAATTTGCAGCTTCGAAGGATCTATGCTATGGCACTATATCGCTAAAATATATGCAATTTATCGCTAAAATTCCGCCATTTTATTACCCGAGTACGGCAAAGCCAAAGGAGAGTTATGATTTTGACGGGCTATGTTTGTATGTTTGTGTATGTTCATCAACGGATGAACACACAAACATAGCCCGTTAGTAGCCGTAGCCCAATAAGTAGTTTAAAAGCTTTGAGGGAACGCCCTCATAGCTTTTAAACTACTTATTGGAACTCGACAAATGAGGTATCGTTAGAACCGCCATAATCGTCCGCTGAACAAAGCAGTATGCATAGCCGTAGTCACACGTTATAACGTGTGACTACCGCTTTTCTTTTTGTTCTGTTCTTGTTTCTCTAGTAACCTTGTTTATTTCAGCATCCTGAAAATCTTGTTTCATACTTTTTCAGCGTCGTTTTTCTGCACTCTTCTGCACTAGTGCGGAAAACAGTCTATTGCGTGCCTAAAAGCGGTGCGATAAGAGCCGAGCGGGTTTTTGAGTAAGTGTATTGAGAAAACGTTACCCACCTTCTGGCGCAGTCGAGTAACAACCATGGTGATCTGTGATCGATATCTGGCTTACTGCATTCTTTTTTGCTTGATTTTCTTTCGAAGTTCTACAGAAACGAAATTAATTCTTATCGCTTCTCCGTCCGCAATATCAATTTCGCATTTCATGAAAATGGCGCCATTTCAGTGCTGACCATATGAAACATACGTTTAGACCGTAAGACTTTATAAAAGTTTCGTTTCTGTAAGTTTTACAATTTCGTTGGAATATTCCTGGCTCAATACACAATTTGAATAAAAAATAGAAATTTGAAAAAAATAATATAAATTCTTTCACCATTTCTATCTGACATACTTTTGGTCCGATGATTCTTTTTAGTTAGATTATTTATTTTCGAAGACATTTCTATTTAATTTTCAACTTATTCCTTTGAAGTTAAAGCGGGCTATCAAAAGGACGATGAGGCCTTTATTAGTGCTCTCTAGGCTGTATATTTCTCGACTTTTTCCAAATTTTCTTTCTAATATTACCTCTAATCTGCCTCTTTTCAAATATTCAGGAATATGATACGACGTTCTTACGTAAATACTAACGGCCTAAGCATATCGTGGGCTCTAAAGTGGCCTCGGGTCGGCCAGGTTATTCTATTAGCGTGGTCGGTGCGGCCGCGCGCGCATCGCTTTTGGTCCGATTTTAAAATAATTGGACGGCATAACTGGATCATACGAGCTAGGTAAACTTTGTGCTGTACTAGGAGATAGGATTTCGATTAATTTTTATTTAAGTTTGTAATTGTTTTTAATTAATTAATAAACAATTCCTAGTATGGGGAAAAGCCCCATACAACTGGAATATGGCCAACTGGAATATGTTGTGGTATATGGCCTGGGAAAGGAATTCCTGGCAAGACTTGGTTGAGGCCTTTGCACAGCTGTGACTAATACTGTCGTATGACCTGCCTAATATAAAGAAAAGGGAAGAATAGTTATTGAAGCAGTAAGACAAAAGAAGAATAAATGTGAAAAACTGAAAGCAGTACAAGAGTTTTGGGTATGCACATATTTATTGAGAATCCATATTCATAATTGAAAAAGATCTCTCTTAAAATAAAAGAGAAACAGACACAGAAAAGCTAACAGCACCATCTCTTAAGCAGCATCCATTATCCTCAAAACAGCGAATTGGAAATACATATTCAATTGAATCGAATGAACTCTTCGGTACCGAAGCAGCGAGTCTCAAACGGTTACAAATTGCGCATAATCACTGACAGCTTCTACCCCTCCAATAACAATACATAAATTACCCGCAGAATAAACGTTGTCAATAAGACGATCGGAATCGGCCATTCCTTCTGTGACGGTAAAAACGAACGGCGTGATAAAAAGTTTTCGAGAGCGTGAAATGGCTCCTGAATTCATTATGGAACTGAGTTGAACGTCTTGACTTCCTTCCTTTAATCGATATTGTCGTCGTTACATTTTTTTAGATCAATTTTATCTTTTAGTTGGATTTGCCGATGGGCTTTGAAAATAGTGGTTATAAGATTAGGACCACTTATTCGATTTTGAACGTCGGTATTTTATTCAATGTTGATTGGATTATATTTGACCACTAGCTCGCTCGATGGCATTCAACTAAAGTTGTTTTCGATGAAGTTTTGCACGCTTGTCTAGAAGTACAACTATCAATCAATCAATTTTACAGGTTAGAAAATGTCAAAAAATTAAATTGATGAAGACATATCTGGAAAAAGTTTTCTCAGGCCGAATTTTACAGAACATTAATAAGTTGAGCACAAAAAACAGAATATAGACGATAAACTGCTTATAAGTGAGATAAAAGTTTCTGAACATACTAACAACGATGTTGAAGAACTATCAGTTTTGCTAGCTTGTTATTACTTGAAAGAAGTTTTAACAGATTATCCGGATAGTGCTGTTTTACGATCGAAAAGTTAGTTGTGCGTTATTGATGTATGAAGCTTCTACATTATGAACACTTCCGAGACAGATACGGCTAAGCAACCATCTGGGAAACACATGACAAGTGCATGACTTTATGTAAACGACAATCTTAAAATTTATTTATTTAATTTTGAAGTATTTTTATGAGAGCACAGTTTAATCTACTATATAAAAATAAGTCGGGTTTTCCTTCCTGACGCTATAACTCCATAACGCACGAACCGATTTCCACGGTTTTGCATTCGTTGGAAAGGTTTCGGGCTCCGTGTGGTTTATAGCAAAGAAAAGAGTAGGGTAGAGTAGGGTAGAGTAGGGTAGAGTAGGGTAGAGTAGGGTAGAGTAGGGTAGAGTAGGGTAGAGTAGGGTAGAGTAGGGTAGAGTAGGGTAGAGTAGGGTAGAGTAGGGTAATTTTTTTTTTTACTAAATCCCGCTTTTGGGCAGAACAACGTCTGCCGGGACCGCTAGTTCTGACTAAAAAGTTGGAATCCTATAATAGTAAAACCTAGACTGGCGCGGCCGGTTTTGAATGCAATCATTCAGTTTAGATTTTACTATTTTATTTAGTAAAAAATAAAATAGTAAAACATAAAGGGGTAAATGTCATTCCACTTTATATATCTCGAAATAAATCTACGAATCTTAGATGAACACTCGTTTCTATTCGAAAGTATTCATGAATGTGAACAACTTTGACTATGAGATAATGAGATTCTGCATCATTTCAAAATATGAATCGGTTAAAAAGTAGAAAGCTGTGGTAAGAGTTGTACTTACTGAGTATTTTTACCACTGAAAGATTGTCAATCAATAAATAAGTCAACGTGTTTGTCCAAAGTCTATTTTCCAAAGCGGTTTATAAAACTTTACAGCATTCAGTGTGTCACAGAGCTACGCTTCCAACACCGCTATTTCCTTTTACGTATTTCGTCCAATAAAGCCAATTTACTGACCGAACGCCACTAGACTTTTTCACAGATCGACCATTTAATATTTATACTCCATGTACTTAATATTTAGGTGCACCCTCCGAATTAATAGCTTCGGGGTACTTGGCCTAGTTTCCCAAATAAAATTCTGTTTTTAGGTTTTAGTATGCTGTTAGGGATGGTTCGGTAACGACGTTGGGCTCGAAAGAGTATTGAAATTAAATTACTTGTGTATTTCGTACATTAAAGTAACGTAAAAAAGTGGGTCTGCTGAGTGATCGACTTTATTTAATTAAATAGGGCTTGGGTTTTAGGAAGTAAAGAACCCTTAACTCGAAGAAAGCGCGTTACCCTTGAAGTTACGTTCAAGACAGATTCTGGTGTCTTTCCTTCCAATGGGAAACCTCTGCCCTGCAAAGAGCATTACGTAGAGTAAAATTATTAGCTATCAGGCTCTTATTAGATCCAATTTTTAAAGACTAGCCTTTTTTTGGCTGGGAATCAGCTAATGACATCTCTCGCAATTGGTCGGAGCGGGAGGGCGTGTCAGACGTTTACTGACCAAAAACCTCTCCTAGTTTCTTCGTTCGTGCATTCCAGGGCCGTGGTTTTCTTTTCAGAAGCGAACCCATGGCCCCAGTAGGCTTCGACCCTGTTGGGCCTCTACGGTTTTCTGACATCTCCTTGAGGCACGCGTGGAACACTACGCGCCGTCGTCGACTTGGGCTTAGTCCGGACGGTTACCGGACGGTCCCCAAGCCTGCGCCTACGTTGGCCGGAAATCGGGATCAGAATACTGGCGGTTGGGGCGTGAAGGACGCCCGCGCGTGCGGCCGCCTTCTTTGCTAGCAATACTGCTTCGCAGAAGGAGACGATCGACTGCCACTCCTCCTCGCTTCGGACCATGGCTTGTGCTAAAGCCTGGCGAGAGAGATCGTTGCCGCCGATCGCTCCCACGAGGACACGGCGGTGCTCTGCCCAAGCGGGGCACAGCTCTACCGCATGCTCCACCGTGTCCTTCGGGCGGTCTACACAGTGGTGACACCTGGGCGATTCATCCGCACGAATTCGGTTCAGGAACCTCCTGAACTGACCATGTCCGGTGAGAATCTGCGTCATGTGGAAAGTGAGGACGCCGTGAGGTCTTTATAGTATATACTCATTAAAAAGGGGACTTACCGCCATAATTACTAGATAGTCTTAGGATTTTAATTTTCAACGGTGAGCAAAGACATTTACTGTGCAGTTTCTAGTTCTGCTAGGTCGCGTATTTTCTTCATGTTCTTGTTAATTTGATTCTTCTACAAATTACGCAAACATTAAACTTAGAATATCATTCCATTTACCTTCAAGTATCGTTCATTCCCATTCAGAACACGTAAAAAGGATCCATTCTCGTACCGACAATGTGTTTAAAAAGTGCAAAGCGCCAGTCATTCGAGTGAATGGTCTTCACAAAGCTCGGCTCGATACAAATTGAATTCTGTAATGACTGGGGGCGACTTTGCAGGGGCGACTTTGTGAGGACTGACGGTGCACGATGTATTTGTATAGGACGTAAAAATTGGAGCATGAGTATGAAAAAATTAAATGATAATGACAGTGTAAATGTAAACTTTGATGAAATATCGGTAAGAGATGGCCTAGACGAGGATAATGTATATGACCCTTTAGTTTTGAGAGTAAAATCTTCAAATAATTTCACCTGTTCGTAGTGGAGCGAGAGGGAGTGTCAAGCTTTTAGTAATTAAAACCCAACCGTGTTCTTTTAGTTACCTTTTGGGTCCAGAGTTCACGATGACTTTCCCAGCAATCCCGCAGCCCTGATAGAAGATATTTTTGAAATAACTGTAAATTTTGCAGATTTTATTATGTGGCGACGAACGCAGGATGAGCTCGCTCTTGACCTTGATCTCACCTGATCGAAAATGAGGTCATGATGTAACTTAAGTGTTCTCAGATGATTCCTGTTTACTTTTACTTTGAAGGCTGATGAGAAGCAAACTTGGATTTGGCTAAGCAGGCAGGTAAAATAAAATCTGACGTTTCTTCAGCCTCCACGTTTTTTACGAAATTGACCAAAATTGTATTGTTGTTAAATCTCAAATTTATTTAATATCTGAGTTGCAAGTACGTACGGTATGAACTATGGATGTAAACTACTTTAGCTATAACGTTTAGCATTTCTAGAGGCGCAGGCCATTCCATTGCGATAAACATTCGGATACGGCGGAAGCGGCGTAACACTTCCGTGAGATAACAGAAACTGTAAAGGATGAGGCTTGTTGATAGGTGGAGCGGCTAGCGAGGAAATAGTCGGAAAAGAGGAATAAGTTTACAGTTTTTATTTTAGTTTACAGCATTCGCAATTTCCAATTTTATTCATCATCATTTCAGCCGAAAGACGTCCACTGTTGGACATAGGACTCCACAGGTGTCGCCATAATGACCGTTCCTGTGAGTCTCGCATCCATCGGATTCCCGTGACTCTCACTAGGTCATCGGTCCACTTTTTGGGAGCCCCTCTAACGCTGCGTCTTCAATTAGCTTGCATATTTGTTAGCATCGGCATAGTCATTCCGAAATGTGGTGCGTTTCGTTTTGCTATATGTCTGTCTACAGTTAACGTCAGAGTGTATTTTTCTCGGTTCGACCCTCGATTGTGAGTCTTGAATCCACGCAAGGCAAGATAAAGACTTAGCTAGACGCATTAAAAACGCCTGGAAGTGCTATTGGTTGATGAAACACTTAATTAAATTTTTTTTTCTAATTTCCCTTTTAAAGAATACTCATAAACATGTGCTTCCTGCTCTGACCTACGGAGCGCAAGTGTGATTTTTAACGAAACGACTGCTTGCAATAGAGCCAAACCACAGATCGCATATGAAAATTTAGGGGTGGAACAGAGAGTAAAGCCCCACATACCTCCACTGAAAAGGGAGGATCCTCCGACCAGACGGGTGTTATGTCTGGTGGGCTACTGCCCGATAGATGATTTCGGGCTGTTGTATATATTCAAATCGCATGGAGAAATTTGATTGCGCGATGCAGGATTAGTTCTTATGTGACGCCATAGATCTCGCTACAAAAACAAATATAACGTTCCAAAATACAAATTGCACACTGGACCAAACTGGGCAGGCCTTATCTGCCGCATGTCGCAACAAAATTGGACGAAGGTAATCACTGACTGGACCCCGAACAACAGGAACCGGCGACGCAGTAGGCCCGGAAGGAGATGGCGTGACGGATACGGCGAATTGTTAAAATGGAAGAAAGGAAGGAAGGGTCTTGCTTTGCAGTGGGACACAATAGCCTTATAATAAAATCCCTGATTTCCGAATTGAAGTTAAGTGGTACTCTATTTGTCGAACACTACTTTCTTTTTATTTGATTTAAACCAGTCCTTGACTTCAATCCCAGCTGATAGTAAGCAGTGATGCAATCGTTGATGGGTGAGGCGCACTAGTTTAATAAGACCCTATTCACTCTAGCCTTGAAGACATCCAAATTATAATCGGATGGGAAGACCGCAGCAGGCAAATCGTTCCAGATTTTCGATGTACGCGGTATAAACGACGAGGCGAAACGCTTAGTCCGGACCATAGAGATTTCTACAACGTAAAGGTGGGTTGTCCGATGGTAGAAATAAGATGGCGGAATTAAGTCATACAACTCACCAAAATACAACTTTTAAAACACCGAAAGGCTGGCTACCCTACGCCTGTGCTCAAGGCTTTACTTTTAGAAAGAAAGAAAGAAAGAGAAACATTTATTTGTCACTCGCATAAGACAAACGACAATAAAATAACCAATTACAAATACTTTTAGCTGGTTCACCTGTTTAGTTTGACGTTATAAGTCCCGACTAAACATGTTCTAAATTCCAAATTTTCAATTTAAAGACCAATACAATAAATTGAATAATCATGTTATTGATTGAACAGAAGATTCGCAGATCTACCATTATGATGTGACGATAGTTTTTCTTGCTTGGGTGACTGGAGGTGTGAGGAGTATGGGCTTATCCAGTCGCAACCGAAACGCTGTTCATCACCACCAAGACAGCATCCCAAACATTAATATTCATTAACAGTCGTTGGCAGCAGCCACTCCCAGCTGACATACTGCACTATTGTAGCTCTGTTTTATTAATTATCTCCTAAGACAACAGCTTTTTGATCTTGTTCTTACTAATTAAAACTGTGAGAGGTGCTCAATAGTTAAGTAGGTTTCAGTAAAAGAAGAATGCAAAGCATCTGCTTTAACACGAAGTAGCTTTTAAATCTATTTTTGAACTGTTTTTTTTATTTTGATGGAAATGTGACATGAATTAGTTAAATTTTAAGTAAAAGAAAAACGAAAACAACTTTCGTATTTCAGTGTTATGCTTTTAACATGAAATATGAAAGTAGTTATGGTTATTTTTTGCGCATAAGTTCATTTGATATGCCCAAAAATTCGGTCGATTTATTCTTTTATCTAGTTTTCTAGTACTGATACACATACACTAGGTATGTATGTATATATACATAGTATCTATTAAAATTTTACATGCTTCAGTATGACATCAAATGTTTGAAATAAATGATCACGAGGTATATTCGTCATTACTTGCAGAAAAGGCCCGTAATTTTGAATACAAACCAAAAGCATTATAAAAACAAGCAAGCCCACTTATAAAAACTCCCCCCTTCCCCATTCGTGTTCTTAACAACTTCCTCAGAACATCATCTACATAAATTGCCTGCAACACGTCCGTCCAGAAGAGGGAAAAGTAGGTATAAATATCATGAAGATTGGCGGGTAGACCTTACTCTCAGGGTGAAACGGCCAATTGTAATTATGTTGCTCAATTTTGTTTAGGGTGTGCCGAAAAATGAAACGGAAAAAGTTGGAACCAATTCAACCTTTTTCTGTATTTATAGAAAGGCCAACAACGGTTCTAATTTGTATCCAAACTGAAATGTCATAAACATACTAGCTTCTACTAATAGCTTAACCCGCACGAAAGTGAAAAGCTATCCGTACTTTCTAGCTTCATCATCAGATCATTTAGATGGTACCATTTTATCACCACATTTTGTTTTTTTTTCATCATAGTCTGTGTGTTTGTGCAGTTCGATTAGCCTTGTGTGGTCTTCTTCATCAGTTTCGCTTTATCAAGTGTTACTTTTTTATTGGATACATCTGAGTTCTGGATGAAAATATCATAATCGTTATATATGTGCCTATAATATTTTAGGAGTTCCCTCAATTCTTCATAGATACCATCATCATAACTGAATTTCGATACAAATGGAAAAAAAAACTGGAAGCATATACTCAATACTCAATACTTTATTGCAATCCATATGTATACATAGGTGGTGTCGAAAAATTTTCACAGACCAATATGGACCCTGTCAGGCACAGCAAAGTTAGGAGAGAGGAAGAGAGTTAGGTAGTAATTTACGGAATTTAATAGAATTTTATTTAGAATGTGATGCGTTTAATTATGCATGTACATCATTATAATAATTATGTCTGTGTATAAGTAGCAACGGTGGATGTATCGATGAAGTGAAGAGGCGTATGGCGATTTCCAGGTCTGCGATGGACAAGTTGAGGAAAATGGAGGAATCGCAACATATATAGAGCCACAAACATCCGGCTAGTTCGGGCACTTGTATTCCCCATATTTTTGTACGCCGCAGAAACGTGGACCTTACGGGAAATAGAGAAGAAGAAGATAGACGCCCTAGAGATGTGGTGCTGGAGGAGAATGCTCGGAGTATCGTGGACTGAATTCCGTACCAACGAGTCTATACTTCGAGAACTCGGCATCAAGCAGCGTTTATCGTCTTTGGTACAGTCTCGTATTCTCACCTTTTTTGGTCACGTATGCCGCAGAGGGGAAGTGGCTATTGAGCGACTTGTAGTTCAGGGAAGGGTTGAGGGTACCAGGCCACGAGGAAGGTCGCCTATGAGGTGGACTGACCAGATTAAAGCGGCAGTACGTGGCTCATCATCACTGCACGAATGCACGAGGAAGGCGGCCATCAGAGAGGAGTGGCGGCGCGTTGTGAAGCTTGCCACCAACACCTGAAGTGATGACCACGACCACTCTGTCAAGAGTGATATCGACAAGGAAGGAAGGAAGTGTATAAGTATGAGTAAATTATGTCAGGTATGTTTGTTTATCTTGTAACGTCATTATTATTAAATTATTCAAATAAAATTATGTATGCATAATATTTTATTGTGTTTGTGGATAAGAAATAGGTTTACGTCAGATATTTTTATTAATTTTTTAACGTCATTATTATTAAATTATGTTCTTATGTCAATTAAATTATGTATGTATATTATTATTGTCTGTGTATATGTATAGATAAATGATGTCCGGTATTTTGTTTATTTTTAACGTCATTATTATTAAATTATGTTTTTATTTAAGTCAAATTTTGTAAATATATTATTATTATGCCAGTGTATATGAATAGGTTAGTTATGTTAGTTTGTATATCCTCAAAGAATTTTCCAAATCAGTTCATAAATGACGGAAATCGAATGAATCAAACATTTAAAAATATACTACCGAATTGAGAATTCCTATTCTTTTTCGAAGTCGGTTAAAAATGCAAATTAAGTAAGAAAAATATTATTTTCAATACATTTACTCGAAAACCCGCTCTTATCCCACCGCTTTTAGGCACGCAATAAACTGCTTTCCGCACTAGTGCAGAAATAGCTTGTGGTCTCCCCCACCACAATGTTATTACATTTATCGTATCAGACTGGGCGCGCGTCGACCCCCGCAAGTCGCCGGTCAACCCCCGTTTATTAATTTCTTCGTAAGTGTATTGAAAAAAGTCGTTTGAGACACGTGCAAATTTGTCACTGTAGCCCTCGGCTCCATAACACACTCGCCTACGGCCCGCCTCGGTCGCAATGACAAACTTTCTGCACTTGTATCAAAATGTACTATTTTTTAACACATTGGAAATCAACAAATATCTTCTCCCGCTCACAGAATATTTCTGACTAAAACCCACCTGAGCTCCTTTAGTTGCACTTTGCAAGGGAGAGGGCTGCCGGTCTTTGAAAATATCTCTCAGGCCTATAACTAAACAGCTGGAGAGCTAAATCATTGTACCCTACCAACATTTATACTGATAGACTTTTATTTGACTCCCTTTAGAAAGACCCTCATCTAAAAAAGATAATCAAACAGATGGCCTACATCTCAAGCCTGTAAAAATCCTTCAAAATAAAACCCAGAGGTCTTTCATTCATAAAACAAAGTAGGCAGTTCTATTCAAATGTATTCATAGGCATTCAAGATGGTCGTCATGTTATCAGACAAACGGTATTTAATTATAAATAAGGCACGCTACACACGTTTGTGACTCATTGTAATGTTCGGACAATAGTCGAGGCTGGTAGGGTGGTACGTTGAACGATAGACGAAAATGATTAACTTATTAAGCGTATCATATCGAGTATTACTCGTATTTAGTCGTATTGCTTGCTGTGTTGTTCCAAAAATCACGTACCTAACGATACTGTAGTTGTCAAAGTATTGCATTTCGTATCCCCTTTGATAATCGGGAAAACTTACCTCTAGTGGGGGATTAGCCACGTAGCAAGAGTTGCAAATGCTACGGGCCCCGCATGGACGAAAAAAAAACATGGCGAGACACATGTGTCATATGAATTCTACCCACATCCAGACTTTAAATAAAGACAAAATACCTATGAACCCATCGCTACCTAAGGGCTTTGGGGCCTGTTTGAAAATAAGTTAAAGGAGTTAATTCAATGTCATTTATAAAGATTTAAACGGTCCCTTAGTAGAATTTGCTACGAGCCCAAACATAGACTTAATCCGGCACTGCTCACCTCGAGATAGAACTCTACCTGCGACACGTATACATCTCATACGTGTCACAGTAACAAAATGTGTTCAATTTACGCAAATACTGCCGATCACGATACATGTGTACGATACGAAATGTATCAGCTACGACATGAGACATGATCGCGTATCATTTTGCGTCTACAAACTAGCGACAATGAAAACTGATACATGATAAAATGATACAACCTATAAATGGACCCAGCTTACCACATAGCGCAATAGTAGGTAACCGCAAAGTTTTCATGGTTGAAAATACATCGCAGAAGGTAAACAGTTTTTGGGTTACAGAATTATGGGAGAAAGAAAGGCAGTTGTTTCATGTAAAATAGTTGCATACAAGTCTTCAGCTGCATCCGACTAACCAGACTGATGACCCCGCCGGTGACGCCCCCGGCGTCGGGAGTCGTAGGACGACTGTCGGCCACTGCAGGCGTGGGTTTACTTACGGTGAAACATGGGTAGCTCGCCGTCCGGCCGTCCGGTAAAGATCAAGCCCGGATCGACGACGCGTTATGTTCCACGCGCACCTTGGAGAGATGTTGGCAAAATTGCAGGAGCCAGCTGTTAGGGCCGACACCTGTTAGGGCTGCGGATTGTTCGAAGGTGTAACCGCATCTTTAGCGATAAGAAGCAACTGAAGGAAACTGAAACTAACAAAACCCAGTATTGGTTTTAGTCAATATAAAGTTAAAACTCCCTCCTGCTTCACCTAAGGCGGAAGAACTTATGCGATGATTTCCCATCAAAAAAAGCATTTTTTTTAAATAATATTTCACCACAACTATCATACAACACCGTCTAGTCCCAAGCTAAGCAGAGCTTGTGTTATGAGTACCTACTAGACAACTGATATATTCGACCTCCGGTATAGCAGTCAGGATCTCTAACCACTAGACCAACAAGCCAGTCAAGTACGAGTATGTATAGAACATAAGTCTAAAATTAACTTTCTATCGACTATCGGTACGCATTCTCTCCTTCCTAACGCTCTCAAAAGAGGCTCGCAAGATAGCAGATAGAAAGCGCGTCAATGTCCATTGTGTTGCTATAGAAGCCAGCCGTAAGTGTTCCAGCCGATGAACTAGTTTAATGAACATTGCAACTTGCTCTATTTCTATATAAAAGTTGTTTGGCTTTGTCTATTCACAGCTTGGTAATTGAATTAGTTATTCCAGTGAGTTTTGTATTGGATGAGGATCCTGACCAACGATTTAAGCACGATATTCTCCTTTCGTAAGAGCTGTGGTATATTCAAGAATCTCTTTCTTGGAATTGTAAATTATTAAATGACTTCTCAATCAGGACGGAAAGACAGTAACTGTCAGTGTCTTAGTGACTAAAATCAATCCATGTTTCTTGAGTTATCTTTTGCGTTCCAGGTTCGCGGTGATTCTTTTGGAGAATCCCGCATCAACTAAAGTCCCGATGCGATCAACATCGCTTGCTCTCGCGCCGGGCTCTGTTACAGGCCATGGTCGGAAGCGAGGAGGAAAGGGCGGCGGTCGTCTTCTTCTGCGAAGGAGTAATGCTAGCGAAAGAGACAGCTGCTCGTTTGAAGGAACGGACATCCTCACGCTTAAACCGCCGAGACCCCGAACCCGACTACCAACCACCATAGGCGTGTGCTTGCGGATGACAAGCAATGGGTAGCTCGCCGTCCGGTAACTGTCTAGACTGAGCCCGAAGCGTCTACGGCGCATAGTATTCCACGCGCGCCTCAAAGAGATGTCAGCAAAACCATGGGGGTATCGGGCCGAAGGCTTCTGGGGCCATGGGTCGACTTTTGAACGAGAAACCCGAGGTCCTAGAACGCAAGGGCAACTGAAGGAACATAGGTGTGGTTTTTAGTCAGTAAAAGTCTGACACGGAGGAGAGCGGATTGGGAGGGCTCCCAATCCGCTCTAGAGCGAGAAAAGTCATTAGATGATTTCACACCTTAAAAAAAAATCCTTAGAAGCCTAATATTAACATTTTATACATGGCGTTAGGACGTTGATGTACAGAACCGAATGGAATAAACCAATCCATTTAAAATAATTCACGTTTTTAACTCAATAAAGAGGTAAGTAAGTGCTGAACTCGGAGTTTACCCAACTCCACAAAGCATTTAATACCATCTACATTTTGATGGGGCACTCAACCCGCATCGAAGGTTGTCGTTACCTGCAAAATGTTTACAACCTCGTAAAGTCCTTGTTGTGCACCAATCGGCGACGAGTCTCATTCAATTACTGGTGATTTTATTCAGGAATTGTAATGAGTGGTTCAAGCTAAGAATGACATTGTAAGAGGAGCTTTATTACTTCTTTTATTAAGTTCGTGTAGATATTTCACCCATATATACAAAACATTTTGGGAACAAGTTCATTATGCGTACTGAACAGCTGTGAGTGAAGGAGTGATATTCCCTGCTGGAGCTACAAGCTAACCTCTTGTAAGTTAAAAGTGAATAGCATGTTCCATCGTCGACCACATCATCTTTTCATTAGATGAAATAGTAGTATAAAGAGAAAAGATTCGTGTTTTTGTTTGTAATTGTAGCGACATCTATGGCGTCACATAAGAAATAATCACGCAATCAAAGTTCTCCGCGCGATTGGAATATATACGACAGTCCAAAATCCTCTATCGGGCAGTAGCCCACCAGACATAACACCCGTCTGGCCGGAGGATCCTCCCTTTTCAACGGAGGGGCTTTACTCTCTGTTCCACATACCTCTGAATAATGAATAAACTCTGAAACTACCGAATCTCCGAACCGATCTTTTAAATTCTTTTACTAGTAGAATGTTACTTTATCACTGTAAGACATTATGCTAGATATTTTTTACATTCCGGCGGGTAAAGCTGCTGACAGGAGTTAGTCGATAATAAATAAAGTCGGTCAAAAAGAAAGATATTTTGCAGTCATTGGTTAAGGAGTAATTAACTTACTTAACCCATTAACCGCTTACGTCAGATTAATTCGACCAATATTTTTGTATCGATTTCACCAGTCATATTTATGACAAAATACTGCAATTTCGTCAGATACAAGATACAAGAGTATAACCTAAAGAAACCTTCTATCACCAAATTAAATAGTTAAAGGACACGGAGTATTTGGTCACAAATATACGACCCTGGCAAAATGAACACGAAAATATTTGTCGGATTAATCTGACGTAAGCAATTAAAGAGTTAGTTACTGCTACAATAGACATATACATAATTATCTATTGTTACAATAATTAAGTCTATACCTTTGTCGTAACAGAGACACGTTTCGATTAGAATATAAATACCTAACGCTCGGCAGGGCTATGCTCGGAGTTTCCTTCCTGCTGTTTGACAGACCTACACCAACAGGTCTGTCAAACAGCGTGGTTAATGGCCCTAACTGCTATGCTGGAGGTCGTGGGTTTGATTCCCACCCAGGACAAATGGTTGTGTGATGAGCACGATCATTTGTTCTGTGTCTGGGTGTAATTTATCTATAATATGTATGTATTTAAAAATATATAAGTTTGTTTATCAGTTGTCTAGTACCCATAACACAAGCTCTGCTTAGCTTGGGACGAGGCGGCGTTGTGTGTTAGTTGTGGAATATTATATTATTATATTATATTATATTATATTCCGTGACCGCATCAGAAATCAAGATATCCGTGGAAAACCAAGGTTACCAACATAGCCCGAAGAATCGTCAAACTTAAGTGGCAGTGGGCAGGGCATATGAGGACCTGGTGGAGGTCGCGGGAATCCGATGAATGCAAGGGTCACAGGACCGGTAATTATGGTGATACATGGAAGAGTCCTATGTCCAACAGTCAACGTCTTTCGGCTGAAATGATGATGACTATGACCTAACGCAACAGCTCGTCTTCAGTTACATTTAATGATGAATCACCTTTTGCTGTTAAGTAAGTAGGTACGTCTGTTATAAGCTGTTACACACAGATAACGGAAAGTATTAATGAACAGATAGTTACTTCAATTAGAAATGAACGAATACGGTAAGTACAAATAATAATAAAAAATCGGCCAAGAGCGAGTTGGACATGCTCACGAAGGGTTCCGTACCGTCCGTAGCAAAAAAAACGGCAAAAAAATATATTGTGATATCGATCGTATGAGTTAGGTTTTTTATACCTAACTCAACAACAAAATCCTTAGCCAGTTCGGCTTGTAAAATATACTTTTGCAGTTCTAGAATAGGTTTAAAAATTGAGTAGAATAAAGAAATGTCTAGTTTTTTCGTTTTGGACATAATCATTAGAGCGCAATGAGCTGATATCGAATCCTGAAGAAAAGTATAAGTAAAACGTGATGGCCTCCCAAGAGTTTTATTCAAGTAGAAGATCCCCTACCGAGGTTCTACTGTCGCAGAGTGCGGCAATATTTAGTTAATTCTGTGTTTTAGTATTTGTTGTTAGCGGCAAAAGAAATACATCATCTGTGAAAATTTTAACTGTCCATCTCAGTTCATGAAATATAGCCTGGTGACAGACAGACAAACAGACCGACAGACAGACGGACAGCGGAGTCTTAGTAACAGGGTCCCGTTTTACTCTTTGTACCTGGAACGTACTAATTCTTATTCTGTGCCGGAACCATAAAAACAAAGAGTATAACTCATTCCACAATCGACAAACTTGAAATCGATTAACTACTTACAACAAAACTGAAACAGTCTCGCTACGGCTATGCTATTCATCTTTCATCCTAAAATTAGTAGATATTACAACAAGGGGTTTTTGTGGTTTTTCCTCGCACCATCCCCGGGGTCGTGATTGGAAAAAAATGCTTAATATCCCGTCTCTTTTAGATTTATAACCTATTCTGTTAGCAACCTCCTTTGTGTGAAATTCCCATTACTAGCCGTAGCCCGTACAGCTATTTTTTATTGATGTTCGCTCAAAGAGATAAAATGTAACTTAGTTTAGCTCCTACACTGACACTGTGATGTATTTTTTAAAGCAATTTCCTTTGTGTGTGTGATGTTGGTACTTTTATGGCACTAAATTATGTTATAGATGTCTATTTCATTTTAGATAGCAGAATATATTTATAGTACTGTATGCTGTTATAGTTGTTTAAACTCTGAGTAGCTCTGGGCATTCTATAGTGACATCTTTTAGATGTTATGTTATGATAATAATATAATATAATATATTCCGCAACTAGCACACAACGCCGCTTAGTCTCAAGCTAAGCAGAGCTTGTGTTATGAGTACTAAACAACTGATAAACATACTTATATATTTCTAAATACATACATATACTTTATAGATAAATTACGGCCAGGCACAGAACAAATGGTCGTGCTCATCACACAAACATTTATCCTGGGTAGGAATCGAACCCACGACCTCCGGCACAGCAGTCAGGGCCACTAACCACTAGACCATTAGGCCAGTCGTAAGTAATAGATACCTAGTTGGTAGAACGCTACTGACACTGCTATTAGTATTAGCACCAAGGCTTTCCACTGGATAGAATATAGGTATTCTAGCTGCCCCGGTTTTTTTTTAAGTGGTAAAATGTCCAATGACTTCTCGCACTCTAAGGAGGAAGTGTCAGGCTTTTACTGACTAAAACCCACTCCTAAGTTCCTTCTTTACGTTCCAAGACTCGGGGTTTTCCTTCCAGAAGCGAACCCATGGCCCCAGTAGGCTTCGACCCTGCTGGACGCCTACTGTTTTGCTGACATCTCCTTGAGGCGCGCGTGGAACACTACGCGCCGTCGACGACTTGGGCTTGTTCTGCCATATAAATTATATTTATCAAAGAAATCAAATGTAAGTAGGTATAAATCGAAACTAAAAATAATAAAATCACGAAAACAAAATGGTCGGTAGGGCTAGAAAGTAAAAAGTAGCTTACGACCTAAACTTAGACCTACCAAGACATACCTAAAAATTTCATAAAAAAGGAGGAGATAACAAACATTGTGACACGAAATTTTAGTACTCGAAAAAAGGATAAATTGTAGCGGTTCTGTAACCCATGCAAAGTTATTGTTAATCGTCTTGTCTGAAGATTATTTTTTAGAAATCATGTCAAAGATTTAACTGCAGAATATCCTGTCGACCTGACCCGATCCATTATTCCCTTTTGAATAACTTGGAAGTAAATCTGTAGAATAAATAAAATACAGCAGCATTCAATGTCCGGCTCCGTTACGAGGCGGCGCCAATAAATCGTGCTCTGTCCACCGCTGCACACTGTTTATCGAGAACTGAAGTGAAACGATATGTCTCCTCCCTAATATCGAGAGTGGTGTTTTAAAATAGCAAAGGATTTCAATTGAGAATGCCAATACTTCTGATTTGTTGTTGCGGTATTTTTCTTTTAAAATTCACTGGTAGCTTTAAGGTTGAAGTAAAAGTTAAGGTCGTATTTTTATGACATTTATTTATTTAAACTTCATGTACAGTGGTGGTACATAGGCGGACTTAATGCAACAAGGCATTCTCCACCAGTCAACCTTTGGGTTAAAAAGAAAATAATGTGGTAGGTTTGCACAATAAATAAATAACAGATATTTTAAAAATAACAAATAAAATAAAAAATAAGTTATTTATAATAATAAAATACTTATATATGCTAAAATTATAAACTAATAAATTCTGAAAGCTTTTGTTGTTGGAACGCTACACTTTCATCCTTCTTTCAAGATTTGGGCATATTTTCTAGAACGAAAATGAATCCGACGATTTATTAAACGCGCGTTTTTAGGGTTCCGTACACAAAGGGTAAAACGGGATACTATTAAGTACTAAGACTCCGTTGTCCGTCCGTCTGTCTGCCTGTGTATCTGTACGTCTGTAACCAGGCTGTATCTTATGAACCGTGATAGTTAGACAGTTGAAATTTTCACAGATAATGTATTTCTTTGCCGCTAAAAAAAAAAAAATACTAAAAAAGAGAATAAAATAAATATTTAAGGGGCTCCCATACATGCAACAAAGGTGATTTTTTTTTGCTCGTTTTTTGCTACGGTTGGTAAGGAACCCTTCGTGCGCAAGTCCCACTCACGCTTGGCCGGTTTTTATTTATTTTATCAGAAATCTTAATTGGCGAAAAAATTAATAGGCGAATACTTAACTACAGGAACAGCTGCTACACAGTTGATCCGTAAATAGTGCCAGCACGTCAAACTCGGACTCAGAGCATTTGAAACTAACTTCTGCCAGCGGCTGCGCCTGCGCGAAAGTATAAAATTATCCAAAACACACAAACCTACTTCTGGAATAAAATGTATCGTATGTATTATGTTACAGTGTAGCCAATATATAAAAAAAAAAAACATTCAGTCGTTTGAGCGTGAAGGAGTAGCAGTTACACACACATACATACAAACTTATAAATTGTTAAAAAGTCGGTCAGTCTGATTATACGTCTCATTTGATGAAGGATTTCAACCAAACTCAACTTTAATGAGTTCCAAGAAGCTAATCCACTGTAGTGCAGCTCAGTCAAGTAAAGCATCTGATACCCTTTTAGTTCGAACTCGCAGGCAAGTTTGAACGAGCAAGACAAGTCAGTAGTGCTTTCGAAAAGTAGTAAAGAAAGTAATTTCACTTACCTCGGCCACTCCGTGTTGCAATCCCGTTTAATGAGAACTTGACGAGTTTGTTCTTGACCGCTGTTGAAGAAATAAGAGGATATACCTTTATATATTTTTCATCTTAGGGCGTATTTTAGATCTCAGTCTAGCTTTTTTAGTATTAGATGGCTTTTTTTAGGTGGGAAATCATTCAATGACTTCTCGTGCTCAGGGGCGGAGAGAGGGTGTGTCAGACTTTTACTGACTAAAATCTACTCGTTCTTTTTCGCAAAACTCATGGCCAAAGTAGGCTTCGACCCTGCTGGGCCTCTACGGTTTGCAGACATCTCTTTGAGACGCGCGTGGAATACTATGCGCCGTTGACGACTCGAGCTCGGATTGGACAGTTACCGGACGGTGAGACGGCAAGATACCCGTTGCTCGCCGTCCGCAAACCCACGCCTACGGTGGCTGGAAGTCGAGATCCCGGCGGATGGCGCCTTCTTCACTAGCATTACTGCTTCGTAGAAGGATGCAACCACCTGCCATTCCTCCTCGCTCCGGACCATCGCCTGTTTGTATTAGATGGGTGAAGTGCTGAAGTCTCGCTGATGATGATGAGTTGTCACAACCAGTTACTCTTGGCGTTCCAGGGCGGCAGTGACGCAGGTAACTTATCCTCCTTAATTCAATGTGCTAAGAGTTTCATATTACTGTCGCTATAACAGAAGGCATCGTTTAGTTTACAACTTAAAGGGGATTTAGTTACAATTTCACAATGTCGTTAGGACGCGTTTGTTCTAGTTTGTATTTCTATCCTGTGAAGAGCGATTGTTTTGTGATTTATTGATAGTGGAGTATCAAGCTACCTAGTTACTGGGCAAACCCAGTAACTAGGTAGCTTGATACTCCACACACAGCACTACAAATAGTGTTAAGATTGGTAGTCGCCATGTAAGATATTCGTAGTAAAATGTTTCTTGTTAGACTGGAAACCAAAAGAAAGAGGCAAATTTATTCATTAATATCTATTATTTTCTTTTTATGACATTGTTTTTTATGGCAATGTCTTTTTACATTATTTGACCAAAATCACCTAAACTTCATTAGTGATTTGTTATTGTAAAAACATTTTTATATTTATAGATTTTCACAATTTTTAATAGCCTATTTTTATAATGTTATTTTCTATTTCAATTATTTTTACTATGATTTTTATTGTGCTTTTGGGTTCCAAATTAGCTGGTGTACACTATCATGTCATTAATATTGTAATAGGGAAATATTGTAAAGTCTATTGTATTTAAAAAAAAAAGAGATACTTGCAGGTTCTTCTCCATAGGAAACGACTGTTGGAAACCATATACTAGCTACTGACGTTTTATAAGTGCCCATGTAGACTTATGTGAAATAAAATATTTCAAATTTGGGTTTTTTTAAAGTGGTGAAAATATAAAAACTAAATCACACTATTATTATAAAGGCGAAAGTTTATATTTGTTCCTCTTTAACGAGAAAACGGCTGAACATAGCGATAGATAATGTCCAGGAATAGAATACAAGATATATTTTTTATCCCAGGAATATGTTCCCTTGAGATAACTTTCTCCTTTCACGCTGGAAGAAGCTAGAATAAGCATAAAAGTCTTTTGGAGTTATTCATGTTTATTTTCAGGGCACTCTACTTTTAAAACCGTCCTCAACCAGAAAACGAAACAAACTGAATTTAGAAATAAATAAAAGACACAATAAAGCGTTCACAAAACCCAAGTTATTATTACGAGGAAGTTAGAACGAACACGGAAGGCTCATCATGCAGCTACTTTTATTTTACAGCCACATAAAGAGGCTTTACTTACGAATTTACTATCAACCGAATGTGTTCCTGAAGCACCTTACGATATACATAAGGAAATCCTATGCACGCAACTGGAGTATCTGTCACACCAAACTGTAACTAACCGAAAAACTAAATCCAATTGGTAATTCTTAGCAGCAGTTTTGTTCTGTCAGCTCATTCTCAATTTTTAAGTCAAGTGTGAATAGGTTACTTCTAGGTAAGTGCGCTCCATTGTCGATCACATCGTCGCTTTCCATCAGGTGAGATAGTGGTCAAGCGAGAACCTATCAAGAATAATATAAAAAAAATTCAGAGACTTAAAAAACTGCATAGCATTCCATAGCATAAACAGCCTTATAATTTTGCCACTGCTGGGACTCGGGCCTCTTCTATAAGAGAGGAAAAAGGCCGTAATCCACCACGCAGGCCCAGTGCGGATTGGATACGAAACGTGTCCTTTTCTTTAGCCCTGACAATGTGTATGTGAAATTTAATTTAAAAAAAAAAACACAATTTAAACAAATTATTAGCTTTTTTAAGGTGGGGAATCATCCAATGACTTCTTCCGCTCTCCTCTGAGAGGAGCGGGAGGGCCTTTGGGTTCGAAGACTACGGGTTTCCTTTTCAGAAAATCTCCGCGGCCCTAGCGGGACTGGTGAGGATTGCAGGAATCTGATGGATGCAAGACGCATAGAAAACGGTCGTTTTGGCAACACTTGAGTGAGGCATATGTCCAGCAGTGGATATATTTCGGCTGAAATTATGATGCTGAGAAAATGCCTTTTCCTATAATAACAAAAAAAACATACTTATTTCTTTGATTGACAAAATAAGTCATGAGCACCACAAATCGCTAGCAAATGACCAATATGACAAATCCAACAAAATCAATAACATCCAAATTAACAAACCCAATGAAATATATACCTTAAATAAAGTATGAGCTCTCCTTTGTTAGTTTCCAACTAAATGTTATGGATGGTCCATGATAAGATCATTATTACGTAAATTTATCTTCATTAGATGACAATGCGATATGTTACGATCGTTACACGCCAAATCAAACACGAACTGCAATATTAATTATCCCTGATAGTTTATTGCTATTGATTTTGATTACGGTACATTCTGCATTGATGTGATTATTGATTTTAATGACTAATTGTTGGTTAGTTAGAAATTGATTAGTGTGAATAAAATATGTTTTGGCAACATAGGTACTACTGCATAGTGCGTGCCTTCACAAAAATTTTAACTCACTTACACTTCTTCTTCTTCTTTTCGATTCGATGGTAAACTCGTCAAACTGTTTGGGCCCAATAGGTGGCTACATTAATAGCAGCATCGGTAGCACTCATCAAATCCTCCAGAGTGCAGATGTATGGGCACTTGGGGCATTCTAGTATGTGGCTCAAGTTTTAACTCACCTACTCAAAACCCCCAGATCCGGAAAAAATATGTGTAGACCATATGAATTGATTGAATTGATTGCTCAGCACCCCTAGCTAAGTTACGATCGTTTTGTTCACGTCGAACGCCTCGAATAGGCCACGCCTCTGATTCCTTTGCTCTGATGTCATCTCAACATCAACAGCTCTCAGTCACGTGGTCAGAACAAAGGAATCGAAGGCATGGCCTACTCGAGGTGTTTGACGCAAACGAAACGATCGTAACTTGGCTAGGCGGGCAGGAACCAAAATTCGACATATTTTTTGTAGCAGTAAAGAAATGATAAATGTTTGTATCAAATTTTTTAGTTCATAGATTGTTGGTTTGTTGGCTTGCATTTTGGTGCATACTGTAAGTATAGCAAGCAATTGATAAATAAATAAATAATTGATCTGCGCGGGTATCGAACCCACGGTACGTAGCGCAGCAGCAACTCGCTCAACCACTCGGCCAACTTTGTCAAGATTGAAAACATCAAATATCTTAATTGGTTATACAAATTCTCCTCTCGAGCATTTTTCTTTCAAATCGTGAAATCGCACTAAAAGTTGCGGTCTCATCAACTTCACTCCAGTCTACAGATGTCTACTGCTATACATAGGCGTCCCCCAAGTGTCGCCATATCGACCGAAACAAAAACAAAGTTTAACGTTCAAATAAGCAGCCGTAATATGGTCAAAGGTGAGATACGATTTAAAGCAAGCCAGTATTTTACTCTTTCAATGTAGAGCTTAGGGCTGTAGTGACATCATGACAGAAGTATGACACTTCAACTTATTTGTTACACCTCGGTGTGTATCACACCCCACATAAGCCACCCCCGTCTGGCGCGAGACCTCGATAACGACCGGCTTCCTCCACGCCTGCATTTGACTCCTCACTTCAACTCCATTCCACTTCACGCCTCTCCTCAGCAAATATTTGAATGCACTAGAGCATTGAGCACAGAAGAATTCCTTTCCGAAGGATTACCGCTTTCGATCTAGGTTACTATGTTATTCTGACTATTTTCTATTGCTCGACCAACTGTACCTGGAACTGTAAGCGAGTGATGGATACTTAATTGATTACAGTTATTTATGAATGAAATATTTCTGACTTACCGAAACAGGAAGCTGGCTCTATAAAATACGTTTGAAAATTATTTGTTCTTCAATTTGCTTAAATAATATTTTTAACTTTTTTGTCGGGTCGTCAAAATTGGGGAACGATTGGGAAATGTCTATTATTTTTTCTAAGATAGATATAGGAGAGTAAGATTCAGGCACATTAATCTATCTCCTTTCTTTCAGTCCATCCAAAGGTTGACTTTAAGAAATTGCCCTGTGCGATAAGACCGCCCAGTGTACACTAATTTTAATTATGTTAGTCCTGTATTTTTGTTTATGTGGTGTACAATAAAGAATATAATAAATAATAATAAAAATAAAACATTAAAATATCATGCATCATTTATCCCTAAAACACTATGCTGACCCTCACCTCCCACGCTCCACAAACCCAATTTGTAAGCGATCCCATCAATCTTAGTTTATGACTATAACAACAATCTTTTAGGTCCAGCAATAATCATGTGGGATCAGGTCTTACTAATACCGTAATTTCACTCGGCTTAGTTTTAGTGCCAATAAAATTTTTAGAGCTAAATGTGAAGTGCCAGCTCTGTTGTTTACCCAGTTGGTATTGGATGGGATTTTTATAACCTGTTTGAATAAAAGATGCGAACTTAGGTTCGTAAAGGGTTGTTAGTTTTAGAACGCGTTTAGTTTTATCGTATGATTGTTTAGGTTTCTGTTTGTTGACATGGCTTTATTGAGAGTAAAAATTAAAGCTCAAAATATTTAAATTCGGCTCGTTCCTTACACTTTTCGTTCACATTTGTGTCAGCAATGAAAGATAAAACATACATTAAAAGATTTTATAACTCTCTGTAGTGATTAACCAACTTCAATATGACAGCGATGTGGAGGAGTACTTCGACGCCTGAGTGTAATAGGTGTTTTTGTATTACCTACTACTTATAGTTTTTATGTACATAGTTCGGTTTTAGTATTAATAGTTTAGTTAATATTTAAGTTTTATGTAAAAGAGTGTTTACAGTTGTAACCTAATAACCACCAACTTCAATAAGTATCAGCAGATGTAACAAGATAATACTTATGCAAACAAAGAAGATCGTCACGACCAAATCTTGAGCGCATTGACTGCAGCGTTTTAAATTTATATTCACTCCGAGATCAGAATTTCAAAATACGCAAGACATTATAATATTCAAATGTCTCCAGCATCCGAATAAAACATGCTGTCTTCGTATCCAATTGGAGTCAAACTGAAATGTAGTATATTCTCAAACGTTTGCTCGATTCTCAATCGCTGTTCTCTGATTCATGGCATGTTTGAGCATGTCTTGTTGTTTGACAATGTGTTTAACAAGTGCGCTTACTGCAGCTCAGTGAAATGCTTCAGAATTTATAGTTTCATTCAATGTTTTTGTAGTACTTTATTCTGAATGTATCATCTTTGAGGTTTTATTACTCCCAGTTTTCTACATTTAAACTTGTGCCATATTAACTTTTTATCGGTTAGGTATCAGGACCATTTTCTTGTGATTTATTGTAATGTATCTGTTTCTTATCCTATATATTTTTTCATTTTTTACGCACTTTGAAGAAGAAGATGGTTCTAATTTGACTATGTTTATTGTTTTACATATGTTTACAGTAATTTCCATCAAAATCAGATTTGTTTTTTTTTTTAAATGATGTATTAGTTTGGTTTGGTTTTTTAAATGATGTATTAGTTTGGTTTGGTTTTTTAAATGATGTATTAGTTTGGTTTGGTTTTTTAAATGATGTATTAGTTTGGTTTGGTTTTTTAAGAACTTTGGAGATTAACAATGAAATTCTTCAATAAGTGATAGCATATTATCTGGAATTACTGTAACCACATGTTTACCCTATTCCATAACATCACGCTGGTACGCTCTGAAGGGGAACGTAAATATACATAAAGTTTTACCAAAATTTGTCTAAATTTAATTTTACTGTGATTATCAAATCGGACAAAATTTGCTCGCTATTTAATTTTAGTTATGAAGTAAATACCACAACAAAGAATTGAAAAACATAAAAAAACAGCCAACTTGAAAAAGCCTAGTTCCCTAATAAAAGTTATTTATCGATTTTTTTTAGTTTTTTTCTATGGAAGATTTCTATATATATTTTTTTTAAGCTATACATCCTTACGTTATAATCGACCCAGAACCTGTTTGATTTCTTTATTATGAGTGTAACACACAGACACCAAATCAGAAACCAGACTCCGACCACCAACCACCCACCACCAACCACCAACCAGAATCTGTACTTACGTCAGTGCCATTTTTACCAAAAAATGCAAATATTATAGTACTATATTTACTATGTTACTTTTATGAAATATTTTTGTCTCTCCTATAAAAAAAGGGTTTGTGTATAACAAATTCCTACACTTATCTTGACGATTTTTTTTGCAAAGTGTAGATACAATAGAAATAAGATCTTGCAAACGTATCTTTAAAAAGTTAGATACACAGTCCTGCACTGACGCTGACGATTTGTGTCTTCGTTAGCAATTTAGTTTCACTTATTAACCAACTCGATGTTAATAACAGTCATAACATTAAATAGAGTTTTAACCCTGAGATTTGCTTCAATCCCCCTAATCATCCCTTATTTAGTCTCCCCCAATTGGCAAAGGGCAGTAATAGCGGTTTCAATATAACAATATCGAGACAGATTCGACTTCCGTGCAATTAGTCCAATTGATCGATCTGCGGTTACTTGGGTACTACGGTACCTAATCTAGAATGACCTTTTGCTGCATTGTTATTATCATTTTTAGGGTCCCGTACCTAAAAAGGAAAAAACGGATCCCTTATAGGATCACTTTGTTGTCCGTCCGTCTGTTTGTCTGTCTGTCAAGACCCTTTATCTCAAGAACGCGTAGAGGTATCAAGGTGAAATTAAAGCCATATACTTAGATCTGCGGTCCCTTGAAGCTGTGAAAAAAACCAACTTATGACTTAATGAAAAAAAAAGATACGGCCGTTTATGTCACAAAAAAACGTAGATATATTTCGACACTCAAGGAAATCAAAATTCATAAGGTACTTCCCGTTGACCTAGAATAATTTGCACGAAGCAAGGTATCATAGCATAAGTATAGGAAAAAATCTGAAAACTATAAATTTGTAGTCACGTCACAAAAAAAAACTTTTATTGAGATTCGGAAAAATCTTTGTTACTCGATTCGGGAATTAAACTGTTTTTATAGTTAAGTTTGTACGGAACCCTCAGTGTGCGAGTCCAACTCGCATGTACCCGGTTTTTTGGAAGAAGTCACTGCGAAACATCAACAATTTTTTCTGTAACACACTACTTCAGCATCATTTATTTTATTTTATATTATTATAATGGGTAGCTTACTGTTTACAATATAAGATATGACAGCAGATTAAATCAGGACGAACCATTTACAAGCTTCCTTAAATAATATAGAAATATTGTTGAAGCAGTTAATAGGCTCTCAATAAATTAGTGCTCCTCACCATCAACGATTGCATTACTACTTACCATCAGGTGGGATCGCAGTCAAGCACTAGTTTATATCAATTAAAAAAAAGTAATTGAATGACAAACAAATACATAATAAAAAAGTATAAAAAATGTGATTACAAAACAATGCTATTATACAAAGTACTGTTTATGGATGCTAGGCCGCTTGTAAATAGACCTAGGGATCTTTAAGTAAAAATCGAATAGATTAATACTGGGAAATACGGGTATATTTTTTAAGGATCACCACAACAAACATTAAGTCCACCTTTGTACCTTTATGTTGCATGAAATTTTAATAAATATAAATATATAATTGCTCTTTAGTTGTCCAGTGGGTTCTCGGTACAATATTAAATCTTACAGTTTTGTCTACTATACTCTTTGTAGAAAGTATCTTAATTTTGTATGCGTAAATTACCACTTAAAGGTTTGTACTAACTTTACCCATTACCTTCTGTTAGGCTTATTTCTGCTTCGAGATCCATCAGTAGAGGTTGAACTAGCAGAACTAAATTTCAGGTTAGCGCACTGCGATCCAGTTGTTCTGATTAGCGTGTCCAATAGCCGGCAGACATTTGCAATTTCTGATGTAATGTCTCTTTATCATTGGGTTAGGTGACCATATTGGATTCGAGTACAAGTTCTGATAGCATTGGAGTCTTCATTATTTTTCTGACTGTAGCTAACTTTGTTACTGCAGCTCTGAGCTGAGAGATGATTAAAAATCTTTCAGGATCTGGAGTCTTATATTATGGAGTGGCGTTTATGTTTAAATAAAAAGATAACCTGAAATTAAAAAAAGAAAAATTTAAACAGAAATCTATAATTTTGGGAAATAAAGCCGGGACTTCTATCGTGCTATCATTTAAATTTTATTTCAGTTAACGTTTCCCAACGGGCTTTTGTTTGCAATAGTAATACTTAGTGCTCGCTGAATGTACGAGGCAGAGTTCTTTTATATCATTTCAACTGCGTAATATGTCGGTTAAATTTTTAAAATAAAAAGTTATTCACTTAGCATTTAACCAGAATGAACGTTTACTGTGAAAACAAGTCAGTACATTCCGGTTACGACTAAAAATTTCGGGTCTAATTTTGGAAAAATCGTTCCTCCAAGCAAACTTTAACGTGTGTTACTAACAAAAAACCCTTTTGTAGATGAGTCTTGCATTATGGGAAAAAATATAGAAAACTTCGGTATTAATAGACTGCGATAAAAGGAAGCTATTTTAATCGTATCCTCATCGTCGCTTACTGCAGAAGCCTTTGTGCAGTAATAGGCGTGTGTTGGAGTAATACGATACTGCAAAAGCAAGAGCAGCTTTAACAAACAAAGTTATTAGAATCCTCTTCTGCTTTGCTACTTCATTCATTAGTGTAAGCACGAAGCGACCATAGCAACGTTACTTTAAAGTCTTCATTCGAATGAGCGGTACGTGTGTGCTTGCTGTTCAGCTAGGAATATTGTAAATTGGCTATTAACATCGGTGCGGCGAGTTATTGGGTCGTGGGCAAACGCGGAATGGCAAATATTGTTCGATTGCCGCGACGTTATTATAAGCTTGGGTGGCTTCTGTGCGAGTGGGTTGCAATGCTTTATTGGTTTCTGTCGACATTTGTAATTGTATTTTTAATGAAAATGTGTATGAATAAGAGTGAGAGTGAGCTGGTTAGGTTGATAGTTGGCGGACCAGACGAGTCCTATTTTAAACTCTTAAGCTAAAGTCATGCCATACCAAGTTAAGTGACATTTGGAGTCTTATCGTATTTTCATGCCACAGTAAATAAATGCTAAAAATCTATACAAAACAAAAAACTCCCGTTAAATTCTCTTGATTTCTTTGAAGTAACTCGAAAATGATTCTTGTGACGGCATACATAGCATTGTACCTTGGCTTGTTGATGGCAGGATTGGAGATTAACTACCGGCCAGCTTAGTGTAGAAATCAGAAACTTTATTTCAAATAGACCATTAACAGGTACTTTTGTCAACGTCAAAATGTTGGTCAGTAAAAAAAGAGTGAAACTAAGTTGCAGTTTCCAAAGCGTAGCTTTCTATAAGGGTAGCCAATTTAGCTAAGATTTTTTCAATCCGACTGGTTATTCAAGAGATTAATGCATTCAAACAAACAAAAAACACTCTTCCGCTTTATTATATTAATAAAGATGATGTGGGCAGATTGCTCCTAGAACAATCGGCTACGAGAGGACATCAACACACAAGCGGGAAGGTGGTGTTCCCTGGCACCGGGCTGCAGGCAGGCTAAAAAAGCCATGCCATACTTAAATAAAACCCTGCCCAGCAACCTTTTGCGTTTGTACAGAGGTAGTATGCGTCTGGTGGAGGAGATCATTACCGAACACTACTCACTGAACAAACACTTTTTCACAATGAATATCACGGACAGTCCTCTGTGCAGAGGTAGTATGAAGTCAGAGGAAACTGTCGCGCACGTGCTCCTCGAGTGCATAGTCGTCAGCGAAATAAGAACGCGATCCTTGGGAGCACCGAATTCACTCATCACGCCCTGAGCAGACTGAAAAGACTCATCTATTTCTGGAGTGGACAATAGATAGATAGATAGATTACTATACATAAATACAAATTACGAGAAAGAAAGAAGTAAACATACACAAAGTTTTGTCTATACTGTCAGGCATCAGCGCTGCAAAATTGTGACCAAAACTCCGCTAACTATTGTAAACTTTCCATTGAAATAAGACAATGTTTTAAAGTCCGAGAAACTTTATCTGTATTCGAGCCCGAGTTATATTCCGATGCGACCCGAAAGATTGCCAAGTTTCTGAGAACACACTGTATCCACGATTTATGACCTCATATAGACGAACTTGCATCACCAATATAAAAGTTTGGAGTCCGCTTTAATTTTGGACTTGAGTGTAGGCACTTTTCTTTTCAGTAGATTTAATTTATGTAAAAAAGGTTCAGGCCGGAGTTTTTCTACCTGATGTTTCAAATATTCGGAGTTTCGTAATGTATTCAGATTTTCCTTCAAAATAATAACTTCTACTTAAAAACTTTAACTTAAGTTATAACAAAATCGCTCATTCAATACGGTTCATCTTTAAAAAATTTAAAACTAAATATCAAAATAGCTCACAGGTAAAACAAAAAAAAACCGTTTTGTTTTTCCTAGAATCACCGATCCAACGTTTCGGTTACTCACAAACTCGATTACAAACTAAGTTACCGATACTTAGAGCCAATGTTTGACATCACAAGCTCGACAGTATAATAAGTCTGAAGAAGGCAACTAAACCACTTTGGTTATAAAACATACTTTGCGAAGACCTCGAAACTTGGTCACAAAAAGTATCAACGTCGAGGTAACCTGCTACTGGCTGCCAGTAAATTCGAGGCAAAAAAAAGTTAAGTCGAGGCTAAAGGCCGTAATTTAAATGTAAATTGGACGTCCCACCGAAGATCACGGTGTTTGGAAGGTGCGGATTTTCCGACACGCTGTGGTTGGGAAAATTTAGCGTGTTTGTTTTTTTTAAGCAGGACATTTTAAATTTTCTTTCCTTGTTTGCGAAGCTATTTATTTGAATTAGAGCTAGCGAATGTGTCAGTGGCTTGTACAATTTGTTTTTTAAATTATCCTAAAACAATATTGCTTTAACTGTTGGATATTCATTAAAAACGCTATTGGTCCGTATTAAACTATTTTTATTCGGCGAACCTGAAGTATTTCCCCTACAAATATTTCTGTATTTTTACTTTTTATTATTAAATACAGTGCGGTGGCAGTTTTCGATTAAAATACATTTAGTTGCGGTGTGCGCAGTGCGGCTGTACGAGTATGATACGTTTTTATTGCATTATTTTTAGTTGCATTTTGGTCGCGCGACACCGCTCCAGGCCAGCGGGTTAGGAGTAAACTCAAATTCGATGAGCTTTTATGAATCAGAATATTTTTTTACCAATCAAAAAAATTTATTTTAATACCAATCAGAGTAGCTTTCTACTCGTTGTTATTGTTTTATTTTTTAATGTTGTGAGGATTTATATTCCAATCTAATTTTTTTTAACTAAAAATGTTTCATTAATTTACGCTTTACCTACTTACTTTGGTTTATGGCGGTAAGTCCCCTCTTTGAGGAGTGGCTGGAAAGGCAACACGGTGTCATTACCTTCCGCATGACGCAGGTCCTCACCGGACACGGTAAGTTCGGGAGGTTCCTGCACCGGATTCGTGCGGAAGCGACGCCCGGGTGTCGCCACTGTGTGGACCGCCCGGAGGACACGGTGGAGCAAACGGTGGAGGTGTGCCGCGCTTGGGCAGAGCAACGCCGTGGCGATTGGCGGCGGCGATCTCTCGCGCCGGGTCATGGTACAGGCCATGGTCCAGAGCGAGGAGGAGTGGCAGGCGGTCGCCTCCTTCTGCGAAGCAGTAATGCTTGCAAAGGAGGCGGCCGATCGCATGAGACAGCGGTCTTTACGCCCCAACCACCGCCGGGATTCCAATCCCGATTTCCGGCCACCGTAGGCCCGGGCTTGCAGACGGCGAGCAATGGGTGGCTCGCCGTCCGACCGTCCGGTAACCGTCCAGACCAAGCCCAAATCGTCAACGGCGCGTGCTGTTCCACGCGCACCTCAAGGAGATGTCAGCAACTGTAGGGGCCCAGCAGGGTCGAAGCCTACTGGGGCCAAGGGTATGATTCTGAAAGGAAGACTCGGCCCTGGTACGAAAGGCAACGAAGGAAAAGAAGTGGGTTTTTAGTCAGTAAAAGTCTGACACTATCTCCCGCCCCGCCCAAGAGCGGGGGATGTCATAAGATGATTTTCCCACCGAAAAAAAAAAAACCTACTTACTTTGGTCGAATATAGTGAATCACGTGTTGCGAATTTGTTACAAAATTGAATACGATTTTTTCAACCGTTCACAGTTCAAGCGTATGCTGCATCTCCCAGCCTATTTTGCCCATCATACTCGTATCAATGAATTATGCATTCGGTCTCCATCATAGAATTGAATTTCAACTAAAATGGATTGACCGAAGGCTGAAAATGAATTTTATAATTGGCAATTCCCCATTTTTCGTATACTGTTGTGAACGAAAATTGTTATTACCATAAGACCAGTTTCTACATAAATCATTGATACCGAACTTGTTTTAAATAAGTAATGAAGAATAAAAATTTTGAATTGTTGGAATTTTGAAATCTCGACAAACCGGTTTCTTGAGTCTTGTACCAGATTAAAATTATAATTAGTATAGTTGCGTATAAAGTGTGTCGAAATGACACAGTAATATGAACATTATAGAGAACATAAACATAATACCTATAAATAAATAATAGTAGGTACGAAGGGCCCTCTTTCTCGTTCAGGGTCTTGTTTACATCGTGCGAATTAAATAAAAGTAATGTTTTACAACTTTGGTAACGGTTGACATGTTTTAAACTTGCTGTGAACGTGCTGTTTGTTTACGAAAACGACATCTGCTGTGTTACAAAATTATTGTTTTAGAATATTAATGGGAACGCTTTAACATAAGTCATGTAAGGGGAATTTATATTTATTTGCGTTCTGTCTGTGAATAATGGATGTAGTTTTATCATATTTTGCTTTAGGTAGATCTGACCTCCGGATACGTAATTTTTTATACATATAGCATAAATAAGCACAATAACCTCTCATAATGTTTTCACTGTTGCCACTCAGGCCTCTGCTCTTGGAGAAGGAAAGGGCCGCAATCTGCCACATGGATCCGTGAGTTCGGATTGTTGTCTTCGAATTTTTGGTTCTACGACATGCCGGTTTCCTCACGATTTGCACGATGGCTCGCTTCACCTCGAATTCCACAGTTTATAAAGGTTTAAATAAATTTATAATGAATTGGCATCTCATACTAACACAACAAATAATTAGGTTTAAAAAATATGTATGATATGAAAAAATTAAAAATATTTTTCCTACAAAGGTATAGTCATTGGTCGGCGATTGCGAATTGTACCTTGCAGATTAATTATTTATTAATTGAAAAACGCAATAGAGAAGTTTAGTTCTAGATGAGTTATACTTCATTCGCGATTAGACATTTAAACAATTTTTTTTATTGCCGGTCAACCGATTTTAACTTTTATTCCGTAGGCTTATTAAGGATAGCATTAAAAGCTAAAAAGTTGTTACAATTCCATATATTTACTGCAGTCACATGAAAAATTATGTCACCAAAGCAATAAGAGTCAAAATCGATTGAACGGACAGTAAAAAAGGTTTGTTCATATGTCTAATATTAACGCGAATGGAGTATAGTAGGTCTGAAAAATCTGCAAACCATAATCTACGAAAGTACTAACAAAATGATCTACCTGAATTAGTGCTGCGACAGTTAATTACAAAGCTATACCTTAGACTGAAGTCGGGCCGCCGAGCCGGCACAATTTCCGTGTAATATCCGCTCGTATCCGCAATCCGTACGTTTTCGATCAGCGGGATCATGCGAGCACATACCGATGCAGATGTGTGTACCATGTATCGTGTTGCTTTTGTTTTAGTAGTCAATATTGTTGTTTTTAGGGTTTCGTACCCATAAAGAATCACTTTGTTGTTCGTCTGTCAAGACCCTTTTCTCAGGAATGCGTGGAGTTATGAAGCTGAAAATAATGGATGGACGGTTATCAATCAACCCTGCAATGCATTTCCTCCGGCAATCCTCAAGTTTCACATTTCGGGTCCATTTTATTTATTTATATCATAAACTAACTTTTGCCTGTGGCTTCACCCGAATACATAAAATATAGCCTATGTCAATCAGGAATAAAGCAGCTTTCTATCACTGAAAAAATTTTAGCAATCTGACCAGTACTTTCAGAGATTAACTCCTTCAAACAAAAAAAACAAATTTTAGCTCTTTTATTATCATTATTGTACGGGTAATTATATCTCAGAACCGGTCGAAACCAACTCGCGTGGTATCAACTGGTGATTATCCCTGGACGCGCTGTGCTAGTGCATCCAAGAACAAACCCCGGGCCCCGGTCGGTGGGAAACTATTGCAATATATGAAAAAAAAAAAACAATATGGCTATAGTTTTAGGATATTTAAACGGACTGGTTACCAGGAACTATGTTAAGACTATGGCCCCTGCCTAAACAATTCCATCGATTAAAAGGAAGAGGGTGACTTGCACACTCAACAGATGGGCCCCCAAAAACGGTCGCTAGCACGAAGTGACGTAGCAACAAGAGGGGTTCTTTATAAGTACACTAGCTTCTGCCCGCGGCTTCGCTCGTGTAAACGTAGGTTTCTCCATACAAACTTTGGAGCCCACTTCATCACCTTAGGGAGTGAATTTTGGAAAATCCTTTCTTAGTGCTCGCCTACGTCATCAAAGGTAAGCTTGTGCAAAATTTCACGCTCCTAGTCCCAGTAGTTTCGGCTGTGCGTTGATATGTCTGTCAGTCAGTTTCTCTTTTTATCTATAAGTTCTAATCATCTTAAGAGATACGTATAAGACATGAAAAATGCTGAGCTACGATTAAATCGTATTCAGAATGAATTTTGTAGTATCAATAAAATTAAAATAACAGACGAGATCTTTTTTTTTCGGTGGGAAAATAATCTAATGTCAAATCTCGCTCTTAAGCAGAGCGAGAGATAGTGTCAGACTTTTACTGACTAAAAAACCCTGCTGAGCCCCTACGGCTTGCTGACATCTTCACCGTGTACTCCACCGTTTCCTCCAGGCGGTCCACACAATGGTGACACCCGGGCGATTCTTCCGCACGAATCCGGGGCAGGAACCTCTCGAACTTACCATATCTGGTTAGGACCTGCGTCATGCGGAAGGTAAGGACGCCGTGAGGTTTTTTCAACCACGCCTCAAAGATGGGACTTACCGCCATAATTGTGGCGTGCCCAAGCTGACGAGATCTTCTTGATTTTTTAAAATGTAAAACATAATTTGTGACCTTGAGATACTCGAGCGCATCAGATTTTTATACAGAGTGTGTGTTAGTCATCCTAAATGATAATCTGACAAGTTTATGGAGGGTTACTGATATCCGAAAATTTGAAAAAAAAAATAAGCAAAAAATTTATACTAAAATAATTAAGCGACAATTCGAAAATGTAAAAATAGTATGGTCATTAACGAATAATATGAATTGAAGTTTATGAAAAAATTCAACAGTTTACTATCAAAATTCAACTAAACGCAAACATGCTATTTTAAGATTTTTGTCCAACTTTACGTATTTTTGTTTAACTATTTGAGAGCAAGAATCTTGTTGATGGTTGGTATAACTATGGTGTTACTCTGTTGTCTTATGAATTAGTTTAAATTATTATTCAGAGTTTGCCCAAAATCTATAATATTATCACCTGGCAGTGAATTGCAAGTAATTGTAGCCTTCATATAACTAACTAAAAAATTTCAAAAGTGATACATGGAACCTCCTTCGTACACTTTTTATAAGAATTCATAGCAATTGTGCTACCATTAACTTGGTGTGTGTCTAAAATTAATTGGCAGATACGTTGTATCCCTGGCCGACTTCAAATACAGTTAAGTGGAGAATTGAGGTAGGCTGCTGAATTGATTTGGAAAAGTTATTGAATAATGAGTTTTGTAGCTTCCCAAGTAACAAAGTTCTCCTGTAGCGCACAGTTTACAGGCTCACAGCACTAGTACCTCTCTCTTAGTAGTTCCAGGTTTTACTACTAATCTTATAACTGGTTACGGAGAGTTTGTTTGGGTTTATAGTACATCTGTTCTTATAAGTTGTCCTATACTCGTTTATAGAACGAAATTATAGGCGCAGTAAAGGCTAAAAAAATTAGTAGGCTATAAAAGTATTGCATAGGTGTAAAATACACTTGAGAAAACTTGGTCCAGTAAGTTACACTTATAATTATCTACAAAAAGTAATTATAAATCCGCTATAAGTGTCATATGCCAGTAATAGTAATTTATAGAACTAAATGCACTTAGAACCATTTGCATTTGTTACTTGACCTTATAGGGGTGTATAAGTCAACTTTAAGTGAATTAGTTCTATAGTGGTTTCTTTTAAGAGTAAGTGTAGTTGGTATTATTGTGGACCCTCGAATGCTGTTATAGTCTTAATTTTTATATATTGGTTTCTTATAAGACTTATATTATTTTTAAACATCACTTAGTAAATACGACGTGTTCAAAAGGCGAACAAAAATTGTGATGTAAAACATAATATACTTCATCGAAAATACTTACGCGTTTGCCGTGCAAACATGTATGCACATATAATTTATTTATTTATTTATTTAAACATACACACACTATCTTTACAGGCTGAACCTAATACAATAATGGTTACCAAAAAAAATTAAAATATAATTATTGAAAAAGTGCTACTCTTACACTAACTCTTAAAAATCTAAAACACTACAAACTTCTATTACAATTTAGACTACAAACTATAAAAATAAAAGAAGAACATAAAAAAATAAAATGAACTTAACGTAACCTATATGTAAATACAATATAAAATCAGACTTAGAACAGTAACTAATATTTAAATAAAACTAACAAAATTTAATAAAACTCTTGCGATTTTACTCTCATGGCTCGAAAATAGGTCGATCCTCTCATGCACTTCATTAAGTACACATATTGTGCGGGTGAGGGGTGCTTTTGACAGTAGGTTGGTTCTGGCAGCAGGTACGGCCAGTAATGGCGGCCGCCGCCGCCTCCACACGTACCGGTCTGGCACGCACAGCTTCAGGTGCAGCAGCACACCCGGATTGTGCGCTACTCCACGCAAGAGCTTTAAAGCATACGCTGCGAGTGTAAATTCCCGGCGCACTCCGAGTTCGTTGTACCCCACCATACCCAGTACGAACAGTGTAGGATACATCAGTGGGTAAAACGGGTAAACCCCATACAGTTTGAAATACAAGTGTCTTGTGAATTTATTTTGTACTCGCTCCAGCATGACACTGTATTTCGCTTCATGAGGAGCCCAAATCACCGCACTGTGTTCCAAATGACTCCTTACTAAGGCGTCATACAGTACCCTGAGCGTGGTAATATTAGTGAATCCCTGCGACTGTCTCAGCACGAAACCGAGGTTTCTGTACGCTTTCTTGCAAATCTTAATTATATGATCTCGGAACGTTAGATCTGGTGTAAATAATACTCCTAGATCTCGTACTTGAGACACTCGCTGGATTGGCACTTCCTCTACTTGGTATTCGTAGGCTATGACAGTCTTTGCGCGCGTAAATGACATGATTGAGCATTTCGCTGTGTTGAAATAGAGTTTGTTGTTATGACTCCACTCAACCACTCTGTCTATGTCTTCCTGCAAACGCTCACAGTCCGACTCATCTTTGACCTCAAGCTGCAATTTTAGATCATCTGCAAACAATAAACATAAACTATGCTTGACAACATCTGGTAAGTCATTTACCGTTAAAATAAATTCAAGAGGACCCAAATTACTGCCCTGGCTCACTCCTGACCTGGTGTAGTATGGCTCGGATTCGACCCCGTTGTAGTCAACGTACTGCTGTCGATCTTTTAAGTAACTAGCGAAGAACTGTAAAAGGTGCGTCGTGCAACCTATTTTTGCCAGCTTCCTTAGCAGTATATCATTGTCAACGGTGTCAAACGCCTTTTTAAAATCAAAGTATGCCGCGTCAACCTGCACACCAGCATCGACGGCAGGCGCCACCCTCGCCACGAAGTTAAGCAGATTAGTGGCAGTGCTACGCGCTGGCCGGAACCCGTGCTGCGCGTCCGATAACTGTCCGTTTACTTGAGCCTGCACGCAGCGCTGGATGGCAGACTCGAACACTTTTGCGGGCGTCGACAACACTGCCACTGGTCTGTAGCCACTGACATCTGGACCTGACTTTCCCTTAGGAACCGGAATTACTCGTGTAATTTTCCACCTAGGTGGAAACGTTGCCTGTTTCAAACAAGTATTAAAAATATGATGCAGGGGCTCAGCCAGCACCCTGCCACAGTCTCGGAACAGAAAAGCTGGAATGCCATCGGGGCCAGATGAGCGCTTTGGCTTAAGCTTTAAGAGCGCTTCCCTTACGTCTTGAAGACTGAGGGTCTCGATGTGCACTTGCGCACTGTTCGCCTCCGCTTCCGCCCCCGCCACCCGCGCCTCCAGACGCGGTTGCTCTTTAGTGTACACCGACTCAAAAAAAGATGCAAATTCCCGAGCACACTCATCATCCGAAAGATGCTGACCATTCTTTACGATAGCCTGTCTGTTTAACCTATTTCGTTTGGACCTAATATATTGCCAGAATGATTTCGGATCTTTTGAAAATTGATTTTGTATTTTAAGCTTGTGTTGTTGGTGTGCAATTTCTATTGATTTTTTAATACAAGCTCTGCATTTAGAAAATTCTGAATAATCACTACTCAGCTTCGTTTTTAGGAAAGTTTTATGAAGTCTAGCTTTATTCTTTATTTCTCTTATGATATCCGCGGTGTACCATTCAGGATAAATGTATCGAGAATCTTCATGTTTAAGCTTTTTCCGGGGTACACATTTATCTAAAATATCACACAGTTTATCATAAAAAATGTCCAACATCTCCTCCAAATCATGCATGTCATAAATCATGCTCCAATCAGTGGAAGTCAGCATAGAGTACAACAACTCGTAGTCGGCTCTATAAAAGTTCCACTTCGGCCGCACACTACGTTCTGCGGGACTGCCGCTGACCGAGAGCGCGGGCGCATACGGGGCGATCGCAGCGGGAGTGGGGGGCGCGCGCGCGTACGGCACGCCGATCGCGAGCGTATATATCGCGAGCGCGAGATAATATTACGTGCGAAATACTTGTTAATACATTTTATATAAAATGGATGATTACCTTTTATTTTTTTTGTTTGTTCACAATCGCACAACACAACAAAAATTCATAAATGTTTTAAGTAGCTAGTAACAGAAGCGCGGAGTACGTTACACGCCTGCCTGGTTCTATTAAATGCTCATAGTGAGCTTCGCGGGAGCAAATGGTTCTCCGGAGGTTAACTATAAGTGTATTATGGGCTTAATTCGTGGTGTCTGGTTATATTGGATGCTCATAGCTGGCTTCGCGGGAGACAATCGCAGTCCTTAAAAAGAAAATTCGACAGGAATGCGAACAGTTATCACCGGAAATCTCACAGGTGGCAGCCACTTGACGGATATAATATTTTTCACTTAAAATAAAAAAAAAATATACGTCCTAATAGATAGATAGTTATATTCTTTATTGTACACCAAAAATACAAATTACATTAGAAATTTAAAATTAATAGGGTGTCACAATGGGCGGTCTTACCGCTAAAAGCGATTTTTTACAGACAACCTTTAGATGGATTTGACAGAGAAAGAGAAAAAACGCAGGTAGTTTGTGATGTACTATTTACATAATAATAAAGATTTCCATCACTAAAAATATTACACAAAAACAAAATTGGATGATTAGTTTAGCACCACCTTGTAAATAAACTTAAATAAAATTAATCATTGAAACTTAAACCTTAATAACGACTCGAAATCTCATTTAATTTTTTTAGGGATATAGGAGCCTATATCCCATATAATAAATACATGAAATATCAACCTAAGTTACACACTCAAGATTTCCTGTTCTTATTAGAATCTAATATACTACAACAATCCTATTTCTTACAACATGTCTCTCCAGAGCCTTAATTAGGACACTGAAGAAATTCCGATCTAATGGGCTTGGCAAGAACTCCTCTTAATTAGCGAGTTTAGATTCAAATCAACAGTTGGTCATTCACGTAGGTAGTAATGTGCTTTTTTAAAGACATTCTAACAATAATACTGAGAATATTAGCTACTGGAAAAAAGTAAAAAAAAAAGAAAAATCTTTTTAAGTGAAAGAAGAAGACAGAAGAAGTTTAAAGTGTAAAAGTTTTGTTATTATTTTGATTTACAATAAACTATAATCTATTTCTATTCTATACTGTATTTTTTTGCTATCAAAGGTTATTACAATTTTTAGGCCTACGTAAGAGTGTCCATCAGACATGCCATAATCGCAGTGCGGATAAGTCCGCTCTTTGAGGACTGGTTAGAAAGGTGCCACGGTACCCTCACTTTCCGCCTGATACAGATCCTCACTAGACACGGTGATATCGGGAGGTTCCTGTTTCTAAATCAGAGGGAAGAAACGACCAGATTTTACCAATATGTAGATCACTCGGAGGATATCCCGGAGCATACGGTAGTGGTTTCTCGCGTTCGGCCCTGGTCCAGGCCATGGTAAGGACCGAAAGGGATGAAAAGCAGGATTGACTTTTCTCACGCTTCCCGTCACTTCCTTCTAAGAAGTAATAATGTGAGAGAGAGGAACAGACCATAGGACACTTTTTATCCCGGGTATGTTCCCTTGGGATAATTACTTACCTACTTTCACACGGGCAAAGCTGCTGGTAGAAGCTAGTACTTTTATAAGGTATTAGTTTGGCAAACGTTGTTCTGCGATATAAATTATCAACGAAAAATCTGGGAGTGGGGGTAGGAGGGTAAACCACCTACTACCTACTCTCAGACGTATAAAATAAACTCAAGAAATTTCATAAAAATGGTTAAGCTGTTTCGGAGGAATTAGATAACAAACACTGAAACACGAAATTTTTATATATTAGATTTATAACATTTACAAAATAAATCATTTTGATTTATATCTCAATAATTAATATTGGTCACAAACACATGATAGACAAACTTAATGTGATTCCAATACGATGTGAAGTTTGATACAGTTACTAATAAAGCACTACCTTGTTTGAAACAATATTTGACATGAACAAGATTGATCAGATAATTGATTGGGGTTCAAATCAGTAACAGTATCAGTGATATACCGGAATGTGTTATATGTTAATATCATTATATTCAGCACTAGACAGACATATCCTGAACTCTAGATTGAAAACAAACTAACTGATAATAAAAACCGTATTTTTAAAGTATTTCTTTATTATGGATAGACTCACGTTTGATTCTATCTCACCAGATGGTAAGCGATGATGTTGACGACGATGGAGCACGTTTGCCTAGAAGTAACCTATTCACTCTTGACCTAAAGACTCCTAGGTTTTAGCTATCAGGAAACACAGTCTCCGGCAGGGAATTCCACTCCTGAACTGTACGCGTAATAAATGTGTTCTCAAAAAACGTACGCATGGATGGGATATCCACCATGTACCGGTAGTGCGTATATCAGCCCCCCTAGCCAAGTTACAAACGTATCGTTCGCGCCGAACGCCTCGAGTAGGCCACGCCTCCGATTCCTTTGTTCTGACGTCATCTCAACGCTCAGTCACGTAGTCAGAACAAAGGAATCGGAGGCGTGGCCTACTCGAGGCGTTCGGCGCGAACGATACGATTGTAACTTGACTAGGGGGGCTGGTGTTCCGATGATGGAACGGGATGGCGGAATCAAAATGTGCACTTCCAATGCACAATCCCTGAAATGTAAACGATAGAAAATCGATAGGCTAACAACTAGGCGTTCATGCAGTATTTTAATTTTATAACACTTACGGAAAATATATTACTATCAGCTAACTAAATCACTCATCGAATCAAGCCGGCCTACCACTGCTAGTTAGTTTCCCCATTCATCAATACGGACGTAATGGAGCTCTAGAAATGCATAAATCACATTGTCCAGTGGATTGACGGCCGCTTGATTACGGATTACCCGAGTAATCCGCCGGATATCGTTCAAATACCACAGATTGGTCATATTGCTTTTATTTAGGCCATGGCATTTATTTGAACTAGGGATTGGACTAGTCTATTATGAATTAATAGGATATAATTTATTCTTACTTGTGGTTCCATCCATGTGCACAAAACGTTTTGCGTACAGCCAAGTAGTGGAATTCTCTGTTGGAGTCTGTGTTTCAAGTCAGACAATCTGGGTGTATTTAAGTCAAGAGTGAATAGGTTACTTCTAGGTAAAAATGCTCCGAGTTCAATCAGATCATCGCATCAGGTGAGATAGTGGTCAAACGCGAGCCTATCAATAAAATAATTTTAAAAGTATTATTTAAGAGTAAATGAAGGACTTGCGTGTTTTATTGCTTTTTGTGGAGCTTTAAAATAGCATATTGAAGTACTTACGTTTTTCCGGCTAAATGCAAAATTGGGAGACTTATGAGAATCCACCCTAACACTAAAATATGATGCATTTTCCTAACAGTTTGAATAGGAGGCCAAAAGCAAACTGCAAATAATGGATAACGCTCAGAGAACAACAAAAAGATCCTTGCACTTGATACCGAATCCAAAATGAGCGAGCCTTCCATATTCATGGAACCCTCAAAGCACTCATTTGCCGACCATTAGACGGTGCCATTCAGTGCAATCGTATAACAAAAGGCACGTTCGCATTCAAATCAAACTGAATAACGTTTAATCTTCATAGAATATTCCAATGCTAACGAGATCGCGAGAGATTTCCAATGTCCGCCTTCGTTTCTCACGAGGACTCCAAATGAGCTAATTCCATTATGAAAATCTTTTCCTTCGTCAAATTGGAATAATCTTGCTTTTTGTTCGGATTAAAAACGATTTATCAAAAGAATTGTTTGCTGTAAATAAAATAGGATCGGAACGAGATGAGGTTCGGATTGCTCCTGCAGATGTTACAAGAAAAATTGTCCGTTCTGTAATTTGGAACGTTTCTTTCTCCGTCAGTCTGTATTGTTTAGAATACTATTAAATGCTTTGAAGCTTGTAAATGTTTGTGTTAATGTAGGCCCGGAATGAGGAAAACGGTGGATTTATGGTCTCGTTTGAATATCATTTCGAGATGAAAAATTGTTTTGAATACGTCAGATCTTCTTTATGAACAAATGGAATGAACAAAATGTTTGTAAATTTATAATATTACTTACAAGACTAAACAAAGCCTTACCTTTGATGAATTTGCTAGTTTCATAAAAGTAGTAATCTTTAATTTTTTTTTGTCTTTCCCGAACTGTACAAGTACAGGCTGCCTGTCCTTGTTAGTTATTTATAAATATAATTCCTTTTTTTTATGTGGGAATATCATCCAATGACACCTCCCACTCTTGGGTGCGGCGAGAGGGTGTGTCAGACTTTACTGACTAAAAACCCACTCCTGTTCCTTCTTTACCTTCGTCCCAGAGCCCTGGGTTTCACTTTCATACTACCCATGGCCCCAGTAGGCTTCGACCCTGCTGGGCCCCTACCGTTTGCTGACATCTTCTTGAGGCGTGCGTGCAACAGTACCGCCATCGACGACTTAGGCTCGGCCCAAGCGCAAATCGTGCATCCGTGCAAGGACTGTTGCCTCAAGATCCCATGGTGGCAGGCCAGCAAGGAGGCTCCCTGCTTTGTGGGAAAACGTGTGGTATCCCCGCACCACCCGGATGGCCATGACCCTCTGGCAAGCGTTCAGCTAGGCCACCGGCAACGACGATGCCAATACCGGCGCCCCGTAAAGGGTCATGGGCCGAACGATACCCGCGTAGAGCCTCCGACAGGAGGCGTCGCAGGAGCCGCTTGAGTCCGATTCAGTTTGATTGATGATTCCTACAAATAAAACCAGAAATACCGACTTACTTTGTAAAGAATACTCTTTACAAAATAAGTCGTTCAATATTTAGTCGATTTATAAAATACCTGGAGAAACTATTTCAATTGACTTAACTAGCCTATGTGCTGAATAGATACAAATAGAGGTAATTCCCAAGATCATCGTAGGAATAACATATTTTCGTAAAAATTAGTTAAGTTCAAACACATAGTTAGCTAACTAGATACATATTTAGTTAGTCATTAGAGAGGCGTGGTGATCATTCCAAATTTGAATCAAGAGCGTTCCATATTCATTAATCAGAACCTACGGTTACACACGCCGTTATTCATGGAAGACATTTCATTCTGCTATGTACTTGTACGTTACTGTCGTAAATTATAGACTTTAATTTACCTTGTTAATTTAAATTATATGTCATGTTTTATACTTGGGTCCTGAAAGACTAATCAAATATGTGTGTTGTAATTTGTTTGTTTGAATTAAGTATATAATTATAAACACACACAGGTCGGCTAGATTCGAACAGCACGAAGTGAACATAGTGTAATGTGAAGTGTTACTAACATAGTCCTAAGTCTTATTTACTTACGATAACTTATATTTACTCTATGTATGTTAGTCTGTAAGGTATGTATCTATGGGCCAGGATGCCTGAAAATAAATGATTAATTATTATTATAATAATATTCCACAAATATCGTATAACGAATGATGGATGTGTGGTGTGACGAGAATGGATAAAGTGAGAAATGAGTATATTCGGGGAAGTTTTTAAGTGGCGCCAGTGACTGAAAAATTGAAAGGGAATCGTTTGTCTTGGTATGGTCATGTGAAGAGGAGGGATGAAGCGCATGTTACTAAAAGAGTTATGAGTTTACATGTGGATGGATGGAGTGGGAGAGGGAGACCAAAGAAAAGATGGTTGGATTGTGTGAAGAGTGATATGAAAAAAAAGGAAGTTACTGATAGCATGACGAGTGACAGGGCAGAATGGAAGAAAAAACATGCTGCGCCGACCCCAAATAACACGGGACAAGGGCAGGAAGATGATGATGAACTATCGTATAACGCCATCTAGTCCCAAACTAAGCAGAGCTTGTGCTATGAGTACTAAACAACCGATAATTTTTTTTATTCCCGAATATATATATATATACATATTGTAGATAAATTACACCCGGACACAGAACCAATGATCGTGCTCATCACAAAAACAGTTGTCTTGGGTGGGAATCGAACCCACGACCTCCGCATAGCAGTCAGGGCCACAAACCACTAGACCATAATAACTGCTGTCACGTCATTTGACATTAGCGTGGCAACAAATGCAATGAATATAATTATTCTGGGATATCTATCACATAATTCATTCATTGTCCATTATGCATCCCAGTAGTCTTACTGAGTTTCAAATACACGGTATGTGGAAAATCGTACCTTAATTATCGGTAAATTGGTTAATTGACAGAGTCAAGGAATATCGTGTTGAGATAGGCTCTTAATAAACTAATGCGCCCCACCATCAACGATTGCATCACTGTTTACCATCAGATGGGATTGCAGTTAAGCACTAGTTTATATAAATTTAAAATAAAAAATTTAAAAACCTCGTGATATCATATTCACACAGTAGATTCGAGAAGCAATCGTTCCATGTAAAACAGTGGTAGGTAGAATAGGTAATAATAGGAAGGTAGGATAGAATAGAATAAATTTTATGGTACATCAACTTCTTTTAAATTAATTTACGCGTATGGATACAATGGCGGTCTTATCGCAATGATAGCAACATGTAAATGACAACCTGTGGGTGAACTGAAAGAATTTAAAGTAAAAAGGGAAGTCTGTAGCGTATTCTAATGCATTCAGTTGAACTAGAAGCCAATTTTAGCCTTCAGAAAAGGTTACGCAGATGAGGATGAGTAAAAAAATACTTTAAGGGGGTACAGCCTATCATAAATAAAAAATAAAAAAAAACCTTGACATACATTTTCACTGTTTTTCATACAACCGCTCTAACGCGATTATGACGTTATTACACATTTCTCATTAGTTATTTTGGAAACACAGTATCTTGTGGATATTATCTAGGCTTCTATTGAAATCAATTTATAAATATAGATAAACGTAAAATGTGGATATTATCATATAGTAGCTTACTACTATAGAAATCAATTTGTAAATTTGTGTAAAACTAATCCAGTAAAGACTTTTCAAAATCTGCTATTTTGCATGAACTTTGACACTTTATAATTTACTCAAAAAATAAAAAAAGTAAAAAAATATAGCATTAGAAGGCTTACAATTTTAATCAAGATTCTGAATAATGACAATTTCTTTTTAAATCTTTTAAGGGTTTAAAAAAACACGTATTTCCTGGAACAAGTTTTGTAAAATATTCGAGTTACACAATGTTAACAGAGTTTTCAGGCGTTATCTCTCTTTTTTCGCGTTGCCTTTTCGTCAAACATCGCGTTGGATGGCGTTAGATGAAATAACTAGCTTTTAAACCATGCTCGATGTTGACGATAGGCGAGTGAAAAAGAACTCTCTTAAAATAATATATCGAGAAACTCAACTCCAGAAAGAAAATTCCAAAGTCGCGCAGACCACTAACATAATTACACACATCAGAGCTATCCAAATAATAAAGTTATTCGTCTGTTTAATATTCCAGTGCAGTCGCCAGAACGTCCCGACATGGCTTTAGCATTTCAATAGCAACAAATTGTGAACGATATAAAGTCCAGTTAGGCTGCTTGCAGAGCGGCGATTTTGCGACAGGCACGTCCGTTTGCACGACATTATCGGATGTGAAATTACATGGACACTAATGATACGGCGGGAGAGTATCTTGATTACGAGTTCGAAATCTCTAAACTTAATATTACTTTTGAATAAATTTACTGTGTAATTGTAGTTAATGAGTGTTTTCATAAAGATGAGAATAACGCAGGTTCTGTATTTACGATTATAAGTATTTTTAATGATTTAACTAGCTTTTATATGTCTATGGCCACGGGAACGGCAGACGAGTCATTTTTATAGGAGTTGAACTCGCCCCGTCATCTACGCGTCGGGTTGCCACGATGTCATCTGGAATTTAATAGGACCATATGACAAAGGTGGCTGACACAATCTTACTTAAGCTTATCTTTTTTTTGGGTAACATTCGTTCTTTGATTTTGAGGCGCAGCGTGTTCTCCACACGGTTTGAGAGATGAACTCCTAGCATACTGTGCTACATGCACTGGCCAGCCTCAAGATTGGACCTTTTTAGCTTAAATGTCAATAGCTAGATTTGTGTATCATAAACAACTTTCACTTGTTTATGTAGAAACGTGCCTTCATTATTGTTACTCTAGTGTGAATGTAGCAGTTTGACAATTTATGAGCAACATACATATTTTAAATGTCAGGCTTAATTTCTTTTAATGAGTACTGGGAAACATTAGGCAATCATAAACTCTTCTTTTTCCTAACACGCTTTTAATCACGCAATCATAAACTTATTAAACTGAAAAACTACGATTCCGATAGCAATAGTTTTACGAGTGCTACACTAGACCAAATTATCCATAAATTAGGTAAAAGCCGTGACGAAGCAGAAAACTTTAGCCCCATGTGATTTGGAACAAGTTTATTGGGTTTAACTAGTGATTTGGGACAGGGAGCCAATTATGTACGCTAATACATTTTACTGGGTACGAAATTAGTAACAACAGTTGCGGACAGAAATATGTATATATAGATATATAGAGTAAAGGATAAAATGGTTCCGTGTTCAGTGGATAATTAAACTTGAATAATGACAAAGATGTGATTATAAGCCCAGCCAAAGGGTAATTTTATAAAGAGGTAAAGTTTGTATTTTTTATTTTTTGTTTATAGGAGGTAGGCTCTGAAAGTACTGCTCCGATTGCTAAAAGATTTTCACAGATAGAAAGCTGCTTTATTCCCGAGTGACATAAGGTATTTTTTTATATACGCGGGCTAAGCTGCGAGCAACAGCTAGTGATATAATATAACGCTGACTTAGAAGTTATTCAGTCTAGAAGAAGTTACACAATGTTGTTTGGGGCAGCAGACCTGAGAAATGGATATTAATTTCAGCTTTATACTTCCAGTCTTTTCTGATAAAAAGGGTCTTGACAAACGGACAGACAGAGAACAAAGTAATCTTATAAGGGTTCCGTTTATGCCGACTTAGGTACAAAACCCTAAAAAGAAAAATCCTATACCTACCTATTATTTATATTTTATTTTCCATCTTGATGATAAAAGTACGACAGACAAAGTGTCTTTACTCAACCATTTCCCAAAACAATCAACGTGATAAATCAAAAACTATTATAACATCATACTACAAACCGTAATAAATATAACAATGGGCTCAAAGTAATATTTTTCATTAGAAACGCGTCGTAAATAACGTGTGTGACATTATTATAGAGAGCGAATTTATGGTCGGATAGTGTTGCTCCATATATTGTGTTCTAAGCGCTAATACAATATTTAGTTCCACCAATATTTAATGCAAGAATTTATAATGCCTCTGATATAAAATACCTGTATCAGCAGGGCCAATGATTTATATTGGAGCGTTGTTTATAAGGAAAGGTGAAATGATGTGATTTATTATTCATGTAATAGGGAAACAACGAAGCAAAAATAATTGAACTTACTGCTAATACTCATAATTATGAGGAACTTTTGCTAGAAGAGCATCAACATCATCATCACAAATTCAGCCGAAAAACGTCCACTATTGGACATAGGCCTCCCCCAAGTGTCGTCACAAGCAAAAGTCCTGTGCGTCTCGCATCCATCGTTTCCCGCGACTCTTACCAGTTTATCGGTTCACCTTGTGAGAGGCCTTCCAACGCTGCATTTTCCGGTGCACGGTCGCCACTACAGAACCTTTCAGTCCCATCGACCATCTCTTCTACAAGCAATGCGTCCTGCCCACTACCACTTTAGTTTGGCGAATCTTTGGGCTATGTCGGCGACCTTGGTTTTTCTGCAGATATACGATCACGCAAGGAAACTCCGGGACCAACCTCGAAATAAAAAAACACCTGCTCTTTATGTTATAGTTATGCAAACATTTAAATGTTTGAATAACTCGACAAAACGAACTGACCAGTTGATGTTTTTTCGTGAATCTGTGTTAACCGCGAATGAGTATGGTCAGACTTTTCATTTACTGTTTTGATGTCATCTCTACTTCATAAAAAGAAAGTAGAAGAATATATACTAATACCAATTATCTCAGTATTCCCTACCATAACGGGAGGGCGTGTCAGATTTTTACTGACTAAAACTCACTCCAAGTAACTTCGTTGCCTAGCATTCCAGTGCCGGGATTTCCTTTCAGAAGTGAACCCATGGCCCCAGTAGGCTTCAACCCTGCTGGGCCTTTACGGTTTGCTGACATCTCCTTAAGGCGCACGTGGAACACTACGCGCCGTCAACGACTTGGGCCCGGTTCGGAGGGTTACCGAACGGTCGGACGGCGAGCTATCCATTACTCGCCGTCCACAAGGCCGCGCCTTTGGTACCTCCTTTGCTGGCATTACACCTTTGCAGAAGGGGGCGACGGCTTGCCTCTTTTCCTCACTTCGAACCATGGCCTGTAGCAGGCCCGGCGCGAGAGATCATTGCCGCCGGTCGCCCCCACAAGGAGACGGCTGTGCTCTGCCCAAGCGTGTTCGTATGTTCCTCCGTGTCCTCCAGCCGGTCCACACAGTGGTGACACCCAGGAGATTCTTCCACACGTATTCGGTGCAGGTACCTCCCGAACTTACCATGTCTGGTGAGAACGTGCGTCACGCGGAAGGTGAGGACGCCGTGAGATATTTCCAGCCACTCCTCAAAGAGGGGACTTACCACCATAGTTATGGCGTGCTTAAGTATTCCCTACCGTGGGATATCCTTCGACTTTTATACAAGCGATGCCGCTGTTTCGTGTAAAAATGTCCATTAAATACCTTGATACGAGTACATTCTATTTGATAGATATGATGCTGCCATAGTCGGTCTTCAATTTTCTGAGCTAGCAATACCCAATAGGTAGATCTCTTGCAAACACTTTAATAATAATAATAAATATTTAATTCGAGTAAAACTCATATAGTGTTAGTAACAATAATTACAAATCTAAGTGTTAATAAAGTGTTAGTAAATAAAATATCCCCAAGCCCTTATTCTGCTTAATCATGTCTATAATCATTTCAGTATTAAAGTGGCGGAGATTGCTTTTAAGAGACTTGAAAATCTGTCTATTAAGCTGCTGGTATTTGCACACATTATCTGAAGACTACTAAATCATCTCACGTCTCTCTTCCATGATCTAGAAAGTAGGGTGTAAGCAGCATTTGGCATTTTCTCGTTTGTTCAACTGTTTTTATACCACAGTGTTCTAAAAATAAAGATATCCGCAAGAAAACTAAGGTTGGGATAGAGAAAGTCACACCAGGTGGCGGTCAAGCATGCGAAACACGGAGTTGCAATGGACGTCGAGAGTGTCTGGTTAATGGTGTCTCTTCACAAAACTGAGGCCATGCATTTTTGTGGTTCTTTGAATGCAAGGAAGAGATTTACATCGGCGTCGAGTCGACGATGAAGTACCTGGCACTCGCCCTCAATAGCCGGTAAAACATTTCCAATGTTTGGCTCCCAGATTGGAGTGGGACGGGGCTGCCTCCAAACGCCTACTGCCAGAAGCTCTAGGCGGGTGTCATGCTGACATGGCCATAGAGGCCAGTTGGTGATCCAGATTTTGTTAAGACCAATCTACAAAATCTGGAGTACAGGCGTTGGGTAGCTATCATTATCCTTTCGGTATTCTATACGGTGCATTTTGGAGTGTGCGCGGGATGATTCCGCCACCGTCTTTCTACCATTCGATAATCCAACGTACGGTATCCACCATTATAATGTTGACACCTCTACGGTCCGGACTAAACGTTTCGCCTCGTCGTTTGTACACGGTGGTCAATTGTTCCAGTCCTTCGATGTCGAAGGATTGGAACAATTTACCTGCTGTGGTTTTCCTGACCGATTATTATACTTTAGGTGTCTTCAAGGCTAGAGACACCATCAACAATTGCATCACTGCTTACCATAAGGTGGGATCACAGTTAAGCACTAGGTTATGTAATTAGGATTCAAAAAAAATATATTTTACAAATTCACACATTAACATCATCAATGCACTTTAACTGAGTAAAATCTTTACACTTCAAAAAGGATACATAATCGTGATTCGCGATCGTCATCCTTGTTCTCGTTCTTACAATTCTAGGAATATTTGTAATGGAATTATTTTTAGTTAAATTAATATTATAATTGGAAATCACTTCAAACCAAATTAAATGTATAAAAATCTCGTCACAGTGTTTGTTGTCGAACTCCTCCGAAATGGTTAGAACGATGTTTATGATTTTTTTTTTAAATGTATAACTAGATTTTACCCAATCAGTGAAATTTCCGCAATCGGACCAGTACTTTCAGAGATTACCTCCAACAAACAAAAAAACAGACTACCTCTTTATAATATTAAATGTACATTGGTAGGTCTGAGTCAAGAGTAGATCGTAGTCTATTTTTTATCTTTCAAACCCACCCCATGTTTTTTTTACTAAGTTACATAGCAGAACAATGTTGGCCGAGTCAGCTACTAATTATCTAAAATATCAAAAAAATACCAAAACATAACATATTTTATCAATGACTGCGTTATAAATTAAATATAAATAGTTTATACGTACACCGCGATGAATTAAACACACACAGTACTTAATTGATATTCCAACAACTTTGTTATTAGGGTCAACAAGGTTTATAAGTATACAAGTTAGGATCAACGTTCTAACTTGATCCAATATCTTACTTATGCCAAGGCCCTCTCACAGCCGGTGGCGACTACAAGATTTAAAAGTGTACAGATAAATAGTTTTATCAGTCGAGATCAGATGGAACAAAATTTAAATAGGTAAAGTTTGTTAAAAGTAACTAGGTCCTCAATTTCAAAACAGAACAATTGAAATGGTTATGGATACTCCAAAGAGTAATTAAAATAGAAAGAGGAACAATTTGCTTATAACTATCACAACGTTCCTTCTATTGTGATGATCTCTCTATCAGTCTGGTTTGCTGGAAGAAAACTCAACTTTGAGTTGCTCTTTGTATTGGGTTTATTAAGTTCATACTCTGATATCCACATATTTTGTAACTTATCATGGTGTACAATAAAGAATTAAAAGTGAAAGTTAACGTTGACTCCCAAAAGTCAATTACGTGACTTTTTTGACGTTTTGATAATTGTTGTCGCTAGTAAAAAGTCACTGTGTCTAGGTACAATCTTTATTTATTCAAATGTTAGTACAATAAATATTTTACATATTAAGTACTGTACATAGTTGACTTAGATACTAAAAAAACTGGGCAAGTGCAAGTTCCGACTCGCATTTGCCCAGTTTTTTTTAGTACAGTCTATTAAGTAAGTTTTATTTCATATTTGCCAGCAGCTCTGCTCGTGTGAAAATAAATAAAGCTAGGCAAGTGCGAGTCGGACTCGCGCACTGAGGGTTCCGTACAAACTTAAAAGGTAAATTGCGGTTTACGATTTATGACGTATTAAAAAAAAAAACTACTTACTAGATCTCGTTCAAACAAATTTTCGGTGGAAGTTTATATGGTAATTTAACACATTACTTTCTTATTTGTACATTATAATTTTTTTTTAGGTTTATCATTCACTTATTTTATGGTTTGATGAAAAAAAAATTTTTGAGTTTCACATCTAAGTATGGGAACCCCCAAAATTTATTGTTTTTTTTTTTCAATTTTTTGTAAAAATCTTAATGCGGTTCACAGAATACATCTACTTACCAAGTTTCAACAGTATAGCTCTTATAGTTTCGGAAAAAAGTGGCTGTGACATACGGACGGACAGACAGACACATGACAAATCTATAAGGGTTCCGTTTTTTTTGCCATTTGGCTACGGAACCCTAACAATATATCTCTAGCCCCCACACTAGGGCACCCTGTGTCGTGAGATCCAGTCCTTCCGTAAGTTATTTAAGAATTTCAATACAATAGAGTGCCCCACTATTACTAGTGTTGAGAATTATACAATTAGATAATAAACAGCATTCCTTCTATAATAATAATCTATACATAGATACTTATAATTATATTATAAAGCTGAAGAGTTTGTTTGTTTGGTTGAATGCGCTAATCTTAGGAACTACTGGTCCGATTTGAAAAATCTTTCAGTATTAGATAGATCATTTATCGAGCAAGGTTATAAGTTATACAACATTACGCTATGCGTAATAGGAGCGGAGCATCGACGAACAATTTTTGCGAAAACGGGTGAAAAATATTCCTTTTGAAAAACCACTATTGATCATTTTTGGGCGTTTAAATTACACGATATTTCTTGCTGTGGTATTTGACTGACGTCCCCATATCAAAAGAATGTTTTTCTTTAGTGGGAACTACTCCACCGAGGGGAGTCTTCAACTTTAAAATGCACAAATTTTTAAGCGCGTGTATTTTTACTTATCTGACTTCGCATATTGATGGTCAAACGCAGTCTTTAATTTTGCGATCTTAACGGGAAGAGTTTGCGAAGCTGTGACGTTCAATCAATAAAATAAAACGCACCATGTTCCTTCAGATTCCTTTAGCGAATATTTTCCCAACCCTGGCAGCCATTAGCCCTAACGGGCTTCGTCGCTTTTGCTGACATCTCTTTGAGGCAAGCGTGGAACATAACACGAAGTTGACTCAAGCCGGTCCTTATTGGACAGCAAACTGATAATGGTTCACCGTTTCCAAACCCGCGCCTGCAGTAGCCAGGAATCGCCCTGCGAGTCCTAATGTCTAGGGCATCTCCTGCAGTGGTCGAGACGTGAGAGTTGACACTCCCTTACGCATTCCGCCATCTCCTTCGTTCACATCACTCTTTTGTGGAAGGAGGTGATGACTGTTTTGCATGTCTTCTGGCTCTGTACCATGGCCTATACCAGGACCGGACGTAAGAGGTCGCTACCGCAAATCGGCTATGCACACAATATTAATATGCAGGCGTTTTTTCCCACCAAAACCGAAACAAAAACCTCTCGAAAAACCCACAACAGCTCTGGGTTTCTGACTCCACAAAACAACAAAGTGAAGACAAAAAAATGTCGCTGCCAATTGTGGCTGTCACTGACGTAAAAGTCATTTTATTACAAAAAAGAAGATAAAATAAGGACTACTTTTTTAACTGTAGCTGGGGATCGAACTTACGACAAATGTCGTTCAATACCGATATTTTGGAATATTGGTTACCTCCCACAGCAAATAGCGTGATAGTTTATAGCCTACCAGTTGACCTGGCCTGTAAGGGTTATGCAAAATTTGAATAGGATTGATTTAGTAGTTTTTGCGTCAATTAATACCATAGGGCCATAATTTTACTGTTTTATTATATGTATATATAAATAAATTACACCCAGACACAGAACGAATGATCGTGTTCATCACACAAACATTTATGTCCTAGGTGGTAATCGAACCCACGACCTCCGTCATTGACTGCTATGACGGCCACTAACTAGACCAACAGGCCAGTCGATATTGATATTTACTATCAAATTGTGTAATCCTCAATGGGGTTGAAATCGTTACTCGTCATGTGAGTCTCGTTATGCGCCATCTTGTATCCCCATAAACGCATTGCTTCTCTGCAGGCCATCTGAAATATTATGTTATTCGTTAACTCATTGTTGTGTGTGTTATTTTATCTATCTCAAGGACTTAAAATTATAGTGAAATGAGATAAATGTTTTATATGCTAGTTTTTCTTTAAATTAAATTTAGACCTATTTAAACGTAGGGTGTATTTCATTTTTCAACCGATCTGCCCTAATTTTGGGCAAAAATCTATTATGTCTAATTATAATATCAACAATGATTGTGAAATGTTTTACTATCGGCACCAAAAGGTTAGCTGGCCAAAAAACATTTTACTGAGATCATCAAAGAAAAACAAAGATTGAGAAATGGAAAAATCGTGAAGTGTAAAACTGTGACGCACCTGGTCTTGTAGTTTACTAACGTAACTGAAGTCCAGCGCATGTTTCCACTTAAAAGGAATATTACGAGAGACTTTGAAGGTAGAGTGAACACCAGCCACCTCAACAGTAGTGTGTTTCTGCAGGAATTTGTCAAATGCCTGCCTTCCATCCAGCTTTAAAAACTTCAGAATTCGATCTGTGGTAACATTCGACTTCAGTGTTAAGTCTTCAAATCGTATCACCCTGTAATTTGAATATTTTAACGTTAACACTAAAAAACATTGTATCTATAAGTTTCAATTATACCCATTTTCTATTACTATTTGGTCACTGTTTTCAATAGTAACTTACAGATATACAGTTAACATTAGCTCTAACAAGTTTAAATTGAACACCATTACCACATAATGTTACAAATTTTCAATAAGTAAACTTTTTATTCGTATAAAAAAGTCTAATCTGTCATAGTTCCACTTGAGTTACAAACTCAGTAACTAAGTAACTCAATATACTAAGTATATTCAAACTTACATCAGTCTATCCGGATACTTCTGCAATATGTGTCGCGCTGCCATATAGTCGCTGGCCAAATCGGCACAGACCAGAGGGGGCTCCCAGCAGTCTGGAGAGAGTTCACAGAAGTGCCGGTGGCGCCTCGACTGCATCAGGCCACGGGGATCACGGACCAAAAGTATAACCTTCACGTTGAGCCTGTATGTCAATTCTTTACTTTAGATCAGAGCCAAATTGTTATAATACTGCATAAAAAGATTTTTGTTTTCTACGATGTGTTTCATAAATAAACATTATGATTCTGATTCATAAAAGGCAGTTTCAAAAAGGGAAATTCTATCAGCGATATGTAATGTCAACAGTTAACTTGTCCTAACACTTATTTTTTTGATTTTTGACAGTAATTAATAATGTTTAGATCCTATAAATTCATCATCATTTGTATAATATGTGAGCATTAACATCAGTTAAAATAACTAAAAGAAACAAGACAAAATGGAAACTGAAAATTAGAAAACAAACAACAACTACTCACGATTTGTCATTCAATATATCCTCAACGAGCCGTAATCTAAAACGCACAAGTTTCATACTTTGGAAAGGATACAGCTTACATAACCTTGAAATAAATTGTGCACTATAACATAGCTCGTTTTTATTGCCATCCTTACAATAATCGAATAATCTAGTGCTATGACTAAACAGATTCTGGTCTTGACTTTCAAATTCAAAGTAGTTTTCTAACCCGTCAAAGTTACATTTGAACATTCGTTTGATGATGCTCAAGGCTTCTCTTGCCTCTTCTGGTTCTCTGATTTGTTTAGTACCAAACATAAGTAGAGGTTCGTAATGATAGTAATTACTCGGAATTGCGTTCACTAGGTCTCCAAAAAATGTAGATCCTGACCTCCAAGATGATATTATCAAGGTTCGCAAGGGTTGTCCCCCGGATTCCATAACTAAGTCTTCTAAACCATTAGCATCAGATTGTGAAAAGTTGTAGTTAGTTAGTTCTTCTTTTATTTTTGTTCTTGCTTTTTCTAATATCTTTTTGATGTCTGCAGAACTATGGGTCGTACTTGTTGGTATGTTCTTGATCCCTCCAGATGCAATATTGTCGTTCATAATTATGGGTACTGTATCCCCGTTTGTTAAGCCATGAATACCATCATTCAGTACAATGGGTATCTGTTGCGTGTAGGTATCGTCTCCATCTTCGACTTTTATAATAATTTTGATATTTCTCCGGTGTTCGATGGATGTGAAATAATATGAATACTGAGTCCCAATATTAATAATGAGAAGAATACTGACACCAAAAACCAGAAATATTATGTAAACGTTATGTCGCCGCATCATCTGTAAAAACGGAAAAATATTAAACTTTAACCTAGAACTATTTTCTGTTACCTTTAAAAGAGGGTGACTACATAGGCTTTAGACCTCCCCCAAGTGTCACCACAATGAATGGTCCTGTGCGACTCGCATCCATTGGAATGTTAGCTAATGAAATTATTGTTCACTAGGAATTACTCCAGTTTTTTGGGTGCGTTCACCATTATGTATGATAATAATTATAATATTCAAATACAGTCTACTAATTTTATTCATCTCCCTGAGATCCTGAATAACTCACAAACACAAGGCACTTATAGACCCGAAATAATCGTCTGTAGCCGCGAGAAGTTTTGAAAGAGTAACTGGGGCCTTAGAATGCAATCGGCAACTGTAAGACACAGACACCCTAGAGCGGGACATTTTGAGTATTTCCCACTTAAAGGATATGCAAATATTTGTTCCAAGCGGGAATGTTCCGAATGCAACTGCCTGAACCATTGCACTAAACGTGCAAAGTAATTGTTCTCAAATAGTGATGTTGTAATAGGTAAATGATGTGGTTCTCGTCTAAAGTTTTAAATGTTTTGTTTTGTCACTTAAAGTCACATTAAATAAAAGAGAATATTATTATTCAAAGTAGAGTATTACATAATTGAAATTGTTTAACGTATTTGTAGACTGTATTTAACCAGGTACTATGTTATTGATACTGGGAATTCCGAATTTCAGATACATTACGACTTATAATTGTTATTAAATACCTATTTCTTTTCTATTTCTATGTATAGAAAAACTAACTTCACATGGCACACAGGCTAAATAGTCTAAATATAGTTATGATTCCATAATGTAACATAAGAAACCATCGAAGGCATTTTATTTAAATGTGATTAAATTAATTTGAAATTAAATTAACTGAGACTTCACTGACGTCAATTGTATATTTTATAAGGTAATTAAGTAAATAGAATCATCAAGTTTAAATAGGAAAATGACGTTAAATTATATTGTAAGTGAAGAGTTCAGCATTCTGCAGAACCAGGTCAAGCTGCGGTATCAAGTCAAGGTTAACATGTTTTTAAAATATCTTTAACAAACAGAACAATAAATTTCGAATCACACCGATAGAATTTGCTTAATCATAGCTCTTAGCTCATAATAGGTCTTTACCTATCAAATTGCCGTTTCAAGGTAGAAACTATACATTTCAAAGGGCAAGCAATATCAATGACGTATACCTACGACTTTCTTCTGACAAAAGAACTCTATGTTCTGGGTTTAATAGCTTTTGTTTTGGAAATTTTGTCTTGTCCCTGAGAAGAAAAGTTATTCGTGAGATAAAATATCCCACGTGAAAGTGATTGAAACAAAAATAGACAATGGGATGTCTATTTTTGTTTCAATTAGCAGTTTTAAGTCCGTAGGTATACATTATCAATATTGCATACCGCTGAGACACATTTTTTCCACGGTAGAACTTATTGGGCACGCCATAATTATGGCGGTGCCCCCTCTTTGAGGAGTGGCTGGAAAGACCTCACGGCGTCCTCACCTTATGCATGACGCAGCTCCTCACCGAGCATGGTCAGTTCAGGAAGTTTATGCATCGGATTTGTGCGAAAGTAACGCCCAGGTGTCACCACTGTGTGGACCACCTGGAGGACATGGTGGAGCATACGGTAGAGGTGTGCCCCGCTTGGGCAGAGCACCACCGTGTCCTCGTGGGGGCGATCGGTGGCAACGACCTTTCGCGCCGAGCGTTGGCGAGCAATGGGTAGCTCGCTGTCCGATCGTCCGGTAACCGTCCGGACCTAGCCCAAATCGTCGACGGTACGTACTGTTCCACGCGCGCCTCTAGGAAAAGTTGTCAAACTGTAGGGGCCCAGCAGGGTCGAAGCCTACAGGGGCCAAGGGTTTGTTTCTAAAAGGAAAACTCGGCCTTGCTATGAAAGGCAACGAAGGAACAGGAGTGGGTTTTTAGTCAGTAAAAGTCTGACACACCCTCTCGCTTCGCCCAAGAGCGGGAGATGTCATTGGATGATTTTTCCACAAAAAATAAAAAAAAACGGTAGAACACTAACACTTTAAAGTAACCCATTTTTAAAAATAGCAATTTTATAGGTAAAGAGCCATTACTATAAGTAGCCATCTTTTAAACAAAAAAATAAATAAATAAAAATAAGTTCATCTGTTTAGGAGCTACGATGAAACAGAACCCATATTACACACGATAAACTTATAACAACTTTTTTGGTCAGGGTTTCAAATGTAGGGCTGAAATGCTAAGACGAATCACGTATTAGATTTGATATAAAAAAAGTTCAATACTCACTAGCTAATCACAAAATATCAAATCTCAGAAAAAGTATGAAATAAAATGAATAAATAAAACTACTTGTCGAAAAATAAACGTTAAAAACTATTTCAGAACTAAAAGTAAAGCAAACGTGTATCCTTCGAGATTGTTAGATCACACTAGTTAAGTATTAGAGTTTTAGCGAAAGCTGCCATAGTGCTGGAAGAAGACGAAGTTGAAAAACAAGACAAAAGATTATTAGCTTTAAAACTTTATTCAAGTTTTACTCATACTGGTAATCAAACATAAATCAATGAAAACTAGTATTAAAAAAAATTAAAAATTTCATAAAAATTTGCAATTTTGCCACCGTCAAGGCTATTTGTTAGAGATTCATAAAATAAATAAAGACTTCATCAAACAGTGTCTCATTATTGATGAACCTGTCAGGAACATTGACAGTGAGAAAAACTTGACTGTATCTCGGCTCGGAATTTTGACGTTAAAAAAATAAATATCGATAGAGGGTAAGTGTATTTACTCAATAAGGTACTTAAACGCACACGACAGTTTGAAATTTCTACGTACTTAATTTTTTTTTCAACTAGACCTGCTTAACTAGTTTGACGCAACAATGTAAATCTTTATTTTGAACGTGGAAATTTATGTTTGGAACTGATATAGTTCCAAATATTAATATCTCCACAAAATTAAATGGCACTCCGCTTAAAGGCCAGTGCGGATACGGAGACACAACTTATTGCAAAACTTCCGCAATTCCTGATGCGGAGGCGCAGTTCCGTAACAACTCTAGTAAAGACCTAATTTTTTTATAAACATTGACGTCCAATAACTAGTTTTATTTTATATAAATAGTTGTTAGATTGTAATGAATTGAAACGTCTAGACTAACTTGATTTAGTGCTGCATAGGTGTGTCACGAACATTGTGTCAGTTAAGTTTTGAAAAAAAAAAAATGTATTTGCATCATACGTGGGGCATACTGAAAGTCTCTGGATCCACCATCACTTATAATAAAATAATGAAAAAAACAAATAGAGAATTCGAAAATAGAACTCTTTGTTTATATTGTGAACTTGTTACTTTTTATTTTTAATTAGTGAGACTGTCATTTGTTTTTTTATTGTGGCATCCTTTCGAAGATTGTGTGTCGGAATCAAAATGAATTTAACTCGTGAACATTTTGGTTCAATGATTTTTTTTAGATTTTCGTTGTGGCTAATGTCAACAAGAGTGTTGCCAGAGACTTCAATTGGTGATGAAGCACCATGTGGCAGCTCTATGTTTTCGTGGTTTGGAGAATTTAGACGTGGGCGTAATCATTTCTATAACGAGGTACGTGAAGGTCGGCTGGCGACTGCAGTTACAGACTCGAATATTCAAATCGTACGACAACTTATAGAAATGGACAAAAAAATTACTTGCTAGCAAATTTGTGCTTTGTTAGGCATTGGAATGAGACAAGAGCAAATCACTTTTGATTTGACTGGCCTGTTGGTCTAGCTGTCAGTGGCCCTGACGGGACAAATGTTTGTGTGATGAGCACGATCATTTCGACGGGTCCTACGTATACTGGTGTAACACGCAAAACAGCGAAATACGTTTTTTTGCACCAAAAGCCTTAAAATTACCTTAACTTTATATCCTGTAAAAGTTATATTAAATTATCATGTAATTTCAAAGATACAAACTTGCAAACTAATATAAGTGACATCATTTTCAGCCACACGACCATCTACACTGATGTAAGTCACTTGCACCAGAGTAGATAGTCGCGTGCGACGCGACACGTCAGCACAAGTGTCATTCGCTCTGATATGCGTGCGACGACGGAGTCGGGAGCACGTTAAACACTGGTATAACTGCGAATCTGCGATGCGTTTTAGTTTACGTATGCATTTGTTACTAAAAAACTATTCAGATTTTGTTTGTCTTGAGTGAGTAGTGGTAAGAAGTCACAACAATGAAGCGCTTACGAGGTCAATTAATGATTAGATTTATTAGAAAATAAGTATAGTAAAATAAACACTCCAGAAAATTACGAAGGTAAGTATTAATTGACATTTTAAATATTATAATGCTATACTTTGTATTGTTCCATCAAAGGTAAAATTAAAAAAAAAAAAATTACGTGTTGTTTATTTGTATTATCACTTGTACCAGTATAAAAGGTTCATATTAGTTACTCGCGTACTTTGTATAGTGGTTTTAGTAAATTTTAAAGATTATTTGTAAATATATTGAAAAATGAATTAACACCATAATTTTGATTTATTTTAGATCGGCCGACTGTACCATCACGTGAAATACATGAAGAATTAGACCAAACTTTGAAAATATGCAACGGGACCATGGAACCGACCGATTTTACAGAAAAAAATAGTTTCACAAATGAAAGTCTAATAGAAAAGCCAGGTAAACATAATAAACTAAATTAATGAAATGTGATTTTATAATTCATGTTTTTTTTTCAATAAATTTTGCACTTGTATCAGTATACAAAGTCACATCTGACTTTTATTTTGTTTTTGTTATGTTGTTAACTGACATAAGTTACATTATTTTAATAATAATATCTATTTACTAATGAAATCAATAAAAAAACTATTTTTAATACATTTTAGCAGCAATTCACTGCATAATTATTTTATTATATAATTTTAGATTCCCCCTTACCTCCAAGAGCGGATTTTTTTGCTGAAGAGATGTCATTCATCAATAAGGTTGTAAGCTTAAGTGACCAAGAAGACATGTTCGAGGAAACCCCTACAGTAGAAAATTTATACCGAAATTTATCAAACATTTCGTCAGATTCTACCAAGTTCTCTGACTGCTATACCGTCCAGGAGGTGAATGTGATTGTGCATAACAAATATAAAGAAGATGAACCTCAAAGTCTACATCCACGTCAAAATCCTATTTCTGAATCTAGTGTGTTAAAACAAAATGACATTCCTGATTATGAAATTGATAGCTTAACACCAATGCCTTCGCCATTACTTTCTTTTTCACCTATTCGCCAACAAACTGATGATGAATTTGACAATTTATCACTATTAAATTCAGACTACACTGATACACCTTTAAGTAATCCCGCAAGTGTGCAAAGCAAAACCCAAAAAAAGAAAGATAAGGCCAGATTGCGAGAGAGGTTAAAAATATGTGGTTTGATGAAAGACGCAAGTTCAATTTAAACAGGGGATTAGAATACATGAGTCGAACGGAGATGCAAAATCAGAAGAAAAAAATAAAAAGCGCTTGTAAATGTCCCAAAAAATATTTTGAAAAAATTGAAGAAACTGCAAGATGCACAATATTTAGAAACTTTTGAGAAATAGGAAATTACACTCGACTCGAATTATCGTGTCCTCCCCCTGTCTTCGGACTTCAGATAATCCCACAATACTCCATCGTAACCTGCTGAATTCTTTTTTAAGTTCGGTGATCTTCTCGGCGGCCGGAGTGTACGCGTGTTATATGTTGCCAGGTTCAGTCAAAGAAGGGGCTTACAAAACAATAGTTTTGTAAGCCCCTTCTTTCTCAAACATTGAATACAATGTTTGAGAAGATTACTTCTAACACGTGCCAGTATACAAAATTTTTCAAAAAAAAATTACAGGTCAATTGGTAACAAACTCTTGTAAGCTACATCTATGTAGCTTACAAGAGTTTGTTACCAATTGACCAGAAAAAAAATTAAGTTGCAAGTCCAATGTGATTCCTGAGCGGTACTAATCATTTTACAATAATTTGACGATACGGACCGATAACACTGAAGATGTCTCTGACTAGGTTATATTTTTAAAAAGCCTAGTTGACTTTTCCAACATGTTGTTTCTTTTTTTTATTGGGTTTTCTATACCATTATCTACAGTGATTATTGTTACGATAAATAACAATGTGACATATTGCCAATGTCTGAAAGACTGATTATAGACGTAAGAGGAAGTACTAATGAAAATATAAATAAACAATTAATATAATTAATGAAAGTTCCTACTTAAGTTAAGAAGATTACATTTTTTAGTTTTATTATTTTTAAGATGGCAAAGCCATTAATTTTATTTTTTATTAAGAGTGCCATAATATATTAACATCAAAATAATAACACTTATTAAGCATAGGTCTGGAAAAGTCATATAATTGAAATAAACTTTTAGTTTGTATTTTTAATGTTTTTATTCCATTTCCTGCCACACCTATTCCAATATTTATGGTTAATAACAATGCAGAAAACTGTTGCAAGTAGTTTTCTAGAACTGAGTAAACTGTTGTAAGTGTTTAAAAGTCGATAAAAGAAGATGTTATTGTTAATATTATAAAATCATATTCATCAATAGATTGGAAATAGCATGTTAAAAGAGTAAAATCCTTCAATTTTCCTTTATTATAAGTGTATGCAAGTACACTATATACTGGTATAAGTGGCCACTTGTGTCAGTTTACAGGTTCTACCATAGTTAAGAAAACAAGCTACATCAATGCAAGTGATGCTATTTTCCAAAGTATAAAAAAATAAGAAAAACCAATAATGCTATCTTTTTCCTAAGATATTCAAATATAACATATCAAAATTTCAAGTATTTCCATTGATTTATGACAAAATTACAAGCTTTAGAACCTTTGAACCGCTCTCCTGAACAGTTGTGTTTTTGCACTTATACTAGTATACGTAGGACCCGTCGATTTGTTCCTTGTCTGGGTATAATTTATCTATAATACATAGTATTTAGAAATATATAAGTATGTTTATCAGCTGTCTAGTACTCATACCACAAGCTCTGCTTATTATAGGACTAGATGGCGTTGTGTTAAAGTTGTGGAATATTATTATTATTATTTTACATGTGCATCAGGTTTGGAAGCTTTGCACTCAATGGATACCACATGAATTAACGAGGACCAGAAACGACTGCGTGCCCAGTAGTGTCGTAAAATGATAAAAAAGTTTAATAGAGGACAGTCATTGGCTGTCTATAATATCGTGACGAAACCTGAATGAACTGCTTTGAACCTTAAAGAAAAAGCCAGTTGGCAGTAGTGGGTCTTTCCTTTTAAACATTTGCCGACGAAAGTTACGAAAAGTCGAAGTGTTGGTAAAAAATTGGTTGCTTCTTTTTTTGGCAAATCAGGAGATTACACTACAGTATCGCTTGAAGTTCAAAGGACAGTGACTGCAGATTGGTACGTCAACACTTGCTTGCCCACAGGCTTAGAAAATGTTCGCGAAAAGCTTCCTCGAAGCAATGTACTCCTCCATCACAATAAGTCTATTCGAAGGTTTCAAATGTGGAACTGATGCCGCATCCGCCTTACAGCTCGGACCTCGCACCCTGCGACTTCTATTTCTTTCCAAAAATTAAAGACAAACTTAGAGGCACACGTTTTACGAGCCCTGGATCGGCGGTGGATGCGTTCCATAAAACCATTGAAGAGGTCCCTAAACAGACTGGCCCAACTGCTTTGTACAGTGGTTTCAGCAAATGCAAAAATGCATTGGAGAAAGAATGTACTTTGAAAAACCATAAATGTATCGTAAGTCTTATAACTAGTCTTATTTATCAGAATCCAGAAACTTTCAGTATGCCCTAAATATTTGTTTAATCTTTTTAATCCGCCTCTGTACTTTTGTGTGCATAAAGAATTAAATAAATCAATAATTAATATGAGTTTTTACCTGAAATAAACGTACTTTATTTTATTTTATATATTTATTAAATAATTTCTGATACAGTATCAAACTGGTGTCTAACTATTTTCATTGGTATCTATGACGTTAACTTCTAGTCTCCCATAGGCTAATTTATTATTGTCATGGGATGACGGTTTGACCTACTCACAGTTCTCATTATGTTGAGCTTATCTGATGGGACGATGTTTTTCTTTTTTTTTTAAGGTGGAAAACTCTTTCACACTACCCGTGGCCTCAGTAGGCTTCGACCCTGTTGGGCCCCTACGATTTGCTAACATCTCCTTGAGGCGCGCGTGGAGCTTGAGGCGCGCGTGGAGATGGGACGATGTAGACACTACTTGATACAATACCTGATTGTGGCGTGTCAAACGAATCAAATTGAATTTTATGGTGTTGAAAAAATAAATAAAATAAAACATAGAATATGCTACAGAGTGGAAGTAAGTAAGGAGGCTGCCCAAACATGGCAAGTGATCAGCGTCGCCCATGGCTTCCAATCCTCTTTTTAAGTGGGGTATTAAATAATGACCCGCTCTGGGTGAAGTGAGAGAAAGCTTCAGACTTTTATTGTTTACCCAGTGTTTTTTCAGTAGCCTTTTGCAAACGCTATGGTAACTGCCCAGGCAGGCATCGGCTGCAACTGTCTCCGTAATTCTTGTTTACATCTCTTTGGGGCGAGCGTAGAACACAACGTGTCATCGACCCTGACGTGGTCCTTACCAGAAAGTGCAATCTTATAGAATATCTAAATTAACTCCAAAAAAAGTTGTTTCTACAGAAATTGATAACCAGAAAAATGAAACCTATTTACAAACATATATAAAATCTATTATCCGTTATTTCGAGATTCCTTGTAAGTCACTTTTAGTATTTGGTTCACACTTACCAAAAGTAAGAAAACGTGTGCCTCCCGTGATGACAAAACAAGTCTGATAGCTAACAGAAAAATACAAAACAAAATAGTTTAACGCATGCTTCTCCTAATATATAATTAATGTTTATTTACTTGGTATAAATGCTTAAGCTTGCCCTCAGCTAAGTCGATTACAAGTGTACCAGTTTAAGAAACCGGATTTGTACTCATAATATCAGGTTTTATTAGCATTCGGTAACGAGAATATAAAGTAACGTACATCGAGGTCACCTAAAATGTTCTTATTTAGATGACGTAGCGTTTGCGTTATCAAAATAAAACTGGCGCGTGCGCTTAAGAGCCCGGCGAACGGCGCTTGCAACTGCAAGTTACCGCGTATCGTGGAATATAGCTGTCTCTGTTTAACAAAAACAAGTGAGCGACTGGCGCAGCTGTGTGTGTGTATGTGAGCGTATTACAATATTGTTAGTAACATTAGGTATGTTCATTATTTGCTTTATTTTTGCCGAATACTAGGCGTACCTTTTAAGTTCTGTCGTTTCTATATTTCCCGGCAATTTTGAATTTGGAACTGTTCTATATTCGAATGTGTTTAAATTTTGAATCTCAATACAGTTGAAAGTATTAGGATTAATGCTATTGTTTAAACACAGCGTTGATTGGAATCTGTCAGGTTACGTACGAAAATTAATCTTTCTAAGGAAAATATCAGTGCAATAATTTTTTACAACTCTAGAAGAGGCCTGACACGGCTTTAGTGTTTTGAAGAGCTAACATCTGTGTTCAGTGATGAAGCCCCATGTCTGCGGACTGTCGAACGCTGGTATTTAGAATTCCAGCGTGGACATACTAGTGTTAGTGACAAATCTCGTGAAGGGCGCCCAAAATCCGCCTTCACTGAAGATAACATCATTGCTGTGAGACAACTAATTCTCGAAGATCGTCATGTGACATATCGAGAGATAGAGGCTCTATTAGGCATCTCAGGAACAACCATTCAGAAGATCTTGCATGAAGCGCTTGGTGTGAGAAAGCTAGTTTACCGTTGGATACCGCATGGATGCTTTCCGACGATCACAAGGCGGCCCGCGTCAGATGGTGTAAGAAAACTCTGCAAAGGTTCAACCGAGGAGAGTCAAATCACGTCTACGACATCATCAGTGGTGACGAATCTTGGATCTGTGCCTACGATCCTGATTCCAAACAACAATCTACAATCTAGGTCTTTCAAGACGAGCCAAAGCCGACTAAAGTTGTTCGTTCTCGAAGCACTTTAAAGAAGATGGTGGCCACGTTCGTTGGACAAAACCGGCCATGTTGAGACTATTGCACTTGAAGATCGTAGAACCGTTAACGCAGAGTGGTATACCACAATTTGTTTACCAAAAGTCATCGCCGAACTTCGAAAATCTAACTCAAAGTGACGCATCGTCCTGCACCACGACAACGCAAGCTCACACAGCGCTCATCAAACAATTGAGTATTTAAAGCAGAAAAAAGAAATTCTTGACCATACTCCATACAGTCCTGACCTAAGCCCTAACGATTTCTTTACATTTCCTAAAATTAAGAAAAGTCTTCGTGGTCAAAGGTTCCAGTCCGGTGAAGAAGCAGTCGACGCTTACAAGTCAGCCATTTTGAACACCCCCACTTCAGAGTGGAACGGCACGGTAATGAAATTTCCAAATAACGCATTACTAGTCTGTACATTCACTAACGATCCCCCAAAGTACGAGGCGTGCCTTTTAAGTTTTGTCGTTTGAAGAAAAAAACACAACTAGAATCTTACAGTACTTTTTATTGTTTTTCGAAATATTCACCACGTAGCTTTCCATTCGCTCAAACCAGTTATTATAACATTTATTCTCAACATATAAGGATAACTAGCATACAGTAACAAATCAGAAAATGTTATGGAGCCGAGTGCTTTTTTTATAGGTGGGAAATCAGTCAATGACTTCTCCTGCTCTTGGGCGTAGCGTGAAGGCGTTTCAGACTTTTACTGACAAGAAAACCATGCCTGTTCCTTTTTTGCCTTCGATCCAGGGCCCCTACGGTTTTGCTGACATCTTCTCAAGGCGCACGTGGAACACTACGTGACGTCGACCATTCGAGTTCGGTATGGACGATTACCGGATGGCCGGACAAAGAGCTCCCATTGCTCGCCGTCCGCAACACCACGCCTACAGTAGTTGGAAATCGGAGTCAGGATCCCGGCGGCTGGGGCGTGAAGAAGACCGTACCCTTACATGTGCGTCGTGGTGGTCTACACAATGCATGACGCAGGTTCTCACCGAACACGGTAAGTTCGGGAAGTTCCTGCACCGGATTTGTGCGGAAGTGACGCCCGGGTGTCGTCACTGTGTGGACTGCCCGGAGGATACGGTAGGACACACGGTGAAGGTGTGCTCCGCTAGGGTAGTGCATCGGCGGCGGCGATTTCTCGCGCCGGGCCTTAGTACAAGCCATGGTCCAGAGCGAGGAGGAGTGACAGACGGTCGCCTCCTTCTGCGAAGCAGTAATGCTAGAAAAGGAGGCGGCCAATCGCGTCAGGCAACGGTCCTCACGCCCCAACCGAAGCCGGGATTCTGATCCCGATTTTCAGCCACCGAAGGCGCGGGCTTGCGGACGGCGAGCAATGGGTAACCCGCCGTGCGACTGTCCGGTAACCGTCTGAACCGATCACAAGTCGTCGACGGCGCTTATTGTTCTACGCACGCCTCAGGGAGATCAGCAAATCGTAGGGGCCCAGCAGTGTCGAAGCCTACTGAGGCCAAGGGTAGTGTAAAAGAGAAACCCGGGGCCTTGGGACGAAGGCAAAAAAGGAATAGGAGTGGGTTTTCAGTCAGTAAAAGTCTGACACTATCTCCCGCTCCGCCCAAGAGCGGGATTTGTCATTAGATGATTTTCCTACCTTAAAAAAAAATCCTACTGGGGCCATGGGTTTGCTTCTGAAAGGAAAACCTGGGGCCCTGGAACGCAAGGCAAAGAAGGAATATAGGAGTCGATTTTAGTAAGTAAAAGTCTGACGCTCTCGCCCCGCCCAAGAGCGCGAGAAATCATTGGATGATTTCCCACACAAAAAAAAAGTACCTAAGCATTTGAAGTTTAGTAAAAGGAATATATATTTATTAGTTTTGATGTTCATAAGCAAATAAATAATTTGCATTACTTAAAAAAAAAGTAAAAGGAATACAGAAAGTCGATAGAAATATTACTTACAATAAAATTTACAACGCGACCGAAGCCGAAGTAACGACATCACGCACACATTGACAATGACGACTCCCTTGCCGCGACAGCACTACTAAGTCTTGGAAATTTGGGATAAATTTGGATGTGTTCCGTAATACCAAAAATGATGAATAACTTAATGTTTTTTTATTTATTTTTTCTATAATTTGTAACTTGATAATGTAAGCTATGTTCCTACGGAAAAAATATTAGAAATATTGTTGTTTATAATATAGAAAAAGCAACATGAAAACATGCAATTTACGCCTTAAAAATATGCGAAATTAAATTCGCTTTAATTTCGTTTTAAGTAAGTATTTTGAAAAATGAAAAACGTAGGAACCTAGATAAATATTGTCTAAATCCGAATATCATCATAATAAGGTGGAAATATGCTCAATCTGCGAATGATTTTGGTATTACGTTAGTATGGATAATTCAGCTGTCGCCGTCGCCTTAAGCGGTTAATAGAAGAAGCAAAAATAAGTGTTCTTCATTAAATCATTAGTGATCGATGCTATAACCTCATCTTCTAACTCCATCCCGGGTGTCGGGAGTCACGGAGACGGAGAGCTACCCATTGATCGTCATCGTGGCCGGGGAGCCACGATGACGATCAATGGGTAGCTCTCCGTCCGGTCGTCCGGTAACCATCCAGACCGAACCCGAGTCATCACAGGCGCTAGTGTTCCACGTGCGCTTCAAAGAAATGTCAGCAAAACCGTAGGGGCCCAGCAGTGCCGATTCCCAGTAAGACCACTAGGATTATCTGAAAAATTAACTCACGCTTTTAGAATGCAAAAGTCTTGTTTTAGTCACTGAAACTGAAAGTCTGACACGCGCTAGCTCCACCCTAGAGTGAAAGGGGTCATTAAATGATTTCCCAATACAAAAAACTGTTTTTTTCTAACTCCATAAACCAATATCTCTCACAGAACACTTATTTTTACTACCAACTACAAAATACAATAAAGAAAAGAATACCATAACGCTTCCAAAATAACCCATAAATAAACACACCATAAAAACTTCCTTTGATCCTTGAATTTTCGATCTCAGATCGCCATAAAACCGAAGGGTAATCTTTGTGAACTTTCATGGCTAAGTGTTATTAAACTATTAGTTGGGACAGCCGACGTTACTCACATTCCCTCGATAAACTATATGTTGCCGGAGCCGCTATTAGTCGGCCCACACGAGTGAATTTTAGGAGTAACGACTAGATTAATGTTTTTGGATACTCTCCTTTTTCCTACCTATAGATTATATCTATAAAGCTAGATAAGCCGATGACCTTAAAATATAACTGTAAATAACTAGATTCTAAAAGTAGAAAATCGAGTCTTAAAATCTAGATCTAAGATTCTAGTTTATTTTTAGATTATAATGTATTAAAAAACTAGTTTGGGGCTATATTGTCTGTTTATTCTAAATACTTCTTTTATATTAATACATATATACGTTACTAGCTTCTGCCAGCGGCTTCGCCCGCGCGAATGTAGGTTTCTCCATACAAACTTTAAACTCCCGTTAGAGGCTAAACGAGCACTAAGTCACGTCACAAAAGGAAGCCATGTGCAAAATTTCACGCTCCTAGTTCCAGTAGTTTTGGCTGTGCGTTGATATATTAGTCAGTTTGTCCTTTTATTTAAATAGATATAATATAATTTTGTTTTTGTTTCTCCTTTTATACGAATATAGATGTAAAAGGTACTTTTAATTGACATAGAACCTTCATGGTTTGAGATTTTTGAGTGAAACTTTTTTCACATGGTACCTATGAAGTTCTTCTTTTAAAAAATGTGCAACATTCGATTATCGACTTTCAGTTGTTTTTTTTTTTATCCAGCTTAGACAAGAAAGACGGATACTTCGAAAATTCGAGTGATTTTTGAATACGAGTTCCGACGAGGAACTAAGGCGGCAGAAACAGCTCGCAATATCAATGTTGCGTTTGGAATGGGGAATGCTAATGAACGCACTGTGTGATTTTGAACGCTTTCGTGATGGAAACTTTGATTTAAAGAACGAACCACGTGGGTTGACTGCCCACACAGGTGAATAACATTGAATTGAAAGAGATGGCGGTAGCCGATCCGAGCTAAACTACTCAGTTAGTGGCATGGTCTAACGTTACCTCACCAACAATATTGACTCATTTGCGTCAATCAATGAAATAAAAAAAATATGAAAAATGGACTGATCTGCAGAAAAACCGCGAGTTTAAACTTGTGTTGCCTGGTTGAATCGATACATAAATGAAGGAATATTGGATCGAATTGTGACATGTGATGAGAAGTAGATTCTTTACGATAACCGTAAGCGAAAAATGCAATGGGTGACCCCAGGTCAAACGCCACAACAGTGTCATCGCAAAGCTTACCAATAAAAAGGTAATGGTAACTGTTTGGTGGTCTCCGCATGGTGTTATTCACTACAGCTTTCTCCGATCTGGTCAAGCAATAACGGCAGATGTCTACTGTGTTGAACTCCAAACAATGTTAGCAAAACTAGCAGTGAAACAGTCCCGACTTACGAATCGATCTTCACCATTATTGCTCCATGATAACGCGAGACCTTATACAGTACGAGAAACAGTTTTAACTCTACAGGAACTGCAATTAGAAACCATTCGTTACTCTCCTCCTCCTTTGTGATTTGGAAAATTTTCTACGTGATAAAAAGTTTTCTTCTCAGGAGGCAGTCAAAAATTCTTTCACACAGTTTGTCGAATCTAGATCACCGGAGTTCTATTGTAAAGACATAAATGACCTTCCTATTAAATGGAAGCAATGTATAGATAATAATGGTAATTACGTTGATTAAATAAATATGTTAAATTAAAAAAAAAAAACAAACAATTTTTCAGTACAAATCGGCAATTTCATACTTTAACCCCTAATATATTATTGATCTATTCTATGTACATAGAATACGTTTCCGTGTCCCCATAAATCTCGGCTCGGAGTCACTAACTTAGCTGTTAGTCTGGTTAAAGAAGTATTTCCGAGGCTGGAATTATTGGTGGTGAAGGCTCACAGGAGACTCACGAACGAAACGAAGACTCACAGGCCTGGAGACCAAAATCATAAAAAACGTCTAAGTATTACTAAGACTAGAATTATGAGCGTTAAAAACATGAAAACTACTGGGAGAGCAGAACTAATGCTACCAACTTTTAGTCACAGAACAGATGAAAGAGGTTAGGAAGGAAATACTTCCCGATTTGTACTTGAACAAGTGTCACCCGCTTGTCTCCCACCCTTTAACTTCACTACAGGCAAGAAACCTATACGAACGCACATTACGCACACTAACAGACCACGCACACTTAGATAGCAAGTTTGTTATTGGTTGTGTCACACATGCAAAAATTCAATTTAGGGTGAATGCGATGAAATTTCAAAATAACAGATATAATTGTCGATTATTTATTGCTATAATTTCGGGCTGTGTACCAATACGATGGATTTCTAAAAATGAAAAATAATTGTTGAATTCAGAAAACAACAAAATATCAAATTATTCATTTATTTAAAATAAACCACAAGCACTTTTAAATTATCAAAAAATTGGCCAGGCAGAAAAGTGATGCTAATTTTATTGCTCATTCCAAAGCGTAGATCTCTATGGAGAAGAACGTGTAAGAAACTCCATGGACACTCTTTTAGATTATGTTATTAGTTACAAAAATCTCGGTTACATATTATTTCTTGAGGCTTCTATTATGTGAGCACAACGTAAATAATAAAAAAAAGTTAAAAAAAAATTAAAATAGAAATAAATAATAAGTATAAAAATAATATAAAGTTTTGTGTGGACAGGCACCTGATTTTAAATATCTATATCCTGATTTTTTTTTATGAAATCTCGTTTTTCAAAACGTTGCGAACAAATTCTGCTAAATTTCTTAGGTGTCCATTTAGTTCTACCGGTGGCCTCTATCTATATTTTTCGTATATCTAGATCTGTTGGAAACCTAAAAATAAAGTTAAAACAATATGTGTTTCCAAATAGACTTTTTTAGGTGGGGAATCCAAAGAGATCTTACGCTCTTGGGCGGTGCGAGGGGGCGTGTCAGACTTTTACTGACTAAAACCCAATCCTGTTACTTCTTTGACTTAGTTCCAGGGCCTCGGGGTTCTCTTTCAGACCGTTACCGGACGATAGGAAGGCGAGCTACCCATTGCTCGCCGTCCGCAAGCCCGCAAATACCGTGTTCCATATAGACTTGGAAATTAAATTCCTATTATTAGTAAAAATAATAACTACCTGTAATAAACAAAGTTATTTTACATAATGAATCGATAATGGTTACAACAACTTAGTACAACACTATCAATATTGACGAAAGTTGTCATTGGTTTGAACATATTACATTGCACAATTGTTAACGTAGTACAAAATGGTACCCATGTATTGCAAACAATGTCTAATTTTGCATTTCATTTAGAGTTTATCGTTTTAATGTACAAATTACGTAATACTATTGTAATAATCTACACTAATATTATAAAGAGGAAAAGTTTGTTTCTTTGTTTGTAGGAGATAATCTCTGAAACTACTAATCCGATTGCTAAAATTTTTTCACTGATAGAAAGCTGCTTTATTCCTTAGTGACATAGACTATATTTTATGGGCGCGGGGAAAGCCGCAGGCAAAAGATAACCGGACAGGGTCCGGACGGTTACCGGATGGTCGGACGGCGAGCCACCTATTGCTCGCCGTCCGCAAGCCTGCGCCTACGATGGCCGAAAATTGGGATCGGAATCCCGGTGGCGATTGGATCGTGAGGACCGTTGCCTCACGCGATCGGCCGCCTCCTTTGTTAGCATTACTGCTTCGCAGAAGGAGGCGACCACCTGCCACTCCTCCTCGCTCCAGACCATGGCCTGTACCAAGGCCCGGCGCGAGAGATCGCCGCCGCCGATCGCCTCCACGAGGACACGGCGTTGCTCTGCCCAAGCGGGGCACACCTCCACCGTGTCCTCCAGGCGGTCCACACAATGGTGGAATCCGGGCGTTTCTTCTGCACGAATCCGGTGCAGGAACCTCCCGAACTTACCATGTTCGGTGAGGACCTGCGTCATGCGGAAGGTAAGGACGCCGTGTTGCCTTTCCAGCCACTTCTCAAAGAGTGACTTACCACCATAATTATGGCCTGCCCAAGTTCCTTTGATCAGTGACCTACCATTATAACGTCATTTATTTATTTATTTATTTATGTACACACAAACACTTAAAATAGAAAAGAACAAATACAGATAAAAGAGTACAAAGGTCCTGCTTATTACTAACGAAATTTCTTCCAGCAGACCTGCGACAGGAGAGTTGGATAAGAGATGTAGACGCAGTGTGTATTAAATAATATAGAGAAAAATTAAATAGACTAATTATTATCTAAAATAAATCATATAATACATATAATCATTGTGCAGTCCTTGCTTTTAATAAGCTCGATATTGTCATTCTACCACAACTCTATTATTCATGGTCATCAATGGTCTCACCATGGACCGATCAATGATCGATCACCATAAATTAGCAGATTATGACCTTTTAATAAAATGACAATGGGATCGTTTTGGAATGATAAATTTATAAAAATAGCAGACTTGAGTCCCTGGTCTCTTCCCATTGTTACTTACCAAGCCGCTAGTTTCTAATACTGCATGTATGCTTGCTTGCAGTGTCAAGAGCTCGATTCTGGACATCTTTAATGATATTGTGCAGTGCTATGCAACCACGCTATTGAAGCAGGATAGGCTGTGGTGCCCAAGGTTATCATCATCTTCACTACATTGAAACCACTGTAGAGCAACACAAGGTGGGTTCTTGAAACCTCTTTGTGGCAGCGTGTAATTTATATATCGATTAAACACGAAGAAAATGTTTAATTCCCCTTTAATTTCTTTCGTTGCGTGTATCACTTTAATTGCTTTCGTTCTTACTTATAGGAGTTTTAATTGTTGGGAAACTTCTCGAGAGTAATTTACGAGTTCAAAGGTGAAGTTTAAACGAAATAAGATTTTAATTAAGTAGTCTTTAATTTAATTATGTTTGTGATTGCTTGCATGTTTTTCTTAAGAACTGAAGTTTTTAGGCATTTAATGAGTTCTGAGCAATGGATTTTTGTGGTTAATGCAATAGATAATCTTAGTAAGGAATAAGCTGAAATCTTAATCTTGTATTGTTCGAAAATAAAGTGAATTTGTGCAAGCTTATAAAACAGCAGTGTTATTTAAAAACACGTCTAGACATACATGATCGTTCCTCCCCCCTTCATATAATAGCAAAATAAACCACTATGATAAGAGCACAGGCTTAAACAACACATTTGTTCTCTTAAGTAAAAGCATTCGAGTGCCATAACCAGCCATTTTGACCATAAAATAAGATGTAACATAAAGTGTTCCTCAAGGCACTATATTTGGGCCAACCCTGTGAACCCGTAATGGTATAATTGAGCTGGATACAAACTAATTACAAGGGGTGACGAACGCACAGCTAATGCAATAGTTGGGTCGGTTCGGACCTCGTGTCGATAACGGATGGGAGGATTAATGGGAAATGAGCGATTGGGATACAAGTTTGGAAATTTAGCAGAATTGAGTACATATGCTTTATTTACTTATTAATTAACTTGAGGGATATTTTATTTAAGCGTTCATTCTGCACAAGGTTACATTAAGTAAATAAAAAATGAAATTTTGACGACCATCTTCACAAACTTATGAGATTAACTTCTCTTTATATAATCTAATATATAAAAAATCTCCGGTCACAGTATTTTTTATCAAACTCCTTCTTAACGGCTAGACCAATTTTTTTGTTTTTTTTTTTTTTTGTGTATATTTGATAGGCCTGAGAACAGGTCTATATTTTACCCCACCCCACACCCCATTTTTTCTTTAATATTTGCGTAAAGTAACCTGAATCAGTCATTACATAATTTATCTATACCAAATCAAACTGAGAATATCTCCATGTATAAGAGTTCCAAATCGAGAGAGTTTTCGTTGGATACTATTACTTTGGCGTAACGAACCTGCAACGCTGAGCCCTTCTCACACCTGTCAAACTTAATTGCCCATTAGACACTTTGAGGGTGAACAGGCTCCCTAAAAATTAGGCCAAAGTAACGACAGGAACTTTTCTGTGTATTTTGTTAGTGAATGAGAATTTTTCCTCAGTTTAATTTACAGCGATATAATTTTACAAGTTTTCATAACTGTACAATAAAATACCTACACTCAATTATAATTACAGTAAAATTCCCTTCCCTTACTTTCCGAGGTCAAACCAAAGTTACCTTGAACTTTCGACCGTAGTACAATGGTAATGGCATTATTTCACACATTCTGTAGATTTTTTTATTTCATTTCATTGATAATTAGGGTCTGCATGCAGCCATAATTGAATAAAAACACTTAACTAATTAAAACTTTATACCTATACACTAAAGGCAAAAACTAATAGCTAAAATATGGCGTTATAAAACTCCTCCGCATCGCTGTCGACTGGAAGTGTGCTCAAAAGGCTGGCGGCATTGCCACGTTGTATGGCAATGCTCAACCTCTGACGAAAGTAAAAGCCAGCCCTTGGGATAATTCTTTGAAAATCTTATGAGCACTCGGACCCTACGGCCCAAGAGTTTCAACCCCAAACGGCTCAAAAATATAACTGCCGACGAGGTTGTTATATTTCCGCCGCTTGAGGTTCTCCGCAGCCGCAGTGCTAGCTAAGAAGATGGGATGGCGAACCTAATTTTAAACAGCCATGCCTGCTTAAAAGTAAGGTTTTCCATAAAAGCTTTGGATCCCCGTGTCACTTCCTTAGAAAGTGAATTAAAAAAAACTTTCTTATTTTTTGTATACATCAAAAAATAAACTTTTGTGCAAAATTTCAGTGTTCTAGTTCTAGGTTCTAGGCGTAGGGCTCTAGGACTTTGCGTTTTATATAAACAGATATCTTATATTTAATAACCGAACTACTCCTTCTTTATTTTGTTATTAGGGACTAATAAAATGACATTACCTTGACGCGACGACTCTGAATATTTAGTTAGCTAGTATTCAATATTCATCACCTGAGCTGAAAAATGTACTTCATGTTCATCAAATAATTTATTTACCTCAAAATTTTCCTCCAATTTGCTACGTCGTAGTCTTTCTAAATTGTTTTACCTACGTTGTAGACCGTCTACGAGGTGCACCGCCGTAGAACAAGCATAAAATGAATTTCCGATCAGACAGTTATAACCCTACTCCGGGAATTTAAAAGCAGTGAGTGGACTCAGGGCTAGATTTTTCTACAATATTTGAAAATAAAAAACTATTAAATACTTTTCTTTTTTTACAATAAAAAATATGAAATCAACTTATTATATTGTTATCTTTATTCATAATTGTTCTGTACGCGTATAAGTTAATGAACCTCTTAACTGCTAGACCGATTTTGAAGAAATTTACTGTGAGTATTTGAATAGATTCATAAATGTTTAAATTACTATTTGACGTTACAATTTGGTTCACGTTTTTTTTTTTACGAAAAGCCACCATTTCGGCAGGACGTCTGTCGGAACTGCTAATTTTTAGATGAAATTTAAAACGTACTGCGATTTACATCATTCCGCATATGAATCAATATTTGAATTTCATTTAGCTGCTTATGATTTCTAATATATTATTATAATTCACAGACACATAAAAAAAACATGGAAGTATTCTTCTTTATCATTTCTTTCAACTAACATCTTTGAAGATACTTATAAAATAAATCCCGACCCAAGTTCCTATTCTCGACATATTTTTTCCGCCGTTCGAATAGTTGTCGTAAGTCAGAACAGCCATTCACTGGTCCGCTCGACCCTCGAACCGACCACACTTAACTTCGGCCCACGTTGCAATAAAAGTCACATCGTCGGGAATCTCGCAAATTGTGCGATAGTCCCCCATTGTCGTCGCAAGAACACTTTAAACTAGAGATGGGCACACTATGGATTTGGGCGATTAAACGACTAGTCGTCAAATGGCCAGCTAGTCTACCGATTATAAATGTACGGCCGTATTGTTGGTATTTTTGACTAAATTATACTTAGATTATGTACATAGTATTTTTTTATATTGCAATTCACAAAACTGATGCTCAATCAGACCTACCAAAAATAAGCCGAAACTGATTGCCAAGTTAAATCTTATTGAAAGAAAGAAGAAAGAAAATGAATTTATTTGGCACGACATAAGGCACACAGACAATAGTAAGGTAACCACGAAACATAAAAAGAAGCAAAAAAATACAAATGAGTACCTCACGGCTGCTCCAAAACAGGTCTAGCTACAGAACCAGAAAATATTACTATTTCTCCACGAATTCAGATGACAAGAGAAAGCATATGGTATATGGATGAAAAAATTCCTATATTAGTTCGACTGTGAGACAGGACTAAAGTTCTTTGGTTGATGTAGCGTTAACTTCTAAGAAAATTAAAATATTCAAAAAAATAATATCTTGCGTCCTAAGTTATTCAATCAGTTACAAAGATTGTAAAAAATTATTTAATTACAAGTATTTTATCTCTAACTAGTAGAAGGATCTCAAACATATTTTTGCACAAAAATATACAATTTTGGTTTCGAACCCATACAAAGTTATATTTCTTTTCCTTTGCAGCGATCCTTGTCGCCACATGTAGCAGTATTTCTACTAGCTATCGTCAGATTATCCGTAATAAAATCGTTTGCTTTTCTCCACAAATACTTATAACACTAGTATGGCTGCTGTTCAACTTCTGATGCTTATTTTTCTTGTTTATGTTCCTCACTGCAGCTAGTAGATTATCACGAATAGAAAAAGAAAGCCTTCGCAACTTTTATTTTATTTTATTCAGAGAGTACTGCCGCACTGCTGTGAGAAAGACGGATGAAAGATTGCATGTAGCGGACATAAGAACGTTGAGATGTGTATGTGGTGTGACGAGAATGAATAAAGTGAGAAATGAATATATTAGAAGAAGTTTGAAAATGGACCAATCACTGAAAAGTTAAAAGGTAATCGATTGTCTTGATACGAACATGTAAAGAGGAAGGATGAAACGCATGTTAATAAAAGAGTTATGAGTATACATGTGGATGGATAGAGAGGGAGAGGGAGAGGGAAACTAAAGAAAAGATGGATGGATTGTGTAAGAAGTGATGTGAAAGAAAAGGTAGTTAGTGATAGTGTGACGAATGACGGGACAGAATGGAAAAAAAAAACGTATTGCACCTACCCCAAATAAAATGGGACAAAGTAAGGACAAGGACAAAGGAGAGTACTGCCACATAACAAACATTTAACATTAGGAAAAAAAGAATAATTCATTTCAGTTATCTGTTTAGGAACACAATGTATATTGATTTGACTCTCATGAGATAATTATTGATCCATTTGTATTTAGTATATAGTATCTAATTTGCTTACATGAGCGCTCAACAGGGCATTATTTTGAAAGTTCACAATTCGTCCAGAAGTCTTTCGACGATCATCAAAGTATCAAAAAGGAAAGTAACAGTCTTCTTAAACTCCTCCAGATCTTCGTACGATGAAGAAAATGTCTTCGGACGGTAGCTATATTGTCTTTACATCCTAAGTGGTGCTGTTGACTGTCAATTTGAGAGTTTGCCTATTTACACCAAGAAAGTAGTAAATAGTTTCATAGTATCAAACTTTCCACTACTTTCCGATGTAAGTTATACATTTCTGCAAGTATTGTGTCTTGCAAGTTAATTTCAGTGCAAACATGAGCCACTCGAGGCGTAACTGCTTATCTCTGATCAATTTAAATAACTTAGCTTTACTTTTTTTTTTTAACTGACTAACATTTTAATAATTCCAAAGTACCTTTTATTGGTCTATTTGAAATAAAGTTTCTGATTTCTGATTATTATTTTATTTTGGGGCACAAAAAAATCCTGATTTAGGGAACAATGTTGCAGCCGGTTCAGCCGCCGCTTGATCAGTGACTTTTATAGCATGAACCGGTGTTAATACTGGTTAATACACCAGTCCTAACTAAACAACACTAATGTTTTATCGATCAGCTACAGTACGTCCCATCGTACTTCATATATTCCAAATTATACTGGAGGTTACTTTTACGTAAACACCATTTTATTATTTTTATGTATCAAGAAAGCAAAGTTCGAAAAGAAAACCAGGTTCTAAGGATCAAATTCTGATTGCTCATATCGCCGCTTAACCAACTTATCTAAAAACACTTTAGAGTTATGACACGAATAATTAATCAAAGTAACGTTTGTAGAAAACTTCATTGGAATTGTTTCTACAAACACCTTTGTATGAAAATGTTTCTGCAAAGTCACTTTTTTACCGACATCTTTTAATGCTTTTGTACCTACTCGTATAATGACTGACCATTTAGCAAACCATATAACATACACGACGTTTATTTGGCTCTTAGTTTCCACACAATTTTAATGTTCCAAAAGTAAAGTTTTAGCAACACTACACCATTTTTGTTTACGGAACGACGTAAGTGATTAATATTGAAAACCTACGAAGAAAAAAGAAGTTGAAAACGGTTCTTATAAGAATGATTTGATTAATTAATTTGCAGTTATCCTTTGAAACTTATTAAATATCGACTAGTTGCCGACTAAAAACATGGTCAGCTAGTCGGCTTTCCCAACTAGTTAGCCCATCTCTACTTTAAACTCATCATTAATACGAAAGACGACACTTCTAGTTGACGTAGGCATATGTACGAGTATGTGGGTGTCAAAAGTTTCGTTAAGGACATTTTGAATAATTGCTAGGCATTTTGGACGTACGTGAATTCACTTTCTAAGTGGATGTGTCTAATGAGATCATTATTGGAGGATTTTATGAGACAATTCTGTTGGTATTATGTTTGTTGAAAAATATCATATTCGAAATGTCACATAAATGGTTTCTCTAGGGAAAAGGATATTAATGCTTAGTTAAAATATGAATCACTAGCTTCTGTGAGCACCTTTGCGCGTGTGAAAGTAGAAAACTATTCCAAGGAAACATATATAATATGTGCTATTCCATAACAAAATTCAGCTGTTTGAGCGTGAATGAGTAAAAACAAAACACATCCGAAAGCATAATTTTCATCATTATCGTGACTAGCTCGAGACGAAACAAAACAGAAAATCTTGATCTGGAAAACACAGAAAGTCATCATTAATAACTGAACAGCAATCATGGTCCTAGTCATTTATTCATGAACAATAAATTGTATCTGAAATTACAAACACGGTAAATATTATAACAACGCAAAAACATAAAATAAATAAAATATTGGATTTAAGTACCTCAAAGATCATTAATAGTATGTGATACTTGTAATATAATAATCCTTTGAGAATTTTTTAAAAGATCTAGAGTTTAAAGCACTCTTTAAATCTAAAGGCAATTTATTAAATAATATAAACGATTTACATCCGGGTCAGTAACGTGCTTCACAAAATTAGGGTGTATTTTGTAAAGTTTCATATCTTGTCTACGCGTGCCTTCTCTAATCTCTCATCTCAAAATAAAACAAAATCTTAAATCTTTTCAATAATATTCATTTTTGTTTTTACAACTTTCACACAACGCCGTCTAGTCTCAAGCTAAGCAGAGCTTGTGTTATGAGTACTAGACAACTGATAAACATACTTATATACTTATTTCTAAATCCATACATATTATAGATAAATTACACCCAGACACAGAACAAATGATCGTGCTCATCACACAAACATTTGTCCTGGGTGGGTATCGAACCCACGACCTCCAGCATAGCAGTCAGGGCCACTAACCACTAGACCAACAGGCCAGTCGAGTACAGTAGCCACAAATAAGTAGATGCAATTTCAGAAAGTCATTTGAATCTTTGAAACCTTAACTGGCGTCACAGCGGTTATCGACGTACGATTAAAGTTCGGTTAGTATCAGCTTAGTTTTACAACCACCGTCTTTTACGATCACCGCCGTTATTATGACAAATACAATGTTTTTGTCGTTAAATTTCAATTTTGTTAGCAGTTAAAACGACCAGATTAACGCTGCTGTAGTCTTCATAAAATGGTTTGGTTCTAAAGAATTTATGAGTCTGTGTTCTTAATAATGCGAGTGAACAAAGGAGTATTTAACAGTCTTTTGTTGTGATTTTAATAGTGTTATTAAAGAAAATTGTGGAGAAAATTTTATGCTCCACTTTAAATTTCTTCACAGCCGTTTAACTTTCGTGACTTCGTAAGCAAACTTTGAGGGACTTATAAATCGATTTGACTGGTATCATTTTTAATGGCAAGTTTCAATCTGGAATATAATCTTGCTGCCAAAATTCCGACATAATAATAATAATATATAATAATAATAATATTCCACAACTATCACACAACGCTGTCTAGTCCCAAGCGAAGCAGAGCTTGTGTTATGAGTACCTACTAGCCAACTGACTTATATATTTCTAAATACATGCATATTATAGATAAATTACACTCAGACACAGAACAAATGATCATGTTCATCAAATAAACATTTAATTTTGTCCCGGGTAGGAATAAAGCCCACGACTTCCGGCCTATCAGGCCACTAGACCAACATGTCAGTCGAAATTATTGCAAGATAAAAAAATATATTTCTATCTAAACCCGCAAGCACATAAAACTTTATTTCTGATTACATTATATATAAAATATTCCACTTATACGTCTATTAATATATTTTAAAATCATGTTAGCAATACGTGACTCTCTAAATAAAATGGACTACAAAAAACTGTTAGGCTCTAATGCGGAAACAGTAGTGACACGTGAATTTAAACTATAGTGACTAAATAAAAATATAAGGAAGGTTGACTTGCCACAAATACTGGAAGACTGTGTGATTGTAGTAACTTAACATCATTTTCAACTTAGTTTACAATACAATTCTATTAATAAAGATAGAATTAAGAATTCTGTCTAGTTACTACCTATTCAACAGAAAAGTTAGCACACCTAATGAAAAAAATAGACCCACCAAATTGCACCCCCTTTAGCAAAATTGAGGACGTGCAACATTTGTTCATGGAGTGTGTTTAGAACAAGGTGGAAAGGGAGTCGATGATGGAAACGTTAAAAGGAATCATACAGCGTGCTTTAGTTTTAATCCAGTATTGGAAATGGCGAAAATGTTTTACCTGCTACTGCTACAGCCTCAACACCGACTCCCTCAGTGGCCAATAGATATTGTTTCCGTGGTACAATGGGTTTGATATTTCCTACAAGGAAAAATAAAACCACAATTCTATAAAATTGAAAACAATACTATTCCATAAAATTCTCTTGCTTTTATCGAATTTACTGAATATCTGTGCAGCATTGTCTTCTATTAGTCACCTTCTCTTGTATTTAAATAAAAATCTTTTCCTTTCAAGCCACAAATATATTTTTTGGTCCTTTGGTGTTTTCTTTCTCTAATCTTTATTGATACTCAAAACATTCCTTACTTTACATTATTTTCCTCATTCATTCGCATATTATGTCGATGGTGGCGACTAATACCTAAATGGAAATTAGTATCAAACAAATTGATGAAAATCTGAAAATTGTATAAAACCATGCTTCCGCCATAATGTGACTGATGGCAAATAATTTCTACTATTTTTCTCTTCGTATCCTTATATCTAAGTCAGAATTATGAATTCATCGAAAGTCAATAAATCAGTATTTTTTAAGAAGATGAAACTGAACCTTCTCAATATCCTTATATCATGCTATTTCAGAAATAACTCATCTCAAACTGATAACTAAGTTGTACATTAAAAGGACAAGCTGGTCCGCGATACGATCTGCGAACGTAGGGCAAAGATTCAGCAGTAGCCACTTGCCCACAATGTTGTGGAGAGGGCAAAGTGAACATAGATTAGCGAATGAGGCAGAACAGATTTTGAAAACTTTTTTAATTCTATTTACATTGTTCTCACATAATAGTAGTGACAAGAAACATGTAACCGAGATATTTGTAACACATAAATAAAATAATGATAAAAATAAAAAATAAAACCTTTTTTTTTTATTCCTAATAATACGTAACAATACATTATAATTGTGACAATGTATAATAAAATTAATTCATAAGGATGTTTACGTTTTAATTTTTAGTTTAGATTATACTCTTATAAATGTTCAATTATCAATGCTTTAATATCAAAATCATTGATATTAAATAATTGATAGTTAATAACAATCACTGATAACCAACAATTAACAGTTGATAATTAATAATAATAAATGAAGATTTTTGATAATAATAATTGATCATTAATAGTTGACAATAAATAAGAATAACAATAGGTAATTAATATTTAATAACCAATAATTCATAAAAATAATAATTGATAACTATAATTAATCATTTATAATAAATAAATTGATATTTATTGTTAGTAATTTATATTTATAGATTGCTTTAGGAACCCCTCTCAGGTGAAGGCGTCTTCCAAGTATTCCCATCTCTCACGATCTTGGGCTATCTGTTGCCATTGCAGTCCAGCTTGGAATTGCTCTGTAATACATAACATGATTGAAAAGAGTGTCTTTGGAGTTTCTTGCACATTCTTCTCCATAGAGATCTACACTTTCATCATCATTTTTCTGGCTGACTTCTTGATATTTCAAAAGTACCTATAAATGGTTTATCTACATATATAAAAGGAGAAACTGACTTACTGATATATCAACGCACAGCCGAAACTACTAGGACTAAGAGCGTGAAATTTTACACAAGTTTTTCTTTTATAACAAAGGCGAGCACTAAGAAAGGATTCTCCAAAATTTAGCCCATAAGAGGATGAAATGGGGGTTTAAAGTTTGTACAAAGAAACTTACTATCACGCGGGCGAAGCCGCTAGTAGAAGTTAGTTTGAAATAAAATACTACGAATCTTTGAATATTTGGATTGGGAAATTATCACTTAACTTCTCAGAGAGTGTTGACTACAACCCGACTGTGATCCCTTTACGTATGAGCTGTAGTGACTCTTTTAAACAATCGTGCGGTATATTTTGCAATACTTCTCATTCGAATTCGTAACTGAGACTCTATAACTTCTATTTTTAAGTTAATTGCTGCAAAGTTTTTTTTTAACTATTTTAATAATATTAATGTAATAGTAATTATAGCTTAGCTCTTTCCGTTTAGATTTATTTTTGACTCATCTGTAAGAACTTCAACAGAATCTTGTAGTTTGAAACTCCGAAAAAGTTTGATTTAATAAGTAATGAAATATTCTCCGTATTAGGCGACGGACAGTCTAATAAAAGAATCGAACAAAGTTTAGACAGAATAGTTTTGAACTCAAATCAAGTTTGGAGTAAAACTAATTCAACTTGTATAAACGACTTATTTTTTTGTTTCTCCTGCTAAATAGTTAGCAAGTAACTGGTAAACGCCTAACAGAATGCTACCAGACATTTCATGGAGAAAAAGTATTTCACTAACTGTGTTACTGAGACGAAGTTAGATTTAATTAATTAGGGCTTACACTTTGATGTTATTAACATTTCTGCAGAATTTTAAATGTAACCTGAAAATGCCGACCGATTGCGTGAGGACGCGGTCCTCACGCCCCAACCGCCGCCGGGATTCTGATCCAGATTTCTGGTCACCGTAGATGCGGGCTTGCCGACGGCAAGCAATGGGTAGCTCGCCGTCCGACCGACCGGTACACGTGTGGACCGAGCCCAAGGCGGCGACGGCGCGTACTGTTCCACGCGCGCCTCAAGGAAATGACAGCAACTGTAGGGGCCCAGCAGGGTCGAAGCCTACTGGAGCCAAGGGTCTGATTCTTAAAGGAAGACTCGGCCCTGGCACGAAAGGCAACGAAAGAACAGGAGTGTGTTTTTAGTCAGTAAAAGTCTGACACTATCTCTCGCTCCGCCCAAAAGCGGGGAATGTCATAAGATGATTTTCCTACCGATAAAAAAAAACATAAAATGCCAAAACAGTCTTCAATCGTTGTTTTGGGCAAATTTTGAAGTCAAAGCACCATTTCAGCCAAAAGGCATCCACTGCTAGACATAGGTCTCTCTTAAGTGTCGCCACATCGTCCGGTCATATGTAGCTCAAATCAAGTGGGCTTCCTCTACCTGCACCAGGTCATCGGTTCACCTTGTGGGAGACCTCCAGTTCTGCATTTTCGGATGCGTGGTCACCATTCCAGAACCTTTCGGCTTCATCGACGGTCGGTTCTAGGAGCAATGTGCCCTGTCCACTGCCATTTAAGCTTGACGATCTTTCGAGCTGTGTCGATAATCTTGGTTCTCCTTTGGATATATTCATTTCTAAAACGCCAAACATAGCTGTCTCCATTGCCTTTAGAGTGAGTTTAAGCCCATTTTAAGCTACCACATTTTGGATTTAACTATGAGACACGCCAACACCCGCGTGAAGGGTCTGATTCTGAAAGGAAGATTCGGCCCTGGTACGAAAGGCAACGAAGGAACAGGAGTGGGTTTTTAGTCAGTAACAGTCTGACACTATCTCCTGCCCCGCCCAAGGGCGGGGGATGTCATAAGATGATTTTCCCACCGAAAAAAAAAAAAACAAAATTTAAAGCTTCGGAGTAAATCCGGAAACCACACGTTTCTGTGGGTTAGGGAACGAAACCACGGAGAAAAACTAGTTATTAAATACTTCTCTCTGTCCCCGCTTTTCCATACCTAGCATAGTTTTCTAAAGGATGCTTGGCTCTAGCCCGAAGCTTTCAAACTAACTCGCGTGTGGTTGCCGACTCATGTGACGTCATTAGTTTGTACTGCCATGCTAGTTAGTTGCGTAGTACTCTGGCTGATATTTATTTAAGTTTAACTAAATTTGTAGATCTGACATTATTATGTCAAGTTCGGCTAACTAACAACCTTGTATAAAATATGTTAGTTAGGCTCCGAAATGCTATTCCCGGCCACCGTAGGCACGGGCTTGTGAGCAACGAGTTAGTTACCCATTAACTTGTGGTCTATTCGTCCTCCTAGTCCGTCGACTCGGGCTCCGTCTAATAAGGATGGAGCCCGAGTCTATGGAGCGATGACTTTCAGGTGTGCACAATGAGTCTTGAGTCCTCCTGATCCATATTTCACTTATCACACTGTACAAAACACGAACATAACAGCGATCACGCATTGCACCTTTTTGAAATTTTGAATTTCCATTGCCACACACAGTTTCGTTACAATGGCGTAGCGTCATTAGCATCAAGCGTCACATCCTTTCCATTCGTTTTACGTCATCGCGTCCTTGACATAGACTCAACGCAATGTTGCCACTTTATACGTATGTAATTGTATTTGTTCTTTATTTGTTTATTATTGTTATGAGTCTGTCCTAATTTTTTTTTTACTTAAATCTATTAGCACACAATACCGTTGGCGACGTCTGTAAGTCGACACCATCATCGGCCCGCGCTGAAAACCAGCGCTGTGGACTAGTCGCATTTTGCGTGTTGACACGGCATTATGCTGAGCGGTCGTCCATTTTGCACGGATGTGGCGTATATTTTCCATAGAATTTTTTTATTGTATGTAAGGTAGTCTTAAGATTATTATGCCTTTAATAAAATGTTTTTCTTTCTGTCTTTCTAGATATCAGCAAAACTGAAGGGGCCCGGTAGGAACGATGCCTGTTAGAGCTGCGGGGATGTTCGAAAAAGCCTCCGTGACCTTGCAACGTAAAAAGAAGTGAACGAAATAGGTTTTAGTCATTAAAAGTCTGACACTCCCTTTCGCTACACTCATAGTGTGAAAAGTTATTAGATGATTTCCCACTTAAAAAAAAAACACAGAAATGGCGCTAAATTAGTGTGTAATCAGAAGTGTTTTTCTAGGTACTGTATAATTAGTAAAATAACAGTAATTGCGCCATGTTAATTAAGTAGAAAAACGAACGTAAGGTTTAAACGAAATTGAAGCAATGAAAATACACTAGGCCGCTAAAATAACGGTTCCTATATAAAATCTACGACACCTCCCAAAGTTAAGTACATAGACCACTAGTATAAATGATAATAGGTATAAGCAGATTAGTAAAACTTAAAATAAATATCAAAAGAGGTTTCACTTGTACAACAAGTTAAAGTTTCAAAAACATATTTTCAGAATTTTGAAAAATAGATTCTAAAATAGAAAAAGATTATTTTTTTCAAACCGAGCTTTTCTTGTAAACAATTTCTTGGAATACTCACAGTAAACAGTGTAAAAGATCATGTAGCTAACACCTAAAGAATATGCCTATACGAATTATTACTATGTTACTAGTAGTTAGAAGTGCGTGAAAAACTGCTAAAACAGTGGGAGTACCTTTATATTCTATGGTCGAAGGACCATACGGTGGAGGTGTGCCCCGCTTGGGCGGAGCACCGCCGTCTCCTCGTGGAGGCTATGGTCCGGAGCGAGGAGGAATGGCAGGCGGTCGCCTCCTTCTGCGAAGCAGTAATGTTAGCGAAGGAGGAGGCTGCACGCGTGAGGGAACGAAGGTCCTCACGCCCTAGCCGACGTAATTCCGACCCCGACTACCAGCCACGGTAGACGCGGGCTTGCGGACGTCGAGCACTGGGTAGCTCGCCGTTCGGCTGTTCGGTAATTAACCGTACCGAGCCCAGTCGTTAACAGCGCGTAGTGATCCTCGCGCTCCTCAAAGAGATGTCAGCAAACCGTAGGGGCCTAGTGGGGCCGATGCCCGCTAGCTAGGACCGCGGAGAATTTCTGAAAGGGCAACCCGTAGTCCTAAAACGCAAAGGGTAATTGAAGGATACAGGTGTGGTTTTAGTCAGTAAAATTCTGACACGCCCTCGCGCTCCACCCAGAGCGCGAGAAGTCATTTGGATGATTTCCCACCTTAAAAAAAAAAAAAAATGGTCGATGGACCATTTCAGTGATTTCAGATCAAAAACATCAGAAGACCAGGAAATGACAAGCCAAAGTATAGTGTAGTATAAGTGTAGTGTGTGTGTGTTTTATACAAGAAGACCGATTTATCATGAGCACTATGTTAAGAAATTGACATCTCATGATGGTCCAGAAAGCCAACACAACAATATGAACTGTGTCACAATAAAGCTTTGTAGCTTTGCCAGCAAATGGCCCCAAACTGCTCAGAGAAAATCGAGTTGCCAGGTTATGGTTTGTTTTAGACCACGTTCGATGGACATGATGAGCCCAGATTTTATTTTATTTTATTAGCATACGATGGGAAACGAAAAGTATTAAAACGACCAGGAGTACGGTATTATTAATCGCGTTTTGAAGATAAGATGTCATGAGCTGTGGTATCTTCAGATAGTCCTACGGAATTATTGGAGATATACAACGATTCTCTGACTACTCTCAGATACGTAGAAGAGTTTTTGAATGAATTCGCTAGTCCTTTCTTAGTGAACATGGGTGCAAATTCCATTTTAATACACGGCCACAAAGTGCTCGTGTGGTCGAGTCGAGACGAGTATATTCAAGATGTCGTTTACATTACATTATTTAATTTACTTTTAAACAAGACTATACAATAATAATCATTTTTTGGTTATGCACAACTTATTTAACTAGTTTAATTTTAAAAAAAAAAACACTTAAATATCTACCTACACCTACGTCAAAAAACAAATCATATTAATATAATAATTTACAATAATTTATGATATATTATTTTTTATTCATTTTTTTTTTTTTGGAGATAATAAAAAATATATATTATAAGTATCCTGTGTGGTATTCCAAGACATGGTTTACCCTTATACCAAAATTCGTAAAGTTTCATCGAAATCCAATCAGTAGTTTTTGCGTGAAAGAGTAACAAACTTCCAAATTATACATCCATTCATCGATACATACAAACTTTCGCGTTTGTAATGTTAGTAGGACTTAATTGATTACAGTGTAAAAATATGTAATGTAGACAGTTTCTAAGAAAGAAGGCTTCGTAATGAGTGCTAGTGGATGTTTACGTGGAAATATTAACGAGAGCCGCCCTGTCCGACCCAGTTCCGCAATCATTAACAAAAGCATGCAACTATACTTAGACCGGGAGCAAGGCTTCTGTGTAAACTGCGATATAAGGCATTCAAATCATGTAAATATAACGTTTAGTTTACATTACAACTTTTTCAAATGAATAATTTTATTCATTTTGAAATTAAAGCGAAGCTAGATTAACTAGCTTAGCTAATAAAGTTTGAGTTTTCAATTCCATTTTCAAATGAATAAAAACTTAGGTAAATGTTAATAAGCCAGTAATATTCTGTATCTGACTTTAATGATGCCCCGACTCAACTAACTATATAATTAATCTATATCTATTTTCTTCAGCTGAAATTTCGTATAAACTTAAATAAAAATGAAAATAAGAGTAATACTCCAGCATTCATCAACTATGATTTGACTAATTTATTTCAAACTGAGATTAATATTCATATTTCAAAATCTGTTATTACAATAGAGTGAGAGCGGCCATTTAAATCTCCATAACTAATGACGTTTCTGTTTAAATTGTAAGTATTAAATTTATAAAAGGTCGTTTATAAGAATAAAGTATTACCCTCGAAGGTTGATTTACATTAAAGCAGCGAGTTTAAATTCAGCAATTAATCTAAATATTATAACGAAATTAGTTTTATCGTAAAATGTCTTGACATTATTTTAATGTCGTTACGTTTGAAACACTGTTCAATGTAGTTCGTGGCTATGTTAACGAAATGTAAAGAAATACTGATGAATAATTAAGAAAAAATTACTACTTTAAATTAAATGTAATTAAACATTTTACGAAAAATAACTTTTCGAAATGAAATCAAATTAGGTTAGACAGTGACCCTCAAACTAATGCTTAGTTTTAGGGTCTCTTAGAGGGTATCTTAGAGGTCGAAATCGTTGGTTCGTGCAGTTCCACTTGTAAAAAATAATGTGCACTTTGGATATAATGAGTGAAACTATAGCAGTTTTTTTAAATTGATATAAACACACATAGACAGTGTCAAGACAGTTTTTCTCTTCTAACATTTGTAATTTTTTGTATGTTACTGCAAGTGCTCTAGCTCCCGGCTTATCCACAGTCTAGCACAGCAAGGTTGTCGATAATTCAGCGAGCACTACATTACGCCGCGGAAGTACGCGATTGTTTCCGTTACAGTCGACTGCACAAATGTGTTGCTTTTTATAACAAATCTGCGACCATATATCTAGACATAATTTCTCCTGTGACTTGTTCTAAAAAAATTGTACATTTTCTGATAGAAGCCGTAATTTTTTACAGAAACTGTACATTTTTCTACAGAAACCGTACAAATTCCTACAGAAACCGTATATTTTCCGGGATATAGGTTACTTTTAAGCAAGCATGCTCCATCGTCGGCCACATCATCGCTTACTATCAGGTGAGATGGTGGTTAAACGCAGGCCTATCAATAATAATAAAAAAAGATTAAATGATTAAAAAATTATCGGAATCGGAAATAGTTCCTATTGCAAGTGCGAGTGGCTAGACTTTGTCTTTGCAACCGAGGCTAAATACGAGTGCACCCCCTAGCCGAAGGCGACGTCGTTTTGGAGCCGAAAACTTGCCTCTACTATGTATATAATTACGAGTATGTCACGCGTCTAATATGCAAATGGATTATTATGCCATTGCTCGAAACATGGTCTGTTGATGTGTGTGGTTCGGGTATCAGAGTCTGTCAGATAGTTGATTTCGGACTGTTGTTTATGCGATGCAGGATATTAATTTTTTAGTTCCTCTGTGGCGACATAGATATCGCTAACCAAAATTAATCTTCTTATTCTTCCTCCTGCCCTTATTCCATATTACCTACTTGGGGTCGGTGTGTTGCATCGACCCCAAAAAACCCGATTTTTCCTTCCATTCTGTCCTAGTATAATAATATCCTAAAAAAGAAAGTTGCTTATCTATATGAGTGTTAGAAGTGCTGTTACGGATAAGTAAATTCTTCCCTTGTTTTTTTATTCCGAATAGCTAAAAGTCAAAAAGATAACATGTGAAGTTACAATAATAATGATTTTTATACTTGACACTTTTTTTTTTTTTTTTTTTTTTTTTTTTTTTTTTTTTTTTTTTAAGGTGGGAAATCATCCAAATGACTTCTCGCGCTCTGGGTGGAGCGCGAGGGCGTGTCAGACTTTTACTGACTAAAACCACACCTGTGTCCTTCAATTACCCTTTGCGTACTAGGACTACGGGTTGCCCTTTCAGAAATTCTCCGCGGTCCTAGCTAGCGGGCATCGGCCCCACTGGGCCCCTACGGTTTGCTGACATCTCTTTGAGGAGCGCGAGGATCACTACGCGCTGTTAACGACTGGGCTCGGTGCGGTTAATTACCGAACAGCCGGACGGCGAGCTACCCAGTGCTCGACGTCCGCAAGCCCGCGTCTACCGTGGCTGGTAGTCGGGGTCGGAATTACGTCGGCTAGGGCGTGAGGACCTTCGTTCCCTCACGCGTGCAGCCTCCTCCTTCGCTAACATTACTGCTTCGCAGAAGGAGGCGACCGCCTGCCATTCCTCCTCGCTCCGGACCATAGCCTGAACCAAGGCCCGACGTGAAAGGTCGCTGCCGCCAATTGCCTCCACGAGGACACGGCGGTGCTCCGCCCAAGCGGGGCACACCTCCACCGTATGCTCCACCGTGTCTTCCGGGTGGTCCACACAATGATGACACTCGGGCGTTGCTTCCGCCTGAATGCGATGCAGGAACCTCCCGAACTTGCCATGTCCGGTGAGGACCTGCGTCATGCGGTAGGTGAGGATGCCGTGTTGCCGCTCCAGCCACTCCTCAAAGAGGTGACTAACCGCCATTATTGTAGCGTGCCCAGCACTGGGTTGCGACAGTCGCCGTCGCCATTCCACCATTAGATCCCGCCGGAACTCTGTCCGCCATGCCGCGACTTGGCGTGGCAGCGGAGTTTCGCCCCGGCGTTGCATCTCCACTTGCAAATCGTGCATGCGTGCAAGAACTGTTGCCTCCAAATCCAATGGTGGCTGGCCAGCGAGAAGGCTCGCCGCCTCGCGGGAAATCGTGCGGTATCCCCGTATCATCCGGATGGCCATGACCCTCTGGCAAGCGTTCAGTATGGCCGCCGGTCGCCTTTGCAGTGACGGCGCCCACACCGGCGCCCCGTAAAGGGCCATGGACCGAACAATTCCCGCGTAGAGCCTACGGCAGGAGGCGTCTGGACCCCCAAGGTTGGGTAGGAGCCGCTTTAGGGCAGCCCCGGTCCGTTCTAGTTTGGGAGTCAGACGTCGAAAGTGCTCCACAAAGTTCCACCGACTGTCGAGGACAAGTCCCAGGTACTTCATCGTCGACCCGACGTCGATGCGAACCCCTCCTACCGTTATTTGGGAACCCGGTGGTGGTGCGTTCCGAGGACCATGAAAACACATGGCCTCGGACTTGTGCAGTGCCACTTCGAGTCCCAATTCTTGGATCCTATCCGCGACTGTCGCAACCCCACGTGTCGCTAGTTCGACCGCCGCCTGGTGTGACTCCCCCTGCGCCAGGACCAGCGTGTCGTCTGCGTAACAGACCACGCTGACCCCGTCGGGGAGGTCACCGCGCAACACGTAGTCGTACCCGATGTTCCACAAGGGCGGTCCTAGTACCGATCCCTGCGGAACACCGCACGACATCTCTCGCCGTCTCCACTCCCCCTCGTGACCAGGGTAGGTGATAGACCTGTCCTTCAGGTAGGCCTCGATCAGACGACGGAGGTGGAGGACCAGGTGCCGGTGATACCGAAGTGCCCTCGTAATGCTACTCCAGGGCAGGGAGTTGAAGGCGTTAGTGATGTCCAAGGACACCACCACTACGACCTTGCCCCGGGACACCGCATCCCCCGTCGTGAGGGCCCGCACGCGCATGATGGCGTCCACCGTGGAGCGCCCCCTGCGGAAACCAAACTGGCTGTCCGAAAGATCCAGCCCCACCCGCGCTAAATGCGCGACGAGGCGGTCTGCAATTACTCTTTCAAAGAGCTTGCCCACCTCGTCGAGCAGCACTATGGGCCGGTATGCGGACGGAGAGTCCGCAGTGCGCCCCGGCTTCGCTATAAGGACCAGTTTCCCGGTCTTCCAACGAAGTGGGAACTGGCCCCTCTCCAAACATGCGCTAAACAGCCCTCTTAGTCGAGGCCCGAGTTCCTCCATGGCCAGGACCCAGGCTTTCCCAGGCAAGCCATCGGGTCCTGGGGCGGTATTTTTGGCGTTTAGCCTTCGTACCGCCACTCTCATCTCTACCTCGGTCACCTCCGGAGTAACGTCGTCGTCGCCGTCGTGGTCCACGTCAGACACTGCGGCGGGCGGAGCCATAGACGGGGAAGAATGCTCCCCTCCTGAAGGGAACAGAGCGTTCACCACACCCTCCACGAGCTGGGGCCGGAGGCTCTGTGTCAGCGGGGGAGCCCAGGCGCGGAGCTTATCCCGCACCATTTTGTAGGGGCGTCCCCACGGGTCTCCGTTCAGAGTCCCCAGCCACACGTCGCGGGCCTCTAATTTGGCCCGCCGTATTTCCGCTCGGAGGGTGCGCTTCGCCGCCCTGTATCCCTCGTATAGCTCCGCCTCTATAGCCTCCGCATCTGGCGGGCGGATGCGGCGCCTTCGGTGTCTGGTGTACCGGCGCCGGGCGTCAACGCATGCCTTGCGCAGTTCCGCGATCTCCGGCGACCACCAGTACACCTGACGCCGGGCACGTCCTGGCCGGACTCGGGGCATTGCCACGTCGCAGATTTCCGTCATGGCCTCCCGGAACCACTCTGCCTCGACATCAATATCGACAGGCCTGTCTGGTGCTGGCACCCAGGCCTGTACAATCGCGGCTTCCAGGAGGAGCTCCCGGTCCAGCTGCTTCAGTGCCCACCGCGGACCACACTGGTTCTGTCGGACCGGCGCGGTCGAGGTCTGGGCGGAGACGTCAAACCGGATGTACCGATGGTCTGAGTACGTCTCCACCCCCTCCATAACGCGCCAGTCGACGACGCGCGGAGACAGAGCGGAGCTGGCGAACGATATGTCTACCACGGACTCGCCCTGCATCCGCACGCACGTGGGGACAGAACCCCGATTTAGGACGACCAGGCCTGCCTCCAGAGCCCAGTCCTCCACCATCCGGCCCCGTGTGTCTGTATACCGGGAACCCCAAGCCAAGTTCTTGGCATTGAAGTCCCCGCAGACAACCACGGGGAGGGATTGAAACTCGGCGACGACGATGCTCAACTCCATAAGGGAGTTGTGAAGATCGGCGAGAGTTCGGTTCGGGGAGAGGTATACACCTACCACAGCAATGTCCCCGAACCGTGCTGCCACGCAACCCCGTCCTCTCTTGACGCCCTCGAGGGAAGGGGTACCGGCGGCGGCCGACGAAATTAATGTCACCGAGCCGTTCAGGTCCTGCACCCAGCCAGCCCTGGGTGGGACATAGTACGGCTCGGTGACCACAGCGATATTAATCGACCACTGCGCCATGCTCTGAAGCAACAGATCCTGAGCGGGGACGCAGTGGTTGATATTCGCCTGGAGGAGACGTAATGGAGCAATTATTGGCAGTCCATTACAGTCTCCTCCCGAGCTCCCTGTGAGGGCCCTGTCGCGGCAGTTGCGGCGGTAGCTGTGGCGGTGGCAGCAGCAGCAGCAGCGGTGGTGGTGACGGCGGTGATAGGAGAGGGCCTCTTGGCCTTACCCCTGCCCTTGGTGGGGGGAACGCAGTTCCTGCTCCCAGCCCGGTGGTCGGCAGGCTTGCCAGCCGCTGCACACACGTAACAGTGTGGCCCGGCGTTGCAGGCTACGGCTTTGTGACCGGGCCGACCACACTGGAAGCAGTGGTCGCTTCGGTCTACCTCCGAGGTGCAGTGGACCCCCGCATGGTGGCCCACCTGGCAACGGAAGCACCTCAGAGGCTTGGGCTCCAGCAACTTCACCTGCGCAGACACCCAGCCCACCAGGAGCCTTCGGCCCTCTCCAGTTATGGCCTTGGCCGCCGACACGGGGCAGCTCACCGTTACGGTTCGCATGCCCGTGCTGTCAGCACGGATAGTGCCTGCCCGCACCTGGTCGTCAGAACACCTTCCCGCCCTGACAATGGCGGCCACTACCTCGTCCTCTGTCACGGAGTCGTCCAGGCCCATAATGCGCATATCAATGCACTTCGTGGGCCTGGACACTCTGGCCACCTCTGCACCTAGGGACGCTCTGATCTTTTCCGCCAGAGCGTCTGCGGTAGGGCCGCTGTTCGCACCAGAAACCTCCAGCATGCGGCCCCCGGTTGCAGTGGTCCTCATACGGAAGCCCCCGGCGATGCCAAACTCGGTGAGGTCCACCGCCCGCTTCGCTTTGGTCAACACCTCATTGTAGGTCACGCCCTTCTTTTCCGCACTTGGCTGTAGTGTGATCACTACAGCTGCGGATGTCGGGGCGCGAAGCCTAGCCGTGAGGGCCCTCTTTTTGTGCTGCCGGTGCCTTTCGCGCTTCTTGGCCGCCCTTGCCACCTTGCCCGCTTTTTTCCTCTCTCCGACCACTTGCCATTCGGCGTCGGCCGGAGATTCGACAGGATGAAGAAGGGGAGGTGGCCGGTTCCCCACCGTGGCTGGGACTTCCGCCGCCTTGCCTTTCCTGGGAGGGTCAGGCTTCTTCTGCCTCGCCACCACCGGAGTCGACCTCACGGGTTCCGATAATGCGGTTCCGCGCTTGGCTTGCCCCGATGGTCCCGGTTTAGGCCCAGCAGCCGGGGCCGCAGTGGCGGTGGCGTAAGACGTCGCCTTCCGCTGGCCGGAGGCCGCAAGTGGGGGGCGCAGCACTATTCCCTCCAGCACGGAGAATTGCTGCTGGACATGCTTCTGAAACTGCTGTTGCAGCTGTTGCTGCTGCTGCCGGAAGGCAGCTAGCTCCTGCCGCACCAGAGCCAGCACTTGGTTCTCCGTCTCAAGCTGGGACTGTGTGTGGCCCCCTTTGGCTACTCCTCGGAGCCCGGTCTGGTTTGACCGGAGGCTCTCGTTCTCCTTTCGGAGAGTCTTTATGCTGGCCGCCTGGCGAGCGACCTCTACCCGCAACTCTCCAATGGCCTCCACCGCTGCGGCGCTAATTGAGGCTATGGCCTCGGGTATGGCCTTGTCTTTTGAGGCTTTCACCCTCTTTAAGGCCACACCCCTTATCACCGCCGCCACGACCTCCATGAATTTTTTGGGCAGCTCTTGGGTGGAGCAGCCCTCGGTGCCCGGTTCACCGTCGGATGACCCCGAGAGATTAACCTCGTGGCTAGACTTCCCATAGTGGCGCCCCTCCTTGGCGATCTGCAAGGATCGATCCTGGGTGGTGAGCCCTCTCCCCTTTCCTACCTTTCGACCCGCCCCCCGACTTGAGGTGGGAATTTTGCGGGCCGAAGGCCTCAGCTCATCGTCACCGGAGGATGACCCCCGGCCATCGCCGGGGCGAGCGGGGCGCTTGAGGAATTCGTTTCTCCTGGAAGTGAGCTCCACCACCTCCATGTGCCCCAGACTGAGCGCAGAAGCAGTATCGGAGTCTGACTGCTCATCCGCGCTCACCTCCCTCAGGCCAAAGCGTCTTCCGGCCTGTTCGTTGTCCATCGGCGCCGCAGACGTGCTGGGAGTGGATCCCAGGGACTCTGCGGCACCGATAGGTGAGCCACCCTGGCTCGATGCGTCTACAGAAGACGGTAGAGGGTCCGAAGGACCGGTGCGGTGATTGCCCCCCCCAGAATACGAGGGGCAGCCCGAGCTCTGCTCGGGGAGGGATTCTCCTGCAAGCAGGTACCCTCCTGGGGTAGTTATATTTTTATCAGTCGCACTCATATTTTTTGCTGAACTCAGCTTCGCCTTTTTGGCAATGGGGTGGGGTCCCCAATAGACTCGTTCGCCATCGAGGTCATGTCTGCTAAGCAGACACGTACCTGAGGCGAACCCTCCGCGGCAGTCCAGTTTCCTGGGCTCCGCCCTGTGTGTATTCCTCTTGGTCTGGTCTCTCACTTGAGGCCTTCCGGCATGAGTAGCTCTACCGGCAAAGCCCTCAAGATCATTGAGACACACAAGCCCCACCACGACGACAACGTGGGAATACAGTTGGTGGGGTTTATACTTGACACTTACTATACAGTTATAGTAATAATGACTTTTAGACTTAATAACAGTAAAATAAACTAAAGTACCTACTGTACTATTAAAATATTATAAATCAGCATTCACTGTAGTATTAACTGTCGCAGTGTGTACTAAAAATCAATGCACAAAAATTTTAACATGTGTAATTTAATCAGTATTACCCAATAAATAATGTAGATAGATGCGTACGTATTGAATAAACACATCGACGGAAGCCAATTAGCGAATCATTGGAGTGCCTCAACAAATATCAATGTTCGATGAATGTACAGAATACATTTATATCAGATACCGGTAATTAGTCAGGATTGTTCATTAAAATGACATGCAAATGTTTCACTTAATCACCGTTATCAAATCGCGAAACTACGAATAACATGTCATTTCAGTCAAATTACTGACATTAATGCTATTTTAAACTATTTGTTGCTGAAATTCATGAAATGTTATCATCCTTCGATGCATTCTAAATTATAGCTGAACTCGACGTGGAATTTGATTAAACAAATTCTGAAATTGAGTGGAGTTTGATGTTGTCTCAATTTAATTATTGTATGGATTGGAATTCTATGAATGCATGGAGATAAACCTTTTAACATGCCAAAATAGATGCACGTACAAATGGAAATAAATCAATCGATATAACAAAATTGCATCTATGTATTTTTTTTACCACAGAATTTTTTCTTTTTTTCTCACATTTGATTCAAAGCATAAAAAATTCTGTCTTAGTGTTAGTGAACTACAACGGCTTATTTTTTCCAACTGTAAAAATACAGGCATAAAAAGCGGACACTTATAATACGTTTCCCTACTCAACTTTATTTTTGTTGCCCACTGATTCCCGCAGCTGACTGTACTTGGCACCTCACGCGATGTCGAGGTCAGGACTCGTAGCATGCTACCGACTACGGACTACACTACTAACTGTAGTTGTTTTGTTTCAGCAAGGTTATAGCGGCCTTTGCCCTCATTATAATATCTCTATATGTGGGCCAGGACAATAATAATACCCATTTTTGTTTTTGTCATGAATTTATCTAGTAGTTAATACCGGGTTACCGACATATCCCGAAGAATCGCAACATTAAAATGGCAGTAGGTAGGGCACATTGCTTGCAGAACAGATGGGGTGGAAAGATTCTGTAATGGCGACCGCGTTTACGTTTTGATTACTTTTTATAAAAATGTGACGTAAAAATGTCGATAGTATGTTAAAAATATGCTGAAAATTGTTTTATCATTATAATCAAAGTACCATCGTATATTATATGCAAAACAGATGACAAATACTCACAAACATAATTACTATAAGTACATGGTGTTCGAACTCGCGGCAAATGTCGTTCAATACCGACATTTTGGAATATTGCTCACCCGCCATAGCAAATAGCGTGATAATTTATAGCCTATAAGTTGGCCTGACCTATAATTATTATGTACTACTATGATTATGGACGCAAAATTTGAACAAGATCGGTTTAGTAGATTTTGCGTCAACTAACACCATTGGAAAATAATTTTACTGTTTTATTATATATGTATAAATAGAAGATATATTATGGGCGGCAGTCGCCATCTTCTGTGAAGCAGTAATGCTACTGACGGAGACAGTAGCACGCGCGAGGGAACCTCAACTCAAAAAAATATGGGTAGCTCGCCGTTTGGCCATATGGTAACCGTTCAGACCGAGCTGGAGTCGTCAATTACGTGTGTAGTGTTCCACGTGCGCCTCAAAGAGATGTCAGCAAACCTGTAGGAGCCCAACAGGGCCTATGCCTCCTAAGACCAAGGGCAACTTCTGAAAAGGTAACCCGTGGTCCTGGAATGCAAAGATCTGATTTTAGTCAAAAAACTTTAGAATAGAATAGAATCGTTTATTTCTGAGTACATGAAGAATTTAATATTAGACGGAATCACATATACTACCTTTGCCGGCGTACAAACATTAAATGAGTATCTAATTTCCAAATTCACATAATTATACCTAGTTCATGCAAATTAAGTAAAGTTTAAATTATTAATATAATTAATAATAATGGCAGTTTTTAAATGAATATGAGTAAATTTATGGACTACGTTATTTTTTGCATACATAATTAAAAATTACCGTATTTTATATAATGTACTACGAGTATTTTAATTTAATGTACTTTGTGCTCAGATGTAACCAAATATACCATACCATTAATTTAAGTCGGTAATGAGCCTATTTTGTGTAAAATAAAATCGATCAAGTGCGAGTAGGAATCGTGCAGGAAAAGTTCCGTACCATCCGTAGCAAAAAACGGCAATAAAACACGTTTTTTGAATGGAGCCCCCTTAAATATTTATTTTATTCGTTTTTTTTTCTACCTGTTGTTGTAGTGACAACAGAAATACATCATCTGTGAAAATTTCAACTCTTTGTCACGGTTCATCAGATACAGCCTGGGGACAGACGGAAGGAAAGTAGAGTCTTAGTTATAGGGTCCCGTTTTACCCTTTGGGTACGGAACCCTAGAAAAATATAAAGTCAAAGTCAAAAGTTTTTATTTCACATAGGCCTACAAGGGCACTTAAAACGTCAGAAGCTAGTGCACGGTTCCAAATTGGTCGTTTCCTATGGATCAATGACCGCGATTACCTCGCTTAAACGCTACAACTATAGTACCTCGCAAGTCTACCGCCTGCACTGAACACGGACACGCGGCTAATTGCAGACAACGCAGCTATTACGGCGTTGATTGAACTTAAATGAAGGAAGGAAGGAAGACGATGGAGTGGGAAGTGGTAGGCGTAGGTTTATGTTGAAGCAAAATAAGGCTGAAGTAACGTGAGAGGTGAGTGACTTGCACGTGAAACTTAGATTAAAAAGACGTTGAAGATATATTTTTTTTATTATTGATAGGCTCGTGTTTGACTATTATTTCACTTGACGTATGATATGGTAGACATCCGGACTGAGCCCGAGTTATTGACGAACGCCTCAAAGAGTTGTCAGCAAAACCGTAGGGGCCTAGAAGGACCAAAGTCTACTGGGGCCATGGGTTGACTTCCGAAAAGGAAACCCGAAGGGGATCGCAAGGCAAAGAGGGGACATAGGTGTGCTTTTATTCAGTAAAAGCCTGACACGCCCTACTGCTCCACCCTAGAACGGGAGATTTGGATGATTTTTCACCATAAAAAAACAGTTATCGGGAAACATAGACTCCGGCTGGGAATTCCACTTTTTGGGCACAATGAATATGTTCCCAAAACTTCTAGTGCGTATAACACTGGATTTTTTTATATAAATCTGTCTTCTTTTAGGTAATTAAATTTGTTTTGCCTATTTTTTGACTTAACGCGTTTAAGTAAACTTTAATAATGAAGTTTGTTAAAGTGGTTGACTTCCAAAGAGCCTTAGAAACATATTGTGGAATGCCTTTCAGATTTCCACAAAGGCCACAAAGTTGATCATAACTTTATTGGAATTCTAATTCAGAACGTAGAAATTTTAACAAATACAAAACTTTTCGTTAATGGAGAAGTACACATCATGCCCATAACTTTCAATATTTTCTCTTTTATTTTTCTCTGTTTGGCAAATATCATACAAAAACATGCGAGTAACATGCGAACTTTTGGTAAAATTACTGGTTAGTAAGGCCCATCACCACTGCTCTCAAAACCGGGAAGAAAAACACCGCATGTCCTAAAACCCAAAAATTCGAAGAAGTTTGACATCCAACAACACGCACTGGGCCTGCGTGGTGGAATACGGCCTATTCCCTCTCCTACAGAGGAGGCCTGAGTCCAAGCTGTGGGAACATTAAAAGGCTGACTATGTTTTGCTAAGTTTCTATATAGCTTCACAGCTCTAAAACTACCGCCTGCTTGCGGACGATGAGCACCCATTGTTCATCGCACGGTAAGAACCAAGCCCGGATCGACAGCACGGTGTGTTTTCACGTGTGCCTAAAGGAGCTATCAGTATAATTACTTGATGGGGCCAACAATGCTTGCCAGAGCTAGGGCATTGTTCGGAAGAGTTACTGCGGCCCTAAAACGCAAAGGGTTTTAGTGTATAACAATATGACACGCCCTATTACCTGCCCGAAAAAAGCCATAAAAAATCGTTTTGAGTAGCCGTGAGACAGCAACTGTAAGATTTAAAAAAATAATAATTGGAAACCTACTTCCTTCGCTTAAAACATAGTAATAGTTCTGGTGAGAAAGTAACATTGAAGAGCAACAGTGTTGCTAAAGCGTATCCATCGCGTCATCGTCAGGAATCAGGCGAACGAGAGCATGTAATTAATGGTTGATAGCGTCCGGCTAACTGCGTTAGTGATGGTGTTGCCAGTTTATAAATGGAATATACGTGGATACCTAAGGGAAAACGTGGGATATAGGACGTCTATAAACATCCACTCTCTTGGGATTCCGAGTATCTTTGTTGTCGTCGTATTGTTACTTTTACTCTGTAAAAAAAAAACGGGGGTGTTCCGTATAAACTTACCTATGTAAATAGTTAAATTCCCGAATCGAGTCCCGAAGATTTTTCCGAATCGAAAAACAGTTCTTTTCCTAGACTTGTGCTGTGAGATCTTGCTTCATGCCAAATGGTTTTGTTTTACTAGCGAGTGCAAAATATACACCCAAATGGAGCAAAAACGACCTTGTGTTCATATTATGTTGACATGGAAGTTTGATTTTTTTCACTGTTTTTGGGGTAGCTGACCTAAGTATTTAATATTAATTTCAGTTTCATACATCTATACATTCCTGAGAAAAAGGGTCATGACGGAGGCACAGATAAACGAACAGATGGACAACAAAAAATCCTGTAAGGGTTCCGTTTTAACCGACTTATAGTTGCAGAACCCTAAAAATGTAACGAAAATTTCCCCAAAACCACTAAATTATAAAGACAATTTACTTCTAAAGCACATTATCCCAAAATAAAAAGAAAAATGACCCCGACTCCAAGGACAGTAAAAGTCCATTATTTAGGGTAAAATTTCCGCCTTCGCAACCCTATTTAGCAACTATCTTAACATTCACTTTAACACTCCCCCTCCCCCTGTCCTATTTACTGCATACAAAGTTATTACACTGCGCAATCTATTTTTCATCGCGAAATAACCGATTTGCATTTTGTTTTTCTCACATTTTATAGCAAAACGTTTTTCACTAGAAAACAAGCTTCACAGCTTTGATAAAATTGTGGAAGGAGTGGCGTTTATTAGTTTTGTAGCTAAAGATTGCACGTCAGTTTATTAATAAAAGATGAAATTGTTTTTGTAGAAATATTACTTGAAAGTCGTTGAAACTTATATAACAGATGGTTGATGGGGATGAAAATTTCTAGAGTGGCGACTACGTACCGGAAGACGCAGCGTTGGAAGCCCTTCCACAAGGTGGACCGTTGATCTGGTGAGGGTCGCGGGAATCATCGGATATGAGACGCACAGGAGCGGTTGTTATGCCGACACTTAGGGGAGGCCTTAGTCCAACTGTGGACGTATTTCAGCTGAAATGATGATGATTAAGATGAATGCTAGATATTGTCTGTAGAGGAATAGATAATCCTATAGTAGACTATCAGTCTGCTGCCTAGACGGGCACTGTAGTGACCAATTGGTTTCAGTGTGGAGCTTCATGTGGGGACTACAGGAGCTAATAGTGAGTTTTATAATACGCAACAGTATAAGATCCACTGCAGCAAACAGAATGAGAAAAATACATGTTATTCTTCAGTATAAATGCTTGATCGATAGTGTGTTCAAAACATAATACAGCTAATTAAGTATGATAGATTATTTTTAGTTAATATATATTCCACAACTATCACACAACGTCTAGTCCCAAGCTAAGCAGAGCTTGTGTTATGAGTACTAGACAACTGATAAACATACTTATATATTTTCTAAATACATACATATTATTGATAAATTACACCCAGGCACAGAACAAATGATCGTGCCCATCACACAAACATTTGTCCTGGGTGGGAATCGAACCCACGACCTCCGGCATAGCAGTCAGGGCCACTAACCACTAGACCAACAAGCCAGTCGAAATTATTAATCGCTAAGATTTGCAAGCATTATGTCTTTGCGTATAGTTCCGTAAAAAATCAAACTTCTAAGTTAACGAAAATAAAGATACGGTCATTTATGCCGAAAAAAAAGTATATTTTGACACTCTCAAGGGAATCAAAATTCATAGGGTACTTCCTGTTGAACCAGAATCCTGAAATTTGGCTTAGCGCAAGATTTTATAGTACTGAATAAATCTGAAAACAGTAATTTTGTTGTTACATAACCTTTTGCGATTTGGAAAAATCTTAAAGAGATACGGGAATTGAACTAACTTCGTAAGTGAGTTTGTACGGAACCCTCAGAGCACGGCTCCGACTCGCACTTGCCCATTTTTTGTATGCAGTCCGAGAGTGACCGCGCTTTGGGTGCTATAGTCCACTTAATAAGAAATGTTTCACCTCTTTTCCTGCTCAACGTGCACAAATACTTGCATTTTCCATGATTTAAACGGAGCTAATGAAAGAGTTATCCAGGTGACTAGATACCTTGGTCAGACAAAATTTGAGAAACGAAGAAGACAACAACTAATAATATTCGTACCCTAGCAGAAATTTTAGACGTCATAGCCATCTTTGAAATTAGCAAATGAAGGCTCTTACTAATTTTAAAATGGCTGTATATCTATGCTGATCTAAAGCTTTCGCTATAGCCATCTTTGAAATTAGCATATGACGATTCTTACTAATTTTAAAATTGCTGTATATATATATTTTTTTTATTCTTGATAGGTTCGCGTTTGACCGCTATTTCACCTGATGGAAAGCGACGACGCAGTCGAGCGCGCTTACCTAGAAGTAACCTATTCACTCTTGACTTAAAGATTCCCGGGTTGTAGCCATCAGGAATCATAATAATACTATTCCACAACGCTGTCTAGTCCCAAGCTAAGCAGAGCTAGTGTTATGAGTACTAGACAACTGATAAACATACTTATATATTTCTAAATACATACAAATTATAGATAAATTACACCCAGACACAGATCGTGCTCATCACAAACATTTGTCGTAGGTGGGATCGAACCTACGACCTCCAGCATAGCAGTCAGGGCCACTGACCATTAGATCAACAGGCCAGTCTCGATATATATGATTAAAGGGTAACAACCGGAAAGTTTGCTAATGCCGTCTTACAGTGCCCACCGAAGCGACTCTGTGATCTGTATATGTAGCCTTTAGGATTAATACTTCAGAAATATATTCATGAAATGATCTGTAGTAGCTGCCTACAACGTATTCATGAACTACGTCGTGCTTTGATCTCTACTAATACTGAATGGTAGTATACATTACGGGTCAGTGCTCAAAAGGTCGTTGGCAAAAGCGGATGGCCTAATAGTGACCGCAGAATCAATCCGTCTGCACCAACGGATTGCGCGACTTTCGTTTAATCTGGCGTGTATTTTTGAACACCTGTGTTTTGGGATATTGCTATTATCAAAATTGCTTGCTTGGGAATATGTATGATTTTTTTTATTTGGTAATCTAAATGATTTGTATATTTTAAAAAATTCTTTCCTTAATTTGAAAGATTTTTTTAATGACTTTAATTTCGGAAGTCGATTTTAAATAACAAGCAAACAATACCAGAAACACCGACTTCCGAAATTAAGTTATTTTGATCGTTTTAGTGTTTTATTTTTTTTGTAGTCAAGTCAGTTTTTTTTTGTAAAAACTTTTTTATACTGTGTTTTTTGGCCAAAAAATCAGAACTACGAAAAACGCCTTAATCGGAGTCCAATTAGTCCTAACAAAACTTATTTATTTTGTACTTACTTTGATAACTTTTGCTATTTGTAATTAGTTAACGAAGATCTACAAACAACAGCAGATTTTGTTCGTTTCACGGGGAAACCTCGGAGTGTCAAATCTTTTTAACTTTTCTGTCCGTGCGGTAACCGTTCGGACCGAGCCCGAGTCGTCGCGGGGTGTAGTGTTCCACGCGCGCCTTAAAGAAATGCCTACTAGGGCCATGGGTTGGATTTCTGAAAAGGTTACCTGTGGTCCTAGGACGCAAAGGGCAACTGAAGAAACATCAGTATGGTTTTAGTCAGTAAAAGTATGACGCGCCGCCCCGCCCTAAAGCGCAAAAAATCTTTAGATGAAAACAAAGTATCTTTACCTTCAGTGAGCGTAGGTAGCTAGGTCGTCTATCGACCGATACGGCGGTTATTACTTAGCAAAGAATCCCTCTGTTCAAGATCACATAAAATCTTTTCTGAAAACAAAATCTAAACGCTATTTTTCAAAGGAGCAGCCAAGTCTGAGTGTCTCTTACAGCTCTATTATGGTCTAGATTGAAAAGTCCGCATGTCACGCCGAGATCAGTGCAGCGTGTAGCGTGCTTCGTGAACTCTCGAACGTCCTCCGACACGTGACGGGTCCCTCTGACCTTAGGACGCGTTCTCAAGGTAGCAAAAATACATAATTATATTTTTGGAGAACTATTTATTATTATGTGTGAAATAACAGGACTGAGTTTAAACATGCAGGTCGTGCCTTGTAAAATACTGGTGTTATATTCTGTTAGACTGGAAGGCAGCCCTAGCGTATTTAGGAGGTTGTATAATAAATGCATTTATTTGCCATAATATTGTACAAAGTTTTTATGTGCATTATGTTTATATTATGATCATAATATTCTGCCGTTTCCGACGGACAATTATGGATTGTAAAATTATGAGTTATCAATACATTAAAATTACATTATTAATCATCATCATCATCTTCCTGCCCTTATCCCGTGTTATTTGGGGTCGGCGCTACATGTTTTTTTCTTCCATTCTGTCCTGTCACTCGTCATGCTATCATTAACTTCCTTTTCTTTCATATCACTCTTCACACAATCCATCCATCTTTTCTTTGGTCTCCCTCTCCCTCTCCATCCATCCACATGTAAACTCATAACTCATAATGACATTATTAATCATTATAATTTAAATCAATTGAGCAGTGGTGGCCGAGTGGTAACGGCCCCGACTTATGAGTTGTAGGTCACGGGTTCAAACCCAGTCAGGCGCATTATTTTGTGTAATTTATTTTCATCACCACTGCTTACAAAACGGTGAAAGAAAATCATTGTGAGGAAACCGGCATGTCCTACAACCAAAAATTCGAAGACATGTGACATCCACCAAACCGCACTGGGCCCTTCGTGGTGGATTACGGCCCATTCCCTCTCCTAGAGAGGAGGCCTGAGTCCCAGCAGTGGGAACATTACAAGGCTGATTATGCTATGAGCAATAGTTATAAGAGATATTAATATATAAGTCAAAATGTAATAAAGTCAAGAAGTTAAAGTATGATTAAGAATAAAAACGATGACACTTCTTTATAGAAAGAGTGTTCCTGAAGTTGATGCCTTTGTTGAACCTTCTGAAGCGGTATGCCAATTCACACTATAATACTTTTTTTCTGCTTCAATAGGATTATGAATATTTCGATATTTTAATACCTAGGTTAACAGCAAGGAAGTGTTATCAACATTGTAGTAATAGTCTGTTATTTCTTTATACGGGTGTTTGAATGAAAAGTACTTATTTATGGATTTTATTTTTCTTCATCAGACAGTTGAAGGTACATCCGTAAACTTCACAGAAAGAACCTATAAACCACCATCTGCTAGTCCTGAGAGCACTACCTGACACTATCAGGTTGACAAACAATCGATCCTGTAAAAGAAAAACTAATCCGCCCATATAATACGACTTTATGTCTTGAACAAAAATCCCAACGGAGGATGTCTAGTAGTGCACTCGTCCCTCCCTCTAATCTGACACTCCAGCACTTCGGGTATCGCCGCCACGCAACCATACAACCTTGCCGGAGACTTGCTTAGTAATACGGACATTTACTCTATTGTTCACTTTTCATAATTCTGATGAAAACAGGTTTAAACAAGTTTGTTGCTAGTTTGTAAGTTAATAAGAGCAATAATAGTAGTCCGGTTAATCTAGACATAAAAGATTACAAAATTCGCACCTAGCTGATTGGTAGGATTGTTCGAAACATCTTCGTAAATGAAACTTAAAAAGTCCTCGTCGATCCGACACCTGGAAAAAAATACTCGGGATCACAAAAACGAGTTTTTCACGATTTTCAGAAAAACAGTAGGTAAGTTTTATCATAAAACTAGCGGTCCCGGCAGACGTTGTTCTGCCCAAAAGCGGGATTTAGTAAAAAAAAAAAATTACCCTACTCTACCCTACTCTACCCTACTCTACCCTACTCTACCCTACTCTACCCTACTCTACCCTACTCTACCCTACTCTACCCTACTCTACCCTACTCTACCCTACTCTACCCTAACGTTAAAAAGTACCCTATGTCCGTCTCCTGGTTCTAAGCTACCTCCCCACCAATTTTCAGCCAAATCGGTTCAGCCGTTCTTGAGTTATAAACAGTGTAACTAACACGACTTTCTTTTCTATATATAGATTTACTCAGACAATAGTTGTAGATTATATAATTACCACTTTTTGAATCATTATATTTCAAAAACGGTAGGTCTTAGGAAAAAAAGTATTAAAACATTTTAGTAGATAATTATCTGATCTACAATTTTTGTCTGAGCTATTTTATGATAAAATTTACCGTTTGGCTGAAAATCGCAAAAACTCGTTTTTGCGACATTTGACCCTTGAGTTTTTTTTTTGTATTTTGCATTATGTACACTCACGTACACAAGACACCAGAGTCACCAAATCTGAAATAACTTCGAAAATCGGTAGCTCATAATAATTTAAATGTTGTAATTGTAATGTATTTTTTTTATGTATGTTCACCGATTTCTCGGTCAATTATAGACCGATTTTGAAAATTATTTTTCCACGTTGGTCCCATAGAAATATTGTTGTATTTTTTTTGCCATACACATCAATTGATTTATTATGTTACTGTAAAAGTTTCCTACTTTGTTTAATTAAGGAAATCATAATAATATTTATAGTAAAAAAAACCGGTCAAGTGAAATTCGGACTCGCGCACCGAGGGTTCGGTATAAACTTACGTTTTGCATACGTAAGTTTATACCGAACCCTCGGTGCGCAGTTCGATTCCCAAATCGTGTGGTAAAAAATTTTCGTAATCCGTACTTCTAGAGATCATCTCCTGCAAAACACTTCATTTATTTACGTTATTACAACAGTTATAGGCAAACCGTTATCAAATCGAGTATAAACACGGGATCAAGCGATAGGTTTATAGACTAAAGATCTTCATTCCCTCTATATTTAGCCGACAGTGTCCCATTTCACGGATCACTTCACAAAGATTAAGAGCCGAGCCTCTACAGATTACAAGTGTTTTGTCGGGAAGCCCTCACAATGGATATCATCATTTTTCTTACTATTTCGATCAGATTATTTAGGAATATATTTTGTGTCTAGAGATAATATTGGTAAGCTGTAAAAAAGGAAAATATGAAAAGACAGAGGTGACAAATAATAATAATAAGCATAGCATATTCAGTTGTATATTATTCCCACTATTGGGACTCAGGCCTCCTCTCTAAGAAAAGGAATGGGCCCTAAACCACCAAGCCAGCCCAATACGGATTGTTAGATGTCACACAAGGTAGATAATATTCATTATTGCTGAAAAATTTTCAAGCAATGCCGGTTGAACATCTCACTAATATTATTGGTAACCCTTGTAACAGAGATTGTGTAGTTTTTATTAGCTTTTTAATTAAATGACGTCAAAAGTGCAACTGATGACAACAATATTCCTTAAAGAATTTTTTTTTTGATGGCTTTTAAAAACCTAATATATATTATGTAGGTATACGGTAACTATATAACTATGCAGTTTCTGTAAAACTTGTACGTACTTAAACGTGACCTCAATGAAATAAATCCTCACGAGAAATCTTCTCTCGAGTAACATACCAATCTAACTTAATAGCATCACGTTCAAGCCACCTTTATCACCAACAAACCGAGAACCGCAAGGACCCATCAACTAAACATTGGCCCTTAATTAAAACGGGAGCACAGGCAAACTAGATTCATTTTAATTTAGCGCAGGCCTCTAAATCAGGAGGCACCGCAACACACTGCTCGCGGTCTGTCGGATAATTGTATCAGCCGCAGATCGCGTAGTTACGGCCAAATTCAATTGGACCGTTGGATTACTTATAGGTTTTTAAAAGTGGAACTCTAACGATGTTGAAATTAGGGGTTTGTTGCTTGTAAGGACACATTTTATGGATGAGTGCTCGAAGAAATGAATATGTTTTACTACTTCTAGCTGTCTAAACTACAACTATTTTAATAGAGTGGAATAAAATAGTACCTATAACTATCCTTCAGGGGTCAGGGCTGCTGAAGAGAAACCTCTACGAAATTCTCACCGTTTCCAAAAATATCAAATAAAATAACAAAATCACTTCACACCAATAATATAAAGCCGATCGTGTTTGTATGTTTGTTAGTTCTTCACACTCGAACGGCTGAAAGGATTTCGGTACACAGGGAGACCATGTCCTAGAATAGCACATAGGTTTCTTTTTATCCCGGGAGTATGTTCGCTTGGGATAATATTCTAATTTCATGCGGGCGACCGCTGGGACAAGCTAGTTGGTATTTATTGCTTGTACCTATTCATTCTTGTACGACAACAGTTTTCCTTGGACAACATTTCTACGAATTACAACAAAAAATAAAAAAAAGAACAACAATGATCCAGAATTATTCCAAATACTAATCTCATGTTATTAAAAAGTCACAAAGAAAACCCAGTATTGTTAAAATTTTTAAAAAGATTTAAAATAATTTTTCTAAAGGAGCACAGAATAGTTGAAAGAGCTATTTATTTAAGCTGTTTTATGAAAAAGTCAACAGAGAGATATCCGGTAACAGTAAATTTTATTTCTATTATTATCAAGCGTTTACTCAGTGTATTTTTTAAGTTACCGTGTTATTCTTTTGCTTTTTATATTCTTCGAAACTTTTCGCTGAGGAGAGAGAACTTGTGGCTAGGAAAAAATAACCGACCTTACTAAAAAAACACTAAACCGTTCAAAATAACTTTAATTTCGGAAGTCGATCTTAAATAATGAACAAAAAAACCAGATAAAGTTTTAGTGATGTTGATTGTTAATTTTTTGAAAAAAATAATAATTACACTTTTTACTTGCGATACCCTTCAGCTAAACCTAATTAGTGTTTAAGTTCTATAGTAAGATACTTATAAAATGTTACCATTAAAACCACTTATGTATAGCCAGGAGTACCTACATCTCATGACAATTTGTTTCAATAAGCTCAAACACTGCTATTCGGATGCATTGTTTTAAAATTTATTTCCTGTGACTAAGTTCCATCTTCCATCTCCATTATCAGATCTGTTCAATGGTACCTAATAGCCAAAGTTCATGATCATTCTAATGAGCACAAACACAGTTAGGCTACATTGATTAATTACGGAGTTCCAGTATTATTTTGTATTGTCAAAGTTGCCTAACTATCTTCATTGTGATAATCTATGTGAGTATGAAGTTCCATTCGCCATTTGTAGTCTTCGTCATCAGTTCCACTTCATTAAATGATACTTTCTGACTATAAATGCTTATGTTCTCGATGAAAATATCAGTCACTGTGTATGTATGCCCTATAATATTTACTAGAAATCCGATCTTCAAAACTGGGTTTTGACAAAAATGGGACCAATCTGAAAGCCTTTTAAGAAAAAAAAAGTATTTTGCAAATCTGTTTACTTGACAGTCTTTACGGACAGTCAGAAGAAAGAAAGTCACACACCACAGTGTATCATTATTATCATTACAGAATGACTAAGTTGTGGAGGTCAGCTATGACTTCAGCAGTCCCATAAAAATAGTTTCCAGTATTCAGCAGAGCTGGGACTAGACGCAACCTTAAAATAATTGAAAAAAGGTTTGGCAGACAGATAGGGATCCCTCGTAGACATTTTTCACTTCAGGCAGTTATTAAATATTATCAAGCTATCGTGTAGCCTAACCGATACCATAATAAAATTCTAACAACCAAATGTCAACCCGCATTGAGCAAGCGGGTGATGATTAAAGTTGGTTCTCTCTGTGTATAAGAAGATGGATTTGCCCAGCAGTGAGGTTTTTTTTTTAAGTTGTTAAAATCCACTCCTGTTCCCTCTTTGCCTTCATCCCGGGGCCCCGGGCTTCGCGTTCACACTACCCGTGGCCCCAGTAGGCTTCGACCCTGCTGGGCCCCTATGGTTTCGCTGACAGTGGGGTAGTAACCGGCTAGTAAATTGTCATGTTCAGTTCTATAATATACCACACAAGTACTACCCAAATCCCATCTGCAATATTCAATGTCAGATCGCGGCTTCACAAAAAAATATCGACCAAATAAACTAATAACCATTTCTCTCGTACATTACGCTCAAGAAACCCTATATAACGTAAAAGTGGAACATTTTACTGCTATCATCCTATTGATTCCCCATAAGTCGGTCGTTTACGGAGATCTTGGGAACCATCCAGATCGTTTCCTAGATATTCGAGACGGAGCGAAGAATTTATTTCACTACGCACAGATTATTTAGGGTTAAATTTATATTTTATATGGATACTCATACCATTATTATGGAATAGTCCATATAGCTTCTTTTTTAACGTTAAAATTTTAGCAATAATTATGGCATTAATTTAAGTTAAGGCAGATTAGTGTTAATTTAGTACATCTTGATAGTAAGTATACACAGTGTCCTAAATACCAGGTCTTCATAAATTGCTGATGTATTCGAGATAAGAACAGGCACCTACGTAGTGAGAGTATTTTCCGAAGCCAAAACCCCTATAAAAGCGGAACTTATCTTTATAAAAACTGGTGGAATAATGAAATTGTTACGTACCAAATAGAATACAGAAGGTTATTATAGTGATGACAATAGGAAAAAAAATCTACGATTTAAAATATATTTCTGTAATAAAATACAAAAATCCAGTTCAATTTATTACCAAGATCAGTGAAATACAACAGACAAAGAAACAAACTCCAAGGGCACGAACAAATCGCGATTCTAAACAAGGTTAATACTTAGAATCAATATCATAAATCCACACGGTAGGAGCATAAGTAGAGACTACGCTCGACAGAGAAGATCTTATAAAATATTTAAGGAGACCCTCCGCTGCCAAGCGTGAGCAGAACTTTATTACGATGTCTAAACATTTTATGGAATGTGTTCTTTTTATTATTTTGGCTTTATTTGATTGAATGTTTACATGCTATATGGTTGGGTAAGAATAGAACAGGTTGGCTTGAAATTATGGAGGAATTATGAGCATGATTTGATATTTGCAAAACAATGTCATAAGCATTGATAAATACTTATCCTAATGTACATTTAAAAATACTAATAAATACCTTACTGCTTTTAATACCTCAGTATTTAGAGAAACAGGTAAGTTAAAAAATTGAAACAGACAAAAATAAAATCAAAGTTTTGGTAAGTTTCAAAAACTTTGCAGTTGCAAATCCAAGCTCCAGAATTTCATGTTTATTAAACACTGAGCTCCAAAAAGAACACAAACGCAATCACGCAAAAACATCGCACAACTAAATAAAGCACGCTCTAAAAAGCAAAAATGTAAAATCTTAAGCATTTTTAAAGTTCACAAAGGAACGGAGGCGGGGGAACGAATAAATCTTCCAGCGCTGCACCGCTAACTTGATTTAGCACTGGATCCTACAAGCGTTATAAGAATTTTCTGCACGCGCTACAGCGAAAGCGATTAGCGCTGCAAGCGCTTTACTGTAGAGAAATTGAATTTTGGTGTGGCGTTGTACTGTGGTTCTTAAGAGAGATGTTGCCTTGTATATTACTGACTTGGTTTTATTTTGTTTAGGAAAAGCAAAGGAAAATGCATTGTTATTAAAACAACAGATGTTATTGTGAAAACCTGGATGTATTCACTCCTCTTAGTGTGTTCTTCGTAAACATTATAATTTATCACGACGCTGATTTTTACAAAATATGCTATGATTGGATATCTATGAGAATGGATTTAATCTATAGTTATGGTAGTTCTATCTCACGAAAGCGGGTTGTACTTGGTTTTGTGGCTCAGCAGCGGTACCCTTCCGCCCATTTAGTAATTCTGGCGGATTTCATTTTGCTCACCATCAGGAGTGACTTTTCCCATACCAACCCAGACCATGCTGAGCAAGAAACGCGGAAGCTAGCGCTAGCGTTAAATCTTATCCAGCTGGTTAGGATGTTGACTCACACATGGCCAATGGCTTGGACCTTCTGCTGACTACAGATCCGGATCGGTACTCAGTGTCAGTATCTTCACCAATAGATAGTTCCGACCAGTGTCTGGTTAAATCTGTATCCGTCTATTTCCCGCTCGATCCCAGCCCAATTGGCACCCGGTGGGTTTGTCGATACAAGTCAGCAGATTGGGATGGTGTGCGATCTTTCGTCGCATGCTATCCTTGGCAGTCTACTTGCTTCTCTTCTGCTGATCCTTCATTATGCGAGGACGCAGTGTCGGATGTGTTGCTACGGGGAATGGATGATGAATGTCTGACAAAGCGGCGGGATTAGATTCGGCTCCAAATCAAGATCATTCTTGATTTGGAGCCGAATCTAATCCCGCCGAAGCGCTAAAGCACGCGGCATACCAAACATGGGTCGACGCTCATATGCGCAAGGCAAGTGACGTGACTCAAAAGAAGAGAGCCTATAATAGGGCTACGAAATCCTGCAAGATGACGCGGAGGTCTCGGTTTGACTACATTAGCCGAATTGGGAACAAACTTTTTTTTTTTTTTTTTAATTCTCTATAATCCAGTGCTTGACTGCGATCCCACCTGATGGTAAGCAGTGATGCAATCATTGATGGTGAGGCGCACTAGTTTATTAAGAGCCTATTCACTCTAGCCTTGAAGGCACCTAAATTATAGTTGGACGGGAAGACAGCAGCAGGCAAATTGTTCCAGTCCCTCGATGTACGCGGTATAAACGACGAAGCAAATCGCTTAGTTCGGACCGTTGGTGTTTCAACAACGTAAGGGTGGATATTCGCCGTACGTCGGGTTGTCCGATGGTAGAAAGGAGATGGCGGAATCAGGTCATGCAATTCCCGCGCACACTCTTCATACCCAGCAGGCAGTAAAGCGTTTTGGTCCCTGGCTAAATCTGTTGAATCGAACTTCTACCTTGAGCTTCTCGTGGTCGTTGTGGTGTACCCTCAATATCGGCCCTTACATCGAGGCAAAGGCTCAATAGGCTGCCAAAAAATTGGGATCTTAGCTAAGGTGAGACGGTACTTCACGCCGGAACAGCTGCTTAACCTTTATCAAGCGCAAGTTCGATCGTGTATGGAATACTGCTCTCATCTTTGGGATGGGTCTGCCAAATATCCGCTTGATATCCTGAATTCGATTGAGAAGCGAGCCAAGAGGTTCATCGGTGATGTTATTGCACTTGTCGAGTCAAAACTTCAAAGTCTTGAGCGTCGACGCCGAGTTGCTGGACTGTCGGGGTTTCTATCGATTACATTTCGGGGAGTGTGCGTTGGAATTGCACAATTTAATTCCACCAAGTCCGTTCCATCATCAGACCACTAGGCGAACGGCGTTGTGCCATCGGTACATGGTGGACATCCCACCCATACGTACAAAGCGTTTTGGGAACACATTCATCATGCATATTGCTAAGGAGTGGAATTCCCTGTCGGAGTCTGTGTTTCCTAATAGCTACAACCTAGGGATCCTTAAGTCAAGAGTGAATAGGTTACTTCTAGGCAAGCGTGCTCCATTGTCGGCCACATCATCGCTTACCATCAGGTGAGATAGTTGTCATACGCGAGCGTATCGGTAATAATAGGAAAAAGCATTGCTTTTTGTATTATGCATACAAAAAACAATGCTTTTTTGTTAGTTTGTTACTCTGAAATTTGATATCTATCTCAAATTCTGACATTAAATACTATAAGAATATAATATTATCCAGAGCCCGCTATCTTAAGGTTTTTCACATGCTTATCCCTTTTACTGTTTCTACTTCCTAACACTGCAGTTATTTAAATATTGTTCATGAAACTCAAAATTATAATCATTTCAGCAGAAAGACATCCACTGCTGGACATAAGCCTGCTCCAAGTGTCACCACAACGACCAGTCCTATGCATCTGTCATCCACTAAATTCCTGCGACCCTGACTAGGTCATCAATTCACCTTGTAGGTGGGTTTTAAACGCTCAAGAAAATATAAAAACATTGAAAAATTAACAAAGCTGTAAATAATATCCTAGCAGATCACTTCCACTGTGTCCTTAACCTATTCTATTTGAAGTGTGAAGGACTTGAGCCGTGAAAGTTGGATGTCCCCGAACGACTACGCCGGCTCGCGAGCCAAGCTTTGATTACGTCACAATGGAGTTACCTGATCACTGGCCTCTTGTGACTGTCTATCTGGAAATGTTTCTAGATGAAATAGGACTGAGTCTGCGGTTTGACAATTATTGAGAATCTGTAGTTTTATTGGAGGATTGTATTATAGTAAGTAACGTCTTGAGCTGGCAAGGAAATAGTGGTGACTATGAATTTATTTGTCTCTGTCAGTGGCTTTGCTCACGTAAAATTATCAAGGAAGTAACCTAGGAGCAAATGTATCCTACGTCCTAATTCAAGACTGTTCTGCTTGTGTCCTAAATTTCATTCTAATTCTAGCTGTTTGAAAGAGAAGGAGAGAATCACACCTACATTTCACACGCATACGATTTTTCGCCTTTATAATATTATTGTGATCCGTTGCCTTATTTGTGTTTTGATATGGAGGGAAAATTGCTAGAAATCTAAATATTGCTGTACTGTTACATTATTGTGTTACATTATGAACTTATGTATAATACAAGGCAAATATCCAACAGATCTTAAAACTGCCGTAGTAAAACCCCTTCATAAAAAAAATGACAGAGACAACATAGCTTCTTATAGACCTATTGCCCTTGTGCCAATATTCTCAAAGGTATTTGAGAAATATATAAGTGAACAACTTCATAAATATTTAGTGAAATATAACATTTTAACGGAAGAACAAAAAGGTTTCAGAAAAGGCAAAACTATAAACATGGCCATTTATGATTTCTTGAATAAAGTAATTTCAAAGGTTGACCATAAAATACCGGTTTGTTCGATATACTGTGACATGACGCAAGCTTTTGACTATGTGGATCACAATATCTTGCTGGATAAGTTAGAAGCTTGCGGGATAAGAAGTAATACCCTCCAATTAATGGAGTCTTACCTCAAAAACCGGAAACAATATGTGGAAATATCACGCATAGATTCTGAAACTAAGTATGAAAGGACCTATAGGTCTCGTGATAGAACCATTAAATATGGTGTACCACAGGGAACTGTGCTCGGTCCTCCACTATTTATATTGTATATAAATGACTTGCCAAAAGCTACAAAACATCATATGACACTCTTTGCTGACGACAGCACAGTCACTATTGACTGCACAAACAAACAAAATTATTATAATGACATAAATTATTCTATTAATTCAATAATAAAATGGCTTGTTAGCAAATCGTACTACAATATTTCGGAGTTTCTATCAGATAAAATCAGTGAGACTAAAATCGTTAGTATGTATACAAACGCAAATTAAATTGAAATTGCTTTTTTATATTGATTACGATGGTGTATAATAAATGTGATTAATAATGACAAATTTACATCAAATTCCTAATTACAATTATTTAACATCTTGACATGCTTTATATTGTACCTATCTGTTGACATCTACTATCGTAGTCTGTGACATTCCTGTAGCTTTTAATCGATGACATTTCATTTCTTGACAACCGATTTTTTTTTTTTTTTTTGACATTTTATAATATTTTAATTGACATTTATATTGTACTTAGAATTATAAACACTTGCTGATATTGTAAAATTAATATTATAACCTATTTCATTTTGAATTATGATAATTTGCATGCCCCTGTGTTGGCAAAATATGGAGAACTTTTTACCATTTTACATCCATGTACGAATACCCATGTTTGCAAATAAATTATTATTATTATTATTATTATTATTTCGTTTATTCATTAACTTATCATATAAATTATATTTTTAAATATTTCAATAAAAGAATAAAAAACATTTAAAAATATAAAAAATAGTGTCCCACCGGTATCGGGAACAGGGTCCAAGCTACCGGCGGTCAGGGCTCCAGAGAAAGGAACCTCCTAACAATACGAGCCGTGTCCAGGAGTACCACTTTCTGAATCAAGCCCTTGATCCAGCCGCCTAACGCGAGCCTCCTAAGGTGTTGGTCGAGGCTCTTGGCTATTAAGCCATTGGCTGACACGACTATCGGTACAATGATCGCCGAGTCCACATCCCACATGTCGACAACCTCGCGAGCCAAGTCAATATACTTGATTTGTTTATCTTTCTCGGCTTTCACGAGGTTCTCGTCATGCGGAACGGATATGTCAACAATCATTGCACGCCTCTCGCTTCGGTCCACCACCACTATATCAGGCTTATTGGCTACAATAGTCCTGTCAGTGATGATGGACCGATCCCAGTACAAAGTGATATTACCATTATCAAGAACTGGGTCGGGCTCATACCTGTAGTACGGCACTTCCGATTTCACAAGAGAGTATTTCAAAGCAAGTTGCTGATGGATAATCCTGGCTACAAGGTTGTGTCTATGCAAGTACTCTCCGTTAGCTAGACGAGAACAACCAGAGATAATGTGACGAATTGATTCTCCCGGACGGTGACATGCCCGACAGATGTCAACCGTGCCGTCCTTCACAATAAATCTCCGGTAGTTATTCGTCATGATAACTTCGTCCATAATTGCACAGACAAAACCTTCGGTTTCCCCAAAGAGGTCGCCGAAACGCAGCCAGGCTACGGACGCCAATTGGTCTACATCGGGCCCGTGAAGGGCCCGGAAAAAGCGTCCGTGAAGTTCCTTGCTCTGCCATACTTCCCTGCGATCGTTAGTGTCAAGCACTACCGGTTTGCGCCAGTTCTCGTTAGCCAGGGAGAGCGGGGTGAGTCCCTTGTCCACTGACACTACATCTCGATGCATACCCACGTCGGTAGTTAAGAAATATTCCCTGAGACTGCATACCTCGCGGTTGTGTAGGGTCTTAGCATTTAAAAATCCTCGACCTCCACACTTCCGCGGGATATACAGTCTCATCACCGACGATCGTGGGTGATGCATTCGATATGCAGTCAGCAGTGTGCGGACCCTCCTATCCAGGGCGTCAAGTTCCGTTTGAGTCCATTTGAGTACGCCGAAAGAGTACATCAATACCGGCATGACCCAACCGTTGAAGGCGCGCACCTTGTTTCCGCCTGAGAGAAGGCTATTGAATACCTTCTTCAGGCGTCCAAAGAAACGTTCCCTCAACGATTGCTTCATGTCATTGATATTGATGCCTAGAGCTTCCGACATACCCAAATATTTATAGGTTTCGGTTGGAGAGAGGGATCTCAGGTTTATGGAATCCGTGAGTTGAGTGCTCACGGATTCCACAACCTCCCCTCGCTTTACATGCATGACCGCACATTTGTCCACACCAAACTCCATCCTGATGGCACTACTGAAGGTTTCAGTTACCTTCAGTAGCTCCATCAGTTGCAGATTGTTGGGAGCAAAAAGTTTCAGGTCATCCATGTAAAGAAGGTGAGATATTACCTGACCACCTCTCTTCAACCGATAGCCTAGACCTGAATTCTCCAGCAGTGTGCTGAGAGGATTCAAGGCTAGGCAAAACCAAAGTGGACTCAAACTATCACCCTGGAATATACCTCGCTCGATCCTTACAGGATCGCTATTCCCCTGGATATGTCGACATCCTGGATAGCGAAGGACCGTCCTCCATTGCCTCATACACGACATCAGGAAGGTGCGTAGTGTTGTATCAATTTTATACAATTCCAGCACCCTCATGAGCCATGTATGAGGAACAGAGTCATAGGCCTTCTTATAATCTATCCAACATGTCGACAGATCCTTTCGGGAACGTCGAACCTGTTGACTAATGGTCATATCAATGAGGAGCAGCTCCTTAGTACCGCGGGACCCGTTCCTACATCCATTCTGACAAGGTGACATGATCAAATTTTTGTCAATATGACTATTAATTTTGCTTCGCAGTATGGATGTAAGAACTTTATAGACCGTCGGCAAACACGTGATCGGTCTATAATTTTTAGGCTCCGCAGTACTACCTGACTTATGGAGCAGGTGGGTTATTCCTGTTGTTAGGAATTGGGGTAGCGACCCGGACTCTAAGGCAGACTGGAACTGATATGCCAAGCGAGCATGCGATCTTGTAAACCACTTAATCCAGAAATTGTGCAGTCCATCCGGCCCTGGAGATTTCCAGTTTGGCAACGGACGGACTGCACGGGCTACATCTTGGGGGCTGATGTCAATTGCCCCCATTTGTGGTATTGGATCGCACGCACGCTCGACCTCTCGAGTCCAGTCACCCTCGGTGTGACTGACAGGCACCGACCAGATGCTGCGCCAGAATGAATTCATGGCGTCATCATCCGGGAGGCACGCATCAGTCACACCTTGGTCCGGTCTCTCCCAAGACCTATAAACCCACCTTTCATTACTCCAGAATGTGCGATTCTGGGTGTATCGCTCCACCCGCCTCTTATACCTGCGGATACGGTTTGCCCATGCATACACCTTCTGCTTCAGGAAGTCGATGCGCTCTGTGACACGGGACATATAGTCTCGGGGGCTGATGTCAGTCCCCGAAAACGCCCGCCTCACAAAGCGCATCACTCTTGGGCGAGTGTTGCCCTCCCTGAAGCAGATTAGTTTGCCGATGAGTGCTCTGGCCCCACCAATACGACGCTCGATTCTGTACTGCCAAGCCGGCACGGTTGGTTTCGGTCGTGTAGCTACGTCACAGTTTGGAAACTTGACGTGAGCTACACGACATGCCGCAACAGCTGCGCAGTACATTATCGAGTGTGTATCAGTGAGATCTTCGCAGTCGTCAAAATAATTTGACAACTGCAAATCCAGAGCAGCCACCAGCGCCTTATTCTTATTATGCATGGGCAAACGAGGTAAGCGCGGCCTAAGTTCGAGTGGCATGTTGCGATACTCCCGAATAGCACACTCCAAAGCACTCCTCAATTCATTGCACTGGGTACTTATATGTGTAACCATGTCAGTAATCTCTTCGTCAGCATGCCCGGAAAGATGGTAGGACGGTGGTACCATCACTGGTACCACAGACTGCGATGAAGGACCAATGGCATGGTTACCCATTTCCGTTCGGAGGCGATCAAGTACAGTATCGTCCAACATATGATTACGCTGGATAACCCGCACCTGATCCGACAGTCGTTGGGCCGAAACGTTGACGGCTGGCTCAAGCACCTGAAACAAAGAGAGCATCCGAACACGGTACGCGGTCAGGTTGTTTCCTCCCTCTGTAGCCCCATAGTATGCGCGCATGACGTTCTCATTGATGGATTGCGTCCATCGCATGCGCTGCACACTTCCGCCGGGAGCTGGGACCCTATCAGAGGCCGGTGGGCCTCGAGGTCCTAAGCCACTAGGCGGCCGGCGTCCTCTCCGTCGACGCGCAGGTGGTGGTGACGTGGGCGGAGAAAAGTACTCGTCGCTGGAGCTCGACGCAACTGCCACGGCCGGTGTCACAGCACTCACGATGGGGCTGGATTCCGGCAGCGGCGAGGCGGAGCTGAGCGACGAGGCCGGAGGTGGTAGGCGTGCACGGCGAGCTGCGGCTCTGGTCAACATTTTTGCTGTCTTTTCCCTTTTCAGCTTCAATTTTCCATAGTTTCTATTATTTATATATTCAATTTTCCATAGTTTCTATTATTTATATATCTTTTTTCTTCTCTCATATTTGTTTTTTCTTTTTATTTTCATGATTTTAGGGCGTTTTGGGATTTATTAGATTAATTTGTTGTAAAAAAAATGTGCAGAGAAAATTTTTGTTTGTCACTTGGTTGACAGCCGAGCCACAGATTATTATTATTATTATTATTGTTTATTATTAATTATTACTCGGTTTCACAGCTTTTAGACTTATATCTAGTCTGTTTAAGATTTTCTACTATACTTACATGTACCTACATAAAATGAAATTGTCAAAGCCTTTCACTTTCTCTGAATAAGAACATTAAAGTTGGCCATTTCATGCAAAATCACGGTCGTAATGTTATAAAGCTCTTAATCATTGCCCTATTAATTTTCTAATTCTATTGTACGCCATTAGCTTTTACAGCTAAGCGTCGTGTCAATATTTATGAAGCACCCGGAAGTTTCCAACATAAGCCATTGGACTCAATTTATAAATGAATCCATTGTTTTCAAGGAAATGGCTCTTAGGAGCAAAATGTATCGTTCTTGTGGAGACCAGGACCATTACATCTCAGACCATTCATAAACACGTCAGGTTTGTGGTATGGAATGTGCTATAAATACTGTGGAGGCAGTTACGTGTGTTTCAGGATTGTTATGGGCTCGTGTGGGAAAATTTAGCGGTAGTTTTGAGCCGTGATATTGATGTTTATTCGATTGTAAATCGAGTAAGTAAAAGGGTCTTCAAATTTCAGTCTAGCTACTACAAGGTTTAGTTTTTATTAGTAAATTAAAAAAAAAGAATATATATTTTAAAGGCTGGAATAGGTAATTTTAAAATAATGTAGTTAATGTTTGTTTCTACACAATTAAAACGATAAAAATATTTACGTTTTACGTATTATTTCATAAAAACTTTCAAGACAAAAATCTTGGAAATTAATAAGATTTTAGTAAAACTTGGGAAGTATACGGAAAATACATCTTAAAGCATTACCCTCCTTTTTGGGTTAGTCAGGTAAAAAATATAGGTGCATAGAATGTAACATAAATAGATGGTAATCTCGCTAGCCTTTTCCCAACTAGCTTGGGGTCGATTTTCAGTCTAACCCGATGCAGCTGAATACCCATGTTTTAACAAACCTCAACAACTCAGTTACTGGGCATTGTCGTGGCCGCATACTGGGCTATGTAATAAACTTAAATTGAAAAAAGAAAACACTAGTTTTGCCATCGTTAAGATAAGAAGAATAAGAAGTTACTGGTCAACACGATACTCCTAAGATAGACTGATGGTCAGACTTTGTGGCGTCTGACTACCTGTAACAAGTCTAAATATCAAAGATCTACAAATGATAACCGAGACTAACGGCTTTACGTGCTTTCCGAGGCACGGGGGGTCAGTAATGGTCATATTTTATAAATACTATTTCTACCTAAGTGTGGGAGGTATCGATAAAAAATATTAGACTATTAACTTTCTTAAAAAAATACTTAACTGACTATAATTACAGTAAAATAAAAATAATAATAATAAAAATTCTATGCTAATAAGTGCTCCACAACTTTCTTCATGACCAAGTAAGTATGGGAGGTTCAATATTTTTATCGAAATAATTATTTTCCTCAAGAAAATTATTGTAAATTTTCTTGAGGAAAATAATTATAATACGTAATTTATATGGACAGAAACGGTTTTTAAAATATGACCATCCATTTTCCTTACAGTCTGTAGAGAAAAAGTCACAGGGATTTAAGTTTTCTAAAATAAAAAAGGACTTTATGACACGCAGCCGAGATCGTATTGTATGACAGATTATACTGTTGATCTCTATAAAAATATGCTGGTTGTACATCCACTGGAAAAGCCGGATTGACAAATATGATTGATGACGTAACGACTATCGGAGCGGAATTGGTTTGGTTTTATTTTGTCAGTGATTCAAATACGGCATAACTTGGTATGAAAAGGATTTTAATATTACTCTAGTAAGTTGACATTAAAATCTTTTTTTTAAGTGTAGGTCTAGCAAGCGCTTCTTCTTTTTTTTTTTAAGGTGGGAAATCATCCAAATGACTTCTCGCGCTCTGGGTGGAGCGCGAGGGCGTGTCAGACTTTTACTGACTAAAACCACACCTGTATCCTTCAATTACCCTTTGCGTTCTAGGACTACGGGTTTCCCTTTCAGAAATTCTCTGCGGTCCTAGCTAGCGGGCATCGGCCCTGCTGGACCCCTACGGTTTGCTCACATCTCTTTGAGGAGCGCGAGGATCACAACGCGCTGTTGACGACTGGGCTCGGTCTGGTTAATTACCGAACAGCCGGACGGCGAGCTACCCAGTGCTCGACGTCCGCAAGCCCGCGTCTACCGTGGCTGGTAGTCGGGGTCGGAATTACGGCGGCTAGGGCGTGAGGACCTTCGTTCCCTCACGCGTGCAGCCTCCTCCTTCGCTAGCATTACTGCTTCGCAGAAGGAGGCGAAGGTATGAGGTCTTAGATAATGTGATTCTGGGTCGAGCAAAGTGCTATTGGGTTTATATCTAGATGGGACTGAAACAAATATATGTGAAGGTGAAGGGATTTTTTTAAGAATAAAAGCGTGACACTACAATTGGCAGGTATGTTATTCACTTCCTAAAAAGGAAATGAATAACATACCTACCAATATATACGTAACATAATAATCTTCAGCTGGGACTCCCTCTTTTCTATGAGAGGGAATGGACCGTAATCCATCATGCGGGCGCAGTGCAAATTAGTGGTTGTCACTTATCTTTAATTTTTGTATCTAGGGCATGGCAGTTTCATCATGATGTTGTCTTTCACCGTTTCGAGAGCAGTGGTGATAAAATAAATCACACAAAGTAAAATGCCTGCCTGGGTCAGAGCACTCGGAAAATGGGAGTTAACTTAAACTCAACATCGTCTTATTTCACATAGGCCTACATGGGCGTTTATAAAACGTCAGAAGCTAGTGCACGGTTTCATTTGGTTGTTACCCATGGAGAAGAACCAGTAAGATAATCCAAGGTTACTCTTTTTAAAAAATGATTGATTTGTGTGTTCATCGTATAGTTAATTAAATACACTAATAGTAGTTTACGAATTCATATAAATATATACCTCATGTATGTTTGCCTATATTCTTCACAAAGCAAAACACTCGACACAAATAAGATAAATCAACATAGTTTGTACGATAAAGAAGAAACTCCATTGTCGTTCGAGATCCGTTCAACGATTGTCGGGTACGGGCATTGAAAGTCACAGAATGGCTTGAAATACACGATTTCTTTTGAAAACATTGATTATTGTCACGATTAAAAGTAGTTGCTTTTCATCTTCTGTTTTTCCTAGTATTATTTTCGTATTATGCCCAATTTAATTGAACTAGAATTGTAAAAAAAGAAACAAATTATTCTTTGTATAATTAGAGGAAGTATCTCTGGAAGTACTATACGATTAAAATAAGAACAAGATGGATTTATCGCCATTTTGTGATGTCATAGCTGTCATATCGAATTAGGTAGGGTGTCATCATCTCTTCATCATCTTCCTGCCCTTGTCCCGTGTTATTTGGGGTCGGCGCAACACGTTTTCTTCTTCCATTCTGCCCTGTTTCTCGTCAAAACGACGCCGTGTCACGTGACGTGGTGTCATGTCGTGTGTTTTGTGTCGTGTCGTGTAGTCGTCGTCGTGTATGTCGTCGTCGTAGGGTGTGCAAAACTAAATAGTTTGAAATTTTTATTTACGAATCATAAACGAAAAGAGTTTAATCAGAATCTAGCTCTACAATTCCGCTCATGTCTGCATCACTGTGTGAAATGTCTGAGTAGCGGCGAATGGAAGAAGAAGAAGGTGAATTGTTCCTAACAATGAAAATACGAACGAACACAGTTTTTTAAACTAATTATGGCTAACTGAAAAAGAAATCGATATTGTTACGCAAATAAATTTTCTTTGCCAATCGTACTTTTCAAGTAATATTTGACAGAGTTCATTGACGTTCTTATTCTTATTTGGATTGCATAGTACTAGAGCCTATAAGCACACTATTTTCAGTGATAGTAAAACGCTACAGTATTGCTAAGTTCTATAAAATTTTATCTCAGAAAATATATGAGAATATATTATCTATCTATCTATCTATCTATCTATATGATTTTGAAAATATAAGCAATGCCGACGTGGTTAAAACCTAGTTTGATTTATCTATATATATAAAAGGAGATACTGATTGACTGAAATATCAACGCACAGCTAAAACAACTGCTAGGAGCGTGATTTTTTGCATTTCGTTTTATAACGTAGGTTCAAATTTTGTGAGAGAACCCTGGAGAATGGTGAACCCTACTTTCATGTGAGTGAAGCCACTGGCAGAAGCTTGTTTATTATGTAACTTATTCGTACATCGGGTGGTGTAAACGGGTCCAGTTTCAATGGTCACAGCGAACGATATTTACGAGTATTTGTCAATATCGTCGTGTAAACTGCAGCGAGTTAGATTGATTGGTTTGTTAGTCCATATCGACGGATCGTGACTTGTTCAAATATGTTTTCATTCAATAAAATTTATTTTACGGTAAATATCTCCATTTGATTCCAAACATCAACGTATTTTTTAACAGTAAATGCAGCAGCAATCATTTTTTTTTGGATTTGTTTAAACTCGTTGTGTACCTATGAATAATAATAATAGAATTCAATTTGCATCACTTATGAAAACGGCTGAAACAATGGACAATGGGCTTTCAGACCGTCACACATGATTCGTATTGTGTAGTATTTCATACATTTCTTAATCTAGGAGTGAGTGAAAACTGTAAATTTCCCTACCAATAACGGTATTGATATCCGCTTAGGCAAATGAGCGTATGATACCTATCCTTATAGGTAAAGAAAAATTAAGTGCCAATCGTATGAGTACGTAAACACTTCACTTCAGAACGGCTGCATTTAGTTGCCTAATTATATTTTTGTTGTGTTCGAAATTGTCAGGACAGGGTTTGTTGGAAAGAAAACTGCAAGTTACCGAAAAAAAAATATACCCGGGTGAAGCCGGAGCGGCAGCTAGTATATATGATATATCTATCACACACGGTTAAGATACGATAATACATATATGAATTCTTCATTCAGTCCATAATCATGTTAAAATATGGCATATTGACCTATGTTAAGATGGTAAACATTAACATAACTTTGTTCGCTCACTATCTTAAGTTACGTGCTCATATGAAAAATATGTCGGTGAAGTCAATAGCACGGAAACTTGTGAATGAGTGAACGAGCTAACTGAAAAGTAACACATGTCAGTTTGACAGAATCCGGGCTGACGTTTGCACGAACCAAGCAGATAAAAGTGCCGACAAACAGAAAGAAGGACAGGTAATGTGCTCTTTCCTCTGTCGGCAGCCGTGCGAACAACGTCTAGTCTCGGGCGACGAGCCGTGAGTCCGTACTCACGGCTCGTTGTGTGAAGTGCCTAAAGCTTGCATCATAATAAATTAGTTGTATGATCTGGAATAGTTTGTTTATTGCTCGTTACCCAGTCATCGCCCACAACACAGAGTCCCTGGACAGAACTTCGATAGTGATCGGCATCCTGCGCCGACAAAACATATTATTTTCGTCGATTGTGTATTTGTTGTTATTTAAACGTATAGCTGGCGATATTGTATATACATGCAGCCTTATTATTTTCCCACTGTTGAAACGTTGGCTTTCTATTTAGCAGAAGAAATCAGCCATAATCCACCATGCGGGCCCAGTGAGCTTTGGTGTATGACACAAATGTCCTCGAATTTTCTTTTTCAGTCCTAGAATGTGTCGGTTTCCCCACGATATTATCCTTCACCATTTTGAAAGCAGTTGTGATGAAATAAATTACACAAAATAAAGTGACTCACAACGCCCTACGTTCCCTTTCAATATCTAAATCATCAGAGAGATCCACAGTGACCCAGTGCCTCAGATACTTGAACTTGGTGACCCTACTTACTGGAATTTCTCCAAGTCTGGTGGACCTAATGACAGCATCAACGGACGGTATTGCCGTGGCCGAATACTGGACCAGGCAAGGAATTTAAGTTTTGCCATCGATACGCCAAGAAGAAGAACCAGTGGAATGGTAGTGGGAGTTTTATTGCCCGCCTTAAACACAAGTAGTTCACTCTTATTGGAATTGTACCTAAGGCCATGTGACACTGCGTACCTCTCACACATTCCCAGGATCATGTTGAAGGCTTTAACAGATCATTAAGACCATATCGTCAGCGTAGCTAATGTTGTTCATGTAAGTGCCATCTATTGAACAGCCGACACAAGCCTTGGTGAGCTCATTAATCAGTCCATTTACGTACAGGTTGAAGAGCCGTGGTGACGTCAGGCCCCTGTCTTACCGCACACTCCAACCTGTACTCTGTGGATCATAAGCCCGCTAACTTCACACTGTTAGTTTGGCTGTCGTATCAATATCTTAATATCGACGGTTGAAAGGCTAATTGATCTAAACGACATTTTTTACAATATTGAGTTATATACATATTCGGAATCAACAAATCGAATCGAAAAAAATTTTTTTTCCGTCATTTGAGTCAGGTCTCAATATTTTTTTTAAAAATGTCGCTTAGATCAATTAGCCTTTCAACCATCGATATGTTGATCGCGTCCCTGGGTGTAGTAGTTTCTTTCCAGAGCTTGTCCTACAGCACTTTATAAGAAACCAGGTCAAATGCCCTCGACAGGTCCAAAAAACAGCCGTAGATAGGCGTTTTCCTTGTATACTGGATAGTATGCTTGAGTCGTAGTATAGCAAGTTCTGTGGAAAGCCCGGCTCTAAATTAGAACTGGCCATCATGCAGATGTCTATGCTTACTAAGGTGACAATCAAACAAACCATCCAGTACCTTGGCAATTACTGTAACCAATAAGATGGGTCTGTAGTAGTTCTCGTCGGAGGCATCACCAGTCTTATTTTTGACAATTGAAGTTACTGTGGTCTTCATAAGCTCCTGGGGCAAATATGAATGTCCTAAGCGCAAATTGTAAAACATGAGCAACGCCCTTGGTAAGTGAGCACCCGCATGCTGCAAGTGCTCGATACTGAGGTCATCGTGCTCTGGAGACTTACCTCTAGTCATGCTTCTAAAAACCTGAGCGACTTCTTTGAATTTAAACCTGAAGGGCTCCCCATCCTCAACCTCGACCTCCAGCACCTGCCGTACACCTTGTAAAGGAGACTCAACCTTAAAACGTTTCCTAAACAGTTTAGCAATTTGCTGGAGCACATTTTTATCCTCAACACACGCAGGCATACACAAACCAGCTTTCAGTTTCTTGGTGTGCTTCCAAAAACGCTTAAACTCTTTGTCCTTATGGCGAGTGGCTTAGATTTTAATGTGTTCTACGTTGTCTTGACACCACTTGAGCTTAGAGTTAAAGCGCCTTCTGGTTTCACATATTGTGTCATAAATCTCATCATAATTGGGCTTACCATACAGAAACCAGGTCTGGAAGCTGCTTCGTGCTCATAAGTGAGCCTTTCGTACATGCCTATTCCACCCAATAACATGTTTCCACTTCTTAAACTTTCTCAGTCTATTGCTACTATATAACTATACAACTATATAAGCTATATAACTATACAAAATATTATTGCATCATCATCGTGTGTAACGGCCTTTACTTTTAAAAAAACAAACAGCAAATCCATACATATTTTACATTCATAAAATATTAAAGCTTCTGAGGGATCGAATGTAATGACGAATATTTTCTGATATTCCTATGTATTGGAACATCCTTTACGTACATGTGTTTTAAACCCAGGATTTAAACAAAGCTTTATTTTTTTATTGTGTCCTCTGTTATTTTTAAATTTAAAACGTGGTGAAAGTAAAATTGTGTCGTGTTTTGTTTTCAATTTCAGTCCGGATTTACGATATGAGATCTAGGTTCGTTTGATATTATGTAAGGTTGGTTTATTATGCTTTGGGAAAGGAAATTGAAATGCTGGTTTTGGACAAGTACAATGAGTATGGTATATAATTATATGTCAATAAACGAAGTGTTTACGGAAAACGGAAAAATTATTTTTTGTGTATGCCACTAACATGCTGGCGTTAATTTATGACAATTAATACTAGGTACCTATTATAAAATGTAGTCTTTACTAATGCATACTATCTTGTAATTTTTTTATGTAACATTGCACCAACGTTTCAAAGTAAAGACTTTTATCGATCGTTCAACTGCGAATCTCTAAGTTGTTTGGACATATCATCCGCAACGAAAGCTCTTTGAAACGGTTTGTGATCTAAGGAAAAGTTGAGGTCTAACGTTATTGCGTCTTAGAAATATAAATCGTCTATGAAGTGTTCCCTTACAGAATGTACTGGTAGTGAAAAAAGTGGTCAGACGATCACCCTGTACTTTTGTACTTTGTGTTTGTCACCGAAGTGCTGTGTCTGTCCCGAATAAAAGTATTTCTATTCTATTCTTCTATCCATGCCTACGACCATTCCACCAAATGTAAAAAGATTACATAAAAGATTAATTAGCGCCATCTGAAGTAAAGAAAGTCAGTTAAAATTTTAGAACTCATAAAATACAGGCTTCTTTTGTACCATAGCGCTTAGGTAAAATTACAATAATAAAAATCCACCACTTGATAAGTACAGCCAAATTACTCGATCTCTCCAAATGCTTGACTTACGGAGGTAATAAAGAGGCTTGTAAAAATAATGTGCTCGTTTAACTGACATACGTTTTAGAGCAGCGAGGAAAGCTTTTGAAAAACTGTGTCCCACACAAAACGGTCGTGGTATCTTTTATAAGCGAAAAAGCCGTTTTACTTACAAAAGATGCGAAATCTGACTGTGTAATAAGTTGTCTCGATGTTCCTTAAATTATAGCTTCTGTCATTTATAATGCTCTTTAGTTACTTATTTATTTAAATTTCATAGAAAAGGAAGTTAGTGATAGTATGACGAGTGACAGGGCAGAATGGAAGAAGAAAACGTGTTGCGCCGACCCCAAATAACACGGAACAAGGGCAGGAAGATGATGATGATGTACAGTAGTGGTATATATAATAGGCGGGCTTAATGCAACAAGGCATTTTCTACCAGACAACCTTTGAGTTAAAAAAAATCAACACTGTGGTAGGTGTGCACAGTAAATAAATAAAAGATATTTCAAATAGAATGAAGTATAATTAAATTGCTTATAATAATAAAATCAAATAAAATACATATCGTAAAATTATAAACTAATAAATACCATGAAATAAATATCAAATCATTACAATTAAGAGAACTTAAAATATACCAATATTTTTTTTTCATTTATCGCCGTTTAGTCTCAAGCTAAGCAGAGCTTATGTTATGAGTACTAGACAACTGACAAACCTACTTATATATTTCTAAATACATACATATACATATTATAGATAAATTACACCCAGACACAGAACAAACGATCGTGCTCATCACACAAACATTTGTCCTGGGTGGGAATCGAACCCACGACCTCCGGCATAGCAGTCAGGGCCACTAACCACTAGACCAACAGGTCAGTCAATGATGACGAAAACCGAACTAAGGTTGGTTGGTTAATATATTTTTCACGTGTAACGACGCTGGGACAATATTACTACTTTTTATTAAAAAAAATTAATGTTCTCATGTAAGTGACAGTGATATTTTTAAACCGAAAGTTGAGACGACTTCAAGCAGTAGTTCCGAATATGAGTTATCCTCCTATCCTTCCTTTTTGTTTAAGCCAAATTAAACCATAATCACACCGCACTCCGTCATTTCAGAAACATAACGGCCCCTTTCAACATAAAGCACAACCTACAAGGAGATTACTCAATCCCCCAAATGGCTGACTTACGACGACAGTAACTATCCTCTCAAGTGTCGTGCGTTTATAGCGATGTGCGTACGTATGTAGCTGTGAGGAAGTGTGTGATGTAGCCGTCTGGACTCGTGTGGAAATTGTAATGCAACCGTGGTGGCACAAGGTTTGAAGATGGTGAATGATTTTATTATTAATAGTGTGCGGGTGCGACGGTTACTCTTACGCACGATTTTTTAACTCAATATTAATCTAAACTAATATTATAAAAAGAGGTAACATTTTTTGTTTGTCAAAGGAAGTTTCGAATTAGTATAGTAGAGGAGTAGTACTGTAGTGACCAAAGAGTGCTAAAGTCACCAAACAGGCATTAAAAAGTCACACAAGTTGAGCCCCAGGAAGTGGTTTGGCGGTTTCTTGAAGCTATTTTTAAGCTGTAATCAAACAGCTAAGCTTGAAACTAAACAGACCCATTCGAATATAATACAAGCAGAGAACTTAACCCCCAAATGGCTGACTTAAGAGGGCAGTAAGTTTCCTCCCGATCCCATGAAGTGCCATACGTTTTGCAGCAGGTATGAGGAAGTGCGTAATGCAACGGTTTGCATTCATGTGAAATTGGTATTTCAACCTAAGTGGGACAACGATTCAATGGTATATTATATGATCCACTTTTAGAATTGTAATTGCTTGAGTAGTCAATAGGTGCTACAGTAATTGCTATATTCGATTTATGATTGTATTAATCAGATTTCTTATTTGTAATTGCGTCACATCCACGATCGGACGCTGTCTTTTAAGTTCATGTCTTAACAGGCAGTGGCTTTCTTATTAATTACATAGTAAAAGTGACAAGAAATATGTAAGCGTGATATTTGTAATTTATAACATGATTTAAAAGAATGTCCACAGAGTTTCTTGCTAGAGATATTCAAGTAATGCGAGTGATGTCTTACACGTAATATTACCCAATAGCATACTGTATCATCACACATTACTGCGCTGCACTTGGCGTAATGTCGTACAGTTCTGCAATTTTAGACGCTCTAGCGCACACAAGGAAAAACGTGTGAAAAGAATTAAGACATAGACTTTTTCTGACTGACTAACTTCTAAACAATTCAAAAGTGCCTGTAAATTGTTTATCTACACTAATAATAATAGGTAAAATAAAGAGCTAAAGTTTGCTTTCACGTGAACATAATTATTCTCTCTCTCAGATGCTAAACAAATATGTTTGTAACAGATCAATAAGAACGAGTGCCCTGAATCTTAATATGGGTCTCTAACTCTGGTAAGTTCAACAACATTAGCACTTCAAATATATAAAAACAGTTTTTCTGTCGGTATATATGCTGTGTGTATTAATTGCAATAAAAAAATCTTATTATTATTCGTTATTATGTTTTTTTGTTTGTAGGAAGTAATCTCTGACAGTACTGGTCCGATTGCTAAAATTTTATCACTAATAGAAAGCTGCTTTATTCTTGAGTGACATAGGCTATATTTATGTATTCGTGCGAAGCCGCTGGCAAAAGCTAGTTTGAAATAAACGTCATTGATTTGGTTTGATTTGAATTACTTCCTTAGGTACCTCTCCGTTTCCAAAGTTTTCTTCACTTATAGATTGCTCCGTTATCACTGTCATGGATTTTTTGACATGAACCACAGGTACAAAGCCGTGGTTAAAAGGACCTTAATCAATTTTCGACTGTTCGACCTACAAAACATACATAACTATGTCTATTTTCTCAGCAGATTACTCAATCCTCTCCAATGGCTGAAATACGAGAGCAGTAACTTTCCTCTCAAAGGCCATACGTGTTACAGCGACAAAAGTAGGTAGTTATATGATGTAGCATTCTGCACTCGTGTTGAATTTTTAATGCAGCCGGTGTTGAACAGGGTTGGGAGATGGTGAAGTGTTTTATTAAGTTTTGAGTTCGGATTAAGACTTTGTTTGTCTGATCTCGTGGTAACAATTTTTGTAAAAATCTTTTTTTGTAATAATATTTAAGCTTTAATTGTATTTAAATGACTGTAGTAAAGTTTGTATTTGATAAACGAACTGGAGATGGATTCAAATAGTTGTCATTAAAAAGTTATCGATAGTAGTTGGTAAGTATTTACTTATAACATTTATTAAAATATGATGTGTAGTATACGAGGTATATCAATATATTGCTTTAATTATCATATTGTTGAAACTATTATTTATATTTTTTTAAAAGATCAACTTCAATTTTCTCATTAACTTTATATCGCTAACAGTCAGTTTGAACAGAAAAAAAATCAAACCAACATTTTAAGAGAATGATTTATTTATTTTATAGGTGTATTTTTCATTATTGCTTAGACCACTATCTGACCTGATAGTAAGTGATTTTGCTGTCGATGGTGAAGCATACTTGCCTAGAAGTAACTTATTTACTCCTGATACTTAGTGAATTCCACTCCTTAGCTGTACGTACAATAAACGTGTTCCCAAAGCGTTTTGTAGATAGGGGTGTAACGTCCATGTACCGGTGGCGCAACGCCCGCGCCATACGTCTTGTGGTCCGATAATGGAACGGTCTTGGCGGAATTAAATTATGTGATTTCGATGCACACTCCTTGAAATGTAAACGGTAGAAAACTGACAGGCTAGCAACTCGACGTCGATGTTCAAGACTGGAGTTTTGGCTGGATAATGCATCATTGTTGATTATCTTCTTGGCTCGTTTGCAAAGATCAGAGTGAGCGACACATGATCGAGCTTGCACTTCATAAAGTTTGAGCAGCTGTTTCGGCGTGAAATATCATCTCACCTTCACTAAGATTCATAGTCATTTGACAGCCAGTTGAGCTTTTGCCTCGAAGTATAAATTGAGGGTAGACGACTCAACGCTACTATGATAAGCTCGTGATTTTGGGAGATGGTCGGTTATCGGCTCGGTTACACATCGGGGAGATGGAGTTGGGTAAAATTGGCTTTATTTAGTGGAAAAAAAGACACTCCTGAATTTTAGCATCCTAAATCAGAGGCCACATAAAAGTTCAAGCGCCTAACCATAACCTCTTGGCGAGACCGGATCTGTGATCCACTAGTTCGTACATCGGACACATAACTCTCAACAACAGTACTGTCGTCTGCATACCCAAAGATACCGGGTTCAAGAAGGTCATTATGTGCAGCAAGAACAGGCAACATGCCTAGAGCACAGACCTCTGAGGGACCTCAACATTAATATTCAATTGAATTGATGAGCAACCATCAATTAGGTACCACACTGATGGGCCGTTCTCTCAGGAAGTTCACGATCTAATCGCACAGACCAGAGGGAACACTGAAAAAAAGAAAATTGCCGAAAACAATTTCGTGCCAGACCCTGTCGAAAACCTTCGAGGTGTTAATGGAGACGGCAAGTGCTTCTCCGTGCTTCTCGATGGCCTCACTCCAGATATGAATGGCATATGCTAGATGATCCCCAGTAGAACGATGTTGGTGTAAGCCGTATTGTCTGTCACTGAGAAGGTCGTTCGCTTCTAGGCATACCAGAAACTTGCTGTTTAGCATCCGTTCCAAACTCTTAGAGAGGATGGACGTTACAGAGAGGTTTTCAATTTGCTATGTCATATCGACTGATCTTCTTAGGCATAGACTACCTCTCTGTAACTTGCTTCCAAGCAATCGATACTTTTCTAATCTCATACGAAAGACAACATAGTTGTGTTGGAGACAATTCAGGCGCAGAATTACCAAGAACGATTGCAGGTCGAGGCTACCCGGCTTTGTTCACGTTTACATATTGAGTTAACCTCTACCTCAACCCTAAATGTACCATTTAAACCTAATGATTTCAATTACTATTTTCCACTGCACTTTTTTACGCTTAAGTTGAGCCAACAGCAACAAAGTATTTATTTACTACGATTTAAATAATGATGTTGGTTATTTGCATTTCAAATGAATATCGTTACAGAAAATATATCAGTCTAAATAATGAATATGTTTGAACTTTATTCAAATTATATGCTAAATAATAGTATCATCATGTAAATAATTAGTTACACTTGAAGCTTGTTACTCTCAAGGGTATTTTATGGTAAAGGCTCCCGAAGACCCCCACAAATGGAAAATGTGATAACTATGCTACAACCCTTTCTTATAGATATTGTAAGTGTAGTGAACGCACTGACACAGGGGGTAAACACATTGGCTCGTTACGTCACCAGCAGTTAGGTTGAACACGTCCGTCACCATCAACGGCTTGTATTAGACTACCCGTGAACTCGAGACAAGTATACAAACACTACAGTAAGCAAACATATTTAATTACCACATTAATTCATATTTTAAAGCATAAATAGTCGCTAGTTTGATTACAGCTAGCATACGTCAGTTTGCTATCTGCTTTAAATATAGTCTCAATTGAATAAACGTCATGTTTATAAAAGTAACAGATATAAGACTTACTCACTTACTTACTTACTTATATCTGTTACTTTTATAAACACATATATATTTTGAAACACAATAAAAAACAAAAAGTTTTCAGATGAATAAATGACATAAATATATTATCAATCAAAGCATCAATCACGACCCCAAACCACACGGCAACCCAATCATCAATAAAGACTGCAGAAGCAAGCAATCACTTTAGCGTCTGGTCAGGGTACGTCTGAATAAAACATGGCTGTTGCTGGAGTAATGAACTTGTCGTAAAACATTGAGGAACATATCATTTCCATTATATGATGCGTTTTGCTTCTAAATTTCAGGTACCAGTGAATATTGAGTGTTTAATTAAAACTTGGGTTCACAACAGTTCACTTAAATATTATTTGAGCTTTTAAAAATTAATAAACATTTCCATTTTTTAAAGTGTTGGTCCGCGGTTATTTTTTTGAGTTTCTTGAAGGTAGACGCAACGCCTTGTATTATTATAACTTACTATTACATTACTCAGTAAGTAGTAGGTAGAGTTTATTTCACTTTAAGATTATTTTTAAGCAAACTTTTCAGTTGTCGAAATTTATAGGGCAAGAGAGCAATTGTTAGTCATTTCTTCTCTGCAGCGGAAATAATAAAAAGGTTTATTTGAGTAGATAATAGTGTAGGATTTACACCTACCAAAATACTCTTTTACATTATTATACAAAATCACTCGTGCGTATACCCATGTAACATTTTATTTTACCATATTCTTTATTTTAAAGAAGTAAGAAAGAGTTAGTATAGAGCTATTCCCCAGCCAATAATGAATTCAGATTTATGTCATATGATAGCTTTTTAATTGCATTTTTAAAATACCTAAATTTAACGTCAAGTAAAGCACGGGTTCAAAAGTTATTAGACGATTTTATATATATTATAATGTTGTCTTCCTACTGATATTTTTCATACATCTTATAGTATTCAGGCAACTTTACTATTACTTATTCATTAGGAGCTTGTTTTCATTTTTGAGAATATGTCCCAACCTGACTCGTTTGCAATTGATGATGAGAATAAGAGGTAAATCGACGGGTCCCTAGAACAAAATCGTATATGAAAAATTATCGTATTATGGTATAAGGTTTTGAAGTTCTGTTTAAATAATAAGATAGTGTTCGATTGGTTATTTCAAGTAAAAATATATTTAACAAACAAAATAGGACTGCTATATAGTTTTGAATATATACAATACGAATATGTAATAAAATACATTTCGACGTATTTTTTCATAGGATTCTCTTCCCGAACCCGACAAAATACAGAAATCATCTACTCGAACCTTCAACATGACTGTCAAAAGAAAAGACTCGGGCATGGAACTGCTGTTTGGAAATAGTATGCGTCGTATAATTATTAGTTAGCCATGTTGCCGTATAAAAATAACATACAATTTTCAAAGATTACATACATGCGTAATCTGTACCTATTTTTTATAGGCTTTTTCTTTGATAATACTAAAATATACAAATCCTCCTAAGTTTCCTCTATGGGGAAGAAACATAATCGGTCTAAATATTACAAATCCGATCGATTTATGTATACCTGTTTAAAATTAATTACAACACCATAGTAATGAATGAAAATGGGAGTTTATGCTGAATTTGTGACATGGCTGTTGTGATATTTTTTTTTTTCTAAAAAAGAGTTCATTGTAGACTTTGCTGTATATTTTTTTTGTTATTTTAATCAATAAACAGTAGCAGTAATATGTGCTTGAAAGGAAACGTAAAATGGAAACTCCATTTACAGTGAGCCACCGATCCCGATTTCCAGCCACCGTTTATAACCCACTCCAGTGGATTTTAGACAGCAAAAGTCAGACCTCTCGCCCAAGAGCAAGAGAAGTCATTGGATGATTTTCCACCTAAAAAGAAAAAACAAAAACCAGGAACCAGCAAATATCTTCTGTGGTATTCCTGAGAAGATATTTAATATATCTTAGATAATATGATGTGTATTAGCTTACTTCTATTACTAAGTAGCTCTATTGACTGAACTTATGACAAACAATTACCCTAAAAATGTGTTATAAAAGATTCAGTAAAACCGAAAAATACGGTTATTTTTATAAGCTTCGAAGACATTTTACATTCTCTACAGTGTGAGATAAGATATCGGCCCTCTGAGAGTGCGAAAATATACTAGACCCTCTTCCTAAAATAAAGGCATTTTACGCTTGAAGTAAAAAGAGCTTGATAACGTAGAATATGGGTATATTGAACCAAAATAAAGCTTGAGACTTAGTATATTATTAGCATAGAAAGAACGTTCAAAACAAAGTAGGAAATGAATACATCATCTATGTCTCTTATATGTAAAATAAACTTAGATTTTTTTACTTATACGAAAGACTAATGAAAGAAAAAGTTTTTTAGTACCTAGGTCGGTACCTTATTAAGATCTTCTAAACAGATAGGTATATTTTTGACTCTTAGGATTTTAATGAAGTGCCTTTTATCTTGAGCACCTTTTTAGTACTTGACCTTGTAACAGTCGAGCAAAAGTTTTAAAAAAATACCTATAAACAAGGTTATTTTAGCTTATATAGCCCTATAAAACCAGTAAGAGTATCCACAAATCCATAACGCAACCTATTCACCACAAGATTGCAACTTCTTACTCTCAATAACAATTTGATAGCACAATATTTGCCACAAACTCGTGCCCAGGTGCCGTCTATCTCGTACTCGTGCTCGTACCGTACATTTGTGCCAACCGAGAAGCACGAAAATAGTTGCATTTGTCAGCTATCGAGTTATGGCGCACACCGCAATCTTCCATCTTGAGGATGTTTTTGATTTTTATGCCGGAAATATTGCAGCTCGGATGTGTAAAATGTTATCAGAACATGTTTTGTGGCGTATATAAATAAATCTGGTTGTTATTTGTTGCAAAAAACCTAAGTTATCGTAATACATTTTCTTAATTGATATGACTTTGACCAATACCACGCCTGGTTGTAAGCGTTGATATAGTCGCTGATGATGTAGTCGTTGATGTAGTCGTTGATGTAGTCGTTGATGTAGTCGTTGATGTAGCCGTTGATGTAGTCGTTGATGTAGCCGTTGATGTAGTCGTTGATGTAGTCGTTGATGTAGTCGTTGATGTAGTCGTTGATGTAGTCGTTGATGTAGTCGTTGATGTAGTCGTTGATGTAGTCGTTGTTGTAGTCGTTGATGTAGTCGATGATGTAGTCGTCGATGTAGTCGTCGATGTAGTCGTTGATGTAGTCGCTGTTGATGTGTAGTTGATGTCGTCGCTGATGATGTCTCGTTGATGTCATTGCTGATGATGTAGTCGTGGATGTCGTCGCTGCTGATGATGTAGTCGTTGGTGATGTCGCTGATGATGTCTCGTTGATGTCGTCGCTAATGATGTAGTCGTTGATGTCGTCGATGATGATGTCTCGTTGATGTCGTCACTAATGATGTAGTCGTTGATGTCGTCGCTGTTGATGTAGTCGTTGATGATGTAGTCGTTGATGTCGTCGCTGATGTTGTGTCGTTGATGTCGTCGCTGGGTCGTGGAGAAGCTTCGGCATTAGTGGTCCTGGGCTCTGATGAGCATCCATCGACAACAACTCGGAGAGATTTTTCACTCAGGAAGTATTTTACCCAGTTAATCAGACCAGGAGAAATGTCGTACGCTGGAAGCTTACTCAATAGACTGGCGTGCCATACTGCTTCGAAGGCCTTCGAGACGTCTAAAGAGACAGCATTCTCGCTAATCCTAATCGCTTCTCCATTCTTCTCGAGGGCCTCGCCCCACATGTGTCGTCGCTGATGAAGAATGCTTTGCAAGTACCTATCTATTAAATTTTTTTTTTTTTGCTTGTGGCCCCGAAATCTTATTAGGTAAGTTTAAGTTTGAAAAAAAGTTTCAGCGTAAGGTTAAAAAAGAGTATTTTTCCTCATTACTCTGCTATTTTACTTTTTCACAAAAAAAGCAACAAGATTTTAATGAGGAAAGTTATCCTCATTAAAATCTTCACTTCAGTCAAAATTTATTTTTAATTTTTAGTTCAGTTGCCTTATTTTATATTTATAAACAAGCATTCTCCATCCTACACTAATCGTGCAATTACACAAACTCCTTTAAATCATATTAATATTAAGTATACCTTCTCTCAAAACTTACAAAACCGTCTTCAAGTTACTCCAACGTTATAACTAAAACAAATCCAAGACAGTCCTCTGTCCTACCTAATAACATTAATGGGGAGGATTGTCAACAAGTTGATAGCAGTGCAAGTTCTTAGGGAGCTGCAGAGCTGCAGGCTGCTGAGCTGTAGCTCAATTCAAATGAAACTATCACTAAGATGAACCACTTACGGGATTAAAAGAGAATACTCGGAGACGTGACGGCATTTTCTTTTTGTTTCAGCACTTGCATAAAAGCGCAGGAATTAAATTCTGGAGTTGTGTTTGAGCAGAATCTTGAGTTATTGTATTTTTTTATGTTTTTCCTGTTTGTAGGGAAGCGACTGCTGCATTATATTTTGAGAACAGGGTCTCTCAGGGTATGAAAATATCAGTTAAACAATATAAAAGTGGTATTCCGCAAGAATACACTATTCTCTTATTTTATTTTTCTATGAAATCAACTCTGCATGGTCATTTTCTGACAAGCTACAGAAGTTCCAAAATAAACTATAATAATGAAGTTATAATATAAGAAAAAAAAAATTTTGAATATAAAAATAGATTAAAAAGTTAGTGATTTATGTTAATTTAGATAAAAAAAAACACGTTTTTTTATTATTTTTTCCGTTTAAAAGGATGATGATGTTTAAATGCACTTTAGACCAACTTTTGTAGATTTTTTGGTGTCAGTTGAACCCTTTTACACAAAGTAACTTCCTTATTTTTAGAAACAGCTTAGATCCGTTTTACCAAACGACAGAGATTTTTTTCTGATCATTTCTGTGTACTTAACTCATTCTTGACAAAATCGGACTTATACCCCTTTTCACTAAGGCCACAGATATGTACATACATTTGTAATGTTAGTTCTCTTCAGTGACGCAATGAATTTGATCGATATTTATTCAGCGACATTATTGCTATCTTTTGCTGATACACTAACAATGTTAGTTAAGTGGAAAACAACACAACGACTATTCAAAGTTAAACGCGTTTATTTCGTTCTTCCACGTGGGCTTTCTGTGACACGAGCATGCAATAATTACATCGACAGAACGTCTTAAAATAATACGCGGGCAGCAAGAGATTCTATTGATTTTGCGTTGTAGAATCATAGTTGTGAAAAAAATTGCAATAAACGATAGGACAAAGAAAAGGATTGAAATAGAGGAGACTTATGAAACAAGCATAATATATTTGATGGAAAGAAACAATATAACGATTATTCTATACTACCTATCTTAAAGTAACGGGGCACAATCTGTACGGGCATTGAATCAAAATTATTATTAATATCAATATTTGATAGGAACTTCATTTATTCATAAGTTTGAAGTGGTTTACCAAAGGTTAGGTTAGGTTAGCCTTACTTAGGGTAAATAATAACAAATCCACAGTGGTTTATCTTTAAAAGGTTACAATATTTCGACCTCGACCCATATTTAACAAAGTTATCTAAAAAGAAATAAGTTAAGTTCAAAGTTGAGTGTAAAACTGACAGTTTTGTCTGAAACTTAGAAGTTTAGCTCTGTTCTTTGGAACAATAGTCTTAGATCTTCATAAAACGTGATTAGGTGCAAAAGTTAGAACATTTTGATCTTGTCTGGGAGAAAAAACATGGATTTTGAGAATATTGACAGTCTTACATTAATCTTTGAATTTAAAATGAAAGTACGATATTATGATCATGACCGACGTTTAAAATGTTGCAATTAGACCTAACCCTAACCTAACCTAACCATGTACGTGGAATCACCATCAGGTATTTAAAATATCGTCTATTTTTAATTTCGGAGAAGATTAAATCTGTAGAGGGTATGATTAATGATGTTAGGGATATTTCAAAGAAACAAGTACAAATGAGTATATTACAAGATTTTTTACAAAAAACACTTCTAATATACACATCATAATATATTCAGGATTTACCTCCGTAGGGCTCACTAAATCGCTTGTGTGAGCAAGCGATTTAGTGACTGATCACATAAAATATAGTCACTGAACCCAATGGCCTTTGTTTCTAACGTTAACTACGCTAGCTGGTTAGCTAACTAGAAGCTAGGTTTATATTTTCTTGTGTCCTGAAACAGAGAAGGTAGGCCTAAGGTCCATTACGGATAGGACAATCCAGGTAATGAATGGTTGTTATAACTTGAAATGTATGTTTGTGTCTCAAGAGTTTAATCTTTTCAATGCTGAACAGAACCTATACTCCATTTGTTTAGGTAGTTAACTAAACGTAAACAATATTGATATATCTTTTTTTTTAATTCGTTTAAAATACATACAAAGGTTATTTTTGGGTCATTCAGTTCCCTTCAAAATGGTTGAGCTGAGTGGGGCTGATGCACGCATCATGCTCGTGAACGGTGCCGTCAGTTGAGACTGGTCATCTCTTAGCTGCCAGTGACTTAATTCAATTTCTATTTTTTTAAATTTAATTATTATTACTTATCTACATTGTGCTCACATAATATTAGACGCGACAAGAAATATGTAACCAACATTTATGTAACTCATAATATGAGTTTAAAAGAGTGTCCATGGAGTTTCTTGCACGTTCTTCTCCATAGAGATCTACGCTTTGGAACGTGCAATTTAGCTTCGCTTGTATTTTTTTGACTGACCGACATTTTGACAGTTCAAAAGTGCCTGTAATTGGACTATTAGAAATAGACGTTTCTGATATCTGATTTCTGATTTAAATGTAGTTAATTACCAAACATCGGTATAGGTAAATAACAAATTGTAAGTATTTTTAGATAAAATCTTTAGACAAATAAAAGACAGGTCAAGATTGTTTACATTTAGTTAATTACCTAAATAGATGGAGTATAGATATATCCGTACTTAATTAAACAATTTAGTTGAAGTTAGCAACGGTTCATTTCACGGATCCTTCACAAGCGACCCTGAGTTTTTGCGTTCTGTTCTCATAGTTACTTCTCTGGCATACTTCGGTATAGAGACGAGGTAAGCTAGAGAAACTAAGGGTTTAGATTGAAAGATTATTGTAACACCTTTATAGGTATTTGGGTTTTAGGTACCCAATTTGTGGGCACGTAAACCCTGAATATATGATGTCTGTGTAAGAAGCGTTTTTTGTAAAAAATCTTGTAATGTGCGGTACGGTTAGGTGTACCCACGGAACCCCAGGGAGCCGGGTCACAAAAGGACGAAGGGAACTGCACCCATCCGTAACAGGTATTGTTTAACCTTGAAAATTGACCTGCTCAATTGTTTTTAGGGTTCCGTACCTCAAAAAGAAAAACAGATCCCTTATAGGATCACTTTATTGTCCGTCTGTCTGTCTGTCAAGACCATTTATCACGGGAACGCGTAAAGGTATCGAGTTGAAATTAAAACCATATACCTACTGAAGTTTGCGGTCCCTTGAAGCTGTGAAAAAATCAAACTTCTGAGTTAACTAAAAAAAAAAGAAAAGACCGTTTATGTCGCAAAAAAAATATATTTCGACACTCTTATGGGAATCAAAATTCATAGGGTAAATTCCTGTTGACTTAAAAACCTGAAATTTGACATCAAGCAAGGTCTCATAGCACAAAATAATATAGGAAATAATCTGAAAACTTTAAATTTGTTGTTACGTCACCAAAAAAACTTTTTTTGCGATTCGGAAAAATCTTCATAACTCAATTCGGGAATTGAATTGTTTTCACAGGTAAGTTTGTACGGAACCCTTAGTTTGCGAGTCCGACTCGCACTTGCCTGGTTTTTATTTAGCCAAGAACCCCACTATTACAAAACCCTTCTCACGAGCTACTCTAATATAATTATGAACAAAGGCTCGTGCTCAAACGAGATGGTCTTGTGTCATGACGTTGCCAAACAGAAACTTAAGAAACACAAATTTAGTTGCAGAAAAGGCTATCATCCCTCTTCATTACAGTCTATAAAGAAATAGCTCGCAAAATTCAAGCGCAATGCAGTGTCATTATTATGCGAACATTAAAATTTATGCATTTCATAAAATTTATGCGAATCCGCTCTATTATTGTGCTCATTTTAATGAGACTTTAAGTTGACTGTATAATTGGTAAATGGGTGATATTAACATCGCTGTTTCTATATTTTATGACGGTTTTACGAGCCGTTCGATTGTTCTATTTAGATTACGAGGTTGTGTCGTGTTTACAATTTTGATTTCAGAAATTTTACATTTCTGAAATCAAAATTCATTTCATTAAGGTTGCTCCATAAATCGAAATCAGTTTATCTTACAGGAATCTATGTCAAAGCGTTTGCTTTATCATCATGGCCCTGCTTAGAATATTCCAAATAAAGTATACCGACTGAGGAAAAACTTGTTTGATCATTAACTTACACACATGAAGCTAGTCTTTGTTTATCCTAACAGGTTCTTATTCCAACAGCAATATACTCTACTCTATCTACTCTATTGCATCGATCACGTAGACACAAAGTTAAAAAGTCAAATGACTTTACCTTATGACTAAACCCCTTTTCTGACTAAAACCCACAGTGTTCCTTCAGTGGCCCTTTTTGTGAGAGCTGCAGTGACTTTTTCTAATAATTCACAGGTTAGCTCATCAATTTTGCTGACAAGTCTTTGATGTGCGCATGAAACATAACGCGCCAAACCCCGGGCTCGGTCCTTACTGGATTTTCGGACTGCGAGCTCCCCAAGACTTGTCGTCTGCAAACCCTTCGGTAGCTGATAGTTGTCCTCCTACTCCCGAAGCACGTGCATCCTAGATCCAGACCTGCTTATAGTTCCCCAACATCAACAAATCGACCGTTCCTGAGGTTCTGGCATCCATAAGATCTATTGCATTCAGAACAAAGTTAAAACGTCTCATGTGCCAGTAATCCTACACCAAAACTATTCGATATGCTGACATTTATCTAGTAATAGCAGTTCTATTGCAGTCACGTGCGAACGTGCGGCGAGGGAGGTCGTGTGCGGTCGTCTGCGGGCGTGATCCGCACTGTTTACAACGCATTACATCGAGTGATGGATCAGTTTGTATTTACCGATAGCTAACAATAACAGAAGAAATCTTTGTTTATTTAGGATTTTGATCTGTGTATCGATGTACACACAGTGTACATTTTTTTTTGCTTTGACAAAACCTTTGTGTTTTTGAGTAGGTGTAAAAGACGCTTAGCTAAGAACCCTCTAGAGCACTAAGTTTATTGAGAATCAAGATAAAAATCTGTTGTTTTTCTTTTCATCTCATATATTGTAACTTTTGTATTGCGATTATTTTTAACCATCGACCCGTTTTGGCTTAGGACGGTTGCAATATGTTCACAGTACATGTGGTATCGTTTAAACATTCTTCTCTGGCTGATTTACCGTTGCTAATCTTGGTATTTTTAAAGATTAATAGCACCCTACCCGGGCTTTGCATGGCTTGGATTATGTTAGAATTACTTTGAAACCATGCTTAAAATTATATGAAAATCAGTTTGGTAGACGGACTTTCTTTCATAATTATGTTTTGATAGTATAACTTTAATGAAATTCTGGTAATTTACCTGCAGAACCTTCTGCACAACTACTACTATTTCTGAACATTCTACCTCACAGCGTTTCTTAAAAACTTCGTAGTCTTAGCAAAAAATCTACGACATCAAGTCCACTGAAATAAACTAAAGCAAAGTTACTGAAGACTTCGAAGTCCATCCATAAAGTAAGTATTCTTAATGAAAATCTTAATTTAAAACTAAATAAGACATCGTGGAGTTGCAGTAATGAGAAACAGTAATCATTTAGAAAGTAATTAAAGTTGAAATCTAGTTTACTGGTTAGTTGAGAGCTCCCTGACTCTGTTGTTACGTTTATAGACTGCTCGCTTGACTATTTATTAGTTTGTAGTTCCTAACAAACCATGCTGGCCTGGTACTTGTGCTGTGAACTCGGTTATGTAAATAGATGGGAAACAAGGACAAATATGATGAATACATAACAAAGGTAATAATAGAGATTTTGATTGCCTGTGGTAGGAACTACCCTCTTCTGTACAACTGCAAAATTTTCTGACATGTGTATATATTCGTATGATGGCTAAATAGATAATTCTATTTTCAGATTCTGCAGTACAATTCTAGACACGCAAATTCTCGAACCTCTCTAAAATTGAAACATACATATTCATCCTCCACTAACGAATTGATTCGCAATGCACAAAGCGAGGCTTTTGTACCAACTGTTTATGGATTTGTAGCCTGTGGTCACATATAATGGATCTGTACGTACTTGCGTAGGCTGTGGCCACGGGGCCCCAACGTATTGGCTTCCAAAGGAAGGATTAGGTCCCAGCCCACATATTGGATATTACCGATTTGCATATGTTACCTGTCTCTGAATAGAAGACTTCGGTTTATATTAGGCAGAGGGAATTGATGTATAAGTAATTGCGGATTAGTGACGTAAGGGTTGGAGGATATTGTAGGGAACATATTAAAAATGATTTATTGGTTTCTACGTACTCGGTTCCTTTTCTATGTACTGACAGGGATTATTAGGAGTCGAGTTGGTAACTACATAAATTGATACGGGATTACGGTTTAGTTTTGTATTATAGCTGGATAAGTAATTTGGAAGGATTCTGGAAGAAATACAGTTTGGGTTAATACTCATACCAAAGATTATCGATAGAACTGGAAAAACCCTCGAAGACAAAGTGGAGTAGGTTAAATAGGACTTAAAACAACAAAAGATTATCAACGATAAAAAAATCGTGTTGATTAAAAGTTAAACGCCACAGAAAAGTGCCACTTCTGACAAGAGTCTCCCAAATCACCCAAATTAACAACCTCACAAACGAATCACATAAATAGTTCAAAGTGCCCCAAACTATTGAGAAGGGGCGGGTTAAATGGTTCCATTGACATCTCTTCTATTCGCCCCAAAACGGCAACAGGTCTTCACGTCGCGTCCCCTCGCTTCGAATGCTTTGGATTAAATACGTCAACTCTACCCCCATCGACTGTGTAAACGGGGAGAATGAATATGTATTTTGAATACCGCTGCTTTCAAATGTACGAGTATTTGAATGATTAAATAGGAATACCAGGCTGTGCAATAACGGATGTTGAATCCGATGAGGTTATTGGTTCTGGTATATTCGGTATGTGTTGGATGATGACAGGAGTATTGTGTACGCCAAATAACACAGGCAACCGCATTGCTTTCGATTAAAACGGTTGTTTGTTTGATCACAAAGCCTTGTGTAATTAACCCACTAACAATTTCGGTGATACAGGAAAGTGAGTAGTTAATTATACATAAAATGCAAGGTTAGCACGTTATATAACTCTACCATATTATAAATTGTTTTAATTGTTTCGCTATATAATTTTGTTGTGGATCAGTGGTGGCCTTGTGGTCGGTCCGACTTACGAATTGTAGATTCAAACCTAGCCAGGAATCTGCCAGGCATATTACTTTGTGAAATTTATTTTATCACCACTGCTCTCAAAACGGTGAAGGAAACATAATGAGGAAACCGGCACGTCCAAGAACCAAAAATTTTAAGACAAGTGGCATTGACCAATCCGCACTGGGCCTTCGTGGTGGATTATGGCCCCTTCCTTCTCCTAGAAAGGAGGCCTGAATTCCAGCAGTGGGAACATTGTAAGGTGTGTATGCTATGCTATGTATATGCTATGCTATATGTATTATGCTATAATTTTGTTGCTACTTAAATAACTAATCTGTTTTGTTTTCAGACATTGCTGCCAAACGCAATGCCAAACTTTCTGAATAACTAAAACCACTTTATGACACCCTAATTTTCGTCCTGAAAGTGACTCCAAAATCCTTTTCCATGCCAAAAACGCATAAAGCCGTTCCCAGACCGGCCGACACAGCGAGGACGCCGACAATTCGTTTTCAGTTCAGCCAACTCTCTAACTTGCATAACTTTATTCACCTCTAAACTGGCTTAAACAAGGGAAGTTTGTACACAAACAATGCTTGGAGCATTTTGTTGAACACGAGTTTATTGCAGACGCCATTTATCCGCTAAGTTCGGACGTAAGTTCTGGCAAAGTGTGTTTCTTTGGTCGTCTGTTCTTGGCATGGCGTCGGGGTAAGGTGTTGATGGCTAACTTAACTGTGCTGTTATATTGTCATGTTTTTCGCTCATGAAGTGCAACTAAGTTTGTTGTGAAGGTAGAATATAAAAGATTTTTAAAGTTCTTTCACGCAACAAGATGGTTCCGAAACCTTGAATTGTTTGAGCTACGTGTATTTTTTATGAATGGCAGGCAAGGATTAAGAAATTTATAAAGTATTTAAAATGGTAAATAGACCTAAAATAAAAGTATGAGGAATATTGCAACAAGGTATTTGTGTCTCATCTCTACATTAAAGACCTCTACATTTGGTCCCGTGCGAGGAGTCTAATTGCTGTATGCGTCCAGTCCAAATTATTTAGCTTGATTGTAATTAGTTTTAGGCAGTACACACCGCAGCTGAACACTACTCCACTTATGCTCAAAACACCAAAATTTAAACAAACCTGGGGAGGTCCATAATTTTTGGCATAGCGACTGGAACAGGGCACTAACTGGTCCAATCTGGGTACTAGCCACCTGCTCCGCAATTTATCGCCAACTTTACAACGAGCTGGCGAGTTGCCACTCCCCTGTTACCTTGCCGTCCAATTGTGTATTCTTGGCTTAAGCAGCCTTGCTAATCTAGCCTATTTGTGTTGCTTAGTTTCTTGTGCCGAAATTGTGACTGGAATACATGGATATATTGGTGACATGCAGCTGTTTGATGGCAAGAATCATGTGACGTGTATGTATTGTCGTCTACTTCATTTTACAGAGGATTGAACTTCATTCAGTTTGAAAATATATACCCGGTGCAAAGGCCATACCACTCAAATGTCTTGTTAGAAATATATAGATGAGGTTTTAGATAAACCGATGCGAAATATACTTCACAAGACCAAAGTGAAGACTTAGGACCGCAAGGATTTTCTGAAAACGATACCCGTAGTCCTAGAATGCAACTGAAGGATACAGGTGTGGTTTTAGTCAGTAAAAAAAGACCAAAGTAAATATGTGTAGCGACATCTATGGCGTCACATAAGAACTAATCCTGCATCGCGCAATCAAAGTTCTTCGCGCGATTGGAACATATAGAACAGCCCGAAAATCATCTATCGGGCAGCTGCCCACCAGGCATAACATCTGTCTGGTAGGAGGATCCTCCCTTTTCAACGGAGGTTTGCGGGACTTTACACTCTGTTCTGCATACCTCTAAATATGAATTTGTGTGACCAAAACGTTGTTATCCAGTGGAAAATTCACTCAAAGTTTAGTAAGGCAAGTCTAATTAAAAATTCATTATTCGATAAAACCACAGTACGGTAAGTTTCAAAATTAGTTTAGTAAAATAAACCAATTCAGCAAAATCATTCGCCCAAAATACGAAACATTAGCACAATAGCGTTGTAACACAATCAACAACAGACAAGCCATCACAGAGGCAATGAAAGGAGTTGCTAACTCAATTCAAATTAAACCGTGATATTGTTTTCTGAAACTCCCGTTATATGCCGTCCTTACTATATTATCTAAACAGATTAATATTATAATCGGCGGGACAGAAACTAAAATATTTACTTCGTTTCTCACGACAGTAAATACAGTATACGCTTTTTTTCTTAGGCTGAGAAATCATTAAATAGCATTTCTCAATCTTGGCGGGAAGAAAGGCAGTGTCAGACTGTTACTGTTTTTTTTTTTATCTCACAACCGTCACACAATGCCATTTTGTCCCAAACTAAGCAGTTGGTAGTAAGATTAACAGACAACTGATAAACATATTTATATGTATTTCTAAATACATACGTGTTTACACCTAAGTCTTCTCAAGCGGCTTGACCGATTTGGATGAAATTTGGTGTGTATTAATATTTGAGCGGGTCTCAGAACCGTTTGAAAATACAATTGAACCCGTAGGTGGCGCTGCAATCAGGTTTTCTATTTTTTTTCTGACGAAAAGCTAGCTGTTGGAGAGGACGTCTATAGGGACCGCTAGTTACAGATAAATTACACCCAGTTACAGAAGAAATGATCATGCTCATCACACAAACATTTGTCTTGAGTTGGAATCGAACCCACGACCTCCGGTATAGCAGTTAGGACCACTAACCACAAGACCAACAGGCCTGTCAAATTGGATTAAAACCTACTGTAGTGTTCACTAAAATAACATTTTAGAGATTTGGGTTTATAAATGAAACAACCAAATTATCAGTAAGCAGACGCAACTTCAGAATGACATCTACTCGTTCTCGGGAACAGATTGAAAGTGCTGACGACGTCACTCCTCAACTGGTCACATCTCTTCCTTTATATAAAATGATTTTCTTAGATTTCAAGATATTTAACACTCAGATGATAATTTACCATATTCGCTGGTTTGGTTTTGTAGTAAAATTACAGCATTTAGGATTTCTAATGTGTCTACCACACCAGCCCATGTTCCTTCAGTTGTCCTTAGCATTTCAAGGCCTTGGTGACTCATTCAAACCATCCTATAGGTAAGATACTTTGACCTTGAGCTTTCTTACTTTAGTATATACGGAGTTTCAGTAGGATCCGATGACATGCGGGCTACCTGTAGGTACATATTGTTCAAGGTAAGTTCATCATCGATGTAGGTCACGTTAGTTCAGAGTTACAGAGCTAATATTTAGGTTCAATTTAAGTTTAGTGGGTAATATGTGGGTGGATTACGTGAATAGATATGTATGGATGTCTCTTGGGAGATCTGTTACGAGTCCTTTAAATTTGGATATTTCTAGTGAAAATACATGATTTGTAATCATAAGTTAATTTCTAGCTTTATCACACTAGTATTATACAGGTGAAAGTTTATGAATTCCAATTTAGGAACAAAAAATATATGAAATGTACGGCTTTAAGGTTCCATACCTCAAAACGCTTATGGGATCTGTCTGTCTGTCAAGACCCTTTATCTCGGGAACGTATAGAGGTATAGAGTTGAAATTAAAACCATTATACTAAGGTCTGCGATCCCTTGAAGCTGTGAAAAAATCAAACTTCTGAGTTAACGAAAAAAAAGATACGACCGTTTATGTCGCGAAAATGTGTATTTCGTCATTCTGAAGGCCATCAAAATTCATAGGGTACTTCCTGTTGACCTAGAATCCTAAAATTTGGCTTGAAGTAAGGTCTCTTAGCACGAGTACAGGAAGAAATATGAAAACTGTAAAATTGTAGTTACGTTAAATTTTTTTGCGAAAAAATCTTCGTAACTCAATACGGAAATTTTTGAGCAGTTTGGGGTTGAGACTCTTGGGCCGGTGGGGTCCGAGTGCTCATGCGCTTTTTAAAGATTTTCTAAACGGCTAGTTGACACTTCACGTGACGCAAGGGCTGGCTTTTACATCGGTCAGAGATCAAGCATTGCCATGTAACGTGGCAATGCCACCAATCTTTTGGCGACACTTCCAGTCGACAGCGATGCATTTCTTATTCTTTGGCGATGCGGAGGAATGTTTTGAATATTTTATTTTAGGTAGGAATTATTGTGTATATGGAGTTTTAATTAGTTAAGTGTTTTTATTTTTCTTCTTCTATCTATGTTTAATTAATACTCAATAAAGTAAACAACATATTTGATACATAGATATTCCGTAATTGAACTGTTTTCTTAGCTGCATAGGCATTAATGCTTTGCAAATTGGAGGCCTATAACTATTTATAGTCCTGCTTAACTTTCGCAGTTCTTATAAAACACGAAACTTTTCTCCCCACCTACACATCTCAGATACACATAAACTAAGCACCAGTATTTCAGCTCGATCACATCGAACCACCTCATCCGTCCCGAAGAGTTACGAAGGTTATCACCGAACATATGGGCCATCTGCTCCGATTTATGACGGGTCAATACCTGCTAACTTACTTACACACATTACTAAGCCTTATATATGAAGCAATAAAGGAGATTATTGCTTAGGTGGTGTGGAGCGTAAAGTGGAAGAAAGATAGTTGGGAAACTTAGTGTAAGAAACCTTAAATTTAGATGTTTAGTGAATAGTATCGGTGGAAGCCTTAAGTAGTGCTGAAAAAAAAGTTGTAAGTAGCAAAAAAGATTGAATGTAAAATGGATGAAAGGCAATAAAGTTTTAAACATCGGACAGCTACCACACATCAACAATGCCTAAGTTCATCCTAACTTTATAAAATATTGTAAATCATTAATTTAATTAAACTGTTTACCAAAAAAGATAAATGATTGAAATAAATAAGGAGAGCATAATTCATCTACAAATGAAGGTATTAATGTATGTAGGTAATATTTTTTTTAATTTTCAAAACTTGAATGATTTTACTTTGACTTGAATTTTACTAGATATATAAACTACATTTATTACTTAAAATGAAAATACTGCCAATGTCAAACCACAAGAATATATTCGTAAAAAATAATTAGATTAAGATAAAGGTTATTCTTTTCCTATAAAATTGCTAGAAAACTTCTTATAGAAGGCAAACAAAGACTGAAAGTCTACGATGAATAAAAACAAACCTATACTTAAATTCATAATTCAAGAACGTTAACGAATTTTGGAAAAACAAACCCAATGTTAAACTTAACAAAGTTCTAACTCCATTGGAACCCATATTTTTTAAATGGCTTTTTTTAATATATATCGTCAGTTTACATACAACTAAAAATATACGTCGTTATGTCGCTAGTCCAAGGGATTGCTAGTGAAATGATATGAACTAGTGCTTGGATGCAATCCCACTTGATGGTAAGCAGGATGCAATCGTTGATGGTGAAGTGCACTAGTTTATTATGAGGATACGAGTGTATATCGAATTATTTTTGCAACTAGATACAAGTTTTAGCCTTTTGTATTTAAGTATGTTTATTTATTACAAAGATAACAAATGAAAATCATAACCCAATATGGATGGAATAGGAGTGGCCGTCTGCGAAGCAGTAATGCTAGCAAAAAAGGCGGCCGCACGCGCGATGCAATGGCCGTCGCGTCCCAGCAGCCGGGATTCCGATCCCGATTTCTGGCCACCGTAGGCGCGGGCTTGCGAACAGCGAACAATAAGTAGCCCGCCATCTGACCGTCCGATAACCGTCCGGACCGAGCCCAAGCCGACGGCGCGTAGTGTTTCACGCGCGCTTCAAAGAGATGTTAGCAAAGCTTCAGACGAAAGCCTGTTCCTCCTGTCCTGTTCCTTCTTTGAACAGGAGTGGGTTTTTAGTCAGTAAAAGTCTGACACTATCTCTCGCCCCGCCCAAGAGCGGAATTTGTCATAAGATGATTTTCCCAACTAAAAAAAATGGGCCCAGCAGGGTCGAAGCCTACTGGGGCCATGGATGATGCGAAAGAGATCCCCGGGGCCCTGGAACAATGGCAAAGAAGGACTTTCCTACCTAAAAAAAATATGGACAGAATATAATTCCCAGAAAAACTTGAATCGAAGAAACAAAAGTAGCCAAAGTTTTCCAGCGCCAGTTTATTGTTAAAATATTCCCAAAAATTCTAAATTGAATTTTAGAAGCATAACTTAGGTACTTTATTAATGCAATTGAAAGGGAAGAAGTTTCGGAAAAAATGAATAAAAAGACCAATGTTAACTTTTTCATTCATTACGATAGAATTTCTGGTTTGTGCTGAATACTTACATATTTTCTATTCTAGTCTCTCTTCACACAATAATAATAATAATATACTTTATTTTGGATATAGAAAATCCATGATGTGTTAGTAACAGAAATATTTATACTAAGTTAGTAACAAAATGAGTTAAACAAACTACTCGTAAATTAATGAAAACAATGATATCAGATATTAGGTACAGGAACCCTCGTTTTTAATCCACTTTTATCCATCAATTGCCTTTTGCGTTTCAGGGCTACGGTAAATTTTTAGATACTGGGACCCTGGTGTCAGAAACACCTTAGATGAGACCATTCAGCTTTCTGAGTTTCGAGTGACAAGAGTCTTGGCGTCAATTTGCGAATTGAGTTGGGAGTGACAAGAGTTCTGGCGTCGATCTGTAAGTTGAGTTTGGAGATAGCAACTCATAAGACTGAGGCACTCTTATCTTAAACTGCCGAGGACTGGACAGTCATCCAGATCGTCAGTAAAAATTGAAGCGCAAAGTTTAGATGTTTCAATATTGAGCATCGTGACCATTACTGGACGTTTGGTGGACCTTCGAAGAGCACCTCGAGCACCTGGCCCTTCGCGTCGGTAACATCATCATCTTGAGAGAACTCGGGAAAAATTTCACCGACTGTATGCGGGCGTCGTGCAGTCGATGGTGGACCTTTATCGGGCATCCTTTTTGGCAAAAAGTCTGTCAGGGGTCCGACGCTTCAGGACTAAAATTGCACATGGATATAAACCGTGTCCTTTGAAATTGCAACTCTTCTAGTAGGCGCAAGGGTCAATACCCGGGTTTGTGACATTCACTAAAGTGGTGATAGCGTACCAGATTTAACTCAGAACTGCCAGTAGTTAGTTAAGATCTAGAGAGATATTACTGCCAACTATGATGCCGTGATGTGATCTTCTTATTATGATATGATGACCGTGTGCAGAGTGGCTCAGAAATGTCATTTTTAAGGTCACGCTGATTTCAGAGAAAAAAGGGTAGGTACATCTTCACTTGTCATCTACCATTGGCTTATGGCCAGATAGCCCCCTGGTATCATTCTAATCATATTGAATAATGTCGGCTTGACGTTTCGCACCGCAGAGTCAACCCTTGTCAATTTCTCACACGAGCGGATACCTTTATGATGTAAATAACGGTTTGATGTTCAGGGTAAAAAACTGTCAATCAGACGACATTTGCATGATTTTGAAGCTGGTGCCAACATGTTTAAAGATAGGATTACGTTGATTCAAAATCATGGTTTGTGACTTTATTTTTGTTGAGAGTTTGATTTGTGAAATACCACAGAGAGTTTCTGTTCTGTGGTAAGCTATTGATATTTCTTTCTATTTACGGAACTTCTAATGTCTTGGTGATTATATTTTCATGGAAATGAATTTGATATTTTGTTTTACATTATTACTTGCTACTATTTTTAAACCGATCATCATCATCATTTCAGCCGAAAGACGTCCACTGTTGGATATTCTTCTAACGCTGCTGTTTGTTTTGCTTAAATTATCATTAATACTAACTACTATTTCTAAACTGATCAATATCGTAAACATGTGACATTCGGTCCATGGCTCTATAAGGAGCGCCGTCGCTGCAAAAGCGACGCAAAGCGAGCCTCCTTGCTGGCCTGCCACCATGGGATATAAAGGCAACAGTCTTTGTACACATGCATGATTTGTGCGTGGAGATGCAACGCAGGGGCGAAACTCCGCTGGCGCTGGCGGACAGAGTTCCTGCGGGATCTCATAGTGAAATGGCGACAGAGACTGTCGCAACCCAGTGGTGGGCACGCCATAGTTATGGCGGTAACTCCCCTCTTTGAGGAGTGGCTGGAAAGACCTCACGGCTTTCTCACCTTCCGCATGACGCAGTTTCTCATCGAGCATGGTCAGTTCGGAAAGTTTCTGCACCGGATTCGTGGAAGTAACGCCCGGGTATCACCACTGTGTGGACCGCCCGGAGGACACGATGGCTCTCACTACCGTGTCCTCGCGATCAGCGGCAACGATCTCTCGCGCCAGACCTTGGTACAGGCCATAGTCCAAATCGTGGAGGAGTGGCAGGCGGTCACCTCCTTCTGCGAAGTAGTAATGCTACCAAAGGAGGAGGCTGCACGTACAGGCGCTAGGGAGCGGCCCTCACGCCCCAGCCGCCGGGATTCCGATCCCGATTTCAGGCCACCGTAGGCGAGGGCTTGCGGACGGCGAGCTACCGCATGGTAGCTCGCCGTCCGACCGTACGGTAACCGTCCGGACCGAGCTCAAGTCCTCGACGACGCGTGGTGTTCCACGTGTGCCTCAAGGAGATGTCAGCAAACAAGTAGGGGCTCAGCAGGGTCGAAGCCTACTAGGGCCATGGGTTGGCTTCTGAAAGGAAAACCCGGCCCTGGTATGAAAGGCAATGACGGAATAGGAGTGGGTTTTTAGTCCGTTAAAGTTGGCAAACACAACTTGGCAAAATGGGGTTTTATAGACCCGTCGGATATTCAATGTGACTGCGGTGCTCCTGTTCAAAACATGAGCCACATACTAGAATGCCCCAAGTGCCCATACACCTGCACTCTGGAGGACTTAATGAGTGCTACCGATGCTGCTATTAATGTAGCCACCTATTGGGCCCGAACGGTTTGACGAGTTTGCCATCGAATCGAAAAGAAGAAGAAGTCCGTTAAAGTCCGATACATCCTTCGCTCCGCCCAAAAGCGGGACATGTCATTGGATGATTTTCCGACCTGAAAAGAAAAAAACGTGAAATTGTTTTTTGAGGTATTCTTTGAAGATACTGACACCTTACTACTGCAATCTTCAGTATGACGATTTACTATATGCGTTATTTTCACCAAAATTAGTCTAATTGTATAAAAGCATAATGGAAGGTACTATTTCTCGAAGGCGGGTTAGTCATGGGTATATTTGTAGGTTCATTTACGTATAAACACATATTTTTGTGTGCTAGGAGCGCTTTATACTGTATGCAGTAAGCTAAACATATGTAGCTTACACACATATGCAAAAAATCACGTGAATCTACACACTCAGCCTAGTCCAACCCGCCTTTGTGACATAGAATATACCAGCTAAACACAAAACCTTAACTACTTCAAAAGTTTAGTAATTTTAAACATCCAGCATTTTATAGCTCTCTGTGGTTTCAAAATTAGTTTTCTTAGCTTCGTTCTTGTGTTAATATAGAAAGAAATAACAAACTAAGTAATATAAAACCCAGCAGATTCAAATTACTCTGATTAATGTTGAAAACATTTTGACGACCGACGAGGACCAACTTTCAACTTCAGCTCTTTACTAATTGTGGTTTTAAGGCAGTTTTAGTTTCTTATTTTAAAAGTGATATCACTTGTTTGCAGTCGGTAGAGAGAGAGTTATTAGATGTCGTTGGTTTCTTTTGTTGATCACATAATGTAGTCTTTGATTGAACTTAAGTAAATACTCCAAAAATCAAAAATATAACATATAGGTACTTTGTTTTTTATATATTTATCCTGTCCACATTATGATGTGTACAATAAAGTATATAATATGAATTTATTCTTGGTACCTGCCGTAGGCCAAAGTTCAGTGAAGCATTAAATTTCAATTAAACCATTTAGAAGCACTTCTGAATTCACCTTGAGCTGGCTTAGCGTAGTACGCAGTTTTAATAGATTAAATTATTAAGCCGGCTTATAAGAATTAGTTTGGTTATAAATGGCGTATGACGCACTGTACAGTCATCAAGATATATTACTTATACCATTTCCTATTTTTTTTTTAGATTTGGCGAATCTATACCGTCAAGTAGTTTGATTACTCATAAAATCTTGATTTTGCCAGGGAGCTATAGAGTGCAGTATTCTGCGTGTAAAAATAACAAACTGCACTCCAAAACCAGCATAATAGACATAGGCAAAAAGGCTGCCAGGCTGAAATAGTTTTCGGCGGGTCATGTCAGCCGCATGTACTATGAACCTTTAGAAGTGGTTGGGTACCTTAACGCCTATTTTCCCTTGCACGTTAAAGTTCAAGTTTTACAAAATTAAACTAGATGGCGTTGGTTTCTTCACAGCTAAGTAGCGACCAAAGGCAATCTCACAAAGTATAAACTTGACTTTTAGTTCAACAAATAATAGACACTTGCGTCATCCATCATTGTCGTCAACAACTGATTGTAGTTCATAATTTCATCATTCAAACTAGAGTCATGTTGACCTAGTGGTTTAGCATGTGCAGATAGATGCGTAAATCAATGAGCCGTGAGTTCAAATCTCACGTAGTACTCACACTTTTTGTAAGTTATGAATGACAAACTAAAGAAATCGGTAGGAATATTATATCAAAGTTAACAAGTAGATATTTATTTGTAATATAATATTCAAGTGGGTAGTTACTCAGCAAGACGAAAAAAATGCTGGTAAACAGGCTCATCAAACAAAAAAGCACTATTAAAAAAATAATATGTTTATTTCTTACAATTTCTTATTCAAATTTAACAATCACCGTTTATTAATCACCTAATAAGATTATAATATTATATATAATTTCTTATTGAGGCCATAGCTTAAGTATTCGTTTCCAATATTGGAAAGAGGATTGAAGCTTATGTAACCTTAACAAAAACAAAAAAAAGACCAGATAATTTTATCACAAAGATCAAAAAGATTAAATGTAGGCTAAAAACTATAAAATTGCACAACAACATATCAAGTGTTCATAACTTTTTTAATGTATTAATTACGGATATTAAGTTAAATACACATAACAAGGTCTCCAGTTAATACAAAGAATAAGTACTGAGTGAATAATATTAAATCAGTATTATAATTATTTATTATCTTGTAGCCACAAACAAAACCGTCCGTGTTCACTGGACTTAAAAGTTTTGTCATGAGTAAACATGATATTACTCTAATCAAAGTTTATGTGATCCAAAGCAAACTGCAATCTTGCCCTTTTATGGTTTTCTGTAAGCAAGCCTCCGACGGACAGTGCCAACGCTTGTGTCAAATAAACTAGCATAGTGGTTCGTCGACAGATGTCCGTTTTCTTCGTATACTCCCTTATCATGGTTTGACACTGCAATATGTTTATTAGTTTTAGTCTGCCAGCTTTTTGTTGGTGTTTTAAAGAACCCTCTTCTTCAAATCGTCATATCCATAGAACAACTTTTTTTCTCTGCAACAATAAAACATAAATATATAATACCCAATAATGATTATTATATAGGAGTTTTTTGTTATATAAAAGAGTTAAAAAAACTACTTACATTTACACTGGTCTCTCTGGCGTCTTCTGACAAGTTTTTACCTTGATTATGCTTAGCAATTATTGGAGCTCTTTTTACTAAATCTATATAACAATGCATATTTACTCATTTTGGTAAAATAAGTAGACAATACACCTGGTTAAAAAAAAAAATTAACGAAAGGTGCTGGTACGAGATAATCGAAATTAACTTGGCAAACAAACAATTGAGCTTAGTCATAATTTTTTAGTCTAAGTATCAATTATACTCTATACTACCTACTAGTTATTATTTATAAATCCTTATTCAACCTACCCTCTCAAGTTTGAAAACTAACACATAGATAATCAAATATTTATTAATTGATATTCAATTTTAATATTTTCATCTCTTTAAAATAAATTATAAATTATTTCAATATTTAAAGAAACAAAAAGAAAGTACTAGAATAATAAGCATTAATTAAGCACAGTGACGCCATCTATTAACAGTACAATGTAATGTTATCAATAGCAACATTTCAATCTGGTTTTACGCGAGAAATGACGCCATCTACGTCATTTCTCGCTTCACACGATTTTATTTCTGTTTTTACTATGGACTTTTGCTTCTTTAGTGTACAGAGAGCGCTCGGCAATGAGGAGTGTGTGGAGGCTTACAATCGTGGGTTGCAGATGGAAAGCACCGTTGAGGCCGGCCCAGAAAAAGGCGGCGAGATAATTAATGACGCGTACACGGTTTGAGATGTCGCGGGAGAAGAATGTCTGGCAGTGGAAGAGTAGACAAGAAAAAAAAATTGAAATCGTCGAATCGAATCGAATCGAAATATTATTTTTCTGAATAAATATTTTATTATTAATTCGAGTTATCTTGCATTATTTTTACCTCCAAAACTCACCATTTGACATAAAACTCTGTTGATTAATGTACGTATTTATGCGAGCCCTGAACACAATCTCGCGTGCCACGCACTAGTTTGTAATGTTTCCTGAACAAAAAGCAAAAAATACATATTATGTACCGAATGTGTGCTGTATTGGAGGAATTTATAGCTGACAGCTTAACGTGCGTACTTTAGTGTTTGGAGTTCCTAATGTATGGCGCGTTTGACGGTGGTGGGCTAGGAGATTTGTTGGTTTTTAGTTTTATTGTTTGAGGGTAGTATGTTTCTTACTTTTTTCACAATATTATTTAGAATTTATACAATGTGTGTGGGTATGTGGGTTGAAATCGAGAGCAGATGGGAGGTGTGGTGGCACAGACTGGAGAGTGTTGGCCTGAAATTGAGTAGCACCAAAACGGAGTACTTGTTCTGCGTTTTCGGCGGTCTCTCCAATCTTGTCACATTACCAGTCGACAGCGATGTGGAAATTTTTTGACGCCATATTTTAGTTATTGGAATTAGCGTAAGGTTTTATTTTATTTTTTTATTTTGCTGTAATTATAGTTCCATATTAAAATAAATTTGCAATTGTATATATTGATTGGATTATTTTGACTTAGATATTAATATTAATAAAATACTCGTATTAAAGATATTCCAGTTTAATGTTTGTGAGATTATGTAGGTATATTATTTAACGAAAAAAAAAGATACCTACGGCCGTTTATGTCGCAAAAAACATATTTTTCGACACTCTTAAGGTCATCAAAATACATAAGGTACTTCCCGTTGACCTAGAATCTTGAAATTTGGCATGAAGCATGGTCTCATAGCACAAATATAGGAAAAAAATATCTGAAAACTGTAAATTTGAAGTGACGTCACAAAAAAAAACCTTTTTTTGCGATTCGCAATTCGGTAGTCTAAATAATGTTAATGCACGAATGGAATTTTGTTATTCCATTCATGCGTACATTTCGGTAACCACACTTCTAAGTGACATGTGATAATGGCAGACAAGTTACAGTGTGACATTTGACAGGGCTTTTATTCCGCATTAGGGCGCTTTTCGTAAAGAGAAGTTAAATCCTACTGAAGTTGTCACAAGCTTTTTTTTTTTTTTTGGTAGGTAAATCACCCCAGTTTATCTATAGAATAAATAAAAATTTCAAAAACTAATTACACTGCCATCTATCCACTGCTGTACAAACTACTTAGCATGTAACACATTTCATTCTATTAACACCTGTGTGCAGTAGAGTAATCCAATGAAACGCTAGCTAATGAACTCGTGATTGGAAATCAAACGAGTAATTGGCTTAGCATTTGTAATGACTAATGCGTTGACGACTTTGGTTAGACAGGTTATTAAGTTCATTTATACGTAGGTAATGCATATAAAAGTAATCACGGGGGTCACAGCCTCAGCCGAAACTAATAATAATAATAATAATTTATTTATTTTCCTTCCACAAATTACAGAAATTAATTAATTTAACAGTATACCAAAATCAATTTGTAGAAAACTGGTGCTTGAACTAAGTTTTTTACAAAACCTGGGGGTCATCAGGCCCCCAAAAACAAAGTTTGAGATTAATAATTGTCGTACAGAAGACGATTACTGAGAAAACTGAGAGCGTAATGGAACCAAGAGGGCAATGACAAAAGCTCACGCGCATCAAACGACGTGTTTTAATACAATCGTAAATTAATTTCCATAAGTAGTAGGTCACGTACTAGCACACTTCCCAGAAAATAATTGAAATATACTCCATTGTGAAACTAAAACCGACGCTATGTGACATGAGTCGGTTTTCGAGAAAGAGTGTTAAAAAAAGAAACTAGACGTGTGCGGTGCGTCTCAAATTCCTATAAAAAATTGTAATTTAAAATGAGTCCATTCTATTTGGCCTTATACAAGTCAAGCACAGTCATGCAGCATCAGTCAGTCAGGTAGGTATATATAAAATGCAGCGTTCAAGCTTTATGTTGAAACTGAGTTATTATTACCTTAAGGTAAATACAAGCCACTCAATTTCATAGTCCCATACCATCAGAAAGCGTCATTGATTATTCAAATTGAGGATGCGGTTCACCCACGGGGACTAAGGGATCACTTATCAAAACTGGAATTGAATTTAGGGATATTTTAGGGCTTTGACGCAAATATTTGTTTATGTGCCCTTTGTAGGCCTTATATATACACGGATACCCTTCATGCGTCTCTTTGGGATCTACATCTATATTCTTTAAGCGAAGAATGTTTATATTGAGCGTTTTTGTCGGGACCCATAGGTTTATTGAATTGCATTGAAAAGGAAACACGGCGTCAATTGAGAGTGGGAAATATTTCCGGAAGGCTTGAGGTAGGGCAATGGCGTAAGTTTGGGGGTACAACGATCTACCATATTTTTTATAAATAGGTCGATATAGGTAGGTATTATTTTTAGGTGTAATGTTGGATTTGTGTAGTCTAGAGGGGAGAGGTTAAAGTGGTTTCAGCAGCGTGTTCAGGTTTAACATAGTAGTCTATTATTTATAGGTACTATTCTGAGGGGAAATTTTTATTTGATGATATTATTTACTTTCAACTAAGTTCTTGAATAATAATAATAGTTCAGTTCCCGAAATGAGTTACGAAGATTTTTCCGAATCGCAAAAAGTTTTCTTTTTTGTGACGTAACTACAAATTTACATTTAAATTTTTTCCTATACCTGTACTATGAGAACTTGCTTCATGCCAAATTTCAGGATTCTAGGTCAACGGGAAGTACCCTATGAATTTTGATTCCCTTGAGAGTGACATAAACGGCCGTATTATTTTTTTTTGTTAACTCTGAAGTTTGGTTTTTTTCACGGCTTCAAGGAACCTTTCTGAGGTACGTAACCCTAAAAAAGCTCCAGTCTTTTGATAAATCCATTGAGATAACGACTGAACTGACTATAGATTCGAAAGGTAATACTGCCTTACTTAACCAAAAAGCAGTATCTCAATGAAAGTGAGTTTCGAGAAAATAAGGATTTCGTAAAAAACGATTACCGTCATCTTTGTCACGTATAATAAATAAATAAAACTTTTGCCCGTGGCTCACCAGTTTGGTATGTTAAAAAAAATATCTCAAGTCTTCAACTTTTGAAATAACGCATAATAAAACAAAACGGTGCTTTTTATCACAGAAAGCCACCATCTCGACACTTACGACCTTGCATAGTAGAAACGTTAGGCATGCTGTAAAGAGGTCAGGACTCCAGCGCCGTGTCACGCCGCTGACACGTCTGTAAGGTGCTGATCACATTACGCCTAGTGCTGATCAGGAAGATGATAGGGCTGCTACCCATACCGTGAAAGATTAGGTAGGATAAGAAAAGCATTTATTTTTGCCCAGACTGAGGCTTATTTCTTTGTTCCCAGCCTAGTTTGTGTCCCACTTCTGGGCAAAAGTCTTCCTTGTCTTCTTCTTAGAGCAGTGCTGGACTTACGAGTTTTTGGTCGCGGGTTCAAATCCCACAAGGTGCACTTTGTGTAGTGTATTTCACCACGCTCTTAAAATGGTAAAAGAAAACATCGTAAGGAAACCGGCAGGTCCTAGAACCAAAAATTCGAAGAAATGTGACTTCATGGTCCTCGCGCCCCAGCCGCCTGGATTCCGATCCCGATTTCCAGCCACCGTAGGTGCAGGCGAGCCCAAGTCGTCGACGGCGCATACTACGCGCGCCTCATGGAAACCGTAGGGGCCCAGCAGGGTCGAAGCCTACTGGGGCCAAGGATCTTCCTCTGAAAGAAAGACTCGGCCCTGGGTCAAAAGGCAACGAAGGAACAGGAGTGGGTTTTTAGTCAGTAAAGTCTGACACTATCTCCCGCCCCGCCCAAGAGCGGTGGATGTCATTGGATGATTTTCCCATCGAAAAAAAAAGACGTGTGACTTCGCCCGCGTAGTGGTTACAAACCACTCTCTCTCCTATAGAGGAGACCTGACTCCCACTAGTGGGAAACGATACATCACCGCAGCGTTCGACCTTGACGGCAACGTCCAGATGACTGATGAGATGAGACTTAAACCTACACAAAAGATTAGTCAAGCAATAGTAATTTCACCACAGTCATTTGTCTGAGAAAAAATAGTTCCTTTGAAATGACTGGCAACAAATTGGTTCTAAGTCATGATTACCAGCTCCTTTCCTTTGTTGTTTTTAAACCTAGGTACTGAAATAATACCTTATTTTAATCCTGTTTTTATTACTAAGGCGTTTTTATTCCTAACGTTCCTTATCCAAGAAGTATTGAATTGTAGACAGATTTTTCAATACAAAAGTTATTACAATTGCGATACAATATTAAAAAGAAAACTGCTTTAAATAAAACGACAATTCTTGGCCAGGGTTCAGAAGACACAAGAGGACACGAGTGACAATCCTGAGCTCACAAGCTACACTCATTAGCTTCCTAATAGCTGCAGCGCCTCCACTTACACCTCAGCGATTCTCAAAGTTTTGCATTTAAATAGTTATTTCCTTTTATAAAATCAAACGAGGCAAAATGTTTTGGAAACACATTTAAGGATTGTGCGTAGTACTTACATCTAGGAGTGGAATTCCCTGATTGAATCTGTGTTTCCTGATAGCTACACGGGCTTTTCGTCAGGGGAAACAGTTAAGCGCGAGCCTATAAACAGTATAAAAAATTGTTTTGAAGGTCACCTTGACTGTTGTTAAGTCAGTTTCTAACTGATTACGACATCTGCACTACAAATGTTATAAAGCTGAAAAGTTTGTTTGTTTAGCTAAACGTACTAATCTCAGGAACTACTCCATCGAATTATATATTTTTTTTGTATTGGATAGCCCATTTATCAAAAAAGGCTAATAAAACATCATTCTACAACAAATAAGAGTGAAGCAGTAACCAAAGGTGAAGGAGGTGCTGGTGAAGGTTGCGGGAATCCGATGGATGCAAGACGCACAGAACCGTTCATTGTGGCGACATTTGGGGGAGGCCTATGTCCAGCAGTGGACGTCTATCGGAAAAAATGATGATGATGATGATGAGTAACCAAAGATGAGGAAAAACCGTGGAGTACAGCAAGAATATTTTTTTTTACATTTGAACAGCCCTCCTAGCCAAGTTACAATCGTATCGTTCGCGCCAAACGCCTCGAGTAGGCCACGCCTCCGATTCTTTTGTTCTGACGTCTTCTCAACGGTCAGTCACGTGGCAGGGGGCAGGTCACATCCGTTTGCAAGCGTAATAAAAATGGATTGTGATTTTTTTATAACACAAAGTCGTACCTGTTTTTTGAAGTTAGCCCTTTTTAGAAGATTAATAAAATATTACTTATAAAAGTTACTCGTAAAACTTGAAACGAAATCAATCAATGTCATTTACAAATATTTTATTCATCGTTCCATTTAATTCCATGTTGGACGCCAGTGTAAAGGTGCTCGGCGAGCTTGCCAATTTCCTTACCGGCGTGAGAACTACTAATGAAGTTATGAAGTTAAAGTATGGCACTATTTATTTATAGTTGAAGCCGTGGTCACGTCTGTTCGGCTGCCATGTTATTTATGTTACTTTAATTACTTTCGGTTAATTGAATTCTCTCTCGGTCAATTTAAAACAATTATGCTTGTATACATTTTATTTAATATAATACAGTCATACTATTTTTGTAATGAGTCAAAATATTAGTTTATACAGGTTTCGGTCAAACCCAACTAATTTATAATAATAGGTATATAAAATAAATAAAAAGCCTTATATTTCTAGCAATCCAAATTAACTAACAAAATTCAATCTTAAACTAGTTTTTAGTGCTTCTATATATATCTGTAAGTTTTAATTAACTTTAACTAAGGGTTAAGGTTAAACTCGTTTGTTCGAATATTAAAAAACACGAAACGTTTTGGCTATCTATAACTACCTAAAATCCATATGACATCTTTTTTTTATTAGCCTATACTGCCCAGACTGAGACTTATTTCTTTTTTGCCAGCCTAGTTTATGTCCCACTGTTGGGCAAAGGCCTCCCCCAACTTCTTCCAGATATTTGATTGTCACAATAAAAACCTTACAGATTTTAAGTAATTGTTAGTAATTTTAAAGTTTTTTTTTAGCAGGTGAAAAGTTGGTGTCATGCGTTGTTGACTCATACCCCAGCCGTCTTGACTCTGACCCCGACTACCAGTCACGGTAGTCTAGGGTTAGCGGACGGCGAACAATGGGTAACTCGCCATTCGGACCAAGTCCATATTGCCAACGACGGCGCGTCCACACACGCCTCAAATAGATGTCAGCAAACTGTAGGGGCCCAGCAGGGCCGTTGCCCAATGGACCACGGAAAATTCCAGAAAAGGAAGCTCATGGTCCTAGAACGCATAGGACGACTGAAGGACGAAAGTTGAAGGAAGAAAGGATGGACCACTGAAGAAAGAAAGTCTAACACACCCTTTCGCTTCACCCTAGAGTGATAAAAGTTATTGGTTGACTGATTGAGATGTTTTTTTTGAGGTTGGAACCACAAAAATAAATGGTAGTCCTATTTATTTTATAACGAGAAACTTAAAAACTTGAAACAACGTATGAATTTTCCTAAACTTCTAGATTTACATCAGCTAATTTATTCGTTATTCGACCACTAACAAATCAACACACTTTCTGGTTCTAAGTTAGTCCTACTTTCACTATCGTCAATCTCGTGTAGTTGCTAATGTAGATCGGAATCTAAACGAATGGATTGCTCTGCGCTTCGTTAAGGGCTATCGGGCCTCATTAGTTAATGCGAGGCATTCTAATCTGCCGCCCGTTCACCACTTTACGAGGGTTCGTCACGCTTGCTTTGTAGTACATTCTTTATCGTTACTGGTTTATGTATGTATTCAGAAAACTTGTGTCAATTGGCGTAACATGATTTAAATGGCCTTCAGAATAACACACAAGTTGTAATAAATCTACAAAACTAGATTTTCTTAACGGTAAAAGCAATAACGTAGTTTTTATGGCAATATTTTAACGAGTAACGATTAGCTGCGGTTTTGTTTATTCCTAAATTGATTCCTAGTTTTGTGATGAAGTATTTACGCAGTTGCGTCAGGTACTTGATCCATTTGGATAACATGCGGAATCATTGAAACAGACGTGATGACGGAAAAACAGTGTAGAGAGTTTTACAGCAGGCCGACTCGAACCATTTGCTGCTGTTCACACACACACTACGATGACGCGGCGGCGGCGGCCTGTGTGCTTAGACAAGCACGCAGGACATCGGCATTGCATCGTCCATCACGACCCGCGCGTAGACGTACTTTTGAACTATTTAAACCTACTGTGCTAAGATTAGAATAAACCCATAATACAGTCCGCTTGCCTTATTTTATTATTATTTTAATATAATATCTGAGCCTAAACAGCTGCCAAACATTGCAATAACATTAGAATGGAAACAAACTGACCTGTATCAAAAAATAAATACCTTCTGAATTTGACACTGAATAAATGCACAAAACCTGCGAATTCAAAAGAAAAAACAAAACATCGAATTTCAAAATTTTGTAATGATTGATAACGTTATTTTTGGTTGCGCAAGTGAATTTCATGCTATGATTCTTTTTTGCCAATTACTGTCACTAAAAGAATATTACTATAACTAGAGCTGTTTACCTCTTTATGTTCCATGTTTTTGTAAACACAGGCAATAAAGAAGGGGTTTATTTTGAACAATGTTTACTGAGTACAACTCCACACCCCGCTGTGAAATATCTTCCTTTCATGTTACGCGCTTGAGTGCCTGAGGCAGTGCGTTGTGTAACAGTTACGAAATCTTTTCCTAAATACAGCGAGAGTACTGTCATTGCATAGAGTGGTAGTTTCTGATATTATTATAAGCATAGTATTTGATTATTCCTCAATTTATTCCTGTTTTCTGCTACAATACATGCCTTTGCTCTATCAAAAATACTAATGTGCACTAAATATAATCTTCTGGCTTATTAAGAAAACATAACCACGAGGAGAATAGTGGGATCAATGTTCGCTAGCTTTGCTCGCTCGCTAGACCCCGTCATCCCTTTCTAACCTAACCTGTACGAGTCAGGGTGCGCCAAGTCCCTTAATAATTGTAAAAAGTCCATTAATACTAAAAAAAAAAAAAAAAATATACTTGGTGTAAAATTAGTATTTTTAGTGAAAAACAAGGTTTTTGATGCACAGATAAAAGTATCCCTTATCCTTATATTTATAGGATATTTACTACAGCGACAAATACGAGATACCAATTTAGAGTCTGTTTAAAAATAAACTAGAAATCTATACTGGCTTAAAATGTAATCCTACGAAAAGCTGTCAAAATGTAAATGTAACATGAATTTCATACATATTTCGGCAACTTAATTAATAGATTCAGCATTTTGATTAACCAGGTTTTCAGGGCTGGTTTATCTAAACACTAGGATATTTCCATGAAGGTGTGCCTAAAAATATATCAAGGCACTTCGGAACACCGGCTCTGACACTCGCTAAAATCGATGGAGTGTAGTTTTTTATTAGTGAAATACTATTTGTGACTTTTCAGAGCTCTTAGAAAAAAAAACTTTACAATGTTTTCTACATATATATGGTAAGATTTTATTTTCCTGAGATACCTTTTAACCAGCCGTCTCACCACGACTCTTTACAATATTAGCTAATATTTAGTAACTGTTCAAAACATGTAAACATTTTTACGTCAAAACATGTATTTCTCACTAAATTCGAAGGCCGTCATAAAACCTACCATAGCAGGTAATAGCCTGCCATAAATATTCAGATCTCCCTCTAAACACCCCCTTCAATTGTTATGCAAATATTGATGAGTAACGACCATCTTATGTCGCATCGCCCGACGTCGACATCGTCCCTTGGAAGACATCTGGGCCAAACTCCTTTCATTTAATCAGTAATTGTGTTATTTAATATAAACATCTAAAGTAAATATTTTACTTGGGAGTTTGGAATATCAAGATTTGGTGATTTTAATTTTAGTTAATTTTAGAAGTCGGTAACAACATTGAAAAGTATAAATTATTAGAATGTGGGTCGTAGTTTTGAATAAAATCAAATATTTGTATGTTTAAAAGCTTGATTAGGGTATAAACTTGATCGTGTGATTTCATCATCATCATTTCAGCTGAAAGACGTCCACAGTCGTACATAGACCTCCCCCAAGTGTTGCCATAACAACAGATCCGGTGCGTCTCGCATCCATTGGATTCCTGTGACCCTAACCAGGTTATCGGTCCACCTTACAGAAGGCCTTCCAACGCTGCGTCTTCCAGTACATGGTGTCCACTCCAGAACCTTTCATCTCTATTGACCATTTGTTCTGCGAGCAATGCCCGCTGCCACTTAAATTTGGCGATTCTTCGGGCTATGTCAGTAACCTTGGTTCTCCCGCGGATATCTTCTTAGGGTTAGTGTCAATAAAAATGTAACCTTAATAGAGGATTGATTATTGTGCTTCGCTATAACTTCTTCAGTGCAAATTATGTCCCTTTTGAATAATACTAGGCAATACTTAAATGTATTGCCTAAATAACAGAGTACAATAAGGTACATTAATGTCGCAAAAAATATTAGTGAATACGGGAATGTTTACTAAAGACATTATATTATTCAAAAGATAAGATAGGGACTGTAAAAAGATATTTTCTCAATATACTAAACTGCTTTTTTAAACTAAATATTCATATTACGTTCCATAAATATCTGAAATGACTATGTGATTTTCCGAAACTAAATTAAGCTAAACTGTTTTCTCTCGGGGCGTTAGCGTCCGTCATATAATTTGAGCACGTCAGGGGTCCAATGGGGTCCAATAGGCGGTTATTGTTTCTCGTGATAACGTCAAAATAAAATTAATGAGGGCACCGTCGTACCGGCGGGTGGCCTAATATTGTTGTGAAATAAAACTGCCTCTAGTTTGGTAAATTGTTATTTTTTTGTTAAGTATCAAGAGGCGGGGTAATTGCCGGCTTTGGAAGTGTCGTGTAAAAATGTTTTGGTGGGGTCGGGACTGAAAGCACGGTGTTTTTTTAATAGAGTTTAAAGTATTTAGAACACACAATCTCAAGACAATTTAAAACATTATTTTCTTTCATTAAAGTAAATGTTATACGTGCAATATAGATTTGACAAATCATAATGTGTGCAACATTACAAATTTTCAATAGTTCAGATTGTAAAATTAAATAATTATAAAATTTATAATTTGTATATGAATAGGTTTGTAAAATTTTAAAGACCTTTTTTGATATTAAAATTGAAAACTTAATTGACATAAATTTAGTATTCAATTACGTTTTTTTACTATGAATAGAAAGAAAGAAAGAAAAAGAAAACATTTTTATTTGGTATACAATTCACACAACTTAAAATAAACATAAATAAGAAATAAAATCAACAACAGCATAGGCTAGGCTCACGATTGACTACTATCTCACCTAATGTTAAGCGATGATGTTACTGACGATAGAGTACACTTGCCTAGAAGAAACACATTCACTTTAAAAAACTGATTAAAAAAAATCCTGCATTTTTTCACGTATTGTTGCCAAAGCGATTGCAAACCCACATCCGTGTGTACCTTTCAGCTCTTCAAACCCATACCCAGTACAAACAAGGTCCCATGATGTACAAACACTGTTCCATATAGTCTTACGGTGAAAAACCATCGACATTGAACAAATAGGACGTTGACGCGGCAAACACTTTCGTGTTATTGTATGCGATGGAAAAATTACATGGTGTGGAAAAAAATTGGTTCTTATTTAGAATAAGTGTGAAAATATTTTGTTGGACTTGTTTGGAACAGGTTGGGCTTAGAAAACAAAATAAATAGTTTAGGAAAGATGAAGCTATTAATTTAGTATAAACGACTAAAAAAGAAACTTTTTTTTTTTAATTTGTGAAATCATTGAATTCTTCCGCTGTAGGGTGGAGCGAAAGAACGTGCCAGAGTTTTATTGACTAGAACCCACCTATTTTCCTTCATTTGCTCTATGCGTTCTAGGATTACGTTAACTCTTTCAAATGTTTTCGAAGAAAAAGAAATGTGTAGGAGTCATTTTGAAATTTTATTTTCCTCAACCATTTTAATTAAGAAAAATGTAATGAACGAAATGTTTTTCTTACATTATTTTTAAACAGACGACGGTTTTAACTTTTAAGTGAGCATACCATTAAGAAATAATGTTTGTTTTAAAGATTCGTCTTCACTTTTTTATAAGCAATCTTTTTTTCGACGTTGGAAAAAAGAACATTTCTAATTTACACTCAAAAGAAAATTTACCTTGACCTAAAAGCTAAATTAATAAAGGGTCGCTTTTTCAATTTAGAATAACGTCGTTAACACGAAGCCTTTAAGGCAATAAACAAGCTCGCAAATAAATTAATTATGAAGTTAGAACACGCCTACTAGAGAACTATTGACAAACTAATGAACAATTTATCTACTCAATGACCTAACTTGTTGAAAGAAAGTCTGAATTAATTTTATAAAATCTAGTTAGCTCCTTATGATAGGATTAATTAGGCATCTTGTTTGTTTTTACTGTATTCATTACATTTTATAAAATCAGATTAACGATACCGTGATGAAATTAGACATAAGAAGGTCTTGAGAAAATTACGTTTTATCATCGAAAATTTAATCAAAAATATTTTTTTAATTATAACAGGCTAAAAAGGTACGCTCTACAAAGGTGTTGTGTAATCAGTTTCAAATATTTCCGACTTACGACAATAATTTTGATATCGAGGTGAATAAGGGCGGGTTTCTCAGTTGAGTATTTTGAGTTAAGAACGTCTCAAACTTAAATGACAGGTTTTCAGGTTAGAATTTGAGAAATACTCAACTTCAAATGCTTAAATCAGAAATTGAAGGTAATTCAGTAGTTAGCTTATTTAGTGTGTAAAGAAGTCATTTCTGGATCTCATAGAGATAAATAGGAGACTATTAAAAAAACGATGCGCATATTCAGTAAGTCGGTAATTTTCAAGACTAACTTGAAAATTTGGTATGAGCAATAAATGTGCACTAGCTTCTGACGTTTTATAAGTGCCCATGTAGGCTTATGTGAAATAAAAATATTTTTGATTGATTTTGAAATAACTATAATGTATTTGTGTCAGATTAAACCCGCAACCTTATCCTTGAAAACCGGATCATTGCAGCACCAGGATAACGATAGCTGGGTGAAATAGCACAAACAACCCGAACCCTTTGTTTGCATTCGCCGTGCCCGTATGTACGCAGTGAAATAGCCTCTTGGGTCATATTTCGTTGGGGCGATCTGTCCATCAATTTGTATCTTGACTCAAAAACTGGATCAAGGCCGAGAGAAAATCATATAATATTTTCTTATGGTAAATTCTTTGATCATTTCATGAAAACTGTACAGAAGAATATTGTGTCTGTATTTTTATTTTATTTTAAGTTATGTTATTTGCAGTGTCAAACCCGGTTTTAGGATTGTAAATTTTAAGTCAACTTAAAAATTATCAAACTTAAATTCTATTTGAAAAGTTCTCATGCTACAGAAGGTAGTGTTTTTATTGCTACAAAAAGTCAGAAGTACTCGACTTGAAAATTATTAATGCAGGTATCGAACTAAAGTCTGTGATTATAATAAATTTTGTCGAATGAAATTTGTATTTTAAAGAATAGTACAGTTAGTAAAACACCCATACCGATTTGCTCCGACTTAGGTTTTCGGGCCGCTTATCCAAGGGGATGTAATGCATCGGATTAACTCAGGATGGATGAAGCGGCGACAAGTCACTGGAACAATTTGTGACCCATAGAAGTTACAGCGTCAAATGTACAAGTTCGTGATAAGACTTGTAATTAGCATGCGTGGATCAGAATGAAGAGATAAAAGTGTTTAGATGCATGTGTGGTGTGACAAGAATGGATAAAGTGAGAAATGAGTCCATTCGAGGAAGTATGAATGTGGCGCCAGTGACTGCATAGTTGAGAGGAAATCGTTTGTCTAGGTATGGTCATGTAAAAAGAAGGCATAAAAAGCAAGCTATGTTACATACAAGTAGATAGATGGAGAGGGAGAGAGAGGCCAAAGAAAAACAACATATTTTTTTTTTAAACAGTCACCATGTAGTTTCTTGCCAGTTCTTCTGCATGAGAAACGACCAATTTGGAACCGTGCTTCTGACGTTTTATAAGTGCCCATGTAAGCCTATGTGAAATAAAAACTTTTTTTTTTTTTTTTAATTGGATGGTTTGTGTGAGGAGTGATATGAAAAAAAGGGAGTCAGTGATAACGTGACGGTCGCCAGGACAGAATGGAAGAAAAAGGCGTTGCGCGGACCTCAAGAAAAATAGAAAACCGCAGAAACAAATTCAACTCATTAAAAAATCTTTACCCAACCAAACCCTGTGGTTTAAACCCTAATCTAAAGTTGCCACACTGTAATAGCACAAACTGTTTACTTACCCTTAACACATTTCACTGTAAGCCCACAATACATCACGACTACAACCTAAAACCTTCAAGGCCTAAACCTAAGCTCGACTAAACCAAAGTAGAGCCTATCATTAATGTTTTCAACTACTCCTAACATTTATCAGGCGAATGGAAAAACAAAAAGATGGAGATAGAAGTGTAGTCTGCAATAGATAAAAACTAGTTTATTAATTTAGTTGAGATTTCTTAAATGCACCTGCATTCCTTATCATTCAATTTATTTTCATCATAATCATCATCATTTCAGTCGAAAGACGTCCGCGGTTGGACATAGGCCTCCCCCGATTGTCGCCATAATGACCGGCCCTGTGCATCTCGCATCTATCGGATTCCCGCGACCCTCACCAGGTCTTCTGCCCACCTTGTGGAAGGCCTTCTAGAACCTTTCGTCTTCATCGACCATCTGTTCTGCGAGCAATGTGCCCTGCCCACTGTCACTTAAGTTTGGCGATTCTTCGGGCTGTGTCTGTAACCTTGGTTCTCCTGCGGATATCTTCATTTCTAATGTGATCACGCAACTTTCTATTGCCTTTTGAGTGACTTTAAGCCTTCTGATGAGGCCCACTGTAAGCGATCACGTTTAGGAACTTATTTCCAGAATGTGAGATAATTTGGAATAGTTTTCTTCTAGTGGAATAAAGAATGTAATTTCTCTTATCTAAAACTCATTTTAGAAGCGTGTCAAGAATAGCTTACTTCTAATCTAGTTTTTTGGGACTTAACGAAAATAGTTTTGCGACTTTTTTAAGGTAACGACAATTGTTATTGTTAGACATTCAGAACTTATCAGACAACTTTTATTTTTGTGATTATTTTTATACTAAGGGTGTTAAAGTGACGACAGTGTTTAGCCAACCATATCACAAAGTATATACAAGTTTAGTCATTAATGTCCTATGTTGTAGAGCAGTGGTGGCCGAGTGGTAACGGCCCCGACTTACGAGTTGTAGGTCGCCTGGTTCAAACCCAGCCAGGCGTATTACTTTGTGTAATTTATTTCATCACCACTGCTCTCAAAACGGTAAAGGAAAACATCGTGAGGAAACAGGCATGTCCTAGAACCAAAAATTCGAAGACATGTAACGTGACATTCATCAACCCGCTCTGGGCCCGAGTGGTGGACATTCCCGCTCTTAGTGAGGAAGCCTGAGTCCCAGTAGTGGGAACATTAAAAAGGTTGATTATGCTTATCCTGTGTAGATGATTATTAATGCTTATGTTGAAGTGCCATACAGATAAATTGGTATCACTCTGTACACTTCTCCTAACTAAGGCACTTATATCGAAGTGCGTCGTGAGATCAATCCCTCTAGGTCACGTTCACGCATAAGTGGGGGGTGGTAAGTGGAAGCAAGTTGTCGAGTAGAAATATGTTTATGTACATAGTAAATTTGGTATGTTAAAAATGTACACAAGCGTAGTGTTTTCCGAATGAGGACTTTCATAGTGGCTACAGGATACCGCGTAGCATTGCTACGCCAATCTACTACGCGGTTTTCGTAGCCAATAACTTCCACTACACAGGTACTTCGTAAATGGTTTTTGACAATTACTGCAAATAATTCCGGTTACTTAACTAGTCTAATGTACATTATTTGAATAGCATTGTTGAGGTTTACGTCTCATATAGTGCACAAGCCAACGCCAGTGCTGTTATCTTTGGTTTTTTATATACTTAGGTACATAAAAAAAAATATGCTATGCTCATGAGCTATTTTGATCTCGCACAGGTCGTTTTTTATTTTATTTTATGTTTATGATTAGTTATTAATTTATTTTGTTGTTTGTACTTTGCAAGTCTCATTTTTTTTTTTACTTTTTATGCTGAAATGTTTAGTCTGTTGTCCAAATCAATTAACATAAATGACTAAAGTTTTTCTATCATTACAACACCGTCATACCACCCTTATTTCCACTATCCCCGCTCAACCTCAAGGCTAATGACTCGCTCAAGGAAACTGCACACTCTGTCACGCCAGACGTTTGTTTGTTTCGGCAATGACGGGTATGCGCGATGCGAGCTTGTTTTTATCCGAAAGGGTGAGAGTTTGTCAAACAAATGTAGGGTAAAGCTCGTAGAATTGTGATTTGTACAAATGAGGAACACTTTGGGTGCATAATGCTTGGTGCCAATTTTCCGGGTTATTTAGGAAATCGTGTCGTAAATGGAAATGAACATTTTGACGTGATGAACTGCAGTTTTGTTTTGTTTTTTGACGATACATTCGTATGTCTATTGTTACTTATTTGCTTAGCCACGTAATACATAACGAAAAGAAAATATTATGTAATGTTTTTACATAATTTAACTATATTTTTAGGGTTTCGCACCTCAGTCGGTAAAAACGAAACCTTTGTACTATAAGGATTCCGTCCAGCAGACGGAAAACAAAGCGGTCTTATAAGGCTTATAGGATCACGTTGTTGTTCGTCTGCAGCCCGCCTATCAAGACCCTTTTTCTCAAAAATGCGTGAAACGTTTAAGGTTAAATCTGGTCTAGTTCCTTGAAGTAGCGAACAATTAAACTTCTAAAAATAATAATAATAATAGACCGAAGCGAGAGGCGTGCAATGATTGTTGACATATCCGTACCGCATGACGAGAACCTCGTGAAAGCCGAGAAAGACAAACAAATCTAGTATATTGACTTGGCTCGCAAGGTTGTTGGCGATATGCGATGTAGACTCGGCGATCATTGTACCGATAGTCGTGTCAGCCAACGGCTTACTAGCCAAGAGCCTCGACCAACACCTTAGGAGGCTTGCGTTAGGCGGCTGGATCAAGGGCTTGATTCACAGGGCGGTACTCCTGGACACGGCTCGTATTGTTGGGTGGTTCCTTTCTCTGGAGCCCTGACCGCCGGTAGCTTGGACTCTGTTCTCGATACCGGTGGGACACTATTTTTTATATATTTTTATGTATTTTTTTAAAATCGCTTTTTATTAGAAATATTTAAAAATGTATGAAATATGTTAAAATTACAAATAAAGAATATATTAATTTAATATAAATTTATTTATTTCTGAGTATACGGTACATTTGGTAGTTTAATAATATTTCTATGGCCTACAAGATCTTAATATTAAAATGTCTCATATATACCACTATTGCCGGTGTAGAAGTATTAAAAATTATATTGAAGATAGGAAAAAAATTATAATATCAAGATTCACACACAATAATACACACAATAATACTTATCACTATAATTATGTCAAGTAATTAAAAAAAAAAAATAGGTCAACACACAAAATATTGATAAAAATATAATGTTGTCCAGAAGCCAGGCAAATATTACTTCCAGGTTCAGCGACAGTAGTCTAAGTCAACGGAATATAAAGATAATGCCATGTATAACTTACAAGGTAAAACAGTAGGGTAGTAATTCCTGTAATTTGGCAAAAAGCAAGGTCTCATACGTGGAACAGTGGTGGCCGTCTTGTAATGGCCTTGACTTACGAGTTGTAGGTCGCTGGTTCATACCCAGCCAGGCGCATTACTTTGTGTAATTTATTTCATCACCACTGCTCTCAAAACGGTGAAGTAAAACATCGTTAGAAAACCGGCATGTCCTAGAACCAAAAAATTGGAAGACATGTGACATTCACCACCCCGCACGTGGTGGATTACGGCCCATTCCCTCTCCTAGAGAGAATGCCCGAGTCCCAACAGTGGGAACATTAAAAGGCTGATTATGCTTATTATGCTAAGGTCTCATACTCGTAGCAAAAGTAAAGGATTCGGAAGAAGCTTCTAGAATCGATTCGGGAATTAAACTATTTACACAGGTAAGTTTGTATGAAACCTTTGGTCCGACTCGCACTTGACCGGTTTTCTTTTTTGAAAAGAAAGGAAAACATACAGGCTTTTACGAGTATCACGGGATTCACAAGGAACAATCTGGATCAAACGACCTCGAATGCGTTTGATTCTCACTTTTTTATTCCCTAAACATCCCTTGAAGAACTGTTCCAATATATTCTCTAATTCATAAATATTCCTTCAAACGGTTTAGTCATAATTTGTAATAAAACGACGTCAAATAAATTATCCGACACTAGATAATTTATGATCGTCGAGCCAGCAATAATAAATTACGAAGCCATTCTAAGAATAATATTATTATATTATTATTTATCGGAGGCGAGATAATGAAAAAACGGCACTCGGTATCTTTTTAAAGGGTATAAAATGATTTAAAGATAAAAGCTATTATTTATGTGTCTAGATCTTTGCTTGTTCTTTTCAGAGTCTAAAAGTCTATTATCCAACTCTACTATAAAGCTTCTAGTAATTTTTATATGATTAAGCAATTTCTGATTAATCAAGTCTGTAATGCTTTAGTATTAGATAACTCTATTGAGACGGCTTGTAGTTCCATACACATTCCAAAGAGACCTTTAAAAGGTAAAATAACTTTAATTACTTTAAAACCTCAAATTACTTTAGATTTCATCTTTCATTTTATAATTTGTTTTGTGAGGCCACTATACACGGCTTCTTTGGAACGAAATGGTGTATCAAATTCTTAGCTTTTAACAATATGAAAACATTGAAATAAAGCAACACTAAGTAAAAGCTTACCTATATTTTTGTAATGGTTTAGGTAAGAAACTGTAATTGTAAGAGATTCTTAGAAAAGTTCTCGTTTTCATCACGAGAAGGCTTAAGACAAGCTCAAGGCCACCCGAACCACTTCGTAGATCTCACTAAACTAATACCAAATAATCAGAAATGAGGCAAGTAATTCAAACCTTACAAAGATACGAACAATCACAGCTACAAATTAATCCTTTCTGAATTTTAATGGCTTCACAAGTGCCAAAAGCGTGGACCAAAGGACGCGTATGAAAGGGATACGATATTAATTAAAACTTGAGCTCCCGCGGGCTCGCAGTAACAATTAGTGGGGCGGAGGACGCCTCGTACGTCCAGCGGTTCGCTCCAAAAGCTGGACAGGCTTCTGCGAATAGATTAGCCCCGAGGGTGTCATAAGATCTGTGATGGAGGTTTATTTCTGGATTTGATCAAGGTCGTCTTTGTGAGGACCTTCAGGGTCTATTAATATAAAGCCAATTATGGTTTGCCGTAAAAAACGATCAATCTTTCTGTACATCAAGTCGCAATTACTCAGTGCGAATGCTTTGAGTATAATTACTAGATAACTTATCTTCGTCGTAAAATGTGGCTTTGTCAGACAGTACTATTGTTAGATACACTGATTGTGCTGGTACACAAATAAACATCCATTTCAGTAAGTAGTGCTTTATATAAGACGAAAGATAAGCGGAAAGCAATCAAGAGGAACAATTGCCGCGAACGCCCTAATGAAATGGGTAGTACGTAACATTATTTTGTACGAATGTAACCCAATCAGCAACGTTATTATCATTTAGAAGAAGAATAGATGATATCTAACAAAGAACCAACAAACAGGACAGTCCACGGAAAGCGGGTTGTTTGTCCACAACACAGAAACCTTACTTAAAATGAATCCCGGTATTTATTTATCTGGACACAACAACCCACGTTTTCATTACAACTAAACTTTCAGTTTTACTCATTGTATTTCCAACGTGGCTTCAGTTTCAAAGTACCTATTATATTAAAACAAGATGGGACTTTAAAAACGGTTTCAAATTGCCGTAATGTTATTTATTTTATCCTAACATTCTTAATTTACATACTTGGATAACGTATAAGGTTTTTTACGTACTTGGATAACGTATAAGGTTTTTTAATTCATTTATGTGAAAAGTTTTCACATAAATGAATTAAAAAACCTTGATAACTTGTTCAAAGTTATTGGCAATGGTATAATCGATGGATTATGTCTTTAGCAGCGTCTACTATTTAGCAACCAATAAATCTACCCCATTTTTTTAAATACTTTCTTGCATATGAATGCAAACATTGTTGTAATGAGATGATATCATCTCTCTTTGTTATTTAGCTATTCATCATCAGTTTCAAAGAGAATATCACACCTTCAATATTAAAAGGAAATATTAAAAATTACAAGACACAAATACTTATACAAGAAATGGAACAGTGAGTGTCTAATTACGTCAGTGCATTCTCCATTCTGTGAGGTTAACACTAGCAATACCAGTGGGTCCCACAGGCCCGCACCGCGCATTACAGCGGAGCGAAGGCGAACCACGGATATCTTGGCACAATGAGCGCAGGGTTAATTATGACGATGACTGGTGGGTTGTTTGCGCAACATTCTCGAAGATTTTATTGTAAGACAACGTTCTATTTAAACACAATTGTGTTTTCAAGTTGTTATTTCATATAATGCAGTTGTTCTCGAACATAACATTCCAAACAAAATTGTTGTCACGATATTTGATATTTACTACTACTGTTATTTTCTGGTTTAACTATCTGATACTAAGAAAAAACAATCGGTATGTAATTTCATCAAGGCAACCAAATTGCGTCCCTACCTTTTCGAGCCTAGCCATAAAATCCGCAAAAAAATATAGGTATTCCGCTTACTTAACAACAAAACACGGTCGTAAACAATATTACGTAAAAAAGCAATCTCAATTTCAGCGACGATTTACTATCCAATATCGGATTGACTAGGATTTTATTTGAAAACATGCGGGGCTAGTTGTTACTCAGTCGGCTGGTAACAATTGCTATGAGGCGTGAAATGGTCAATTGTACCCGCATAGCGCGAGGGGGTTGTGCGCCGAGCCTTTGATGACCGACGTATTGTTATATTCATGAAAATAAAGATAAAAATTTATAAAATAAAAAAAGGCATCGTAAAAAATAATTTTAAATTTAAACTGAAAAGAAAACAAATGCGAATCGGATTCGCGCACTGAGGGTTCCGTACAAACTTACCTATGAAAACAGTTCAACACAATTCCCGAATTGAGTAACGAAGATTTTTCCAAATCGCAAAAACGTTTATTTTTGTAACGCAACTGAAAATTTACAATTTTCAGATTTTTCCCCTACTTGTGCTATGAGACCTTGCTTCATTTCAAATTTCAGGATTCTAGATCAACGGGACATACCCTATGAATTTTGATTCCCTTGAGAGTGTCAAAATATACGTTTTTTGCGACATCTAGTCAACTTCTAGGCTAGTGTGCTCCATCGTCGACCACATCATTGCTTACCATCAAGTGAGATAAACGCAAGCCTATCAATAAATAATATGACTCTTGACTCTATGCTTTAGAGATTTTTGCGAAATACTTATCTTAATACTCTCCGACTCTTATCAATACTTTCCGGTAGAAATTTTATAAAAGATAATGAAAACCGTATGAAAATCTATTGCATGGTTAATAAGTAAACGGAAAAACAGACAGAAAAACACTGCGACTTTGCTTTAAACTATTTATGTTTTTTTTTTTTTAACTTTTACCTTCAACCAGAATTAAGAAAATAGCAGGTAAAAAAAAATAAAAAATAAAATATGTATACATTTTTTTGCCATAAGTGTACGATGAGCAAAGCGATCCCCACTCTTTCGCCGTGCGCTCAAGATCCGTGCCGATACCTGTACCTTACATAAATACAAACAGAACAATGTAAAACTGCTCGATCGGCAGGAACATAACTAGTATTGAATGTTTCTCAAAGCGTGGCGAGTTTATCTGCGTTGTGTGGAAATATCCTCAGTTATTCTGTCCTGTGCGAGTTAGCGGCAGTCGTTCAATGAGCTCGTGTTTGTTTGCTCGGCGACGCTTGTGCAAAGCGACGGAAACACCGCGACAGTTGCGCGCCTCGATTTCTGTACCGTTTTTGTGGAACAATTTATGAGATACAGCGATTCATTAATAGAAATTTTATTGCGGACTAACCTAAACTATTCAATACTTATTTATTGCATTGCACGGTCAGTTTTAGTTGCGTGGATAGAAATTAATACTTTCAATAATAATTTCGTGAATAAGTCCCTGCAAATTTTCGGCCATGAACAGTATTTCCAAAACGTTCTTGCCTATCTGTCATTATTCTTTGTTGAGACCGCTTCTCTCAATATCACCACTCGCTAGTGAACGAGGGGTGCAATGACAGCGGGCAGTCAGCCCTGCAGTTTGCACGACTCGACAGTCAACTGTTACACTTACACGCCTCCATGCACGATGTCTTATAGGATCACTTTGTTGTGCGTCCATCCGTTTGTCTGTCTGTCAAGACCCTTTATCTCCGGAACGCGTGGAGGTATCAAGTTGAAATTAAAACCATATAATCAAGTCTCTGGTTTCTTGAAGCTATGAAAAATACAAACTAATGAGTTAATGAAAAAAAAGAAACGGCCGTTTATGTCGCAAAAACAAAAAAAAAAAAATGCTGGTCTGTAAAATCTTCGTAACCCACTTCGGGAATTGAACTGTTTTCAAAGGTAGGTTTGTACGGAAAGTGCGGGCAAGTACTCACTGTTAAACTCGCTACCGCCTCCACCTTGGGCTGTCCCCACAAGGGCTAGTTAAAGGCAGACCAGAGCGTATCCTGGCGCACAGTAGCAGGCGTTTGTTCTGCACTCATTGTTCAGGCGCTTTGTTCGCAAGTTGGTACACCTGCAATGAGACCAGGCGCCTGTTTGTGCCGATTACGATTGGCTTCGTTTGCCGCGCCATTGCGTTACTGTTGCCGTAACAATGGAGATCTTTCATTGCTTACTTTTGTTGTTTGTAATTGAATTTTCAGTACTTCTGAGTATACCTCAGTACTTCTGATTACCTACTTCTGGGGGTCATAAAAACCAGTTTGTGAGTTAACTTTTTTTATTTTTGTTCAAATCGTTCAATATTCTAAGTGTTGAAATAACGCTACAAATCATGCGGTTTACGGATCATCGTTAGTGTTTTTTTAACTTGGTATTAATTAACACTTCTATAATATATATTTTTTATTAGTTTATGTACAATATGTATTACACGTTTATTTCAAAATTAATATTCTATGATATTTGCACAACTAGTAACTAACTATAATGAATTAATAAAGAAAATTTCAATGTAAAAAAAATTAGTTTTACAGGTAAAGACAACTTTTTTTAAAGGAAGGTTCGCTCTAGGGCGAAGCGGGAGAGCATGTCAGATTTTTACTGACTAAAACCACAGCTATGTTACTTCAGTTGCCCTTTGCGCCCTAGGATCGCGAGTACCCCTTCCAGAAGTCGACCGATGGTCCCAGTAGGCGTTGGTGTAGTAGTAAGCTGGTCCCGCATACACGTAGGGGACCAGCAGTCAGCTGACATCTCTTCGAGGTCAGCGTGGAACACTACATGCAGTCGACTCGGGTCCGCTCCGGACTGTTACCGGACGGCCGGATGGCGACCTACCCATTGCTCGTCGTCTGCAAGCCCCCGCCTATGGTGACGCAAAAGTATACATATTTTGATAAACAAATAAATTCAAATTCACTCATGGGTGAAAAAGAATTATTATGATAGGTAAAATACAATTAAAGGTGGAACCATGAAGAGGCGTTCATCTCTGTTTTCTTGCATAAATAAATAATACTGCATACACATAATTAAGTCTTTACAAAATTACTTGTGAATAAAATGTTTACTAGGTAATATTAAACTATTTGACAAAGTGTTACATCTTATTTATTTGACAGTCCATTACTGTTGGAAAAATGTTTCGTGCAAAAACTGTACCCACATTATATATATTTACTCATAAAAAACGAATTCATATTTCAGTGTTTATTTCTACTTACGTTGGTTTACAAAAATAATATTATAGAGCCAATGTTTGAAGCAATAAAAGTGTGAAAAGCCAGTGTTTGTCTTTTGGTTTTTGTAAATGTTTTTAACTTTCTATTATAAATATATCGACGGTTGAAAGGCTAATTGATCTAAGCGACATTTAAAAAAAAAAAAATGAAACCTGACTCAAACGACGGAGAAAAATTTGCTGATTCCGAATATGTATATAACTCAATATTGAAAAAAATTTCGTTTAGATCAATTAGCCTTACAACCGTCGATATGGTTGATAACTCAATCATTAACTTTGTTTTAATTTCTGTACTTTATGATCAAATTAATTTAACGTAATTTTAAGGAAACAAATTCTATCGAAGATTTTGTTATAACTATATTATATTCCGTACAAGAATCCGTCATAAAGAAACACAAACTATAAGAACCTAATTTTTCTTTTGAAACATGGGAAACCGTCTTATGACTTCTCCCACTGTGGGGTGGAGCGAGAGGAAGTGTCAGACTTTAACTAACTAAACGGGTTTCCTTTACAGAAATTCCCCATGGCCTTGCTAGGTTGTTCCACGCGTACATCTTATGGAGGTACGTGTACCTCGAGGATTTGCTGACACAGGTAGGTTATAATCAGTTAAAGTTTGACACAGCCACTGTCGGTCGCTCCACCCTATAACGGTAGAAGCCAATTGATGACTTCGCGACTCAAAAAAAAAACGGATGTTAGAGACTTTACTGTATTCCACGTCCATTTGTTTTACAAATTCAACAATAAATTTGTTTTAGCAACTGAGGAGGGAAAATGAAAAAAAACTCGTCGAAACGTAGAAGTAATTATTTTTAACGATTTTTCTCCAGTTTGCTATCTCCTCTGTAAGTAGGTAAGGAGCTCTTCCCTTTTATTTTGTATTCTAGTCAGTAATTAATATTTGTGATAGTGTTTTGTATTAACAGTAGAATTGTAATTTTCATTAGCAAATAATAGATTTTCTTTTTCGTTAAAGGATAAAAAAATATAATTTGTAAAACAAATTAGGTAGGTAGTAGGTACAAATTGGAGTTAGTGCTACGAATATTATTATTTATTACGTATAATTCGAAAATTCGAAAAAGAGGTCAAGCGTCGAATCCGAATCGGCTAGGCATCGTTCGGGAAGCTGCGCGGTATCTTCTCGTCCAATATAACAGTGTCTCAAGACGAAAGTCTATGATCAGTGTGTGTTGCCAGTGATGACATATGGTTCCGAAACATGATCGCTCACAATGGGCCTCATCAGAAGGCTTAAAGACACCCAAAGGGCAATGGAGAGGGCTATGCTAAGAGTTTCCTTGCGTGATCGAATCAGAAATGAAGATATCCGCAGAAGAACCAAGGTTGCCGACATAGCACGAAGAATCGCCAAACTTAAGTGGCAATGGGCAGGGCACATTGCTCGAAGAAGAACAGATGGCCGTTGGGGTCGAAAGGTTCTGGAGTGGCGACCGCGTACCGGAAGACGCAGTGTTGGAAGGCCCCCTATAAGGTGGACCGATGACCTGGTGAAGGTTTCGGGAATCCGATGGATGCGAGACGCACAGGACCGTTTATTGTGGTGACATTTGAGGGAGGCCTATGTCCAGCAGTGGACGTCTGTACGTGTGGTTCGCTTCTGAAAGGCAAACCCGGGGCTCTGGAACGCAAGGCAAAGGAGGTACATAGGAGTGGGTTTTAGTCAGTAAAAGTCTGACACATCCTCCCGCCCCATCCAAGAGCGGGAGAAGTCATTGGATGATTTCCCAACCAAAAAAACATATTATATATTTAAGTAAAATATAGTTTGTTAGCAAGTTTTTGTTAAATTATTTTTTTTAATATACAAAATTAAATTCTATATTAATTAAGTTCTTTACAATTAAGAGCGTGTCAAACCCTACTCTTTTTGCCGAAAGGCAGGTGTTCGGGTTAAAGAGGAGCTTGATAAGTATATAATTTCAAATATTGTACTTATTTCAGAAATCCAATCCTGGTTATAATAACGTGTTTTTAAGAGCTATCGGGATAATGAGTCAGCTTTAAGTGAACATATTTAATGTAGCAACATTTATTTTACTCCAAATTCCTAAAATTTGAACATTTTGTTATCCCCCGAGTGTCAGACTCTGGTTTCAGGGGACGTACAGAAGTGGGTCACAGCACACATCCAGCCGACGTTCAAAATAAAGCTAAAACTGTGGTATATTTCATGTTGCCTACTCCGTTATAATATTTTGTTTTATTAAATTGGAAGTCGGTTTTCATTTATTTCCTTTCTTTAATAATTTTTCATGTTAAAAAATATACGTTCTAGTGTTATGTTCTATTTTGAGAATATTCGAAAGCTAGTTTTTAATTTCGACAAATAAACAACTGGACGACACAAATTGAACAAAAAAAAAACTCACACTAATTTATCAAGTAATACAAAACCAACTAATTACTTCAAATAATCTTAATTTCTTTAAGTAAGTAACAACCAACTAACAATATTTTTGACTGGCCTGTTGATTTAGTGGTTAGTGGCCTTGACTGCTATGCCGTAGGTCGTAGGTTCGATTCCCACCCAGGACAAATGTTTGTGCGATGAACACGATCATTTGTTCTGTATCTGGGTGTAATTTATCTATAATATGTATGTATTAAGAAATATATAAGTATGTCTGTCAGATGTCTAGTACTCATAACACAAGCTCTGCTTAGCTTGGGACTAGACGGCGTTGTGTGATAGTTGTGGGTTAAAAAAAAATTGCCACCTTAAAATAGCAGAATTATAAATCATCATGAAATTCAGACAAAAATAAAACATTCAATAGAGGTGTAGAAATGATAACAAGGAGAGCCGGTCAACCGAGGGAAAATCACGAACCGAGGGAAAAAATGCTTCTGAGCACTTGTTTGAATAACACCTTCATTCTCTTACTTTTATTATTTAGTACAGCTTTAAGTTGGATTGTAGGAAGGTGACGGCTCTAGTTGAATCTTTATAGCTGCGTTAATGGGAGGATATTTTTCTTAGTTTTTCTTTCTTCATTGTGACTTAAGACTCCAATAAAAACGTGGAAATGAAGGTACTTTTTATCCGGACGATCTGTAAGTCGACTGGGAAAGGACTTGACTTGAGTCAAATGAGAATTAAAAAAGCTATTTAATATTTCTTTTTGCGGAATTTATAGCCTTAAAGAATAACTTTTCTTTTATGTTTTATGTTATAGTAAAAACTACAAAGGAAGGTGCTTTGATACAACAACATAGGGGCCACTGAATCGTAAAGCTAAGCTATTTTATTTTTATTCTGTTGAATAAACAGGTACGTATCGCACAAGTTTCCTTAAAAAAGACTTATATGAAATAGCTCGCAAACTAACAAAGGCCGGGTAACTTGAACAGAATATTAAACTACAAATAACAGAGTTATCTTAGTTGGTAAATGTTAACAAAAACTAAGTTTGCTTTGTACGCGCCTTCTAACGCAAGCTTCCTGTTAAGCGCGTTGTTATAAATTAAAACTTTCATAAATAGCTTTATAAACTGTTACAAAAGCAGAATTTTGTATAGAAACAAATAATATGATTAAAAATTAGATTTAGTTAAATTGTGTGAGACCGTGGTCACTGAAGTGTTTGTGTAACAACGAGAAATCGCTTTTTTCCCTTTCATTCACTCTTCATTCTGTAAAGAAAAAGTAGTCATAATTCCTTTGTTTACATTTAAATTATGGGTATAACATTCAGACTTTTGTTTATGTACTGATCTTGATGATTCTTTTTTTATTGGGTTAAGTATAATTTCGTGATAATCCCATTATTTATTTTATTTACCAATTTTTTTTTTGTGTGAATATTGGCCATCTAAACTTACCAGAGAACTCGCTAACTATTTAGTTAAAAGAAAATACAACCGATTTAAAAAACATGAAGTGTTTGTGATATTATTGTTTTTTGATACTGACTTTTGAATTTAAACCTGTTTTTAATTTTTTAGTTTTATTTATAAAGTCGGTTGTATATTTAACAAAAATATGAAAACAAAGTGCTTAAATAAACTTGTTAAAATGGACAAAATTAAAGCCTTTGCTGATAATATAATTACCCACATGATCGGCAAAGGACCAATTTTACGTCGCAATGTGGCGCGAAATGCAATCACATGCAACGCTGTGTGAAACCAAACGTTGGCTCAATTACACATCTCTTTGTGGGGCTTAAACATCTAGCCAATAATGTTACTGAAACGGTAATATTTCGGTTAATATTTATGATCAACGGATTAAACCGTTGACCATAAATTGTTGAGTTGATATAACATAAAATTATCGTCTGTATTCCTAAAATTGATGTGCAGAGGGATATCGCAATTTTGCAAGCTAGAGGTTTAATTTATATTATTTTCATCACCATTAAATAGACTTAATTATAAAGGTATCATCGTCATCATTTCAGCCGAAAGACGTTCACTGTTGGACATAGGCCTACCTCAAGCGTCGCCAAAACGACCGATCCTGTGCGTCTCGCATCCACCGCATTCCCACGACTCTCACCAGGTCGTCGATCCAACTTATGGAAGGCCTTCCAACACTGCGTCTTCCAGTACACAGTCGCCACTCCAGAACCTTTCGTCCCTATTGACTATTTGTTCTGCGAGCAAGGCTCACTGCCACTTAAGTTTAGTGATTCTTCGAGCTATGTCGGCGACCTTGGTTCTCCTGCGGATATCTTTATTCCTGATGCGATCACGCAAGGAAACTCCAAGCATAGTCCTTTCCATGGCCCTCTATTGCCATTATATAGGTATGAAAACTCCTAACTCAACATTTATTTCATTTCACATAGGCCTACTCACTATAGGCTTTTAACGTTTCATAGGTACCCTTGTACTTATGAAACGTTAAAAGCTAGTGCACAGTTCAAATTGACGGCACAGTTGGCGCAGTGGTTGAGGGTTTGGTTGCTGCGCTGCTTGTCGCGGGTACAATTTCCGCTTCGAACAAAAATTTTTATGACCTAATGATTACTGTTCCGGGTCTGGATGAGTTGTGTAGGTGTGTGAGTTTACATGATTGTGAACGCACCCACAATATAGGGATAATTCATAGTGTCGGCAAAATTTAAAAAAAAAATGTCACGGTTACTGTATAAAAATAAAAAATAGTTTTTACAATGTTTCCATGTTATATAATTAATGGGTATGAAAGGGCAGTGAGACAATAACTGACTCATTACGCCCATCTCTGCAATAATAATAATAATAATAATAATATTTCACAACTATCACACAACGCCGTCTAGTCCCAAGCTAAGCAGTGCTTGTTTTATGGGTACTAGACAACTGATAAACATACTTATATATTTCTAAATACATACATATATAGATAAATTACACCCAGACACAGAACAAATGATCGTGCTCATCACACAAACATTTGTCCTGGGTGGGAATCGAACCCACGACCTCCGGCATAGCAGTCAGGGCCACTAACCACTAGACCCGGCCAGTCAATGGGCAATGGGTCTAGTATGCTGAAATTTTGCACAGAGGTTTTCTTTGTGACATGGAAAAAGAAAAACCAGGCCAGACTTCAAGAAATCCCTCAAGCTAACAAATTTTCGTCGAAGTCAAACTTCCAAGTGAAGTGCTATTTGATTATACGTGGGTATTTGGGCTAGATTCATTACCGGTACTTAAGTATCATACACACATTTTTATTTATAGTAATTTATATCTGTTCATATTATTTATCTCTCTGTACCTCACGAACCCAACAAGGGTACATCCTCATAATTCGTGCTTCCTTCCCCAAAAACAAAATACTAAAAATATAATAAAAGCTCTGGAAATATATCATTTTTGTTGGAGAATATAACTTCCCTATGTAATAAATCACTGTGAGGAAAACTAAAGGGCTCGAAAACTACGACATGACTGTATTTTTATAATACTCGTACCTTCGAATTTCTCGAAGAGATGTATCAAACTCATAATGTTAAAATCGGGTTTGGTTATAAGCCAAATAATTTAGTAAGAAGAAACAATGATAACAATAGCAAATTATTTTTTACAACAGGATACAATCTTAGCTGCCAAATACTACAAAAACTTTAGAATGTGTACATTCCTATTATAATGGTCAACAAATTAACTACTCATATGAAGACATGGCTTAAAGGGCTTATTATCCAAACCGAAAACAGTAACAAAAAAAAGGATACAATCTTCTATCAATAGTAACTTTTTTTTGGAATACATAATCACCAAATAAGTTCCTGTTCTGAGTGGAGCAAGAAGGATGTCAAAGTTAGATTTTACAAGCTAAAACCCATTCATGCATTTGCTTATTAATTAACATCAAACGGAAGAATATTTCTGTCCATTTTATTGTCATACATTTCTGTAGTTTCCTCGTTACGACATCCAAGACATTCCACGAATGGGAAAAGGGTTTCGTAAGAGGAAGGGTTTCAAACCAAATAGTTGTAACAGAAACCAATAAGTAGCTAACAATATCCAACATTCTCGTATTTAGTCGTTCTGTCTCATTTAATTTCCTTTCGTCGTAAATCATCTTCAAAGACAAACTAAACTTAATAAGTCGATTTATTTTCCGTACATTGCAATTTGCCAGCCCTGGCTGTTAATAATAACCTAATAGGAGCTCGTAGCATACAGATTTCCAAAAGCAAAATTGATACTAAAATTCAAATACACCATTAAGGGTGTTACTGCCAAAAATTTACAAAATGTTATTCCAGAATATCGTAACATAATACGCCTAATAAAGTATCGTTATCAAAGCGAGGGTGTTTCGCAAAGTGAACGCTGCATTTTCATAATAGGTGCAATTTGGTGCGGGGCGTTGCGGGTCGGTGCGGGCGATGCGGGCGGTGCGGAACCGTGCGATCTAGCCACTTTATGTTCGTAACGTGTGATTCTTCCGCCCCATAATGTAAAGGAAAATGGTGCACTGTTTTGTTCCTGTATATTTTTTAAGATTTAGTTTTTGCTTAAAGTTTACGAGTTTAAGCGATGTCAAAGAAAATTACGCTTGTTCTGTGGAGTGTTTAATAACTTCTTGGATTTTGCGGTGAAGTTTCAAACATGAGATTTAAAAAGTACAAATAATTGTTTTCTTTTTTTTAAATGATTATAATAAATATGCTTTAAACTAACAGCGTTTAGCATAATCAGTCTTGTAATGTTTCCACTGCTGGGACTCAGGCCTTCACTCTAGGAGAGGAAATGGGCCGTAATACACCACGCGGGTCCAGTGCGGATTGGTGGCTGTCACATATCTCCAAAATGTTGGTTCTAGGATATGCCGCTGGACAAACGCTCTTCGAAAAAAAAGGATTTTAGCGTCATAAAAAAACTCTATAACGAAGATTTTTGACTATATTTCGATGCCTTCTACGCTTATAGTAAGCATATCATATTTTTTTAATAAAATTGAACACAAAAAATAGGTAAGTATTATATTCAACGTCTCTGGTACTGTAATCTTAAATTAATTATTGATTTAATAATGTAAAAGCATCGGTTAAAAGTGTTTCACAAGTTCACTTATAACATTAACAATACAAAAAAAGCTTTCTTAAAAAATCCACTTTTTGCATTAAGCGTAGGAGGCATCGATTTCATCACAGATACACTAATTAATCACTAATTGCCTTTTAAGCAAGCAACGCCTTCTGTAAGACTGTTTTAGCTACTTAGAGAGAACTCGTTATATTCCAAGAAATAATTTCCATTACAGGGCTTAATATTTTTAAACAAGTTATAAAAAATCCACGAACTAGAATCTTAGTTCAAAAGACCTAGACATCATCCCCTACCACTTATCTAACATTATTAAGTAATCACGGGAATCTGTTCGACTAATATTAAAATAATAAATTCTCTTTATGTCTACGAAAAAGGTTAACGAGCGCTTCATACCAATTTAAGGGCTAGCCGTCTTAAAAAGTTCTGTTATACTTACGTCACAAGTTTCGAGGTTAGAGCTGGCTGAATGATAACTGTTTTATTTTTTATGGCGAGTATAAAAAGAAACGGCAGTTGTCGACAGTTAGCAGAATAAGTTATCAGCCATATTATTCGTAGAAACAATGGTCATTGGGAGTGTAGACCGCAAGTTCCTTTAGTTGCTAAAGGTCCTAGGACCACGTGTTTCCTTTTCACAATTTTGCCCATGGCCCTAGCGAGCATCGGCCCTGCTGCTGCTGATTAGATCAGTGCTACGCCGTATTTACGTTTTGCCTAAAACAGGTTGTTCTTTTTTAACGTGCGACGAACTGTGCAACGAACCATGCGACGAACCCTGTCATCGTGGTGGTAAACAGGCTGGTGATCTCTCGCGTCCAGGTCTGGTCCAGGTCTTGGTACGGAGCTAGAGGTAATAGGAAGCAGTCACCTCCTTATGAAAAGAATTAATAAAGGTGAAGAAGGTGATGGAAATCAGGAGGAGACAATCCTGACTCTCCAGCTCTAGCGAGAGATGCCCTGGGCGATAGGAGTCACAAGGCGTCTCACAGCCACCGTAGACACGAGCGTTCAGATGGCAATCAATGGGTCCTGAGGCCTTACTATGACGTGGTAAAAAGTCAGGAGAGCGAGAAAGAGGGACTTTAACAGTTCAGTTCAGGTCGTCAATTGGATCACGTTAAGATCTCATGGCAGGGTCTCTGATGTAAATGTCTAGGGGTTGACTGCTGTTGGCTCTGCGTGTAACGAGAGAGTTAGGTACGCCAATGTAGCTCGCCGTCTAACCGTCTGGTTACAGTCCGGACCGAGTCCAAGTCGTCGACGGCGCGTACTGTTCCACGCGCGCCTCAAGGAGATGTCAGCAAACCGTAGGGGGCCAGCAGGGTCGAAGTCTACTGGGGCCAAGGGTCTGATTCTGAAAGAGAGACTCGGCCCTGGTACAAAAGGCAACAAAGGAACATGAACAGTTTTTAGTCACTAAAAATCTGACACGCCCACCCGCTACAAAAAAAAAGGTACGCCAATGTAACAGTTAAATATCTCGAGTGTATGACTTAAAACATGTTATCTAATGAGAAGCCGTTGATTTCAAACCTTTAATTCCGTGAACCAAACAAACGTAACAATTTACCCGGAATACGATCTCCTTCGTATCTTCAATTACATTAGTACGAAACTAGCAAACCACTTGTTTAATTTTAAAGGAACATAGTCCTAACGGAGCCAACAAATTTGTGAAGGTGTCTCTATGTTGTGAGAACGGTGGAACTAATTATATTATACGTACAGAAGGCCGGATCCATATAAGGAACAAAAGCATATTCCCATACACGCGAACGTATGACGATCATAAAGAAATTCCTCGGACCTTGGTAGGTAATAGATGGATTTTGTTACTGAAAGAAAGGAAGAAAGAAAGAAAAACTGTTTATTCGCGCGAAATGACTATCAATCTTAAAACTAGCAAACAAACATTATCAATTAATAGGGAAGATATGCGTCACATCCGCGCAAAACGGCCGAACGCTCAGCATAAAGCTGTGGCCTCACGCATTATGCGATGAACTCACAGCGCTGGTTTTCAGCGTGGGCCGGTGGCGGTGTAATTTACTGTAATTTTTAGTTCCGTACATCAAAAGGAAAAAACGGAACCCTTATAGGATCACTTTATTCTCCGTCTGTCTGTCTCTAAGCAAGGTCTCATAGCACAAATACAGGCGAAAATCTGAAAATTGAAAATTTGTAGTTACGACACAAAGAATACTTTTTTTTTGCGATACGAAAAAATCTTCGTAACACAATTCGGGAATTTAAAATTCATAGGTAAGTTTGTACGGAACCCACAGTGCGCGAGTCCAACTCGTACTTGCCAGGTTTTTTTTCTTAATCACTTTTCATTTGTTGGCAATCCAAGTTTCTTTTACCCGGAAAAGAAACAAGCCGGAAGAGTAAAAAACATTGACGGCTTATTTTTTTAATAATAACTGTGGAGCCTATTTATTATTAGTTCTTTTGAACAGAAAATAAGCTATTTTAGAACCGTACCCTTAGCTACTGTTGTTGTAATGTTTCATAGGTCACTCATGTCAGTTTATGTGAAATAAATACAACAGTTTGAATTTGTAGTGGAAGCGTGTCATTGTATGTCACCGTTTTCACTTATTGTATGCACTTAGCCTTCTGCGTCCTATTTATTTTCCAACGAAATCTGCCACAATGGCCGCCCCGGCTCGTTTGATACCGACCCTTTTTTATTTGTATCTATATTGTTTTACTTGTTCCCTGTTCGGTGTATCGCCTGCCTAACTTTTCCACTTTAACGGTTACGGATAGCTGTAGTTAAACGTGTTTGTTAACGTTAGCAGCGTTGGTTCGGATTTTATAAAATAGAATGAAGTTATCGTGGTGATGAAAGAAAATTTTAAAATAGATGAGATTTTTGGCTGCTCTACTTGATTATGTGAGAATATTGCCTAAATTACATAACTGAAATTTTTATTAGAATTATGATCATTCCAAATAAATTTTGAAAAATACCGTTATGATTATCTCAATATCTACTTTCATTCCTGTAGAATTGTGGAGTGAAACACACGTAGTTTGCTCGGTAGACATTTATTAACTAAGTACCTGGTGAACTTGGTTGGAGAACAGAATTTATAATGGCGGAATATAACCTCGATTTACCCTTTAATACAATTCCAAAGTTTGACAGATTTTAAGTAAAAAAAATATATTTTTAATTGAAAAATTTGGTAATATTTTGATAATTAGAAACGTGTTTAGCAAACTTGATCAACATGTAGATCAGTGAAATGACACGAAATCAAAAACCAAAAAATCAGTTTTGCATTTCCTGCTGGGTCAAGTTTTTAGTTCTATCAAGGGAAATAGGGCAAAAAGCCACTCCTTTCAAAATGTAGATACGTCGACGTAGCTCGGAGTGCACTCTGCGACTAATCGACGGAACGACGTCGTCACGAAGATAGGGAGAACTATTTTATGGCTAGAATACACGAGAGCGGTAATGGAGAGCAGTGACATAGGTGGCAGCGTCCTGGCGCTTGCTCGTCTGTCATCAAACTGAATGGTGCTGGTTGTTTATTGACGACTTGGTTATGCTTACAACCAGAAGGGAAATTGTATCCTTTTTGAAAGAGGGAGATATAATGTTATATCTTCTCTCGCTCCGCGCTAGAGCAGCAGAAATCATTGCATGATTTCCCACCTTTAATTATTTAATTTTAGCTTCTTTTTCAACCGAGCATGTTAGACCTTTGTAGGTATATTTTGTGTTTTCGGGCTTATGGCACTCGTGGGCTGCAGCTGGAAATCAGCGTCAGATGGTGGCCTGGTGTTACCATTTGGTATTATGCTGAGCTGAAGCCATTTTGGCATTACTCAGTATTTTTCATTTTGTTTAACTTTAAAGTGTTTCCGTTTTTTCTTTTACTTTAACTGCAATATTATTTCAAAGTTAACTAAGTTACATGAAATCCGATTTAAAGTACAGACAAAAAATTTAGCTTCGTTGTAAGTCAGTAAAGGTTCAATAACTACAAACACTCAAAAGTCAAAAGTCAAAAAAGTCAAAAGTCAAAAATTTTTTATTTCACATAGGCCTACATGGGCACTTATAAAACGTCAGAAGCTAGTGCACGGTTCCAAACTCACTAAGTGAATACCCTTGATCTTCTTCTATTCTCTGAAAGTCACCCCCTAAAAAACAATGTCACCACAACAGAAACTTGTGCCGCAATCTTCATAACCACTAACGTAGAAAAACTGAAGTTTGTCTTTTAGACAAACATTCATAAATTATAAACAAGAGCCATAACTCACTGTACCGAAAGACAATTTATGTTGTATGTATCTGTTACGTCATTCATCTTACTTGCTTTTAGTTTCGGCTAAGTTCCGTTGTATGTGGACGATTAGAGTATTGCTGGTGAGGTTACAATTCAGCATGAGTGTCTGTAATAAATGTTTTTGAGGTTTTTCATTTTATTTTCTTTGTCTTGAGTATCACTGTTTGTTTTTCAGAGAATGTTGTGAGTATCTAGAAGTATTGATTCAATTTCGAAAATTTATTCATTGATAGGAACACTATTCCAAGGCTGCAAGCTTGTTCGAAAATGTCACCGCAACGGCGCTGTAACGAGATACCATTTGGGTATCTGTAGGAACACTTGTCGGTCTCAATCAGCAAAAGTCTAATACTCCCTCTCGCTCCGTTCAGACTGGGAGAAGTTATTCGATGATTTCTACCTTGAAAATGAAAAAGAAAAGGCTACTTTGTTTCTCGGAAAAAATAACGATTTTAGAGAGGTTACGACATTGAAAAAAAAGAAAAGCTTGTAATCAATATTTGGTTTATAAGATCTATTGTACACTGCAAAGAATTTTTTGAATTGTTATTGTTTTCTAAAACAACGATTTTATATTCAAAGATAACATTAATTATCGTGTTTAAATTCGCAGCAAGTAAATTCTGGCTACTTAACTGCCCTTTAGCCTTCAACTTTAGCGTACTTCAAAAATTCAAAATTCCTGCCTAGCTGTAAATCAATTTATCCAAAAATTTACTGTGGAAATGTTTGGATTATAACAAAACATTTTAATGGAAAAATAAACTGTTACTTTTTCACATGTTTTTTTTTTTTAATTTGTGCTTCTAGCGCAAAACTCACTGTAGGCTAAAGCTAAAACTAATATTATCATTCTGCTGATGAATAGAATTTACAAGAAGTTCAACTTGTTAAAAGAAGTTCAAACTAAGCAGTAGAGTTAAACATGATTTAACTTGTTGTTGACTGATATTTACTAAAAGAAATCTTTGATGCACTACATCTATTACTTTGATATTTATTGTGTGATATTTATTTGTAATTTGGTATTTGTTAAAATCTTAGATTACTTGGACAGATCCTATCAATAATACGGTACATAACGTCCGAAATTGCTCTTCTGATGATGACACCAATGAGGTGGAAGTTTTCTTTATGAAATATTTGAAGAAGAGAAGAACATTTGTTCTGATCAATTATAACGAAATGGCTAAGTATAATTACGAATGAAAACCTAAGAATGTTCATCACGCATAATACTCCAATTATTTTCATTCTTGTCTTTTTTGGTCTCGTTTTTTGTTTTGTTTTTATATGTTTAAAATGACAATATTAAAAAAAAAAATTGTTTGGTTCATTTTGTTGAAAATTTTTGACTCAAATATAATTTTGCCTCATTTCAAACCTAACGTAATTTCTTTTAAAACTTGACTACTAAGTTTGGTAAAAATCGGAATGATTTTATATCCACAGTTAGGGGTTAGGAGTTACGGGTTAGGTGGCGCAAACGTTGATGCTCAAACAAGCATGGAAATATGTAAATAAATCCCATTTAGCAATAAATAAACGATCTGACGTTTTCTATCAAAACTTTTAATAATTCGCGCTAGTTGAAATTACACGTTCACAACTCTAATTTGACCAAAAACTGGAATCTTCTGGGAGCACCTGAGGTTACCCGATATTGAAAACAGCCCTAATATTATTAAACTTTGGTAATTAAAATATATGGGATTTAGTTATTTTACGGAATTTTGTCCTTAATTAAGTAAATATTTTCGGTCGTAAATTTTGTTAAAGCGTAATTATTAATTTATAGGTATTATTTATTTTTAAGTTTCATCGCAATTAAAAGGGTTTGTTTTGTTGACGGTGTCTTGTGACTGATCTTTGATGTCGATCGAATATTCATTTGGTATCCAAAAATATCTGCAGCACTTATATTCGATTTTATTTACCACTTTTGCGACACCTCTTAAAATTGAAGCATTTCAAAAAGTTTAATGGCTTTTTTCAGGATACAGGTTAACCAGAAATGGTCACCAGTAAAAACTAACGGTTCCATTTCACCACCTCTTCATTAAACAACCTTTAAAAATTCATATGAAAATAAATCCTCCAGATCTCTCCACATTTTACGAGGCAGTGCATCCTCAAGTATCTGGACAGAAGCGGTGCAGGGCCCATAAAGTGATGTAAATGGAGCATAAATCTAAGTGAGACGTTAGAGCATAGCCATAAAACTAAGACCCACTTTCGCTCGTGTAAAACTGCCTGTATGTGGGGTTGTTGATTTAAAAAGATTTGTGGAGACGTATGAGACAGTAAATGCTAACTAATGGTGAGACAGTACTAAAATCAAATTAATGAGAGTCTTAAGAGCGCCTCGGAATTTACTTGTGAGCATACGCCTCTCTTAAACTGCACTTTTAGTATATTGTGGCGTCTCTAGAAAAACCTCTATGTCTCAGGTAGCGCAAGATAAGTAATTCGTAGTTTCCACTAAAAAACTGGCCTAGTATAGCGGGTTGGCCTTTGTGCAAATCTGATTGATCTTTTAGTCAATCTTTCAGTCTGTTTACTAAAAATTCGCTCTTTTCTCAAACATTTTTTACAGCATTAAATGCGAAAACAGATTCTGAGTAATTAATTTTCTTCGAAGTTTTCTCTAAAAATATTATTATGTCAGACGTACTATTTACTTGCCTAACATTCTCAAACATTTCTCAATCTCGTAAGTACTCCTTTGAAGAACTTAAAAATTTAATCTGAACACAGAATTTCTGAAACATTTTGTAGCATCTAATGCAACTGCATTTCAGACCGAGAAGCTTTCAAATGTTTTGAGAACAAGCGGAATAAGAAGTATACCGGTTGTGAAAAAAGGAAGTTTTCCTTTCTCGCTTTCCTATCTAAACTTTGAAGCCTGCGGAAGCTGAAGCATGTCGAGATTCTAAAGTTTAAAGAGATCTCGGCATTCAGCTGTCGCCAGTCTGTGTAGTCGGTACAATGTTAACATTGCTGTGCCATTCAAAGAAGCAGTATGTTATTACTTTTATGGTCGGTGCACGTATGTTGAAATAAATTGTCACGAAGAAAATTGAAGGGGAAGACGGAATGGGAACGAAGTTTTTTCATACGTCTCGAGGGAAAATATAGCTGCGTGTGTAAGTGTGCACGAATTTGGACTTGAGTGACAGATTCGGAGTGAGATTTTGCTTTGATATCGTTGAGTTGCTCGTAAACAAATACACAAAGATCCCTTGAGACCTCAAGATCTTAAGATCCTCCCAGGTACTCTTTATCATACAAACTTTTCATACAAATGTACCGTGAAACATTGGTAAAGACACATACATTATATTACAATGCTCTGGGCTGACTCATATCTGTCGAACAATTGACAATCAGCGCCGTAAAAACGCAGCGGACCAACGCGGCACAAATGTGATGGCGCCAGGTGCACCGTATATCGACAGGTGGGAGATATTTTTGTAACAAAAGCATTTTTCCTCGGAGAATAAAACTCTATAAACTAGTATATTGAGAGATACTGTAATTTACTTATTCGGTCAGAATAAATGGATTTGACTTAATAACTTACCACCCCTAGTCGTGGCAAAGTGCGTCTACAGTAGCCCTCCATCGCGAACATTCTTCAGTTTCACTTCATTCCGTTGCTTGTCGCTTCTGCTAATAGGTTTGACGAGGACAGTCATGCTTTATTTTCCTTTGAGGATTCCAGTCAGCGGAATATCTTCGGAGTGTGTGACCAATCCATCTTCACTTTTGACGTTTGATTTGGCGATGGTTTGGGCTCGCGTAGTTCTCTCTCCAATATCTCTACGTTAGATGTTATCACAGGCCAGTAGATTATATACATGCGACGAAAACAGCGGTTGACGAAGAATTGGAAAGACGATGACCAGACATACTTTGTGACTTTCCACGTTTCCAATCCGCAGAGTAGCACCCTTCTCTCTTCTTAGTTTTATCCTTCGGGTTAGTTTTCGCGATTGCTAATAAATGGGTTTCAACTATTCGAAGTTAGCACGGGCTTAGGCAATCTCCGAAACAATGTCTTCTTCACTACCTCCAGTATCGGATACGAAACCACCAAATTACGTAAATTTTTGAGTTTGAACTCAACGGTGAGGGATTTTTACTCCAGTTTTCATCTCTTGTCAATATGACAAATTAAACGGTTCAACCTTTAACACCTATATTTAGAACCGTTTTTACGACATCTTTCGAGAATATAACGTACTAGCACACATTAATGCTAAATATAAAATAGCATAAACATCCAAGTAAAATATAAAAAGTTCAGAAGTGGCATTATGTAAAAGTTGAGCAATATCTTTGTATAAGTTTTTCACATGCCTATGACTCACATAATTATTATAATTGGCACCCACTAAAATATTAGAGCTCTAAAATATGTTATGAACACACATCATTTACACTATCTTCAAACGTTGTCTATTTCCGTCACGAGCTTAATTCTTTCCTTTTGTGTAAAGAAAAGAGAACAATTTTTCAATGCCATCTTACCGAACGAACTAAACCAATTAAAGCCAGACGTTCTTAAACGCAAGATTAATTTGTATTCTCAACTCTCATTACCCTCAAACGCAAACTTGTGCAGATAGTGTTTCAATAGGTTGGGCGTTGGAATGTAGAAAAAAGAGAGATGCAATAACGTGTAACTAGTAAAAAGTAGGTTTGTGTATCGTAAAGAAGCTTATCACCTACATAAGAGAATTTGAAAATCATTGAATTTTTAATAATAACTAAATTAATTTATTATTTTATTACTAGTGCATATTGTCTCAGTGCAGAGCAAGAGACCTTCTTCCGCTATTTCTAACGATCACGATTTTTCATTTTTTCTTTCCAATTCTTAAGAAAGATGTCCAGGTCGTCCCGCCATCTTCTTTATGGTTTGCGACCTCCCCGACGGGGTCAGCGTGGTCTGTTACGCAGACGACACGCTGGTCCTGGCGCAGGGGGAGTCGCACCAGGCGGCGGCCGAACTAGCGACACGCGGGGTTGCGACAGTCGTGGATAGGATCCAGGAGTTGGGACTCGAAGTGGCACTGCACAAGTCCGAGGCCATGTGTTTTCATGGCCCTCGGAACGCGCCACCACCGGGTTCCCAAATAACGGTAGGAGGGGTTCGCATCGATGTCGGGTCGACGATGAAGTACCTGGGACTTGTCCTCGACAGTCGGTGGAACTTTGTGGAGCACTTTCGACGTCTGACTCCCAAACTGGAACGGACCGCGGCTGCCCTAAAGCGGCTCCTGCCCAACCTTGGGGGTCCAGACGCCTCCTGCCGGAGGCTCTACGCGGGAATTGTTCGGTCCATGGCCCTTTACGGGGCACCGGTGTGGGCGCCGTCGTTGAAAAAGCGACCGGCGGCCATGCTGAACGCTTGCCAGAGGGTCATGGCCATCCGGATGGTACGGGGATACCGCACGATTTCCCGCGAAGTGGCGAGCCTCCTTGCTGGCCTGCCACCATGGGATTTGGAGGCAACAGTCCTTGCATGCATGCACGATTTGCGCGTGGAAATTCAACGCCGGGGCGAAACTCCGCTGCCGCGCCTAGTCTCGTAAGGTAAGGTAAGTCCCCTCTTTGAGGAGTGGCTGGAGCGGCAACATGGCGTCCTCACCTTCCGCATGACGCAGGTCCTCACCGGACATGGCAAGTTCGGGAGGTTCCTGCATCGGATTCAGGCGGAAGCAACGCCCGGGTGCCATCATTGTGCAGACCACCCAGAGGACACGGTGGAGCATACAGTGGAGGTGTGCCCCGCTTGGGCGGAGCACCGCCGTGTCTTCGCGGAAGCAATTGGCGGCAGCGACCTTTCGCGACGGGCCCTGGTTCAGGCTATGGTCCAGAGCGAGGAGAAATGGCAGGCGGTCACCTCCTTCTGCGAAGCAGTAATGCTAGCGAAGGAGGAGGCTGCACGCGTGAGGGAACGAAGGTCCTCACGCCTTAGCCGCCGTAATTCCGACCCCCGACTACCAGCCACGGTAGACGCGGGCTTGCGGACGTCGAGCACTGGGTAGCTCGCCGTCCGGCTGTTCGGTAATTAACCGGACCGAGCCCAGTCGTCAATAGCGCGTTGAGATCCTCGCGCTCCTCAAAGAGATGTCAGCAAACCGTAGGGGCCCAGCAGGGCCGATGCCCGCTAACTAAGACCGCGGAGAATTTCTGAAAGGGAAACCCGTAGTCCTAGGATGCAAAGGGTAATTGAAGGATACAGGTGTGGTTTTAGTTACTAAAAGTCTGACACGCCCTCACGCTCCACCCAGAGCGCGAGAAGTCATTTGGATGATTTCCCACCTTAAAAAAAAAAAAAAGAAAATCTTCTCTATGGTTTGCCACGGCACCATGTCGCTGTGTCAGGGCAGTAATTATTAGCCAAATAGGTCAGAAATTTCTCAATTTTAATTTTTTTAATAATTTAAGTAAGCTATGTCCTAACATTTGATTTCACCGGCCTGTTGGTTTAGTGGTTAATGGCCCTAAATGCTATGCCGGAGGTCGTGGGTTCGATTCCCACCCAGGACAAATGTTTGTGTGATGAGCAGGTTCATTTGTTCTGTGCCTGGGTGTTAATTTATTTGTGATATATATGTATTTAGAAATATATAAGTAAGTTTATCAGTTATCTAGTACTCGTAACACAAGCTTTGCCTAGCTTGGGACTAGACGGCGTTGTGTCACGGTTGTGGAATTATTATTTTTCCATTTGTTTTTTATATAAACATATTATTTACATTTTAAAATTTTAAAAAAATAGTAGCCTACCGGCATCGGGAACAGGGTCCAAGCTACTGGTGGTCATGGCCCCAAACCTAACCTAAAAATGCGCGCCGGGTCCAGGAGTACTGCTTCCTGGATCAGCCCGAAATTTAAGGCATTAAGTCCGCCTCTGTACTTTTGTGTGCATAAAGAATTAATAAAATAATATATATATATATATATAAAATTATAAATAGAATTATAATTACTGAAACTAAATTATAATTATTGCTAAAACAAAGCTCCAAGCCTCTACTCACGCCATCTTCGTGATTCAACACAAACAAACGATGGAGAGACCTCGTCCTGTTCGAGAAACTTTTCAATTTGTAACAAGGAATATTCTAGACTAGACAGGTTTTTTTATCAGCACAGAAATACAATAGAGCTGGGTGCTTCGTTCCACGAACAATCTCGTTGAATTCTGATTTACTCGCTTTATTTAAGAACACTTTAGTATTTTATGGACGAACGTTTTGATATTCATCGATTTTACATTGTAACGGCATTTTACCAATGCTAACGAGTGCTTCAATTGTAGGTACATTGTGTTAGTACCACTTTCAAACTTAGTAAGTTTAAGTTTTGTCATAGCTATCTAATATCCTATCGTCAAATCTATCTTTAAGATATTGGCTAGGAAACTAGTGTTTTTCAAATGTAAATACCAAAGAATTTAATTTTTAGTTATAGTGTAGTTTTTTTTTACAATTTTTATACAACGGCATCTAGTTCCAATCTAAGTAGAGCTTGTGAATGAGTATTTACTAGACTGATAAACATACTTTTACATATATATTCAAATATCAAAAAAAAAAAAATAGTATTTATTTGTATCTGGGTGTAATTGGTCTAAAATATATATGACATATATATACATATATATTATATGATATACTATGTATGATATTATAGACAAATTACACTCAGACACAATACAAATGATCAAAGAAGAATTAAAACACAAATGTTTCATCATAATAACCTTGCTGCCATTTTAATCTAATAATATTTTAAAGAAAAGAAAGAAAGAAAGAAAAAAATTATTTGACACGCATGGATACACACACTGTAAAAAAAATTAAGACAGCTTAAGATAAAAAATAAAAAAAGAACACTGACGTGACTGTGTGTCTCAGTGGACCTATTTGGAGCAGCCCTCCAAATCTTTTTGGTCCAGTTCAGCAAAAATGCCTGGCAACTACATGGCAGTCAGTGGTAGTTGCCTGACGCTGGTTTTCAACTGAACCTTATTGAGAGTGAACGGCAGTAATTTACTTATTAGTATTACGTGTAAGGTAAATAAATAATATTTTAGTCGCAGAAGATGTATTTTGGTAGAAGTAATGACGATGTTTTAGTACTATGAGCTCATTTGTAGATTTTTTGAAATTTTTAGTCTGACAATGTGCCTATTTCTTCCATAAGCCTAATAGTTACTAATGTCACGCAAGTGCCTGCCACTATTGCTAATAACAAAGGCTAAGTACGTCGATATTGAAGCAAGATTAAAATAACGAATAGATTGCCTGCAACCAGCGTCTGCGTCACTTTGTCTGCAACGTAAAACTATTAATAAGCTGACACTAACTAATGGCCGGGCACGACAGGCACCTGATGCTGAATATATTTTTTTTGCTTTTGTTAAAGGCAAAGCTGAAAATTATCAAATTTGTAACAGAGTTTGAAATTAATTGACGATCTTTGACGCTTTAAATTGTGTTGACTGGCATTTCTTAACGTCAACTGAAAATGCATGCCACATTCGTATTCACTAAATTCTGGATTTATTGGTTCCTTTTTTCTAAATATATTAGCATATTAACATTATAGAACTAGAGTAATAAACTATAACATGCAATGAAAAATCTAAATAAATTAAATATTTAGTTAAGTTAATATTTTTTTTTTAGGTGGGAAATCATGCAATTTCTTCTCTCGCTCTTAAATAATAATAATAATAAATCGTTTATTTGCGTAAATAAGATACAGAAGGTTGACAACATAAATGAAATAGATCTCTTATTCTGCCTTTAATTTCGGCGTGCAAATATAAAGCATAGCAGTTGAAAATAAATTAATTATTGATTAAAATCATGCACTCGTTATATAAATTTCCGTACCATTAAAAATGTATTGTTGAATTAAGAAATGTCAATATAAAAACGAAAACTAATAAAAATAATAAAAATGTCAATAGCAAACATGTCAATAATAATCCTGTCAAAAATAATCATGTCAATAACAAACATGTCAATAATACCCATGTCAATTATAATAATCATGTCAAAACTTACAATTTGTAACCTAAAAATTCATGTACACTATAGAAACACTTTTCAATTAAAAACCTCGTCAAGCTACTTTTAAATCTAGAAAAAGGTAACGTTTTTATAGAATTTGGTAATTTATTATACATTTTTATACACATAATATAACTATTGTTACCTGTAAATGTGAGATTTGTCCTCGGTTGATATAACTTATTAGTGTACATAGATCGTGGAGCATAGTAACTTGTCGCTTGCTCGAAAAGTCTCTTGTGTTTGAAAACAAATATACAAGATTCTAATATATAAATACATGGCAGTGTTAATATTTTATGTTTTCTAAAAATTGGACGACATGACTCTATTTGCTTTAACCCAAATATAGCTCTCACACATTTTTTCTGCATTACAAATGCTTGATCAATCTCCACACAATGACCCCACAGGATAATACCATATCTTAGAATGGAGGTTACATAGCCATGGAAAGCCGTTATTGCGGCAGTTCTATATACCTCGCAGCTAATACGCCTCAAGGGGTATAAAAAACTATTTATTTTGGCGCAAACTTCATTAATATGATTTTTCCATGAGCAAAATTTATCAAGAGTTATTCCAAGAAATTTATTTGGGCAGAGCGTGTCAGACTTTTAGACATAATTATGTCGTGCCCAAGTTTAGTTAACATTTTAGTTTCTAATATATTTATGTGAATTTTAAAATAATCATAGAAAAGTTAAAGGTAGCAAAGTAAAATTTTGTGTACAGGCAAGCTCAGCCATTCCAGGTTGCTTGGAAGAAATTGCATAATGCGATAAGGTCGCCAATTATATTATACTAGCTTCTACCAGCGGCTTCGCCCGCGTGAAAGGCAATTTCTCCATACAAACTTCCAATCCCCGTTTTACCCTCTTAGGGGTGGATTTTCGTAAAATCCGTTCTTAGCGGATGTATGCTGTATAAGGAACCTTAACCTGCCAAATTTTAAGGTTTTATAGTTTTTGAGATTTCGTGAATAATCAGTGAGTGGTTCTTATTTCGCTTTTATATATATAGATTATGTGAATAATTTTGTATTTTTGAATGCAAAAGACGTGCATTCTGATGATTTTCATCAAATAAGTATACGATTAAGCGTCAGTATAAAGTGCCTAGTAGTATTGCAGGTCTGTACAAATACCTGCTGTAGTTTCAACGAGTAATGAATAGTTCAATTAAAATCCAAAATTTTATTACCAGCTATTAAAGATAGATCAAAAACCGGCTAGGCTGCGTTTACAAACTTGAGCTACAAACGTAAATAATTGCTGGTAAAGCAGTTAAGAAGAAAACTGATCAACTTTCAAAGTTAGATTTTGCAAATTGTACACTAATTAATATACGTCCAATTGGCCGAGTTGTGAGATTCTAGATATACGGGGAAAAAATAGTCCGAAAGACACGCTAAAAGTAATTCGAGAAATATAGGATATTTCATATCTCAACAACTAACAACTATTTAACGGCAAACTTGCCACGGGTAAATACTGCAAGATTTTAGAATAAGAATATAAATGGTTATTGCCTCTTGAAAAAAAATCTTGTAGTATTCAAGCTGATAGAAAAATGTTACTTGCTTTTTTTTAGGTGGGAAATCATTCAATGACATCTCTCGCCCTCGGGCAGGGCGGGAGGGCATGTCAGACTTTTACTGACTAAAACCCACTTCTAGTTCCTTCATTGCCTTTCATACTAGGGCCGGGTTTTCCTTTCAGAAGCGAACCCATGGCCCCAGTAGGTTTCGACCCTACTGGGCTCCCCTAAAGTTTGCTGATATCTCCTTGAGGCGCGCGTGGAACAATACGCGCCGTCGACGACTCGAGCTTGGTCCGGACACTTACCGGACGGTTGGACGGCGAGCTACCCATTGCTCGCCCGCGCCTACGGTGGCCGAAAAGCAGTGAGGGCTGCTCTGTCGCGTGTGCGCGCGCGACTGCCTCCTTTGCTAGTATTACTGCTTCGCAGAAGGAGGGGACCGCCTGTCACGTCTCCTCACTTCGGACCATGGCCTGTACCAAGGTCTGGCTCGTTGAGAGATCGTTGCCGCCAATCGCCGAAGAAGAGTCTGCAGGGCACCCCGGCTTCGCGATGAGGACCAACTTCGATCAGGCCTGTCTCCAGAGCCCAGTCCTCCACCATCCGACCCCACTGGTCTGTGTACCGGGAACCCCAAGCCAAGTTCTCAGCATTGAAGTCCCCGCACACTACCACAGAGAGGGAAGCAAACCCAGCGACGACGGCTTTCAGCTCACAGACAGGTAGACGCCTACCACTGCAATGCCCCCGAACCATGCTGCCACGTAACCCCGTCCCCTCGCGACGGCTTCGACGAAATTAGAGTCATCGAGACGTTCAAGTCCTGCACCCAGTGTCCCCTGGGCAGGACATTATACGGCTCGGAGATCACAGTGATGACCCCACGTGGTGCCCCACGTGGCAGCGGTAGCACCACAGGGGTCTGGGATCCAGCAGTTTTACCTGCGCGGAGACCCAGCCCACTAAAAGCCTTCGGCCCTCGCCCGTGATGGCCTTGGCCGCTTACACGGGCCAGCTTACCATCACGGTTCGCATGCCCGTGCTGTTAACACGGATGGTGCCAACCCGAACCTGATCGGTAGTGCACTTTCCAGCCCTGACGATGGCGGTCACCACCTCGTCCACCTTGAAGGAGTCAGGCCTCTTTCATGTCTAGGGACGGCCTGATCCTTGCGGCCAGGGGCGTCCAGCTTTCGGGCCCTGGTTGCAGTGTACCTCATGCGGAAGTCCCCAGGGGCTCCAAGCTCGTCAAGGTGGTTATTAGACGTTGCCTATCACCATTCCTTTTTGTAATGCTATAATTTTACCTAGAAATACTCTCCTGTGCACTTGTTTTTTAATTAACCATTAAAATCCAATCAATTAATCTATCCAATAATCTCTCCAATAATAAATCCAATCCAATTAATTACTAGACTAGCATTTGCTAGACTTTTATTTTTTTGAGTCTAGATTGCATTGCTACCAGATACATGACTAAATCTATAAAGTATTTATAAACTTTTCTTGATTATGAAATCCATCCCGTGCTTTTTGTATTTTTTATGTGAAAATAATTTCAAATTATTATATTCTCTTATTTTTTTTCCGATCTTCTAACTTCACTGAGTCCAATTAAGTCCCATTTAATATCCTTTAATGTTTGATTGAGCTCTATTAGTTTGTCCTTCGTCCATGTTTTTGTATTCACAGTGGTTATATATAGTCTATTCTCTCTTCTATTTTTATCTATGACCGGCCGTGTTGGGGTTGTTTTGTAGCTGGATTCTAGTTGCTATCATTATTTCGAGGGAACCGTATTTTGTTGGTTTTATATAATTGTATAGCTATATATTTGAGTTTGTATTAGCTTGTTTTGTTTGGGTTCGTATTTGTTTCTCGAAAAAACTAAAAAGAGGACAATCTACTTAATTATCTTCCGTTTTTTTTTAATCGTTTTCTTTTACGATTAACATATTCGGTTTGGTTTAGGCAGCATTTCTTTTTTCATTCTCTTTTTTTGTTTTTAAAAATTTTTAGTACTGATTTAGGGTAGGTGATAAGTCTTTAGTAATGTATATTTTTTATGATTTTGATTCGTTTATTATTCGATTACATTCGATTTCATCCAGTAAGTTACTTATGTATAAATAAGTACTTATTTTTCAAAACATCGTGTTCCCTGTCCAATTACGTTACACAATATTAGTCCGAGTTTCCTTAAAGAATATTTAATTATTTACCTTAGAGAATTTTTCACCATCTTCTATGGTCTTAATGTCAATCATGATTTCAATATAGCTAATGGCCTTTTCACATTGATTGCATTGCTATTTATTGACGCAGGAATATTTAAACAAGAAAACTCGATTAATATCAGGAAAATTTTGTACGATGTGGAGCATTTTCGCTAGACGTGTACTTGCGTCGTAAGCTTAATATATTAACTGACAAGAGATTCGGACATGTTGTGGGCTCACTGAATCTTTACCTATCTATTGGATCGTATATCCGTATATATTATTTATTTCCTACGTACCGCTGATTATCGTAATATGTGAACAACAATTTTCTTGCAAAGAGTAAACGACATATTATGTGTATTAGAGTTGTTGCGAATATGTATCAGTATCCGCGGATATTTAGCATCAGCAATAATCGATGCTGATTTTATTGCTGATATTGAAGTCTTAATTTGTTAGTTGAAAGTGTAATCTAGCGCAGGGCATATAGAATAAATTTTGATACTTTTTCCTTCTTTCAGTTGTTTTGCTAACATAAATTTGTTGGACGTTAGTGTGACGTCCGTACGTAATATAAGAAGTAAAATAAGTAATCTATAGACCATATTCAAACACGCACAGCAGCATCCCTGATGTGAATCCCTTCATTCATTTTCAAATCAAGGTACAGGTTGTTGCATAAGGTAATGTTAAATCAAATGCTTAATCATTTTAACACGAATAACATCTTGCACGATAAACAGTATGGTTTTACCAAAGGACGTTGTACAACGGACGCTGGTGTCTCCTTACTAAAACACATTTTTAATGCGTGGGAGGAGGCACAAGATGCTATTGGCATCTTTTGCGACCTGTCTAAGGCGTTTGATTGTGTGGTTCATGAAACATTACTCCTGAAACTGGAGCATTACGGACTAGGCAAAACAGCGTTAAGCTTATTAAAATCTTACTTGAATGACAGACAGCAACTAGTTCAGATAAACGGTGTCAATTCGTCTAGATTAAATGTGAAAATGGGGGTACCCCAAGGTTCAATTTTAGGTCCTTTTTTATTTTTAGTTTACATTAATGATTTACCCTATTTGTTGCAAAACAAACTTAATATGGTGTTGTTTGCCGACGATACTTCCTTGATTTTCAAGATAAATAGAAAGACTAATAATCTTGACGACGAAAATAACGCCCTACTGCAGGTCCAAAAGTGGTTCACTGCTAATAATCTAGTTTTAAATGGGAAAAAAACGAAATGCATAAGATTTTCCTTACCGAATGTTAAGAGTAGTAATTGTGACATAATATTGAACAATGAGGAACTAGAATTTGTCGATAAAACGGTTTTCTTAGGGATTACGCTTGACTCAAGGCTACAATGGGGTCCTCATTTAACATCTCTTGCGGGACGGCTTAGCTCAGCTGCATATGCTGTTAGAAAGATCCGCCAATTTACGGATGTTGATACCGCTAGACTAGTATATTTTAGTTATTTTCATAGTATCATGTCTTACAGTATCCTACTATGGGGACGGGCTGCAGATATCGACTCAATTTTTATTCTACAGAAAAGAGCTATCAGAGCTATTTACAATCTCCGACGGTGCGATTCTCTAAGGGAACTGTTTAAGGAAATTAACATACTGACGGTGCCTTGTCAATATATCTATGAAAACATCATGTACGTTAGAAAAAATCTTCATCTTTTTAGCAAAAGAGGCGATAGACATAATTATGTTACAAGAAATAGGGACCAATTAGTTCAACCAGGTTTCAGACTGGCTAAAGTGGCCTCTTCTTTCATGGGGTACTGTTTGAAATGTTATAACAAAATACCTCCACAAATATTAGAACTCAATGAAACGAAATTTAAATCTTGTATTAAACGCACACTATGCAGGCAAGCATATTATAAGTTGGAGGATTATATTCAAGATAAAAATGCTTGGCTCAATGCTGGTCCAGCTCCACTACCACCGGGGTGTACAAATTGATTAGTTTTGAAACTATTATTATTATTATTGTATTTAGTATTGTATAATATAGAAGCATTTGTTTTCAAAGTTTGTAAATGTGAGTACCATGGAGCTATTTTATGGTTTTTAGGTTATTATTGGACTTGTTTGACATAAATGAGCATGGCAGTTGAGAGTTTGTCATGCTCACTCAAATGTCTCACTGATGGTGGCGCGTGTGTTGGATCATTCGGTTCCCTTTATAATGGTTGAGCTGAGTGGTGCTAATATTCGCGTCAGGTCCGTGAACGGGCGCTGTCAGTTGAGACTGGTCATCTCTTAGCTGCCAGTTGCTATTTTAATATCTATATTTAGTTTTTATTTTTAATTTATTGACATTGTTCTCACATGATAGCGACAAGAAACATGTAACAGAGATATTTGTAATTGCAAAACACGATTGAAAAGAGTGTCCATGGAGTTTCTTGCACATTCTTCTCCATAGAGATCTACGCTTTGGAATGTGCAATTAGCATCATTTTTTTTTCTGACAGACTGACTTCTTGACATTTCAAAAGTGCCTGTAAATGGTTTATTTGAAATAAATGCTTTGAATTTGAATTTGAATTTTGAATTTGGATATAACATGTTAAAAAAATTCTTAACATTTTGCATTGACAGTTTACCGCTAACCCAGATCTAGAACACCCTATCTGTAGGTCATACGAATATTTCTTCCGAGCAGGAATCACACAGCGTAGCAGCCAATCACTCAACGACTGGGCCAAGTGTTAATACCTACTCCAGCGACGAATGTTGATATTCATGAGATCTTTAAGTAATATTTGTCTAAGTGTTGTTGGCACAAAATGAATGTTGACGTTTCTGCACAAAAAGTAGCCTCCCGTATATTCCGCAGCTGAGCCGCTCCGCGCCAAAATATCTCACAAAATGTCTGAGAATTTAATTTAGAAACTTGTTCTCTGAAAACTAATTATACGTTCACAATACGACGCGATTAATTTCGTTATCTTAAACTGTTTCACCACCTAAACGTTTGTTTGTGAGAGTTATGCGTCATTAGAGTATTCTACAATTTGTATTGTTTAACTCGTAGATTAAATTCTAAACGCGATTTTAAATAAATATGAGCAAAAGAGTAACAAATCGATCGGTAATCCAATATATAAAGACTCCGCCCCGGTATGAAAGGCAACGAAGGAACAGGAGTGGGTTTTTAGTCAGTAAAAGTCTGAGACACCCTCCTGAGCGCGGGATGTCATTGGATGATATGCCCACCAAAAAATAAAAATAAAAATGTGAGTTACTCTTGACTGATTTTTATGAATTTATGATTTGTATTGAATAGTTCTGAGAATACATCATGAGCTATTTTTTACCCTCCACCCCCACTTTGGGCACGCCACAATTATGGCGGTAAGTCCCCTCTTTGAGGCGTGGTTGGAAAGAGCTCACAGCGTCCTTACCTTCCGCATGACGCAGGTTCTCACCGAACACGGTAAGTTCGGGAAGTTCCTGCACGGGATTCGTGCGGAAGCGACGCCCGGGTGTTGCCACTGTGTGGACCGCCCGGAGGACACGTTAGAGCACACGGTGGAGGTGTGCCCCGCTTGGGCAGAGCAACGCCGTGTCCTCGTGGGGGCGATCGGCGGCGGCGATCTCTCGCGCCAGGCCTTGGTACAGGCTATTATCCGGAGCGAGGAGGAGTGGCAGGTGGCCGGCTCCTTCTGCGAAGCAGTAATGCTAGCAAAGGAGGCGGCCGAACGCGTGAGGCAACACTCCTCACGCTCCAACCGCTGCCGGGATTCCGATCCCGATTTCTGGCCACCGTATGCGCGGGCTTGCGGACGGCGAGCAATGGGTGGCTCGCCGTCCGACCGTCTGGTAATTGTCCGGACCAAGCCCAAGTCGATGACGGCGCGTACTGTTCCACGCACGCATCAAGGAGATGTCAGCAAATCGTAGGGGCCCAGCAGGGTCGAAGCCTACTGGGGCCATGGGTAGTGTGAAAACGACATTCGGGGCCCTGGGACGAAGGCAACGAAGGAACAGAAGTGGGTTTTTAGTCAGTAAAAGTCTGACACTTTCTCCCGGTCCGCCCAAGAGCGAGATTTGTAATAAGATGATTTTCCCACCAAATAAAAAAAAAATCCTATCCTATCCTATCCAAGAGATATGGCTGCTTTCATAAAGGGGAAGAGCGGAGAAAATACGTGAAATTTGGTGCAAAACAATAATACCGTATGAGGGTGAAAGCCGAATATAGGTAAATTTTGGAAAGTCTTTCCGAAATGTTGTTAAAACGTTCAATTATGTCGTTAATAAATTTTAACAAAGATAAACCTAAAGTTCACCCGTCTGACAATCTTTACCTAAAGATGTTCAATGCAGATAGCTACAAAAATAGCCTGCCTTTGAGAACATTGTTCTATATACAGGTTTATAAATGTAAATTTATTTTCATCACAGATAATGAGTGTTATATTGCAAATTAAGACTCTTTTACATATTTAAACGTGTGCTATGTTCACGTCAACTTAAGTGAAGTATTTCATACTCATGATCTATTTTTGTAATGTCTAGACTGATCCTACGCTCTAATGTAACATAAGCATTTGTATCAGTTTCTTACATCAGAATTATGATGATTTTAAGATGCATGCTAGAAAAGCTGGTGAGGAATCTTTGTAATTCAAGCTTGAGATGGTATGGGTTCTTTTTTTTGGAGGAATATCATCCAATGACTTCTCCTACTCTAGGGTGGAGCCTATCTGCAAGCTACCCGTTTTTGCTTTGCTCGTTGTCTGCAAGCCTATGTCTAGTGGCTGGAAATCAGGGTCGGGATTCCGGCAGCTGAGGCGTGAGAAAATTTGTCCCTCACTGCGAAGCAGTAGCTGAGCAAGAAGCGAAGCAGTAGCTGCGAAGCAGTATTTCTAGCGAAGCCTCACGCGTGAGGCTTCGCTAGAAATACTGCTTCGCAGAAGGAGGCGGTCGCCTGCCATTCCTCTTTGCTCCGGATCATGGCCTGTGCTGCCAGGCCCAGCGCGAGATATCGTGCTACCGATTGCCACCACAAGGCCACGGCTGTGCTCCGCCCAAACTGGGCACATTTCCACTGTATGCTCCACCGTGTCCTAAGGGCGGTCCATGCAATGGTGACGGGCGTTTCTTCCGCACGGATCCGGTGCAGGAACTTACCATGTCGGGTAAAGAGCTGCCTAAATAGTCGTGCCCAGAGCTGGTATGTGTTGGTATCTGGGTGACATTTCTGATTAGTGAATAAGTCGTTGTTTAGGTTAACAATTGTGCCTAAAACTATTTATATTTAAGCTAACCAAGACCAAATTATTTCTCTTGATAATGTCTTATCTGTTTGTAAAACATATACGAAAACATGAAAGCGAATATAAGTCTAACGTATCATACCAAATTAAGTAAAACATGTAGTCTATAAAATAAAAATTGATTATTTCTAAAGCGGAGCGACGAATTTTGTCAACGAATTTACGAAATCGCATTAAAATTCTCAACTCTTTGACACTTATATCACAAACTCACATTATCCGTGAAATAAAGTCACAAGTATCAAGTACATGTTTGGCGATGTTTCGTTTGATAAGGGCCGGGCCGCTGTCAGATCGATCCGACCCAAACTGTCACTCTGAGATTAAAACGTAGCTCTAGTACAACCGTATAAATCTCCGGATAAAAATGGACTTCAAATTAAAGTATCAAAACTCTCCGTGTATATCGAAAAAGGCTGATTGTATTTCTTTTTTTTTTGATCTGAAAATATATTGGTCCATTGTGCTCTTGTATTTCAAGTTATTGAGGTTTTAATATCTTTAGAAAAAAGTTGGTGATTGTATTGATATAAGTATCTGTCTATCAACCGTCCAATAATACAACACGGCAATCCTTAACGTTTACTTTGAATGAAAGAAAATGTAAGTCTATTTTGTTTGTTTGTATTATTATCTTTGCGGCTTTAACTTTCGAACTACTAATATCAATCTCGATGATAGTTAGGTTCCTAAATTCAATTTCTAGGAAGCACAAAGTTTTCGACGCCTTTGACCTCTCAAGTCTGGCCCTAGTCAAGGCCATAGTAAGTACAGAGTCAGAGGGCATAAGAAGGAGCCATGTCCTTCTGAAACACGGCAATCCTCATGCAACGGCCACTACAGGAGACTCTCTGGGCGCCGGAAATCGCAGGGCAATTCTCGGCCAACTACTTACGAACGGCTAACAATAGGTAGCTCACCGTCCGATAAGTAACAGTTCCAAGTTACCAGCATATTGTGTTCCAAGAGAGCCTCAAAGAAATGCTGCATGGCTGCAAGATTGTTTGAAATAATTGCAACGGCCTTGGAACAAAAAAGGCAACTGAAGGAACGCAGATAAACTTTAGATAGTCCTACTAGCTCCACCCAGAGCGGGAGAAGTTATTGCTACCTGAAAAAGGGGCAACATAGATTCGCCCCCATTTACATGGGGTTTGAACATAATTCACGAAGTGTATGTGATCTCGAACGTTAAGGTAGAGTTTAACTCTATGTACACCGTATAATAATAATAAATCTTTATTTATTCCATGCATAATAAATAATATACGATAACAATTATTATAATATTCAGTTACAATTTAATACCTTAAATAAATTTGATTTCAATTATAAATTATATTTTTGTAATTAAATATTTTTCATAAATTGTTATTAGTTTTAATTTGATTAATTTTAATGCATAGACCCCGTTCGGGTAAAAGCCTCCCCCAAGGAATGCCATCCCTCTCTGTCGTTACCTCTTTCAAGCCAACTTTCACCTCCACACGCTACAATTTCACTACAATTGTACACCCTATACGAAGGTGAAATAAATTATTAACCGAATTCAAGAAGCAGGTTCTATGTTCGGCTATATGTATTTTTTTTATATATGTTCACCGATTTCTTAGTCAATTGTGGATCGATTTTGAACATATTTTTTTTGACTGGACGGTTATGCTTTTAAGTTGGTCCCATATAAATTTTGTTATGATCTGATCATGAACTTCGAAGTTATGGAACAGAACTCCTCATAGGATCACAACAGAACTGTCGTAACAAGTAAAGTTGCTTTTTTATACGTGTAGTCGATGACTGACTGAAAAAAGAGGGGGAGGGGATATATCGAACTGATCTGATGATGAAGCCGGAAGGTAGGCAGCCGAAACTCTGTAATAAATTAATGTAATTTAACCGTATTTGGGATTATTAGAATTGTCATGAGATGCACTCTGGTTATAAGTTATTTAAGTATAACTGAGGTGTATTTTTCCAAAAAAAATACAACCCACTTCAATCTGTAAAAAAAAAAAACAAAAAAGTGTAAAATAATTTCAATTTCTGAAGTCGGTGTTAAATAACGAAGAGACAAAACTAATAGAAACACTGACTTCTGAAATTTCAATCAAAATCAAATTTCATAGGGTAGTTCCCGTTGACCCAGAATCCTGAAATTTAGCATAAAGCAAGGTCTTATAGTACAAATATAGGAATAAATCTGAAATAAGTAAATTTACTGTTCCGTCACAAAAAAAAAAAAAAAAATTTGCCATTCGGAAAAATCTTCAAAATTCCATTCAGGAATTGAACTGTTTTATGTAAACAGGTAGGTTTCTACGGAACTCTCAGTGCGCGAATCCGACTCGCACTTGCTTAGTTTCTTTTTACATTGAAGTCGGTTGTATTTTTATTGTAAAAAGTTTTTTATTTAAATATTCAGTTTGCATCAAAATAATACTAAAAATATCATTCATCATTTCAGCCGAAAGACGTCCACTGCTGGACATAGACCTCCCCCAAGTTTCGCTATAATAAACGGTCCTGTGCGTATCGCATCCATCGGATTCCTACGACCCTCACCAGGTCATCGATCCACCTTTTGGGGGGCCTTTCAACGCTGTCTTCCGGTGTGCGGTCGCACTCCAAAACTTTTTGGCCCATTGACTATCTTTTTGGTAGGTTATTGGTGTTCGAAGGTGTGTAGTTAACTAGTTAACTCTTAATCACCTAAAACCTGATATGATTCTCATTACCTACCTAGTATGTTGGGCACGCCATAATTATGGCGATAAGTCCCCTCTTTGAGGAGTGGCTGGAAAGACCTCACGGCGTCCTTACCTACCGCATGACGCAGGTCCTCATCGGACATGGTAACTTCGGGACGTTCCTGCACCGGATTCGTGCAGAAGAGACGCCTGAGTGTCACCATTTTGTGGACCGCCCGGTGGACACGGTGGAGCATACGGTAGAGGTGTGCCCCGCTTGGGCAGAGCACCGTCGTGTCCTCGTGGGGGCGATCGGTGGCTGCGATCTCTCGCGCCGGGCCTTGGTACAGGCCATGGTCCGGAGCGAGGGGGAGTGGCAGGCGGTTACCTCCTTCTGCGAAGCAGTAATGCTAGCAAAGGAGGCGGCCGATCGCGTGAGGCAACGGTCCTCACGCCCAAACCGCCACCGGGATTCCGATCCCGATTTCCGGCCACCGTAGGCGCGGGCTTGCGGACGGCGAGTAATGGGTGGCTCGCCGTCCGATCGTCCGGTAACCATCCGGACCGAGCCCAAGTCGTTGACGGCGCGTAGTGTTCCACGTGCGCCTCAAGGAGATGTCAGCAACCGTACGGGCCCAGCAGGGTCGAAGCCTACTGGTGCTATGGGTGATGCGAAAGAGATCCCCGTGGCCCTGGAAAAATGGCAAAGAAGGAACAGGAGTGGGTTTTTAGTCAGTAAAAAACTGACACTATCTCACGCTTCGCCCAAGAGCGGGGAATGTCATTAGATGATGTTCCCAAACGAAAAAAAAATTACCTAGTATGTACTAGGTAATGAGAATTATATCAGGCCATGTGGCCGGCCAAAATTCACCAGCAGCAGTCCTTCTGATCTCCACAAACTATAATGAACATTGAATTAAACAGGGTGGTTCGTGCATTAACGTGAAAATTAATTTAAAATGAGATATTCGGCGTAACATTCGAAATTCACTTTATTAATACGATCGCGAGGGACATGATAATGAATGTGGTGAAAATGGTGTACGTTGACATGCGATAGAGGTTACACGAGAATATGCCGTGGGGCTCCAGCTTTGTTATTTAATTGTTCGTTTAAATGTTTTATGTCGATCGCTTGTCAACTGATAGGTAAAGGGAAATGCTTTTTTTTTTTTTTATTTGGTATAAACCAGTGCTTGACTGCGATCCCACCTGATGGTAAGCTGTTTCTATAAATTAAAAGTAATAACATTTACCACTTTAATATTATTTTTAAGTGAAAACTTCTGTGTTTTCCTTTTCACATGAAACAATGGCACAGCATGGTAATATGACAGACATAAAATTAGCTCTTATGACAAAAAAACAGAACTCGGCCGTGTGAGTCGGACTTGCGCACGTAGGGTTAGGTATCTTCCATAGAAAAAAAAACTGCAAATAAAACCGATAAAAATCACGTTTGTTGTGTTGGAGCTCTAAATATTTGTTTTATTCTGTTTTTAGTGTTGTTGTCGCAGCAATAATTCATGTGTATCTCCTGGTGACAGACAGACGGACAGTGGTCTCTTAGCAATAGGGTCCTGACTCCTGTTTCTAACCTTTAGGTACGGAACCCTAAAAAGGTGTTTTTTTTTCTCAGGAAGTCTTTTATCAACATAGAAATTGTTCACTTACAAATTTCCGTTTATTAAACAAATTATTAGCAAATTCAGCTAAAAAAGTAGCTATATACCATCTCTCGTAAGTCTTGCCTTCTATCTCCGTGACGTCACGTCCTCCCGATGGCAATATCTTCATGCAAATTGTAAGGCATTCGCAAAATGTAGGCAATTCAATTTGCCACCAGCCCCAGACGCATGGGTACTTAAAACTTGGAGAATTTCTACAATTGTTTATTTATAGCCGTTTTAAGTTAAACTTTTCGAGATGCTTTATTTAATTTACGTAACTTTATTTGAATTCTCTTAAGACATTATTTACAAAAGGCTTTAAAACGCTAAGAAAGTCTTTATCTTGTCACAAAAGCAAGCATAATTTATTTAAAAAAATTATGTCCTGTCACTTCACCAAAAATTGATTTACAAATTTTCATTTGATAACCAACGATTGGCAAATACATGGTTCGCAATTTCATCATATTATACAACAACAAGTTTCCCGAATAGTTTACTTTACAAACAAATCACCAAATAAACTTTGGTTAAGAACGTGTCATTTGACAAACAATACATTTTTTATTCATTTTATCTCGTAAAACAACGTTTGGAATATTATAATATTTTGTAATTTTTAGGCTACCCGGAATCCAGTGTTTTTTTTTTTTGGGAACCAATCACTTTTCCGAAGTTTTTTTGTTCGAATTTCATTTAACCGAAAACTATTTACCGACGGCCTTTTGATATATGCATTATGTGACATATTTTTGGATCATTTAAGTACCATGTATCATAGATATTATTTTACCGAACTATATTGCGCTGATTTACAAAATAACTATTAGCTATTGGCCGAAGCCTCTTTTGAACTTTTTTCATTTGCCAAATGATTTATTTGCCTTTTTTAACCACACTGAAACCACATTTTACGGAATTTTGGTCACAAATATATAGACGGTTACTTGGTAGCATATTCAATGTTAAATTAAAATAGTGTCATAAAAAGGCAATATTTTGTGCTACAAAGTTTAGTGACAGAAACGTATCGCCGCAAAACCGACTTTTAATAATCTTTTCTGCCCTACCACTACAGTGTAATTTAAGCCCGCGTGGGCGTGGAGGGGTAGGGCGGCCCACGAGCTGAGGAGCAGGTGGTTTAAAGATCTATCGCCGCGGCTGAGGCAAGCCAAAGCTGCGGTGGTAAGCGTTAAAACCAACTGCGATGATAAGCTCACATGAGGCCCAATCCCCGCAGCGCCGAAGCCGTGACAGAAACAATGCTTGCTACATGCCTGCTTGCATGCATGCAGCATTCATTGTTTACACGTATAATATATTATATTATATTATAAGTGTAAACAATGGTATAATGAATGTTCTGAAACATAATACTTCGAACAAATGTTAAGGTTAGGTGGAAAGTTTTTCGACCAAATGAAACGTCGGAGTAACGAAAAAATCGAATTGATAATAAGTCAACTGATACAGTGGCAGACGTGACTTCAAATAAATAAATAAAAATGAAACAATAAATGTAATGAAATTTGGTCAAATATTTTTCGAACTTATGACTGTTCGGCCCAAGAGCGGGAGAATTCATTGGATGATTTCCCAATTAAAAAAAAACACTCTTGAATGCTAAATACCATTTTACATTATCCCTCGACACGATGATAATTTATCACTCCATAATATTGTCGACAAATTGTAAATAACGATATAAAGGGTGTTTGAATGGGGAATCAGAGCGCCATACATATTGATGGAGAGAAATCAATGGCGAATGAATTAATGAGCATGGGCGAGCGAAGGCTGGCTGTAACCAAATATATGACGTCACACACCGAAATGGCGATCGATAGGATTTTGTTTACAGTTATTTTACGTTATTTTTTTTTTAACCAGAAATTGTTTCAGCTAAAAATAGTAGCATTCGTGGAAAGTATTTAGATATTAATTACTTACTAGGGTTGCCTCAATTGTACATGTTACTGCAATATTTGAGACGGTAAATATTTTTAATTAGTTTATTCACTTATTTAATAGTAATATTTTTTTAATGATATAAACTAGTGTTTAACTGCGAACCTGCCTGATGGGAAGCAGTGATGCAATTGTTGATGGTAAAGCGCACAAGTTTATTTAGAGCCTATTCACTCTAGTCTTGAGGACGCCTTATTATAATCGGACGGGGAGACCGTAGCCGCAGTAGCCAAATTATTCCACTACACGATTCATTTATTGTAATATAAATTAGTCACGTAATCTACACGTACCAACAATGATGAAAAAACATTGGTACCTACTTAAATCAGGAAATTGATAATCTTCGATCCGAATCAAGATAAAACTTTTCTATTAAGAAGTAATGAGAAATCCCGTTAATAGCAGCAAGTAATAGATTTTATTTCAATAAAAAATCATCTGAACTAAGAACTCTCATTAAAATCTTTGAAATGAGTCCTTTTCAGAGATGGCTGAAGGCGAGTACTATCAATTTCTTTTTAGTCCGCGGAACGTAATGGGAACTTCACATTTAATCCTATAATTGGTTTGCGAAAGACAGAGTAAGTACTTTCAATAATAAAAAATTGCCTTTGGAGCACCTTGAGCAACAGAATAATTTAATATTTGGTAAAAGAAATTGTACTTAGAAAATTAGGTCACAGAAAAAATATTAGAAAATAATGCTTAGCACAATGTATGTTTTTTTTTTCGGTAGGTAAATCGTCCAATAACATCCCCCGCTCTTGAGCGGAGCGGGAGATAATGTCAGACTTTTACTGACTAAAAACCCACTCCTGTTCCTTCGTTGCTTTTCGTACCAGGGCCGAGTCTTCCTTTCAGAATCAGACCCTTGGCACCAGTAGGCTTCGACCCTGCTAGGCCTCTACAGTTGCTGACATCTCTTTGAGGCGCGCGTGGAACAGCAAGCGCCATCGACGACTTGGGCTCGGTCCGGACGGTTACCGGACGGTCGGACGGTGAGCCACCCATTGCTCGCCGCCCGCAAGCCTGCGCCTACGGTGGCCGGAAAGCGGGATCGGGATCCCGGTGGCTGGGGCGTGAGGGTCGTGCCTTTACTAGCATTGCTGCTTTGCAGAAGGAGGCGACCACCTGCCACTCCTCCTCGCTTCACACGGCGGTGCCCTGCCCAAGCGGGGCACACCTCAACCGTGTGCTCCACCGTTACCTCCGGGCGGTCCACACTGGTCCACGGGGGGACTTACCTCCATAATTATGGCGTGCCCAGCACTGGGTTGTGGGGTCCCATGCTCACTGACCGTTTTGGATTTATTTAAACAAGGTACCGGAACCGGTTTATAAATATCTATGTTTTTATTACAATCTATATTATTTTAGCTAGTATTTTAAAGGTTATTTTAACTTGAGTTAGCATAATCGATTAAATACCGATTACCAAAATAAATATAACCTTTATTTTACACGGTCTGTTGGCACAGTTGAAAGAGCCGGTAGCGCCTGTGAGTGTCTACTGATAGATTATAAAACGGCAACCAAAATGGAAGCAGCATATTTCATCTACTTTTTTATAAGTAAAAAACAAAAAAAAAAACATACAAAACAAAATTCATATACATAATAATAGTATATAACACACACCTATACATATTTTGAGGACGACATAATCAAAGCGATAAGTCCCCTCTTTGAAGAGTAGTTGGAGAGGCGTCGGGCTCACGCCACAGCCAACGCAACCCCGAATCCGACTACCAGCCATGGTAGGCGCGGGCTTGTGGACTACGAGCAATGCTAGTAGCTCGCTGTCCGGACAAGTCGTTGACAGCACGTGAACACCAGGCGCTCCTCCTACCGTTATTTCCTGTCATGTTGTCTCTCCTCCACCCTTGGTTGGCTGGTAGACAATGCCTATAAGGCATTGAGTGTGCCTGTGTACCTTTGTGTTGCGTGAAGTTTCAATAAAAATAAAAAATTGTGATAATTTTGCTGCTTTTGATATTTTAAACATTAATATCTTCCAACTAACCCTCGCAGATATAAATTCTAAATTTCATACAGCATCCGAGGGGTAGGCTGAACGCGTTGTTCGTTTTACAACCAGCGTATTGTAAGTGATAAAAATTTACGCCCCTCTAAAATATGTCCGTCGAGTGAATCCATACGGGATGTTATTACCTGTAAAACGGTTTACGTCAGTGTAAATCTTGAGTCGTACAACTTAAACGAAACGGTTTTATTGAGAAGACTTCAACCTGTGTTGGGTGAAAAAGAAATACAGTTGAGGAGTAGTTTGTTTGGGTTTCATACGGTTAAACTTAGCAACAGCTGAATCCACCTGAGCGATTTATGGCTAACCACCGGTGTTATTTATTATTTAGGGTTGCTTTTTCAATCACCAGATACATTTTACCTCAAGAATGAATATTAACATAATACCCATCAATTCTCCTCCAATCGGTTCACGTGGATTATGGGCCATTCTCTCTCCTATAGATGATACCTGAGTCGTGGCAATAGGAACATTTTAACGCTGATTATGCTTGTGCTTTTATGCTTAATATAATTTCCATTTCCCAAAAAAAAAAAAATTGCAAAATACCTTTATATTCGGGAGTCAGTGTTTCTGGGTTTGCTTTTTCTTTATTTAACATCCTCTTCCAAAAAAAATTAATTTTCCACTTTTTGATGTGGTAGGTACAGCAGCTAAACCCAAATAATGAACTAGAGCTTTCATTCCGACAAAATATTAAGATATCGTTAAAACCATTTAAAGCCAGAGTGTATCTAATGACGATACCAATAAGTCGAAACACGGATAGAATGCATTATTTTGTTACGGAAAAGGCCTTTCTTCTGTCCGATTTCATCATCAGATCACTTCGATAGTATATAACCAAAGATACCTCATAACCAAAGTACAGCTCATGATAATTCTAATAAGCCCAAACATGGCTAGGATACATTGTTTTACTACGAAGTTACCGGACACCAGATGATGAAATGGACACGTAAAGATGAGCGGCAACCACGCATCTATTTATATGGCTAAGCGGTTATCATACTGTATTATTTTGAATAATGCACTGTATCTCGTGATTCACTGTGACTTAGTCTTCCTTACTTATTACAAATTCCCTTTTATATTGTAGACACAAAATTAACCGAGAAATACAAGTAATGAACAAATACGATAAATAGGCTGAACACATTTCTTCACGAAAATACAATTGGAATTGAAATGCCAACAGAATAAATGCCTCGTATTTTAGTATCGAGTTTCAAGAGTCTAAAGAAATAGAATATGTAACAAAAGAGTGTCAAAGGCTTTGTGTGACGATAGTTATTTTGTAGACAGCTAAGTATTTTCTAGTTAGAAAGCAAAATGGTACAAAACCTCAATACATTTACATGGAGTTAAATATTCATTTGTGTTCATTCATTTAGGGTCGAATTTCTTGGGGCTGAATAAAGATAGTGTTTTGTTACTTAGGAACATTGTGAGCGTGGCTGGCATTTGTAAATAGAGTGTGTATCCTTAGCCTATCTGGATCCATCTAGACGGCCTAACGAATAGTGGTGAATAGTTTCAGAGGGTTAAGGTAGGGTTTCGGCTAAGATAGGGTGACTCTTGTCCCGAAAATATCTGCCTAAAGCCTAATACAGTGTCTTGGGGGACGCTAATGAAAAAGTACAGTGGTGAGTTTAATTAATGTTACATTGGAGGAGGTTGTAGGTTCGAAAGTATTTTTTTACTGTATATTCCGACTTCTCGGTCAATTATGAACCGATTTTGAAATATTTTTGATAATTGGTCCCATATAAATATTGTAACGAACCGATTATAAGCTTTGGAGATATTAATGCTGGAACTCTGTAATACTAATAAATAATAATAATACATATCCGTTCCGCATGACGAGAACCTCGTGAAAGCCGAGAAAGACAAACAAATCAAGTATATTGATTTGGCTCGCGAGGTTTTCGACTTGTGGGATGTAGACTCGGCGATCATTGTACCGATAGTCGTGTCAGCCAATGGCTTAATAGCCAAGAGCCTCGACCAATATCTTAGGAGGCTCGCGTTAGGTGGCTGGATCAAGGGCTTGATCCAGAAAGCGGTACTCCTGGACACGGCTCGTATTGTTAGGAGGTTCCTTTCTCTGGAGCCCTGACCGCCGGTAGCTTGGACCCTGTTCCCGATACCGGTGGGACACTATTTTTTATATTTTTAAATGTTTTTATAATTTTTTTTTTATTGAAATATATAAAAATATAATTTATATGTTATGTTAATGAAAAAAACGAAATAATAATAATACTAAATAGTAATAAAAAAATCATTTATCGGGCAGTTGCCCAAACCAGACATAGCACCCTTTTGGCCGGAGAATCCTCCCTTTTTAACGGAGGCATGCGAGACTTTATACTCTGTGTTCCAAATACCTCTAAAATACCATCAAACTAATCTGAAGATGAAAGGTAATCACGAAAACTCTGTAATAAAATACGAGGGTGGACCCCAACCGACCTGACCAAGAAAATAATAAAAAAAAATTACAAAAATAGGTTTTATTCTTTAACTTAGTTTCCTTGTAGGTCAATAAATCTTTCCCGACAATAGTTAATAGTTTCAATACCATATTAAATAGTAGGTATCGTCAAGCTCTTCAAAATACCCATCAACCGCAGTCTCGACCTCTTTATAGTTGGTAAATCTAAAGTAGCCATCGTAATAACGGACATGTGGACTGGTGCGTTATCGTGATGAAACAACAGTTTATTTTTCGCCAGATGCAGCCATATTTCCTTGAATTCATCACTTAAGCGCTACAATTAGGCTGCATAATATTCCTCGTTGATTGTTCTTCCTTTGACGAGATGAACAATAAATACTATTCCATGTGCATCCCAGAATATGGACGCTATAAACTTGCCAGTTGACTGAATTGTGTTTACTTTCTTCGGACTCGGTTTTCCCCTACGATTCACTGCACACTCAATCCCTACAAGTAATGGCGCCTTTGTCTCAGGTGTAAAATGGTGGACCCATGTATTCCACGCAAAAAATCCGGTTTTATTGCTGCGAAACATTGCTAAACACTTGATGGTAACCTCTTGACGACGCTGTTTGTGCTCCATTGTGAGCAAACGCGGCACAACTTGCGCGCAGCTTTCTAATGTCCACATTTTAGGTCAATAAGCAATTTACAGCACTTATTGAAAAGTCTACCATGTCTGCCATTTCGGGCGCTTTCAACTGATGGTTATCCAATACCATTTTGTGAATTTTCATGAAATTTTTAGGCAATATTTCACTGTTAGAAACGAAAAAAACAGACTCACCTAAAGTAGAATTTAACTCGAGTTTGATGTCAGTTGGACTAAAACCTTTCAGAGTAAAATTTTGTATCATATAACGGTGGCTGATTTTTCTATGTGTACAAATTCACTGCGTTTACTTTGGATGGCTTTTTAAATAATATTGTTTAACGGAACGTTATCAAATTTATAACTTAAGTATTTAAAAGATGGTACTGTCGATTGAAGTAATTTGTTTTTTTAAATTACCCATATTTAAAAATCAGGTCGGGTACTTTTCGGACCATCTTCGTACCGCAGTAAACAGAAAAATAGATGTTATTCTTTAAGATAAATGCTAGAATCTGTGTACAAAATCACAGAGATGCCTCTAGAAATTACTTTTATGAATTAAAAACTGGATAGGCAATCATTCTGATTGTTTGTCAGATTATTCTACAATCAACGTTTTACCGATTAGTGTTTCAATTTTATAATGAAATCTGTAGATTTTCAGCAAACCGCTAAAATGCATTATATTTGCAAGCATTGTGTCTTAGCGTATTTTTTTATCTTGTATCCGGGAGTGACCGCGCTTTAGGTCATGTAGTCTTTATACGTTAAGAGCAAGTTTCTGAGAACAATCTCCGACTGCATTTATTTTGACACACAACATTATTTTACCCAAGCTTGCACATTTATACCCGTTGTCACCTACATATTCAGTTCCTTTCTAACGCTAACAAAATATCACCCAGTCCTGCTTTTAATTTTTCACCCAGATTGGAGCGTTCCTTTTTTAAGTAATGGATCAGATTAGTTGCCTGGAACAACGTTTAGTAAGAGAAAACCTAGGGTTTTATTATTTTCTTTCTTTCTTTGTTGTAAGTAACAATCGTGGGGGCAAAGGTGTGAAAGGAAAGGTTTTATTTTATTTCGTAGTGCGTGTGAAATGTGTGCTTCTGTTTATTTTCTATAAAAGAGTTCTTTAGTAGGTTACCTACAGTACATTCTTAGGGGAGAGTTATATTGTCGCTACAAAGGAACGTCTGGTAGTAGAGTAAACGCAATACTAACGTTATTGTATACAGAATGTGCAAGTAGGTTTTCAGAATTCTTTCTCATTCGCAAGCGCTGGTTCTATTTTTAATCAAAGGATATTAATCAAAAACCTTCAGTAAGCGACCAACTTTATACATGGTACCTACCCTCTTTCTTTGAGGGTGGGAAATCTTCAAATAAGTGTGAGAGAGTGTCAGACTTTTACTTACTAAAACCTACCGGTGTCCCTTCAGTTGCATTGCGTTCCAGGGCTGCATTGACTCTTTCAAACAATCCCGCAAACTAAGGCTTTTCCCTATAACACGACAACCTTACTGCTTTACATTGATCATTAGAGTGGTAATAAGTGTGGAGAAAATAATCTATTCAGTAAGTTATTGTAAAAACCGGAGCCTCCTTTAAACAACAAAACATATCGATATTAAATAATTTCCGTTAGTCACAAACTTGGCAGAGATACTCTAGCTAAAAGAGCTGCAGTTTCTACTCTAAAACGAACTGAATAGGGTTGTTTATTCAACACCCAGTGGGTACTTGCATTCGTGCTGTATCGTCCTAATGAGGTGCTTTTGTATAAACTAGGAGTACACTTAAAGCTTTATATTCTGTAATTTCTTTTTTGTTGAAAACTCCGGATTCAGTTAGAGGAGTTTAATTTAACGCGTAGTTTTATTTTCAAAGTGATTTGGAACATTATTTCTGTGTAGAAAATATAAAGGAAATGTGTTGTTATTTCACCAGTTTAAGATACAAGTTATTTTTAAAATAAGGTGTAAGTCGTATGTAATAATAATAGTGTAATAATAAAAATAAGAGAGCGGTTATGTCGGTTATTGTGTGGTTGAGCATTTCTGCAATTGCAATATTATTTTACGTTATACTTCCGAGATAAAAAAAAACATACAAACTTACGTGGTGTAAACTTGGGGTGATAGATAAACAAACACGCTTTGATTATAATTATAGTTCATATAAATTACATTCCACTAACTAAGATAGAAACTGAAGCAATAAATATAATCATCCAAGTTTCAGTAACGAAACTTATAATGCTAGCCACTCTTTCTCTTTCCGAAACTGTAGTCGTTACCAATCATTTGACTATCAAAGCGGAGTAATAAAATCAATATTTACGAACCACCATTCAATGATGCGGAATATTAGGCCCTGACCACAAACCGAACAGATAATAATATTATCGATGGCAATAATATCGTAATAAATCGTTTCTAATACTTCTTGGCAACGGGTATCGTGTTTCCCAGTAACTGTGTTGTGGAGATCAGACAGTCAGTCACTCCAATTAAAATATTGGCATTCATCTTCTCGGAATTTCTTTGCTTTATCGCATCAGGAATGAAGATATCCGCAGGAAAACTAAGATTACCAACATGGCCCGAAGAATCACCAAAGTTACACGGCAGTGAGCATAATGCTCGCAGAGCACATGGACAATGGGGTCGAAAGGTTCCGGAGTGGCGACCACATACAGGAAGACGCAGCGTTAGTAGGCCTCCCACAAGGAGGACCGATGACCTGCTGAGGGTCGTGGGAATCCAATGAACGTGAGACACACAGGACCGGTCGTAGCGATGACACTTGGGGGAGGCCTATGTTCAATATAGTGGACTTCTTTTACCTAAAATGACAAATCTAAAATGATGATCTATATGTGATTAAGTACTCTAGAAGACAAACTACAACGTAACTACAGGGAATGCGACTCAATTGGGTCAAGGATAGCAGATGGTCACAAAACATGGAAATTCTGTGGAACTAAACCAGCGAAAGATAAATTATAAAATCTCCGAGTTAGTTTTGGATTTCTGCTTAATTCTTGTGAACCTTGGCTTCTTGCCAGAGTCTAATTATGAAAACTAATTACTGATCGTCATCTCATTAGTAAACGATATTATTAACTAGATGCTGCCAGTGGCTTTGCCTGCGTGAAGATAGAAAATTGTGTTACGAGAACAGATAGTCACGGGATAAAAATGCGAGTATCCTATGTGCTATTCCAGGACGTGTTCTACCGTCTGTAAATTTCATCCAAATCTGTTCAGCCATTTGAGCTTGAACAAGCAACAAATATACACACACTCACGCACTTTCACGTTTATAATATTTCTTAATAATTCTTAAAAGGATTTTAAATTTTTTTAAACAACATTTTTTGTTGTAAAATCTTCTAATGTTAGGTATCTACTAATTTTTCAAGTAAATTTTTCCATTCAACTTGATAGTAATTACAAGGTAACGTAGGGAGAAAAGTGTGGTCATAGCGTCATACTCATAGGTCACCGCGCAAACTTCTTCCAAGGCGAATGGTCAATGGCCTATGGAGTTCAATTGAATTGATTAATTGGATTTTAATTGAACTCAACATATGGTCAAATTCAAATTCAAATTCAAAGCATTTATTTCAAATAAACCATTTACAGGCACTTTTGAAATGTCAAGAAGTCAGTCTGTCAGAAAAAAATGATGCTAATTGCACATTCCAAAGCGTAGATCTCTATGGAGAAGAATGTGCAAGAAACTCCATGGACACTCTTTTCAATCGTGTTTTGCAATTACAAATATCTCTGTTACATGTTTCTTGTCGCTATCATGTGAGAACAATGTCAATAAATTAAAAATAAAAACTAAATATAGATATTAAAATAGCAACTGGCAGCTAAGAGATGACCAGTCTCAACTGACAGCGCCCGTTCACGGACCTGACGCGAATATTAGCACCACTCAGCTCAACCATTATAAAGGGAACCGAATGATCCAACACACGCGCCACCATCAGTGAGACATTTGAGTGAGCATGACAAACTCTCAACTGCCATGCTCATTTATGTCAAACAAGTCCAATAATAACCTAAAAACCATAAAATAGCTCCATGGTACTCACATTTACAAACTTTGAAAACAAATGCTTCTACATTATACAATACTTAATACAATAATAATAATATTAGTTTCAAAACTAATCAATTTGTACACCCCGGTGGTAGTGGAGCTGGACCAGCATTGAGCCAAGCATTTTTATCTTGAATATAATCCTCCAACTTATAATATGCTTGCCTGCATAGTGTGCGTTTAATACAAGATTTAAATTTCGTTTCATTGAGTTCTAATATTTGTGGAGGTAGGTCATATTTACTGAAGCTAAATATGAACCAGATGTAGTAGTTGAGGAGTCTATCAAGCTTACCCAGCAATACCGCGTCCCAGATGATAGGGAAAATTAACACAGGCTTGCGGCTTTTTGCCTACAAGCTTGCGAGCTTGTCAGACGATACAAATACCGCAAAGTTTTGATTCTACCGATACCAGAAACTTAAATTTATCAGCCAAGCGTCGAGTCAAGAGGCAAACTGAGATTTTTTACGAAATGGCTAATAGGGATGACAGCACCATTGAAAATAATAGGCGGTGAGAGCTAACCGTCACTTTACACTTCGTGCGAGCTTCCAATAAAATAAACCCCAGCAGAATACTGAATGAGCCAACAAGATCAAACAGTGTGAATGTTTCAGTGATCTGTAGCTGTGAATGAGATCATGATAATATTGTAAATAAAACTTCTTCTCGGTCGCACTCTCGTGAGCTACATCTGAACTAGACGCTATGATACAAAACTTAAGAGGCAGCGGACAATACTTTATTTTTTTATTATTAACAATAAATTCATGTGCACACATAAACTAAGATACACGAAGAAGGAAAACAGAAAAATAGATACAAAGGTGATGCTTACTTTTAGAGAAATCTCTTCCAGCATATCTGCGAAACGAGAGTCAAAAAAAGAGATATATAGACACTATGTGTGAGAGTATTAAGAAAATAAGTACACACAAAATTGTTATCTATGAAATATGTATGATATACAGTTAATTATATACTATCATTATAATAAACACACAAATTGTATAATAAATATCACAAAAAAACAAAGGTACTTATTATAAACTAATACATACTAATATGCAACTACTTTTCTAGCCTTTTATTAATTAAAACTCTCAACATACGGATCTCAGTGGTGGTCGAGTGGTAGTGGCCCTGACTTACGAGACGTACGTGGCGAATTGACAACCAGACAGACAAACACCACTGTTCGAACACACATTGAAGGAAATCACTGTGAGCAATCGGTATATTCTTGAACCAAAACATCAAACACAGGTGACATCCACCAAACCGCATTGGGACCGCATGGTGAATTACGGCCCATTCTTTTTTTCTCCTATATAAGAGGCTTGACATCCATTATTGAGAACATTATAAGGTTGATTATGGTATAGTATAAAAAAAAGAAAATAGAAAAATAAGAAGAAGAAGAGATTAAGAAAGCCGACCTCGCGTAACGGGAAGATGCGAGGGCAGAGAAGAAAAATATGGTATGGTATGCACAGAGTATAATAGACTTAATCAAGGGTACTGAAGAGACATGGTAGGCGCATTTATTCTGTTCTATTATATATTATTATTAATTTGTCCGCTTTCCTCGAATATTGGTGGAACATTTTCATTTTGTACCGCTATCTCATCAAATCTACCGTCATTTTTTTTATTCAATTAAAAAACCGTAAGTTTTTATTTCAAGGTAGACCGATGACCTGGTAAGGGTTGCGGGAATCTGATGGATGCGAGAAACACGGGATCGTTCATTGCGGCGGCACTTGAGGGAGGCTTATGTCTAACAGTGGAGGTCTTTCGGTTGAAATGATGATGATGATGATGAAGTTTCTATTTATTATATAAAATTTGTTGTGTGTATGTTTGCAAACAAAGCAAACATTTAGAGCAGTGGTGGCCGAGTGGTAACGGCCCCGACTTACGAATTGTAGGTCACGGGTTCAAACCCAGCCAGGCGCATTACTTTGTGTAATTTATTTCATCACCACTGCTCTCAAAACGGTGAAGGAAAACATCGTGAGGAAACCGGCATGTCCTAGAACCAAAAATTCAAAGACATGTGACATCCACCAACCCGCACTGGGCCCGCGTGGTGGATTACGGCCCATTCCCTTTCCTAGAGAGGAGGCCTGAGTCCCAACAGAGGGAACATTAAAAGGCCGACTATGCTATGCTATGCTATGTTTGCAAACAAGTCTAGACAGATTTCACAGAAATACCGTAATGAATATTGATCTGCGGTTTTTCGTAATACAGAAATTTATTAGAAGATTATATTCTACTAATTCTCATAATGTAGTAGTTTCGTAGCACTGTAGCCGAGCTACGCAGTTGAACCGCGTAGCAGGCCTACGACAAAACGCTGTGTTATATAGTTTACACGCTTTTATCGTAACAAGCAGACATGACTTGTTCTGATCCTACAATGAACCACTTACATTTTCCTAGTATTCACAATTAATGGAAAATGAAAGAATAATGCCACTACATTGCTAAATCGCAACAGCTTTGGTAAAGTTTCAGTGAAATGGCTCAAATGCTATCAATATAAACAAGAAGGAACATAGTACACACACAATTGTTGCCCTGAAACTTTTGAAACGATTCGTACTACATCTATGACTTAGACCGCACAGTCCATTTGCATAAGACTTCCCGACGATGCTTTTAGCGTGAAACTAACTCTCACTGCGAATGTGTTTGTGCATACGTCTAGAGACGTAATCACATTAAAACATGTATACACAAACACTTTTTGTATCTGCACTGTGAATATTTCATGCACTTTAGACGCACACATAAATAATTTAACCTGTTAACTATTGTGTGTGTTTGCAAGTTATGTTTCAGTGTAAGTGTCAACGAAGTTTTATAGTTTACTCTTTGAATTAATTTACACCTGCGCTTTTGGTTTTAAAAATTAATAAGTATTTTAGAAGATGATTATTACGTTTGTTTCATTTTATGAAAATATTAGGTCATATTACAGCCAGAGAAACATTAAAATCTTTTTATTTGATCAGGAGCCTATTTTATAAACTAGAGGGCGACAAGTAAGTACAAGTGAGTTGTTAGCTTATTTCAGACATTTTCTGTCACATACATATTTAATTATTTTATTTATTTATTTATATAGTCACACCAACGACTTATTTACAAAACGTAGACTACAGTACATTTACGAGGGCATCTTGTGTAAAAAAGTCCAATTACAGTAGGTGTTATTAGTTAATTAAATATTGTAATTAGATTTAAAATTGACAATATAATATTAAAAATAAAATTAAAAACTGACTAATAATAAATTGCATTTTAACTAGGGACTTACTCCCTTAATAGAAATAGATTGAAAAACAAAAACATTTTAATTTGCCGTCATTTGTCGCGATGTAAGAACAGCATCTAATCCTGGTGCGTCCGCGGCCGCTAACACCATCATTAGCCGGATTTGCACCAAAAGACGGATTTACGGAGTTCCGAGTTGAGCCGCGCGTAATTTGTTACACAAATGTCTTGACTTCTAAAAATGAAAGTATCAATTTTTATTAAAGATTTTGTGGTTATTTTTTAACTGTGTAGGTAGGTGTAGGTTACAGAAACCGTGTAAACAAACATTAAAAATTGCAGGTCCTGGCTTTAGAAATACAAATACGATAAATACATAAATGAGTAAAACAAATGCGGAATTTTATTTGAGGCTTTAAATCCTGCTTTGAAAACACTAATTAGCTAATGAGTAGTATTGTTTTACAATATGTCTTAATAAATCTCAGGATCCTCAGATTCTGGTCCTTTAAAAGGAATGCCAAGGGCGGAAGTCAACTCGCAGAGGTCCCTTTACACAGTTGCATATTGAAATGAAAGTGACACTACCTGAATGCACTATTCAAATGTACGCAAGGAGAACCCCCGGTTGGTGGAATGACTATTGCGTCATGTGGAAAACAAAGATAATAATAATATAAGACTCTGGTTTTGGGACGCTTCAGTGGACTGGTTAACAAGTACTATATAAAGACTATGGCATCTGCCTGTGATATGAAAGTAGAGTAGTATTATTATTATTAGCTAATTTGGAATGAAAATTATTTCGACTTTTATTTTAATTTGTAATTTGACTTCGATTATTATTATAATTTTTTTTTCCTTGTAATTTCTTTTATTTGTTTGACATTTTTTATTATTTGGCATTGTTATGTACCTTATCATTTGTTGACTTATTTTATTTACTTAACATATTCTATAAATGACTTGTGAGAATCCCGTACCAATAAATTACTATGACTACTATGACTATGATATGACTATTATCTACGAGCAGTCTCCCACTTTATGTAGGTAGGTACGAAGATCCTGTTCATTTACTGAAACATAAATAATGTGGCTTGCAAAAGACATTATTTCAATAAAACCTAATGTTTGTTCTACAAAACAAGCTACAGTGTAGCCTAACTCAACCTAAACCTTTTCGAAATGAAACATTTTGTAGAGCACAACCAAACCAATAAACAGCTCTGTAGTAAACCCACAAAACAAACTAACATGCCACTACAAACCTACCCCAACAGGCTTATATTAAACCACAGAAAATTTAATAACAGCTCGCTTATTGATATTAATGGTATTCAAAGATTTACGCACAATCACAGGATATTAAACGTTTATAAACGTTGATAATACACAGCAGGGTACCGCCGCCCATTAAGCCTGATAGCTTTTGTTTTGCGCCAGATTAATAAATCAGGACCCTGCCTTGCCGGATGAGCAAAAAATGTAGCAATACACAAAGGCTCAATGTTGCTCTCTGATAATTACTTTTCCTGTTTGCAATACACAATACTTGTGATTTGTTCAGCAGTTATTTCATACACTGTATATTATCCGTTATAAGTTTGAGTCCTGAAAAAGACCTTGTCAATAGTGCTACGGGTTTGAGGCTTGATTTGCTTGATTTTTAATCGAGTACCCAAATTATTATTATAAAATATAATTAAAAATAGTACGTAAAAAAATCCGTACAGTGTGTTCAAACATGTATTTTAATTAGTAAGGGATTCTCACTAGTCATAATTATGTATATTTAAAGTTTAAAAAGTTCTTGATATAATGTTAAATTAGTAAAAGTATTACAAATTAATAAAAGTCAAATCAGCATAATTAGAAACGAAACATTAAAATTAGAGAAAAATAGGCGCTAAAATAAGGTCAAATTAATTTTCCTGTCAAAGTTTCAGTAATCATATTATTATTTAGTATTTCAGTATAAATTTGTCAGAGGATTATAATGCTTGCTCGATAAACTATTTTTACAAACGAGCCTCGAAGCTGCTTATAGTCCCTCGATTATGGAGCATGCCCCCAACAGAATTAACTGTCGGGCCCTTAACACGAGTCGTCTTGGATGATTTAGCGATCGTTCTTGAGACCGTCGACCGTAGTCGACCGATCATTGTCCCCTGCTTCTCTCTTCTTAGTGATACATGAACTGAGACACTCAATCGATGGATCAATTGTTTTTAAAACATAAATAAATAATATATATTCTTCTCATTTTTGTTTATGAGTTATTTTACCCTTCAAAACTCTTTAATAATACTTCAAACTATATCAGCAATTTAAAAAGGATGTTCCAATAATAATATCAAAGTTGCATTAGCTTTGTTATTGTTTTAGTTTTAATTAAATTAAAAAAAACCTCTAAATTTTTTTTTTCTGTAAATACAACTAACCTATCTAGTTAGTCCAGTATTTTTTAAATATGTTATAATATTAATTAAATTATTATGAAGTTTAATAACACAAAAACTAGCCACAACTCCACTGTATGCAATATATTTTCTCCTGCACCTCAGGATTTATGTTTCATGGAGGTAAGAACTGCATCCTTATGACTTTACTAGCTGAAAATGGAAGGAACACGGATTTTCATAATGCTGAACATTTTTAAAGCATGATGAAAAACTGGAATGATTTTTTTTTCAATATTATTAGAACTAAAATTATTATATCAAAAGATTATTACAGCTAATAAGAAATCAAGTTTTGAAATACTTAGTTACAGTTCCAGTACTACCATCTACCCTAGATTTTGGCTCTTCTAATTGCGTATTATGCTTTTTAGAGAAAAAATAACTAGTATTTTTTCTTAGAACTTATCCTAAGTCTTTAAAATTACAGGATAATTTTCTAAAAGGGGTTTCATAGGAGATAGGAAATGAGAGTGTAAAGCAAAGTAGTTCCTGTTAGCTATGTAAAATCTTCTTCCAGACTTAAGAATTTTTTCATAATTTCCCATCACGTCAAATAAGAAACTAAATCATAAATTTAAAAACAAAACTTCTTCTTTTATATTCGCCAGCAAGTTAACTCAAACAGTCTCTTGAAGAGAACCTCGTAATGAAGAGGACGTTCTCTCCACTCGCCGCTCTTGTCGACCACTGCGACTCAGTGCTTTGCTTTCATAACTTTGCCTCGAGTTAATCACACTCAGGTACGTGTTTTCTAAGTTTTCTTTTTCAAGGTATTTACTTTGGCAAATTGCATGGTCAACACTTGAGGTGGCCTGCCCTAACCCGCCTATTGTCAACGCGGTCATGGTTGAAAAGCTTGTTGTTTCTTTCAAAGCAAACCAATGCAATGTTTGATATAGAGGTAACGTGAAAAAAGAGATAACATCTGAACGGTCTCTTGGCATTCAGTAAATCCGTTATTTAAACACGTGTTTTTTTAAAAACCTTAATAGTTTTCGAAAATAATTTTACGTCAGTTAGAATCTCGATTAAACACGTGCAAGGTTACCATAGATTATATTTTTTTTTACCTATTTAAATTCACGTAAAATAGCAGATTTTCAGAAGTCTGTACTGGATAAGTTTTACACAAATTAAATATAATATCCACAAGATATCTATGTTTTCAAAATATCTAGAGAATGATAATTATGTAACACCGTCATGATCACGTAAGCGCGATTGTATTTCCATACCTTGTATCTCGAGTGGAACGCTCTTATGCACTAAACAGTCTAATTTCTATGAGGTACATCATGTTTTCTACAATCCATTAGAAGCTATCCTAAAAGGTGGGCCAATTCCTAATGATCTGGTCAAGGTAGTAAGAATCCATTCAATGCGGTACAATTGAACTTATCGATACTGTGATGATTTGGAGAAGCCCATGTCCAGCAGCGTAAGTATTTCGGCTGGAATAATGATGATATTTAATACATTTGCCATGCAGAATAATAAAAATGGGGTGCTTTGGAAAAATATATAAAAAAATCCTGTCATCGCTTAACCTTTCGTATTACATGAATTACAGACACAATTAAAAAGCCATTGTGTCCCGAGTACAACTGCGTTTTGGCATATAACAGGTTAAAAACCAACTCACATTATAATGGTAGCAGTATGCAAAAAATTTAATATTCATTTTTATGATGCAATCTTTTAACAACATAAAAATGCTGTAATTTGGTTGTTCAACAGCAAAACAACAAAAATAATAAAACAAAACCTATTCCGATAATGAATTACGAGAATATATGCAGAGTTATGCATCAGCCACTAGCTACAAAACTCGAGCCTTAGTAAAACGTTGGCTTGGCTAAAAATTAGGCGCACTATTTTACAAAATAGCCTGTCGGCTATGCATCACCGGAACTCGCCTGCCTAAACTAGCTATAAAATTAAGCCTATATACTCAACTGGGGCATAAACGGCAGCGATTTTGTATGCTGAAAAGCTTACTAACAGCGACATATTTTTAAATATATTGATGCCACCACCGTCGATAATTATAAGATTCATATCATTGATAGACCAGGTACTCAACCTCAGATTCATATTGAATAATGTTGTTAAAATTACATTAGGTATCATCACGCCATTTTCTGAAGTCACCAGTCAGTATTTTCTTAGTTCACCTGAAAGCCAAATATATTTAAGCCTACTCCCAGAAACTGGCTCCGGAGTCTAGATTTTTAGATTCCAGGCTGCTATAATTGAAAATTTCGAAAAGAAAAGGCTGGAAGATAAAAGAACCTTTCATTAAAATGGTATGGTAACCAAACATCAAAATTAGTTATAACCTATCGTCTCATCATCACCAATTCAGCGGAAAGACATCCATTGTTGGACATAAGCCTTCCCTAAGTGTCACCACAACGAACAATCCTGTGCTCCTCGCTTGTATCAGATTCCCGCGACTCTTACCAGGTCGACGGTTTACCTTGTGGGAGGCCTTCCAATGCCGCGTCTTCCGGTGCGTGGTTGCCACTCTAGATTCTTTCGACCCTATCAACTGTCTGTTCTGCGATTGTGCCCTACCCAATGCCACATAAGTTTTGCGATTCTTTAGGCTATGTCAGCAACCTTTGTTCTCCTGCGGATATCTTCATTCCTGATGCAATCACGAAAGGAAACTCCGAGCTTAGTTTAAAGATTTTATCATTATTGATAGGCTCGCTTTTAATATAATGTATTATGGGTCACAAATCAAGTACCGCTACACATTGCCCGCTTCAGCTCATGGCACAGACCGTGAGCTACCGGTCAGTGCGCGCTCAACGATAAGTTCTGCCGTCACGCTGCACGCTGCCACTGCGCACCTCCGCTTACATAACTACACGCTGAAATACTACCCCTTCGGACACGTCATTATGGAGAAGTTCAGACATTGTAAACTCTATGGGTCAGTGTGCCTCAGACTATGTAATTTTGTTTTTTTTTCTTTGTAATAAATACATGGATAAAGTTGAAGCTTTTTCTGGCTAGATAGCTATTTTGGTTTTCAAGTCTTTAAAAAATTAATTTTATTAAAAACGGTATTTGATAATTATTATCCTACCCTCACCTAAGTTAGTGACATCTCGTACCAGACCCTGGTTCAGACCATGGTCTGGGGCAAAAGATCATGTGAAGCGGTCGCCTCCTTCTGCGTAGCAAGAATGCTGGCAAAGAAGACAGCCATAGGTAATTTCTAAAAAGAAAACCTGTACCCCTAGAATGCAGAAAGCCAGTAAAGGACGTAAGTTTTAGTCAGGACGTGTGAGACAAGTCTGACACGTCCTATGTTCCACTATAGAGTAGAAATCATTGGATGATTTCCCACCCAAAAACAACCTTATCAATTTATTTATTTACAAGCACTTTTACAGCGTTATGGTGGATGTCCAAGGCGTTGTACAATAGAATCTCACAAACTAAAAAATACATTTAATAAAACAATAATAACCTAATAACAAATCCATACACATTGAAGAAAATAAAACAAACTAACAAAACCCTTGTTATGTACCTACTTGTACCGCATTTCATTCCATCCATTCTATCCTTTCACCCATTTTTTTTTACTTCAGTTACCCTTTTGCAACAATCCCTCAGCCCACACTGAATCATTAGTTATTCACAGCGGTAATTTTGTATATTTACTTTCGCGTTATTAGCGTTGGTACTTTCTACAAGGTACTTGAGCTATATTTACCTAACTTCCAACTTAAATCAATCAGGTGAAGATGCCTTTCATATCTTTATCTGTTTATATAAAAGGAGAAACTGTCTGACTGACATAACAACGCACATCTGAAACTACTGGGACTAGGATCGAATGAAATTTTGCACAAGGTTTCCTTTTATGACGGAGATGAGCACTAAGAGAGGATTTTCCAATATTTACCCCCTAAGGAGATGAAACGGGGATCCAAAGTTTGTATTGAGTAACCTACCCTCACGCGGGCGAACCCGCTGGCAGAAGCTAGTTGCTATACAAAATAATTAAGCAATCTCGCTTTCAGCTCATATTCCAATTAATTATAACGGAAACATTTCCATCCATGACATAACTCGCGCGACATAAACAGAGTCATTACCCGCTAACAGCGCTTATTCCTCCACTCCAACGTAGTAAAATCGTTATTCACTCGTATTCAACAACCCACATAAACATACTCGACACTTGAGTCGCGAAACTAGCACAACTTCCAAATATTCAAAGAAAGCCTTGCCCGAGATATTAACGATCTTCAACCATCGGTAATCCTTCCTTTAACTAACGGGAATAATATTCTATGATAAACCAACTTAGACTTACCACCCCACTAACTCATATCATAAGGCAGTAAGGTTGAATACCAAGTTTGTGAGTACTAAGGTAGCGTTGCAAAATGTTTACGAGCAGTACCGTTTACATATGTCTTGGCGAATTGGCATCGTAAAAAGCCTACAGTGGTACAGCACGGATTCATAATAAAACCTTGAATGTACGCAGAATGAGAATGAAGATGGATCTTACACGTTTTATGTCTATCAAAAGCCTGAAATTTAACAGCTTTACAAGGAAAATTGTGAAACATGGATTACTTTTCAGCGTTTAAACTGAGAAAATACAGGTTTACTGTAAGGGATTTTAATAAAAAGGCTCGTCTCTAGGGCTTTTACGTCACGTAAGCCAGGATTTATAAGTTTTTTATGTTCTCACAGTGACGAAATTGTTGGGCTGTCGTCGAATGTCAGTCAACGTGACGACTCCTTACAAGGGCTTTCATTTGAAATAGCATTCATTAATATCTCGCCGTGTTTCACTCTGCTCCACCTTACGTAGCACAAGGTATATAAAATGTATTTCCAGTTTCTAAACTAATTAAGGAACGTCAAGGAATGGGGTTGTGGAGTTGTTAATGATCGTACTTCAGCTTGCAAGAAACATACGGTTCTATGTGCTTTTTTCTTCTGTATTTCTGTTTATTTTTAGCACATTTGAATTCCGTCCTGTGATAAAAAAAAACCTTACTTGAACTTCATTTCAAATGAATCAATTAGATCCTAAGTCTATTGAGATATTTTTGTAGCATATTATAGTTATTAATTAGTGTCGTTATCTATATTATATTGCCACCGATAGAAAATGGTATAACACTACATTACTACTTATAAGCAGCACCCATAAAATAATTTCACGTGTATCATTTTTTATTTATTCCTTCCTTATTGTTTATTTTTATTGAGATTCTGTGCAATAACTTGGATTTATGTCTGTAATATATGTAAGCACGTGTTATTCTATACCTCTTTTATGTTATATTAAGTCGTACATTGGTTATCGATTAATAATTTGGGTATTAGTTACCATTAAATAATACATAGTAGCTGCAAAACAATACTAAAATAATTTGAATTTAAAGAAAATGTTTGTAACGGCCGAGATCGCAATGATGGCAACATCCCCCTCCCTACACCTACAAAAGGGCATGTCGCCATTATTGCGTTCTCAGTTTCTGTCCGACGTTTGTGGAGTTAACAACCTGTGATTTGCAAGTAAGTTAAATAATAAATTGAGGGTATTTGATGTTTGATAATATGTTGCGTCTATGTTAATAATTGTGAGTAAAACTATTAGAATATTAACTATTAATAATTATAAATGTGTAACGTATTGCTTATGAAATGTTATTTGTTCTTTAAAAACTTGTTATTAATATTGGAAACGATAAAACTCAGTGTACAATGAACTAGTCTTTTGATTTATCCTACATATAATATTTGAAAAGAATAACAAATAACTGTGCCCTTTTCTATTCCAGTTAAACTAAAGTATCACACTTTAAAAACAGCTTCTATTTATTTAAAACCTTAACACAGTCAGGACAAGCTTTACTTTTTACAGACGTGGCCAGGCAATTAAAAAAATAATGTTTTGCACATGTATTAGCCTCCACTGCCCAGTGTGTATTTTGTCAAAAGCCTAGTAATTAAAAAAGAGCGCATAACGAAATTGTTTCAGTTTTTAATTTGGAGCAAAAATTACCCACTACCGCCATTTTTATTGTGATGTAGGTCGGCAAGGTTTTTCTAGCAGGCTTTTACATCATATATTTTTATACCTTTCATATACGGTAGGATTCAGGTAGTTTCTGTCTGATTTTCATATATTTCAGTTAATATAGCTACGGATATGCTGAATCAGTGTCTGCGGTGGAATTTGTCCTAAATTTCATGTTGCAAAATGACAGATTTTGACACAGGATCTTGTTTTTATTGACAGACCGAAACTGTTTTATAGCTATAATATGCGTAAGCCTCAGGTGTTGATTACGTTGTCGAGAGCAGTGGTGGCCCAGTGGTAATGGCTCCGACTTACGAGTTGTAGGTCGCGGGTTCAAAACCAGGTGCATTACTTTGTGTAATTAATTTCATCACCACTGCTATCAAAACCGTGAAGGAATACATCGTGAGGAAACCGACATGTCCTAGAACCAAAATATTTGAAGACATGTAACATCCACCAACCCGCACGGGGCCCGCGTGGTGGATTACGGCCTATTCCCTCTCCTAGAGAGGAGAAAATTATAAGGTTGACAATGGGAACATTATAAGGGTGATTATGCTTATGCAGGTGTTGATGAAGGAGTTTAGATGGGTCTTTGTCAGTTTTTTGAAACATCACCCTAATTGTAGCTCTACTGTAATGCAAGCCTAAGTGTCTAATAATTTGTAACCCTGTCGACAGTTTTTACAATTCCCACTTTGCATTGTAAAACAAAACAGGCAGTCAGGTTGAAATATAGCACCCCCATAGATTACGATGGGTTTAGATCGAACAAGTGGGGTGAACACAACAATAATCAGCAGTCGTGTCAGACGTCCCGCCTTCGACTCCCGCCAACGTCTAATGAATATTAATGATATTATATTTTTAGAGCTCTGGTTTTGGTGGAGAGGAAAGCGTTTCAGTTTAGACAATGTTACCTGCTTCTAAAAGATTATTGAATTTTATCTGCTGAAGAAACCTTTTGTAAATATTAAAGATATTTTATGCAATGAAACCGTACCGTAGCACCTTCTGGTGTCTGACGTGAAGAATATCACCATCCCATAATTTGCCGTGGGTATCGTAAGAGGCAATTAAGTGACACATCAGTGAATGGGCAATAACATATTCTGTGCAATTTTTTAACAACCAATCGATTATGGCAGACCTTCATTTGGGAGAGGCCTATGTTCAGCAGTGAACGTTTCTGTTGAAATGATAATGATGAGCCATTAAAATATCGAGAGAAATTGCTCGCTTAAACCGATCTTAATAGGATAAAAACCTCAAACAGATAAAAAGAGCACGAGTTCCGTTCAATTTGCCCCTAGAATTAAATTTAAGGATGTGATGAGTTTCTTTGTAGTATGTATAAATATAGAAAAAACTTCTTGTACAGGTATTTCGAATAAGGTGTAAAGTCCTACATACCTCCATTGACAAGGGAGGATCCACTGACCAGACGGGTGTTGTGTCTGGTGTGGGCAGCTGCCCGATAATTAATTTCTGACTTTTATATAGATTCTAATCGCGCAGTGAACGGTTATACTACGATGTAGGATTTTAGTTCCTATGGCATCATAGGTTTCGCAAAATAAGAATGTATCTTATTTACTTACTTCTCAGAGTAAATTATGCAATATTTTGTTTTCGTGTCTCTAACGGCTGTAAATTAAATTAGAAAAAGATTTTTAAACCTCACAATCAACACAAATTTGTTAAGAGAAATAGTTGTTATTAATTTAAAAAAGAAATGTTTTTTGTTTTTTTTTTTTTGCTTGGATACTAAGTCCTTTAAGCCATGCTTTCGTATGAATAGTTAATTTGTTTACTATTAGAATATGTATGTACAAATTATTATGTTTTTGTTATATTTGGCAGCAAATGTATCAAGTCAATTTACTCGGTAAACTTATCTGAGGAACTACAATAAAATTCTCAGCTTCATTTAACCAATATCGTGCTTCATGGACACCACATATTGTCTAATTGCGCAGACACTTCAGATATAAAACTACACCAATTTTTATCACAATATCCAATACGAATCAATTTGCAAATAATTAAAACAGCCACTGAATAATTTCACTTGAAGAAATCCCGCCAAAAATTCAAAAATGATCTTATTATATTCGCCGCTTCTCGCTACAGACAGCTGCGCTCAGTTCTAGGCTTTAAACTAGGTTCAGTGAAACGCCTACACTGTGCAAAACGTTTTATATTTCTCGTATGCTCCATATTATAATATGTTATTCAAGAAGTCTTACAAGATTACTAGGTTAATGGCTAATGTATGTATAATCAAACGGATTTTCGTTAAATTTAGGTGAAAAATATAGAATTGGAATACATTGAAAATAAAGTAGCTTATTTATTTATTTATTTCATAATTTATGTACACACAAATACAACGAAGAAGATAGGTATCTTAATATAAATTTTGTACAAAGGTACTGCTTATTTCAAAAAGAAATTTCTTCCAGCAGACCTGCGAAAGGAGAGATTAGAAGAGATGTAGACTGTAGTGTGTAGAAAATAAGCAAAGAAGAGTTAATCTGGTTTTGAAGCCGACATAGGATATGACGCTTCAAGGCAAGGGAACTCCATCATTGAACACAGCATCACTTTCCATCTTGATATTGTGGTCAAGTGCGAGCCTATCAATAGTAAAAAAAAGCTAAGATTAGATAAGACTTTAATGAAATTTATTACAGAAAAAAAAACAGAATTTACGACTCAATGCGAGAATGTTGAGTTTTATTAGCTTTCAATTTTGGTGGAAAATTATCAGATGATTTCTTCTGCTCTGGGTACTACGTGAGGGAGTGTCAGTCTATTACAGACTAAAACCTACCTGTATTACTTCTATTCCTCTTTGCGTTCCCGGACCACGGTAACTGTTTCGAGCAATCTCGCAGCATATCTGCTTATTGGTTTCTGTTACAACTATTTAGTTTGAATCTCTTCCATTTACGAAACCCCTTTCCCATCCGTGGAATGCCTTGAATATCGTAATGAGGAAACTACAGATTTTTTAAATTGTTTTATAATAGTGCTTGACTGCGATCCCATCGGTAAGTAGTGTTGCAATCGTTGATGGTGGGGCGCACTTGTTTATTAAGAGCCTATTCTCTCTAGCCTTGAAGACACTTAAATAATCGGACAGGAAGACCGCAGCAGATAAGTTGTTCCAGTCCCTCGAAATATGTGAGAAGAAAATGAACAGTATTATCCTCTCGCTTGCTGTAATGTTAATTAATTTACAAATGATCTTTCCTTATTGGAAGGCCACTGTTTGTCGGTAAAATAAAATAAAACAAAATGTAAAGCAAAGTTTTATTTTTAGATATGGTAGGTAGATACTGTTCTTAGAAACAACGTATTATCATATTTTATATTTTGGTAATGGTTTCACGGAATTTTATGTTAGACACATTTCAAGATAAATTGTAAATGAAAACTTAGAGTCGATAAAATAACTCGTATTTGTAGGAAATCAATTTCCCTTTACGTTTGTTCCACAGTTTTCTGCTTCCTTCCCTCACAATATTTATGAAATATAATATAAATTGCATGTCAAAACAAGAGGCATACCATTTCCGTGATTTCTATTCACTATTTGTACAACAAAATACTTCCTCTATTTCCATGTCACCCGGGCAACAAACTCTAAACCGCTTTATAATTGTTATAAAACTTTTTTTTTACGTGTGAAAATCATCCAATAACATCCCGCGCTCTTGGGCGGAGTGGGAGGGCAGACTTTTACTGACTAAAAACCCACTCCTGTTCCTTCGTTGCCTTTCATACCAGGGCCAAGTCTTCCTTTCAGAAGAAGACCCTTGGCCCCAATAGGCTTCGACTCTGCTGGGCTCCTAGGATTTAAAGACATTTCCTTGAGGAATGCGAGGAACAGTACGCGCCCTCAATGACTTGGGGCTCAGTCCGGACGGTTACCGAACAGTCGGACGGCGAGCTACCCATTGCTCGCCAGCAGCCGCGCCTTCGGTAGTCGGAAATCGACATCGGGATCCCGGTGGCAGGACGTGAGGGCCGCTCCCTCGGGCACACACGTGCGGCCTCCTCCTTTGCTAGCATTACTGCTCCGCAGGAGGAGGCGACCGCTTGCCACTCCTCTTCGCTTCGGACCATAGCCTGTATCAAGGCACACCTCTACCGTAAGCTCCACCGTGTCCTCCGGTCGGTCCACACAGTGGTGACACCCGGGCATCACCTCCGCACGAATTTGGTGCAGGAACTTCCCGAATAAAATAAATAAAGGGATAATGCCACAACATAAGAATGATCAGAAGGCTTGTGTAACACAGTTGTAACGCATAGTGAACATTTTTAATCACATCATTCACACGTCGTCGTCAGTCGTATTCCCTCTTGGAGGCGGGTGCGGACTGTAACATAGTGTTTTTTTTTTTTGTTCCAATAAATATTTGTATTTGTATTAGAAACGGGTACCTGCGTGGAAGACTTCAGTCTCCATAAAGTTACTACTATTTCTAGCGTGACGAAAACAAAGTAACGGAAACCATTGTTACATATTGGAGAAATAATACAGATAGATAGATAGATAGATATATTCTTTATTGTACACCAAAAATACAAATTACATTAGGAACTTAATATTAATATAGTGCGTTGCGTTGTATGGTGCGTTGTGTGCGTTGTGGGTGTGTAGTGTGTTGTGTGTGTGGTGTGTGTGTGTGTGTGTATAGTGTACAGTTTTCGTACTACAAAATTTAGACAAACTACTACCACCAGTTTAGGCCGCGTTCCCACTATGTTGTTATGGTTAATATAGACGACAGTTAATCGTATCTTCCTACATGTGAACACCTCCTAAGCCATGACACTAAAAAAATCACATAAAACTGTCGTCATGACAAATTGGGAACGCGGCTTAACCGTTGACGACATCTGTAAAATGACATCATCGTTATTTAAAATCCGTTGAAGTACTTTTACACTATTTAGTAATGTATGATTTCTGATCCCAAGTAATGTGATTAGGGACAAAAACAGAGAGTGATGTTTGGATTCGAGTAAACTCTTTCAACAAAGATGCTGCTTCATCTGACATGGATGTCTAATTTCCAGGCATTTGTGTGGAGTCAATCTTCTGTAGCTTTGTCTGTTTTGTACCAGTGAGCACGGAAATGAGATGGTCTTGTCCGCCGCGGATATTGACTCGTCTGCTCTTTAGTAGAACGGCAGAGAGCGCCGGATGAGAGGATCTGATGCTAAAGCGGAGTGCGGCCTCGTAGCGTGGGGAGAATGTTGTGAGATGAACGTTTCTCATATCTGGAGATGGGTACAATTGGTAATTGTTTAATTTAGGAATGTATATTTGTTTTTATTTAATTCTTGATTGTACTATTAAAACACAGTGATTTGACTATTCATGTACCAAAGCGAGCTTAACAATATGTAATGTGTTATATTAAGATTGATAGGATGGTGCCCCATGTTTGAATCATAACTTTGCTGCCATCTACGTATAATGGTTATAGTTTTATGTTTTTCTGTACTATTGAAATAATTACCCATTTTACTCGATTTTATTAGCGGTGACGTAGTACAACAAAAAAATCTACAATAATATTATAAGAGATAGTTTTTTTTTTTGTACTGGTCCTATTGCTAAAATGTTTACACCGATAGAAAGCTGCTTTATTCCCGAGTGATATAGGCTATATTTTATGCACGCGTGTGAAGCAGCAGGCAAAAGCTAGTAACTTATATAGCGTATTTAAACCTTGACTAATTACCTGAGTAATTATATCCGCCTCTGTACCTTGTGTGTACAAAGTATTAAATAAATAAATAAGAATTGTCATGATGACAATTCTTACTGTCTGTGTGGCTAATTTGTTAATAACAATTGTAATTAATACCATTTTTTTTGTATTTAATAGTTATAAGCGTTTTGGTCCCAGTACTGTTAGCTTATAATGTATTTCAAATAAATAAATAAACTGTTTGTAGGCCATACAAATATTTGTTTCGTGCGAGAATCGTGAAACGCAGCCAATCTCATCAACCACTGCATTAACCATGGCGTTTCTTTTGGTTAGTGAGGCTACCCATGAATAGTCAAATTTTGTGAAGTATTTCATTAGTGTGTCCCGACATGAATAGCGCCGCATGGGAACTAAAATTAAAAATCCTATATCGTGGTATTAGAGTTTTCCGCACGATTAGAACATAAATACACTATTCCGCAATCAACTCTCGGGCAGCTCCCCAGACCAGACATAACACCCGTTTGGTCGGAGGATTCTCTTTTTTCAAAGGAGGTATGTGGAACTTTAAACCCTGTTACATGCCTTTATAAGTGTAAAAACAAATATAGATTGTGGCGGTACCCCTTAAATTCCTTTTTAGACACAGCCATTTTCTGTTCATGAACAAGCACTTTGGTTGAGTAGATCTCATTACGTAATCCCACGTGTTTACTAAAACCCTACATTTTCTCGCTAAAATCTCGCCATTTAATATTAACGCTGATAATGTATCCTATGTTTCAAGAAACCACACTTCGTCTGGAGGTATTAGATACTAATATTCATTTCTGTAAACATTTATGAGATAAATTTACAATTAGTTTACCCTCAAACTATTTAGTAAGTTCACGAATTTATATAAGACTCTCTTACCTGTTGTGATCAGAATTCAAACTCCATACTAAATATATTATGATAAGACAGAAACTGATAATATTAATAAACTTTCTTACAAATCTAATTAGGTTCGTCTAGACTGTTAAAATTCGTTGTTGATTGTGTAGCGACATCTGTGGCGTCACATAAGAACAGGCAGGCATAACACCCGTCTGGTCGGAGGATCCTTCCTTTTCAACGGAGGTTTGCGGTACTTTACTCTAAGTTCCGTATATGTCCAAAATTGTTTTACTAATTATAAATTTATACCGACAACGTAAGGGTTTAAAAGTCAAGAGTGAATAGATTATATCTAAGGCCTACTGTCCGCGGATACGTAGCTTCATAGACGCATCAAAATACGCCAGGCAGCTTGAGTAGCACAGCGTACTGAACCCTGTCCACGAGCCATATTACATGCGTACGTTTTCAAACATTTGTTATAATGCCGTCGGACAATGAAGACGTTCCCGCCATTTTTACAAAAATAAAAACGTGCCTTCATTCGATATTCGTACTGCAGACATATTGCTCGCAGAATGGATTAGGGCCGAAAGGTTCTGGAATGGCGACCACGTACCGGAAGACGTAGCGTTGGAAGGCCTCCTACAAGGTGGACCGATGACCAGGCAATGGTTGCGGGAATCCGATGGATGCGAGACGCATAGGACCGTTCATTGTGGCGACACTTGGGAGAGGCCTATGTCCAACAGTGGACGTCTTTCGGCTGAAATTATGATGATGATGTTGATAATGATGACAGGCATCATGAAGCTTGCATGCAGCGACGGGAGCATGACGTTGCCGCTTCGTCGATAGAGTTTCATTTCTTCATAGTATTATATGTAAGCTGTAATCAGGCGTACACCAAGCATGTAATGACGAATACCCTAAGCAAGCGTGCTACAACGCCGATGACATTATCGCTTATCATTAGGTGAATCCGGATAGCTCTACACCCGAGTGTATTTCGGATTCTATTTTCATACTATTGTAAACATTGCTTACTTACTTTGTGTGATTTATTTCATCACCACTGCTCTCAAAACGGTGAAGGAAAACATCGTGAGGAAACCGGCATGTCTTAGAACTAAAAAATTCAAAGACATGTGACATCCACCAACCTGCACTGGGCCCGCGTGGTGGATTACGGCCCACTACCTCTCCTAGAGAGGAGGCCTGAGCCCAACAGTGGGAAAATTATAAGGACAACTATGCTATGCTATGCTAAACATTGCTTACAGGAGAATTTATATAACCTGCCGTTCTAGCTTAATTTCCATAACACTCCTCACTTATTGCATCTTCCTAGAATTGAACCAAATATTCAACAATGTACAAGATTTCGCAACATTGCACATCCCGGGAAATCATGGCAATAGTCCACGACCAGAGTGAGGAGCTTGCACGGGTGATACAGCGGGCATGAAGTATTTAAACATATTATAATATCGCAGTTCGCGTCTATATTGAAGTGGCTATGACAGGGCCTAGCGTAATGTGACGGTGCGGTGTTGGCTGCGAGCGATCTGCTATTTGTTTTACCCTAAGGAAATACGTCTAGTGATGATAATTATAATTATAAAGAACCAATAAACTTTTGGAACAAATGGAAATCGAACTTATTCATGTTATAAAAAAAAAACAAATTCCTTTGCTGCCAATACTTATAAAGGTAAACTAATCAAATAATCATTATCCGTCCCAAAGTACATACGTAGTCACATAGAAGACACAGCATAATCAGCCTTTTAATGTTTCCACTGCTAGGACTCGGGCTTCCTCACTAAGAGAGGGAACGGGCAGTAATCCATCACGCGGGCCCAGTGCGTGTTGGTGGATGTCACACGTCTTTGTTTAGTTCTTGGACATGCCGGTTTTCTCACGATTTTCCTTCACCGTTTTGAGAGCAGTGGTGATGAAATAAATTACACAAAGTAATACTCGTAATTCGAGACCGTTACCATTGGGCCAACATTGCTTAAGTTAAATTATAAATTCAAGTAGGTATAGCCCCAACTGCTTGCTTTAGCAACTCGCGATGTACTGAGGACGACGAATCGCGCCCGCCACCGCGCCCGCACCCGCTCTAGTTGCCGTGCATTTACTCTGGACAAATCCATACGGTTCCTGTGCTCGATCCCCAACGCCGGCTGGCTTACCACAGCTGAGCGTTGACTCCATACAAACTACGCGATGGAAATGGATAATATAACTCATTATTATTTGCTACATTAATGTGCGGCTTAATGCGCCAGTATTTATTTTATGATGTTGGTAATTAACCGCTTTGGGATGTGCGCTGTGGTTGTTTTGCGTTCTGTTGGTATTAATATCGTCTTACTTTTTGATGCTCATTGACTGATGCCAACAAAATGTTAACGAGCTATCCTTATTTCTGCTCATAAATTGGAAGTACTTACACGTTATTGTACACCAGTGTTACACAATTATGCACTGAACGTTTTGTGCTTATAATCCAATAATACTCGCAAAAAAAAAATCTTCAACAATTCGTACATTAATAAGAATAAAATATTATGTGGTCATGATTTAAGACAGGGTTCTTAAATTGACCACATAATTTTATTCTTTGTTTTTATCTATAGGCTTTTTCTGTTGAGGTGGCGGACACCCGCACATACGTACAAAGCCTTTTGGAAACACATTCATAATGCGTACAGCTAAGGAGTGGAATTCCCTGCCGGAGTCTGTGTTCCCTGATAGCTACAACCTAGGGGTCTTTAAGTCAAGAGTGAATAGGTTACTTCTAGGCAAGCGTGCTCCATCGTCGGCCACATCATCGCTTACCATCAGGTGAGATAGTGGTCAAACGCGAGCCTATCAATAATAAAAAAAAGGTTGGACAAAATCAAAGTTTGAAAGAGATTTTCCAAAATCATTTTTAATACTACAAAAGACTTAGTAAGCTGTTTGTAGAATAGATTTTTTTAATTTAAAATCCGAAAGGTTTTTATTACATTATGTAAATCTTATAATGAAAAGGGGAAAATGGAAAAGCTAGCGGTCTGGGTCAGCTGTTATTTGGGGTCTACACTAAATATATTAGACGGTGAAAAATTAAGGACCGTTTTATATGGAAAAGCCGATTTTAGTAAGTAAAATCTGATGTTAGAAAATAAAAGACATCTCTAAAGTGCAGCATTTCTCACGGATGAATAGAATATGTTTCATGATAAGTAACGCTGTATAAGGCTAAATTATATAAACGACTTTATGAACATCAATAAAAAAATCTTCACTTCGCAAGCCAGCCATAAATAAGTCCGTCACGTAATACTTCCTTACCTTATTATTTGAAAATGGTGTTAAAAGTAACCTTAGCATTAAGTATCCGGTCTTATCTCGCCAGAAAATAAGCCCAAAGATTATGGTTAAGCCGACTTTTTCGTCCAGTAATGAGATCTCTATCAGGACGTACTTTTGGCACCGACTTCCCCTTATTGCGCTTTTTTGGCAAATGCCGCGCTAGAGATATCTCCTTCTAATGTGACCTGGCTTACTTTAACGCAGCTTGGGAGAGCCAATTGGGAAATAAATTTGGATCACAATATTGTGTAAAGGCTATGTAATGTATGACGACAGCGTATATTGTTTTTAGGTGAGTTATCATCCAATGACATCTCTCGCACTTAGTCATACTTTTACTGACTAAAACTCACTCCTAGTTCTTTCGTTGCCAAAAGGCTCAGGAATAAAAATTCCAGGAACGGATTTTCCTTTCAGAAGTGAACCCATGACCCCAGTAGGCTTCGACCCTGCTTGGCCTCTACTATTTGCTGACAACTTCTTGAGGCGCACATGGAACCATACGCGCCGTCGACGAATTGGGCTCGGTCCGGACGGTTACCGGACGGTTGGCTTTACAAGATTTTATTGCAAATTGAACGCAATATTTTGTTAGTGTTCAGGTTACATAATAAAGCGTGTAGTATCTACAAGGTCCGTGTAGAAGATGCAAGTAAATTTGTTCTAGAATAAATTTACGTGCATACAATTGTTATTGTCATACATACTTATTATTGGAATCAAATGTAACAACAGTTTGCAGTATTGAACCCATTATTATTTACTGTTAACTAACACTTGAAGATTATCCCAAGGGAATATACTCCCGGGATCAAAAGTGTCCTGTGTGCTATTCCAGAATATGATCTATCAATGTGCAAAATTTTTGTCAAATCCGTTTTTCCATTCGAGCGTGAAGGAGTAACAAACATACACACCTTTATAATATTAGTGTCATTTTAACTTTTGATGCTTGGCTTGCTCCTGGTAGAAACGTCTCTTTGTGCCTATTGGCTTAGCTTTGTTTTGTCTCCAGTTTGATACGGTTGGAAATCATGTTTTTTCTTACTCCTTCGCTGTTTTTTTTTCTTCTGATTAATTTCCTCGCTAGATCCAGAAAGACGATCGGCGTATGTCTGGAGGTCGCTACTGTTTGTTCTGGTTTTAAGGAGTTGCATTGGTTGGGAATAAAAATAAAAGTTTCCAAAAAATCTCTTCGATACAAAACTTATATTATAAGATGGCCTATTCAAGATCCAAAATTTGCAAATTTGTGCTATTCCAAAATAAGGCCTACATTACAAGTAAGAGCGGTTGTATGGGACGTCGTTATAGGTTGGGCGCTGTTAATTGTAATAAGTTTTGCTTTCTAAGTAACATTCAGTTAAAATCCTCGTCATAAATACTTACTCTCACGTAGTCTGCTCGGTACATTCGTCCAACGATATTCGAGCTCATACCGGTCATAGGTAAATCACAGCCAAATATTTGCGAAGCCCGCCGTATGCAAATGTGAAGCACTGTCGACAAGTTTTTTAACCTTGTTTTTACTATTTGAGATAGACTGAAAGCGTTTCTGAAACTTTTTTGATTGATTTTTAGTGATTTCTGAAATTTTTTGCCATTTAGTACCTGTTTAGATCAATGAAAACTGACCTTTTCAACAAACTTACTTGAAAACTCATTTTTAGCATTATTTATTTAAAATAGCCATTAATATTAAAATAAGTTAATCGTTCCACTCTGTCTTCTCACAGAATCGCAAAGTTTCTAATAATATTGTCTTCCATTCATCAGCAAACAGATCCAATCCAGGGTTGGTCTCCACTAGCGCATTAAGCATCGTTAGCATACGCGGTATAGGGGAGGTGGATCAAACTATAGTGCGACAAAATGGGACATTAAATAAATAATTTATGCTTTCTAGAGCGATTGTAATTATTCGGAACAAATAATAGACACCATAGCATAGCATAGTCGGCCTTATGATGTTACCACTGTCGGGACTCAGGCTTCTTCTCTAGGAGACCATAATCCACCACGCGGGCCCAGTGCGGGTTGGTGGATGTCACACGTCTCAAAATTTTTGGTTCTAGGACATGCCAGTTTCCTCACGATGTTTTCGTTCACCGTTTTGAGAGCAGTGGTGATGAAATAAATTACACGAAGTAATGTGCCTAGCTGGGTTTGTAAGTCGGGGCCGTTACCACTCGGCCACCACTGCTCTAACTCATTCTTAATATACTGCTTTTAAGTCCACAATGAAGTGTACTTCAACCTCGTTTTTTTTTTTTCTGCAGTTACGCAATACCGTAGATAATTATAACTACTAATTTTTGTCGGAAAATATCCATGATTGAATTTGAAGTTGAAGCTAGATAAAACTTGCTTACTCACATTAAAATGCATAGTTACTTTCACATTAAAATATCAAAGAATGGATTAATTCTACACCGTGGTACTTTAAAAGTAACGTTCTTACGTTCTCACAAAAACAGTGTAAACTATACCGTTTTTGACTTTATTTCCATTGTACGAGTATTAGTATGTATCCATAGCATATACTTTTCCCTGCAGTGGCTCAACTAAGGTGATTTTAATAAATACACACATAATTATGCAATTGAGAATTTTCGAAAATTTACCCACTAAGGAGATGAAAAGGGGGCCTAAAGTTTGTATGGGCAAATCTACTTCCATGCAGGCGAAGCCGCTGGCAGAAGCTAGTCTTCAATACAGAGTAGTCACAATAATACCATTTCCGTATTCAAGCAGTAGTCCATGTCATTTTGTTTTAAAACGAGGAAGAGAATGACTGCATGTAGTATTTTGCTCACGTCCCGTCCCTTGCTGTAAGGGCTTAGCAGAGTTCCGGCCGTTACGGCATTATGTCTTGGCCCTCTGCCAATCTTAAGATCATAATTATAAGAAAACCGTTAAACTTGGTTTAACTGCTTCGGGTTTTTGCACGGGAGGTGAATATTAAATGGTTTATTACTTGGAAAGATGTCTATCTTCTAATCACTTCACTTTTCTTCATATATTTATTAACGACATTATTGCAAGACTTTTGTTTTTAGATGGTTAATCGTCAAATAATGACTACTGGTCTGGAGAGAGAGTGTCAAACTTTAATAAACTTGAACCTACTTTTGTTTCTTCAGTTTCCCTTTCTGGTAATTTTTTCGAAGATTGCCGCAACCCTGGCAGGCATTGATCCTAGCGAATCCCGTCAATGTTGCTGAAAGCTCTTTGAGGCACGCGTGATACACAGCACGCCTCACCATCCTCATGGAACAGTGAACTATCCAATATTCACCGTTTGCAAGCCCACACTTACTGTAGCTGGGAATCACCCTTCAATTCAACACTCGACGCCCTTATGAATCATCTCTGTAGCAAAGATCCGGATGGAATTATTACCAACCAGGTTTTTTTTTGTTAATTACTACTTTTTGGGAACTGCTGATAAATAGACTATAGCAAACACGGTGTTGCCATGTATATAAACAAAATATTTGTTCGTTTTAACATAAAAGTTTGCCAGCGTACAGTTTCGGGGATGTTTTTTGTCTTTTTATCGTAGCCGTGAAAGAATGTCACATGCAACAATATTCTCTTGTAGTCCAAACATCGCAGAATACAATACTGTCGTCTATTTCGTTAGCGTTCGTTGTTTCTGCTTTTTTATCTGCAGACGATGTTTTTAGTGAGAAACAGTTTTGTTTTTTTTTTTTAATTTTTATATTGCTGTAGGGAACATGTAAGTACGTGTGGTAAGCAAAATGTAGGTGAGCGACATGTATAAGTGAACAGGCAGTGACTGCGCACTGGCCCAAGTTCGGTTCGGTTCTCTCACGGGGTTTAAACATAAATTCGGCATATGAAACCATTCTTAAAAATGATAATATTCCGAGAATCCTAGGCCAGACGAAGCAGTGCTAATAAAAAGGGGTTCTTAGCACGTTCATGATATGATACAAATTGTCATTTTTTTTGTAAGTCTAAAATATCACCCAAAAAATCTCCTAAAAATATAGCTTCAAGTACAAATTACACGAAATGTTTGACTTCAAAAAGTTAAATTCGTTAAAATATCACAGGCTGCCGCTTTGACAAATTAATGTCCGAAAAGTATCTCTTTCCTCAAAAATAAACATGACACTCTGATTTATTATGCTATTCAATCATTTACAGTTCTCTAAATAACAAATTTTAAGAGAAAAAAGAATCCTAAACAAAAAAAAAAAGACCAAAATAATTTACCCAACATCATCCTATATAGAAAATAATAATTTAATTCAACAACACAATAGGACAAAAGGACCAAGGCGAATTAGTCCGCAAACGTCCGGGACAAAAATGGCTGCCATAAAAAATGGCGGCGGGCCGCGACGGCCCACGACGCACGACGATAAATAATTTCCACGGTAAACGTTTTCATACGGCCGAGGACGTTATGGCATTAACATACTACTTGAGTGGTAATAAGTGGTTACTTTTCCGTATACTCGTTTTCTTACGAGCAAAGTGTTATTTATTTCAGTTTCTATGCTAATGTTAACATGAAGGGAATGCTACTTTATGTTATGTTTTATTTTATTACGGTGGTTTTACTCGCTAAATAACTGTTAGTAGCAATTTATTTTTATAATTGAGGGCCGTCTTAACTCCCATAGTTACGCAATTGTTTGAAGACCTCAAACACAAAGGGCAAATACGGAACATGGGTGAATTTAAGTTAGTAAAAGACTGACACCTCTGGCAATTATTTGAAAATTTTGACCCTCAAAAAAAAAGTCATCCTAACTTACGGTGTACCAAGTTGGTTGCTTACAGTATGACACAAGTCTAAACTCAAGAATTTACCAACGTGTAATGGAGCGCAGTAAGGTGGTAAACGTACAGATCGTGTTAGAAATACCACACTTTTTATTAAGGTGGGATAAAATTAAACTTATCCATCAAATACAATTCTGTCACATCAATCTATCACCCATAAAACCCAACCCAGACCTACCATTCCATGCTTACAATCCGCAATAAAGCAACTGAGAGCCAGTCCATCCCGGTAATAACTTTGTAACTATCAATTGTTAGCATGCGGCGCCGACGCAGCAACGGAGCGGCGCCCTTATTAATTTATGGAATAAATTACGCCAGTACAGGTGCTCTGATATTACACAGAACAGGGAACTGCCACAATTTATATGTTGACCCTGGTGACAACAGGATTACAGAGTTATTGCCGGTGGTGACGGAGGAACGAGTTATGGGATTAGGAGGACGGTTGGGGAGGTTTGGTGGTTTTTTTTTTTTTTTTTTTTTTTTTTTTTCGGTAGGAGTGGGAAATCCTCATGGACGCCCAAGCTGCCTCACAGACGAGCCAGTCTGGGCAGTGTCAGACTCCTACTGACTAAAACCGCACTCCTACCTTACATTTAAACCACGGACATGACGTCCGTGCCCTTGTTTGGTAATTCTACATTGTTTGCTTCTGGGCAACTCCACGTGCAAGTGGCGTCACTCCAGAGCACCTTTCAGCGATCATCACAATAAAAGCCGTCAGAATTTCAGGGTTTAGAGGCCACCAGCCCGAATCGATACCCAAGCGACAACGACCCACATACGCATCAAAAATCAGGAATCTCCCAACCTTCAACACACATACAACTCATCGCCGCCCGTAATGCCGCACCAAACAAATGGCCCCTCAACCCCAACAACTATACTTAAAACTAGGTTTGGTGGTTAGGTAATTATATTTTGGACTGATTTGCACTAATTTTCAGTTGATAGAATCTGATGAATTAATATAATGTACTTAATGTTGAATAATAATCACCAAGAATTGTATTAAGATGTCTTCAATATCTCAATTAAATTTTTTTATGCAAAATCTTATGTAAACAAACTGGTGTTATGCTTTAAAATGAGGCACGATATAAATATTTATGAAGACCCTGTAAACCAAACATATCAAAATGTGTATATTTTGAAAATTAAAATAGCCACTGACTAAAACTTAAACCAAACAGAAAATCCATCACAACAAAGCAGACCAGCTGAAATAGTATGATAAGACGATCATAAAGTTGAGCATCTACCTCAGTACCCAGAGCTCGTAGCAATTCATTTGTTTAGGTTCCATTTCCAACAATAGCCGGGTTTTTGCTACCGAATGTCTATTATAATCCGAAAGGGGGGATTGACTTTGAATAAAATTTACTTGCGTCCCCAATGAATATTTATATACGAACGATATGAATTAATTTTGCAAATAACCTCTTATTCAAACAATAGGGCGTTAGAATTTGAAGCTTCAGCTGAAATCGGTAGGTGAAGGGTCTGTGTGCTTTGTATGCTAAAAAGGCAATCATTTATCATTGACAAAAGGTGCTCGTACCTACATCTACATAATCACAATCGATGGGTAAGCTAGCACTTGTAAAAAATAAACAATAGACATCGGCGCAACAAAATTCAAGATTCTCAAAGATATGGTTATATACATAATCATACAAATAAATAAGAGCTATTTAAATATTGAATCGATAAATCTCTACACATCTCAAAGCTAAGCTTCTAGAGAATCAAATGTTGATTAAATTGGCATGTAGCCTACGTACTAACAACTTGCTAATTACAACTACAAACTAGTCTAATGTGAAATGATATGATTCACAGAAAAGGGATTAAAACTCAGGTTTAGAACCACGTGACATGGATAAGCGAACTTTAACACAAGATTACAGACATCAGAACTTTTCAGCCTAGGCTCTGGGTGACTAGTGACGTGTTATCTAATGACACGGTCACACAGGTGAATGTAAACTTTGAGATATTTCAGTTTGAAAAGGCAGATATGTTTTATAAATTATTGTAACATTTATGGACGTGTCTCAACACTGACCTTATTTTGCCATTAAATTTGCCCCAGTATCCTTTTTCATGCAAAAGAATATTAATATATTATATAATTATAAACTGAACATTATTAAAAGCATAACTATATCTACTACAAAAACTCCTAACTCAAATACGGCGTCAAAAAATTTTTCCATATCGCTGTCAAGTAGAAGTAAGCCGAAAAGACTGGCATTGTGACTTTGTATGTCTATGCCTGTACATTGTTTGTTATTGTTCAATATTCGTTGTAGGGGGTCAGCCTACTGCCAGTTACTGAACACAAATCTAGACTACAATCTAAACGTTGCATAAACCCACGGGCAGAAGTTACGGTCAGATTACGAGACCAACGCGGATGAAGTTCTTATACACAAACCATTTGGAAGTTTTACAGAAGAACAAGTAAAAGATAACAAGTAGGTAATCCTCCTTCAGCTCATCAACTTCGTTTTCATAATAACCTAAGCAGCAAATCATCTTCCGAGAATCCCCGGCGCGTCTAATTTGCACGTGCAAACTTCGAACTGATAGCCAAAGAACTCGCGGCTAATGAGTAGCAACTTTGACAGATTGTACCTTGATACCGACAGCTTTTATTACACAAAACAAAGTTTTAATTAAACATTTTCGCAGGAATCCTTTGGGAAGCGAAAATATTTTGGAGTAATAAAACGCTTGAAGAGGTTACAATTATAACTTTGCACTATGATTCCCCCCGCTACTGGGTCAGCGAACTCGGCTAATACATAAAATAAACCGTTAAATAATATTTTAACTAATATTATAAATAAGTACTTTGTCTGTTTGTTATTATTTATTTATTTACTAAAACTTCATACAATACAAAGTTACAAAGACAGATTTAATGTCTGTAATGTTTTGTATTGTACTAGTATTGATTAATTATTCGTGTATTAATTTTTAAGGTTAGGTAAGGAACTCTTATAGGATCACATTTTTGTCCGTCTATCCGTCTGTCTGTCTGTCAAGACCCTTAACCTCGGGAACGCGTGGAGGTATTGACTTGAAATGAAAACCATATACTCAGGTTTGCGGTCCCTTGAAGCTTTGAAAATCAAACTTCTGAATTAACGAAAAAGAAAAAAAAGTTTTTGTCGCAAAAAACGTATATTTCGACACACTTACGGGAATTAAAACTCGTAGGGTACTTTTTGTTGACCCAGAATCCAGAAATTTGGCATTAGCAAGGTCTTATAGCTTTATAGAATAAATCTGAAAACGGTAAATTTGTTGTTACGTCACAAAAATAAAAAATTGCGATTTGGAACAATCTTCGAGACATTAAACTACATATTTACATAGGTACGTTTGTACGGAACCCTCAGTGCGCGAGTTCGACTCGAATAACAGACACAATATACAATTAAAATATAAAAGTAGTACCTAGCCCGTCGGTATCAGTAACAGAGTCCAAGCTGCCGGCAGTCTAGCTCCAAAGAGATGTTCAGCTTTCTGGTGCCTCACGAGAAATGTCGCGGCTCGTGGCTATTAAGCCATTGGCTGACACGACTATCGGTACTATGATCGCCGAGTCCAAAATGTCACATGTCGACAACCTCGCCAGTAAAGATCAAGTTTTATACATTATTGTTCTCGTATGAAACATAAAAATTTATGCAAATCCGGAAAACTAAACAATTTCAAATAATTTTAATAAGTACGAGTAGCAATCAACAGATGGTGAATAGTTCTTATTTGAGATGAGAAGTCAATAAATGATTTCTCTCGCTCTAAGCTTACCTGTGTCCTTTAGTTGCCCTTTGCGTTCGTCACACTAACTCTTTCAAACGATACGAGAGAGATAACATGCCATTTGCATGAATAAAAGAAAATATTAAATATCTTTTAATTTCTTAAAACAATTTTAAACTTTTAGTTTTGTTAAAGAAATCCTACGTTACTGTGTCCCGGTAGGTCCCGTGGGACACATTACAGGAGCTAAGCCGCGGGAAGAATTTAAAAATAAAAAGTTAAAGAACAGAAGTAATTAAATCGAATTTGCCCCACAGTGCGCACGCTTGGCTTCAGCTCTGTTTATTGTTTTCGATTCGATTGCAAATCTAGCGAGCCGCTGTTTTACAATCTGAACCTGTTCTCCGTTGAGGACACTGTGCGATGACTTGCTTTCTTTGTTTTTAATGCACTTATAAACCCATCAGTTGAGACAAGATTTTATTTTCCTATTGACAGCAATTTTGTGAACACTAAAGCTTAGCGCCCACAGAGGCGGGAAGTGGTCGCGATCTGGGATGGGATATTTTGTAATGTTCGAGTTTGTATGCAATCCGTTACATAGAAAGTGGGTGCGATCACAAAATGGAGATCGCTATCGGATCGCTTTTCCGCGGTTTCCGCCGCGCGGTGCATTTAGATGAAAAATAATGATAGATTGAAAAAAATAATTTTTTTTTTGGACAGACGTTTATGTTTAATATCCTTATAATGTTCCCACTGCTCGGACCTCCTCTCTAATAGGAGGGATGGGCCATAATTCACCATGCGGAACCAGTGCGGTTCGGTGGATGTCACATGTATTAAATCTTTTTGGTTCTAGGACATACCAGTTTCCTAACGGATGTTTCCCTACACCGACTTAATGTGCCAGAAATCTTTAACAATAGTATCCGTGCGGTTATTGGACGCTTTTGAGTTTACTTTTGTTGACCCTTTTAAGCCACTGCTACTATACTCTTAAAGTTAAACAAAAGGTTGTTTAACTACAAGAGTATATACAAATGCTCTAGTTCCATTACATTTCCCGCTCCTATAACACCTAATCAACGTTCGCAATCTTGTTAAATCAGCATTTTAATTAGGCTCGCTACTTAGTTCTTTATCAGTGCTAATCTGTAGTGCTTGCCCGGCTTTTATTTTACGTCCCACATAGATTCTTTTGCTTCGTTTACTCCCTTTATTAGGCACCTCAGTTGCGATAAAATCTTATCGTACCTAAATTGTAGCACCTCTGAGTGTATTGTAGGTAGACCCTAACTACAGTAGGAACAATTTAAGGTTAATTCATACTATAGATTCACTAGCTATCTAGATCTTGATTTGTACATTACTTCCTTGCAAAAATGAGCAAAAATTCGCTTTATGTAGTTGAAAGTGGTGCTTTAGTATACCATAGCATTGTATAATGTAGTAGAAAGTAGAGCTTTGGACCACCACTGCAGAGGAGCTTTACTGTTTTTCCTTACATTTACAACGAGCTATCTAAATTTGTTCAGCTGTTAGTTCCGGAAAATTATGGTTGAAACCTGTAATCTCCTTTCTGTAGCCTTATTCTGTGAGAATGTCATCTCGTATTCCAGGACTCCACACTGAAGATCATGGAACAAACCACGGACAGTAGTGATAGGTTGCTTTCGACTTCAGAAACAAGGGCAAGATGCAGCTCTTCCCATGCGGCATACTCGGCCAACGTATGCCACGCAACTTCCTTCAGACAGTGAACGTAGTGGTGACATCGAGCGCCTAAGTTTGTAGCGAGGCTAGCGGTAGGACGTCAGAGCCTCTTCAGTTACACCCAGGATCTGATGGATCTCTGACCGGTGTAAAAAGATCAGTCAGTTTTCCAGTCACTCAGGTCCCAGGGCGGACGCCGCAACCGCAACCGGACAGTATGCAAGCCGTATCGCAGAAAATTGTATGATATCTATCTATCCCCTGAAGAAACTCTACTATTTAATATAACACACATCTGCATTTGGTTTGGATTTTGCTAGCCCTATGAGAAAAACAAAAACAAAACAGATGAGGAACTAACTGGTTGAGGTATCCGTAGATTTATAGTCAGTATTTTATTAATACAGTTCATGATTTTCTTTCATCTCCAAATGAAAAGCAAACTATCTATAAACTTCGGCGTCTATTAGATTTTGCAAAGAGAATAAAGTTAGGCTAGAATATTATACTCGTAATTAACTTCGTTGTGTTCCAACCGCTCCCTTTAAAAGTTTCGACATCAAAGAATATTTGCGGCCTCTCGCTCTAAGATTAAAACTGTAATTCAATATTTTATTTCACTGGTTTTTAATTTAGTGACGGTTATTGAATAAGGTGCCATATTTATGAAAGTATCGAATTATTTCACGTGGCACAGATAAATATTTGTGGCACTTGAAGTTATGATTGATTTTAAATAAATAATTGATAAAATTGCAAAATTGCGGAATTCGAGAGGGTGACATTAAGTGTGTTGTCCTCTATATAACTTGTGCTGGTTCTCCAAGGCGCTGCTTAAGACTGACCATCGATTATTATGCATGTATGTTGCCTACACTAATGGGTATTTGATCAGTCTGTGGGTGGCGTCTCTGAGTGCGACTATTTTGCGAATACATTTGTTACCTTGGGTATACCTGTTAAAACAATTGTATGTTTTATTATAAAAGTAAATAAGGATGTTGTAAACCAATAATTTGGTTAACATGTCTTCAAAAACCGGCAGGCGCGTATGCTTAAGCATACGCGCCTGCCGGTTGAGGGGAAAAGGGAGTCGGGTTTAAGACTTCTGTCACTTTCTTCATCAATCGTAGGCAGTATGATGGATGACGCATCATTTCGGCTCGCTACTTATTTACTCTTTGGCGCACTTTGTGTTGCTTTACATCGGTGTACGTCATCACATGTTCCAATTACGGTAGAGTGTGCTGCCGCTGCCACTACGGCTGCTGAGACCCTCAAGCTGCACAAATACTATAAGTTTATTATCGGTAATATAGTTTTGAGGCAATTCAAGTCAAAACGCTTGGATCATGGGGTCCGTGTACGTGATCTTTTCAAAAAATTTCTTCAACCATTGGTCGTCAACCAGTTATAGCCAAGGCTGCCTTGTCTTTTATCTAAAAAAAAACTTTTTAAATACTTTTTTATTTCACACTTTTTAGTTGTGATACACTTATAGCCAGAGTACTTATTCTTCATGACAATTCGAATTAACCCAAACACTACTAGGATACATTATTTTATTATAAAGTCCCCATCCTCCTCCCGGCTCCACCAAAAGGTTAATTGAATAATAAATGACAATTCTAATAAACCCAAACACGGGTAGGATACATTGATTAATTACGGAGTCCCTGTGCCTACCATCCGGCTAGATCATCAGATCAGTTCGATAGTACCTTATAACCAAAGTGCATCTCATGACCGTTCTAATAAGCCTTAACACGGCTAGGTTACATTATTAATTACGAAGTTCCAGTGTCTACCTTCCGGCTCCATCATCATCATCAGATCACTTTGATGATACCATTTTCAACATAACTATTCAGAACCATTTATTTATTTGTATTGTCATAGTTACATAACTATCTTAATTGTGATATCTATGTGAGGGTGAAGTTCCGTTGGCCATTTCTGGTCTTCTTCATCAGTTCCACATCATCAAATGTTACTTTTTGACTGTAAATGCTTAAGTTCTCGATGAAAATACCAAAATCACTATGTAGTTGCTTATAATATTTGAGGAATTCCCTCGATTCCTCATTGATCCCATTATTAGAACTAGAATATAATATCCTTTAAAAAGTGAAAAAAAAATTGCAAATCGGTCCTTAAACGACGGAGTTCTAAAGTATCAAACATAAAAAATAATGATAAAAAAAATCAACCGAATTGATAACCTCCTCCTTTTTTTGAAGCCGGTTAAAAATTAACATTTATATTCAACGTAGAAATTCTGTCAGAATCTCAGGTATTTTCCAAAGATTGAGTGAAAGTTTTATTTATAATATAACGCATTTGTATTATTTTATGTTTGATGTGCTGTGCGTAATTGGTGTGTATTCAGTGTATTAGCATTTTGTCGTTCTGATTAAATAAATAAAAATAATTAAAAACATAATAAATTATCCTTATTTTCTCAATAAATCACCTAAACCATTTTCTAGTTCTAGAACTGCTACGCTCAAAATTATTTTATACAAGATAGCAAATTAAATTCAATGTTACAACCGACCAGTCTACATGTTAACGTCATTACTAAATCTTTCGACGCCCTAAATATTTCCAGATTGTCTTATTCAAATGAGTACTACAGTATTCCCTTTCGCTTGCTCTCTGGAACATCTTTAATGAATAATTCCAACCCGTAGTGTAATACAGGTCGGATCTATCTCGAATAACTATACGTCTAACTATTCCAGTCAATTTTCAAACTTTGACGTTTAGCGGCAAAATCCTCGTAGAACAAGTTCGGCCATAATTATGGGTAGCCAACATCGGGCTTCATAATTACATAATTGACTCGCCGCCTCCATATTTGCAGAGATAGTAGATAATCTCGGTGAGGTAGTAAATCACGTGGAGAGACGTGACACGGAGAAAGTTGAGGTAAACTTAGATTATTTTGTTGGTGAAGTTATGAATTTGCTTAATTTAGCAGGTAAACACATGCAGATCATAATCATATAATAAGAACCCCCCCTCCCCCCTCCGTCCCGGCCGTCTCAGTAAGCAGTCGTGTTTTTGTGTGCTCCCTTAAGTTTTATTTTGAAACGGGTCTAAAACAAATTTCTGAAGTTAAATCTTATAAAATTGCATGCACAACTGTGTAAACAATAAACCTGTGTAAAGACAAATCTGTACATTAAGATCTTAAGTGTAAAAATAGTTTTAAAACAAAAGTGTTGTATTGTGCTGAATGAACAGTGACTTACAAAAGTGAAGGTATCTGTGATCATTTAGTCGCCTATTTCGCCTAATAAATTCATGGTGCGTCTGGCCGAGTGGCTGTAATATCGCTCGCAACAGGCAAATTATCTAGAAAGGACCAAGTTCGAATCCTGCGGTAGGTGAAGTATGAAGTATCACTTTTTGCGTTTTTGGCTTTTTTTATTTGACTGTTTTAATTTTTACATATAAAAACTCTCTTACATAAAATATATTAACTAAACTATACTAAAACCTAACTATGTACATAAATATAATACAAAAACACAAAATACACTTAGGCGTTGAAATACTTCTCATCGCTGTCATCCGGGAATGTGCCCAGAAGACTGGCAGCATTGCCACGTTGAATGGAAATGCTAATTCTTTGGGCAAAGAACGAGCCAGCCCTCTGGTCACGCAAAGTGTCGATTAGTCGGCGTGAAATTTCCTTAAAAAGAGACGCGTACTTGGACCCCATGACCCAAGTGTTTCGACCCCAAACGGCTCAAAACTGTAATTACCAATAAGGTTACAGTATTTGCGCCGTTTAAGGGTCTCAGCAGCCGAAGCGGCAGCGCCAGCACAGCCCGCCGTACTTGGAACATGGGATGGCGTTTTTGGCTATATTCTTGATACCCACTCGCAAAGACAGTCTCACCAGTCAACCCAAGTTTGAATCCTGCGGATAGTGATTATAATATTTTGCTTTTTGGCTATATTTTTGTTAGCTCCTGCCGCTTTTGTTTATTTCGAACAAAATGACAATAATGACATACCTTTCATCGCTGCGCATACACAAGTCCCGCTTTCTGATGCTTGCTGTCCACGTTAACAGCAACGCTCTTCACCTACCTCCGAGCTGCAGTTTTTTACTCCTACAACGGCGAATTATTATAATTCGGATACAACCCTCAATACAAAGGGCAATCAAGATTTTGAGGATAGCTATTTTGTCACAAAGTGTCTAAAGAGAGGTTTTGGTGACCTTGCAGAGCAACCTTCATCCTCCATATCCGAAATAAAAACTATGTTTGCTGAGCTTAAAGCTCAGCCGTAGTAGTAGTGTAGGAATGCTAACCGCCAACATATTCATAACTCTGTCCAGAATGGGGACGCATCCAAAGTTTGGAATTTTCTTAGATCATCGGGGGTCGGTTAAACCCGACAAGAGTCGATTCGTAAAGATTAAGACATCGATGCGATGAATAATCATTTTACAGCTTCGTCTAATTTTGATAGGACAACAAAATTGAACACATCAGATTATCTTTCATCTCTTCCGACTCCCTTCACTTCCCTTCCGATTCTTCATTCGTATTTGGTCAGTTCTCTGCGTGTGATGTTAAGAAGAGTATACTATCAATTACTTCCAATGCAGTAGGAAGTGACTGTATCAGCCGTAAAATGTTACTGCCAGTACTGGACATAATCCTCCCTGTCATTTGTCACATTCTCAATTTTTCTGCATCTAGCGGTATCTTTCTATGTTCATAGAAAGTTGCTCAAATAATTCCTCTACCTAAAAAGTCCAGTCCCACATCTTTTACTTTAGACAGGAATAGTAAGACGGATATAGGACGGTATTCAGGTCTATATCCGTCTTACCATACCTGTCTAAAATCCTAGAACGTTCAATCCACAACCAATTAAGTATTTTCCTATCCAAAAATAATCTCCTCAACCCCTTTCAGTCCGGCTTTTGTCCTGGTCATAGCACCACTACAGCGCTGCTCAATATTACAGACGATATAATGTCAGCCATGGAAAGCAGTAATCTGACGGTCTTGGCATTTCTAGATTTTAGTAATGCCTTTAATACGGTTGATTTTGATGTTTTACTTGGTATTTTACTCTCTCTTAATATATCTGCACCAGTGATTGATTGGTTTCATAGTTACCTGTTCGGTCGACGGTAACGTATTTGCATCGGAGAGATCATGTCTTCTTGGTGTAGTACTTCTGTCGGAGTACCACAGGGTGGCGTTTTATCACCATTACTTTTCGAAGTTTTTATTAACTCAATCTCCAACGAATTAATTTCTTCCTACCACCTTTATGCAGATGACCTTCAAATATATTCACGGGCACCGCTTGGAAAACTTTCTGAGGCTATCTTGATTATTAACCTTGATCTGGCTCGTATATACGACTGGAGCAAGAGGTACGGACTTATGGTGAACCCCGTAAAGACGCAGGTTATAGTGGTGGGCAGTTCTAGGATGATCTCGAAGATCGACTAGACGAGCCTTCCCCAAGTTTCTTTTGACAGCTCAGTAATTCCCTTTAGCGAGAAAGTTAAGAACTTGGGGATATTCATCGACAAGAATTTCTCTTGGACTGCCCAACTACAAGAAGTAAGCCGCAAGTTGTTTGCATCTGCTGGATCGTTGAGAAGACTACGTAATTTTCTGCCGACTGCCACCAAGATTGCGCTTGCACAATCTCTTCTTCTACCCATCCTTGATTATGTTGATGCCAGCTATCTTGACCTCTCTGAAGTACAACTGGATAAACTTGAGCGACTTCAAAACTTCTGTATAAGGTTCATATTTGGTTTGCGTAAATATGACCATATTTCTGAATTTCGTGTTAAACTCAAGTGGTTGCCAATTTGCCTTTGCCGTAATGCTCATATTATTTCCCTCTTGTATAATGTGCTCTTTTCCTCTTCTGCCCATCGTTACCTAAAATAACGGTTCCAATTTCTTTGCGACTCCCACATGAAAGTTCTTAGGTCATCAGATAACTTAAAACTTAAAATGCCAATGTATTCGACTACTTTCCTGGTAGAGAATGCCTTGTTGCATTAAGTCCGCCTATGTACTACTACTGTATAATAATATGAAGTTTAAATAAATAAATAAAAAATAAATAAATAAACCTTTTACTGTCCAGGCCGCTCGTCTATGGAATGCATTGCCTGTGGCAATAAAACGTGCACAAACATTGCCTGTATTTAAAAAGCTTGTGAAGGATCATTACTGGTCGCTGTGTTCATGTCTTCGTTTTATCACTTATTCTCTTGCTTATATATTTATATTTTGTATGTATGTATATGTGTATCGATTGCATTATTTAGTTTTTTTACTTTTATATTTGCACCAAGTGCAACCCCATTTTGTGTCGAGGCAATCTCTATCCGTTGTAGGTTGCCTGGAAGAAATCGCCGAGTGCGATAAGGCCGCCAATTGTATGCTTCTTTTGTACTATTATTTCCATTTTTAAATTTGTAATCTTGGTATGCAATAAAGTATATAAATAAATAAATAATATAAATTGTCTTTTTTATGTATTATTTAAGATTGTTGGTTTAAGATTTAGTTTTTTGTTTTTACTCAGCTTTCACTATTGCTCGTTGTGAAATGCATTCTACTCTTTCCAGCATACTAGCCGCGGGCGGGTCCTGGTGACCTGTAATACAGGTTGTTGTACACACCTACATCAGGCACCAGTCCCTCACAAAGTTAGCTCTAAATTGTAGGCATTGTTAAAAGCTAGCATAAGAAAATTTTGTGAAGGGAAAATAAATAATAATATAATACCTCGTACCTCTGCAACGACAGCACTGTATGATGGCAGGTAGTGTATGCTCGTTTTTCTTGCATGATTTATTGTTAACATTGACTGTCTGAATGTAAGTAAACAGAATATGTCACGTTACATTGTTCGGTCTATAATAATAATTTACGGAGGTAACTGTAATTTTCTGAGCCATTTCCATATTTCTGTGTTTGTTAGCTGTCAGGCACTGAAATACGATGCTTAATAAGTGTGAAAGTGTTTATTTCCAGAGACATTGGATAATTGAAATAAATAAAACTTCGGCAATAAAACCGATGAACGAAGTTATAAGTAAATTAATAACGAAGCCCGAACCCAAAGACAAACAAAAGACAGCCGACAAAAACAGAAACTCTGCCAAAAGTAATAATTTAGTAATCGAAATGGATGGAGATACAAACGAATTGCTAATTGCTTTAGACTTGAGAGACGGGTATCATCAATTTGTATCCACAAATTGTATTAATCAAAACGCTATACCGTATCTATCTATTATGCAGCTGTTGTAAAGTTTATGTGGCGAACTAATCTTGGACCACAAAGGGTAGAGAAATTAGAAGTGTCATTTGCGAGCTTGAACCCTTCGAGGGTATTAGCATTTCCATTGAAGTGATTATTCTGAATATGATTATTCTGATGGTGTAGATTAGCAGTGAATGGCTAATGTATGAGTAACTTAGTGCTTTTAATGTGGTACAGCTATAAATTTTAGAAATTATACCTTAAGGTGGTTAATTAACGGCCTAGTAATGCGTAGACATAATTAGGTTGCCACTAAACCATATGTTAGCTTGAACAGTAATGAAATCGTCTGCCATTTTTGTAGCTTTTCGTCTGAACATATTGGAGTTTATACAGAAACAGATGAAGTTTTTAAAAATTCATCTTCTTTTCAAGTCGATAATTTCTTATTCAATTTAGGCTGAGATCAGGACTCTGTTACGTCGACAGCCTATTTGAAATTATAATGCTTTGAATATTGAGTTTTAGTTACATTTGATAATATTTTGATGCATATTTAACTTTGTTTCAATGTTTTAATAGTGTTAATAGGTACTGACCACGTTATAATATTTTGGACCAAAAATTAGTCTTTTTTTTGATGAGTAGTCATAATAAAACAAGTTTATTTATACTAACAGGCAAGTTTTTATTTGTTTGTATATATGTGCGTGGTTTGGTTTAGTATAAATAGTTAGTGAATATATCAGTTTATATCAAGATTCTTAGATGTATTGCTCGTTATTTTTACATTAGTAAAAACGTCGTTTTTGATCACGAAAAGGTTATGTTTAAGGTAATATATCTTTTTATGCTTCATCTTCAATTGGCTAAACCCAAAAACTAAATGTAAGACTGCCAGTCTTGCTAAATGTAAACTAAATATAAATCAGCCCGCTCTTAATTTCAATACTTCCTCATGGTAAGCGATGGTTGATGTCTCCATTAGGATGAGTGTGCTCAAAATATAGACCTTTTTATATTTTTTTAACCTAGATAATAAGGAACACACGCGCAGACAGAGATAAATATACAAGTATGTTGCCTATTTTTAATCATTGTTGGTTTAAGAAAACCATGTCACGATATCAAAAAATGTGTTGTTGGTAATGTTTCTTAAGAAACCTTATCCATCTTACTCTCATCTTAACCGGACCTTTTCAAAGGTAAACAACAAACTATCCCGGAACACGGTTGTTTTAAGTCGGATACATAAATCCAGGACGGACCTCTGTGAGTACCTCCGGCTTTTTTATCGGTGCCTCGATGCTCCTTTGTAGTTTTATATTTATGACGATTACTTACTTGACTCACTACTGTAGTCTTTTATATTTGCGCACGCACACATTCGTAACTTATTTTTCATGTATTTTTAGGAGAACATAACCATAGAGTCCTTTTGATTCTTCGTTAAATTGTAAGAAAATAAACTTTGTTATTGTGTGCGTCCGTCTGGAATATGTATTGGAATATATTTTTGAATGATTGTGGATGCTTTAGTAGTTTTTGTAACGGTTAATACAGATATTGAAATAAGCCATCCTTTATTCTACACAGAATTTTATCAAACAAAAATATAGACAGTTGATTTATCCAGGCGAGCTTAACTTACAATTGGGCTTTTACGGTTTCGTTTCAATGTATGTATATCTAAATATTGGCGATATTTTTTTGTATATTTTGCATCAAAACATATATCATTTTAAGTGTGTGTACTGCATTAGTAATATTAAGAAGTCGATGCAATTTTAAAATAAAAAAATAATTCTATTCAAACAGGTGAGTTTAAGAAAATAATTACATCTTTTAATTACTAAAAGAACGAACAAAATTGACAACATCAAAATACTGTTACAAAGCTTCAGAAAGAGAAAGTTAGCTTCGATATCTGTTTTCATTTTAAACAGGCGGAAAATAAAAATACAATTAAGAAGATATAAAAAGAATTTATTACGGAAGTTGACAGCGAGAAGGAAAGTTGTGACGCTACTTGCGACGAAAATATATAAAGAATTTTGTCAAGGTTTGTAAACAAAATACGGAATAATCTGCGCCCTCAATCAATGAGATAGTGACCTGGGAGATCAAGTGCTTTGAGGGTGAATAAAAATGTTTGTTTTAGCAGAACAATTACATTATCAGGTAATATTAATATTGTGGATTGTAACTTTGTCTGGTCACAGAAAAATAGATAGATACTCTGGCTTTTTTTCTGTGGGAAAATCATCCAATGACATCCCCCGCCCTCAGGCGGAGCGGGAGAGTGTGTCAGACTTTTACTGACTAAAAACTCATTTCTGTTCCTTCGTTAGATATTTTTTTATGAAACGAAAATTACTCGATATTATATTATATTGTTTAGACTTTGTGATTTTGTTTGGTTAACAATATCTACCGATTTTTCTCCTGATGTTAGCTAAAAGTGCGCTAACTTTTTGTCGTTTTTTCTATAAATTTTCACATACTTAAGTACTTTACTAAATATCCCACTATCAAAGTTACAAATTTAATATGCTGATGACGGTTCCGCTATGTCTGACTCAAAAAATTTTTTTCTATTCTGATTTAAGATTGACCAAGACAGATATAACTTGTGAGTTTGGAAATAAATCGACTCGTTACGCGATATTATGGTCAAAAATGAAAGTTTAAAATAAATAAACCACAGATTAGAAAAGTACAGCAGAAAAGACCTTTACCTACTCAATAATATGTGAAACATGCCAGCTAACGATGATGATCAAGAATATCTATCTATTATGAAAGAGCGATAGTTGAACACCATAGAGAGTATCATAAACAACCTTCATCATAATCCATATTCATTCACATTATCTCTGGAACTTTTTTACTTATTTTGCTCAACGTTGCCTGACCTTGTGACTTTGGGGTCATCAACATAAGTATTCATCGTGTCCACTACTGACCACTTGCCCACACTTTGTTTAAGTTTTAAGTACATATCCTACGTACCTTTCCTCATAATGAAACATCATCTAACAGTCACATTATCATAACTGCGGGTAACATGGCCGGCCACGTGACAACTCATTCCATTTTCGTTTGCACCGCCATTTACGTCGACCCATATTTTAGGCGGAAAATGTTTGTTGTAATTATGCTGAAAAATGTTTTGAGAATTATGAGTTTTGGACTAACTTATGTTATTTTATTTTGCTTATTTATCTTCTACGTTATGGTGTCTCGAGTTAATATATTCCTAGTTGTTTTTCAACCAGTTATGAGAATAATGTAAGTAATAAGTAAATATTATTAATGTATAATATTATACTAAATGAGATCTTTAGAAACATTTTATTTAAAGATGCGTCGTTGTATATTATTAAAAGAGCTATATTTAATTCAAAATTAAGGCTTTAATATAAAACAATATGAATCTCCTTGGGACAAAGTTTCCTTCAAAGTAACATTAACTTAAATTATGCACCTTTTCTCTGATCGTGGAATTTAGTTAAGAAGGCAGACTAGGGCGAACTATTTCTCAAGTTCCGTTCCAATCCAGCTCATCGAAGGTATTTGTGTTTCATGCAACATTCTTCTTTGTCTTTTCCACGGACAAAAGAAAAGTCACAAAATTCACTATTAAGTATCCAATGTTTTGGATTAACGTATGAAAATGGTTGCCAAAACAGGTCGTGCCAAAACTCGTGAGGAGTGTAATGCGGAGCTTGGCAGATCCCGCCAGGTACTAAAACTTGCATACTACGGGAAAAACTGCTCTTGAATACCGTCCGGACTTGTATTGTAAGCAAAATAGCGAGGTTACAAATGTTAATCTTGGTTTAGAGGTTGGTTGTAGGCACTAAACTGTAATATTTCTATAAATAGTCACAAGAGGTTACAAATTCTGTGTCCAAATTTGAACAAATATTGCTTAAGTTGCTTTCAACAAAACCTAAAAACAAAACAAACAATCAGTTGCCTTAATCCAAAGCGAAAAGGTTTTCCAGTAGATGGGTTTTTAATAAAACAATGTTCCTGCCAGAGCCCGCTACAAAGCACAACATGAATTATTTCAAAAAAGTTCCCAATTAGCACGTCCACTTAATGAAACCAACCTACTCCAGAACTTTAGCAATAACGTCCATTATTAATCTACACTTCCACAAAAAAGCTCCAGTTTTTAATTTATTCAATAACCTTTATATTCAACATTTATCGAACAAAGTGAACCAGTGCTGGCCAGTGATGTGCGAAATGTTCCATTTTTAAATCGAGTTGTTCAATTTGATTTCGGTACGAACGCTCGTATTTGAAAATCAATCGAAACACTCGACCGTAGTTTGCGGTTTTCTGAAAAAAGTTCAAGTTTTTACATTTGTTAACTTTGTATAGTTAAGCGAAGTTTTTGAGCCTTTTGCTCTTTTCATTTTACGGTTGGGTGACTTTTGAATTTCTAATAACGGTGTTCAATGACAGAGCATGCTGAACCTACACGTCTACTTTCAAGCATTTCTCAATTCTCAATACACACAGGCCTGCCTGTGTACTGTATTGTATTGTATGTCGGGCTGGTGTCCGCAACTCCACGTCTAAAGCAAGTATTTTGCATACGGGTGGGACAAATGCATCATTCAATCCACTCTAGCTCCTCAAGGTAGGCCTGCAGCGCCTGACTATTTTGCGGAGAGTACCTGGGATTTCGAAGTACTTTGCAATAGGCAAAGTCCAGCGACCACTGGGCTGCTTAGAAGCAGTTAAACTGACTGTTGACTGTTGTTGACTTGGCAAGCATTTTCTAAGTCTATGCATCAATTACCACTATTCACCTCTACGACTAACTTCCCACCTCACTAGAAAACGGCTAAGTGCAACATTATAGCCTCTCTTACAACAGTCGTAATAAAAGTACTTCAACTTTTAACACATTTTGAGTACCTTACTTACGTCGAACGCTGGAAAAAAACTTTGTAGACTAACTACCTACCTTCGTCTAGAAAGTTCCTTCATTCTAGACATCTAATATGAATGATGAATCCTTCGTGGTTGCTTCGTGCACAGCTACAGTATCGTGAGAATCGAGAATGGTTACATATTTAAGTATCTAACAACTTGTTTGTTGCTTCTACAGCAACTTTAGTACTTGTGGTTGTAAGTAGCCCTTCAAATAAAGGTTCTTTGAGTTGCTACAGCTTAAGCTCTTGTAATAATATTTACCAGTATCGTAGCATTTATTTGTTGCTCTTTCAAAGTATTATTAAAAAAAAACATACATTTAGAAGTACCAAAAACTTTAGCTAAAATGTGTTACAAAAATAGTTTAAATATTCAGTTTGCACCACTTTATGTAATACTTTTGGTATTACTTTGGTATTATTATCTAATAATAGCATAATCAGCCTTAGAATGTTACCAGTGCTGGAACTCAAGCGTCCTCTCTAGGAGAGGGAATGGGCCATAATCCACTTTGCGGGCTCAGTGCGGAAACGTCACACTTCTTCGAAATGTGGGTTCTAAGACATGCCGGTTTCCTCACGATGTTTTCCTTCACCGTCTTCAAAGAAATCAGGATGAAATAAATTACACAAAATTATTTTATTTATTTATTTATTATGCGCCTGGCTGTATATAAAAAAAATATACTTACCCACGACCTACTATTTGTAAGTCAGAATCGTTACCACTGGGTCACCAGTGCTCTCATTTCTGTTATTTCCGTCGTGGTAGCTAACCTCGTCCGCATTTCCTCAAAATGCCACAGTTTTAATTCCATACAAATACACCCATTGTACTCTATTGACACAACTCATAATTAAATATTTAACAAAGCCTTTTATTTGCATACTACAGGTTAGTACGTATTATGGGAATAATTTATGGTATTATGTAGGCACACCAATATGGACTTCCACACATCCGCGACTGGTTGCTGATTTACATAAGTAATTAGTAGTTAGTGATTCATGACGGATTTGGCGTAATTAGAACAAATGCCACTTGTAATATTTAGCATAAATTATATTTAGGGGTTAAAATTGGCGGTTTCCAGCGACACGACATTCTTTTTGTTTCTATTTAAATAGTTTACCTAACATGAATGAGCAAATTATGTCGACTTAATATTCTATTTTTACCCGACTACGGCAAAGCCAAAAAAGGGTTATAATTTTTTACTTCATTTATATCAAAAAAGAAGAACTATTCGTCAACGAAGCACCTAATTAAAGACCACCTGATTACTTTCACTTTACCTTAAACTCATGGACATGTCCATCCTTCCCTCCCTCAAATACGCAGCACAACCTGAACATTACCGAAACGTCAAAAAAATTGCACTCGGGGCAAGCAATGGAACGAAGTACTCTCGGACGCAAAATCACAAACCGCATAAGGAACAATATGCTGAAATAACTGGGATACGCAAGGTTTTCTTGCAAAGAGACAAAATTGTTTATTTGAAGAAAGTTAACTACACTGCCGCTGTGTGTCATAACTGTTTTTATCTCAGATTTACGGTGAACTGATAAAAATTGTAATAATAACAATATCAAAATAAAAAAGTGACGTATTATCGTTAGACCGCTATCTTATCTGGTGATAAGCGATGATGAGGTCGACGTTGGAGCAGGTTTGCCTTATAAGTAACTTGCTCGTCACTGGTGATTTAAAGATCGTTGTAGAGACTTAGCAAAGATTGTAGCTAATAAGACACATTTTATGTATAGGCTCGCGTTTGCTCACTATCTCACTTGATGGTAAGCGATGATGTGGTCGACTATAGTGTAGAATTACAACAAAAAACGCAGACACAGACGTTACAACGTAGAATTTCCCTGCCAGAATTCTGAAAAGCAAGACGAAAGTGCACTCAAAAATGTTTGTGTATATGGATGGAATGCTCATGTATCGATGATACATCACTGTTCATCTTGCGATTCAATGATGTAACGGGCTAGACATTAGAAACAATTAGTAAGCGATAGATTTTAGACAGAAAATATATTTGTTGTAACTGTGTAAGGTGCAAAAATCAAACTCATGGGGAACTTTCAGTATAAAAACTATTATTAATACCCGCTTCAAAAACGTTATTTATCATAAAATTGAGTGATTTATTTGCCATTGGTATATTTTTTATCGAAGCTCATGAATAAAACAAAAATATTCAATACAGTGTGTTTGGCACGCGCTGACCCAGAAATGTCAAGAAATCGATATAAAAAGCGGAATATTTTAGAAGGAAGTTGTAAATGCAAAATATTCAGGCATTTCAGTAGTATGTGTTACCATATAACAAACTCTTGTACTATTATTCACATTTATTTGTTCATAGAATATGCGTGTCATCACGCAATGCGTTGCAGCGCAAAAAGAGGTGGCGAGCTGATCTAGGCACGTATCACGAAGACTGCTTCGTGAAAGCATGTCTGAAAGGGTAGACAACAATTGATTTTACGTAAACTTGTAATTTTAACCCTTTGTACGATTTTTTGTATTTTTGTGAAACAGGGTGATGAAATGAATGCTCTAATTTGCGTACCTTTTTTCCCATTAAATGTTATGATTAAAATTTCCATCATCATGCAAAAAAGGGTTAATTTCTTTCTTTACTGGTTGAATGCAATCTGCATCCGACAACACTACTTTAATCTTTACTGGTAATCAACTCATAGCTTTTATTTATTAAATTTACTTGTCCGCTTAAATAAAACGGGCAAAGTTTAAATACTAAATCTTTTTTAAATGTATAAACCGACTCCGAGCTTCTTCCAAGCTTGAAGGAGGCTTTAGCACAGCAGTGCCTTGTAGGCCAAACAACAATATATAAAAATAATACTTTAGATACGTTTTTGTTCAATTTTTCTTTTGGTTTTAACCTCTCAAATTATTATCCAAACGATGACGAGTACCATGCGACCTTTTTGTGATTAATCTTAAAAACACACGTATCTGCAAAAAAAGACATGATGTAATTAAGAATAATTTCCACGCTCCAACGTCCTTACATCAAAAAGGATTCTTTATAACAACAATTAACGCGGGTAGTCCAATTAACAAAATAATTGGAGTGCGCTAAAGCAACGAATTCATTTTAATTTTAATTCGAATCCCTGCGGTCACGGTATCGAGGATAAATGCAATAATATTCGAAATCTGTCCCGTATTTGTTAAAGCATTTTGATGGACCAGATTGCAGATATTGGGTTATTGAAGATGGATTAACTATTATCTTAAACTGTTCAGCAATAGCTAAATAATTTAGATGCTATGCAATTAATTATGTTTGGGTATATTTGACAGTTAAGACTGTATGCAACATAATCTGCGAAGTTTCACTATTATGATTTTGGGACTATATACCACTATTAATCTGTCAAGCAGAATTGTTACATTCATTTTGAAATATATGGGTGACGGCCTACCAGTGACCACTGATCACAGGTAGGCCGTCGGTTTTGTTTGCCATCCAACAGACGGTATGTTCTACTTTTTTTTGCGATTAAGAAAAATCGTCCAGACTTCGTTCGGGAATTGAACTATTTACACAGGTAAGTTTGTACGGAACCCTCAGTGCGCGAGTCTGACTCGCTCTGTTTTTTTAATGAAATTAACATTAGTGCTTGACGGCGATCCCACCTAATGTTTAGCAGTGATACTATGGTTGACGGTGAAGCGCACTAGTTTATTATAAGTCTATTCATTATAAACTTGATAACACCTAAATTATAATCGTAGAAAAAACGAAAAGACCGCAGTAGGCAAATTGTTTCAATCCTTCGATGTGCACTGTATTTAAACGACGAGGCGAAGTGCTTAGTCCGGATCGTAAAGGTATCAACAATGTAAGAGTGGAAACTCGTCGTACGTAGGGTTGTCCGATGGAATCAAGTCATATAATTCCTGCATACACTCTCCAAATCAATCAAAATTGTCTTAACATTAAATTTGGCCATCTTGAACTTCAACAACGAGATTAAGAAGACTAAATAGAAGTCTCCGCCAACAAATAAATAAAATAAACATAATGTATCTAACTAAGTATTCTAGTTCGAGCGTAAACGTCTCCATTCCTCGTTAGCCTCGTGTTGGATTTGCATTGAAATTGAAAAACCTCCATTAGCATAATAAACTATTTGTGTTTGAGCTCTGACACGCGACGAGCGACGACGGCGACTTTGTACATAATTGTGTCCGCGACGTTCTGTACAATGCTACTGCAATGCGAAACTGTAGTTTTATTTATTGTAAGTCGTTCAAGCACTTAACCATTTAATTGGTTGTTACTGAATATAATAGGTAGTGTAACTGGAATATGGACTGAACAGATTCAGATCATGATTGAAGCCGCCGTTTGATCACAGAAATGGTCGTGGACTGCGATGGATGTATTTCCTGCAGAAGTGTTTATTAGTACTGTGAGCTTGCGGAGGACAAGCAATGGGTAACTCGCCGTCCGGCCATCCGGTAACCGACCGGACCGAGCCCAAGTCACCGACGGTGTGTAGTAATCTACGCGCGCCTCAAAGAGATGTCAGTAAAATCGTAGAGGCTCAGCAGGGCCAAAGCCTACTGGGGCCATGGGTTAACTTCCGAAAGGGATACCCGGGCTCCTGAAACGCAAGGCAAAGAAGGAACATAGGTGTAGTTTTAGTCAATAAAAGTCTCAAACGCCCTCGCATTCCACCCCAGATCGGGAGAAGTCAATAGATTTTTCACCTTCAAAAGTAAAGTTCTACTTCATAATGTAAGAAACTAAATATTCTGAAATACATAACAAAGCAAACTTGTAATGAAGTACGAGTATTAAAAACACACCTTCCCAATGTGTCAAAAATATATAATACAAACTTGACAAGATTATTCACAGACATAATGTTTCCACAAAAATCCGAGTTCCCAATATATCAGAGCCATCTCAAAGCGATAGAACTCCAACTGTTCCGTTAGTGATACAAATAACTCTCGGACGAGCGACGACGATTACAACTTGTGTAAGCCGACTGAGCACTTAATCCTGTTGTCTAGTTTGTGCGCACGCATCGGGGTACATTGCGATGAATTGATGAGGTTTGTTACTTGATTACAAGACGACTGGTCTGTTCTATTAAATGGTGCTAGTTAAATGAAAACACAAAGTTATCATTGACAATAATATTTCAACGGTACTCTTATTTCTTAGGTCATCGCTACGACATGGAAAAAGAAGCTACGACATGAAAACAATACTTGCAAGCTAATGGGTAGCACTGGCCCAGTGATTTACCAATTTACCAATCTTGAACTCAAGAAGACTCGTGACTATATGTTAACTGTAGGGTTTGTTAACTGGTACGCTCGAACTTTATCAGTGTATAGCGGCTGTCTTAGTTAAGCTATAGCTGACTATTATAGCGGTTTTACTTATTAAGTCGTCTCATTTGACCATTGAACGATACATGATTTCACAATGCGTTGAAATGGTCAAAAGTTAGTTGCGTTCAATTCCTCTTTACCTCGGTTCACTGTTTATCGAGATCGGCCGCTCCAATGTTTCCTGTGAGGTCATGAAATCTTTGGTCTATTCTGATAAACCATAAGTGATTTAGTTATCGTGTTTGTAATTGCTTCGTGCACATAAACTCTAAGCCGTTTCATCTAGTGAGACTAAAATTAGATTTTCGTCTACAAAATGCTCACCAATTACGCTTCTTCTGCTTACCTACTCACGTTTACATTATTTCTCTTCAAGATCTTAATCTACCTCAAAAAATACCTTCTACACGTATAAACAAAATTAAAGAACAACATCTTTACAATTTGCGTAAAATGTTTCGTGGAGTGACGTCACAGGGTTTAGAAGGGTGGAGGTACGAGGGAGGCAGGGTACAAAGGAGCTCATCAAGTCGAGTCATCGCCTTAATGCTGGTAATGAAGATACGCATAGGATTACTGCTCGCCTAACCTTGTTTTTTGCCTGAAAATTAGAAAATGGACTGGTTTTGCAGTCTCTCGTCTTGTAATGGAATTGGTTGTTTCTTCTTGTGTGTTTGTTTCTGTGGAGTTGAAAGTGTTTCGTAACGTTGTTTTAGCAGTGTTTTTATTAGGAATTGTTTCTCAACTTAAGGAGTCTTGTAAGTTAAATTTGTGTTTGTTTTCTGTTCTTTGTTATTTAAATGTATTTTATTGTAATAGGTTATCAAAACATTCAGAAGATCATGTTAAAAAAACCGACAAATTTGAAGAATTTAATAAATATGTGATATGGAATAAAGCACAGTTCAACTGTGTGTACCCTGTTTTAGACACGTGAAATGCCAAGCCACGAGAAATGTTACTTGTGTGGATAACATCTAGATGGATTTCCTGCCTATAAAGACGTTAAAAGACGGTAATAAATACAATTCAGTATTCAAAAACACACACACAAAATAATTAATTTCAAAATAATGAAATTTGTCAATCCTTTAACTGTGAACGCTTTAACAAATCACCGCGCAATTCATTTGAAGGCTGCAAAGCGAGTCATCTAATCCAAGTGGTTTATTCCGGTGCCGAGATAAAGATGGAAAAGTGAAAGAAAAGTCGCGTTAAATAAATGTTTTACAATGAAAAAGTACGACGAATAAAATAGTAGTAGAATGGCGCCGCTAATGAATATGTGTGAAGTTCTTTTAAAATGTAAAACTGGAAATAGTATCGAAACGTTTTTTATATCTTACACAACTCATACTTACAAAATTCATACCCGTGACATCGTTGAGCTCTTTAGTAATTATGTGTTGTGTTATACGAATACTGACAAATGCTTGCACTGACTGGACAGGTCCACTCAAATCTGTGCGGTTCTTTCCTCAAAAAACTATCTCAGACGTAATCTACATGGTTTTCATATGATTTGACTATTAAATGTTTGCTGTAGAGACTTTAAAACAGACTTTGACCCGTGAGTTTGTTTCGGTGTTTTTTCTCAGGGTATTCAGCTAGGAAATACCAGCTTCATCTAGTGTAAATTGACGAAAAATATGACATGTAAAAGTGTTTTAAACGGATTTATTTAAAAACCTATTTGCAAAAAAAATATAATTTACCATATATCTATTGTAAAGATAAATAGTAAAAAAAAAACTTTTAAAATAAGATTTCTCAAGTCGATTGAGAAGCGAGCCAAGAGGATCATTATAATAATAATATAATATTCGATAACAATCACACAACGCCGTCTAGTCCCTAGCTAAGCAGAGCTTGTGTTATGGATACTAGACAACTGATAAACAAACTTATATATTTCTAAATACATACATATATAGATAAATTACGCCCAGACACAAAACAAATGATCGTGCTCATCACACAAATATTTGTCCTGGGTGGGAATCGAACCCACGACCTCCGGCATAGCAGTCAGGGACACTAACCACTAGACCAACAGGCCAGTCATTGGTCGAAATCGAGTCGAAGCTTCAAAATCTTGAGCAATCGGTTCTTTACCGGTTGCTTTTCATGGATTGTGCGCCGGAATTGCATAATTCCGTCAAGCATGTTCCATCATCAGACCACCAGATGTCTATGGCGGTACATGGTATACATCCCATTCATACGCACAAAACGTTTTGGGAACACATACATCGTGGTATGGAGTGGAATTCTCTGATAGTTACAATCTGGGGGTCTTTATGTCAAGAGTGAATAGGTTACGTCTAAGAAAGGGTACTCCATAGTCGACTGAATCGTCGCTTTCCATCAGGTGAGTTGGTGGTTAAACGCGAGCCTAGCATTCGTATTAAAAAAAGACACTTTAACCACGGCGTTCGATATCCTCTAAGCTTAAAGCAGATATACCAAAACCATAATAACAATGAAACTGACAAGATATATTTATGTATTTCAGCCTGCCTCCACCAACTTTTCCCAACTATATGTCTAAAAATATGACAAGATATAATAACGGTATAACAGCGTCCTCTAATAATGGATTCTACAATTGTATTTCGTTCGGTGTCACTGGCCACGCCCGCTACTTTCACGGATCGACGTAAATTAGTCACAACAGTAATAAAACAAAATGTTTTAGCTCTAACTGCTGTGAATAAAAGAGTTTTTGAGTAAAAAGTTTTCGCAATTTAGCTAAAAAGTATTTTGGCTAAAATGGGTGCTAGCTTGGTTAGCTTTTAAAATGTGATGTATCATTGTGCTTGGTAATTTTCAGTGTCTTATTTCTTCCATATTTATTATTAGATCTAAGTTGTGCAATTCATGCATAGCTGACGGTAGGGAATTTCGGCTATTTGAATTGTAGTCTGGCTCTGATATCTGTTAAATTCCATATGAAGCTAATTAAATATTTAAACTGTTACAGAGCATAGTTTCTTACCAGCGCATTTTGGAAAGTTAGAAATAACTGTTAAATGAGCACTTGAATATTTGAAATATAGCATCTTTTATTTAAATATTTATGTAAATACATAAATATTTAAATAAAAGATGATTTTTTTCGGTGGGAAAATCATCCAACGACATCCCCCGCTCTTGAGCGAAGCGGGAGACAGTATCAGACTTTTACTGTCTTAAAACCTACTCCTGTTCCTTCAAGGTAATGCTTATTTTATAGAAATCTATTCCAGATCTATAAATATATCAAAAACCTGGCCAGTATAAAACAATTATAACTAATAATTCCTAAATATTTAAAAGAATCAAAAACAATCTTTGCCACAGTTTCAGTTTAGTTATTCACACTGTAACATTTTCATCTCTCTTTACTCAAGAAGCCAAGAATAACAACGATATTTTCTTTCGATATACGATACCTAAAAAACTTTCTTGCTAAATCCTATCATCGATGTTTTCCAAGTCTTGAAGTATTCCTTTGAATGTATAGTTTCAATCATCCAGCACTCGTCGGTAACAACAAGTTTTTCCCTGTAATAGAAAAAAGTTAAAAGCAATATACCGCCTCTTTCACTTTGTTGGTAAAAAATGTGCCAAATCATTGTTCAAGATTTTTTTGTGGCCTGTATTACCCTAAGCTTTAGGTTTAAGAGTAACTCTATTGTTATTCTAGTATGTTGTAAAAAGTGGAGAAGGAAAGGTATGATTTATGATTTTTAGTACAATAACCTGGGTTGCAAATGAAACAGTATAGTATCGATGACCATTTTTTATGTAGGTGGGTAAGTCCTAATTTTCTTTAGAATTTGGCTTAAGAAAAAGTTACCCACGTGATTGAAATCATAATGGTTCATAATTGGGCACGCAATAATTATGGCAGCAAGTCCCCTCTTTGAGGAGTGGCTGGAAAGACATCACGGCCTCCTTACCTCCCGCATGACGCAGGTCCTCACCGGACATGGTAAGTTCGGGAGGTTCCTGCACCTAAGTCGTGTGGAAGAAACGGGTGCCACCATTGTGTGGACCACCCTTAGGACACGGTGGAGCATACGGTAGAGGTGTGCCCCGCCTGGGCAGAGCACCGCTGCGTCCGCGTGGGCGATCGGCGGCAGCGATCTCTCGCACCGGGCCTTGGTACAGGCCATGGTCCGGAGCGAGGAGGAGTGGCAGGCGGTCGCCCTCCTTCTGCAGTAATGATAGCAAAGGAGGAGGGCGACCGCGCGAGGCAACGGTCCTCTCACCCCAGCCGCCGGGATTCCGATCCCGATTACCGGACACAGTAGGCGCGGGCTTGCGGACAGCGAGCTATGGGCTTACTGTCCGACCGTCCGGTAACCGTCCGGACCGAGCCTAAGTCGTCGACGGCGCGTATTGTTCCACGCGCGCCTCAGGGAGATGTCAGGAAATCGAAGGGGCCTAGCAGGGTCGAAGCCTACTGGGGCCATGGGTAGTGTGAAAGCCAAACCCGGGACCCTAGGACGAAGGCAAAGAGAGTGGAGTGGGAGTGGGTTTTTAGTCAGTAAAAGTCTGACACTATCTCCCACTCCGCCCAAAAGCGCGATTTGTCATTAGATGATTTTCACACCTAAAAAATGTTTTATAATGAAACACAACTGTTAGTATGTCATTGTGTCAGTGTTCTTTTTTTAATCTTAAGTTTGTAAATGTTGTTTCTACAGTATTTGTATTTTCTGTTCCAAATAAAATATTTTTCGTTTTCAAAATGTGTCATGATATTTGTGCTTCCTTTTCACTCAAGTCAGTTCTTTCTGAGAAAACATGCCGTGTTAGAATTTATTGTTGGATTCAATGTGAAAACATCAATCAAGACCTCACGTTCAATATCAAAATTCGTAACCTTACCTCCACACGAAATTCCAAACAATATAAATTACTTCTCATGTAGTAGCGCTGTATCGACACGAGCCACCAGCCACCAGCCACCAGCCACCAGCCCCCCTGTTATGATTTATTCCTACATGTAAATGTATTCGGAATGTGCGGATCAATCTTGTATATGAGTCGAGCCGGGAACTTTAGCCATGTATTATTTATTAGTGCTCCGCCTTTGAGAGTTTGGATTATTTTTTCAAGATTTCTAAGCGGTGTGTATTGTTGGAATTCAATTTGTGAGATTATTTGTTGTTTTGTTTGCGCGGTGATTTGATTTTGACGACATTTATGAAAGTCGGCATGACGTGACTGCCTAGTTTAGTAAGTTTTGTTATTAGATCATGTTTTCGCTTTTTATCAAATTTTTCTCTGGCAACTGAAATTGAATTTATCGGACTGTTACAATTGGTTTTATAAGATTAACTTTGACCACCATTTTAAAGATTTTTTAAAACAATTTGGACGTTATTTATGATTTTGTCTATATTTAAGGGATGAAATGATTTTTTTTTGCGTTTTAAAAACGTTGCCCCTCATCTTAGTGTAATTAGATTAGAGTAATTACTAAATTACTCCTGTATTGTGGGTGCATTTACAAACATATAAACTCGAGACACTCAGACCCGAACCACCTATCTGTAGGCAAAACAAATATTTGTTCCGTGCGAGAATCGAACCCACGACACGCAGCGCAGCAGTCCATCGTTTAACCACTTCACCAACCGTATGATCTCTATCGATTCTATTTTAACAATCCCTAACTAATATTTAAAACAAATTTTTCTACCTCTAGCTTCACATGTAATTTTCCTTCGTAAATCAGACAAACCAGCATATCTCAAGACACAGGCACGAGTTGCAAATCAGCCGTAACTCCCGAGTTAACTCCGTGGTGTTAGAGTAATGCCGTTAATGGCGTGGCTTCGGACGTAAATCAGAGGAGCCTGCGTTTATCACCGCCGCGCTGGTGATTACGAGAACAATAGACCTAGCATGGTAAAGAGCTCAGTGATGCTGCGTGGATTGGCGGTAATGTACCAGATTAGTGATTAGTTCTGCGTTGCTAAACTTACTAAATAATGACTATGAATTTTGAATGAGTTAGCACCAGGTGATGTGGTACACTTATTGATAGAATACAAATTAACTGTTAATATAAATGTTGGTCTTGAGTTCGAGAGTAATATAGTGATAGACAAGTTTCTCTTAGTTTCGTAAACAACGTAAACATATGAATGATTTATATTGATCCATTAATAATATTCTAATTAGATTCAAGTAAAACAAGAGGTAAATTTATTAACAACAAATTTAAGTTCTGAAGCTTTAGAAATCACAAACGTAATCACGTGGCTCTTGTCATTTCTATAAATAGAATAGTACACAATCGTACAGACAACGCAGACTATAGACCAATTCACAATAAATATTGGACAGAAGAATTTAATATTATTCATATCGCAGCTTGAAGCGACGCCGACGAGCGAATGCCGGGGAATTCTCACAAAGAGCCGTTTTATATCGAAAGCCGGCGATTATGCGGCGTACTGGCACACCAATGTTTTATGGCTGCACCAATATAAGTTAAATGGTTTAACAAAACACTGGAACTGTATCAATTTTTAGTATTTTTTACGCGAGCCAAACAATCACAACTTGACTCTCAAATTTCTCGCTCAACTTACATCGAATCTTGGCATGATTGGCGTAGTGGTTGAGGGATTTTTAATTCATGCACGAAACAAATATTTGATTGGCTTACAGATAGTTGTTTCGGGATCTGGATGTCTTGTATATATAAGCACACATATTTGTGGGCGCACCTGCGACCACAACACACACCACACCCTAATGTGGGGCAAAGTTTTATTTTTTAATTAAAAAGAATAAAATCTCTTTCGATAGCAATGAAAATTTCATTATCATTTATAGAAAATAACAAAATAGAACTGTTGAAAACAGATTGGCTGAAATACATTAAAAAAAAATAATTAAAAGTAATCTTGGAAAAAGGATCTTCTTCAAATAATAAATAAATTAGAACGGCGTTCAAGAACAATCAAAATTTATTCTTAAATTGACCGCTAAATAGCGGGAGATCAAGATAATTGAATAAAGTAAAAGGAAAAATAAATGATTCTTATTCAGAACAGTTAAACATTATTGAAAGTAAACAGAAAATCATTTAATTTATAAAGTCTTCAGAGAGCTGTAAGTAATTTCTTATTATATCAATCATAATGCCACCATTTTTGTTCGGATACTTTAACGGACATTTTTCGAGCAATTGTAACAATGTTAATTTATTTTTGATATTTGGTTTTTGTAGATACTTTGCGTTTTAGACTAGTTTTATTTTTGATAGGCTCACGTTTCTCGTAATCTCACTTGAGCACGCTCCCTCTACCAGGAAACACAGGCTTTCACAACTTATTTGTAAGCACAATGTATGTTTTAAGATTACAATAAACCATTTAAGTGTAAATTTATTTACAGATTAGTCAAAATTCTCCAATCTGGAACTTAAAAGTATGTAGGTAATAAAAAACTCGTCGTTTAATATCAAAACTTCATCCCGATAACTTGGGACACGCCTGTCCAAACTTAACGAGGTGGAATGCACGAGCAATCATTTTATTAAATTCTCTTTTGAAAAACTCCAGCTTACCGCGAAAACAGGTGTGAGTAAAACTGCATTACTGGATTCATTCGAATGTATTGCAAAAGCACATACAAAGTCGGAGGAAGTTTGCGAGAACTTGCCACTCGACTCGAACATTTCGAACTGTATCGAATACATTACCGCGGAGGTTTAACGATCAAAATACGACACTCCACTTTCTTATCGAAAGTTCGCTCCGTTTTATATTTGGTCGTAAAATCTTTCATTTACTTTTCTTTCACGTGTGTTCAGAAATAAAATATGGGAATTGAGTAATAAAATAAAAATTGAATTGTGTGAGTTATCTTGGATGAAATACATCTGTTGGTAACATAGTCATAAGTGTGACTTTTGAGTGCGGGATCCTGAGTTTGTTTCTCGAGTCGAACCAGCAATGTTGTATTTTTCTCATTATAATTATCATTTCAGCCAAAAGATGTCTACTGTGTTGGACATAGGCCTCCCCTTAGTGTCACTACAACGAAAAGTCTTTTTTTTTAGGTGGGAAAATCATCCAATGACCTCTCTCGACCTTGGCCGGACCGCAAGGGTGCGTTAGACTTTTACTGACTAAAAACCTACTCCTGTTCCTTCTTTGCCTTTCATACCAGGACTGGGTTTTCCTTTCAGAAGCGAACCCATGGCCCTAGCAAGCTTCGACCCTGCAGGGCTCCTATGGTTTGCTGACATCTTCTTGAGGCACGCGTGGAACACTTACGCGCCGTCGACGACTTGGGTTTGGTCCGGACGGTTACCGCACGGTTAGACGGTGAGCTACCCATTGCTTGCCGACCGCGAGCCCGTGCCTACGGTAGCCGGAAATCAGGATCGGGATCCCAGTGGCTGGAGCGTGAGGGCTGCTCGCTCGCGCGTGCACTTGCGGCCTCCTCCTTTGCTAGCATTACTGCTTCGCAGAATGAGGCGACCGCCTGCCACTCCTCCTCGCTTCTGACCATGGCCTGTACCAAGGCCTGGCGCGAGAGATCGTTGCCTCGGGTGCTCTGGCCAAGTGGGGCACACCTCTACCGTATGCTCCACCGTGTCCTCCGAACAACGAACAGTCCTGCGTCTCCCATCCATCGGATTTCCACAGTTGGAATAAGGTTTTCTATTAACAATTATTGTATAGCAGCCCGAACTTTGGAAGTTGTTGGTGTGATACCTTCGTACTTACTCGTTAGTCCTACGCCTGATCCTTCTCCAACCGTATTGGATTGCTGTTCGTTTGGACGATGAGAGTTATAGAACAGGGAGTGTACCCGTGCTTGCACTCACTCGTGGTGCACTGTAATTATCTCTTGTGTACTTGGTTAATCTCTGTAGAAGTCGGCCATGATGATAGAAATTCAGTCGTGAGAATTACTATTATTACGAGTACTTTCCCTTTCATACGTTACGTTTAGCCTCGTTCTATTTTCGCTCACAACTTTGTAGTAAATGTTCACGAAAATCTGTCAGTAAAAGACACAGCTAAGAGGCTAAGCTAACCTCTTAAACATGTATGCCTATAACTTATTTATATATTATGTGCGAGCGTTCTCTAAGATTTCATATTACAAGTAGAGGAAACGTGTTCCCCATATAGACACACTTTCTTAGCATCTCCCATTCTGTTCACGTCATTTGCGGCTGTAGTTAAGCTATCTTAACACAAGCATAAGACGGCGGCATTGAATATTTGAGCAGCACTAGGTCCCGACAAACGGTGTGAATAAGTAACACCCCCCGAAATGTCCTGTTATACAATGTTCCTCTTATTCTGAGAGGAGAATTTTCGCTAAGTTTTCAGCTTAGGCTTTAGCATTTTTCTTTTCAGAAAATATTTTTGTATGTAACGTATGTTAATGATAAACATACGTTAAAACGACTTTTCAATACGTTTTTATACCTCACACGCTCAACAGAGGATTGAACTTCTTTCCAAACTTGAGAATTCGTAGAATAAGCGATAGCTACATTTCGATTAGCGAAAAAACTTCGGATCTCGACTCTCGAGGGCAAAAAACCCACCTGCCAAGTTCTCCAAGTATTTCACTGGCCAAGAGTTGTTCATACTCTAAATATAACAAAGTTGTATGTTTGAAAAGTTTGAAATATAGCAAGTTTCGTTGGTAACTGCCAAAACCGATCTCTGGCTTGGCACGAGCCGCGCGGCGCGCCGTGGTGCGCGGAGCGAGGCTCTGGCGGTCGCAAATCAAATGGAACTTTGTGGAAACTAAAACGCGGACTGTATTGAGATGTTTGGCTAGAGGAAATGTAAATAAAGCTCGAGAAATATAGTCGTAATATCTGTAAAAGGAATAAATTTCATCGAACTGTAATATTTTCAACAAATATTGGAAAAAGACTTTAACGATATAGCAAATGTATTGTGTGACACTAGGAGTTAGTGCTGTTTCAACCGTAAATTTCATGAAATCCCGGAACAACCAATATTACTTACATTATAGTAGCGAACCAGAAACCAGTCCACATTACAATGAATTCATTCATTTCGTTCCGTCTCAATATCCTAACCTACATATTTCGTCGTCAGAATGCGCTTTCTTCTGACAAAACCCGCCATGTAATTTAGTTTTCGTAACGTAACTGCAATAAATAGTCAACAGTAAGCCCGCGCAGCAGTGCTCGGGAATATAGGGGAAATATTGTCGACAGGAAACCAGGAAGTAGAGGGGATAACAGCCTTTTTGTTAGATAAGTGATCAGATTCACGTCGATCTGATAAATAAATGAGAATAACGGGATTCATTTCAAGGCTCAGACATATTTTGCGTAAATCCAAACGTATTTTAAATATTGACTCTATATTTCTGCAGAGCGTGGTTGGAAAGACCTTCCACATGACGCAGGTTCTCATCGAACACGGTAAGTTCGGGAAGTTCCTGCACCGGATTCGTGCGGCAGCGACGGCCGGGTGTCGCCACTGTGTGGACCGCCCGGAGGACACGGTGGAGCATACGGTGGAGGTGTGCCCCGCTTGAGCAGAGCAACGCCGTGTCCTCGTGGGGGCGATCGGCGGCAGCGATCTCTCGCATCGGGCCTTGGTGGTCCGGAGCGAGGAGGAGTGGCAGGCGGTCGCTTCCTTCTGCGAAGCAGTATTGCTAGCAAAGGAGGCGGCTGATCGCATGAGGCAACAGTTCTCACGCCCTAACCGCCGCCGGGATTACGATCCCGATTTCCGGCTACCGTAGGCGCGGGCTTGCGGACGGCGAGCAATGGGTAGCCCGCCGACCGACCGTCCGGTAACCGTCCGGACCGAGCCCAAGTCGTCGACGGCGCGTATTGTTCCACGCGCGCCTCAGAGAGATGTCAGCAAATCGTAGGGGCCCAGCAGGGTCGAAGCCTACTGGGGCTATGGGTAGAGTGAAAACGAAACCCAGGGCCCTGGGACGAAAGAAACGAAGGAACAGGAGTGGGTTTTTAGTCAGTAAAAATCTGACACTATCTCCCGTCCCGCCCAAGGGCGGGGGATGTCATAAGATGATTTTCCCACCGAAAAAAAAGAGGTAGGAAGTTTTTAAAACATTTTTGCATTATTTCATATACTTTTCCTTTAGTTCTTAACAATTGACCATGGCGAGTCAGCGCAAATATAAAATATTTTTAAATTTACCTTCTCGGAAAACAACTCCTAACCCTATCACCGCAACTGTTTTCCACACTAGTACGGAAAAGTGCGCCAGCACGCACCCACCATAATTTTTTACATTTATCGTATCAGCTTGAGCGCTAAGCGGTCAACCCACGAGTTGCCGGTCAATCCCCGTTAATTAATTTTTCGTAAGTGTATTGAAAAACAGCATTCGATACACGTGGAAATTTGTCACTGCAGCACTCGGCTCCAGAACACTCTCGCCAGCCTCGACTAGAGCGAATTCCGCCTCGGTTGCTATGACAAGCTTCCACTTGTATCAAAAAGTACAATTAAGATAGCGAATTATCAAATTGATTGAAGTTCAATTAAATTATCAAAGAACTACTACTACCAAAGCCTTGACGAACGTAAAAAGTAGTAGAAATACTGTGTAAATCCCTGACTCACAACGATTTGAGCACACTCGTCCATCTTTCACTAACGCAAAAGTGTTCAAGCTCGATTTATCCCGTAACGCAGTGCATCTTTTTCGTACGATGCACGAGCATTTAACGCTCCATTTATTCCCTAAGTGTACAAATCGCGGGTCGGAACGTTAGCAAAACAGTGACGATTTCGAAGAAAATATCGCTGACAGGACTCCGTACTGAGGCTATTTATTGTGTCCCCGAATGAGGTCAGGGCACGGACAATTGGGCGGACAATTTAGAGGAAGTTTTATGAATTCTCCGTCGGCGAACAGACGTTCTGATAATGGATCTATTGACGTTTTGTCTACCTTTATGCGAGAGAAATGTTTCGGAAAAAATGGGGAACTTTCAGACAGCGTTTTTTGTGGGTTATGTTATAGAATATTATTCGAAAAATAAGTGGCTGGAAGGTTTTTCGATATTGTGTACCTATTTATAAACATCGTTCTAAATATGGTTATGATGCTACGCAGTCTATTGTGAATATCATCCAACGATTCTTCCGATGCAACGTTACTTACACATGCTCCCTCAAAATAATAAAACCTAATCACAATGAGCACAATATCCCCTGATGATTATGACGATGTCCTCAATTATCGCTGAGCTCTGCATAGCATCAGACCCGTCCGGTGGACATTCAGCTGATAATAACATGACAAACGGGCACGTTATGCGTCCTTTAAACCGTATTTGGCGTAACGTTTGGCGCACCAGTGCCAAATCCCGAGTAATAAGCTGTAACAACTCAGTGGTCCAATTTTAGACCATTTCTTTGGGGAAATAAATTTGGTACAGACAACAGAAAAGCCGCTCAAAAAATTACATAATAATTAACTTGTGTAGCAAGTTAAAAAAGATATATATATTTTAAATTAATGTAAACCAGTGCTTGACTGCGATCCCACCTGATGGTAAGCAGTGATGCAATCATTGATGGTGAGGCGCACTAGTTTATTAAGAGCCTATTTACTCTAGGCTTGAAGACACCTAAATTATAGTTGGACGAGAAGACTGCAGCAGGCAAATTGTTCCAGTCCTTCGATATATGCAGTATAGACGACAAAGCGAAACGCTTAGTCCGGAACGTTGAAGTTTCAACAACGTAAGGGTGGATACTTACCGTACGTGGTAGAAAGAAGGGTTGTCCGATTGTAGAAATAAGATGGCGGAATCAAGTCATGCAATGTCCTTAGATACCTAATTGACATCAGTTAAAAATTCAAATAATTATCTAAAGAACTCATCACTAATTTTATTGATAAATAACCAGTTTTGTAAGTTTAGACTTCAAATAAAATACACGCAGTTACATTAGCTTTCATAATGAGAATTAATAATACTTCTATGGAAATCATTAATCGCAAACAAAATTAATATGAATCCGGTTGTATTGCTGATCGTACTTACGTTTTTCTCATTCCCTTAAATCAACGTATCTAAATGAATGTCTCAGTCCCCAGCCGAAAGACAGTTCAAACTATTCGTACAGGTAATCTGTCTCGTGATGAGGCCCAAGTTTGCCCAAATAATTAATGAACAGACCGCTATGACGTCACCTGCCTAGTCTGTTGCTCCATACATATACCAACTTTGTTTAGTGTCATAGTCAGTAACGTAACTGAGATGGATGCTGCAACCAAAAATTTTGTTTATTGTCCTCTTGTAAGCGTGATGTGCTCGCGTAGGTTTTGCGCAGATTGAAAAAGAAAAGAAAGAAAGAAAAATATTTTATTGCACGGCTGGCACAGTGATTGAGCGATACCCGCGCGGGTCAATTATTTGTATGGCCTGCAGATAATTGTTCCAGGACTAAGTGTTGTGTGTGTAAACGCACTTACGATACAAAAGTAATATTTAGCGTGGGGTAATGTTTTGGGTTCTGAACCCAAAACCAGGGTTCTGATTTAATCGGCAATTTGTTTCCATATAACTGATATGGAGCAATTAAATTTATATCGTCATCACTTTTTTTTAACATTGAAAATCATTAAATAATTTCTCCCATTTTGGCTACAGCGAAAGGGAGTGTCAGACTTTTACTGACTTCCTGCAAAGATAAAGATCCACAGCCCTGGATAACCACCCATCAAGTGATACCTAATTGATATGTATCGTATTGTAAATTTTGAGTCAACGTAATCTAAAGTAACATATAAACCGGTAGAATAAAAATCGCAATGAAGACTTTATTAAGAATATTTCAAATGAATGTTTCAGTAAACAATGTCATGTAAACAGATCAAGATATCACAATAAGAGTTGATAATATTAGGGAAGGGACAGACAGTCAGACTTTTACTGACTAAACCCACAGTCTTCCTTCAGTTATGCATTTTGCGAGGGCTACGGTAAGTCCTTCAAACAAGCTACAGCTCTGGCAGGCATCGGCCCTAACTGGTCTGGCTTGGATTTCCTAGAGGCGCGCGTGTAACAACACGCCGTCGACCCGGGCGTGCGCTTTTACCAGATGGCTGAATCTGGAAACCCGTGCTTACGGTGGCTGGAAATCATCTACCGATTCCCGACTCTCGGGGCGTCTCTGGTGGGGGAACTAAGACGAGTCCTGCATCTTGGTAAAGTTACTACTTAGTTTCAATCTTTGACTGTTAAGACTGAAACCTGCACCACAACCGATGCTGATTAACATACAATTTAGTCAGGCTTCGCCTGCAGAGGTAATGTAATTCACAATGATATAATTAGCAAGCATCAAAGACAAAGTATTAGCCGGAGGGCGCGAGCTGTTTCTAACAAATTCTATTTGTATTTAATTGTGGGTATATTAACAAAGGCTTTATTATATTTCATATTTTTTCCTTCTAGATCAGTAAATAATAAATATTTTAGATACATATGGTAGTAACGACTCTAGTCGCTGCATGTTAGTAGGGGAAAGTGGTCACACTTCGTACACATTTCACATTTTTATTTTTTACTTTATCATTTATTGCCAAAATTATTTAGTGAATGTATCTCAGTGTAACAAATATATCGCAGTTAGTTACATAAAAGTTTGAAACTATTATATCAAAATATTAAAGAGTTATTGCCATTTTTCTACGACAAGATATTTGTACGAACGCACCCCATGTGTACATCATGGGGTAGATTCATACAGAGTAATTAAAAATCCTATTAAACTCGTAAACTTTCATTAAATCAAAAAACATCTATAATCAATAAAGTGGTTAAGTTAGTTTTATGCTAATTAATTCTTTGTTATTTAAAAAAGTTAACGAATTTATTAGGATTTAACATACCCTGTAATAGTCAATATTTTAATGGTGCGGCGTGGCGGCGGTTTGAGCTACGCACTGCTTGCTGACCACAAGTCCGTGCATACGGTGGCCGGAAATCATCCTGCGAGTCCTGACGCTCGGTTAGTAGGTGGGCGTCGGGACGTGAGACTTGTCTCCACTTCACAGTTTTGGCCACCTCCTTTGCTCACATTATTGCTTTCCAGAACAAGGTGACCGCCTCCCACTCCACATCATCATTTGAACCAGGGCCGGGTGTGTGAGATATTAGCCGCTGATCACCTCTACAGGGATACGATTGTGATACGCCTAAGCGGGACAGACCTTCTCCGTATACTCCACCATATCCTCCAGGCGATATGCACAATGGTGACATTTGTGCGTTTCTTCTCGCCAAATCCGATACAAGAACCTCCCGAATCAACCGTAGCCGGTAATGACCTACTTCAAGTGGAAAATGAGGACGCCATGGCGCCTTTGTAGTCACCCTTCAAAGAGTGATCTTGGAAGTTCACTGAGGGTTCGTTCAATCAATTAATAAGGGCAGCTCATACTCAAAAACATGATTGCTATATTTACTAATAGATAAGTGGTTGGTTCCTAGTTGGTATTCATTCATTTTTACTTGATAATAAAGTAGACTGGTTCTTGATGGCATATTTTGTTCTGATGGACATTCATATCATAAACGGCAGTGACATTATGTATGTGTGAGGGGATCATGTTATATCATGTTATGTGGCCACCATAGCAAGCCAGAGTGATGAGTGCGATACGCTCAAAAGTGATAATTTTTCAGTAAGCATTTGTCATTTTATGATACAAGACAGTTTTCCTGCAAAATAAGCTAAAAAAAAACTCAATCAGATCAAGAGATAGCTGACAAGATTATTATTATTTACATTTTCTTCTCGCCACCTATTCATGATTCCACTAGCATTCCCCCGAGATCTATTCATCACTGTTCTACAAGACCCACTTTAAAACCTTTAACAGAGCTGCAATACAAACAAAGAGCTCCCAACTATATCGAACCAAGCTCTTCAATTAATAGACCGACTCTGGTATATCTTAATGAATATTAATTGTTCCTTGGCAATTATCATGGAGGTATCACTATTGGTTTTCGAAATAGAATATTATCACTGATGTTAATAAAAAATGTATTTGATAAGGAATGAAAACTAGATCATATCGTCTTTTTTTTGTCACCTTAGGAGACTATACTAAAATAGCGTCAATGTTGATAGTGATACATCTGTGTTGCTCTCCGGGAGCAAGAGTGTGAAATTGGTTACCAGCCATGTGGCAGCAGGTGACCAGGCGCCCCATAGAAACTATGTTACTGGAAATATAAAACTCCAACTGCGTCATAACATCCGCGTTGGAACATGGAATGTAAGAGGCCTGATAAACAAAGGAAAGCTCCATGTATTAGATTACGAACTCGAACGATCCAATACTTTTAATACAGGACTAAGTGACACGCATTGGAAATAAAACGGACAATAAAAACCTGGAGAAACATACCATAATTATTTTTCTAAGGCACTAAATCATCCAGTTTTGCTGGAGTGACCATAGCAGTACGTAGACCTTGGGTAGGGTCTGTCCTGGGATATATTCCCGTCAATAAGAGGATCATCACCATTAAGTTCTGCGCTTCACCATGCGCGCTGCATATCATCCAGGTGTATGCCCCCGCAAGTACAGATACAGAAAAAGACATTGATGACTTTTATAAAAAGCTTGATGAGTGTATCAATAACATCCCAAAAAGGGAGATCCTGATAATTATCGGTGATTTTAACGCTGAAGTGGGAACCACTGCACAACCAAATCAAGACTTTATACCTGAGCTGATATCATGTCCAACCATCAGCTACTTGTATGAGGATCAGATTGCAGTAATAAAGAACACATCCCCATGGAGGTCATTGATACGGACTCCTTTATCCAATCACTTCAAGAAAAAAAAGCAGTGCTGTCACACTATAGCACACAAAACTATAACATAGAAGGAAACGTCGACTGCCTTTGGAAATCCACCGTATAGCTTATAAAAAATGCTGTACGTAAATCTCAACCCAACAGTAAATCTGAAAAGAGGCAACACTGGATGTCGACGAATACCTGGAACTTGATCTAGGAACGGAGAGACCTGAAAGCTAATGGTGCCACGATAAAAGAGCTCAATACTATGACGTCCATTATACAAGCCGCTTGCCGTCGAGACCGCAATACAGCCCTGTAATCGATATGTAAAGAGGTTGAATAACATTCTCATAAGATTGAAACGAAAGATTTACACATGAAAATCAGACTTACAACCCGTCAGTTTCAACCAAAAACTTGGGCCATAGAGAATATATCTGGAAACACCATTACGAAGATAAGAGAGATTGTTGACGTCTGGAAAGACTACTGTAGGGGTCTTTTCACTGAAGAGACAAACTACATCACAACGACCCCGACAACGATAATTGGCTTCGCAGCTTTTTTGCAGCCAGTTAAGACTTTGCTTCGATGTATGGCTCAAAGTTAAGTGTTGACGTCAGCGTAACATCAAGAAGATCAAGATGGTCGGTTATTGGTACGGTTACGCCCCGGACAGTTGGAGCTTGCTTGGAATCCCATGGACCGGGCACCGTACCAATATTTCGATCCTGAAAGAACTAAACATCAAAGAGAGATTATCGTCGTCTGTGCAAATACGAATCCTCAAGTTCTTTTGGCATATCATTCGTAACGAGGACTCGATGGAACGACTGGTGGTGCAAGGAAAAGTCGAGGGCAAAAGGCCACGTGGACACTCTCCAACACGGTGGACAGACCTCATCAAATCGGTGATACACTGCAGCTTTAATGAAAACTCCAAAGCCGCCAAACACAAAGCTGTATGGCGTCGTATCGTGAGAAAGGCGGTGGTGCAGAATTCGACCGATACATCACCAGGACCACTCTGTCAAGAGTGCATGACTTCGAAGACAGAGAGACATCTGTGTTTGCCTAAGAAGATGCAGCATAAGTAAGAATTATTCATTATTGTTCTTTTCAAGAATGAGGTCATCATCGGTTGACCTCATTCTTGAAAAGAATCCGACTTGACTTGACTGGGCAGCATTCGGGAAGCTGCGCGGCATTTTTTTCTCAGTTTGATATTAGTGCGTGTGCCAGTGCTAATACTGGCTCTGAAAGGTAGTTCATAATGGGCATCAGCAGAAGGCTTAAAGTCAAGAATGCTGCCCAGTCAAGTCAAGTCAGATTCAACGGTTGACCTTTCCGGCCACCGTAGGTGCGGACTTGCGGACGGCGAGCAAAGGGTAGCCGTCCGACCGTCCGGTACCCGTCCGGACCGACCCCAAGTCGTCGACGGCGCGTACTACTCCACGCGTGCCTCAGGGAGATGTCAGCAAATCGTAGGGGCCCAGCAGGGTCAAACTGGGGCCATGGGAAGTGAAAAAACGAAAGCCGGGGCCCTGGGACGAAGGCAACGAAGGAACAGGAGTGGGTTTTTAGTCAGTAAGAGTCTGACACTATCTCTCGCTCCGCCCAAGAGCGAGATTTGTCATTAGATGATTTTTCTTACCTAAAAAAAAAATGGTTGACATCTTTCTTGAAAAAAACAATAGTGAATAATCCTTGTATGTTTCTGTATTTCATAAACTGGAAAATACTCTGGTTAAATAGTAAAAAAACTCATAAAAACGTGCAATAAAAACTTGTTGTCATTTATTCGACACACCAACGATACTTGCATATCAATTATGCTCAATAAGGTATTCCATATACATAAATTAACATTTAACGTCATCCTGCATCAGCCATAATTTACTTCAGCAATAAAACATGTCATTTCGCGCTATCTCGATCACTTTTCACTTTAAACCAACATTATTTCGCATTCGTATCGTAGAGGTTCCGGCCAGCGACAGCCAGCGAGGGCCAGCGTGGGCCACCGTCCGCCGAGACACAATTTATATCAATTTATATTACAAGCCCCATTAATTTGCGCCACGTCTCCTCTATTATACGGTTATCATACAATTATTTCATTTTCACGTGCGACCCCGGGGGTTCCTTTTTTAATAATTTTGAGTAGTTATTGTATAATGCCTGTATTGTTCGCGATTTTGCTCATTCATTTACTTGTGGTGACGCTTGGGGTAGGCTGTGTCATGCAGTGGACATGTTTGGGGTGAAATAATTATGATGATGATGATATATATTTTAGAATTGTCAAATCATAATAGATTCAGAACCTTTAGCGCATTGTTTGTTATTTTGTCTTTTTTATTATAAATAGTCTTGCGTTTAACCTCTGGTGAGCGATGATGTGGTCGACAAAGGAACACGTTTGCCTATAAGTAACTTTTTCACTATTGCCTTAAAGACGCTTAGGTTGTAGCTATCATGAAACATTATCTTCGGCAGGGAATTCTACTGCTGAGCTGTTCGCGCAACTTACCGATTTAAAACTTTGTGAACAGTGAAATAAAACTGTTTACGTAGTTCAGCTAAAGATCACGTTCACGAGTAAAAATAAAATTTTATTTGCTACCTTTAAAAAACAAGCATCAGCATTGCATTTATTTTTCCATTTCCTTTTTCTTGTCTTTTTTTATGTGTGTGTGTACTTAAATTATTAAATGAGTAAATAAAATATTGTTTTAGAATTATGGACTAAAAACAAAAATAAATCTACCCTTAAAAAATACCTACTATATCTATTAACATGGGATTTGAACTTTTTGTCCTTAAGATCTATCATTAACTCGAAGATTATCAAGTTTAGATGTTTATCTACAAATCCAGTGTTTGTAAGATAGACAACGAACAAACGAACTGTCCATTAGAATAACATCAACGCTTTATTAGCAGTTTCCATAGTTTGGATCTGAATTGTTTCCGACGTCAAAGGTTTGCCAAACTAATTAATATTTGCATAATTACTCCATAGTTATAAATAACATCTATTAGTTACAAAACCCAGAATCGACTAAAAAAATAAGTTTACCCAAAGGTTACCTTCTCACCCAGTAACTGGATTATCGTAATATGAATTTTTAGCTATATCCACTTAGGCTGGAATTCGGGCCTAGCATATTTGGGAAAAAAACTGGATGGATGTGAAGTTTCGGAATAAAGCAATAAAACTAGGGGTTGACACGTCTGACTCACTCGGTGGCTAGCTTACGACTGCGGGCCAACTACCCCTCATACGGCATACCTACTCTTAATTTGCATACCATCACAGTAGACAAACAAAAAAAAGCCGGGCAAGTTTGAGTCGGACTCGCGCACTCAGGCTTCCGTTCAAACATACCGATGAAAACAGTTCAATTTTCGAATGAAGTCTCAAAGATTTTGCGAATCACAAAAACGTAACTACAAATTTACAGTTTTCATATTTTTTTCCTATACTTATGCTATGAGACCTGGCTTCATGCCAAATTTCAGGATTCTAGGTCAACGGAAAGTACCCTGTGTATTTTGATTCCTTTGAGAGTGTCAAAATATACGTTTTTTACGACGTAAACATACGAAATATGATTTTTTCACAGCTTCAAGGGACCGCGTACCTGAGTAACTATGGTTTTAATTTCAACTCGATCACGCGTTCGCGAGATAATGGGTCTTGACAGACAGAAAGACCGACAGACGAACAACAAAGTAATTTTATAAGGGTTCCTTTTTTTTCATTTGAGATACGGAACCTTAAAAACGGCAAAAAATCACGTTTGTTGTATGAGAGCCCGACTTAAATATGTATGTCATTCTGTTTTTAGTATTTGTCGTTATAGCGGCACCATCATCTGTGAAAATTTGAAAATAAAACTGTCCGGTTCATGAGATACATACAGCCTGGTGATAGACAGCCTTTGGGTGCAGAACCCTAAAATATTTTTTAGGATTCCGTACCCAAAGGGTAAAAACAGTACCCTATTGCTATCACTCCGCTGTCCGTCTGTCTAACACCAGGCTGTATCTCATAAACCGCGTAGCTAAACAGTTGAAATGTTCACAGATGATGTATTTCTATTGCCGCTATTATAACAAATATAATATAAACTGGTAAAAAAAAAAACAATAAAAAACCTATAAAATCTGGAGAGTTTTACGATCTTCTACTGGCCTTGAAGAAAATTATTTAATGTCATATTTTTCAGTCGATAACGAGCATCATTCTTATCCGGATATACCTAGCCATCTTCGGCCAAACTCATTAATAATATCTCCGACTTATCTTTGGAAAGCGTAACGACCAAGAGAAAAACTTCAAAAGGTAAGGATCACACTTTTTACTTTAGCTAAGGGCACTTTAAACCTCAGAAAGGTGGAAAAGGTATTTTTTCGGTGAATTTTATCCTGTTTTTTTTTGCCGAATATCTTATGTAATACCGTCAATATTTGGCTAAAGATTATTTTAGGTAGGTTTACTTCGACGACCCTTTAGGAAAATGGAAACATCAATTACATTGATATTTATTTATTTATTTATTTAATGATGTACTCGTCAAGTCGAAGTTTTAAAGTATTGAGCATAGACGCCAATTTGCTAGCCTATCGGTTTTCTACCGGTTGCATTTTGGAGAGTATGCGTCGGAAATTTTTAATGTAATTCCACAAAGCCTGTTCCATTGGACCACCAGACATACAGCGATGAGCCACAAGTACATGGTGTACATCCCAGATAGCGACCACCTGGAGGTCATTCAATTAAAAGTATATATTGGTTATTTCTAGGTAAGCGTTCTCCATCGTCTATGACATCGTCACTTGCCATTAGGCGAGGTAGCGTAGCCCGGCACGCCTATCAACTCAGTCTAGCCCATAGTTAGATAGAGTTAGGCCGTGCTAATGGGATCACTACGTCGGAGATATAACTTAACCCGTAGTGCTCCATACGCGCCTCAAGGAGATGTCAGCAACCGTAGGTGCCCAGTAGGGTTGAAGCTTACTGGGGCCATGGGTGATGCGAAAGAGATCCCCGGGGTCCTGGAACAATGGCAAAGAAGGAACAGGAGTGGGTTATTAGCCAGTATAAGTCTTTACTATATCGCGTTCCGCCTAAGAGCGGGGATGTCATTAGATGATTTTACCACCCGAAAAAAAAGCCCTACACACAAATAACCTGCCCCTTTTTTGTAGTTGGTTAAAAATCATCAAAATCGGTTCATAAACAAAAAAGTTATGCCTATGTAGTACCTTATATCATGAAACATACAGCTATCTGGTAAAATGATCCCTTCAGCGTGTATGTGGCGTGAACAATAAACAGACTTACGACCCAACAATCTTAGCCCTATTGCAATTTATCCAACGGTTTAGAATAAATCGAGTGACGATACTAAATTTCTTGTCCAAAAAATAATAAGCTCTGAACAAATGAAATTAAAAGTTAGAGGATTGCGCAAAACAAAAAATGGAGGTGTTATCATCAGCACGGAGAAAAAAGAAGATATAGAGAAACTTAAGAAATCATCTCAACTAAGTGGTTCCGGTCTGAAAGTAGAAGTGCTCTATGAGAGAAGACCAAGAATCAAAGTAATAGGAGTACAGACCGAGTTAAAGTGACCAGGAAGTGTACGATTGCAATTTATGAGCAAAACTTAGCTGACAAGCTGCCGGATTCACCTCGTAACTCTTTTTTGGCCTCTACAAAATTAAGTCACAAATCGGGTAAAAAAGAGGGACCTACATGAGATAGGCGCTTATGACGGACTTCAGACTTGTGACCAGGTGCTTTAAATGTGAACAGTACGGGCATGCTGCGAAGACTTGACGCGAAGCTGTATACATGTGCACTTTGCGGTGAACAAGGCCACCAGTGGATGCTGAAAACAGCTGATCAGTGATAGTGTGCAACATACATGCATTTAAATAAACCTAGTAATCACAAAATAGGTGATCAAGACTGCTCGGCTACGAAAATTGCTATTTACGTGACCTCATTGTAATCAATAGAATTTATGAGTCTTGTCTCATAAATTCTATTGATTTCAATGAGGTCACGTAAATAGCGTCGTCGTTTTTGCCTTCTATTACTTAGTTTAGTTTTATATAGCATTACTTATTAACAATATAGTACCTATTTCTTTACAATTTTTCTGATTTTGCAATACAAATATAATTTATAAAACCGTTACTTTGCAAAAAAATTAATGGAATGTTGTGACACAATAATGTCCTGCGTTGTAGCTGATTGCAAATTATTTGTCAGAGTTTGACAGAATATTATAATTCTTAGGTTATTTACTTTCTGTTTAATGAATTTTAGTTTATATTTATTAACATAATATAAGCACATAAATACAGGAATACCTGAGATACAGATTTGTACCTAGCTCAAGTAGAATGCAATTTTGTACCTGTACCTCTAGTTTAAGCCCTTCATGTATAAATATTTATGTAAATCAAACGATTCAATAAACATATTATTTTATTAGATTATTAAATTATTAAAAGAATATTGCACGTGTCCGTGATACTTACTGATGGTTTCTCTTTTAATTTTATTTGTTTATTTTATTAGAGTTTGTCATAATTTATTACATTCTGTATTTGGAAACAATAGTATTGTATAATGTAGAAGCACTTTTTCAAATTTGTGAATATGGAGTACCGTGGAGCATTTTTATTAGGTTACGTTACAACTTTTTTGACATTACGAGCATGGCAGTTGAGAGTTTGTCATGCTCACTCAAATGGCTCGCTGATGGTGTCACGTGTTATTGGGTTATTTAGTTTCCTTTAAAATGGTTGAGCTGAGTGGGGCTGAAGCATGCGTAATGCTCGTGAACGGGCGCCGTTAGTTGAGACTGGCCATCTCTTAGCTGCCAGTCGCTTAATTCAATTTCTATTTTTTTAATTAGTTTTTTTTATTTTTTAATACTTATCTACATTGTGTTTACATAACATATACATAACATAACAAAATAACATATTTATTGTCGCTTCTATTAAGAAGCGACAAGAAATATGTAACCAAGATTATGTAACTCATAATATAATTTAAAAGAGTGTCCATGGAGTTTCTTGCACGTTCTTCTCCATAGACATCTACGCTTTCGAATGTGCAATTTAGCTTCACTTTTTTTGACTGACTGACATTTTGACAATTCAAAAGTGCCTGTAATTGGTCTATTTGAAATAAACGTTTCTGACTTGCACAACTACATTTCAATTTCTTCTCGGTTTCGTTAAAACGGTTCCTTGTTTATTCACGAAGTGGGAAACATATTATCCTGTACAATAAAGAAAAAGAGAAAGAGAAAAAATCTTTAAACCCTATATAAAAAAAAAAACTTGCAATAAATACTTAAGTAAAGCAAAAAACATAGCAAAATTAAACTAGTGTATTCAGCTCTAAAATATCTCGCAGTAACCATAGAACCCAACCATTCAAGTGAAAGCATACTAGTGCGTCAACTCAACTATATTCGTTCCGGCGTCGCGAGCTATTGATGAAAAAACTTCCGTATCGCGAATTGAAGAGAGTAGAGTAGGTCACCCCACTTGGGGCTGTGTGCTGTATGCTTGAAAAACTTTCAAATGAAACCAACTTCGTGTTCTGGTTCGTGGTTATTGTTTAGATCTGTGTTCTTTTGTTTGATTTTATGAGCATTCTGTGTCTGTATATGTGTCCTGAAAAAACATTGTATAAGATTTTTTTAGATTTAATAGGTAATACGGAATTTTGCTAAGTAAAAAATGAGAATTGACATGAATCACTTATGAAGAAGATAAACGTCTAAATTAGGTAGTAAGAATCGTTTGTCTTATTACGGTCATAATTATGAAGAGGAGAAAGGAATCGCAGGTTACTAAAAGAGTAAACAGAATATTTATATGAAGAGGAAGAAGGAATCAAAAGAAAAAATGGATGGGTTGTGTGAAGAGTGATATGAATAAAAGGGGAGTTAGTGATAGCGCGACGATTGGACGGACAGAATGAAAAAAAACGTGTTGCACCGATCTCAAATACCAACTACAACTACTCTTTTACTGGTGGTGAGCTACACTGATATCAACTACATTATCTCAAAAAAAAAACTGCAGTTCCTGAAATTGCAACAACGAAAACATTGTGAATTCTCATTAAGAAAATGCTCAGAACTTCTCAAGTGTTATTGTAGCAGCTTTTTATTAGCTTACAAGGAGATACTTGCACAATTCCAACATAAATCCCAGAGCTAAGCAGGTTTGCTTGCAGGAAGGTTGCAAATACACTCAAAAGGCGTTAAAATTTTGCTCGTTCCTTGGATTTCAATGGTTTGGAGCTTAAACGTACGGTAACCAGCCGAGTATTCAATTTGTTCTGCTTCAAGTAATTTATACGGTCAATTTCTTGTAATTTTATCTAGTTTGTTATAACAAACTGCAATACTTAGAACATGAGGCAACCGGTAAAACAGAGAAAATTATTTTGTTTCGAGTTTTAAAAGACCCATAGTAAAATAGGATTGCCGGACTCTGTGATAACTTCATAAATTCGTTACAATCTGCGATGAAGAAAAACACGTTTACTAAGAAAATAATAGTTGTATTAAACCCTAGATCTTCCCTAGTCTCGTACGTTGTATAAGACAGAGATAGACTTAAACTAAAATTAAAATTAGCTCCTGATGACGAAGTGCTTTCTATAACTTATAAAACGTATCCGAAATTCTGTAATAATCTTTTGAAAAAACTAAAAAATCAGTAAGTACGATAAAAACGAATTACATAAGGCCGGGAAAAATAGTAAACTAGTGTGGAAGTTTGTAAAATAGTAAACTAGTGTGGAAGTTTGTAAAATAGTAAACTAGTGTAGAAGTTTGTAAAATAGTAAACTAGTGAGGAAGTTTGTAAAATATCATACATTTTGATCAAAAAAACCCGGCCATCGGTTTCCTTCCTTTCCTCTTTTATGCCAATCTTTAGCATCTTATGTTAGTTTAGATAGAACAGTTTCAAATGAAACTCTTTGCCCTCAGCAAAAAAAATAAGTAAAAAAAATCTAAGACGTTGCCACGCTGTGGTCTTGATCCAAACATCCAACATTTGAGCAAATATTGTTGCATGTAAATTGATAAAACCGCGCGTTACCGTCTGTCGACGTTTGTACAGTAAACATTGGCCCAACGAGACCAGATTCCGGCTCAGATTTGTATAGGGAACTGGCTCAGATATTTGCTCCCGAGTTTTTGATGGAAAATGTGTTCTTTTCAACCCAGCTAAAAAAAGTAACGAAAAACTGGCCAAATGCGAATCGGATTCGCGGATCTATACAACATTAGTATTTATATTATATTAGTTGTTGTAACAGCAACAAAAAAACATTATCTGTAAAAATTTCAAATTTGTAGCTACGGTTCGTGAGAAACCGCCTGGTGATAGACAGACAGACAGTGGAGTCTTAATAATAGAGTTTCGTACCTCAAAAGGAAAAAACGGAACTATTATAGAATCACTTTGTTGTCCGTCTATCTGTCTGTCAAGACCCAATTTGTTACTTTGGCAGTACACCCAACTGGACTCAAAACTACTATCTTTTACAACCCGAATTTGTACAAAACTATAGTTTTTCAGCAAATGGTCATAGCTATAATTTTTTTTTTGGTTCTTACATCATTAATTGAAAAAAAAAAACTCTGTTTAGACGTTGAAGCCATCTGGACTGGAGTGAAAAATTCTGACTGCATTCATAACTCATTTTGGGTAAAATGGTTTATACGACCTTTCTACCCCTAGGTAGCGATGTAGTGATAGTGATTCCATGTACCCGTGAGCGTGAAGGAGTAGGTACGAAACATACACACATAGTACCAACATACGAATTTTCGCTTATTAATCTTAGTGTGATTAAAAACTAATAAAACTGCTTTTGTAATATGTATATTAACTTACGTAGCAACAATTTAGCCACGAGTTATAAAAAGTCACACTAAAAATTATAAAGGTGAAAGTTTGTGAGTATGTGTGTGTGTTTATGTGTATGTTTGATACATTTTCACGCTTGAGTGAGTGAACGGAATTGGATGGGATTTGGGGTAGACCATGTCCTAGAATAGCACATAGCATACTTTTTACACCACCTGCTAGATAATACCCTTTTATATGTCATACAATCTTCACCTAAAATAAGTTTCTGTACCTGGATGTAATGTAGTATGGGCAACACCTAGGGAATAATGAGATTTAATTTGGAACGTCAAAACATGAGTTAATAACGTACGTGCATTAAACAAGTTTATTATTATTATATATTTTTTTTAATTGACAAATTAATGTGGTTACTGATGAGTCTCTGAAAAATAAGTAATGATAGAGCGTTAAATAAAGTTAAAACTATAGAATCTTAGAGTACTGATTTTTTTTGTAAATTGTATTTTAATTAAATAGAAAATTACAGATAGCGTAAATAGTAGAGTATCCAACACGAAGATAAAGCTGTCTTTGTCTTGGGCGGCTTGAATTTCTGACTACACTTAGGTTTCTATATTAACTCCCTCGCAATGCTCGGGAGTTAATTATATGAATCCCTCACTACCGTTCGGGATTAAAACTTAGCACCCTTCGTTTCGTTCGGAATTCAGCATGCCACCGGTGACTTAAACACACCGCTTTATCCCTAGTCACATAATCTACTATTTCATCCCGGGTGTATGTTCCCTTGGGACAATTTTCCTTTCACGTGGACAAAGCCGCTGGTAGTAGCTAGTATTAAATCAAACAATAATACTAATGTAATTACGAGTATATTGTTATTATTTGAACTCATAATACAGTTCACGCCCTTGTTTTTATAACATGTGATAAATGGCACGTGTCACTACTGTAATTATGTTTATGTAACATTGTTATCAAAACTGTAACGTGTTCTAGATACAGGTGTTACGTTAATTTGGTTTTATAAGTAAGAAAACATTAATGATTAATGTTATGTTATTGTGAGTTCATGAATTTAGGAAGAATTGAACTGGTTATTAACATAAACACACCTGTTTCATATCATTGTTGTTCATAAGACGAATATAAGGTTTTCATTAACAGCCATTTTTTTGAGGGAGCCATTATCAAATGACTTTTCTCGCTCTAGGGTGGAGCAAGTAGGTGTCTCCGAATTTTATTGACTAAAACCACAGGCGTGTCGTTCAGTTAACTACGGGTTTCCTTTTCAGAAATTCCTCTTGGCCCTAGCGGGGATTAGTCCTGCTGGGCCCGTACGGTTTGCAGATATCTCTGAGGCATGCATGGAACACTACTCGTCGTCGACAGGGGCTTGGATCTTATTGGACGATGAGCTAGCTACAGCAACCATGCGTTGGTCCACCAAGCTTGAGGGTATCCCACATTACGTTTGCCAATACGCATTATTCTTGAATAGAATAGCAATAAATCAATTTCTTTCATAAAGCTCTTGCAATTGCAATAACTTAGAACAAAGCTTCATTTCTCCACTACAAAATAACCTGTTTACACTTTAATAAGACACAACTAGGTCCAACATTTAAAATGGTCGGTGTGCCAAGTGCCACACATTCCATCACGCGACCCTGTGATACAATTTGCCGAGGAATCTGAGGAACTTCTTCATAATGTGAGATTTGGATGCGCTCTGGCGCCTTTGTGCTATTGTGTTCGGGGTTCGATGTTCAGCTTAGAGGAAAGGAGGATGTACTTTTTAATATTAATGTACCTATAACTTGGGAAAAAATGTCCCACAACATGACGCACAACGGTCAATTCACGTGACGCTGCAAAGCTGCCTAGCCTCCCGCATCTGACAACGCACGGACAAGTTCTGTACAATTTGACAGCGTTGCGCATCTTTTTGGGATACATTTTGTACGCTAACGTACCTATCTGAAACTTAAATTGTTCTGAATTTGATTGTTTTTATTCTTTATCATTTACTTAATGTTCATCTCAGAACGGACCGAGCCCAAGTCGTCAACGGCGCGTGCTGTTCCACGCGCGCCTCTAGGAGATGTCAGCAACTGCAGGGGCCCAGCAGGGTCGAAGCCTACTGGGGCCAAGGGTCTGATTCTGAAAGGAAGACTCGACCCTGGTATGAGGGGCAACGAGGGAACAGGAGTGGGTTTTTAGTCAGTAAAAGCCTGACACTGTTTTCCAACCCCCCCAAGAGCGGGGGATGTCATAAGATGATTTTCCCACCGAAAAAAAAAAAAATCTCAGAATTATTGAGTTAGACTGATGTTGTTGTTTATTGTGTAGTCCAAGGTTAAGTAACGCTTACCAAGGTCGGTCTGCGAATGGGTGAGCAACTTAAAATTTAAAAAAATCCTCTGTGCTTTGGAAACTACGTTAAGCTATTGGTTTCATAAGTCATTTGTAGACCATTGGCAATTTTTACGGATGGTCAGAAAACCAGGAGTTCTGACACCAGTTCTGTTAAGGTTACTCAATTAATGGCTAGAGGAGGACAAATACTGTACTGTGAGTGAAATAGTGGTACTCAGCTGCATGTAGTTAGGCTGGAAGCCGACCCGATCCGGAAAGGTAGGCAGATTAATAGAATTTTATAATTCCGTTTTTCGTTTTCAGTAGGTAAAATATTTTCTTTTATAATTTGAAACATACTAAATCTTTAATAAACAGATGAACAGAGAAGATAGTAAGTTGACAACTTTAAATCACACCATTATAAAGCATGAAATACTTTTAGTGATTTTGTATTAAAGCGAATTTATGGGCTTAGAATAAAATCTAAGAAAAAGCAATTCTGTTGAATTGGTATTATGCCTATAAATAGTTCTAGCAATCTCTTTAGAATTCAGAATTCGATTAGTATTCAACTTTTTACCGACCAATCAAAATATAAAATTACTTTTTTTAATAAAAAGGTTTTACAGATGTTAAAAAGATTTTTTATTGAAATATTAATCGTCTCGCAATTCTATACACTTTTTATGATCAAGTTTAAAATCACAATCTGAATTACTCGTAAAAATTTATGATTGCCAATGATAAAATACATAGCCCCTGAAAAAATGAAGTCTGTCTCATCACACAATATAAAAGGTGAAAGTTTGTGTGTATTTGTATGTTTATTACTGCTTCACACTCAAACGGCTGAATAGATTTGAATGAAATTTAGCATGCTTGTAGACCATGCCCTGAAATAGCACATAGAATACTTTTTATTTTATCCCGACAGCATGTACCCTATCTCTTTTTTTTTGACCTGGGAAATCATCAAATGACTTCTGCCTTCTGGCTGGAATGAGAGAGAATGTCAATTTTTTACTAACTAGAACCTACCTGTGTCCTCCTTCAGTTGCCCTTTGCGTCCTAGAGCCAGTCACTCTCTCAAACGGTCCCCACAGCCCTAGCAGGCATTGTCTACAGGGCTCCTCCAGTTTTGCTGACTTTTAATTACTTTGAGGCGAATGATGAGACGGCCTACTATGGCCGAAAATTGCCCTGCGTCTCTTGATGCTCGGGGGTCTTCTTCAACGGTGACTGAGATTATGTTCCCTTATGATAACATCCTGCTTTCACGCAGTTGAAGCCGCCAGAAAGAGCAAGTATGTCTATAATTTTCGCAATGTACGCCACAGTTACACTAATTAATTCACTCGTTAGTTAGTGCCACAAAAACCTTACATTTCCGAGCACGAGCTCTGGAATCTAAGGTTTTTTCTTATTTCAAAATTTCATCCTTTATTACACAGTTTGAAGGAAATTAACAGAAAGTAATTCGGCACATAGGTATAGATATTAACGTGTATCTAGTGTCAAAATCACAAACTAATGATCACCTGTCCAGGATTCAGCGATGCCAAGTGGACTAAGTTATTGATTGTATTAGTGATCACGCAATTAGCTGACCTCAGGGACGAGCAACAAGTACATTAGATGACCATCAATTATGACGGTCTGTCGTCTGTAGAAGGGGTCAAATCTGGAGCTGACAAATTGATTTTTGTTAGGATATTTATTGGAAATGGCTAGATTATGGATTTTAGATGAATGATTGATTGTATTCGATGAAAAAATGGCGAAACTGGCAAGGACTGTATGTGGGTGTTGGCTGCCTAGTATGGTAGTGGTATTGTAATGATGTTAAATGCGTGTATCATGGCAGTAGACTAGCTTTGTGATGTAAAATGTATTCTCTAAAGAAGTCCACAGGTACATGGAGGAGTATGTATGAGTGGGAACCCATACATACCAAATGTTTTGGGATTACATTTATTTCACGTACTAACGAGTGGAATTCCCTGATGGGGTCTGTGTTTCCTGATAGCTATAATCAAGGGGTCTTTAAGTCAAGAGTGAATAGGTTACTCTATGTAAGCGTGCTCCATCGTCGACCACATCGTCGCTTACCATCAGGTGGGATAGTGGATAAATGCGAACTAATATAAAAAAGTCTCTTTGTATATTACAGTCGTAGTATTTTACCGCATTACAAGTTTTTATTGGTACTTGCTAAAACCTTGTGGTTTTCAGCTCCAACCTACGAGGTTAATCGGGTTACTAGCAAATTCCTTATACGTACGTACCGAGAGAATTAAATATTCATGATCTACAAACACAAACATCCCGGTCATGTCCTCGGCATGTTGGCAACCGTTTTCATAATTAAACTAGAGGCAGTGAAAAGATTTTCAAGTCACAGTTCTGTCTGTATGAAAACAGCTTCCATGGGGGTACCGAATAGAAAATTGTATAAAAAAATCGAGTTATGCGAACATTAATATGTACCAGTCAATTTACAGTGTTAATTCTTTACTAAAAAATAGTTTTAGAAGTAGTTTCAGCCCAAAGATAGCCAAGAAATTAAAATTCACCTTATATTTGTGGCACTATGAGGTTATTTTCTTGAAAAAAAAAACTAACTAAGTATTACTAATGCGTTGTAACAGTTAATATGATAAGCAATAGCGTGCCGACAAGCATGGCAATGTGATAAATAATACTAAATATTCCTTCCACTGCGGAAATTAAAACAAACGTAATTAATTCAAATTCTCAGTGTCGTAATAAATAAAGTATTCGAACCTCCATAACTCAGTTATTCAGAGCTCTAAATTTCTTTATCGTAGTAAATACCTAGGTATGCTAATTAGTCCCACATTACGACTAACGGTTATTTATTTTCGTTCAAGTTAAATTATACGGCATACAGAAACTTTACTATTCAGTAAAAACTACTTTTGAATAAACGCTTTGAATAGTTAATCAGTATTTTTAAAGTGCTTGACTTTGTTTCGTAAGTTTGAATAAGTTCAGAATGGAGTCGGGATGGCTTCATAAAAATAAATTGAGCGATTTTATTTTTAAAGTCTATAAGAAAGGATGAAAGGTTGTTACTTAGAATTTTTATATCTTTAAGTCGAAGACATGTCGCTGGGGTGAAACTCCTCTGCTGCGAAAAAAACGTGGCATGGCGAACCAATCTCTGGCAACCCATCCGCTGAGCACGCCACAATTATGGCGGTAAATCTCAAATTCAAGAGTCGACGGGACATGGGCAGTTCGGGAGTTTCCTATATAATTTTTTTTAATATAAACGACCGAGGAATCCCACAGAATGGTTTACCTCTGAGCTCTTACGTCGGACTGTATATAAGGCCATGATCTGAATCGCTTCCTATTCCCTCTCACTCCGGCTCATGATCTGGAGCGAGTGGAAATGTGAAAAGTGGCCAGAAATGGTTCTTTTAATATAACCCACTGCCGATGTGTTACCCTTTTGCTTTGCGAACTTAACTGACACAGTACCGTATGTCTAGACATAAGTACCGTCCCGTATATTATCTAAAAGGTTACTGATTGCAATAAGTGTATTTCAAAAAAAAACAAAAATGAACTTATTATTATTTACCAAAAAAAAAATTGTACTCAAAATACAACGCTAAATATTGCCAAATTTTCAGTATAAGCAGCACAATCTGAAACAAGTACAATAAATCCTTTCGAGTTGATCTATCGCCGGCTAAGAGCCGGATCCGCGGGCGATTCATTACTTAAATTTATGCCAACCGGCTCTGATGAAATAAAATATTAACGACTTGGAAAATTCCTAATCTGAACAACGAAGAAAAATTGGGAGAGAGAGAGCTGATAAATTACGGAAGTATATTATCGGCACGATTTGGGGATGAACGAAGTTTTTTTTTGGGAAACCAGGGTTATAAAATGTTTCGGGTGTAGATTAATACTCAATTTATTATTATGCCTCTTAACAAAGTTAAAGTCAAAGCTTTCTTGCGAAAATTGAAGAGGTATGATAATACAAGTATTATAATACTTAGATTTCTAAGAAAAATCTGCCAAAATATCAGCAGAACACTGTAGGTTCATAAACAATAAATGGCCTGCGGATAAAGAACACTGTGGGTTTTCTAAGTCTGACAGCGAGACAGGAGCGCGAGCGAGGCGCTCCACCCAATGCGAGAAATGTCATTTGATGGATTCTCAAATAAAAAAAGATGGTTCAAAATATTGTTTTTTTTTTAGCGTTTGGTATAAAGGAACAGGCGCTTGACTAGTTAAATTAATTAAATTTCAAGAATTGCTACAACGTATGTACGTCAATGCGTTATGACGCGCTACGTTTGCTACGGTCGTAACGCTGAATCTATCTGCAGGAGAATTTTATTCTGGATAGTTCTACATTATCTTAGCGTCTGTTGGTGCATGCCGTCACTCAATTTGTGGTCACTGACCAATGTTAAAAAGTAACACTGAAGTGTCGATGCACAATTTGTAAGCGTTGCTGTTATCTATGAGTAAAGGTTGTTACTAAGCTATTACATAGTTAACTTAAGTAAGCAATAAATGCACAAGTATTTATGTTTGTCGTTATCTCAGTTATGCCTTAAAAGCTAGAGACCGTACATCATTCTCACCTAGATTAGGACATAAGAAAACTTTTATAAGTACCTGTAGTGCGTTCATCATCATTATCATGACGAAAAACGTCAAGTGTAGCCACAACGAACGGTCCTGTACGTTTGGCATCTATCGGATTCTCGTAACCCTCACCAGGTCTCGATCTACCTTGTAAATGTTGCTTCATCAGGTACGCGGTTGCCACTCTTTAGCAGTCGAAAGGTTCTGGAAAAAAGATCTTTTCAGCTCCATCCATTATCATCATTGTTTTACGAACAATATTTCATAATTAAGTAGTGCATTCTCGAAGAAGGACTTGTGTTGAATAACCCTCACGATGACGAAATAAATTCTACAATGTCCGAGGACACATAACTCGACAAGATTTAACTACAAAAACCTAGTTCGGGAAGTTCCTGCACCGGATTCGTGCGGAAGCGACGCCCGGGTGTCGCCACTGTGTGGACCGCCCGGAGGACACGGTGGAGCATACGGTGGAGGTGTGCCCCGCTTGGGCAGAGCAACGCCGTGTCCTCGTGGGGGCAATTGGCGGCGGCGATCTCTCGCGCCGGGCCTTGGTACAGGCCATGGTCCGGAGCGAGGAGGAGTGGCAGGCGGTCGCCTCCTTCTGCAAAGCAGTGATGCTAGCAAAGGAGGCGGCCGATCGCGTGAGGCAGCGGTCCTCACGCCCCAACCGCCGCCGGGATTCCGATCCCGATTTCCGGCCACCGTAGGCGCGGGCTTGCGGACGGCGAGCAATGGGTGGCTTGCCGTCCGACCGTCCGGTAACCGTCCGGACCAAGCCCAAGTTGTCAACGGCGCGTGCTGTTCCACGCGCGCCTCAAGGAGATGTCAGCAACTGTAGGGGCCCAGCAGGGTCGAAGCCTACTGGGGCCAAGGGTCTGATTCTGAAAGGAAGACTCGGCCCTGGTACGCAAGGCAACGAAGGAACAGGAGTGGGTTTTTAGTCAGTAAAAGTCTGACACTATCTCCCGCCCCGCCCAAGAGCGGGGGATGTCATAAGATGATTTTCCCACCGGAAAAAAAAAAAAAACTACAAAAACCTAACGTTTCCAACTCTCGTCAACTTTTCAAATTAAAAATTTAAAAAAAAAGTTTTTATTTTTACAGAAAACCTTTTTTTTAATTTTGAATAATTACAATCTTCATGTAAGCGAAACCGCTGGCCAACGCTAGATTAGGCAAAAAAATCTTCAAAATATTATTTTTAATCACTCTTTAAATGAACTCTATTTTTTTTCTATTCTCTAATGAGCCACAATCTCTCCTGTAGCTTCGTGTAGCTAGACAAACTTCTACAAAACTACTTTAAAAATCATACCTTGAAAACTTTCACTCCGCGGAATATATAACTCTTTCTAACTAAATAAAATATGAGAGTTGGAAACGTTAGGTTTTTTGTAGTTAAATCTTGTTGAGTCGAGTTATGTGTCCCCGGACATCGTAGAATTTATTTCGTCGTCGTGAGGGTTATTCAACACAAGTCCGGAATAGTGGACTGCGGAGGAAAGTATCGTCGGAAATATTACACTCGACTGTTGAACAGTTGTACGCTTGTTTGCAAGAAGAAATGGGCTTCTATAGGGTTTTAATAAAATGGAAAGAGAGCAGTGGTGGCCGAGTGGTAACGGCCCCGACTTACGAGTTGTAGGTCGCAGGTTAAAACCCAGCCAGGTGCATTACTTTGTGTAATTTATTTCTTCACCACTGCACTGAAAACAGTTAAGGAAAACATCGTGAGGAAACCGGCATGTACTAGAACCAAAAAATCTAAGAAATGTGACATCCATCAACCCGCACTGGGCCTGCGTAGTTACGGCCTACTAGAGAGGAGGTCTGTGTCCCAGCAGTGGGAACATTACAAGGCTGATTATGCTTATACTTACATGGAAAGAAAACTTTTTCTTTTTCTTTGATGGTGGAAAATCATCAAATAACTTCTCCCGCTCTGAATGGAGCGAGAGGGAATATCAAACTTTTAGTGACTAAAACCCGCCCGTGTTCCTTCAGTCTTCTTCTGTCTGTTCTTCTGTCGGTTCTTCGTCTGAAGGAACACGGGCGTGTTCCTTGAGTTGTTTTTTGCGTTCCAGAGCTACGGCGACTGTTTCGAGCAATCCCGTAGAATGAGACCTGTCCTTGAATATTTATTTAACGGTTGCGGATGACATCTACAAAAACTGAACTAGTAGTTTCTAAATAACATGTTTTAGTTAGCTGATTAATTTCTAGTTTTTGCGAATATGAAATACTTTACTGCTATCCAAAAGGAATAAAAAACGCAACACTGATATTATTTTAACTATTGTCGGTGTTTCAGAAACACTGTATTTATTTTTTAGTTAATGATACTTCGATACATACTTCAATAGGTTATCTAGTGCAGTATATTGTGTCATAGATTAAGTGTCATAAATTACAACACAATTTTTTCTATTCAATAAAAAAAAAACATTGCCCCTACATTCGGAATGACTTGACACACAACCAAACACAGAACCAATAATTGTGCTCGTCACACAAACATTTGTTCTGGGTGAGAATCGAACCTACGACCTCCGGCATAGCAGTCAACACCACTAGACCAACAGGCCAATCAAAAATCTATAATCTTTTATTATTATTCCTACCACGAATATGACCGGAATACTTTTCAATTCTACAATAATGGGTACCGCATTGCAACACTAAGTAACTACAATTTCCAGAGAACTAAGTGACTGCAATCTACTAATGAAAATACTCTAATATTAGAGCTATAATTGGCCCAATTACAATAAGTATACCTGAAGCAAAATAGTGTAGTCGAGCAAGAAAGTCATACAAACTAAATACGAATTCTACTTCCGAATTGAAATTGGTTTTACCAATGAGTTTTATTTATTTTAACCGGCAGGTCTACTGCTGGTATTGCATGCAATAATATAATTTTTAGCTTAAAATATAAAATAAATTAGTTGTCTGCAGAAAATGCGACTATAAAACGTAATATTCTAGTTTGGGTGTTCTTTTTTTTACATTAAAAAACTGGTGCTTGACTGCGATCCCACCTGATGATAAGCAGTGATGCAATTGTTGATAGTGAAGCGCACTAGTTTATTAAGGTAATCCCACCATCCCCACCGTGGGCCGCCGCGACCCCGACTCCAGACTGATAAAGTAAATTTCCAAATGGGAAACCCAACATCTTTAATTATAAATTAAAAAGTTTCCCCAATAAAAGTAATACAATATTTCCTATGACTTTTACAGCAAAACAGAAACAAGCTTACCATTTCAATAAGAATGATGATATTTGATTCTTCAAAACAGAAAAATGTGCCCTAAATTCCATACACAAAACTCGAGTATAAAGAAATATTCCGATCAGAGAAATGAAAAGGAGCTAAAATTCCACAGCGTATTGAAAGAATTTGCAGCATATCGTACCTTAAATTTGAAAGGCGGGGCATAATATGAGACGCAGATATTTGTTAAAAATACGTTCAATCGTCAGTCGTGAGCGTTACGGATGGATACATTTGACGACGCATGAGCAAGGCTCTACTGAAATCTGAGATATGCATCGTTTCGCTTCGTTCAATGTTATAATATTTTGTAAATCTTAAAACTCTCTGGCAGAAAGAAGAATTAAAACCAGTATAATAAGATTTGTGCAGGATTATTGTTGTACAAGAGTAATATCAAAACAAGCCAACATATTTTAAATCAATTCATAAACATGATTAAGTCAATAAAACTTAATCATGAAAACATTAATGTTCCTTACTACTTAGTTAGGTATTTAAATAACTCTCTTAGCGACCAATGATTTTGTCGTCAGAAAATTCATTTGCTCTAAGAAGTATCATAAAATCACCAGGAGCACAATATTATTTTACTATCACTTAATACCTTAAAAGGTTAGTACCTCGCTCCACTTGCAATAGGACGTGACCTTAAATATCAGAAGAATCGCGTTACCTATGTAGATGAGTTTCCAAACAATTTATTGCAGAGCTATTCAAAGGTGATACGCAGAATACCGAGTTAAAAATGTTTTCAAGGGCTAAAGAAAGTCTTTTAGAAATATAAAAACCTGGTTACGGGTAAAGAAAATCAAATCGTAACAGAAAGAAAACAAAACAGCTTCTACTTTTTGTATTTTCAAGGTGGAAACGAAGAATTTTTTTAGTCTGTGTTGTGAAATACGAACCATTTTCATTATTGCGGGTTCTAAGGAAAACCCTTTTATTTTCAGCGATATGTTCAATCAAATTTTGTCTCACAGACAAAAAGATTCGAAAATGATCTCTCTACCGGGTAATATATCAGGGAGATTTCAATCGTCCTTCGTTCAGCCTCGTTAAGTCCCTACACGTGTTACTATAGACCCTTTAACTGCATAGTGAACATTTCTCTTTTACTCATATGTCGGATGAAAGAGAGGGAAGTAAGGATGACGATGAAAAATGATTGCATGGGCGGAGTATGTAAATCTGGTGATGAATGGCGCGGTGACGTCAATAGCTATTCTTTGGTATTGGAAAAGAGTTTTCCTAAGTCTGCTGAGCGTATAGTGATTTTTATTTAAGTGAATTAGGTGTTATTTTTTATTCATCTAGTTGTAAGTTATCACAATAAAATAAGTTATCATATTAAAATCATCAAGGCGAAAGTTTGTGAGTGTGTCAATTTTAATGGTTGTAACTTCTTTACGCTGAAAGTACTGATGGGAATAGGATGAAAATTGGCACACGTGTTGACCATGTCCTGGATTAGCACCTAGAATACTTTTGAAATATATTCCCTTGGAATAATGTGGGCGGTGCCACTGGCAGCATCTAGTAAACTATAAACATAATACTAAGTTTTTGACATTTTGTGAAACTATATTAGCAAACTCAAACAGAAACTGCTTTAGATGATAAATCTAATAACGTAACGAGTATATTCGGTTATTTCCATTACTAACAATTCTAAAGCAAATTATAACATTGCTCAAAGTACCTAATTCAATGAATAATTGAATATTTGTGTTACAAAGTTCCTTCAATTTAACCTTTTAATTAAATTAAAAAAGAAAAGTCATGAAAGACGTCGGCACAAACATTTTGTAATAATTTCTCCTTTCAGAACAATTCGGCTAACGAGAGAACTTTCTAGAACAACATTTATTATTTTTTGGCGAAAGCTGCGCTTGAGTTCTATGTCAAATGAGACAAGTCGACGAAAACTTTAATTTTGACGAATTGGCCATCTTTTATATAATTTTATTTCTTTCATTTAGAATAGAAAAAAGTTTAATAAAAAAAAATCGTCGTATTTTTGTACGCATAATACAGCTATGTATTTGCGCTTTTTTATGTTGTCTAAATGATTAAAAAATAAAAAGGGTGACTTTTTATTTTTTAAATAAAATCTTACCACATACAAAAAATTACTCCTGTATTCACAAACATAATTAAGCTCACATACTCAAGATACCCCGACCTGGAACAATATCTTTAGGCCATACAAATATTTATAAATTACAATAGTATAGCATAATCAGCCTTTTAATGTTCCCACTGCTGGGACTCAGGCCTCCTCTCTAGGAGAGGGAATTCGCCGTAATCCACCACGCGGGCCCAGTGCGGGTTGGTGAATGTCACATGTCTTCGAATAATTACAACAGTATTTGAACGAAGTTTAAGGAACGGGTTTCAAATAAAACATAATTCAAAACGTATATTATAGAAACTGAAGTTCACGCAACCGATTGCTAACGCTCATTAGGGGTTGTGTATCGGCGTTTTCGTAGAAGGCTACATGAAATCCCGACTCAGCACAATACGTCGCCGATCCAACGTAATTAATACTTGTAATGTTATTAATATGTGTTGGTTTATTTGTAAGATTATTTTTTACACTAATCTATGGACCTTAGTAGCCTTATAACAACGAATTGTTATTAAGAGCCAAGATGTAGACAAGCATAATATTTTCATCATTATAATCGTCTTTTCAGCTGAAAGAGATCGACTGTTGGACACAGGCCTCCTCCAAGTGTCACCAGTCCAGTGCGTCTCGCATCCATTGGATCTCATTTCACCAGGTCATCGGTCCACCTTGAGGGAGCTCTTCCAACGCTGCGTCTTCCGGTACGTGGTTGCCAATCCAGAACCTTTCGTCCCCAATGTGCCCTGCCCACTGCTACTAAATTTGTCGATTGAATATTAAACGCTTATCACTAACGTGCCATAAAATCGAACGACGGGATTGAGCCAGCCTAAGAAGAAGATGTCTTCGTTAGGAATTGGCTAGAAGTGGCTCAGATCCAGGATCCTTTGTCTAACAATGTGACAGTGTGGGGTAGTTAAAATAATAATAAAAGAAACACTAACCACGTTTGTTCGTACTGATTTGCCCTCTGAGGAAATAACAATAAAATGTCGTCGCCATTTCCACAGCCTTTCTACAAATAGAAGGCCTCATGACTTTTTGAACCATTTCTTTGCTCAATTTAGCCGAAAAGATTGATGTTATAGTGAAATACTGGCCCAATCTTTTAAGCTTTCACTAAATTCTATTTCAGTCTGATAAAATGCGGAGTGCAGACATATTTTTTTCTGTAACAATGTCGTGATTCTCATTTGTGGAGAAACTGGTCAAGCGTGAACTGTTTACTTTACGAGATTGGATTTTTTTATAAAAGTACTGTAGAATGTTGTTGGACGCAATATTTTTGCCTTGTTTGATATATCTTAGAAAAGCCTTGCTTCTTTTTTAACCGACTTCAAAAAAAGGAAGAGGTTATCAATTTGGTTGTATGTTTTTTTTCGTCGTTGTTTATGAACCAATTTGCATATTTGTTTTCCTACACACTTATATTTTTATTTTTCTAAACTAAGTATCAAGTCACCCTTCAAAAATGGGCATTATAAACTAAGATACAGCTTTATATATTTTAATAGAAGCAAGGAAGTCATATTCCAAATAGTTATTTTGTTTCATGTCTGAAAAAATAATTTCTCATTTAAAAGAACAAATGGTACAGAAGGTAAGTCAAAGGCTTCTGTTGTGTTACAAAACAACGACATGAAAGGAATTTAGGACTAGCTTGTTATATTTGTAGGAAACGCATTGTTGAGACAACAATATAGATAGGTACTATTTATTTCAGCGAAGTATTTAAACAATGAATAATAGAATGGGTAAAAGAAATTGTGGACTTAGTTCTTCTCCATAGAGATCTACGCTTTGGAATGTGCAATTTAGCTTCACTTTTGTTTTTTGACTCATCGACAGTTCAAAAATGCCTGTAATTGGTCTGTTTGAAATAAACGTTTCTGATTTCTGAGTTAAATTGTTATAGATTCGTAACAAATAACAGAAAACATGCAAATACAGCCAATATTAGATATTATTTATAAGTTAGTATAGCTTTTGCCAGTGGCTTAAAATTGTCTCAAGAGAACATACTTCTGGGATATAAGTATCCTTTGTGCTATTTCTAGACATGTTCTATCTTCGTGTCTTTTTTCCAAATCCTTTCACCTTTCGTTTGCGTGGATCTAGAACTAAACCTAACAAAGTTAATTTGATTTTGTTTTCTCTTTGGATGTTCGGGTCCGCTTTTTTGCATTGAAAGTGTGCGTACTAATTTTATCCGTTTTGTTGGTGGGAACGAAATTGATAAAATTAGTACGTACACTTTCAGTACTAACTTTCGTAATTCCAGTGACGCGGGCACAAGAAAGGGAGGATTACTCCCGACCAAATTTCTAGCACGGAAGCCAATCTCAACAGAGATTAAACAAGTCATCATCATTTCAGCCAAAAGACGTCCACTGTTAGACATAGGCGTCCCCCAAATGTCGCTGCAATGAAGAGTCCTGTGCGTCTCGCATCCCGCAGCCCTTACTAGGTCATCGGTCCAACTTATTAACCAATCACGTAGGAGATATTACAGTACTCAAGCGTGTGCACAAACAGACGTTTACCCATTGTTTCTTTACTCTGAATCCAATGGGACAGCAATCCAGGGGAAGAGAATTAGGCCAAAGGCGGTTACGTGCCTGCCTTCTCGGGGGTGTCATACTACTTCAAAACTCCAGGCAGCTACAGAGTCATTCTTTACGGGAAAACCCAACCAAACTTTTTTGCCCTATCCGGAAATCGAACCAAGAATATCACGCTCAGCAGTCGTGCGTACGATCAACGAGGCAGTTCCAATGTTCAGACTGTTTAAACGTGAATGAGTAGGTAATTTACATACAAGTTCACATATCTACGAGTACATAGGAGTAGGTTGTAGGACGCGACCGAAGTGGCATAGATTGCTATGCTGTTAAATCAAATTCTTTTTCAACATACCTAATTAAAGACTGGTTCCTACCTCATACTTTTAAGCACGCAATTAAGTATATTTCGCACTTATACGGAAAAATGCTCCGGCTAGCCTCTAAGCATTTTTTTTCTGGCGACTAGTTTTGTAGAATAGGCTTAGGGGTATAGAGGTTAAGTGTGTAGAATAAGCTATTATTCTACATATATGATAACATCAGATTGATCAGCCAGCCTCTCGAAAATCGACCTCGTCGCTCTGATAAGTATCCACGAACTAATTCTCACAATAATGTATTACTAACAGTATCTACGCTTATAATAATAATAATTGTTTATTGGCATTATAATGGTATAATTTATGAAGCCTCTGATTCCCGAACTAGGCGGGCCTGTATTTCAGGAGTCAACGCCCTCCTAAATTTATTGTAACCAATTTTATAAAGATAGGTAATTTGTTTTAAAAAGTATTTGAACAATTTAATAATTAAAAATTAAAATTAAAATAATTAAAACTAACCATTTAAATCAACTAAATCGTGCTGTATGTGTAATTGTGTAGTGTTGTGTACTACTCTTATGATTTTCTTATTGCAAACTCTTGGCTCCATAAAGACCTCGCCTTCGATTTAGGTTTATATTTCATATTGGCTGCAAATACAACGTGATCAAACGGTAAATATGCTAAGTCATGCTAAATGATTGGCTAATGAGTACAAAAACACCCAGTTTGCTGTCCGAATATGTACTGATGCCGGCGTTGTTGTGTGGCTGGATCAGCAAAACGTGTTCGATCGTAATTATTGCATGGAACACATGTACATACAAAGAGCTACCTTATTTCTGTTTTATTTCTCACCTGAGCAAAACCCAGACGGTCTTCTACCCCACCAACTGTGTTCCCACGTTGTCGTCGTGGTGGGGCTTGCGTGTCTCTGTGATCTTGAGGGCTATGCCGGTAGAGCTACTCGTGCCAGAAGGCCTCAAGTGAGAGACCAGACCAAGAGGAACACACACAGGCGGAGTCTAGACGGACCGCCACGGAGGTTGCGCTGTCCAGAAGCATCGGCACCAACAGCTGTTGGTATTTTTGGACAGCAGTTTTGGGACAGTGGGTTCGCCTCGGGTACGCGTCTGCTCATCAGACGTGACCATGACGGCGAACGTGTTATTGGGGACCCCACCCCATTGACAAAAAGGCAAAGCTAGTTTAGCACCAACCATGAGCGCGAGTAGAAAAGAAATAACTACCCCAGGAGGGTACCTGCATGCAGGAGAATCCCTCCCCGAGCAGAGCTCGGGCTGCCCCTCGTATTCTGGGGGGGGCAACTACCGCCTCGGGTCTTCGGACCCTGTACCGTCCTCTGTGGACGCACTGAGCCAGGGTGGCTCACCCGCCGATGGCGCGGAGTCCCTGGGACCCGTTCCCAGCACGTCTGCGGCACCAGCGGGTACCGAACAGGCCAGCAGGAGCTTCGGCCTTAGAGAGGTGAGCGGAGATGCGGTGTCGGATTCCGATACAGGATCTTCGCTCACTCCGGAGATAATGGAGGTTGCAGGCACCTCTCCCAGGAGGAACCAGTTCCTCCGGAAACGCCCCATGTCGGGGGTCGGTCAGGGGTCGTCCTCTGACGAAGCTTCGGCCCGTAAGATCTCCACCGCTGGGCGGGGGGCGGGCCGCAAGACAGGAAGGGGGAGGGGGCTCGCTGCCCAGGATGCAGCCAGGCGATCCCTGGAAATCGCCAGGGAGGGGCGCCTCTCCGGGGCAATCAGTGGTCAGGCCAGCCCCTCGGAGCCTTCTGCAAGCGACCCAGATGGCATGGAGGAGGCAATGGCCAAATTCACCGAGGTCGTGGTCGCCGCCTTAACAAGCGTCTCCAAAAAAAGAGAGAAGTCGAAAAAGAAGGAAGCTATATCCCAAGGTACGGCCTCCATCTCGGAGGCACTAGGTACCGTCTTGGAGCCCCTCAATAAGAGGATTGGACGGCTCGAGGCGGACCTGGCCAGTCTCCGAGGAGCTGGTCCCGAGACGGCGCCAAAAGGAGGACGCAAACGGCCACAGCCCCAGTCACAGACCCAGCCAGAGAGCAAGGTGCTGACCCTGCTGCGGCAGGAGCTGGCTGCCTTCCGGCAGCAGCAGCAGCAGCAGCAGCAGCAGTTCCAACAGCGGGTGCAGCAGCAGTTCACCGTTCTGGAAGGCATCGTGCTGCGCCCACCGCTGACGGCCCCCGGCCAACGGAAGGTGGCGTCATACGCTGCCGCCGCCGCGGTCTCAGCTGCTGCGCCTAAGCCCGGCCTGTTGGGGCAAAACAAACGCGGGTCCACGGTGGTATCGGAACCCGCGAGGCCAGCCCCGGCTGCTAAGCAACGGAAAGCGGCAAAAGCTCCTGCTGTGGCGGCGAGCCGGCCTCCTTCGCTACCCCAGCCTATGGATTCTCCGGCCGACGCCGAAAGGCAAGTGGTCGGAGAGAAGAAAAGGGCGGTCAAGGCGGCTAGGGCGGCCAAGAAGCGAGAAAGGCGGCAGCAGCGCAAGAAGAGGGCCCTCGCGGCTAGGCTTCGTGCCCCGACATCCGCAGCAGTAGTGATTACACTACAGCCAGGTGCGGAAAAGAAGGGCGCGACCTACAGCGAGGTGATGACCAAGGCGAAGCGGGCGGTGGACCTCACCGAACTTGGTATCGCCAGAGGATTGCGAATGAGGACCACCGCGACCGGAGGCCGTATGCTGGAAGTCCCTGGTGCGGACAGCGGCCCCACCGCGGACGCTCTGGCTGAAAAAATACGAGCGTCCCTAGACGCGGAGGTGGCCCGAGTATCCAGGCCCACGAAATGCATCGATATGCGCATTATGGGCCTGGACGACTCCGTGACGGAGGACGAGGTGGTGGCCGCCGTCGTCAGGACAGGAAAGTGTCCTGGCGACCAGGTGCGGGCAGGTACTATCCGTGCCAACAACACGGGCATGCGAACCGTCACAGTGAGCTGCCCCGTGTCGGCGGCCAAGGCCATAACTGGGGAGGGTCGAAGGCTCCTGGTGGGCTGGGTTTCAGCGCAGGTGAAGCTGCTGGAGCCCAAACCTCTGAGGTGCTTCCGTTGCCAAGTAGGCCACCATGCGGGGGTTCACTGCACCTCGGAGGTAGATAGAAGCGATCACTGCTTCCAGTGCGGTCGGCCTGGCCACAAGGCCGTAACCTGTAACGCTGCACCTCACTGTTATGTGTGTGCAGCGGCTGGCAAGCCAGCCGACCATCGGGCTGGGAGCAGGAACTGCGTTCCCCCCGCCAAAGCCAGGGGTAAGGGCAAGAGGCCCTCCCCAACCACCGCCGTCACCGCCGCAGCCGCCGCTGCCACCACCACAGCCACCGCCGTAACTGCCGCGGCAGAGCCCTCACAGGGGGCTCGGGAGGAGACTGTAATGGACTGCCAATAATTGCTCCATTACGTCTCCTCCAGGCGAATATCAACCACTGCGCCCCCGCTCAGGATCTGTTGCTCCAGAGTATGGCGCAGTGGTCGATCAACATCGCCGTGGTCACTGAGCCGTACTACGTCCCACCCAGGGCTGGCTGGGTGCAGGATCTGAACGGCTCGGTGACATTGATTTCGTCGGCCGCCGCCGGTACCCCGTCCCTAGAGGGTGTCAAGAGGGGACGAGGTTGCGTGGCAGCACGGTTCGGGGACATCGCAGTGGTAGGTGTATACCTCTCCCCGAACCGAACTCTCGCCGATCTCCACAACTCCCTTATGGAGCTGAACATCGTCGTCACCGGGTTTCAATCCCTCCCTGTGGTTGTTTGTGGGGACTTCAACGCCAAGAACTTGGCTTGGGGTTCCCGGTACACAGATACACGGGGCCGGATGGTGGAGGACTGGGCCCTGGAGTCAGGCCTGGTCGTCCTAAACCGGGGTTCTGTCCCCACGTGCGTGCGGATGCAGGGCGAGTCCGTGGTGGACATATCGTTCGCGAGCCCCGCTCTGTCTCCGCGCGTCATTGACTGGCGCGTCATGGAGGGGGTGGAGACGTACTCAGACCACCGGTACATCCGGTTCGACGTCTCCGCCCAGACCTTTACCGCGCCGGTCCAACAGAACCCATGTGGCCCGCGGTGGGCACTAAAACAGCTGGACCGGGAGCTCCTCCTGGAAGCCGCTATCGTACAGGCCTGGGCGTCAGCACCGGACAGGCCTGTCGACATAGATGCCGAGGCGGAGTGGTTCCGGGAGGCCATGTCGGAAATATGCGACGTGGCAATGCCCCGAGTCCGGCCAGGACGTGCCCGGCGTCAGGTGTACTGGTGGTCACCGGAGATTGCGGAACTGCGCAAGGCATGCGTTGCCGCACGGCGCCAGTACACAAGACACCGCAGGCGCCGCATTCGCCCTCCGGATGCGGAGGCCATAGAGGCGGAGCTGTACGAGGGATACAGGGTGGCGAAGCGCACCCTCCGAGCGGAGATACGGCGAGCCAAACTAGAGGCCCGCGACGTATGGTTGGGGACTCTGAACGGAGACCCATGGGGACGCCCCTACAAAATGGTGCGGGATAAGCTCCGCGCCTGGGCTCCCCCGCTGACACAGAGTCTCCGGCCTCAGCTCGTAGAGGGTGTAGTGAACGCTCTGTTCCCTTTGAGGGAGGAGCATTCCTCCTCGCCAACGGCTCTGCCTCTCGCGGTGTCCGACGCGGACCACGACGGCGATGACGACGAAACTCCGGAGGTGACCGAGGTAGAGATGAGTGTGGCGGTACGAAGGCTAAACGCTAAAAATACCGACCCAGGACCCGATGGCTTGCCTGGGAAACAATGGGTCCTGGCCATGGAGGAACTCGGGCCTCAACTAAGAGGGCTGTTGAGCGCATGTTTGGAGAGGGGCCAGTTCCCACTTCGTTGGAAGACTGGGAAACTGGTCCTTATCGCGAAGCCGGGGCGCCCTGCGGACTCTCCGTCCGCATACCGGCCCATAGTGCTGCTCGACGAGGTGGGCAAGCTCTTTGAAAGAGTAATTGCAGACCGCCTCGTCGCGCATTTAGCGTGGGTGGGGCCGGATCTTTCGGACAGCCAGTTCGGCTTCCGCAGAGGGCGCTCCACGGTGGACGCCATCATGCGCGTGCGAGCCCTCACGACGGGGAATGCGGTGTCCCGGGGCAAGGTCGTAGTGGTGGTGTCCTTGGACATCACCAACGCCTTTAACTCCCTGCCCTGGAGTAGCATTAGGAGGGCACTCCGGTATCACCGGGTGCCCGACTACCTCCGTCGTTTGATCGAGGCCTACCTGAAGGACAGGTTTATCATCTACCCTGGTCACGAGGGAGAGTGGAGACGGCGAGAGATGTCGTGCGGTGTTCCGCAGGGATCGGTACTAGGACCGCCCTTGTGGAACATCGGGTACGATTACGTGTTGCGCGGCGACCTCCCCGACGGGGTTAGCGTTGTCTGTTACGCAGACGACACGCTGGTCCTGGCGCAGGGGGAGTCGCACCAGGCGGCGGCCGAACTAGCGACACGCGGGGTTGCGACAGTCGTGGACAGGATCCAAGAGTTGGGACTCGAAGTGGCACTGCACAAATCCGAGGCCATGTGTTTTCATGGCCCTCGGAACGCGCCACCACCGGGTTCCCAAATAACGGTAGGAGGGGTTCGCATCGACGTCGGGTCGACGATGAAGTACCTGGGACTTGTCCTCGACAGTCGGTGGAACTTTGTGGAGCACTTTCGACGTCTGACTCCCAAACTGGAACGGACCGCGGCTGCCCTAAAGCGGCTCCTGCCCAACCTTGGGGGTCCAGACGCCTCCTGCCGGAGGCTCTACGCGGGAATTGTTCGGTCCATGGCCCTTTACGGGGCACCTGTGTGGGCGCCGTCACTGAAAAAGCGACCGGCGGCCATGCTGAACGCTTGTCATGGCCATCCGGATGATACGGGGATACCGCACGATTTCCCGCGAAGCGGCGAGCCTCCTTGCTGGCCTGCCACCATGGGATTTGGAAGCAACAGTCCTTGCATTCATGCACGATTTGCGCGTGGAGATGCAACGCCGGGGCGAAACTCCGATGCCGCGTCAAGTCGCGGCATGGCGGACAGAGTTCCGGTGGGATCTCATGGTGGAATGGCAACGACGACTGTCGCAACCCAGTGCTGGGCACGCTACAATTATGGCGGTAAGTCCCCTCTTTGAGGAGTGGCTGGAGCGACAACACGGCGTCCTCACCTTCCGCATGACGCAGGTCCTCACCGGGCATGGCCAGTTCGGGAAGTTCCTGCATCGGATTCTGGCGGAAGCAACGCCCGGGTGTCATCATTGTGCGGACCACCCAGAGGACACGGTGGAGCATACGGTGGAGGTGTGCCCCGCTTGGGCGGAGCACCGCCGAGTCCTCGTGGAGGCAATTGGTGGCAGCGACCTTTCGCGTCGGGCCCTGGTTCAGGCTATGGTCCGGAGCGAAGAGGAATGGCAGGCAGTCGCCTCCTTCTGCGAAGCAGTAATGCTAGCGAAGGAGGAGGCTGCACGCGTGAGGGAACGAAGGTCCTCACGCCCTAGCCGCCGTAATTCCGACCCCGACTACCAGCCACGGTAGACGCGGGCTTGCGGACGTTGAGCACTGGGTAGCTCGCCGTCCGGCTGTTCGGTAACTAACCGGACCGAGCCCAGTCGTCGACAGCGCGTAGTGATCCTCGCGCTCCTCAAAGAGATGTCAGCAAACCGTAGGGGCCCAACAGGGCTGATGCTCGCTAGCTAGGACCGCGGAGAATTTCTGAAAGGGAAACCCGTAGTCCTAGAACGCAAAAGGTAATTGAAGGACACAGGTGTGGTTTTAGTCAGTAAAAGTCTGACACGCCCTCGCGCTCCCCCAGAGTGCGAGAAGTCATTTGGATGATTTCCCACCTTAAAAAAAAAAAAAAAAAAAAGACGGTCTTCTAGCTCTGATGATGCAGGTGTATAGTTTTAATTTTAAATATTATACGCAGCTTTAATATTAGCTTGAAATCAAAATATAATAATTTTATCTGTATGATTAGTCATTAATATCTTTTTTTTACATATAAAATCATCAAACGACTTCTTCTATTTTGGGTGAAGCGAGAGGGAGTGTCAGCTAAAGGAACACAATGAACCCACTGTGTTCCCTTAGTTGGCCCTTTTACGAGGGCTACGGTAACTACATCGAATAATCCGGTCCTCTGGTATGGCGAGCTACCCATTTTTCACCACCCACAAGCCCACGTCAAATCATCCGGCGACTTTCAACACCCGGAGCGTCTCCAGCGGAAAGTCATTTACATCTGGACATCTGGTCCTACAAAATAAGTATTCCATCTGAAAAACAACCACGAAATAAACAAAAGACCGTCGCCCCCTAAATTCAATCACCTCTGCTCCTCCAGCTCATAAATATAAAATCTCATAACGCTGTCAAAGATAACGAAGTCAGCAGATAATTAGGCTCACATCCCAAACTCGGGCTCTTTAGGATTCTCCACAGAACTTCACTTTTGTTTGAGTCGCCAACGAGTGTCGCATACAAACAAGTGTGGGAATCACTGTTTGAAAATAATGTTTCTTTTTGTACGAGTTTTTTCTTAGATTTTTCCTGTAGGAAGTGCGATTATGAATAACAATTTGGTGGGAATTATTTGTTAGGGTTGAGGGAGATTTTTGTAATACATATGTTGCAGTTATTAAATGAAGTTATAAAATAAAAACACTGGTTAAAGAAGCCGATGTTCTCATGTTCAATAACAAAGAAATTAAAAAAAACTGTTTATGCGTTTTTTGTTACCTCATATCTCCGCTATTAAAAACGATTTAGAAAATACTTTTTTTGTTAATATTACAGTTCAATTGAATTTTCAGTAACAGTTTTTTTCGAGTCGATTAAATATATGACTTGGCTTACTTTATTTAGGTATGTAGGTAACTTCTTCATGGATTTTATTACTTAGAAAAACATTTTTATGTCTTATTGGCAGGTCCAATTAATAGGGAAAACAATTTCTGTCACAACATGAACATTCACTTTTTAAGTAATATTAAATATAATAGCTATGTAGATACGCAATCGAATGATGAAGTAAGGAATACGAGTACCTAATACCATGCATCAGCGCAGAACCTACTTTCTTTATCAACTCGAATTTACTCAGCCTCTATATCATCAAAACTAAGTATCGAGTATCCTTGTTTCTGACAGATAATAATGCCTTCAGAATCCGGTACTAATGTAACAAATAGAAAAAGCACATGGATATCCCTGCGGGCGAACAAAGGCTTTTGCCCGGGCGTAGTTTTGTTAGCCCAGGGGCCGGAGCTGCCTTGTAAGGGCTTACAAGCTTAGTCACTTATACGTGACGCCCTACTTCTAGCCCGCCTAGTATTTAGTTTTAGCAGAAATAGGTAGGGAAAGATAACATACTTAGTAGAAATAATTGAGAAAATTTGTCGGATCGGCTTTGAGCGTTTCTTTTTTCATATGTCGTGAAATTGACCAGACTGTTTTCTTCTTATTTTAAAGATGTTTCCTTGATTGTTATCAGTAATTTGTTAATATAACATACGAAGTGTGACCAGTCAGGGATGTATCCTTTGTTACGTGTACACATACTCCACCAGTTTAGTTTTAAGCCCAAGTTCAAATTCAGGACTAGCAGGAAAAACGCTTTACCGACCCGACAAGCGCAATCCGACCCGGTCAATCCAACACTTGAGACCAACGCATGCTTGCGACCTAGACCAACGACCCAATATTTGATTTAATCTCGAAAATTAGCTCAAAACAGTGACAAACAGACCAGAAAGGTCATATAGATTTACAGCTATTTACAGAAAATAATAGTGTCTTTGCCCAAATGAGGCCAATACAATAATAAGCAGTAATACCGTGGAGTCAACTAGTAGCGTGTACTGGTTCTGAGAGGTTTACGAGGAGGCGCCGACAAAGTTGTTATGATCGCTAATCTCTACAATGTGGGGCTTATTGCGAGATCGTTTGTCTGGCTCGGGGCTCATGGTTTATGGGGTTTATGCGGACATATTTTTAGCAGGAAATGAAAGTAGTTTTGAGAAGGGTTGACGTTGTGTATGAGAAGTTGTCTTTGCTTAATGATTCAATAAAAATAACTAATTTTGATTTTTGTTAATGAGCATAATCGGTTGCTAGTTTTCATCATCATCATCACCATCAGTTCAGCCGAAAGACGTCCACTGTTGGACATAGGCCTCCCCGAAGCGTCTTCACAACTACCGATTCTGTCTCGCATCCATCGCATTCCCTTGTGGGAGGCCATCCAACGCTGCGTGTTCCGGTGCGCGGTCGCCACTCTAGAATCTTTCGGCCCCATCGACCATCGGTTCTACGAGCAATGTGCCCTGCCCACTGCCACTTTAGTTTGGCGATTCTTCTTCTTGCTAGTTTTTTGATATTTCTATTTATTAGTTTATAAATAAGTTAGGTTAAGTACCGGCCAATTTACAGAACGAGGTCTAGTAGACAGCGGGTCAGCACCAGTCCAGGACAGTGGAAGTTACGCCACAACCGTAACTCCTGACGTTAGCGTCCGAGGGAACACCAAAGTGGTTTTAGTCATTACGAGTCTGACAGACCTCTTCACTCATCCTAGAGCATAAAACATCCATGAGGATTCATAACATGAAAAAAAGGTACATGCCTGGTTGTCGCCATGGTTGAACGAAGAAAAGAAGAGCTCAGTAGTATGCACGTTAATACCAGCGTTAGTGGTCTGCATTAGTTTATCACCTGTCCACGCTGAAAACCAGCGCTATGGACTCGTCACATTACGCATGTGGCCACGGCATTATTTTGAGCATATTTTCTCTATAAGATGTTTATAATTTGTAAACTGGTCTTAATATTGCGTCATTTCCCGCTAATAAATTGTTTTTATTTGTTCTTTCTATTAGTTTCTCAAAAGTGCTCGTGTATGAGGATTTAGGGCAGTCCAGCATGCTAGTTATGTTCTAGATTCATATTGGGTATCAGATTAAAGAAGTATGATTAGCTCCTACGTAAGCATAAAACATACGTATTATGTTCGAGCTATTACTGATTTCATTAATTATTCACTAATGCATTTCCAACAAACTTGATATTATCCAATTAACCACTCTTGAAACCTTCCCTTACAATTTACTTGAGAAGTAATTACTAAATTACCGTAATTTATACAAGGAACAAGCTTTCCTTCCAAACGTTGCATTTACGCAAATTCTACCAGCAGTTCAGTAAATAAATAGACCCTCAAGTTGAAGTATTTGGAAGTCGGTAGCGGCACGCGTGTCCATTACCCAGATGAGAAAACTTCCGAAGTCGTTACCCACAGCTTCGAACTTCCATGTGACGCTATGATTTAGTCAGGTTTCATACGAATACTGTGTCAACTGGTCGTAAGTTTACTTAAGTTTTGATGTCTGTTTGAGAAACGATAGCAAGTGGTGTGCGTCGGGACATACCTACTCGTATATTCCTATTAAAGTCAGAAAAGTTATTAACGCTGTAGTACTACTAGCTTTTAGGGGATGATTTTAAAGTCTATAAAAATAAAATAACTTTTATGTTTGTTTGAGAGCCTTTTCATGTTCATTTTTAATAGTTAAAAAGTACACAAAACTGCTGTGACCTTTTATGGCGAGTGTAAAAAAGTCAGAATCAAACAATCAATCAACTCAATCTATTTTTGGGTTGGCTAAAATATATTGAGTGGCTTAGTGTACAATTACAATACAGCTGACTTTTAATCCACAAATGTAATGCTTTCTGGGGTGAAAGTACTCTAGAATGACCCACCACCACTCCACCACCACTCCACTCCAATTCACTCCACTTTTACTATTGTTTTAATTAGTTAAGAGTTTTTATTATTATGTTTTGGTTTTACTGTAATTATAGCTAAGTATTTTTTTTAATGTAAATTATATGTGTATAAAAAATAAAATAAATAACTTTTACTATTACATTATTTTTATGGTTGACTAGCTTCTGCCAGCGGCTTTGACGGGGGAAAGTAGGTTTCTCCATACAAACTTTGGACACACATCGCGTTAGGAGGTGAATTCTGGGGAACCCTCTCTTAGTGCTCGCCTACGTCACAAATGGAAGCTTTGTGAAAAATTTCACGTTGCTAGTCCCAGTAGTTTCGGCTGTGCTTTGAATGTCAGTCAGTCAGTATCTCCTTTTATATATATAGATAGACTCGCGCTTGGCTGCTATCTCACCTGATGGCGAGCGACGATGTGGTCGACGATGGCTTATGATGACTTGACTTATAGGTACTTTAGCGACATTTATGGTGTCACATAAGAACTACAAGAAACACGAGATCCTGAACCGCGCAATTAAAGTTCTCCGCGCGATTTGAGTATTTATACAACATCCCGAAATCATCTATTTGGCAACTGCCCACCGGACATAACACCCGCCTGGTTAGAGGATCCTTTTTTCAACGGAAGTCTGCGGGACTTTAAACTCTGTTCCACATACCTCCAAAATACCCAGGCAGGGAATTCTATCCTTGGCTGTACCGCACAATGAATGTGTTCCTAAAACGAAGTGTGCCTCTGGTTGGGATATTTAGCACGTAGCGGTGGCACATCGCCGTACACCCGGTGGTCCGATGATGGAATGGGCCTGACAAAGTCAGGCTATGCAATTCCGACGATGTACACTCCCCGAAATGCAACCGATAGAAAACCGACCGGCAAAACTGACATAAATATGGCAAAAACACAGCTTATCAATACGTTAAATTTGTATACAGACACAACTACAGACTTACTTGGTTCTCTAACAGACATTGTTGACATTCCTGTTTCCCAAACTGAAATATTATCAACAAGTCACTCTGTAACACCCGATTAACTTTATAGACTTGCAAAATGATTGTAAATGACAATACCTAAATCAAATCTTAACTTCATAAGCCTGCGGGATTACTTCCTTCAAGTACTCTTAGTATTGTAATTAACTTGAGGAGGCTTAGGATTAACTCGTTTTCATTGAAACCTTTCCTGAAATGTTGGTAAAACTTAGCCTTCCGCTGGATTACACCCACGGCGACAATACTGAAGATTTCGTCTAAGATTTTGATAAATAAGAAAAATAATTTGTTATTATTAATGTCGAATCGAAATCGCTCTACATTTTTTTTTTTTCAAATCTTGAAATTAGTTATCGTGCTCCAGCACCCACGTTCTGTGTTCTTCAGTGCCCTTTAGCGTTCCAAGGTCAAGGTACTTCATTTGAATGTTTTCTGTAACCCTAGCTTGCATCGCCCCTTCTATCAAACGCGTTTGTGTGCGTTTGATGGTTTACGGTCCTTTCCGAAAGGATGGACGGCGAGCTACTCATTACTTGTCGTCCGCAAGCCCGCGTTACTTCACTACGCTGGCGATTGGTAACCTAGTTAGTATTAATATGATATTTACATACATAAACGTCAATATAGTATCATATCCTCGTCATAACTAGGTTAATAACGAGGGCCTGTTGTAACAACATGTTGCAATTATTTTTACTTTTCAAATACAATCTTGACCTTTCAAATATTAAAACATCCAAGGCTCTATTTACAGAGCATCAATCGACCACGACAAAAGCATTAGCAATAGTAGCACCGACTACAAAGGGTGAAGTTTGTGTCAAACGTTTGTCACAAACACTACAAAGGAAAACAAACACTTTGTTGGCTCCAACGTTTACGAACTATTGAGAGGAGCAACCATGGAACAACGTTCATTGTCAGACGATTACTGAAACCTTTTTGTGATTGTTTGCAGCTGAGTGATGTTCTTGTACAAGTGTTTGGGCATAAGAGCTACAAAATAAAGTGAATGGTGACGAGGTTACCGTAAACACCTGATCAGTAAAACCCTTTACAATGAGCTCGGTAGTAGAATTTGCTAGTACCATACCTATTTATGTTGGCAACGTTACTGTGTTTCAGTTCAGTAATAGGAGTGCCAATGTTATTTTGTATGTAGCTACTGTCATTCTAGAAAGGTGAAACTTATACTATTAACATTTATTTATCTTTTTTAAGCTCACGTTTCACCAATTTTGATTTTAGTAATAGGGACGAAACTATTGTTGTGAACTGGGTTGGGCCCAGTTCACCACATACACATCCAGAGTACATTCTGAAAATGTATGAGGAAAATCTCAACACATTACACTTTTCAAGACCTAGGTATTGAATCCAGGACCTCATACTTAGCATTTTCTATCGTTTATTTATTAGTTTTATAATTTATGTACACACATATACCGAAGAAGATATCATAACATTTGTAAAAACGTACTGCTTATTTTAAAAAGAAATTTCTTCCAGCAGATCTACAAAAGGAGAGATTAGAAGAAATGTAGAAAATAGTCGTTTACATTTCGGGAAGTGTGCATAGGACTGCCAAGTCCGTTACCATCGGAACACTCGACGTACGGCGTGTTGCCATCATTACATGGTAAAAATCCAACCCATACGTGCAAAACGTTTGAAAAGAGATTTATTGTGCGTACATTTAAGGAGTGGAACTTCCTGCTATGTTTCATAATAGCTACAAACTTAAAGGTAACTTATTTAACTTTAACTACACATCTTTAACTCAAGAGTGAATAGTTCATTTCTAGGCAAGCGTGCTTCATCGTCGGCCACATCGTCGCTTACCACCAGGTAAGATAGTGGTCAAACGCGAGCCTATCAATAATAAAAAAATAAATAGCATTTACCCAAAGGTTACAACAGGTCAACCAAAAACGCCACACACTAACCCAGCGTAGTACAACATCAGAAAATAATAAATGAGGAGATTAGGTGGAAAATAGTCCGCACTTTTCCAACTGAATGTCGTAAAATGCGAGTAAGGGATTCTGTGGAATTGGACAGTAGTATCTGCGATTGATAAGTTATGGTGAATTGCGATGAAATCTGTCAGCCTGCCAAGTGGCGGTGATTATGTGGGTGACCTCTGCGACCTTTTATTGCTGATTACTATTAGGAGAAGATTGACATGTAACAGATTATGTTTAGGAGGGCCATTTTACCTTTTGACACACAGAAACTTATCTCTGTACAGATATAATTAAATTGCAAATTGTCCCTCGAAGACTAGAATGATCAAGATACTAGATCATATTTTATTAAAGCCAAAGTTTAAAGAATTTGGATAGCCTTTTACACCTCTCCTAAAATAACAAACCTATAATAAGTTTAATAAATTACATTTTAGGGAATGACCACTCAAGTAACATGTAACAAAATAAGCTTAATCAAAACTGATTGTGAGTTAAACATTAGCGTTTTCATAACGCTATGTTAAACAAAAAACAAAGGCACCTTCCACACAAACACGGAACCTTAAACAAATGATTAACGAACACAACTCAAACGCAAAGTTAATGGTGAAATAATAAAACTTTAGAGCGAGTTTGAAACAAAAGAAAAACATCCGATGATGGAAATCGTGAGTTTATTTTTTGTTTGTTTGAGACCACATTGCTGCCGTGCTGCAACTTGATAAGACTGGGGGAGGGTCGTTAGTGGACTTGTTATAAGTACTTGTTGGTTTGGATAATGCTAAATTAAGAGGAGATTATTTTAAGAACTTCGAGTTGTGACTTATCTAAGTTTAACAGGTATTAAATTTTTAAATATCTATAATTACAAGATATTCAATTTATGTCATTTATTTTTAACTATGTAACGTATCTGGATATCCTGTGTATGTGAGTTTACATGTTTATGAATAAACTCACAATAGAGGAGTAATAGTGTGAGGTAAAAATGTCGTTAAAAAAACTGGCCCTTTCTTAAAAATAACATTTTAGGCTGAAGTGTAAAAATATACACATTTCTGAATGAATCTAATTTAAAATGGAAAGTTTTTTTGTTAACATTAAGGTTAACAATGTATGCGAATAATTTACCTACCAGCCAAATGATATCCCGAAGAAACCCATTACAAACAGCCCGATGATACGCCCAAGCGGCAAACGCTCCACAAATTCCATTCATCTCATAAACGAATATAAATAAGTAAACAAGCGAGAACCTCACACACTGCCTTCAGAACATCAACAAAAGCCACTGAGCGTACCTATCTATATGCAATTACCGTTTTATTCAGCTTTTAACGATATCCCAAAATAATACCAGCTCTTTATTCACGGCGAGATATTTTCGCCAGGGTTGTCGGCGAAAGGCCGTCGTAGATAATTAATTTATATTACGTACCACCCCTATAAACAAAGCTGAATGGCCGGCGGATCCCAACTAAATGTGCTGAACGGCCATTGATCCGGATCCTGGCAGTTTTTCGGAGAACACTTGATTTTTATTCGGCGCTCGGACATCAGACTAACAGATCCGTGTGGAATATACCTAGCTAGGTTTTGTTTGAGTTAGCTTTTGTTCGCTTTCTGATGCTTCTTGGAAAGGTTGCTTTTCAGTAACGTTGATTCTGTACAAATATTTAATGTACTACTGGAAGAGAATTTTGACAAACAAGGCAGCCATTTTTTTCAGTTCTTTTATTTTCGTTTACCATTTCCTAACACTACATTTACTAATACTAACCCCAATATCGAGAAAAAATCTAGGTGTCAACATATTTGTCTTTTTTTATTGTTATAAACTAATGCCTGACTGCGATCCCACCTGATGGTATGTAGTGATGCAATCGTTGATGTTGAGGTGAATCTAAACTCTATTGTTACTATCGGGAACTCAACCCGGGCTTGCAGCGCGGTAGCCAATCAATTAGTGTGCGCTAATCGAACTGTGAAAGTGTTCATTCAACAGTACTTAACAGGTACACTAACGCTTTGTATACTCGTATTTTGTTTTAAAATTAGTGAAACGAATAAAAAAATTAATTAACAATAACAAGAATAATGGACTTTAAGAAATAATTCATTATAATAAAGTTAATTATTAGCATTATTTCCATTGGTAGATACCACAGCAGAAAGGTAGATGCACAAACTACACGATATTATTTTTCTGATTTTCCTATTGAACGGCTAATATTCCCTTTCCTACCTCTGAATAGGTAAATAATCCAAAACGAAAACTTTAAACCAAATGAAAACATACGCGACCCCAGAAAATAGCGGTCCACCAAACGCCAAGAAGCAAAAAACCAGTATCGTGCTCTTTACCTAACAAAGTAAACAAAACTGAAAGCGAAGCCAAGCCCACATTAACGGAAAAACAAAAACTGAAAAAGTCTCTCGAAAAAGGATTAAAATTCACTCCGCAAGTTGAAACCTCAACCAGCTTACAAAATATTGACAATGAGTTCGCGGGAAACGCACACAAACAAGAACTCTTCAGCTTTCACCAAAAGTCATCTTGTAAAGGGTGGCTTATTTTTCATGCAAATTGCCTCAGGGCACCGTGCAATGAAAATGTTCACAGTAATTAATAATTTTGGAGTAAATGCTGCTGTGTTCTGCAACAGTGTTGATCTTTTTTTGAGTAAATTAATACTTATGATTTTGCATCAGGATCTGGGAGTTCTGCTTGTCAGTATAGTTTTGAGTATTTTCTTAATTTACTCGTACCAAATTTTATAACTTTATATCCCAAAACTTAAAGCAGAGGTGAACCGACAAATAGTACAACATTGTGCATTTTATGTTAAAGTCCCGTGTAATGAAACGAGCCTATTGCTAAAACTTTAATTCTAGTAACACTTTTCCATACCTAGAAATGGTTTTTTTTTTATTATTTTTAAATACCTATTTAATTACTTTAACAGACTTACTATCTAATGACTATCCAATAGAACAACAGGATGTTGTGTCCAATGGTAGGTCTGTTGTCTCAAATGAAGGGATCGTATTTGTCCAAGGATTAATTGAGTTTGTAGTTTGAATAAACTAATTGGTTGGTATTTATGTTAATATTGATAGCCGTTAATGCACACCAAGGACCCGGTATGATTGGAACAGCGGGCTACTAATGCTTGGGAGTAGGTAATCATTTTAAGACTACTGAGTATTTCAATTTATGTAATGCACCAACTACGACCCCATTTTATGTCCAGACAATTATTTTCAATACATATAAAAAAAAACTAATGGGTAAAAATTTGTATACCCATAAGTATGTTACTTCCAACATAGTACACACGGTGACTTTAATAGCGTAGCAGGGCACACTAACATGATAAATGTGTGCGTAAACGCTAGCGCGTGAAACACAACAGGTATTATCGTTGTGTGATATAAAGTAACTCGTTTCTACACTCACACTCTTGCAAAAAAAAAATAGTAGCCGTATAAGTTACACGACTATGAAAATACAGCAAAAATTGGCCACTGTTATTAATGGCGCTGTGGCGCAATGCGTATGATACATAACTAACGAGTAAGAGGTCCCAAGTTCGATTCCAATTATCTGTTATTTTCTTTTTGTTTTACTCATGTTTTTTTTTAATAGTAATGTTATGGTTATTCTCGTAATAATTAAAATATTCGAAATATATTTTTGTAATTTTATACATATAAACTATGTATATTTACGAAATTAATTAACGAAATTTTTGTATATAACTTGTAATATAAATAATTTTATAATATATATATATATCATTTACGTAATATAACAATACGTTATTATTAATAGTTGACAATCCTTTCATTGTCAACTTTTTTTTTTTATTTTCGCAAACATTCACTTATGAAATTATTATAGTTATTTAAATTAGCATCAAACACTTACACTTAATCTTTGGAAAGTAATTTTGATGATATGGGTAGGTAATCAGCAATAATGTTCACAATAATCAATTAGCTGTGGGTATCAATACAAACAGAAGTAAAACCGAGCGTGCCATCCCACAATAATTCACCTATTCAAATAATATGTATCCAGCTCAACTCGCAAACAAAATAAAACTCGTTTACTACTCGATATACACACACACATATTTGTATATGTGTTTGCTACGAATTAGATAAAAAAATTCGCTTCGTTCATTAGATGGAAAATTAGCACTGATTATCAAGTGCTTGCTTGCCGTTAAAGGTGTATCGAGTTCGATCCTAGCCATTGACAAAACATTATTTTCTATTTTATTGTAGTATAATGATAACGAAGTTTATTAAAGCTAAAACTTAGGATATTTGCTTTAAAAACTAAGTGTATGAATATTATCATCTACCCACTTTATTAGTTATTTACTAAGAAATGAGTCGGATAATAAGTTAACCTGGCATAACGCTTTTGCCTATCACGATCGTGTGTTCTACAACTTACTCCGAGACAAAAAATAATTAATCGTTGTGGAAAGTGATACTTTTTACAAGTAATAATTAACATGTCTCATTTGTCTACACTTTTGAGGGCTGAGATAGTAGTATTATATAAACAAAATGTATCCATAAGTGAAATTTCGAGGAGACTAATGCTACCGGTAAGTAACAAATCCAAACTTAACATAATGCGAAATAATTTAACATTGTTGATATTTGTTAGGTTTTAACGTAATTTTGTGATTGTTTACAGAGGAAAACTGTGCAGTTTTGGGTGCATAGATATACAGCTGAAGGGACAATCGATGCCAAACGTCCGGATCCAAAAGCAATTGCATATACGGATGCCAACCCACTGCATCGAAATATTGTTGCTACGTATAGCGCTGACGGCTTTGCTACAACAAGAAACACTGCGATTATGCACGACGTGTCTATGACAATTGTTCGACGCCACTACGCCACGACGACAGCAAAAATTAAATGTCGCAAGCCTGCGAAAAAAATTTTACTGACGGCGTTGCATAAGGAAGAAAGGATGCGGTTTGCAAGAAAATTTATAGATTTTGATTGGTGCAATAACATAGTTATATTTAGTGATGAAAAGTGTTTTAAGTCAGATAAGGATGGGCGTAAAATATTATGGAGAAAAGATGGAGAACGTTACCATCAGAAAAATATTCTCCCATGCAGGTCTAGTGGTCGCATTACGTTAGGTTATTGGGGCTGGATGTCATCGATGGGTCCCGGTGAGTTAGTGGAGGTAGGGGGTCGCAATACCAGTCAAGGTTACTTGGACATCTTGCAAAATGTTATGTTGCCTACCGTGCGCGTGGCATACCCGGACGAGCATATTTACTTCGTGCACGATAACTGCTCGGTGCACCGCGCACGAATGGTGCAAGACTGGTTAAGTGTCCAAGAAAACTTGACTGTTATTGAATGGCCCTCTAAAAGTCCCGATTTGAACCCCATAGAAAATCTATGGGGTCACATGGTGCTCAACTGGGATTCATCTGATGTGAGATCTAAACGTAATTTAGATAATTTAGTGTCATCCATGTGGGAATCGTTTCGCGGCACTGACCTGTGTGAAAATTTGGTGGCTAGCATGAGAACGAGGTTACAAGAAGTAATCGACAATGAAGGTGCACCAATTAGATATTAATTTTGATTTAAATTGAATCCAATTATAAATATTTTTAAAAAGCTGTATTACTGTATGCTGTTTTTGTTGTTGTTGTTTTTATCATGTTATTTTTATTGAAATCAAGAGTTACGATACCTATCATAGTTCATTTTTTAAAACATGTTGATTGATATGTTATAAGTAAAAAAAAAAAGACTAAGAAGTAAGCTGTAGGTAATTATACTGTTGTTGTTATTATGTGACATGATGTTATTGTTATTGAGATCAAGAGTTGCGATATCTATCATAATTCATTCTTGATAACATGTTGATTTATGTCACTAATAAAAAACTTAAAAAAGTGACGTCCATCCTTGTCTGACTTAGAATATTTTCACTTTATATATTGTATTAAAGATAATCATGAACAGATTCGTTAATTGTGACCATTCCGTTTAATGTATGTAATTAATAAGTTGTAATAAACATAGTTGGATCGTTATCGCAGTTTTCTTTGTCACAATATTTTCAAAATATTTTAATTATTATGAGAGTAACTATAACATTACTATTAAAAAAAAAACAGGGGTAAATCAAAAAGAAAATAAAAACAAGCAAACTTTTTGTTACATCAGACGATTGGAATCGAACTTGGGACCTCTTACTCGTCAGTTAAGTATCATACGCATTGCGCCACAGCGCCATTAATAACAGTACTCAATTTTGGCTGTATTTTCATAGTCGTGTAACTTAGACGGCTACTATTTTTTTTTCAAGAGTGTGAGTGTAGAAACGAGTTACTTTGTATCACACAACGATAATACCTGTTGTGTTTCACGCGCTAGCGTTTACGCACACATTTATCATGTTAGTGTGCCCTGCTACGCTATCAAAGTCACCGTGTGTACCTAGGTTGATATCTAGTTTTTTACAAGTTTCATACTACTCTGTAACATGTTTATCCAAAAATTTTGAACGAAAGGCTATTAAAGACTGAAAAAACATCGCAGCCACATAAGAAAAGCTACGACTGCCTACTCTACTGCAACAGCAATTTTAAAAGGTGGTTAGACAGCTTCCCAATTTTTGCAAATTCTTCAAAGTCTTACCTAAGATCAAATGGAATCCTTAAAAACAGTGTTCTCTTCTGAATCTTGTTCGGAGATCTTTTTTATATTCAGGGTTTATTAGGAAATTAATAAATTTTTGCCTTCAAAAGCTTGCGACAATAATATGGTTTGCATCACAACACAGAGTTGTTAAGCGCATGATCGATTAATTGTTAAGCTATAATAAAAACCTGAATATGTTATTGACTCACTCGTTTCTAACGACATAAGAACAAGAATAAGAACTATAATCCTACCAAAGTGCTAATCGCAGCTTATAAAGGAAAAGTCGATTCGCTAGTTACTGATTAAGATGCAGAAGGTGGGCAGGTTATGCCCAGCTCTTGCGCATATCACATGTCTGAAAAAGGTTTTATCTAAAATGTAGAAAAAGATATTATCATCTTCCTGCCCTCGTCCGTCTCGTCGTATTAATTGGGGTCGGTGCAACACGTTTTTTTCTTCCATTCTGTTCTGTCACCCGTCACGCTATCACTAATTCCCTTTTCATTCATATCTATCCTCACACAATCCATCTAAATATTCTTAGGCCTCCCTCTCTCTTTCTCTATCTACATAAATACTCATAACTCTTTTAGTAACGTGCGTATCATCCCTCCTCTTCACATGGCTATGCTTTTCAATCACTGGCGCCACTTTCAAACTTCCTCTAATATATTCATGTCTCAACTTATCCAGTCTCGTCATACCATGCATCCATCTCACTTTCAAATTCGTCTGTGTGTGTGTCTGTCGTCATTGGCGATTGTGTATATCTCGACAGGGTATAATTTATTATATTTATGTGCTTTAGCTTGACAATTTACCAAATCCTTAATTCAAGACAAATATCATGATTATGTTACGTATAATAGGACGCACTTTGTGGCTAGTCACCGACATAATAATAATAATACCCTTTGAGCAAGCAATGAGCACGTCCGCAACCTGCCAATTAATTGAATCAACAGGCAATTACCGAGTAATAGTGCACACGCCCACAGCCGCAGCGCTTGTCCATGTTTAGCAAACAAGATGGTGAATTAGGATATGGTAAGTGGAATAACTGGGTCAGTAAATATTGATTTAAAAAATGGTCAAGTGCTAATCCATCTTGTGCACCCTTTTTGTGCACTGTGGGTTCCGTGGAAACTAACCTGTGTAAATAGTTCAAGTCCCGAATCGAGTCTTGAAGAGTTTTCCCAAATCGCAAAAAGTTTTTTTTTGTGACGTAACTACCAATTTAGAGGTTTCAGATTTTTCTTATGTTTGTGCTATGAGACCTTCCTAAATGCCAAGTATCAGGATTCTAGATCAACAAGAAGTACCTACCCTATAGGTTTTGAGGTTTTGTCAAAATATTTATGTGCCTAAACAGAACATAAACGGCGTTATCTTTAGATTGCGTTGACTTAGAATTTTCATTTTGTCATGCTTGGAGACTTGAAAATTAGATATTAATTTCAGTTTCATACTTCTACGAGTTCCTGAGAAAAAGGGTCTTGACAGACGAACAGACAGATAGACAACAAAGTGGACAATAAGGGTTCTGTTTTTGCTGACTTAAAAACTTAACCCCAAAAACAAAAAATAATTTACCCTTATTTTAACAGTCTTGCCCTCCAACTTGACTTTACCTTCAGAAATAAAAAAGAATCAAAATCCGGTAAGGATCCAGAACCGAAATCCGGAATTATAAATTCTGATTCTGATTCGACTTCACCTTGAAGTCGGCTAGACCAAGATCGTCGGCTAATGTATAGCCGATGGTTTTTTTTTATATTATCAAAGGGATTGATTCGAGTAAAGTATTTTAAACTGATTTGTAATATGGGCATAAGTTGGAAAAGTTCAGTTCGAATTTACATTAAGAGGTAACAACAATTACAATTTTTTTTTGTAGTTTCCTTTTTTTAGTTTTAAATTTTATTGTTTTTACACTGTGTGTTTATGTGTGAATCAACAACACGAAGACGAAGGTTTTAAAAAGTGTGTCAGCTAGATGTAAACCTCTTTCAATAATCAAAATTACTGCGGTTCTCATAATGTAGCGAATTCCCATAAATTCTACTATATTGTCGAGTCTAACCATAGCTGCGCCTTTCTATCCATGGTATTATATTTGTGCATTCATTTGATAGTAAATGTATTTTGCATTTTTTACAAAAAACTAAAAAAATAAATAATAGAAGGAACACAAAACCAAAAAAAAAAAATATGTTTGTAAAAGATAATCTTTGGAAGTAAACATTTTTTTTTGTGTTGAGAAATCATCAAATAACTCAACCTGCTTTACGTGGAGCGTGAGGGAATGTCAGCCTTTAAACTAAAACCCACCTGTATTTTCTTTCAGTTACCATTTGCGTTCTAAGACAGCAGTAACTCTTTCAATCATTCACGCGGAAGTGAACCCGGCTTATCCGATAACAAAGCGTTAAATTGACACAAGACTACAATACTGCAGTCTGCTATTTTTATCCCTTAAAATGCATTGTTTCTGTAGGATCGACCAACGAAAGGAAGCCGCGGGAACTAGCTGTAATTTAATAAATTAGAACATATCTGTTGGAACTTTCCCTAATTTACAGTGTATTATTCTTAAGGCGTGCCCTGACAAGAAACTCTTCAGCTTGTTTATGGTAAACATGAGTTCACTTAATGAGCTGCCTCTGAGGCGGGTTTCATGTATCTACTTCAAAAGGAATGCCGGAAGAAGTGGGAATGATTCCCTTTTTGCGACAGTAAGTGGATTTGCAGTTTCCTATATATGTTTATACGAGAGTGATAGAAACGTTTGCATATCTAAAATAATAAATACTTTCTTGTTTCTCATATTCAATAGGAAAAAAATCCTCATGTTTGGAAAAACTTTAAAAAATATACTACTATATGAATTTTTGAAGTAAAGTATAATAATATAATAAGTTTATTGTCACAAAGAAACATACATACATTAGTATGCACTTATTAACAAAATGCTAACTACGCTGCTGAAGTTTGTATACAGATAATGTGAGCCCTGCCTCTCAAACTAGCATAACCTGTATCTTAAGAATAATGATATAATGTTAATAAAAGTTATCCTAAAGGAAACAACAAAATCTTAGAAAATGTTATACATTTTACATCGTTTACCTACATCTCAACGAAACAGCGGCGGTTCGTTCCAACAAACATGCGATATTTTTATTCAAACTCAACAATTTAACACAATTATTTGCTTAATTTTCTGCAACCCAGATCCTGTAACACCATTACTCGGGAGAATCAAGTTTAAAATTAATTTAGTCTCTAAAATATTATACATAAGCGCCATAATCGCCGGGACCATGCTAAAGTAATAACACAAGAAAGATAAATGGAATCATTCAAGCGTCGCTACAAGGGTCTACCTTCGCAGAAACCTTTTATGTAAGAGGAATATAAAAAATGTGCTTTATTACTATGTAAATAAAGTTATGATTCTAATTTTCGAGTGGGCAGGTGCTACGAAACTTCGTAGGCGTCGCAGCGCGTAGCACCGAAGCCGCGTAGCACACAATCATTTGGGTCACAATGGCGGAGCGATGTTATTCATCTCCCTCTGTCGCTTTGTGACCATCGCAAGACGTGATGAAATTCCTTTTATTAATTTTAAACTTAAGAGAAGCATGTTTTAAAAATAAATGAATTCTGAAAGTTGTGATTTTAAGAGCCATCTAGGGTTAATTTCTTTAATGAAACTGAACGTGATTAGCTCATCCCAACTGCGTTTAAGAGTCGATATCCCTTAACAATACTGACAGTGAACTTCATTGGTTTCTGTCCTTAATTTGAGTTAGCAAATTGTGGTTAAGATCTTATCATGAAAACGTCAAGATATTTCATAATTGGATAACGTTTCTGTACACACAGTTTGGTTACTTTGTCAGAATCTGGTTTAAACTAGCAAATACTGCCTCAAACATAATGCGAATTATTTATGTACGAGACATATATACGTGTATGAGTGTTTACGTTGATGGTTTGCAATATATTAGATTGGTACTCTTGGAAAGTGTTATCTACAAACTACAATCCGTATGTATGTTTGTTTTATAATGAATTTTAAGGCTTCCTACTGGTTCAATAGTTAATATACAATAAGGCAATATTTAAGCCAAATTACACCAAAGAATGGTCAATTATACAGGTTTATGCTCCGACAGTGCAGGCACCTACAAGCGTTCTAGAACTATTCTATGAATCTCTATTAAATTACATCAGTTCATGCTCCAACAGAAACATAATTGTAACGGGCGAAATTAAGCCTAATTCGGCTCCAGGCAGCCAGGAGAAGACAATATCTTGGATCAGTTTGGACATGGAAAAAGAAGCCATAACGACCAGTACCTATTAGTGTGGTTACTAGAGAACAATCTGACAGTTCCCAACAGTACATTTAAAAAGAAAACTAAGACTAAATGGACATGGATAGTTCTGATAAACACCAACGAGCTCTTAACCAAAATATTTAATAACATTTTAATTACAGACACGATTCCTAACCAAAGGACCAAATCACAAAAAAAGAAAACACAGAAGATATTGGCAATTACAGACCTATTTATTAGTCTTATTTCAAATGTTTATAAATTATTTGCCAAAATCATACGTGACAGAATCAGTAAAAAATTAAAAGATAGTCAACCAATCGAACATGCTGGATTCAGAAAGAAATTCTCAACGATCGACCACATACACACTGTAAAGCAAACTGTTAAGAAGTATAATGAATACAATAAACCACTCTATATAGCTTTTATTGATTACTCCAAGGCGTTTGACAGTCTAGAACATAGCCGTATGTGGGAAAGCCTAGAACAGCAAGGCATTATGAGAACATAAATGTAATCAAAAACATCTATTTTACCAGCGAAGCTCGAATACAACTAGAAACACTGGGCGAGAGGTTTTCTATACAAAGAGGCATGAGACACAGAAACTATATTTAGAAAAATAGAGGGCGAATCCTACGGACTAAACATCAACGGAACCCGCCTCAACCATCGGATGACTTAATATTATTTGAGGAGGATTATGGTAACTTAAAATTCGTCATTATTTTTAAGTTGCAAAACAGATGGACTGTCAATGCATACATCCAAAACGAAGTTTATGACTAACACCATCTGTAAAGACATAGAAGTGGAAGGACAAATACTAGAATTTGTAGACGAAAATATTTACTTAGGCCAAATCATATTCACTGCGAACCAAATGTAGAGAGAAGTAAACAAAAGAATCGCAAACGGGTGGGAAAAAAATTGGTCTTTGAAACAAATCATGAAAAATATAAAAATAAAAATAAAAGTATTTGATACCTGTATCCTCCCTTGCTTGACCTACAGTTGTGAGATCTGGGCGCTAACAGAAGCACAACGGAAGAAATTTCAAGTATGACAACATACAATGGAACGCAGCCTGATGGGAGTAAAGAAAAAACAGACAGAGTAAAAACACCGATCTGAGGGATCCAAGTAACCAGAAGAACCAAAGTAATAGACATACTAGAGAGAATAGATAAACAAAGTGGAGCTGGACAGGCCATATGTTGCGGAACAAGCAGGGAAAATGAAGCATGATCTTCAGAAATTGACACCCAAGAGATGGAAGGAGAAGTAAATGTAGACAGACTAGGAGATGGGAGGACGAACTCAAGCTCACAGCGGGACCCAAATGGAGAAGAGTAGCATAGGATATACGACAATGGAAGCAGCTAGAGGAGGCTTTTGCCAATAGGCACACTGAAGTGAGAGACATTTTAAATAAAAAAATATTTAAAAAAAAAACTTGAGAGGTGTCAAGGGACACCCGGATGGAACGAAGTTCTTTTCGATTGATTAGTGAAGGAATTGTAATAAAATTTTATTTCATTGGACATAAGTATTAAAGAAACTATTATTATTTTTATTAAGTAGATTGACTTGTTGACGATTAAATGTACATAGTACGCAAGCACCTACAAAAATCTGTGCTATCGGGGGACTGCTATCCCCCGACCTTTTCGGCTTGTGCCCCCTCGACTACCATGAAAAAGCATCCATGTCAAAAAATTTGAAAACGTTTATAGCCGCCATCTTGGATTTACATTTTGATCTCATTATCGGCTTTAACACCCTCGAAAACCACGAAAACGACACCCATGTCAAAAAATTTAAAAACTTTCATAGCCGCCATCTTGGATTTACATTTTGACCTCACTCTCGGTTTAAGCACCCTCGAAAACTTCAACTCGAAAAAAATGGCGGCCACAGCCCAGAGGATAAGAGAAAGAGAGACAGACAGAGAAACATGCGACGCCACACAGCTTACAATAGCTTACTATAGCAAAAAAGTGTCGTAACAAATTTTCGTAAGAAAGTGTCGTGACAACTTTTCGTAAGAATTTTTTCCGTCTAGCCCCCTTTCACAACGCGCGATAGGGAACTTCGTTCCAAAAAGCTTTTGAGGAAAAAATCCAAGCGTACTGAATACAGAATAAAACATGATCAAAAAAATTATAAAAAAAGAAAGAAGTATCAAAAAAAGAAATAAGTAAAACAAAAATAACTATACATATTATAATTAATATTATACTTTTCAGGTCTATTTGTTAGGACGTTGAGTTAAATTTCCTAATGTTAAGATTCTGTATGGTTGTAAGTCACTTTCTGTAAATAAAGGTTATTTAATTTTATTTTTATAGCAATATTATCTACGGTAGCCATGTCAAACTTGCGGCCTGTTGAGTATTTTGCTGCGGTTCAAATCAATTTTGAAAACAGCCAGATAACGCGACCCGCAAACTTGTCAAAAACCTCGCAGATGTGATTGTACTATTTGGTGATTGTATTGTTGGTACATTCGAATATTATACTTGTACTTGCCTGTTCACTGCCAAGAAATGAGAAAATGTACTTGTAAAATCCTGTATTTTTTTTTGTGAAGATTTTCAGTAGTTTGTGTTCTTTTAAGATTACATTTTGCGGCCCACCTAGCCTGGGGCCCCAGAAGTGGATTAAGTACGACATGGCTGATCGGTAGAATCTACAAGTTTAGTTTTCATGACAGCACCTGTTACTCGTCAATTTATGCTCAGTCACTAAGCAAGTGGTTATTAAATCTAAACTAATATTTTTTGTGTTTATTGAGTTTTTGAAAAAAAAAAATTATGGAAGTACAGAACCAATCAACATCATTTATTATCATTAGAAAGCATAGTGTGGCTTCCATGAAATTTCGCTGTTTTTATGCTGAAAAAAATAAAACAAAGCCGTGGAATAAACTTCGTAAGCGAAGCTGCGAGGAATACGTAGTCATTAATAATCACTGGAAATTCCCCTGAAAACAAGACAAGCGTGATATTCATCACATTACATTATAACTCTATGAAACGTTTTGTAAATAAACATTGCGGTACCTGCCGGGTATGTTTGTTTACATCATTTTATTTTAAACATTGTTTACTTTACTCTTTGATAGTTCAAGTGTAATTTATTTATTGAATTAATGTGAAACTTTTTGCGTAAACATTGCAGTTGAATAAACATTCAGTTAATACCTGTAGTAAACGTTACTTTGTGTGATTTTTGATTATATTTTATTACTCTGTCGTGATAATTGACTTAGAAATGTTGATATTAATATTAAAAATAACATATTGCCTGCTGCGGTCTTTCCGTCCGATTATAATTTAGATATCTTCAAGGCTAGAGTAAATAGGCTCTTAATAAACTGGTGCACTTCACCATCAACGATTCCATCACTGTTTACCATCAGGTGGGATCATAGTCAAGGGCTAGATTATAATTATCATTTAAAAAAAAATCGCACAACATGAAACGCCCTTTTCTTCCGCCCAGAGCGGAAGGAGTTATTTGATGAATTTTCTACTTTAAAGAAAAGGTATTCCCAAGTTCCTGAACAATAATCCCTATTCCTAGTCAGAGATAACATATTAGTAAGTATTATTAAATTGATAAGTAATGAAGTAGAGTTTTCCAGATTTATCTTGCCTTAGCGTTAAATGATGCGCGAAAATAAAAGTTTACGCGCAAAGCCCTGCGCCACAATAAATCTAGCCGATAAGGACCACAGAACTGAGATAACAGTATAAATCCTACTGCTGATTTATTGTGAAGATATCTTAGTGTTTTGTTTCAAGATTTTGGAATTTTTATCCAATGGGTAATCGTAAGAAAAAAACCGAGAACAAGGAAATTCGATTTACTTAGTTTTTTAAAATAGGTTGAGAACTTGTTGGCTTGATCAAATATATTGAATGATCATCAGCATACCTAAGTATTATCAAAATTTTAAAGCATTAAGTAAGTGGGTTTTTTATTTTAATGATTAACTTCTAAAGACACCCTAATTGTTATAAGTATTAAGAATTTGCAGTTTAGTGGCATACCTTATTTTTTCCAGACAAGTTATAGAAAGAAATAAACTGTTTAGTCGACTTATAATAAGAAACATTCCTACTAAACACGAACACTAGCATCTAGACAAAGGAGTAAATCTTGTGCTAGCAGACGCAACACAGTTTGCTTAATTAAACGTCCGCCATTACAATGTCACACGCGTTTGATTCATAATCCCCTGCACCCGGCAGAGACTCTGCAGCGACTACGAGCATAATGCTTTTCTTTTTTAAGCAAGATTATGCTCATAAAACTTACACGAGTGACACGTGCTTGGGAGACCTGCTGGGAGAACAGTTAAAAAAATAACAATAGGATATTTATTGTAATAGTACCTAATCATATTTTTTATTTATTTATTTAAATTTCATGTATTTTAGTGGTACTTATATGTATAAGCGTACTTAATGCAACAATGCATTCTCTACCGGTCAACCCTTTAGGTTAAAAAAGACAATATTGTGGGAGGTGTGCACAATAAATAAATAATAATAGATATTACAAATAAATACAAGTCTAAATAGGTCTTCATTACTTAGGTCACATAAATGGGTTTGTACGTGTTTGTATAATCTAAAACCTTTTTGACGTGACAACGTCTTATAAATTGGTTTGCCGGGTGACACTTCAAGAAACTGCGTTACGCTCCGCTCACGTTATGCGCTCACAATGAGAGCGAGTGAGAGGCACGCGTCCCTTCCACTCGGGCATGGTTAGCCCGCCTAAGAGCGAGAGAGACAGACTACTATACGAATGAATATTCACATTAAAATTATTTTACCACTCAAAGTCGTTGTCACGTAAAACTTTCGCCCGTATACCGACTTTACAGGCAACCAATTTTTTTATTTCAGGGAAAGACACGTGAGTTATGACCATAACCCAAAATCCTTTACAATTACTGAACCTCAAAGAAAGTTGATATTGTATTATTTTGATCATATTGTACCTATTTACTACAAAATAATAACTGCAGTATACTCATCAGTCACCAAACTTGTTCAAACGGTAAGATTAGACACACGATTCATAAAACCAAGCAACCACACACAATATGAGCAGATTGGCAGAAAAACATAATAAAATGTGTTTATTGTTATTTAGAGAACTTGAGAGACTATACAACTGTTATGAAGTAGTTGTAAATCGTATAAAGTGGGGCAGCAAGTATCTGTTAGGAAAAAAGCTATTTGTAGTTCTTCCATTATAACGGAAAGTTGGCATTATTAACTGTCTTTATGGAATATTAAGTATTTATATTATTTACTGGTCTCTCCGGCTTTGCACCAAGTACCATCTTTGAAATGTTTTTGTTTTATTTAGTACTGTTTTACAACTATGATGCATACTAATTTTCTTCCCATCACGTCTCATTGTCGTTCCTTGAGAATGTACACAAATATTGAATAAAAAAATATTTTTGTTTTTCTTGAGCATTATTGATATTCATTTAAGCATAACATAATCAGCCTTTTAATGTTGCACTGCTGGAACTCAGGCCTCCTCTCTAGGAGAGGGAATGAGTCGTAATCCACCACGCGGGCCCAGTGCGGGTTGGTTTATTTAATTCAATAAAAACACTTAACTAATTGAAACTATGAACCAACACTCCAAGGCAAAAACTACTAGCTAAAATATGGCGTCATAAAACTTCTCCGCATCGCTGTCGAATGGAAGTGTGCCCAAAAGGCTGGCGGCAGTGCCATGTTGTATGGCAATGCTTAATCTCTGATCGAGGCCCTTGCCCAGCCCTTGGGTCACTCGTAAAAAGCATATGAGCACTCAGACCCCACGGTCCAAGAGTTTTAAAATGAAATTAAGTAATTTTTTATTTTTATTTTAAACCAACTATTTTAAGATTCGTAAATTGCGTAGTTGTAAAAGTAATCGGCATGTATTTCAAAAACTAGATGTGATCGATATCAGCTATTTATTTTACCTATCAGTTAAACGGGTAGTGAAATCATATTACGTGGTATGTTGAGATTGTATTATTTTTAATCTTATTGTACCAATTAATTACAAAATAATAACTCTAGTATACTCATCAGTGTTGTTCAAATGGTAAAATTATAAATATAAATCTTCCTTGTTTATCGGTCTGTATATTTATGAAAACCTCATTAAAATGCACCCATTGTAAAGATACCTACTCTCATAAATAAAAATGTGGATGAACACGAACTTATAGATAAAAGAAACCAATCAAGGTATGTGATTTTTAATGTGAATCTACCCTGCGGTGGACACTTCTACGTTCCAAACTAAGCGTTTTGCCTTGTCGTTTATAATGCGTACATTGAAGGATTGAATTAATTTCCGTTGAAAAAAATTGTTTTAATCTGTTTTAGGATAGATAATAATATTCACATTAGGTTATTTTTTAAATTTAATTTTTTTGTGCGGAAATTCTAGAGCTTGTAACACTGACCTAAAACGTAAGAGTTACAATTTTGTATGCAACCAAACTCCACACTTTTGGACCAGCTCAAAATTAAGGTATTACCATCGACCAGCGGTTGACTATACAAGAGTATGCTTCTTGATTTTTATTGTTTTATACCAGAGCTAAGTAATCTGTTAGTGGCTTTTTACGACTACCTCGAGTTAAGATGAGTGGCTGTAACTATTATGGGAGTACCTTAAAGATTGCAGACGTCACGAAGGCTGCAGGCCTCATCAAAGCTCAATAGCACTCTCTGAGAATGAAAACTCGTAGCGTAAAATTTTAATAATAAAAAATCCTTATATTTTAGACAAAGTCCATAGTTAGTACATGGTCTGAAAGTCTGAATCTGAAAATAAAGATATTGAATTGGAATTTGAATTGTTGATTAGTATACACATAAATTAAGTGCCTAGTTTAGTAATAACAAAGCACACTTTAAGAGATCCTCGGTAGGCTGCTGGATTAAGGACTTCATTCAGAAAACTGTACTCTTGAAAATGGTTCAGATGGTAACAAGGTTCCTGTCTCTGGAGCACTACCCATCGGTAGCTAGGGCCCTATTTTCGATTCTCGGTGTGCTCCTGTTTTTTTTTTTAAGATTGTTTTACAAATAAATGAACAAGATAAATAATGTTATGCTTAAACGTTAACCGTAACTGGCTGATTGATTGAACGGTAAGTTAGTTAAAACGATATTGTGTAGGATTAATTAAAGTCAAGTTCGTTAAACAATTTTCATCCAATCCTATTGCTGATAGGCTTTATATCTCCATCAGATAATATAGTAACAATATTGGTTCAACAAAGATATAACTGTTACTCGTTACTTTAATTATATAACGTAATATTCGCTAATTAATCTTTTGGTTTGGAACATAATTCCCAGATTGCTGAAACCTCTCGACGCTCACAGATATGATGAACGAAACTGATCTCAATGTTCTCTAACTAAGCACACAAAGTAAACGAATAATTTTACGTCCTAAATGAGTTTTAGAAGCAATAAAATTTATATTAATTTCTTTAGTGTATAGAAATGTTCGTTGAGCCGGATCTTAACAGCTTTTTATATGAAAAGATAATATTTTCTTCTTCGCACTAATTATAATGATGTTGTTAAGAATCTTGAATACTGATGACGGTGTAGGTATATTTATATGTAATTTAGATTTCGTGTAATTTTTACTTAGAATTTCTTCGAAAAAATAGGTATGACCTCATTTAATTTTTGACGTAAGTTTTCTTAAATTACCAGGCTAATAACATCTTTATTTTTGCTAAAATTATTCTATGTTTAGTTTTTCAGTCGATTGCTTTTTTTTAGTGGCAAGCCTCGCCGTCTGCCCACGCTCTGTAGCGCTGTATACTCAGCATGTTGTTTTCGATGTTTCCAAGAAGTAAATGACCTCGTTTCGACTTAGAACGCTAAGGGACAAGAAGAGAATCGAAAAAAGTGAATGTCAATTAGAGTTGGGAAAAGATAAGAAAGGGAAATATACTAATTAAGAAAGTTATAAAACTGTGAGGAATACAAAAGGGTAAATGAGCCGTAATGCTTGCATTGGGAACTACATAATTTTTAATGTAGGCCCCGTGATACATTTCTAAAAAAATATATTGCGTTTATTAATTTCCTTTGGATATAGACATAACCAAGTCAGTCAAAATTGGCATTGATACCAAGCAAATGCAACAGTTTTACAGAAGTAATAAATCTGTCTAATTGGCAAACTAAGATCTTTCTCACACAAAAAAGGACGAATATTGATCACCAGCTACTTCACTTGCTTACTGCTTGGTTAAATTTAGAACGAAACATTGATTTAGCGGTCTAGTTTTTTAGAAATTAACCCTCAAATGTCAGTGTAAGAAATGTAACAAAACTAAAAATATAATATCTTTTGGTCTTTGACCCCAGTTTTGCACCCTTAGAATAATGTTTGAGTAAGAAACAAACTTGTTACCACTACATGAGGACAAACCCGAAGTACACAACGCTAGACAAAGTTAACACAAGGTTTAATGTTACTCTCCTCTCTGAGTGGCTTTCTGAAACAATCGTTAAAAATAGAATCACGTCTTAACTAAACAAATATCAACTTCTACTTCAATCTTCGTTCTACGTTCAAGAAAACTTAAGGACGTAGTAACCACTTCTTATTACCTACAAGCTTTGTGTGTGGAAGTCACTCATGCCACGAAAACACTCTACAGGTACAAGAAATCTTAAGTTTTATGTTCTTGCTCAGTTTAGATTTTACCAGCGTTCGAAATTTTATCCAAATCCATTCAGCCGTTAAGACATGAGTAGTTAATTGACAGAACGTATCCTGGAATAGGATTTAGAATACATTTTATCCCGGGAGTGTTCTCTTGAAATGAATACTGACTTTCACGCAGGCAAAACCGTTAGCAAAAGCTGTTGCTTGTTGTAGACTGAATTCCGTACCAATGAGTCTATACTTCGAGAACTCGGCATCAAACAGCGTTTATCATCTTTGGTAGTCTCGTATTCTCACCTTTTTTTGTCACTTAAGCCGCCGAGGGGAGTGGCTAGTGAGCGAATTGTGGTCCAGTTAAAGGTTGAGGGTACCAGGCTACAAGGAAGATCGTCTATGAGGTGGGCTGACTAGATTAAAGCGGCAGTAAATGGCTCATCATCACTGCACGAATGCACGAGGAAGGCGGCCATCAGAGAGGATTGGCGGCGTGTTGTAAAGCTTGCTACGTACACCTGAAGTGATGACCACGACCACTCTATCAAGAGTGATATCGGCAAGAAAGAGAAGAGATGCGTTATCCACAACAAAATAGACAATTGCAACAAGAACTATTGAATATTGAATAGTTGTAGGATTTCCACATGGCATTTAAAACAAACAACACCCCTCTATTAATGAAATCCAGCTAATGAATTTCACGAAAAAAAAAACAAATATCCCATCATCCGTTCAATATTGAAATATTAGCATCGAATAGAATCGTTGATTTCCATAATAGGTAGCTAGGTAGCGGAGCGAGCGTCGATAATGTCCTAATTGCCGCCCGGACACAATGGACGTGAATAATACGCGCTCATTAGTTCAGCTATCGGAAAAATGCCATAGAAAAGAACACTTGAGTCATAAAAAGAGGTTACGACGCGACGCCAGTACTCTTAGAAATAGAACAAAAAGTAGCTATAGATTATGGTTAGGTATCTAAGTCAGAATCTAAGTTGGCACATTGAAAATGATCTGAAATTTTCTTTCCGTGAGAAAATGAACACTGTTTCTGAATAAAGCTAAATATTCCTTGAGGCTATAATTAAATTTGCTTACATAATAAACCTAAAATAAACTAGACTGAAATAAATTTTAATTCAATTAGATTTTCTTAATTTCCAATTGTAGATTTTAAATTAGGTTTCTTGTGGTTTTATAATTATTAAAATCTCGTAAGAAAGCTGACGTATTGTACAGCTCAGTTGCTGTGTTCTTAGGCCTCCTTTCATATCCAGTCTCTCCATACGTTTGTTGATTTGTGGTCTCTAACCTACAATATATAGGTCAATATTGCGGTTTGAGTCTTAGGCAAAGTTAGAACTCCAAAAACAGAATTCTAAAGTCAGGTAAACAATTCGATATACTTCAAAACTCTAACCCTTTAGAATACCTCAAGCCATTTCCGTACATTTTCACCTACATGGAAGTTACTACAAACAAAGTAATTTCAATTAGTGGCAAAGTTCGTAACAGCGTGAACTCGAAGCTTCTTAACGATCGAGTCATAAAATTAAGTTTTAACAGGAGCTGATTCAGGGGCATTCAACTGAGACAAGATGTAATTGCAACTGGATGTAAGCGCGTGCCACAGTGAGAGACTACTTAGTAAGGTAACTACATGAAGTTGGTGAAATAAGGATGTTTTTCTTAATGTGGGAAATCATCCAATGACTTCTTTAACTCTGTAGATGCCAATGTACAGAACTGGTTTGAAATTATAAAACAGGCGTTACTTCTTTTATTTCTGGCCATTGATGATTCCATTTCTTCTTACACGATCTGATTCTGGACGTCAACTCTCTTTGTCAGAAAATAAATTTTCGTAAATCAAACAAAGTTTTGTTACTTAGTCTTCTCTATTGGGTTTTCGGACACGCACAGATTAAAAAGTTCGAATTCGTAGACAGTTTTCGTGATTGAATAGAACGAACAATATTGTGTGGATTTTTATATGTCATTTAAAATAAATTGCGGTTTTTACAATTTGAAAAGTACGGCGAGCATCCACCCTTACGTTGTAGAAATCTTTATACGTTGCTCTTAATAAACTAGTGCGCCTCACCATTAACGATTGCATCACTGCTTACCAAGCAGGTGGTATTGTAGTGAAGCACTAATTTATATAAAATTTTAAAACAGAACAATTTTAAGTTGCTTTATTTAATATTTTGTGTTAATATGGGTTTTTTTTTAATATTTGTTGTATGCATATGCATGCAACAAGTATGCATATGCATGCATAGAATATAAATGTCACTCAAAAAAAGATATTTATTACTAGTAATAACGCAAAGTCTAAGACCTTAGTCTGTCCAAATAGGGCGAAGAAAAAAAGCAAGCTATAACATGTCAACCCGTAATGTCAACCTAAGATTTTTTGGTTGATTTTTTTAAAAGATTATATTGTTCGGTGTTTGTTTCTCAATTAATGTGTTAATACATCACCATCATACGCTAAGTGCTTTTTTTAACATACTTGTGATCGTGATACACATTCTGTAAGAAACTTTCAAATTGAACTGTCGGTGTATCAGTCTACATTTTCGACCTCCACAAGTTTTGTTTTGGATTTCAGAACTTTTATGTAAACATTATCATATTGTTGGTAACTGAAGGCGAGTTGACATCCTAAAGTCACATCATCAGCCGGTGACGGACGGTAGTATATAAAAAGAAGCGCACGGCGTGGCAACCTCTCTTTTCCCTGGGACGGCGTGCGGAACGGACGTGCTACTTGACCATTATCGATTATTCCATTTTGTTTGAGTAAACTTTATTTAATTAATGCTTACAGTGTTCCTCTTCATGTTTTTGTAAATTTTATAAAAGTGCAAATTAAGATTGTAATTTTTTTAATCTGTTTCACTTCTGATTTCTAATAATATATAAATTATAATAGAAGGTAGTCATTCATAGTTATGTTCAAATTTTGGTTTCAACAATAAGAATTGATTTTACTACCAAACAGTATTTTTACATTTATGAATTTAAAACCCATTTTAAGTTAATTCCTATTTAAATTAATCTTTTTTGATTCTATTAGAAAGAAGAAAGAAAAAAAAAGTTTATTTGCAGAAACATGGCACATAACATAGAAAAAATAATAAAATACAGATATATATCTCAAATCAATACCAAAGAGCGAAGGTACGCGACACGTCCGCGCAAAATGGCATTAGGTATTTAATCGTGTTTTATTTTCAGATCAATAAACGAATGCCATCCACCTCTTGGTCAATCAAGCCTACCTCCAAACTTTTCACAGCCTGAGGTAGCTGTGGACTTAGAATCCAGTCAGAAAGATAGGCATAACCAGCGAGTCAAAAATCGGTATCACAAAAATCCCTGAAATTCACAGGGTACAAGTTAATAAAAATTATAAATGTATATTTTTGTCTTTTGTTAAAGTCTCTTTGAACAACAAAAAACTACATAAGATAGTACCCTGAACACACCACAGTAGCCCTCCACTTCCTAGTGCTTTCCTCATCATCATCATCATTTCAGCCGAAGACGTCCACTGTTGAACAATGGCCTCCCCATGTGTTTTTACTGGGAAGAAACCTTTGGAGATAATAAAGGTACTATTTCCTGGCACAAATCTTCAAATAATTGCTGACTGAGTCTGTCATTTCCCACAAACTCTAAGTCAGGAATTTGAGTAAAATTTCGGAAATGAATTGAACAGGAGCGTGGTAGGAAACGAGTGAAGATCGAAACTTAGTTTTTCGTTGATTAAGAGTAAACCTCTTGATTTCGAACCACACTTACAAACAATAAACAAATGACAGCCAACACCAACCGTCAACGTTAACTGGCTGTCCGAAGCATGGTACGATGTCTGTTTGCAATGGTTAGTTTATCTGAAAGATTAATCCATGCAACCGTGATCATTTATCGCCGACCTTCTTGGTACAACTAAAATTCAACACAAATTCTGGAACCCCAAACAGCTAGCAAATCTAGGGACTGTTCAAATTCCAGTAGTTAATTACTGCGAACCCTTAACGTCTTACATGAGTTACAATATCATGGAGAAAGATAAACTTCATTCCAATCCTATAATAGAGTTTAAATTCGTTATTTTAACATTATTACCTACTCCTTCAATGATTTGCTAACTTTTTTCTGATCATCAAGCCATAACGCCACTAGATATTCCTGGATAAAAAGACCAGTTATAAAAATTTCATTAAATAAATAGTAATCAAACTTTAAATATTATATCATACTCTACTTTAGCCAGAAAACCTATGAAACTTTGGCGTTTATATTTACAAATATGAAATATCCAATGTCAGATTTTCCAATCATGACACAAATCACCTACCGTATGACGCAGGTTCTCACCGAACGCGGTAAGTTCGGGAAGTTCCTGCACCAGATTCGTGCGGAAGCGACGCCCGGGTGTCGCCACTGTGTGGACCGCCCGGAGGACACGGTGGAGCATACGGTGGAGGTGTGCCCCGCTTGGGCAGAGCAACGCCATGTCCTCGTGGGGGCGATCGGCGGCGGCGATCTCTCGCATCGGGCCTTGGTACAGGCCATGGTCCGTAGCGAGGAGGAGTGGCAGGCGGTCGCTTCCTTCTGCGAAGCAGTTATGCTAGCAAAGGAGGCGGCCGATCGCGTGAGGCAACGGTCCTCACGCCCAAATCGCCACACTATCTCCCGCCCCACCCAAGGGCGGGGGATGTCATAAGATAATTTTCCCACCGAAAAAAAAAAAAAAAAATCATGACACAAATACTTTAAACAATTGTACTACCTGACCAATTTCAAAGTATATTTGTTATTATTTAATCTGGACAGAATCCAGGTTCAGCCTAAAAATGTATGTAACAAACCCAACCTTACTTACTCGTCAACTACTCACTGTGGCGCATCTTGCGACGTCTTTGTGCGGCGAACAATGCAACTGTTCGGTAATCCTGCGGAACCCGCGTCATAATGAAACCCGCGCCGTGTCCCGTCAGCAGACGTAATCTGCGTATTATGCCAGTGTCACGAGGAACCCTAACTTTTACTGCTATAGTGTGTAAAGAACTCCTTGTTTTATTTTAGGACTTGGTTTGCAGAAAAAAATTGTTTAGCTGTTGTCTGGCAGCTCGTTTTTGTGAAGAATTTTAGATTTATAATTATATGTGACGGTTAAAATATAATATTATTGGATAGGTATGTGTCTTCAATAATGCTCTGAAAAAAAAATGTGAAATTAAATTACCGCTTAAGTAAGGAAAAAATGTATCGACTATTAATTTCAAAGTTAATTTATAAAAAGGTTTTCCGTATCGCAGTCCCTTCGTTAAATAACAAAAAAACATTCCTAAACAAAACGAATTCCGAAGCCATTCGTTATCCAAGAGGAACTATTACAAGAATGTTTCTTTATTTATCCTGTGCTTGTCCTCGCATCCCAAACATAATGAGTTAAAAGAGTAACCAGGTGAAAAGGTGAACTCTTCATAAGGGAATAGGCATTTTACCCTTGAAAACCCTTCCGTGTACCGCTCTCAACAAAATATTATGAGGAAACATTGGCTGTTTTCGATCGCGGATGAGAAGGTGGTTAACCAGTTTATTATTTAAGTTTAATCAAACCTTTTCACCGCAAAAATAGGCAGGTAAGCCAACCCAATTTACTTAAACAAAAGGCTGAAACTGGCAAATTTTCCTTCTGCATTTGTAACAAAGCCTATTATTATTCTACATCGTATAAATAATCGCAGTCAATTAATTCACTGTTCCGTGTATAACCTCTATTTCGTTTATAGCTCATTTATATTTCATGCAATGAAAACTGCAAGGGTAGTCAATTGTGCAGGGTTATTCCGGTTTCACTAAAATATGCCGTACGGCGTCCGGTGTCGGTCGTCCGGTTCCGCGTCTAATCGCACGGATCTGAACCGTCGCATGCTTGCCACTGATTACTTGTTCGTGATTTGAATACGGACACAGCGCTAGCGGTAGCGGACACGAAGTTTAGGATCTCTGTAGTGCCAGGGCTGCGAGAAACTCACCCTGGCCCTGGAACGCAAAGAATGACTGTAGGAACAGGTGGGTATTAGTCAGTAAAAGTCTGACAATTTCTCTCACTCCAAGTAGAGCAGAAGAAGTAATTATATGATCATTTTGTATATATATATAGTATCTCTAGTTGTAATGTTTTTCTTCAAAAATTATGAACATAATTAATCTTAAGTAGGTACATACTTTTGATATTCATAGTAATGATGTTTCTGCGACTTTAATATGTAATTGTAAGATGCAAAGACAACACTGTTCACAATAAAAATTATTACATTGAGCTGGGAAAACATTGTCTTATTCTGCTAACCCGTTTAAAAGATAAATGGGGCAATATTTTGGAGCCAAGTGTGACAATAACACATGAACTAATGTCGGTAATTAGATGTCCACAGCGGTAGAACGACAGGTTGTCATCGCGACTGATACGACGACGAGTAATTTTCCTCAATTAATGTCTATTGCCGTGACTGTGACAACATTTACGCGTCAAATGGGTAAACGACTTATTATGCTCGATAGTAGGCCGTTTACAGTTCACCGGCAATGTGTGGTGTGTTAAAAGGGAGCGATGAAAGGTGTATGTGTTTATGTCGTGTTATCAAATCAGTCTGTAATTTATAAACTGCTTGGTATATCTCAAAGGGATCACAACATTCTTGGTTCTGTGATAATTAGTACTTTATTTACAACAAAAATAAGTGTCGTGTTCATATCAATATTATAAATACAAATTAACTCTGTCAAGTTTTAATTTTTAGTAAATTTCAAGCTTGGTGCTCTAGAGAATGATATAGAATAAATTTCATCTTTAAAGTATGTTTGTTCCTTAGAGATAGGTTCAGATTTTCACGTGAGTGAAGCCATTGCCAGAAGCTATTATCATCATCGTTGTTTAAACCAAAAGTCGTCCACTTTTGGACATAGGCGTCCCCCATGTATTGCCATAACGGCTGGTCCTTTGCGTCTCGCATCCATCGGATTCCCGTGACCCTCGCCAGGTCATCAGTACAATATTGTCAATAATGTTAACTTTTATAGATGCTCTATTCGGTAAGCCACATCCATGGCATAAAAAGAATCCAATAAACATCCAAATTATAACAAATCAGTCCACTATCACACTTACGTCCAAGACAGCTCAATAACCAAGACCAACGATCTCATAAGCACCTCACACATCACAACTGGCCACAAGTCCAGCAATGGTCTCGTCAACATCCCATTCCATCGTCAGATTTCAATTAAGATTACGCCATTCCATTACAGATACAATAAAAATGAAATGATAACCCTGTTATGAAATTCCCGCTTGCTCCATACATTGGGCTTATTTATTTTTATCATGAAGGAACGGGGACAAAATTGTAATCCCGGCGGATCGTGTGAATCGGTATTAGTATGAGTAGCTGTACTGTGAGCTGGGCACCCGCACCACCCTATGTATTTGTGCCATGTTTTCTGGATCAAAATGGATTTTCGGACGTCATGTGGTTATTTTCTTTATATTTATTTTGTTTTGATTGGTATTGAAATGGAATTAAGTCGCTGTTGAACAGAAAATTGTTTTTGCAATTTTGAAGCGGATAAAATATAAAATATTTACTTCAAGTAATATTTAGTTTACGCCAAAATTGCGTGCAGAAAATCTGACTGCAGGAATTCTCTGAAAAATTGTCGTTTAAAAAAGAGTTTGGTTGAAATGTAGCACGTAATTCCTCATCAATAAGAATTCAATATATTTATGATTGGGTTCACAGCTAGTATCTGGGATTCTCCAACGTCAATGTAAAAGCCTATACAGTACCGGAAATGAAAAAAGGATTTTCCATTTCAAACAGGCATCCCATTTCCATTCGTTCTGATTAACAATTCCTCACAGCACTCCCGTGGCGGTTCGAGAAGCCTAGAAGTGTTTTATAAATACCCATTTATGTTCCGAAGCGTAGTCTGAAATATATCTTATTTGTTTTACGACAATCATAAATATGAGTAATAAAAGCAACGCTTACGTGAAGAATTGGCGCTCTGCCGGATAAAATATCTACACGCCTTTTCAGAATACTAATATCCGCACAGGCTACTAAACTGTTTGGAAGAACTGAGGGCTTAAACTCCTTCAAATAAAAAGGTCAATGTTCCCCCTTTCATAATTATGAATATGATATATGTGCAGGATATATGTCCGCCCACCTCCTACACTACAATCACTAGCATAAGTATGGTGAAAGAAATACTCTTCAAATAAATAAAATATTGTCAGCCTGTGACGTTTCCTTTGCAGGGACGTAAGCCTCCTCCGTCTGAAAACGAAAGGACTACGTTCATCATCTATTACACGCATGATGATATCCTTAAGGATTCAGTGCGCATTGGTAGATATCACATGTTTTTTGACTTTACTACTTTTCAAGTAGGACTTGCCAATTTTCTCTATGATTATTTTCACCGTTTTAAAGCAGAGAAATAGAAGTGATAATTGAAAATGCCGGACAGTGAGTTTGTAAAATATTACGAAAAGGGCTGAATCTTTATCCGAAGTGCCAGTTTACTAACTAATTCACCCCAAACCCTGGGTGTCATTACCCCCATTACTCCCAGGTGTCGCGCTGATTATCCCAAGCTTTTTAATGGAAGCCATTAACAGGGTGACGGCACAAGCAATTTGTTTGATTGATTATATTTTCTCATAATATTATTAGGCATCAGCTATTTTTGGACGCGTTCTTTTGTGAGTTAAAATTGAGAGGCAATGTAATTATGTACTGTGTTTTGAACTTTTATATTGAAAGTGTGAGTGGAGTCGTATTATGTTTCCGCATAAAGGACGTGGTAAAGTGCTCGGAAAGGCGAGTATACTTAAACCTCACAGAAATCGAGTAGGGCTAATATTAAACTAGTTAAACTTGGTGCTAATGTGATACATACTTTTGTTAAATAAAAAGGATCCCTATCACCAGCAGTAAGTTGATTTCTGTGGCCTTTTGGCGAGATAATGATTCATCTTAATTTTCTCTGCGTGATGACGTTCAAATCATCTGGTTGATGAGTTGTAGCTTATCGTAATTCTCTCGTATGTAGACGATCTGATAGTGACATGAACCTTATTGTATACCTACTAATATCACATTAATATTTATTAATGACGGAAATTTACTTGTGCGTGTGTGTGAACGAAACTCGAAACCCATACGGCTGATCGAACTTGGCTGAAATTTGGCACAGATCTTAAGAATATATCCTGCTACACTCCTATCTCGCTATCTAATCTTATTATTATCTCTATCCTGCTATCCCGTAACTATGTTGCATTGGAATAACTTTCTACTATAACGCGGGCAGAGCCGTTCGCTGAAGCTAGTAGGTAGACAACAAGGGGACAAAAATCATTCGTCATAATCTACATTCACTATCGATTTACTTCTACATAATAATCTTTTTATTCCTTCTACCTACTGCGCCATTACTGTTCAACCCAGCTTAACGATTATTTCCCTAGAGATTCATCTGATCTTTAATACAAAACTATATTTTTTTCTTGAACAATCAAAATGCCTTACTAAGCGTTTCAGTAATCTCTTTAGCTATCTAGCTGAGTAACGCTAAGGCCTGGGAGGCGTCGACCGCGACCTACCTGAAGCGCTACGAGTGCGCTTCAAGATGAATACTGAGACTAAAGCCTGCGTTTAATTGCTTCAAAGCCTTGGTAACTAATGTTTAGTAGATTTTGGTTGTTGAAGAGAGTACATATAAATTAGAAGTCATACAAGTCTTACCTAAGAACATAACCTAGTTTAGAGCTGTTGGATTATTCGAAAGAGACACCGTAGCCCTCATATAAAGAGCATCTGAAGAAGCACGGGTGGATTTTAGTTAGTAAAAGTCTGATACTTCTTCTCACTTCACCCAGAGCGGGAGTAGTATTTGATGATTGGCCTATAAAAAAAATAGCCAAATTCGCACAAATGTTATAAAAAAAAAATATGTAAGAAAATCCTTTCTGAATGCTGAGAAGATAAAAATCACCAATGCTGTTGTACCTACCATTTAAATCGTAATTAGAATATTATCAAGGAGATAGCCAATTAGTTGTTCAACTTATTTTTAACGTTCAAAACAGAATTCTGCGCGACCATTGCCAGCATATCTTAGAATTAAATCTCAAAAACAAATAAACATTCAAACTCAAATACTTTCCCAGCTCGCTACACCTGCAACACAAATTGAGTTTTTAGAGTTCCTGAAAACCCGTTTAGCGGCAAGGGGTTCCCGGAGGTTTACTTTCAGCTTCAGGAAACTTCGGCTAACATCGACATATACACGACCTGTTTAAATTTGAAACTATCCTTATGTGAACCATGTTTGGACAGCAGATTGTTGCTTTACTATTGAAGCTGCGTCCAGGATTCCAGGAATATTGGAGAGAGAATTTTAGCGCCAAAGCGTATTTAATTACCGTGAATAGTTAGTTCTCGGAAAATAAATCCGAATCTAGTTTAGAATTTTGAATAGCTCTTTACCCAAAATTCTAAACTAGAATTTATATAATGTAAAAGCGAAATTTACCTGTGTAGAAAAACAAGTAAATTCAATAACTTGATCTGATTGATTTTAATATTTTCAAACAAAGTAAATACAAGTACTTAAATCTCGCAAGAAGCTTTTATTTCATACAAATTATGTAATGACGTTACAAGTTGATGGGAAAAGTTTATGTTATTATTCCAATCACATTTCATTACTTGTTGTACTTGTTTAAAAAAAAGTTTCACATAAAATAATAATCCTTTATGTTGCTACAAACTCTACTGATACAGAATTTAATTTTGTCCATGTCAAACTTTGGCAACAAAAACTAAATTGACTCCCAATCCTTTTGACTGTTTGATATCAAAACATAACAAATTCATAGATCAAAAACCATCCAATCTAAATCAAAAAGGCATCTCAAAGAGCCGACTAATATTATGAAAGTTTCCACAAAGAAAAGATTTTCAAGTATTCAGACCTTTGTCAGACCTGGACCTTTGTTGGACCTCGAAAGGTCCAACTACTCAGGCACCAATATAAAGTTTTATTATTTGAGTTTCGATTCAATCTTGGCATCGAGATAGAGGATCGAGAGTTGTTAAAAATGTACGAGTGGATATTATGAGGGCGAGAGCGACCGGTGAGTGGACGAGTTCGAGCCCTGGTGTCAATAATAGTAATTAGTGATGTAGGCAAAGGTTTCATGGAAAATAATCGTGGAGCCCTTGAATTATTATTGTGGTCATTAAAGGTTAGGTTAGGTCTGTTTTTTAATCTGGTCAACATTAGGTAACTATGGTAGGGTTAGCTTCCAGTTAAACCAGATGTACCTCCACAACCCTGAAATTCGATAACACGATATTCCTTAACGAAACCTGGTTTCAGATTTCACAGTTTCTGACTATTTGTAACGATTGTTAAAGATCTACAAATAACAACCGGGATCAATGGCGGCACAGAAGAATCACGGTGTGTTAAGATGGTCACCATGTATAGACCGTCCTCGATAAGCGTTGCTTAATCTTGGAACTTGCTTAGCTGTTATTACATAGCCATGAGCTCCTTGTTTTCTCAGTTTTTACTCAACCAATCAACATTCTTATTTCATGTTTTGGTTACAAAAATAACAGGCACATATTTATTAATCCATAAAATCATAATTGTCTAACTACTTAGAAACATCTCAACTAATCAATGTTATAGCTCAATAGGTATATATATAAACTATAATTATGTACAAACTGGTGGAAAAATAACTCATTAAACATAAAAAATTCATCCACAATAACATTTGTTAGTTTAGATGTTTATATGTACTTATATAATTACTAGCTTCTGCCAGCGGGTTTTGTTTTTCTTGGTGAGTAACTTTTCTTATGACACCCCCCGCCCTTGGGCGGGGCGGGAGATAGTGTCAGACTTTTACTGACTAAAAACCTACTCCTGTTCCTTCGTTGCCTTCCGTACCAGGGCCGAGACTTCCTTTCAGAATCAGACCCTTGGCCCCAGTAGGCTTCGACCCTGCTAGGCCCCTACAGTTGCTGACATCTCCTTGAGGCGTGCGTGCGTGCCTCCGGGTGGTCCACACAATGGTGGCACCCGGGCGTTTCTTCCGCACGAATCCGGTGCAGGAACCTCCCGAACTTACCATGTCCGGTGAGGACCTGCGTCATGCGGAAGGTAAGGACGCCGTGCTGCCTCTCCAGCCATTCCTCAAAGAGTGGACTTACCGCCATAATTATGGCGTGCCCATTCTGCCTGCGGCTGCGTCGCGTAAATGTTGCTTATAGCGGACACGAAGTCAAAGACTGATAAAAAGTAGCTTATGTTGATCCATCGTACCAAATTTCATCAAAATCGGTTCAGTAGTTTAACCGTGAATGCGTAAAAGATAGACTTTTTCCTTTTTAACATTAAAGCACGGATGATTTTATTAATGGACAAATATGGACTAATTACTCTTTTTTATTATGAAATGTATAATATGTGAACGTTATTTAAATTAAATTATTCTCAGGCACGACATCACATACACCGCTCCTTTCACGCAATTCATTCGGAGTCCTTTTCTAGAAAATAATGAACTGTCCAACACTGAGAGGTTAACTTTTCAGCTAAAACAACAAAGTTTTGAGACGAAATCGAAATGAAATCTAAACAAAAACTAATCTTTTCCATATTTGGGAGCTTTGTATCCGAAGCAGATAGAAGAAAGTAAATAACTATTTTATTTGAGCATCAAATACGTCCTTCGCATTCGTTATCAGTCATAATTTAAAGCTCTTGGCCGAGATACGCAAATGTCTTTCCTGTCTCATCAAATATTTACTGTACTAAGGATTTGCTGAATATTACATAATGTTAGTACAAATGATAGGATATTACTTGCCGTTTTATTCTTCTGTTTGCTCCTCGTGATAAATATTTGCTTTTCTCTGATATTGATAACTATTTATAAAATTAAATGAAGTAGCAGTTATCTATTGCATGTGACTGTACAAATATTGGACAATTTTTAAGGCATGACTTGGAGATAGTACGTGATGAAATAATGAATGCATTATTTTTCATCACGTCTGGAAAAAAATATACAGGAATCATTCTAAGTAGGTATGGAAAAAATAAAAATAAAAATTCTTATCTCACCTCATTCTACATCATTAGGTTTGAAACATCCTTTATTCCTTTATTCTTGATTGTACACACAAAAAAGAAACTTAACCTTAGGTTTAAAACATCGATTCCTTCTTGTTTTTAAAACATGATACGGAATAGTAAATGATAAAAAGTTTTTTTTATTTGCCCCTTATTAATAATATAATATAATATAATAATAATAGTAATAATATTGCTTGGACCCTGTTCCCGATACCGGTGGGACACTATTTTTTATATTTTTAAATGTTTTTTTTTTTTTACTGAAATATTTAAAAATGTAATTTATGTGATAAGATAGTAAATAAACGAAATAATAATATATTTATTCAGAAGTAATTTGGTAAAATAGTTACATAAAATCTTAGGAATAATTACAAAGGTATGGTTAAGTTAAATGCCTGTACTAGGATAAACCTGTATCACAGGCGGTAGAAGCTCTTATACTATGGTTTTGTAGGACAATAAAATTCATAACAATATTTAACATTCAGTCTTTAAATAGGGAAAAATATAATTAAAAAATATGCTATTTATCTAGTTTACTTAAACACTAAAAGTCACAATTATGGTATTTCGTATTTTAAAACTGTTTCTTGCATTTTATTCTATAGTTACACATGCACACATGATTTTGCGTCAGCAGAATTGGTAATTGGGTTAAAGTCGAGGTTGCGTTAATACTAAAAACTTATGTTTACATTGGACAAATATGTTTAAATAAATAAAAACGATGGTTTGTAGGTCAGCACACTGGAATTTTGAGTCAGCAGTAAGCGTTACACGGAAGTCTGGCCTTGAGTATGACGCTCTAGGCGCCCTCATAATCGATAGAGTTAATATTTCTATATTCCGCTATTTTTCTAGCAGGACACTCAGCGTCTCCCGTTATTAAGAATGATTCCTGTATTGTGGATGCGATCGCGAACATGTAATATCACATGCGTAAGACACCCAGAATATTGGTTCTGTGTGAAATCGAACCCGCAACACGCAACGCAGTAACCAATCACCCTACCACTACGCCAACCGTGCCATCAAAGTCAAGATAAGTTTAAAATTTGAGCAGAAACTTCTAGATACAAGCGTGCTATTTCAACCTCATACAGCGTCTGGAAGAACATAACAGTTTAAACAAAACTTAACAAACCCAACATTATTCTTTTAAATTTCACTAACACGTCTCAAAAACTTATTCAGCTAACGTATAACTCTAAACTTTCATAAGAGCGGAAAATAATTTCCCTTTTTCAGCTCAGTGAGAAATTAATATCAGGCTCTTGGTAAAGTGAAGAGCCTCGTCTAGACTGGGGGAGACAGTGTAAATACGAGTGGGAAGGCTTCAGGAGCTCTGCGGCTCTATGGGGCATTATTCATGTAGGGTTGCAGTGTGAGGCTATCCTTATTGCACTGCTAATGGCCGGAAAGTGTGGAAGTAGGCCTTTGTGGAAACGTGAAAGAATTATGTAGAGTGAATGTTTGATGGTGCCTAATGGGAAGTAATTTTACGACTAATTGCACTCCATAGGAATGGAATTTTTTTAACGTGTATGCATTTTAGCTTAAGTTTTACCTTTGAATTCAAGATTTTATTAGAAGTGGTATATTTTTTTTCTTAGCCATACTTTTTACCTGGTAAGGGTCACAGGATTCCGATGAATGTGAGTTGCATAGGACCGATCATTACGGTGACAGTTGGGGAGGCTTATTTACAACAGTGAACGCAAAGGCTTCGGCTGAAATAACGATGATGATGGTGTAGACATTTTTACTAGTGCGGTAGAGGGGAGCATAGCCACTCTCTTATTCCTAAGTGGATCACAAAATTATCTCATCCTATTAGTAAACAGAGCATATCTGTAAGCTTTTTTGAAGTCTAACAAAAATATGTTATTCATTGACATACATTTATTTCCCTCTAACAGAAAGACAAATGGTCAAATTCCGTTGAAACACGGATATTCAATTTAGAAAAAAGAATACATTTTGAGAGTAGCCGTAGGTCAGCGCCGATCCCATTGATTCCTCTGAAATATACGAGTTGCCATTGATCTTGGCACTTGATTGATGACTACCTTTCACTGTGCGTCTGACCTGCTCATTCCTGCGTACTTGAGTTGGAATCTAATATTATTATGATTCCATTTACGAGTATAACACTTTGTAAGTATTTTTGAAGTAGAAAAACATGTTAATACAAGTTACAGACTTGCGATTTTATTTAATCAAAGAAGTAGAACAGGGGCTTGCAGCCGCTTTGGTTAATCTTCAAGGTTAAGCAATAAGGTGTGACCATCCGTGACATAGCCGTCACTGCTTCCTCATCCTCACGTCTCAGCCGCTGAAACCCCGATCCCGACTACCAGCCATCGTAGACGACGACTAATGGGTAGCACAGACTTGCAGAGGACGAGCAATTGGTAACTCGCCGTCTGGCTGTCTGGTAACTGTCCGGACCGAGCCCGAGTCGTCGACGGGGTACGCTCCAGTGGATAGGAGCCCCCCAGAGGAGCCCATAGGAGCCCAGCCAGAACCGATGCCTACAAGAGCCATTGGAGGATTTTTGAAAAGGTAACCCATGTTCATAGACTGCAAAGAGCAACTGAAGAAATATAGGTGTGGTTTTATTCAGTATAATTCTGACACACCTTTTCGTTCGTCCCAGAGGGCTTCACTCACTTCGCACCCGTCCCGGGTTTCACTTTCACACTACCCGTGCCCACCGTGCCTCAGAATTTGATAGTTAATTGGAATATGGTATATCTTTGAAACCTAATAATCCGACACTAGTCTTGCCAAAGCGAAGACGAGTTACGAGTGAGTGTTACGTAGCTGTTGGGTTTGCAAGTCAGGCCCAACAGAGTCCATATTTATATATATTTTTTGAATATTTACTACCTGATAATTATGTACATTTTTTAACCTATCCATACTACCCCACAAGTGGGTGAAAGACTCCCCTAAATCTTTTCAGATATTATTCACCCGCGCCGTCTCAAACGCAGGTGGTACCATCATCTGGAACCAAAAGTACCATTCGTTATGAGAGATAAGCAGTTGCTCTATATACAATACTGATATCCAGTAGCATTCCATTTGGCTGGCCGCTGATCCCAAAATAATTGGCAGAAGGTCAGGCAGGCGGTTTACTAAAGTAACGTTTACTCAATAAAACCCAATAAACAAAGTTACAACAGTTTCATAAGAGAATAGTTTGAGTGAACTTTGCTTGGGCCGCCGGGCCACCTCCCCCGGGCCACCTCCCACGGGGGTGATAAGGCCGCTTATTGAATAAATCCGTCATGTAGTTCCTACGTTATACACTTACCGTGGTCTCTTAATCACCTCGTTATTCACTCTAAGTATTAAATGGGTTTAGACAAGTTTCTAATGAGGACGTGAGGAGTGACGGGATTAATATTTAGATATAATCAAACATAAAACTTTATTATATAGAGTTTTTCACCCGGTCTTATACATAGGAAACTACTTCGCCTTGTTAAATACTGCCAGTTTTATTTGTCTCACCCACCAACTCTTTGGTTATTCTAAAATGCTAATATGGTTTAATTGCGAGAAACGTTAAGTTAACGAGCATGGGTGGCTCGCCATCCGACCGTCCGGTAACCGTCCGGACCGAGCCCAAGTCGTCAACGGCGCGTGCTGTTCCACGCGCGCCTCAAGAAGATGTCAGCCACTGTAGGGGCCCAGCAGGGTCGAAGCCTACTGGGGCCAAGGGTCTGATTCTGAAAGGAACACTCGGCCCTGGTACGAAAGGCAACGAAGGAACAGGAGTGGGTTTTTAGTCTGTAAAAGTCTGACACTATCTCCCGCCCCGCCCAAGAGCGGGGGATGTCATAAGATGATTTTCCCACCGAAAAAAAAAACCAACTTCTTGGTTATACTAAATTGCTAATATGGTTTAATTGCGAGAAACGTTAAGTTAACAAATTAAAGAAGAAATCCTATAGCATGTTTATGTTAACAACGGAGTGAAAAAACATTTAATTTTCTCAATATTGTTTTGTAAAACCTGCCAGTTATATTTTCATAAAACACGAAAGCCGTATTCAATTAAAGCAATCTTCAAATCAATTCATTAACTTAATTTTGGCTTCTTGACATTTCGTGCGGTCCCGACTGCCGACGTAATTATGATGAACTATGAACACGGGCAAGTTATAGAGGGTCCATTAAATTAGTTCTTTTTGTTGCTTTTTACAACAAAACCAAACAGTTTTTATAAAGGTTGGCAGGTTATACTGAATCAGAAGTTGGATAATAACAAAGAAAATCTTATAGACAAGGAGGTTTCTGTTCAACAATGGATTAGTTTCGACAAAAATGATGATGATACAATTTGATACTTTGTCATATTAACTATTCCTCTAAACATTATTTTATCAAGGAAGTACTTACCATATACCTGTAAGGCAAATGAATTAAATTAACAGCAACATTTGTGGGTGTTACGGCCTATCTCGGCTTAGCACCAGGTTGCCTTTTACGACCAAAGTGACAATCTTTCGTGGACAGCTATTAACTTTCTCTACCACCACAATACAATAAACCCCAAAACCTACAATAAAGATAAAAAAACAGCTTTTAGTATCCCAAATAAAAATTAGGTGTTAATTATCACAATCCACTTCACCGGCGCATTTCCCGGACTGCTTCAATTCATTTCGGTACTATCTGGCTCCTTATCGAGAGTATTGTTGGGCCATGCCGTGACGTTATCGGCGGGCACAATCGCGTCTTTGTTGCTCTGACCTTTTGTATGTATATTTGAGGGTCTTTGTGAAGGTATCTGTCTAAATAATTCAATGTCGAGTTGTCTGGTGAGGAGGGTCGCGATTGAGCGGACGTGAGCGGTGTGAGTAGCTGACGTGGCTGTGTCGGCGTGCCGGAGCGCGATTGTACGAGTGTCGGGATTGCCCTTTTTGAATGGTTGTGGCCTTGACGAGCGTTGGTAGTGAGGAACTGACAAAAACAAACGAGATTTATGATTATTTTTTGCAATATGGCTATGCTTGTTTTAGTATTTTATTAACAAAAAACTTATTATCTTTTTTCTTTTCTTTAGGTATCACATTTGATTAAAATGGCTAAATGTTTTTTTTTTTAATAAAACACTAACTTGTATTTTTTTAACAAAAACCTATTAGTTATAATGTCTACTTAGGTCTAATTTTCTTGTAAAATAATAAAAAAAAAATTAATAACGATTTAAGTGAATAGGTACTAAAGAATTTTCAATTACTTAACAACACGTCTGTGTTGTTAAGTAATGGATAATTGTTTATACGTCTTTATAGGACTAAATAATGTTTTAAATTAATAATTTTAAAACTAGTTGAAAATTGAGACTATAAAAACACACGTTAGCGTCACACCACACCCAATACATCTGGTCTCATTAAAACAATCCCCTCAACCAAACAGGAACTCCTGCAGAACCCAACACTTGTATCAACAGGATTCCACATCAAACAGCTGTGAGCGGTTCCGTACAAAGGGCCCCACAAATTTTTACGAGCAGCTCCGACAATAGACGCAATTAACGGTTTATCACGTCCGACAGTAAAACCGGTTTTTATATGAGTTCCTGAACTTCAGGTGGGAGTGATTTAGATTGCTCTTTTTGTGGCGGGAGAGCGAGGTTTCTGGCTTCCGTTACATCATGCTTGATAGGACGTGCGTTGTGGGTGGTATCAAGACATATTTTACAAGAATTGTATCTATTTCAACACTTATAGACCAGACCAAGCTGTTATGGTGGTTTTTTATGTCCAGTTGTGAACATAAATCTATCATTATGAACTGGAAGCTTTAGTTGAAATGACGATGATGAAGTAAAGGTAGATAAATAAATATACATATAAATATATTAAACATTTTCAATTTAACAAATATCTCTTAACCTAGATTGAGCATTATTAATGAAAAAATAAATAAATAAAAATGAAATGCAAAACGACTTACATACAGCTATTCCAATTTTAAATTTAGGACAACTTACAAAATTTTGTACGATGGTACATCCTCCCGTACCCGTGTGTTTGGTGTGGTGTGAATGAAGAGTGATGTGTTGATGAGAATGTGTAGAAATAGTTATGAAGTTTTACTATTCACAATTTCTTCTGTTTTAGTATAGTCAGATCGTAGGAGCCAGCCACGAATGATATTTTTGCACACACCGATAGGTAGTGGAAAAATGTTCAGTGTTTGATTCGCTTTCTTATAAATATGATTACCCATAACGTAATACTGGTGCCTTGCAAGAGCTGTTCTATGCGGGGTCGATGGACAAATACTAAACTTATTACGCTTTTGGATGGGTTCATATACTAAGTTTTTATGCTTACGGAGTAGTGTCGACAATATAAAAAGCCATTTAACAGTCAGAACAGGAGACTTACTATATAAATGTTCAGTGCTGTATCTTCAGGGTCAACCAAGCTGAAGCATAACCTTCAAGACAGCTCTTTGGGTACGCTCTAAGGGAAGTAAGGCAGTGTTTCCTATCCCGCCCCAGACAACAACACAATACTGCAGCAAGTTCTGAGTAAGGGCAAAGTAAACGCACAGTAATGTTTCCCTAACAGCTGAATTTCGGAGCTTTCTGAAAACATTCCTTAATTTTCTAATGCGGGCAGTCAAGTGTTCCATATGTATTGACCATTTCAAAAAACTGTCTATTATGAGACCAAAATATTTTATATGGGTAGTGCGAGTTAGCTTAGGACAACGACAATTTTCGGGAAGGTCACAAGTATGTAAAGTAACTGCAAAATCCAATGGAGGTTGGGTATTATTGCGATGAGAGAATGTCGATAAGACCAAGTATATTACCTATACTTGGTCTTATCGACAACAAGAAGAGCGTGGGTCCAAGAACGCTGCCCTGCAACACACCAAAGGAAAGAGTAGCTTCTAAACTCGTGTAGTTATTGAGTTTTATTGGAAAGGTAGGCGAAATATTTCCAATGCCATTTTCAAGAACAATATGGGAACAGAAACAGTGTTAAAAGCCTTTTAAATATCAAGGAATACACCTATCACTTTCTCTAATAATGCTATTCTGTTGAAAATATTTCGTTAGTCTACAGTTTAACAGTTTCTCAAGAATTTTGGAGAATACTGTCTATAGTTTCCGATTTCCGTTTCCGTCTATAGATCTCTGTCGCCACTCTTATGAATAGGATGGACTAAAGCCCTCTTTAAAATATTCGAAAAAACACCAGAATTTAAGCACAGGTTACACATATGAGTAAGTGGAGGAATCAGACTTGTTTTTGGGTGATTCTTTGAAACCCCACACAGACACCAGTTATAAATTATCAATGCCCGTTGCAGAGTCACTTTTGAGATTGACAATAATGGATTATATTTCCGCATAATCTGTCTGGAAGAGAACCATGGAATTTCTAGGTGATTTAGATAAGTCAGTTATAATAAAGTGCTTGGCCGATGAAGTATAAAAGAGTTGGGAAGGATCAAATGAGTCCAGTCAGAGGGTGACTATTGAGATGAGGGTTAATAGAAATTAAAAGACATGCTGCATTAGTCACAAATACGTAAATTGAAATAAGTTTAGCATAATCAACCTTTTAATGTTCCCACTGCTGCGACTCAGGCCTCCTCTCTCTAGGAGAGGGAAATAAGTTTAATAGCACATTAAAGGTAGTCATATAGGTACCGCATTGCAATTATTTTACTATGTGATCTTCCTTTGCTGTTAGAAAAGGAGTTTCTTCACAAGAAAATGTGTAACGCTAGGTTTATTATAATCTTATCCATACTTACCGTCTATTTTCCAAGAAAATCATAACAAACATCACAACATTCGTAAATCTAATTTCAGACTATCTGAGAGTGTCTCTAAAATAGAAGATGTAGTGAAGTCACGCGTGATCAATTGACGCCAACGAACAAAAAGTCATTCCTAGGCTTGTACCTTGGAGTATGAATAGCGACAAGCTATCTGATATATGCTTCTTTGCCGCGTTTTCTTAATTTTATAGTGCTATCGGTGTCGACACTTGTATTACTGAACACACAGAATAGTTACAAAAGAAGTTCACTGAAAGATTACTTTTTTGAACTTCTTTCTATCTTAAATATTTAACGAATAAAAGATGTTTTCTTTATTGTATAGTATCTGTTGATTAAAACAATAATAAATTCATAGGAAGATAATCGCAGTGGGTTCCCACGTCCTTCTACGTTAGTCTTTTAGGAGGTATTTAGGGCCCTACTGTTACTGGTAACCGTCCCGAGGACGCTAGGTCCTCTCGGAGTTGTCAGGTTACTTGCCGCTGCCCGATACTCGGCGTTCACTGTTTCTCGGTATGCGTAGGCCTCCTCCATACCAACCCTCCTCTTTTCTCATTCGGGCTTGGGACCGACATCGGCGGAGTTTATACTTCGGTCATATTGCAAGGAAAGATGGTGGCAACCTCGAAAGGCTCATTGTGACCGGTAAAGTGGACGGGAAAAGGCCTCGTGGACGCAGCCTAATACGTTGGTTTGACCAGATCCGCACCACTCTTGACTCTACACTATAAAATGCCCTTCATACCGCCAGAGACAGAAACAGACGGTGGAATATCGTCGAATGAGAGTGATGAAGAATGTCATGACCCTCAGCATTGAGAGATGCAAGGAGGAGGATTATTGTATTATTTATTTTTTACATAATTTACATTTTTCACTCCTTGAATACATGTTTTTTATTCATAATGATTGCTAGTTCTAAAATTGTTTATTTATTAATCATAGGAGAACCAACATCTATAACAAAATAATAACAATAGTATAGGAGACATTGAGCCAATTACAATAGCAATATAAAGTAGACAAGACATAAAAGACGCCAGCTAAGTATAATTTTGATCAAACCACTGCATAATAATATATAGCTAAATAGTTTATCTAATTCATACTCCCAGTGTTATACAGTACCTTGAAAACAACTCCCTCCTCTAAAATTCAATCAAAAGCAAAGCTGTTTTATTCCCGAAAGACGTCTATAAGAGGAAATCTTATTCTGAAGATGTAAAAGGATTAAACGTCGCAATCCCTCTTGCCTCCGTTTGTGTTTACTTCAATTATTCCGACTTTTTTCCTATTAACCCGATTTCTATGCGAATTCGTTTATTCGCACTTTTTTGTAAGCCCAATTCGATAGAATAAATGCGGAATTAATCCCCGTATGTGTAATGTAATTTGGTAAATAATCCCTACGCGATTTATTTTGGTAGCCGGGTTCTTTATGTTGGCAATATAATTAAAAATAAATAGTAAATGTATCAGTACCAAGACTCCTTACGTATTCTCTTTCAATTTTTACCATTTTTGAGAGTAATCTCTCCAATTCTTGTCCAATTTTCCCAATTCACAAAACCTTAAGCTTCATCATTTCTATTATTATGTGACTGCAAAATCTTATTAGGATTCCAGGATGGAAATAGACTTCCCCGTTCCTTTACATTTACGTTATTTTTATATAAGTGCATCGGACTGTCAACAGAGCTCTCCTCCAACTATTTTTATTTCACGCCTTCGCCTCGAGCTTACGGGCTTTTGATCTTTATGGTCTTGAATATCTCTCACTTTATTTTTATTATGCTCTGCATTTTCTCAGTCGTTTTCGGGAGTACTTTTAAAATATTTTTACAGAAGTTTTTACCATAAGAGCTCCAATAGCTTGGCTAACGTTTATCGGCCGCTATAGTGTCCCTGCCCACCCAGCCGTGGGTCCTAACCGCGAAGGATTCCAGTCGGGAGTGTCGCCGACATTACCAACCTATTGTTTTGATACTGTATTGTTAGGCTGCAGAGTAGTGCAAGCGATGGCAGAAATGAAAAAATAATCTACTTTACTTTTCTCAAACTTAGATCAACGCATACATAAAACATTCAATCAAAATTAAAGTTATAAATTGAATAAAGTTCAAGGTACATATCACCAGCCAGGGCTATGGGATTTTTCAGGAGAGTCAATGCGATCTTGGAACGCAATGGGAAAACTGAAGAAAACAGCAGGGTAGTTGCTCCAACCAGACCGGGAGAAGTTATTTAATGACATCCCAGACTCAAAAAACCACATACATATTGTATGATAGGGATAGATTTTTCGTTTCTCAATTTTTCATAGAGCATATCGAAATAACTTGTCATTTGCTTGTCGTCCTATTAAATGTGTCAATAGTCGAGAGAAATAGCACACTGTAAAACTTGCACAACTTGGGGTAACAACTTGTTGCTTAAACTTTAGTTGTAGTTTAGATGATCAAGAAAATGTTGTCGAATGTGTTCACTGTTGCTGCTGCTTGTTGTTTACCTTTCCAGCGTTGTTATACTTCGAACTGCCCTGAAAATGCAAAAGCTGGCAAGTCAAATATTATTTTACATTTATTTACACATTCTGCGTAACGAAACGTTGGAAAAACAGTTTGGTAGCTCAAATTGTAAGTAGAAAAACTAGCGGAATTAAGTTATTTGTGTAAACAGGATTTATCCCCGGATACGGCTTACATTTTATAATGCTCTGCCTTCTAATGACTGCAATGTGTATTAAATAAAAAAACGATACCTATTAACAAGTAAACGTTACTCTAGTTTTATTATCAAACTTCATAGACTGTTTAAGATCAAAACTAATTTGATATAATATAATCCAAAGCAAAGTTTGAAGTGGAGCGTACGCCTTCAGAGAGGACGCACTAATCGAGGGCTCAGCGCGCGTTGTTGACCCTTCCGACAGTTGTGGTAATTGCCGCCTTGTATACCGCTCGTTACGTTTCAGTGCCGTCGGAATGATTGGTGAACTGCTTTTTTGTGATTATGTTTTCTAGTAATTTCTTTACTAGTTTAATATTATGATTACAACATCATCAAGTGATTTAAAAACACTGTAATTATAATAACTTATACGGATCACAATTAAAACTATTTTTTTTATTGTAGTTGTGATTTTTTATTAACTAATGAACTACATAAATGTACTTAAGAAACTAAAATATTAACTAAACTAAGTAATTTTACTAAACCTATGTATACGTAATACAAAAACGCAAAATACACTCGGGTGTCGAAGTACTGCTCTACATCGCTGTCATCCGGTGCCCAGAAGACAGGCAGCATTGCCACGCTGAATGGCAATGCTAATTCTTTAGGTGTCACGCAAAGTGTCAGTAAGTCGATATGAAATTTTCTTAACACTTTAAACCTTAAAGGAGACGCGCACTCGGACCCCATAACTCAAGCGTTTCGACCCAAAACGGTTCAAAACTGTAATTACCTTTAAAGTTACAGAGTTGAGATTGTACAAAAAAAAATGGTTTCATTTAAATCTCACAAAGTAATTTATTTTCTTAAATCGTTATTTTATTATCGAATCGTTATCATGAAGTAGTAACCATCAGCGTAAAGCAAAGAGTAACGTAGCAATTACGAGATAGTACTGTTACTCACCCAGTTTCGAAGTATCACGTTTTCCTCCACATGGATTTAAACATAACTTGTGTCATTTATCTAGATGGTTGTTTATATTTACTGAATGCGTGTTATAACGTAGTCGTAGTAACTGACAGTATCACTGACTGTTGATTTTGTTATGTGCTGCTATTTGATAGTTGTTTTAGTGACGCATGCAGGAGGCCCATGTGGATCTTAGATTCTTACATCATTATCATCATCTAGAATACCAGCATGCCTGGTTTATCTAGAAAGAAAGGCTGGTAATGTTACCTTGAAAATATGGAGTCATTGTTTCTAAGTTCTTCGTCAGCGATGATCTGTAGATATAAAAGGAGAAACTGACTGACTGATATATAAGCACACAGTCGAAACTACTGGGACTAAGAGCATGAAATTTTGTACAAAGCGTTCTTTTAGACGAAGGCGACCACTAAGAGATTTTACAAAATTCACCTTCTAAAGCGATGAAGGCAGTCCAAAGTTTTTATGAAGAATACTACTATCACGCGGGCAAAGCCGCCGGCACAAGCTAGTCTCATCATAAATCTGACAGCTCAAATGGTTTCTTAACCTTCTCTTTCTTTATTACCAACAGTATGTTAAAGCAGTATTAAATGAACTCCTTTATACTCATTGAAAACAATTTGATACCCTGTTGAAAATTTTCAGAAATATGTTTTAAACAATTTTCATAATCCAACAGATGGAAACTGTTGGATTAAAATATTGAATTAATGTCGTGTCCAACATTGTTTCAAAATAAAGCACTGATTAGAGCGATATGGTACCGTTCCGTGCAGAGCGTTAATAAAATCAATCAGATTGTTGTTATGTATATTTGATAACACTGCGGACTGGCCGCGATTGTACCGTGCGATACACGAGTTATGCTAAGGTATTGGAAACCTTTGCCACCGTGGGTTTCTATCCACTGATAGGGAACGCACAGATTATAATAATAACCCTAAGATTTTGCTCATAAACATGGATAAAACTATACACAATTTACAAAATACAATTTCTATAATCGATAATCATATAGACAAACAAATAAAAAAAAGGAATTAAAATATGGCGTCGAAAAACCAGTCATCAGTATCGACTGCTAATGTGCCCAATAGTTTGACGTTGTCACGTTGTATCGCAATATTTGCTGATTATAGATTGATAGATTGTATCATACTGTATATAATTGTCATCATCATGACTTTATTATACCAGTGGTCGGCGCAACATGTCTTCTACTTCTTTATTTCTCCATTATTCTTCATTTCAGCAGGCACCTTTTTCCTGTCCTGAATACCTTTTACACAGTCCTTTGTTTCTTTAGACCACAACAGGGGAACTTTCTTTTTTACACCCTTAATTTTAGTATAATAATATAACTGTTAGTATAGCCTTCACATTTATGAAACACAATTTTCAACACTTCATTCTCCGACATTTAGCAAAAAAATCTTTACAAAAAATCGAATTCAAATTCAGATTTATTTGAATTAGATTTTTTAAATATTTGCTTAGATTGTTGTTACCAGATACAAAACCTCTAAATCAATTATGCATAAGTTTTAATAAATTATGCCTCATAATTACTAATTCAAAGTGAATATTAATTAGCACGCTAAAAGTAGAAAGTTTTAATTGATATTTCTTCGGCTTCTTAATATAAACACTTGTAGAGTAGCCAATTTATTCCGAAGTGCTGAAATTGCACTTAAAATATTTCAGTCAAACAATTATTATGAAGTGTAATTAAGTGGTATAGAGAGAAGATTCGTTTGTATTAATAGAGAGAGTAAGTCAACAGAAAAGTAATAGCATTAGGAGGGCACTCCGGTATCACCAGGTGCCCGACTACCTCCGTCGTTTGATCGAGGCCTACCTGAAGGACAGGTTTATCATCTACCCCGGTCACGAGGGAGAGTGGAGACGGCGAGAGATGTCGTGCGGTGTTCCGCAGGGATCGGTACTAGGACCGCCCTTGTGGAACATCGGGTACGACTACGTGTTGCGCGGCGACCTCCCCGACGGGGTCAGTGTGGCCTGTTACGCAGACGACACGCTGGTCCTGGCGCAGGGGGAGTCGCACCAGGCGGCGGCCGAACTAGCGACACGCGGAGTTGCGACAGTCGTGGATAGGATCCAGGAGTTGGGACTCGAAGTGGCACTGCACAAGTCCGAGGCCATGTGTTTCCATGGCCCTCGGAACGCGCCACCACCGGGTTCCCAAATAACGGTAGGAGGGGTTCGCATCGACGTCGGGTCGACGATGAAGTACCTGGGACTTGTCCTCGACAGTCGGTGGAACTTTGTGGAGCACTTTCGACGTCTGACTCCCAAACTGGAACGGACCGCGGCTGCCCTAAAGCGGCTCCTGCCCAACCTTGGCGGTCCAGACGCCTCCTGCCGGAGGCTCTACGCGGGAATTGTTCGGTCCATGGCCCTTTACGGGGCGCCGGTGTGGGCACCGTCACTGCAAAGGCGACCGGCGGCCATACTGAACGCTTGCCAGAGGGTCATGGCCATTCGGATGATACGGGGATACCGCACGATTTCCCGCGAGGCGGCGAGCCTTCTTGCTGGCCTGCCACCATTGGATTTGGAGGCAACAGTCCTTGCACGCATGCACGATTTGCGCGTGGAGATGCAACGCCGGGGCGTAACTCCGCTGCCGCGCCAAGTCGCGGCATGGCGGACCGAGTTCCGGCGGGATCTCATGGTGGAATGGCGACGGCGACTGTCGCAACCCAGTGCTGGGCACGCTACAATAATGGCGGTTAGTCACCTCTTTGAGGAGTGGCTGGAGCGGCAACACGGCATCCTCACCTACCGCATGACGCAGGTCCTCACCGGACATGGCAAGTTCGGGAGGTTCCTGCATCGGATTCAGGCGGAAGCAACGCCCGGGTGTCATCATTGTGTGGACCACCCAGAGGACACGGTGGAGCATACGGTGGAGGTGTGCCCCGCTTGGGCGGAGCACCGCCGTGTCCTCGTGGAGGCAATTGGCGGCAGCGACCTTTCACGTCGGGCCTTGGTTCAGGCTATGGTCCGGAGCGAGGAGGAATGGCAGGCGGTCGCCTCCTTCTGCGAAGCAGTAATGTTAGCGAAGGAGGAGGCTGCACGCGTGAGGGAACGAAGGTCCTCACGCCCTAGCCGACGTAATTCCGACCCCGACTACCAGCCACGGTAGACGCGGGCTTGCGGATGTCGAGCACTGGGTAGCTCGCCGTCCGGCTGTTCGATAATTAACCGCACCGAGCCCAGTCGTTAACAGCGCGTAGTGATCCTCGCGCTCCTCAAAGTGATGTCAGCAAACCGTAGGGGCCCAGTGGGGCCGATGCCCGCTAGCTAGGACCGCGGAGAATTTCCGAAAGGGCAACCCGTAGTCCTAGTACGCAAAGGGTAATTGAAGGATACAGGTGTGGTTTTAGTCAGTAAAAGTCTGACACGCCCTCGCGCTCCACCCAGATCGCGAGAAGTCATTTGGATGATTTCCCACCTTAAAAAAAAAAAAAAAAAAAAAAAACAGAAAAGTAATATGTATGTACCCGCTTGCTTACCACTCTGCTTTACGCATCACAGAGTTTTTATAAGCATATTTTTTGTAGAATTTAAAATATTTGATGAAATTATTTTATATACAGTCAGGCTCATTGTTAAACTGAAAAGAACACTTCTAATAAAAGCTAAACTCGAGCTAACTAATAAAACATACAGACACTTGTAACAGATTAAAAAGATTTACTTGAGTCACTAAGGCTGCTCATCCACTTTTTACCTAATAACTCCAAGATCTTGGTAAAATAAAGCAATAAATTCATTAAAACTTTATGATAAATGAGATAAGTCATTTTCGCCTCGATTATCTCTGAATATTGTCGCAATGCAGTTATACAGACAGATGCCTCCGCCCAAATTCAGTATTTTGAAGGCGTCAGTAAGTCAGCTTGTAGCATTTCCGCAGAAATCAGGTCGAGTCCTGGAGCCTTGCTTGTCTTCAAAGAGAGGACCGCTTTAGCCACTTCTGAGGCTGACGGTGGCTCTATATTGATAGGTATCGAGAAGCCAGGGTAGTGAGGAACTGACCGGCAGCGGTTCAGGTATCAGAGTTGCCGACAATCGGAAGACTTCCGCAAAGCGTTGACGCCAACGTAATAGTTGCCCATTTCACGTCACATTGAGCTGTCCCTCTTGGGATCTTCTTTTTCCTGCCAAGGTCTTAGTGGTTTTGTACAGCTCTTTCAAGTTACCGGTTTTCGTAGTGTGTTGAGCACGTCACACATCAGCCCATCGCCTTCTATCTGCACGTGTGCTCTGGTAAATGGCCTTCCGTCTGCGATGATACTGTATAATGAGGTCAGCTTATTTCTCAACATTACGGTTCTCAAGAAGCTTTAAGTGCAGTTTTCTTCAGTCCTCAATAAGACTCCACGTGTGTTAGGACGTCCACTCCTCGCGTGAATGGGATGATTTGTGCCCCGAAATGATGGAGCTGGCCTCTGTGTAGGCCATTTTAATGCGATTCCACTCCTCATCTAGTAAGTCCGTAACATCTTCGAGTTCAGAGATACGATTGCGCAGCACAAGTCGAAAGGCTTTACGCTGTGTTACTATTAGTTCAATCTGATACTCGATTCAACAACAGGCAACAATTTTCTCTACAAGAATATTCACTAGCACATTATGAGAAATAGAATCGTGTGGGTATAACATGCGGATGCTACGGTCACTAAAACCGTCATGCTGTAGTGGGCAGAATCCTTTATAAATTTAGTCAATTTTAACCTTCTGCTTCCGCATAATATTACTCGGTAGGAAAAACAAAACTGTTATTTTAAAGTTATCAAGACTGATTAATATTCGGTTTGTTAGTTAGAATTTATTTTCTGTTGTTATATGTAAATGACCATCATGGTGTTTGCAGGGCAAACTTATGCTGCATCGCTTAAAACGGAAGAAATAGAAGAAGCAAAGGAGAATTCAGAAACCTTGCAAATAAATATATCATTCATTGAATCCTGAATTTATTTAAACTTTATGTACAGTAGTGGTACATAGGCGGACTTAATGCAACAAGGCATTCTCTACCAGTCAACCTTTGGGTTAAAAAAGACAACAATGTGGTAGGTTTGCACAAAAAAAAATAACAGATACTTCAAACAGAAAATGATATAAAAAATAACTTATTTATAATAACAATTTAACGCAACTTTGTACCTTTAATTACCCTGCGAAAATTAAAATTTTGAACTTTATCTTATTAATCTGTTACTTTGTCAATTAAGGTGTACTAAGTACGTCTCAATGTTCTAAGAACGAAGAAGTTTGAAGCACAGGCGTAGGGTAACCAGCCTTCTGATATTCTATAGGATGCATTCTGGTTCTCAATTAATCATCAACGATTGCATCACAGCTTACCATCAGGTAGGATCGCAGGTAAGTACCAGTTTATATAATTAAAAAAATATATTTTTGGCTTGAAAGTACCTGCACCCAAAAATCATAGCCCTCCTTAATTTGGCCAACTTTTGTAAATCTGTATCTACAATAGTTAGGTAAATTAAGGAGGAGTACTGTTATTTTCGACACAATAAATAAGGAAAATACATCCATTCGCCATTTACCAATCTCTAAATTCCTTCCTCGATCCTCCAGCCGCCCTTGACCTTCCAAACCGTTTCCATGAAGAGTGGCTGCAGACGTGCCATTCATGACATCCGGCACACGTCTGCAATATGCGACGAGCTCCGGAAATTATGAGGGAAATCGGGGAAAGCGGGATATAGGTGGCGCGATGGCGGCGCAGCGGCACATGTGTGTTTTGCGATTTGCGAGCAGGGCTTGCGCGACGTATGTGGAACGATACATGTGTATGCGATTTAGCAACAGGGCTAGCGTGTGAATGTAGACTGACGTAATATGAGTGTGCATTTAGCAACAGGGCTAGCGTGTGAATGTAGACTGACGCAATATGAGTGTGCATTTAGCAACAGGGCTAGCGTGTGAATGTAGACTGACGCAATATGAGTGTGCATTTTGCAACAGGGCTAGCGTGTGAATGTAGACTGACGCAATATGAGTGTGCATTTTGCAACAGGGCTAGCGTGTGAATGTAGACTGACGCAATATGAGTGTGCATTTTGCAACAGGGCTAGCGTGTGAATGTAGACTGACGCAATATGAGTGTGCATTTTGCAACAGGGCTAGCGTGTGAATGTAGACTGACGCAATATGAGTGTGCATTTTGCAACAGGGCTAGCGTGTGAATGTAGACTGACGCAATATGAGTGTGCATTTTGCAACAGGGCTAGCGTGTGAATGTAGACTGACGCAATATGAGTGTGCATTTTGCAACAGGGCTAGCGTGTGAATGTCGATTGACGCAATATGAGTGTGCATTTTGCGCACAGGGCTTGCGCGATGTATGCAGCACGATGGATTACTGAAACCTATGGAGAATTAACGTAAAAATTAATAAAACTATGGTTTTCAATACAATAAAACTATTGAATTATGCCGCCATTTTTTTTAATACAATAGAAACTGTCGTATCCTGATATTTATTTCGGTCACTAAAATTTTTTTTTTCTTACCTTTAATTATTCAGCAGTGAAATCTATTATGCCAAACCTCGTGAGAATTAATTAAAGAGTTGTTAGCTTCCATTCCATTTTCGAATTCCTTAGAGTAGGTGCCTAACTTAAGACAGGTATTTTTAATTTCTGTATCCATTAGTTACCTCAGTCGCAGCAGTACCTATTTCAGTTCACAAAATGTTCAGATTCCTATCATTCCTCTAAATTGCTTTCAGTAAATATTTATATAGAGATATTGTATTCCACAGACTTGTATCAATATTTACGTACAGCTTGTGTATCTACTGTTATAATCACGTTACAGATGCGTAATAGTGACAGTAAGTTTATTGATAAAGCGGTTGCTATATCAGTTAATATTTAAATAAATTATTTAAATAACGGTTTTGCGTCATAAAATACTACAAAACTGGAAAGTTTTTGATCAAATATTAGTATTGGAAACAGTTATAAATCAGCCAGAACGGAGAGCAAATACTTGAAATATTTTTTTTCTGCGGATGTCAAATATTATCGTAGACATAATATTTGTCAGGAAAGTTCATGAGATAGAACGAACCAGGAAGACATAGGAGCTTCGGAAAGTACTGGTGAGGTGTATGCTGGGAGCCGACTCCGCACACTTTTGAAGAATGGTCAGCTTTGATAATGCAGCGCAGTGACCTCGCTGCAGCCACCTCCTAGTCACTCTGTAATTACAAGTCTCATTTGTAGGGTTTTTACAACTCATGATCACTTTCTAAGCAGGATATGAAATAATGTGTGTGAAAGACCTTTGCAGTAAAATGAAATCGTTGAATTGACAGACCACACTACACGTAGAATAAATGAAGAAACTTGACTCTTTTTCATTGGATAACAACTACAAAATTGCATCTAATAAACTGACAGATAATTTAGTTTGTACATAGTTGGACACGTGCAGTTATTAGCTAACACTGACATAAATGTGGTGACTGACTGGCACATGCCTCGTAGCTGCCGAATCACTATGTACTGAACCAGATAACATAAGGAACATTACCTATATGTAAATAGAAAGTAATTTATGGACACCTGGAGTAAAATCGACTAAAAATCCTTCTTAGTACATATTGACTGAAACCTGTAGATATTTTTTATTTTATTATTATTATTGATAGTCTCGCGTTTGACCACTATCTCACCTGATGGTAAGCGATGATGTGGCCGACGATGGAGCATGCTTGCCCAGAAGTAAGCTATTCACTCTTGACTTAAAGACCCCTAGGTTGTAGCTATCAGGGAACACAGACTCCGGCAGGGAATTCCACTCCTTAGCTGTACGCATTATGAATGTGTTCCCAAAACGCTTTGTACGTATGGGTGAGATGTCCACCATGTACCGATGGCGCAACGCCGTACGTCTAGTGGTCCGATGATGGAACGGACTTGGTGGAATTAAATTGTTAAATTCCAACGCAACGCGTAATCGATAGAAAACCGACAGGCTAGCAACTCGGCGTCGATGCTCAAGGCTTTGGAGTTTTGATTCGACAAGTGCATCATCACCGATGTTCCTCTATATATCTATATTATATATACATCTGGAACACACAATATAATGTGTACAAACATAGAGATTTAGGTCATAGATAAGGACATTTTCTACGATATGTTCCAGAATTATTATTAATATGATAATTTATATCAGTACAGCATCAGCAGTATTTATGCTAATCAATATAATAAAATATCATAAGGTCAATCATCCAATGACTTCTCCCGCTCTGAGTGGAGCGTGAGGGCGTTTATTTATTTATTTTATTTTATAAAAATTGGAAAACAAAGAGTATTAACAAAATTAGGAACTACTACTTGAAATCCTCTCAACTTTAGCTGGGTCTTCGTCAGAATTACTATTAAGTTCTCTTAATGATTTGATATTTTTCATAGTATTTATTAGTTGATAATTTTAGCATAATATAAATATGTATTTTATTATTATAAATAACTTATTTTTTATTTTATTTTTTCTGTTTGAAGTATCTGTTATTTGTTTCTTGTGCAAGCCTACCACAGTGTTGTCTTTTTTAACCCAAAGGTTGACTGGTAGAGAATGCCTTGTTGCATTAAGTTCGCCTATGTACCACTACTGTACATGAAGTTTAAATAAATAAATAAACAACTAAAAACAACAACAAATTATGCAACTATTAACCAATTACATATTTTCGCAATTAAATAGCTATAAAGAGCATGCTTGACAGAAAAAAAGGTAATTACAATGATGGTATGCACTTTAACTATACGACCCAATCATGATAACATATTACGTCTTACAGTGCAAAATAAAACAGTTATCGAACCAACTTTGATAAATAAAGTTCAGAAAAGTCAATCAAATTATTGTAGGACTTTGCGTATCTTATAAAGAACGAATTCTCTCTGTAATTTGTGTAGCAGCGGGGAACGTTAAGAAGAAGAAAGGATATTCTAGAAGATCTAGTGGGGGTGCGTAAATTAATCTTGGAGAGAAGCTGCTGGGCGTTGATGTAAGATTATGCTAACTTAACGAGGAAACAGATATCTGATATACTCCTTCCCTCCTTAAGTGGTAGAAAAATGGACACAACACCGTTTACTGTAGTCTGTAAAAATACAGTTCACCTGACCTCCATTGTCTATACAGAATGTAGCGAAGTCGACAAAAGACAGTAGGTTGCTAGAGATCGATCGGTTTTCAAGAAAACCATGCTGTTGGAGAATAAAGGTCGAAGAAAAAGTGCTGTAAACTTGCGTGCTGTAAACGAAGCGTTCAAGTATTTTACCAAACAGGCATAATTAATATATGCGTCTGTGAACTCATTAAAAAAATAAAAGGATGAATGTAATTTGGAACGAAACTGAAAGAATCAATAAAATATTAATTAGAGGTCCGGAGTAGTAGGATTAGTTTAGTAGGAGTCACAATACACCAGACAAGCCGCTAGGTAGTCAAAATACAAATGTCAAAACGGGCCTTATATTTTTTGATATCTTTAGTTATTAATATCACTTTTATTCCCACTTTTGTGTACCAATGTTATGTACGCGTACTTCCATTCACTAGGAACAATTCCTTCCTTAAGAGAACGCGTGAAAATAATCGTTAGTGGCTTAACTAGTCCTTTGGCACATTTGACAATAAATAGTGGCGGTACGTTGTCAGGACCCGCGCCTTTAGTGAAATCGAAAGATTCTAAAAGCCTAAGCAGGTGATGTAAATTTATTTCAATCTCACCTATGTTTAGTGCAGAGTTGGTAGGAGCATTTATTGGACTTGGGGTACTCAAATTTCGGTCTGTCGTAGAAAGAAAATTCGACTGGAAGTACGCTGCGAAAGTATCACTAATTTCATCACTTGTAGCATCGATCGTCTAATGATATACTGGACGGGAGAGTGTTAGTGCTCTTTTTGCTTGCTTTATTGGAGGACCAGAACATTTTGGGTCTTTTATGAGAGTTCAGGTAGTATAAGATTTATAACATTCAGTTTGGTGTACCTATCAGATTTTTACTGACTAAAACCACGCCTGTGTCCTTCAGTTGCTCTTTGCGTTCTAAGACCATGGGTTTCCTTTTCAGAAAATCCCCGCGGACCTAACGGGCATCGGCCCTGTCGACGACTTGGACTCAGTCCTGTTGAGTATCGGACGGTCAGATGACGAGCTTTTATTGCTCGTCGTCCACAAGCTAGCGTAGATACTTGCTTGATAACCTAAGTTTACTTTTAATTTACAATAAATAAATGCACTCATTTTATTGTCGTGACTTCATGTTGGTTTTATTACTGAACATATGAAAACGATTGTTCAACTCAGCCACTAATGCTGCTCGTATTGTAGGTAATTGATTGCAAACCGTCTGGATTGTGGAACAAATGCGCGCTACAACAAGTCAAACGGATGTAAAGCGACGATCAATACTAATCCACTCGGTACAAGAAAGCACTCGGTAGGAGCACTTAGCGAGCATTTAATTCGTATTTCTTGCAAGCGGTTCGCATCCTCGCCTGTACTCCCACCATTTATTTTCGTAACTATCTAACGATAGACTACCGGGTAATCTACTCCTACGTTTACTATGCTTTTAGTAAAATCAAAATTGCGGACGCTACTTTATTAACTTAGATGATCGCTTCTAGATACTATCAAGTGATATAAATCCCTGACGAAACATATTATGTAAAACTAGGCATTCTTAGTTCTTCATAAGGGCTTTGCTTATACAGAAGATTTTTCTTCAGTTTTTCGTTGGTTGTTGTGGCCTTTCAAGTGTGGCTGGCAGATAACTTGGGCCCCCAACTAACTGCAGACGGCCAGCGGTGCACCGTGCCTCGGATCCCGCTATCCTCCGCGACTAGTCTCCCGATACGTCAATACTAACTCGAGTCTGGCTGGTCTGCATACATTGGAACCGCCACTTCAACCCAACTCTTCTAAATTGACTACACTGGGCTTCGTACCGTAACACGGCTAGGCCGCTTGGCGATACGTCTTTGCCCAGTGGGTGGTCACAAGCCGTCTGTCAAATCCTGTCTGTCTGTCAAGACCCTTTATCTCAGGAACACGTGGAGGTATCGAGTCAAAATTAAAACCGTGTACTCAAGTCTGCGGTCCCTTCAAGTTGTGAAAAAACCAAACTTGTAAGTTAACGAAAAAAAAGATACGGCCGTTTATGTTCAATTTTCGAATCGAGTCTCAAAGATTTTAACGAATCGCAAAAAAGTTTTTTTTGTGACGTAACTACAAATTTACAGTTTTCAGTTTTTTTTCCCGTAGAATAGAATAGAATAAACTTTATTGTACACCATAAAAGTAACAAAACCTATACATAAACTCTCCCCTACTCATGCTATAAGATTTTACTTCATGCCAAATTTCAGGATTCTAGAACAACGTAAAGTATGAATTTTGATTCCCTTGAGAGTGTCGAAATATACGTTCTTTTTGCAACATAAACCGTCGTATCTTTTTTTTTTCGTTAACTTACGAGTTTGATTTTTTCACAGCTTCAAGAGATCGCAGGCTTGAGTATAGTTTTAATTTCAACTCGATACCTTCACACGTTCCCGAGATGAAGGGTGTTGACAGACAGACAGAGAGAAAGACAGATGGACAACAAAGTAATACTATAAGGGTTCCGTTTTTCCTTTTGAGGCACGGAACCCTAAAATCGCGCTAAGTACACTACATCAAAGGTGGCGTGAAAACGTGTGCATATTAAGAGGATTTTTCAACTTTTGGAATCTTTATATCTCAAAAATTGTGACTTTTAGCAATAAAAGTATTTAGATATTTTTGGAGATAATTATCTGATCTATAATTTTTGTCTGAGCTAATTTTGTTTTAAAAAACTTACCATTTTGCTGAAAATCGCTTTTGTGACCTTTGACCCCGAGTATTTTTTTTCGGGGTGTCGGATCGATGAGGAATTTTTAGATTTCATTTATGATAGTGTTTTGACCATCTCTCATCATCATCATCTTACCAATTTTCGGCTGGGTGCGAATTTTTGTAACCTCGGATGTCTAAATTAACCGGACTTTATATACCTACCAAAGGAAATTTTAAATTTGGTTACATCGACCAAATTTGGACACATTCACAAAATTGTGAAAGTGAGGTCAAGTAAATTTTAACTTATGGGCCGAAATTCGTCCAAAATGGTTCTTGTAATATAATCTACGGAGTATCAATATCGCCTTTTTATTTTGCGAATTTTGCTTTATAATTATTTATTTATTTATTTAATTTTATAGAAGGCTCACAGAAAAATAGAATAAAAATTATATAAACATTGTGACATTAAAAATATATATATCGATAAAAAGAAATTACACACAAATCAATTCAAATAATCCTAATAAAAACCGTGAGATCAATTTATTATATCAAATAGCCTATAGAAACATAGGTCCTTTTAGGATGCCGCATGATGCCGGAAAAAACATGAAATATCAACTTGTCTGACAACTTTGGAGTGATACTTTTGAGTAAATGCTAAATAGGACGTAACTTCCAAAAGGTGAAACGGAAACCCCGTGACCGCGTGATAACGACAACAGTAATATTGACCAAACACAAACCAGATAAGGTAATAAAATCACCTATTGTGCTAATGTAAACAACAGCTATTATAATGTTCCATTTATTTTAAGATAGTGTCAGCTATGTAACATCAATATTTGTTTAATTTAAGTTAAAAATATCTTTTTTATGGTTGACAAGCAGATTAAAATAATAATAATCAAGATTCTGTAAATGAAAATCTTTGGTCAGATTTATTAAGCTCAATTTAACTGAACACAATATAGATATTTTTTTTAACTAAATAACAACTTGAGCTTAAATCAAGAAAATAAACTCAGAAATATAGGTTCTTCCAATTTTTTTTTTTTTGTTTTTTAAGGTGGGAAATCATCCAAATGACTTCTCGCACTCTGGGTGGAGCGCGAGGGCGTGTCAGACTTTTACTGACTAAAACCACACCTGTATCCTTCAATTACCCTTTGCGTCCTAAAACTACGGGTTTCCCTTTCGGAAATTCTCCGCGGTCCTAGTTAGCGGGCATCGGCCCTGCTGGGCCCCTACAGTTTGCTGACATCTCTTTGAGGAGCGCGAGGATCTCAACGCGCTATTGACGACTGGGCTCGGTCCGGTTAATTATCGAACAGCCGGACGGCGAGCTACCCAGTGCTCGACGTCCGCAAGCCCGCGTCTACCGTGGCTGGTAGTCGGGGTCGGAATTACGGCGGCTAGGGCGTGAGGACCTTTGTTCCCTCACGCGTGCAGCCTCCTCCTTCGCTAGCATTACTGCTTCGCAGAAGGAGGCGACCGCCTGCCATTCCTCCTCGCTCCGGACCATAGCCTGAACCAGGGCCCGTCGCGAAAGGTCGCTGCCGCCAATTGCCTCCACGAGGACACGGCGGTGCTCCGCCCAAGCGGGGCACACCTCCACTGTATGCTCCACCGTGTTCTCTGGGTGGTCCGCACAATGATGGCACCCGGCCGTTGCTTCCGCCTGAATCCGATGCAGGAACCTCCCGAACTTGCCATGTCCGGTGAGGACCTGCGTCATGCGGAAGGTGAGGACGCCGTGTTGCCGCTCCAGCCACTCCTCAAAGAGGATAGGTTCTTCCAGTAGATTCTTAAATCTAAATGCAGCTTACTGATAACACAAATTTAATAAAGACGTAGATAAAATTGTGCTTTTCGGAAATGCAGATGTTGATAACCCAGCAGAACAGAACATTCCATTTAATCCCTTCCAAAGTGTGATCTAGATCATCATAAATGACAGTTTTTAAAATAAAGTCAACAATATGCAACCTCATAAAATATTACTCGTATCTTTCCAAGCAAATAATATCACGCAGTTCACGAAAGGTGATTTAAAGTCTAGATCAAACATTTCATCTGAATATGGGTATCAGTCGTCCGCAAACAGAAGTCGTTGGGATTGTGGAACACACCCTGAAAGTAAACATACGTTTGAAATAAAAGCACTTTCGCTAAGTATATCTGTACCATTCTCATTTAGTTTCGAAAGAGCCGTACGCGAGTATGTAGCATATTATTTGACTTTGCTATAAGTACGCACTTTTGAAAAAAATTAAATAGTTCTTCATAGTTTACAATTTGTGTAAAAAAGTCACAATGACTTTCAGCGGAATCTCAGAACCTAAAGGACACACAAAAGTGCAATGGGCGGTAACAATTTTATGTAAGTTTAGTGTTCAGTGTTAAATAAAGAACAACGGCGAGGAAATCGTTGATGAAATTTTTAAGTGTCTACATATTATAAGTTACCATGACATATACCGGTGAAATAATTGAGAAGTTTTATCAAATCAAGCTAATGGCCAGTCTAAAAATCGTCATAATTGGAAACTGAATTGACTATATTTTTTTTTTTCAAATTTTACAAATAATCATGGGTTTTTTTTGCTGGCTTTACTTCATGACTTTTGGTTAAATTAAAACTTTTAATGCTGCCTCTAATATAAATCTTAGTTAAGTAACATAATGTGTTTTGCTTTATGTGTTGATAATAAATACTTAGGAAATACATTTCCGCGTTAGAAAATAATCATAAACAAAAAATAAATATTTTAGATGCTTAGAATATGGTAGTGCATTTCGAGTATAGCAATATCACTAAAAAAAGCAAGACATTTCAACGACCATCCAGCCGCATTTTTGAACGAAAGGACATGAGAAATCTTGTCGTTCGTTCAAAAATGCGTTTATTGATTTTTTAAATTAATAGGAGATACGTTTGAGGTATCATTGACATAATATATGTAATCTCATCAACTTTAATTTGGAATATCTTTAAACGCTAAAAAATATACCAGCATAAATAATGCAATCGCGTATACCATTTTGAATGTTATTTGTCTTATTTTATGGGTCTTGTAAATTTTAAAACATTTTTGACCCTTGTAAGTCTAAAACCTAAGCCCCGGTAATTTTTTTGTATAGCCAATATCGAGTCCCACTGCTGGGCAAAGGCCTTCTCTTTCTCCTTCCAAACCTCTCTAATTAGGGCGATCTCTGGTCAGGTTTCTCCCGCGAACATGGTCAGAGTAAAATTAAAGTGCAATTTTTGATTTTTTCTTCAGGCAACATGACATTTTTCACGTACGGACTTCAATGCGGTTGGATGTCTCCCATGACAAAAGTACTGCAGTCGGAAGAATCTCCCACTGGGAGACCACTGACAGACAGTGAAATATCCATAATAGCCAGTGCACCATCTCTGGCGGGTGTCCTTGGAGTTCTCATGTTCTTACAAACCGTAGATAGATATGGGAGGAAAATTAGTATCATGATCATGACTGTCTTTCAACTGGTAAGTTTTTTTGTGTAACCTTTTTTTTATTCCGCCTGCTCAGTTGTTTTGTGCTTTCTCTTGTTAGCATTGCGTAATTCTCTTTTATTTCATTCGTACAATCTTTTTTCATAATCTTATGTAATGTTTAATCATGAGAACAAAATAAATAATTTCAAAACACAAACCTTAGTTTCCTAACTATTTTTGTTTTTTTTTTTCAGTTTGTTTGGATAATTACATTGCTACCAGCTAGCACAACCAGCCTCATCGTGGCCAGAGTATTTTGCGGTATTGCCGGCGGTGGTTGCTTCCACGTCGTTCCTATGTATGTCAAAGAGATTGCTCAGGACAGTATCAGAGGTGCCTTGGCATCTGTAGCCGCATTAGCTCAAAGTTTTGGAATCCTCATTATGTATACGTTGGGAGGGTTCTTGGATTACCATACGGTGTTGTGGGTTGTTGTTATTCTTCCATTTGTGACTTTTGGACTCTTCTTCAAAGCTCCAGAGTCACCTTCATTCTTAGTGAAGGTGGGAAAAAAAGATGTAAGTTGAAATTATTGGCTTTACTTTTCCCTAGTATTATTTTTATCACTTAAATTTAAAATATGTACTGGTTGACAATACACATTCTCAAAATTTGTTTTTCTCTGTTATTTTTTGCAGGTTACTTATGTTGTGCATATTGTGAGTAGGTGTTCTCTGAATTGTAGGAAGCGGCAGCAACTCTTGCATTATTGAGAGGAAAAGATGTCGATGACAAAGAAATTCAACAAGAAATTGATGCGATCAAGCAATCTGATGAGTATTTTAGATCCATACCTGAAATTTCAATTATAACTGTTTGTGAGTATTTTTTTTAAATTTCGATTTAGTTGTATTATAATAATAATAATCCAATTACATTATTTAGCAAAAAGATTACGAAAGTTTTTTCATTGGCCCCAAACTAGGCAAGTTTGTCAGGAAGTCGGTCAATTTATATTTGTTACCGAGTGATATTTCTAATATTGCATTTTTATACCATTTCATTATAAACATGAGTATGTAAAAAAAGTAAAAATGTGCTGCAGATTTAACTCCGGAATCCTGAACTTGCGTTTGACTAGTAATATATTGCAATATCTATTGTCTTAAACAGACCAAGTTATTTATAAACAAAAACACATCTTGTGATAATTTTAATAAATTTACTTTATACACAAATCTAAACAAAGTTTTTCATCTTCACAGTCAAAACAAAAGCATGGCGAAAAGCATTTCTCATCATGATCATGGTAGTCTTTGCTCACGCTACAAACGGAAGCTTCTCTATTCTCAACTATGCTGCCACTCTACTGTCAGACTCGGGAGTACAAATCAGTCCAGACTTGCAGGCTCTCGGTATTCCTATATGCATGACAGTGGGCTCGTTGATCACAATGGCTTGCATTGACAAACTGGGAAGGAAGGTAAAAATTATATATTTATACTAGTGTATTATGGTAAAAGTTTTTGTATGTTTGTTACTCCTTCACGCTGGAATTGCTGAAGGTAGGCCATGTCCTGGATATATTGATATTTTTATCCCAGGAGAATGTTCTCTTGGAATAATATATTATTCTACTTTCACGAATGTAGAAAATACACACCTATGTCACTCACTCAATCACTCAGTGACAAAATAGCATTCTACTATTTTTTCTTTTATCAGCCCAGGTGTTTTTGAGTTTATTCACTAAAACAAAAAAAAATATCTATAATCATCATAATATTTAGCATATAAGCATAGTTGTAGAGGTATTGATTAAGTACAACATGAAAAAAAAAAAAAATATTAGTCCAAAAAGGGACTATGTCTCAGTTACCGAGTAGGCAATATGGACTTTCATATCCACCACCAAAATGAGGTGGTGGAAAAGTTTATAAGTTGTTTTACACTCGCTATGAACATCATATCTAAAACTAACTAACGTTACGTACGTCGTAAAAACTAACGTTTATTCCTTAAACAGCCCATCTTGGGAACCGCTTTCGGCGCCACGGCTGCCGTCTTTACTTGCCTAGCGACCTCGACACTGTTGAAGCAGTACGGATGGATGACTCCTGGCTGGATCAATGTCACTTTAATGATGATCGCAATTTGCTGCTATGGTGGAGGGGTCTCTCCATTGCCGTTCATTTTGATGCCTGAAATATTCAACTTCCAGGTAAGCAAAAGATTATTGAAGTTATGTTATAACCCTAGTCTCGAAGTGTATTTGATGTTTTTTTTTATACCTTTAGTAATTTTCTCTTTTTTAGCTTACATAATTCACTGAGTTATTTTTTTTTTTCTTTTTGAATCAATGATATATTATGTTTATTACTTTAGCCTAGTCACGTTACCTTTTAATGCTACGATCACGTTAGTTGTAGCATCAGTGGTAATAATTTATTTCTCAAAAAAATATTGTGCATGATAACAGATTAAGTAGATTTTTAACACTTAACTAACCCGGGTTTTTGGCTGGATCCTTGTATCTCTATTTTGCTGAATATGGCGTTGGCTTTGTATTCTATCTTAAGAACTATTTTATCTTCCAGATCCGTGCAAAATTGATGGGATACTTGGTGATGATGGCGTGGTTCATGAGTTTCGTTCAACTCATAGCCTTCAGTGCGCTCACCTCTAAATTTGGAGCTCATGTAGGCTTCTATATGTTTGTCATCATCAACGTATTTGGAGCTGCTGTGGTTTTACTAGTACTCCCTGAAACAAAGGGTAAAACTGTTGAAGAAATTGAGAGAGAGTTAAGAGGAGAAATACAGAAGGACATAGAGAAATAAAATTTAAAACATGAGGAAAATTAACCGTAAAGCATTAGTTATGACAATATTTTTATTATTTAGTGTGAAAGGTTTTTTAAAGTTAATGAGAATTTTTGTAATTTAATCTTTGAATAAATGATTTGTTTTAAAACTTATTTTGTTCTATTTTATGTCTTGGTCTTTTAATTAAGTCTTGTCAGATAATTTCACCGATTATGTTTTTACTGAAACAGCTTAATGACTTAAAATAAATTTTTGAATGTAATCGGTTCTTTGAGAAAGAGCACGCCACTATCGCGGCGGTAAGTCCCCTCTTTGAGGAGTGGCTAAAGAGGTGGCACGGCGTTCTCTCTTTCCGCCTGACATACATAAGTCCTTTCCAGACATGACTAGTTCGGGAGGTTACTGTTAGGAATTGTCCAAAGACGCTCCGTGTAGCGAGAGTCATATGGTGATTCCTGTCGGCGAGTCTGGACATACCCTTGCTCTCTACCAAACAGCAAGAGAAGTCATTTGATGATTTTCCACATCAAAAATAGCAAAATAAGGAACACTGGAAAAAAAAAATTGCCTCAGAAAATGAATGTTCAATGGGATTGTAAATAATTTAATTTCTTGTGAATCTAAATAAACTTTAGTGCTTCTAAATCAAAAAAGCAGTCAGATGTTTTTTATGAATCTCGTATTTCAAAGGACCAGTTAAGAGGGCTCTTTCTCACTCAATTATCGTCACCCTGAACATGGTTTAAAAACTTGCCGGTTCATCCATCGCAATCTAACGCAATGTTTAATAAAAAAGGCAACGCGGAAACAGAGAGATAATACCTGAAAGCTCTGCTGGCACTCGGTAATACCCGTCATTCACTCGAATATTTCACTAAATTGGCTCCAGGAAATACGTGTTTTTTTTTTTACTGAAAAAGTTTTTGGACAAAATTTATTTTTTAATTTAATTTTGCGTTATTCAGAGTGTTGATTAAATTTGCTAGGTTTCTATTGTTATATTTATTCGACTTTTAAAATTTTTCAGTACATTATGAAGGTACAAAATTCATGCAAAATAGCAGATTTTTAGAGGTCTTTACTGGATTATTTTTACACAAGCTTAGAAGTTTATTTCAATAGAAGCCACAAGATATCTGTTTCCAAAATATTTAATGAAAATTGTGTAACACAATCGTGTAGGAGCGGTTGTATGAAAAACAGTGAAAATGTGTGTCGGGTTGTGATCTGATTGCATAAACCTTACTAAAATTATAATTATGATCGTCAATTTTTTTGACTCCACAAGGGCTTAACGAATACAATTAAAATTTGGAAGTTAGCTTGTCCATAGCCGGGATTAGGGCATAAGTAACTTATAACTCAGTAAGTACATGGCAATAAGATAATTTTCAACTTCTACATGGATGAAACCGCTAGCTAAAGCTAGTTAAATTATAATGGGAGAGTAATATATAAAGCTTAGTCTCGTCTGAATCGCGGTGAAGTTGTTTGGCTCCACGGCTGTATAACGCGCTCATCATCCCGCTCAGTAGTTCAATGTGCTCGTTAAACTGTCCAAACTTGTGAGCGCTTTATCTTTCACTTTGATAGATGGACATTTTTCCGTGTTTTTTTACTTGTTTCAATATGGGATTTGATGAAGTGACAATTAAAATTCAGGAATTTGAATCAGTCATAAAATCGGACTTCTATTTGGGAATCGTATTGCATAATATTGTTAACACAACGTAATGTTCTAAACTCAATTAATTGAGGAAAGAGCAAAAAGGTCATCGGCAATGATGCACTCGTCGAGTCAAAACTTAAAAGTCCTGAGCCTCGACGCTGAATTGCTAACTGTCGATTTTTTCATTGTTTACATTTCGGGGAGTGTGTATCAGAATTTCACATTTTAATACTGCTATGGCCTTTTCATCATCGGACCATACGGCATGCGCCATGGGTACATGGTAGATATCCCTCCCATACACACAAAACCATTTTGGGAATACAAACAAAAATTAGTGTGCGTACACTAAGGAGTAGAATTTCTGGCCAAAGTTTAATTCAAGTGTAAATAGGTCACTTCCAGGCACATGTGCCCCATCATCGACCACATAATCGCTTAGCATCAAGTAAGATAGGGGTCAAACGCGACCCTATCGATTATAAAAAAATAAATAAATACCTAAATCACTATCAATTTAGCATGATTACCTTAAGGCCTACACAGAAAATAAGTGTAGGTACCTGTAAACAGAAGCTAGTAAACAATATAATTATCTGTGCTACTAATCTCTCTCTCTCTCTCTCTCTCTTTGCCTAGCTTTATCCCATTTCATATGGGGTCCGGCCCGTCATTTTTCGCCAGACATTTGTTCTGGGTCGTCGAGTCATTCACTTGGGCTTTCTTTAGGTAATTGCTAATTATAGACATCCAAATTAGAAAACCTGTATTCATGTGTAGGACTTGCCTAGTCATATGGGGTTTACCCGTTTTACCCACTGATGTATCCTACACTGTTCGTACTGGGTATGGTGGGGTACAACGAACTCAGAGTGCGCCGGGAATTTACACTCGCGGCGTATGCTTTAAAGCTCTTGCGTGGAGTAGCGCACAATCCGGGTGTGCTGCTGCACCTGAAGCTGTGCGTGCCAGACCGGTACGTGTGGAGGCGGCGGCGGCCGCCATTATTGGCCGTACCTGCTGCCAGAACCAACCTACTGTCAAAAGCACCCCTCACCCACACAATATGTGTACTTAATGAAGTGCATGAGAGGATCGACCTATTTTCGAGCCATGAGAGTGAAATCGCAAGAGTTTTATTAAATTTTGTTAGTTTTATTTAAATATTAGTTAAGTCTGATTTTATAGTGTATTTACATATAGGTTACGTTAAGTTTTTTTTTTTTTTTATGTACTTCTTTTATTTTTATAGTTAGTAGTCTAAATTGTAATAGAAGTTAGTAGTTTTTAGATTTTTAAGAGTTAGTGTAAGAGTAGTACTTTTTCAATAATTATAATTATTATTATTTTTTTGGTAACCATTATTGTATTAGGTTCAGCCTGTAAAGATAGTGTGTGTATATTTAATAATAAATAAATAAATAAATAAATATGTTCTTCAGATCTTCTCATTACATGATCATACCATCTGAGTCGCGTCTCACTGAGTTTTTTTTCCAATTGGGCGGATCTTAAAACTTTCACGGATATGTTCGTTTCTAACCCTATCGTTGAGAGTGACACCTCCTGCCCATCTTAGCATCTTCATCTCAGTCGTGTGGATTTTTGTGGCATGGGTTTTTTTTAAGGGCCAACATTTGGCACCGTAGGTTAGAGCCGGACGGACCACGGTTTTGTAGACTTTGCCTTTGACACGTACTGGCATTCTGCTGTCGCGCTACACAACTGAAAGATGACGCCACTTCATCCAGCTTGTGTTAATACGATGGGTAACATCGGCGTCTATTTTGCCATTATTGGAGAACACAGAACCTAGGTATTTAAAATGATCGACTTCCTTCAGCCTGTGACTTTAAATTTGAATTGTCGCAGAGGTTTACTGGTTTTTTTGTGGTAAACATTCCGCTTTCTCCCGGCTGATATTTAGGCCTGCGGTCTACAAAGCATACCTCCAGCTCTCGAGTGCTTCTTCGAGTTCAACGGAGCTCGATGAACTCGTAGAAGCACTTGAGACAGCCGTCTCTGATAAGGATGATATCGTAAAGTAGGTCCCAGGGTGGTTTTTTCTGTATACTTGCAGTAAGATATTCCATTACAAGATTAAAAAGAAGAAGGCTCAGAGTTGATCCCTGGTGTACACCTACTCCTACTTCGAATTCATCGCTTATTCCTGCTTAGCTCTTTACCTTCGTGTAGACTTTATGCTACATGTTGGCAATAACATCAACTTAGTATTCTGTTACATTCTGAGACCTTAGAGTCTCGGCGGCGATCTCTCGCGCCGGATCTTAGTACAGGCTATGATCCGAAACGAGGAGGAGTGGCAGGCGGTCACTTCCTTCTGCGAAGCAGTAATGCCAGCAAAAGAGGAGGCCGCATGCGTGAGGCAACGGTTCTCACGCTCCAACCGCAGCCGGGATTCCGATCCCGGTTTCCAGCCAATGTAGGCGCGGGCTTGCCGACGGCAAGCAATGGTAGCTCAACATCCGACCGTTCGGTAACCGTCCGGACCGAGCCTAAGTCGTCGACGGCGCGTACTGTTCCACGCGCGCCTCAAGGAGATGTCAGCAAACCGTAGGGGCCCAGCAGGGTCAAAGCTTACTGGGGCCAAGGGTCTGCTTCTGAAAGGAAGACTCGGCCCTGGTACGAAAGGTAACGAAGAAACAGGAGTAGGTTTTAAGTCAGTGAAAGTCTGACACTATGATGACTAGCGGAGAATGTCACTAGATGATTGTTCCATCGAAAAATCTAATAGGATTCTCAGACAAAACAGCGCATCAGTTGTGGATTTCCCCGCTACAAAACCGCATTAGGTTTTGGACAGACTTGTTAGTTGTACTAGTCGGTTATTAATGACTCTCTCCTATATTTTAGAGCGTCTGATAAGAGCTTTACGCCACGATAGTTTGCACATAGCCTAGTGTCACCTATATTTTAAAAGAATAGGATTAGAAACCTTTTTCTCCATTCTGCAGGTATTTCTTCGCGGATGATTTTATTAAAAAGCTTTAAATTATCTGTGCTACTACTGTCCATTATAATATTCCTCTCAATAGAACATGGTAAATACAAAAACCGTGATTTCAAATAACGCTTCAGGCTACGTTGCTATACAATCTTTGTGAATAAAGATAATCTCCAATGATGAATCCAAAACAATGTTATTGTTATAATACCTATAAAATAATGAAAAAACGGGGAACGAAGTAATATTTTTAGATTAAAATCGCTATAATTTTGAAAGACTTTTTTTTTTGTTATTATCCTTTGTCGGTTTGAATTACTTAAACAATAATTATTTTTACAGGAAAGCAGTTTCAGAAAACACAAGGTCTTCAATTCTACAAATGATTAAACGTCCTCGTTGTAAACTCCCAAAATGACTAAGAGAAATATTTGTTTAAATAATATAACCATAAATTTTCAAACCACTCGTATTAAAATTTCTTCTGTAATCCTATCAACAGGTAAGCAAACAAGTTATAGCCTTGCAAAAGTCACGAGAAAACTGTAATGTATGATAATCTGTACGAAACAGAATGTTGGTTATAATACGGAGAAATAAAGTGTTCTAGAGCGGCGATAAATCGGGGCTGAGGCGTTCCGGCCTGGGCATAAATCACGGCCCAAAAATGAGGCCCGGCCCAATTTTGGCCTAAGTGTGTATTGTCAAATATGCTATTTATTATTCTCGTTATGGCACAACATGGCCACTTACTTTTTGAGCCCGCTTTGGGTCTTGTAAACTGAGCCTTTTATAACCTGTTTATGTCAGGTTTTATAAAATAATGGGACATTGGATAGGGTTAGTTAGTAAGGGAAGCTAACATTATTTCTCGCCTCATTAAGCCTATCTTTTTGTAACTTTACAAGCACGAACCATTCCCTTTAGACTTTTTCTTTTTGTTTCTTTTTGTGACAATTCAAAAATCAGTTATTTTAATTTTAACTCTCTTGATTTTTTTTCTTCCGGATTTGTTCAGCGTTTTCCCAGTCACTTTTTCTTTCTATTTCATCTTAAAAAGTATTGTTAACTTAAATTTAATTTTCCTGCTGATAAGACTTTGGCAATATTGCCTTTGTTAACAGTATATCGAACATTCGATGAAATTGAAAAAGAACAGTAATCGATTCTTCCACGTTTATGGAAATCATGTATCCACGTAAGTATACGTACAGATAATATTAAGCTATCGATGATATCGTTCAAATATTTGGCGTTCGGTATTACATCCGTGGAGCGTCAGATCAAAGACGATACAATATGAGAGCACGCTGGGAGCGTGAGAATTCGGCGGGGTAACGACTGTGTTTGCCAGTCTCATCCGCGGGGAAACTGTGACCCACTTTCTGACGAAATACCTCAATGGTTTGGGAAGAAGGGATTTTCTTTTGGTTTTGGTGATGCATTTTGCTTTTAGAATTGTTTATGCGGCCATTTCGATTTGAGGTCAATTTTGGCTGTTGTTCGATTTCACTATATTTTTTTTTTTGTAAAAGGTAGTTGCTATTTTGTGTGTGTCTAAAAACAATCACTGTTTAAACTTTATTTTGCGTAACGTATCAATTGATTCCTAAACTCACTAGGTTCGACAGACAAAAATTTTTCTGTGGAATTATCTACAGGGACGTGTTATAATCAATCTTGAACACTAACTTGAACTCTAGTAGCTTGGACCCACTGGTATTAGGAACAGCCTAATACCGGTGGGATAATATCTTTTTATATTTTTAAATGCTTTTTCTAATTCTTTTAAAGAAAAATATTTAAATATATATTTGTTAAGTAGCAATGATAAATAAACGAATTTAAAATGTATGCATCCACGTTGGACAACATGTAAGTACACACATACCTTCTGCTTCCTGTTAATGTCGATTTATATTTTTTTCCATTTTCATCAAAATCATTTGAATATTTCTGTTAATTAATATTGAGCATTCTAAAACCACGTTTCTCGATTTCATATCATCAATGCATGTTTTTATTTCTTCTGTTATTATCTTTAAATCAAATGTGTAATGATATATTTCCACTTTATTGTCAGTACAGCTCGTATGCTTTGAACCGGAAACTCTCTAAATCGATTCTATTTCGATTTCCTTTTACTTCTTAAGTACGTATGAGTGCTGTTGGGGCTGCTTTATACAATTTCACGCAAATTCAATCAAATCAAATTGCCTAACGGGATGGATCGCCCAAAATATATTTCAGATTCTGCTTAAAACGACGGTAGCGTAATTTGTTTCGTCTTTCTGACTTGAATCCAAGAAACGATTTAACATTCTCTAACGGTAACATTATTAACATAATGAAGAATAACATTCGGTTTACATAACATAAAATTAATAAAACTATTCCATTAATTTTTTAGTCAATTGATATCAAAGCCGACGTTATTACTATAATGAAATATAACAGAAAACCGAATAAACCTGATCTTTTTCACGTAAGACAAATGGCTTCCGCACACATTACAGGATTCGACGACATTATACAGAAGGATAACAAGATCCATTATAAGACAGATTCATTTAGAGAGAGACATCAGCTCTTCTTGCTTGCTCGCTGCATGTAATTTTACATACGAAAGTAATTGATGGGCTAGATAAAAAGACAAAAACAAAAGAAAATTTAGCCTAGTGTGAGTTGGATTTATACACTTATGATTCCGTACACCAAAGTTTTTATAATTGCATGGTAGTCGTCAAAGTATTATTATGGGTTTATGGCTGAATAAAATGTGCCACACTAATCGATCGAAGATCACTTTGCTAGGTCAAGTCGTGGATGTATGATCAGTAATTACCCTTTAGAAAAATCTCACTATCCTGTAATTGTGTTCATAAGAAAAAGTAGGCAGGCTATTGCTCAAATTAAAGCACTGGTTTTCAGTTACATCTGGTTATACTGAAAGTCGACATTTGACAATTGAGAAAAATGTAGGCAGATGATAATGATAATACTATTAGATTTTTTTTCTATGATTATTTCAAATAGTAAATGTTAATGAACTTCAGCTCTATGATATAAAAATAGACCATATTGCCGAAGGCATAAAAATGAATTTGATCCAGTTGGCAAAGAGCGGAACTCTAAAATATATTCCTAGTGTAGCGTTTTTCACGCACGTTTGTTTGCCAACATTTTGTGCTTCAGCGTTTTCCTCGTGTGCTTATCCTACATTAGACAATGTTTTATTGGTGGGTAAATTGTCTTGAGGTATTTCAGGGAATGCTACTCGTTTGAATAAAATTTATGGTGGTATTAGAATAACGTGAAACCGTTTGTTTTCTAGAGCATTCAACAAAGGTGAATTTAAAAATCAAATACTAAATATCATATCTCACATAGGGTTACAACGGCATTTATAAACATGTTCGAAGCTAATACACGATTTCAATTAGTGGGTGTGACGACCCGTGATGTGGAGTTTCTTGCGTGTCCTTCTCCGTAGAAGAACACGCCAGAAACACAACAATTACTTTAAAAAAATCAAAATAGCTCTTTACAATTCTTATTTTTAATAAATCGCTTCTAATAATTGTGAAAAATCTTAAAGTTTTGCAAATATAGTAATGTACTTACTTCCCGAAATGAAGGCAAAAATATGATATAGACTTCTTTGAATATAAAGGGACTTCAAAAAGTCAAAAGTCAAAAATTTTTATTTCACATAGGCCTACATGGGCACTTATAAAACGTCAGAAGCTAGTGCACGGTTCCAAATTGGTCGTTTCCTATGGAGAAGAACCGGCAAGAAACTCCATGGTTACTCTTTTAAAAAAATGATTGTTTACAATATTTTCATATTACAGTATTAATAGACATTATGTAAGAACAGTGTAGACCAGTCGATATTGTACCCAAAAGCACAATAAAAAAAGCACAATAAAAATAATAATATTTAAAAAAAAAAAGTGAGTCGTAATAGGAAGTAACCTAAGAATTCGCGAAGTCCACGGTGTTCTCACATTCACATTAAAAAAAAAGAAGCTATATAAAAAAAAAAAAAAAAACAAGAACAATAAGTAATTACAATTATCAATAAATGACATGTCAACAAAAAGAAAATTACTAACGAATTTATGGTGGTTGGCGTCTACTAATATAAAAAATATTGCAAAAGCAATGTGTAGGAAGAAAAGAAAAAATGTATATATTACAACAAATGTGGAGACGTTAATAGACAGATGTACACAATATTATGAGATACCAGGGGGCCACATGTGCAGAAGCAGTCATTGCCAAACAAGCGTGTCTTCGACATAGTCTTTAACCTTGTAATACGCTTTTTTAGTTAGGACACGCTTAATATGGGTTTTGAACTTGCCCTCGCTAAGTTCAGTCACCGCCTTTGGTAGCTTGTTATAAAAGCGTATGCTGTTTACTAAAAATGACTTGCTGGTCTTAGCTAATCTCCATTTGGGTAATACAATTTCGTGTTTACTGCGCGTATTTATGTTATGAAAATCGCTTCTAATTTTGAAAAGTCCTAGGTTTTTACGAACGTACAAAATACTTTCCAAGATATAAAGAGAAGGCAGAGTAAGTATATCGATTTCTTTGAATTTATTTCTGAGGGACTCGCGAGGACCCATTTTATAAATAGCCCGGATTGCTCTCTTTTGCAATATGAAAATTGAGTCCACATCAGCTGCAGATCCCCACAGTAAAATGCCATAAGACATAATACTGTGGAAATAAGCATAGTAAACTAACCTAGCGGTGGCTACATCTGTCAATTGCCTTATTTTTCGTACTGCATATGCGGCTGAGCTTAATCTACCTGAAAGAGTTCTAATATGAGCGCCCCACTGCAGTTTAGAATCGATAGTTATACCTAAAAACACAGTTTCCGTAGTAACATCAAGTTTGTTGCCGTCTAGAATTAGATTGACGCCAACTTGAGGGACATTTGGTAATGAAAATTTCATACATTTAGTTTTATTCGCATTTAATAAGAGATTATTAGCTGCGAACCATTTCGAAAGAACAGTCAGACTTTCATTGACTTGCAAGACATCCCTATCTTTTCTATCCACTTTAAAAATAAGAGAAGTGTCATCAGCAAACAGAATTATATCGGATAAATTAGCCATCATATAAGGGAGGTCATAAATATAAACTAGAAAAAGAAAAGGGCCAAGAATTGAACCCTGGGGCACGCCCATCTTTATTAAAGACCCCGAAGACGTCGCCCCATTAATGGATACTTTTTGCTGCCTGTAAGATAAATAGGAAAAAACAAGATCAGCAGCTCGTCCACGAATTCCGTAATGATGTAATTTACGGATCAGAGTATTATGGTCAACACAGTCAAATGCTTTTGAGAGGTCACAGAATATGCCAATAGCATCCTGGGACTTCTCCCAGGATTCCAAACTGTGACTGATGAGTTTCACTCCTGCATCCGTCGTTGACCTTCCTTTCGTGAAGCCAAACTGATGACTATGCAAAATCCTATTTGAATTGAAATGAGACAACATCTGGTCGAGCATGATTTTTTCATAGATTTTACTCAATGCTGGAAGCACAGATATAGGTCTATAATTAGAGGGATCACTCTTACTACCTGATTTGAAAATTGGTACTACTTTACTATGTTTCATTAAATCAGGGAACATTCCGCTGTCTAAGCATTGATTAAATATGCCTGTTAGGACAGGAGCAATAGTATCAATAATATCTCCAAGAACCTTAACGGATATACCCCATAAGTCTTCAGTGTTTTTTATATTAAGACTTTTGAATGTTTTTATAATTGTATCAACAGAGATACGCTTAAATTCAAAGGTTGGTATATCCTTAGTGAAATGTTCTTTCAAAAAAGATTCAGCCAACAAAGACGAGGAAGGGAGAGATTTCGTAACTTCTATTGGGATGTTGGTGAAAAAGTTTTCTAACGTCTCAGCCACTTCTGACCTATCTGAGATAATTTTATTATCAATTTTTAGCGACAATTCATTCCGATCTCGTTGGTTTGTCTTTCCAGTTTCCCTGCTTATCACCTTCCAGACAGCTTTTATTTTATTATTAGAATTTTCAATTAACTTACTTATTGATTTAGATTTAGCTTGGGCGCAGACTCTTTTGAATAACTTTGAATACATTCTTACGTGGTTATGCAAGTTAAGATCTGATGACAAGGATTTTTCATGATATAGCTGATATAAAGTATCTCTGCTTTTTCTTATTCCAGCAGTAGCCCATTCATTAAATTTGGATTTATTATTGATTTTAACTTTTTTAACTGGGCACGCCTTATTAAATTCTCGGCATACTGTAGAGAATAATGTATCATAGTTTACATTGGGGTCTTGCGAATCAAAGTTGGCTGTTGAGAGACTACTAAAAACATTATGATTAAAATAATTTAATTTATTTTTAGTAAGCGGTCTAAACTCTGCAGGTGAATCTAATTGTAACGATTTGACTAACTCGAAAGATACGAGTTGACCAGTGTGGTCAGACCTCGCGCCACTAATTATGGAAGAGTTTTTTATATTACAATTAGTAAATATATTATCTATGCATGAAGCTGAGGTAGGTGTTATTCTTGTTGCTTCATGAAAAATACATTTTAGATTAAAAGAACTAAACAGTGAGAGAAGTTTACATTTTTCTGGTGAATTTACCAGTAAATTGATATTTAAGTCCCCACAAACGAAGACTAATTTGTTATCTCTAATAAGTTTATTTAGTATTTCTTCTATTAAGATCAAAAAAGATGTCAAGTTTGATGCAGGTGGTCTATAGACACATAAGAAAGTTTGGCCTTCAACCTCTGCACATGCTACCTCACATAAGCGATCAACAGAGCAAGCAGTGATATCTTTCCTTTCCTTATATCTTAAAGAATTATTACATAATATCAAGGTACCACCCCCTACCGATGATCTATTGTACGCACTGGCAACTGAAAAATTATCCACGTTGAACACCATTCTATCTGGTTTTAACCAAGTTTCACAAAAACACAAGATATCCATATGATATTTATCTATTAACATTTCCACATCTAGAATTTTGCCAGAGAAGCGATTTATATTCTGATGGTACAATAAAATGTTATTATTAGGCTTCTCTTTTGTCGTTTCTAAAAGTTTAAAGAATCTATATCAGTATTATTAGGAATACTAGATAATACTGATTCGTCACTTAACCTAATCTCAGTTAAATTATCAATAACTGCATGTATATTAAAAGCTAACAAAGTAGCCAATAAATGTCGACTTTTTTTGGGAAGAAACATATGTTCCCGTATCAAAACAAAATCTCTAACAAAATTGTTAGTATCAAAATACAATAAACGGTCACTATGACGGCATGACAAGATGTGCATTAAGTTATTAAGGCTAAAAATATGATCATTTTCATGATCATGTAAACAGTCCGAATAAGGCAATGCACATAACATTAATTTAGCCAATTTCAAATTAAGCAGGGTTTCGATACCTATAACTATGTCCCTTTTAGTTATACTTAGACTATTTCCCATTAAGAGTACCACTGTGGTCTGCTCATTCATTGGTGTATTTTTTATTTTATGAACAAGCTCATTAAAATGCAAGTTATGGTAACAATGACTCACAATGGTGTGTTTGCAACGGTTATTTAACAAAGATCCAAAACCTGTCCCTAATCTATCCGAATACACCAAAATATTACTTTGACAAGGGATTACAGATTCTGTAGTATGAGGTTCATGTTTAGAGGATCCTGATATTTCATGCTGGGGCATGGGAGGTGGCGGAGTGGGAGCACAACTACAGGTGAGATGGTTGGTCAATGACTCATACCGCTCTGCATTGTACTTCACCAAGTCCACCAACTCACAAGCCTCCTGCATGCGCTCACTCAACATCTGTTGGCTAGACTCATACTTACAAAAGATTTCTTTTATTGTATTTTCCCTACACTGTAGTTCCTTTTGAAGGTTCTGTATATCAAAGTTATACATTAATTTGCTATTTTCCAACTTATAATTACTTTCTTTTAATTGTTTTTGTAAGTTAAAACGCTGCTGTCTAAGATCAATATTACATTTATAAACACTCTGAGTCTTTAAGAGTTTCTTATACTTTTTAATGTTCTTAGTGATTTTAATGTATTTCTTAATTTTATTGTGACTACCTAAAATTGGACATTTAGTTAGGGTATCGTCCCCAGTTAGGTCTATGGTTACGGTGGGTTTCTTACACTCACATTCAGATGTACTGCCAATCAGCTTATCAAAGAGGTTGTTGGTGTTGGCAACCTGTTCACTAGCTCTCAAAGTATCGACTCGTGAGTAACTATTTTATAAAATGCCCGGATTGCTCTCTTTTGCAATGTAAGAATTAAGTCTATGAAAGCTGAAGGAGAACCAAGGTTACCGACATAGCACGAAGAATCACCAAACTTAAGTGGCATTGTGCAGAATGCTCGCAGAACGAATGGCCGTTGAGGTTGAAAGGTTCTGGAATGGCGACCACGTACCGGAAGACGTAGCGCCGGAAGGCCTTCTACATGGTGGGCCGATGAGCTGGTAAGGGTGCGGGAATCCAATGAATGTGAGACGCACAGGACCGTTCATTGTGGTGACACTTGGGGGAGGCCTATGTTCAACAGTGGACGTCTTTCGGCTGAATTGATGATGATGATGAAGCTGCATAATGCTGTGCAAATAAGCAGAGTACGTCGTCAGGGGCCTTACCATGACGTGTTCAAATGACAGGCGAGGGACGAGGAAGAGGGATGAAGCTATACAGCTTATTTAGCTCCATTTCCTTTAATAGTTCAGTTTGTGTCGTAAAATGAATCGCGTTAAAAGTTCGTGGTAGCACAGCAAATGAGTTTAATGGCGGGAAATATAAAAATAGTATACTAACGAAATTGTAAGCGTTACATTAAATTGGAGCCAACTTGAGGGGTATCCGGCAATGATAACCCTAGATAATATTTACTTAAATTTGTTCGTTAAGCTGCAAACCAGTTTGAACATGCAAGATATCCGCATATTTTCTATGTATTGTAAAAATGTTGTCAGCAAATAATAATAATAATAAGCCCTGACCACCGGTAGCTTGGACCCTGTTCCCGATGCCGGTGGGCGACTATTTTTTATATTTATAATGTTTTTTTTTTAGAAATATTTAAAAATGTAATTAATATGTATATAAATTTAATAAATATAATAATAATAAATAATTTATTGCCCAAAGAAAGGAAAAAAAATACATGACATGTTACATTTATGTTTGAATTCTTTTTACATATTTTGTGAATAATGTATGCTAGGAAAGTCCTGTGTTATAGGAGACAAAAATAAATAGAAATATATTGGATGAATTATGACGGCAAATTTCAAGGTTACAGATATATTTATTTTTATCGCTAGCCGAGCAGGTGACTACATGATTTCACACCTTTATAAAAGGTTTTCTGCCAGGATTCCAAAATGTGAGTTTCTCTCCTGCAATCGTTGGTGACCTTTCGTGAAACCAAACTATCGGCTATATAAAATCCCATTTCAATTAAAATATGACAGCATATGATCTAATCATATTTGTTACTCAAAGTTGGTAGCACAGATTTGGTGTATGATTAGATCCATCCTACATCTCGGTTAAAAAAATGATGTGTGTGTTTCATAAAATTGGAGAACGTACCCAGTCTAAACATTTATTAACCAAGTACAAGAGTATTTGTGTCAATAATATCTCCAAGACCCTACCAATTTTTTTGGGTTATATTCATTGCTAACTTTTACTAGTGACTTCGCCCGCACGAAAATAGAAAATATGCCTATGTTACTCAGGCCTAAAACTGTGTAATGCTGGCGTCCACACGGTTCCATACAAAAGTGCTCCATTGCGGGACCTGCGTGTGCATTTTTGTATGGAACCATGCGGGCGTCCGCTTTAGGCAGTTTCAAGCTTTAGTGATAAAGTAGCTTCCTGGTGAATGAATTTTGAAAATCGGTCCAGTAGATTTTTAGGTACATACAATTAAAAAAAAAACAAATCTTTCCTCTTTATAATATTACTTCAGATTAGATAGAAGACACCTTCTGTGTTTTGTGCCAAGACTTTTTTTTAATTTTTTCAATAGACTTTATTTTTAATTTAAGGTTGAAAATCATCCAATGACTTCTCGTGGGGAGGAGGGCATGTCAGTCTTTTACTGACTAAAACCACACCTGTGTGTTTCAGTTGCCATTTGCGTTCTAGGACTACGGGTTTCCTTTTCAGAAATTCCCCGCAGTCCTAGCTAGTGGGCATCGGCCCTGCTGTGCCCCTAAGGTTTGCTGACATCTCTTTGAGGAGCGCGTGGATCGCTACGCACTGTTGACGACTGAGCTCGGTCCGGTTAATTACCGAACGGTCGGATGGCGAGCTACCCATTGCTCTACGTCCGCCAGCCCACGTCTACCGTGGCTGGTAGTCGGGGTCGGAATCTCGGTGGATTTGCGCAAGCTGCCCCCCGTCACATTCGACCACGTCGACGTCACCAGACTGCTGCGGGACATCACAACCCTCAGATCAAGCCTGGCCGAGATGCAGTTGAAGTTGGAAGCAGATTTACGCAATACGGTATGTAGGTCACACGAGCGGACTACCAACATCAACACCAGTCACGGCGCATTGAATGCATCGCAGCGGAGTTTCGAGTCAGCAAAATTGGACTCGTTGCCGGCCGCCGTCACTGCAAGTGATGCAAAAATGCGCCCCGCCCTACCCGCGTCCCCCGTCTCTGGGGCACCGAAGCAAGTGAGCGCGTCACGTGCTTACTCTGCTGCCGTTGTTGCTACTCCAGCGAAAAATCAGCGGCCATCAAAGCAAGTGAGGGGTACCCAGGGGCCCTCCGTCCACGTTCGAAGCTCGTTATCTCCGGAAACAAGCCAAGGACAGGTCGATGAAGAAGGCTTCGTTCGTGTAGTAAAGAAGAAGAAGCCTGCTTGTCGCAATCAGTGCACAGGTCCGAACATGTTGCTACGTCCCGCTATTCCATCGACGCAGCTGTATGTGTCACGTCTGCATCACTCCACGAACGTAGAGGATGTCGTGGAATACATAAAGATGAAGACCAGGTTCATCCTGAGAGTTGAAAGGTTGGAGTCGCGTCACAAGATCAACTTCAAATCTTTTGTTGTACGGGTACCGACTCAACATCTGGACACTCATGAAGGAAGAATTTTGGCCGACGGGAGTCGTGTATCGGCGCTTCCGCGGAAGGCTACATGACACCACGACTCAGCGCAATACGTCGCCGAAACAACGTAGTTATAATAATAAATAAAAATAGAATGTTATTATTATGTATTAGTTTATTATTTTTAAGATTGTTATTTATGTATAGTGTCTATGGGCCTTTGTAGCCTGAAATAAAGAGTTATTATTATTATTATTATTATATAGGGGATTTCAATAAAACCTAATACTTGATTAATCTTTATATATTCACAAAAGACACTTGATTTTTTTAGTGACGAAACAAGTAAAATATAAACTTACTCTACATAAATCACGATATTAAAAATGCCTCTACGAATACTTACAATTACTTGACTCACGCACACTTGCACAAAATCACTTTATACGTGCAGCATACCGAAAGTCTCTGGATCTGGCCACTTACAATAAAAGAATGAAAAAATAGTTGTAGGATTCGAAAATGGAACTCTTTGCGAGCATGATGCTTTTTAATTTGCGAGACTGTCATTTCATTGTGTGTCGTTTTTTCATTGTGGCTTACTTTCGAAGATTGTATGTTACTATCAAAATGAAATTAACTAGTGAACATTTTCATTTATTGGTTTTTTATGATTTTCGTTGTGGTTTGTGGCAGAGACTTTCTATTGGCAATTGGTGATGAAGCATCATGTCACAACTCTGTGTATTCGTAGTTTGCAAAGGACATGGTAAAAAATGGCCTATGAACCAATACGCAATATTTACTATAATTATTAGTTTTTTTAATAATATACATAAGTTATATTTTAATAGAACGGACACTTCTTAATTTCGAAAACATTTTAAAAAGTATTCACTTTCGTACTCAGCTTCCGTCATATCAATTTGAGGTTTTAAATAGGCAAAGGTATTATAGCTCATACAGCCAAGTCTTTGTAACAGCACTTTTAATAAGAGTTTGACACAGACAAGCGTCAGTATTCTCAACACTTGATATACGATAATGATTTTGAGTTACAAACAGTCCGCTATAATGTCGCGGAACCATAATAAGCCTTATCAAAAAACTCGATTGAAAGCGCTGTTTGAAACGAGCAATAATATTGACACTGATAGTTGACGAATTGACAGATGACAACATTTGACATTTGGTAGTAATGTTACTTGACGCGTGCATTCTGTGCTCGATCTGCGTAATTATAACCTCAAAATCCGAAAGTGTTGTGATTTTTTCAGAATTCTCAAAAGTGTCCGTTGTTTTAAATTAGGTTTAATCGAATATATACATTATCTAAAACCCAAAAAGTAAATACACCTCCCTGTTGGAACTTAAGCGACCTATGTATGGACGACGAGCAATGTCCTTTAAACGTGGACGGGTACGTGAATGTCGGCCGGCGACTACTGTTACAGACTCGAATATTGACATCGTAAGACAACTTATTGCAATTGACAAAAAAATTACTTGCCAGCAAACTTGTTCTTTGTCAGGCATTGGAATGAGCCAAGTGCAAAACCATTTTGCGTCTAAAGGTTCGGAAGCTTTGCACTCGATGGATACCACATGATTTAACGGAGGATCAGAAACGACCGCGTGTCCAGTAGTGCCGTAAAATGATAAAAAAGTTTAATGGAGGGTAGTCATTGGCTATGACAGCAACAGCAACATTGAGACAGGTGACGAAATCTGGGTGTACTTCTTTGAACCCGAAATAAAAAGCTAGTCGGCAGAGTGGGTCTTTCCTTTAGAAGATATGCTGACAAAAGTTAAGAAAATTCGAAGTGTTGGTCAAAAACATACTAATGAATTGATAACCTCCACCTTTTTTTGAAATCGGTTAAAAAAGAAGCAACTTTTTTTTTTTCATTCGAGTGTATCGCTTGTAGATCAAAGGTCAGTGATTGCAGATTGGTACGTCAATACTTGCTTGCAGAGTCTTAGAAAAATTAAGCGTCTTCGAAGCAATGTACTCCTCCATCACGATAACGCATCCTCACATTCCGCTAAGGTAACAGAAACCTATTTGAAGGCTTCAAATGTGGAACTGATGACGCAATCGCCTTTCAGGTCGGACCTCACACGCTGTGACTTCGTTTTGTTTTCAAAAATTAAAAACAAACTTAGAGGCACACGTTTTACAAGCCCTGAATCAGCTGTGAATGCGTTCCGTAAAGCCATTGAAGATATTCCTAAAGAAGACTGGTCCAACTGCTTTGTACAGTGGTTTCAGCGAAGGCAAAAATGCATTTATTGCAAAGGAATATACTTTGAAAAACAATAAATGTATCGTTAGTCTTATATCTAGTCTTATTTATCAGAATCCAGAAACTTTTAGTATGAATACTTACACGAAATACATTATCACTTCGCTATATTTCGTCAACAATACTTAAAAGTTTATTTTTTAGAGGTATGTGGAACAGAGAGTAAAGTCCCGCAAACCTCCGTTGAAAAGGGAGGATCCTCCGACCAGACGGGTGTTATGTCTGGTGGGCTACTACTGCCCAATAGATGATTTCGGGCTGTTCTATATGTTCTAAACGCGCGGAGAACTTTGATTGCGCGATGCAGGATTAGTTCTTATGTGACGCCATAGATGTCGCTACATCACTCCCCTCCGGAGATCGGAGATCGATGGTTCTTGATGCTTCTTGATGCGTGCCAGGCCAGTGGTAGGTTGGTTCCAGTGGGTCGGAACCGAATGCCGCATAGTTCTCGGTGAGTCGGAACTGTCTGCGGTGATGCCCCAGTGAGTCGGGGTGTTGCTGTCCCAGTGAGTCGGGATGATGCCCCAGTGAGTCGGGGTGATGATGTCCCAGTGAGTCGGGATGATGCTGCAGGCTCCAGTGAGTCGGAGTAGTGCTGCTAGCTCCAGTGAGTCTGAGCGGTGCTGTGCGATGTAGTGGCTTGACTGCTTACGTCGACCAGGAGAGGTTCTTCTTTAGCTCTTCATGTGACTGGCCGAAGGTGCGGTGTGATTAGCCAAGGTCGCTGATGAGCCTGAGGGTGATGACCAGGTATGACCAGGTAGGCATGCTGGTGGTCAGGATACCCTTTAAAGCCGTGGGTGCTGGCTGTATGGCTCGCTGCTCGAAAGCTTGAGGAAGTGATGATGACGTCACGAAGTAGTGGCTGCACGAAGGCTGCGCTGACGTTCTTTGTCGAGGGTCACCAGTTTTAGAGGTATGTGGAACAGAGAGTAAAGTCCCGCAAACCTCCGTTGAAAAGGGAGGATCCTCCGACCAGACGGGTGTTATGTCTGGTGGGCTACTACTGCCCAATAGATGATTTCGGGCTGTTCTATATGTTCTAAACGCGCGGAGAACTTTGATTGCGCGATGCAGGATTAGTTCTTATGTGACGCCATAGATGTCGCTACAATTTATTTTAAACTAGCTTTTGCCCGCGGCTTTGCTCACGTCAACTGACTACTTTACCCGACTCTACCCTACCCTACCTTACTCTACCCAACTCTACCCAACCCTACTCTACCCCACTCTACACCACTCTACCATACTCCACCCTACTCTACCCCATTCTACCCTACCCCCAATTCTACTCTACTCTACCCTACCTAGTTACCTTCACTACCTTATCTACCCTACGCTACTTCCCTACTTACCCTACCTATCTACCTACCCTACAAACTTTCCTGTATGCTGGTAAATAAGATAAAAGTGAATTAAAATTGGTCCAGCCGTGCTTAAAAGTTATGGAGAAATAGGGAGATTTTTAAGAGTATTTAATAATAAAAAATAATAAAAAAAATCTTTTTAAATGTTATTTTGTATGTTTATAAAGAAATATTTAAAAATGTAAAAGATATGTATAAAAATGAATAAATGGAATAATAATTTTATTAATTCAGACATCATTGATCCAATGGTTAGTAGAAAACTTATCATCTAGGTGTTAGTAAAATAAAAGATTAAAAAAATCACATTATAATTAGTTCAACCCTATTCCATCAGCACCCTAATTGCATTGAGCCAAGCTGTTTTGAGTTTTTTTTTTTTTTAATAAAATCAGATTGAGTTTTCAAACTTGTGTCAAAATAAAACGTAAATCAAAAGCTCTAGAGTATTGATATCAACTTAGAAGCAAATCACCCCCAAAATAACTTTCTATACCTCTCCTCGCTCTTCCCCCCGGACCGCCACAAGGTGTAGACGTGCACTAGATCTGTTACAATCTATTAAAGAAATAAAATCATAAATTTAAACTAAATTTAAATTCAGTGAAATAATAGGAGAGCATAAATACGCAGGAGGTGTACGGTGCAGTTCGCCGCGCGTGAGTACCGTTCAAGATACTACTCGGCAGATCTGTCGCCCTGGTACACAAGACTGGGACTACTAATCAGCGTACGCGCAAGAGGCAGTAACAACATTGTTAGCGCCCACTAATTAGCGCCCGCCCAAGGACACCACCCACTCAAGGTTGAGCGCCGCCTACTTCAAGGACACGCACCGCCTCACTGAACTGTTATTGATCGCTTGACCTGCGCTAACGCCTATTACCAATTGTGTCTATAGCTACATCACTAAAGTCCATTTAACTGTGCACGATAGCTAATTAACTCCTTGTACTCATAGCTGCCTAGTACTTTAATCGGGTAAAATGGACAAATCTCTCTCTGATCCAAATATTAGCGTCGAGATGATGGATACTACTCCCCCTAATTTTGTTTCGATTCGCAATAGAGGATTGAGGCAGGAAGTTTTACCAGGGGAATTTCATAAATTCAAGACTGAAATCAAAGAGATGTTATCTTCCTTTATCTCGACTCAGGAAAATGAATTAAGAGTGATAACATCGAATCTCAAGGACATTCACACTACAAATAACAACATAGAAGTTGCCATTACTAATTTATCTTGTCAAAATGAAGAGTTCCGGAAAAAAATCGAAATGCTTGAGTTACAGGGTAAAAAAGAACGCGAATATATTGTTTTGTTGGAGGAGAGGATTGAGGATATACAAAGAGGTAGTAAAAAAACCTGCATCGAGATAAAGAACGTCCCTAAAAAACCCCAAGAAAATAACATTGACTTAATAAATATGGTCACTTTCTTGGGAAAACATTTGGGCCTCGATATGGACTCACGCGACCTTAAAGACATTTATAGACTACCTAGTAAGAAAGAGGGAGTTACGAACAGTCCCATAATTATTGAACTGAACTCCACTATGTTGAAAACAAATCTACTGAAAAAGGCAAAGTCGTATAACATTAGAAACACTAGTAAACTTCAGGCGAAACATCTTGGAATAACAAGCAAAGAGGATGTACCTGTGTTTATATCAGAACAATTGACCCCTAAGGGGGCCCGGTTGTTTTTCTTGGCCCGAGACCTGGCTAAAACTAAGCAATACAAATTTTGCTGGACTTCTTTTGGACGTATTTTAGTCAAGAAGAACGAGAATTCTCGTGCGATCCTTATAAAAAGTGAAGCACAAGTGCAACATTTAATGCAAGAAGCATGACTAATTGGTACTATCTTTAGATCATTTCTAATAATAAAAACGTTGTCATTTTTTCTTAGTAGAATCACAATGAATGTTATCACTAACTTTAGCTTTAGGCTGCATGTATTTATTTTAAACTTTTATCATTGTAAACATAGTCAGCTCGCTTTTACACATTTAAATACTACTTTTCATACTATCGGTTCCACACACTCTCACTCCATACACCTACACACATACTCACTCTACTCAGTGCCTAACATATTATGTCGTGACATGCCAAATCTTACATATATAGTCAATCATACTCGTACATATGCGAAAACCGACGTCACAAGACTGTTATCTTATCGTTCAAAACTTCAGAAACAAAAATGGTTTACTCTAATTAATAATGGATAGTAACTTATTACAATTACAGGAATTGGATACTGCTGAGATTGCTAATTCTGCTATTCTCGATATTGGACACTTAAATACTTACCTACAACATAATAATCGTGACTTAACCGTCCTGACTCAAAATATAAGGAGTATATACAATAATATCGACGACCTTGAATTAACTTTGTCTCAAATTGGATTTGAAATAGATGTCCTACTTTTAACGGAGTGCAGATTGAACGCTAACAAACAAATACCTGTGTTAAAAAACTATACTTCGTTCAATACTTCTAGACACTTAAATCAAAACGATGGCGTAGTTGCCTATATAAAAACTTGCCATTTACCCCAGGCAATAGAAATTAATTTGATACATGCCTCAGCTTTGCAAATCACAATCTCTAATTTCACCATAATCGGTATTTATCGGTCTCCATCGAATGTGTCCGCAGATCGTTTCATTGACTCGCTTGATCAATACCTACAATCTATTGACTCACACGGAAATACTATTATTACCGGAGATATAAATATTAACCTAATAGGGAAACCAGCACAAACATCACAAATACGGAGTAACAGATTGAATTATTTAAATATGGTGGCTGCGTATGGTTTCCTCCCAGGGCATTGCTTGCCTACCAGGGGTGACAGCTGCCTCGATCACATGGTTCTTAAGCTAGATAAATCTAAAAACTCGGCTTTCGTGGCAGTTTTAAACACGTCGGTTACGGATCATGCACTGGTGCTACTAAGCATATCCCACTCGTACCAAACCAAGTCTTATGTCAAAACTAAGACCGTGACTAATTTGGTGAATGCTTACGAGCACCTTGTAAACACGGATACGTCTTTTCTTAATACATATAGAGACCCAAACATTCTAGCAGATGCGATGATAGAAGTGATTAGGTCATCTCTTCTCCAAAATACTAAGATTGTCTCACTCTCTAGCTCCAAGCGTACTCTAAAACCATGGATAACTGCGGGGGCCTTAAGATGTATTAGGTTTAGAAATAAACTGCACCTACAGTTGAGAAAAGACCCTTTTAATGTTATTTTGATCATAACGTATAAGCGTTATCGCACATTTTGCTCAAATCTTATTAAGAAACTTAAAAGACAATTTCATAAAAACCAAATATTGACTTCTGTGAAAAATCCCAAGGTACTTTGGCGTAAAATTAATGACATAACTCATTACAAAAAACCTAAATCTTCCAGTGTACACCTACTTCAAAATACACCGCACCCTCTTGACTCGTTAAACCGCATAAACCACTTCTTTGTAACTATTGGGAAAACGTTGGCGGAAGAAATCATGTCTCAAACTGGACAAGGATATAGACCTTCTGTTAGCACGTCAAATACACCATCTCAAGCCAACTCATTTGTGTTGCTGGAGACAGATTTGAAAGAAGTGGATAGTACACTCATGGCACTTGACTCTGCAAGTGCTTCGGGGTGGGACGGCATATCAGTGAGTTTCCTTAAGTTGGCTCGAGACTTTGTAGTCCCTCTCATTTGCAAATTAACCAATCTGTGTTTCGAAACAGGTATATTTTGTGATGCGTTGAAGCGATCTGTCGTCACGCCTGTGCACAAGGATGGGGACAAGAGCGATGTTAATAATTACCGACCAATTTCCGTGTTACCATCACTTTCTAAAATAATAGAAAAAATATTAAATAAAAGGTTTACAAATTATTTGAATAAATATAACATCCTCTCTGACTCACAATATGGTTTTAGACAAGGGCGATCAACTCAGGATGCAGTTATAGCGTTAACGTCTGAAATTACAGATAAAGTAGACAAGGGATATAAATGCGTCACGGTGTTCCTAGACTTGAAAAAGGCTTTTGACACTGTATCGGTTCCTATCCTTGTGCAGAGACTTGAGACTATAGGGATTAGAGACAAGGCTCTTTCTCTTTTTGACAGTTATCTCCGGGGTAGGAAACAACAGGTTAAGGTAGATCAATCATATAGCAATGAGGAAAATGTTGTTTTCGGTGTTCCGCAGGGCTCAGTGCTCGGCCCGCCACTGTTTCTAGTGTATATTAATGAGCTATGTAATCTACTAAACGGTGGCGGGAAAATCTTCTCATATGCGGATGATACGGCTATTGTCTACTTTGGCGAGTCTTGGGAAGTCGTACGTAGTAAGGCCGAAGAAGGGTTAGTTATCATAGATAGATGGCTTAAAGCAAGCTTGTTAACCCTTAACATTGCTAAAACAAATTTCATTTGTTTCTCTCCAAGTGCAAGGTCTAAGGCATGTACCAATTTTAATATTCGTATCCATACATGTACAAACAGCTTAGGGCAGAATTGTGACTGCAAACCCATCAAACAGTTACCGTCTACAAGATACTTGGGAGTTATAGTTGACGAGTGTTTAACGTGGCACTCGCATGTCGAGGTTATTATGTCGCGTGTTCGAAAATTGATATGGATTTTTAAAAATCTACGACATGTAGTGCCTCAGAAGACACTCAATAGCATTTATATCGCTCTCGCGCAGTCAGTAATCACATACTGCTTACCTGTTTGGGGAGGCGCAACAAAAACTAAATTTTTAGAGTTAGAAAGAGCCCAAAGGTCACTGTTAAAGGTAATCTATTTTAAACCCCATAGATATCCCACAATCGATCTATATAGAATTAGTGGCCTATTAACAGTCAGGAAACTATACCTTTTAAACATCATTCTATATTTACACAAATACCTTCCGGTTAATCCAGAAAGCCAATCTAGGAGGAGAAAAGATATTGTAGCTTACTGTCCAAGGGTACGTACGGTTTTTGCAAGGCGTCAATATGTATGCCAATCAGCCTACATATACAACAAAATTAACGCAAAACTAAATTTCCACCACGAGGCCTCACATCAATGCAAAAAAGTTATAACCGAGTGGTTAAAAACTCTGACTTATGAAGAAACAGAGCATATTCTAGTCAGACTTGCATGATCACTTTCTTCTTAATTCATCGATGTAATTACACAGTGTTATCTTTAACATCGAAAATGAGGGCACTTCACCAAATACGTAAACCCACACATAAACATACACTAATATACACATACTCACAACTACACACAGTTACACACCTCACACAGATACACACTACACACGAGCTGCTTATTATTTTATAAATCGTTGTTTCTGTTTGTTCTAAAGTTTGATTTTTAGTTTTATTTTATTTGTTACTAAGTCTCAATATTGTTAAGTATAAATTAAGGGAAGGAGCGAAACAATCCCAACACAAGTATTACTAATAACTTACTGGGACTGTTTCATTAAAATTTGTCATGTAACCGTTTGAGACCGAATAAACAATTTTATTTATTTATTTATTTATTTATACCTATTTTACCCCGTTAGGGGATTTTTTTTTTTTTTTTTTTCCGGTGGGAAAATCATCTTATGACATCCCCCGCTCTTGGGCGGGGCGGGAGATAGTGTCAGACTTTTACTGACTAAAAACCCACTCCTGTTCCTTCGTTGCCTTTCGTACCAGGGCCGAGTCTTCCTTTCAGAATCAGACCCTTGGCCCCAGTAGGCTTCGACCCTGCTGGGCCCCTACAGTTGCTGACATCTCCTTGAGGCGCGCGTGGAACAGCACGCGCCGTTGACAACTTGGGCTTGGTCCGGACGGTTACCGGACGGTAGGACGGCAAGCCACCCATTGCTCGCCGTCCGCAAGCCCGCGCCTACGGTGGCCGGAAATCGGGATCGGAATCCCGGCGGCGGTTGGGGCGTGAGGACCGCTGCCTCACGCGATCGGCCGCCTCCTTTGCAAGCATTACTGCTTCGCAGAAGGAGGCGACCGCCTGCCACTCCTCCTCGCTCCGGACCATGGCCTGTACCAAAGCCCGGCGCGAGAGATCGCCGCCGCCGATTGCCCCCACGAGGACACGGCGTTGCTCTGCCCAAGCGGGGCACACCTCCACCGTATGCTCCACCGTGTCCTCCGGGCGGTCCACACAGTGGCGACACCCGGGCGTCGCTTCCACACGAATCCGGTGCAGGAACTTCCCGAACTTACCGTGTCCGGTGAGGACCTGTGTCATGCGGAAGGTAATGACGCCGTGTTGCCTTTCCAGCCACTCCTCAAAGAGGGGACTTATCGCCATAATTACGGCGTGCCCAGCACTGGGTTGCGATAGTCGCTGTCGCCATTCCGCCATGAGATCCCGCCGGAACTCTTTCCGCCATGCCGTGACTTGTCGCGGCAGTGGAGTTTCACCACGGCGTTGCATCTCCACGCGCAAATCGTGCATGCGTGCAAGGCTTTTTGCTACAAGATCCCATGGTGGCTGGCCAGCAAGGAGGCTCGCCGCTTCGCGGGAAACCGTGCGGTATCCCCGCACCATACGTATGGCCATGACCCTCTGGCACGCGTTCAGCTGGGCCGCCGGTCGCTTTCGCAGTGACGGCGCCCACACCGGCGCCCCATAAAGGGCCATGGACTGGACGATGCCTGCGTAGAGCCTCCGGCAGGAGGCGTCTGGACCACCGAGGTTGGGCAGGAGCCGCTTGAGGGCAGCCCCGTTCCGATTCAGTTTGGGAGCCAGACGTCGGAAGTGCTCCTCGAAATTCCACCGGCTGTCGAGGACGAGTCCCAGGTACTTCATCGTCGACCCGACGCCGATGTGAACTCCTCCTACCGTTAGTTGGGAGCGCCGGGGCGGCGCACTCCGGGGGCCGTGAAAACACATGGCCTCGGATTTGTGCAGCGCCACCTCGAGTCCCAACTGCTGGATCCTATCAACGACTATCGCAACCCCGCGTGTCGCTAATTCGACCGCCGCCTGATACGACTCTCCCTGCGCCAGGACCAGCGTGTCGTCTGCGTAACAGACCACGCTGACCCCGTCAGGGATGTCGCCGCGCAGCACGTAGTCGTATCCGATGTTCCACAAGGGCGGTCCTAGTACCGATCCCTGCGGAACACCGCACGACATCCCTCGCCGTTTCCACTCTCTCTGGTGACCAGGGTAGATGATGTACCTGTCTGACAGGTAGGCCTCGATAACACGACAGAGGTAGTCGGGCACTCGGTGATACCGGAGTGCCCTCCTAATGCTACTCCAGGGCAGGGAGTTGAAGGCGTTGGCGATGTCCAATGACACCGCCACGACACACCTGCCCTGGGATACCGCATCCCCCGTCGTGAGAGCTCTCACGCGCATGATGGCGTCCACCGTGGAGCGCCTCCTGCGAAAGCCGAACTGGCCGTCCGCCAGATCCGGCCCCACCCGCGATAGGTGCGCGACGAGGCGGTCTGCAATTACTCTTTCAAAGAGCTTGCCCACCTCGTCGAGCAGCACGATGGGCCGGTACGCGGACGGGGAGTCCGCTGGGCGCCCTGGCTTCGCGATAAGGACCAGTTTCCCCGTCTTCCAGCGAAGTGGGAACTGGCCCCGCTCCATGCATGCGCTAAAGAGCCCTCTTAATCGAGACCCGAGAGCCTCCATGGCCAGGACCCAGGCTTTACCAGGCAAGCCGTCGGGTCCTGGGGCGGTATTCTTGGCGCTCAGCCTTCTTACCGCCACACTCATCTCTCTCTACCTCGGACACCTCTGGAGCATTGCCGTCGTCGTCGCCATCGTGATCCGCGTTAGACACCGCTGGTGGCGGAGCCATGAGCGGGGGGGAGTGTTCCCCTCGCGCAGGGAAAAGATTGCTCACCACACCCTCCACTATCTGGGGCCGGAGACTCTGCGTGAGTGGGGGAGCCCAAGGGCGGAGTTTTTCCCGCACCACCTTATAGGGGCGTCCCCACGGGTCTCCGTTCAGAGTCCCCAGCCACACGTTGCGGGCCTCCATCTTGGCCCGCTTTATTTCCGCTCGGAGGGTGCGTTTCGCTACTCTGTATCCCTCATATAGCTCCGCCTTTCTGGCCTCCGCATCCGGTGGGCGGATGCGGCGACTGCAGTGTCTGGCGTACCGGCGCCGCGCAGCATTGCACGCATTGCGCAGTGCCGCAATCTCCGGCGACCACCAGTACACCTGGCGCCGGGCACGTCCTGGCCGGACTCGGGGCATTGCCGCGTCGCAGATTTGCGACATGGCCTCCCGGAACCACTCTGCCTCGACGTCAATGTCAACAGGCCTGTCCGGTGCTTGCACGCAGGCCTGTACCATCGCGGCTTCCAGGAGGAGCTCCCGGTCCAGCTGCTTCAGCGCCCAACGCGGACCACATGGGGTCTGTTGGACCGGCGCGATCGAGGTCTGGGTGGAGACGTCAAACCGAATGTACTGGTGGTCTGAGTACGTCTCCACCCCCTCCATGACGCGCCAGTCGACGACACGCGGTGACAGAGCAGGGCTGGCAAACGATATGTCCACCACTGACTCGCCCCGCATCCGCACACACGTGGGGACAGAACCCCGGTTCAGGATGACCAGGCCTGTCTCCAGAGCCCAGTCCTCCACCATCCGACCCCGCTGGTTTGTGAACCGGGAACCCCAAGCCAAGTTCTTGGCATTGAAGTCCCCGCACACGACCACGGGGAGGGAACCAAACCCAGCGACGACGACATTCAGCTCCATAAGGGAGATGTGGAGATCGGCGAGAGTTCTGTTCGGGGACAGGTAGACGCCCACCACTGCTATGTCCCCGAACCGTGCTGCCACGCATCCCCGTCCCCTCGTGACGGCCTCGAGGGACGGAGTACCGGCGGCGGCCGACGAAATTAAGGTCACCGAGCCGTTCAGGTCCTGAACCCAGTCTCCCCTGGGTAGGACATAGTACGGCTCGGAGACCACGGCGATGTTGATCGACCACTGCGCCATGCTCTGGAGCAACAGATCCTGAGCGGCGGCGCAGTGGTTGATATTCGCCTGGAGGAGACGTAATGGAGCAATTATTGACAGTCCATTACAGTCTCCTCCCGAGCCCCGCGTGAGGGCCCTGCCGCAGGGGTTGCAGCGGCGACAGCGGCGGCAGCCAAAGACGAGGCTGCGGCGGTGAGGACATCGGGGTGGATGGGCCTTCGGACCTTTCCCTTGGCCTTGGCAAGGGGATCGCAGGACCTGCTCCCAGCCCGGTGGTCGGCCGGCTTGCCTGCCGCCGCACATGCGTAGCAGTGCGGCGTTGCACGGCATTCAACCGCCTTGTGACCAGGCTGACCGCACTGGAAGCAGCGGTCACTGCGGTCCACCTCCGCCGCGCAATAGGCACCCACGTGGTGCCCCACGTGGCAGCGATAGCACCGCAGAGGTCTGGGCTCCAGCAGTTTCACCTGCGCGGAGACCCAGCCTACCAGGAGCCGTCGGCCCTCCCCGGTGATGGTCTTGGCCGCCGACACGGGGCAGCTAACCGTCACGGCTCACATGCCCGTACTGTCAGCGCGGATTGAGCCCGCCCTAACCTGTTCGGCGGTGCATTCTCCCACCCTGACGATGGCGGCCACCACCTCGTCCACCTTGACAGAGTCGTCCAAGCCCATGACGCGCATATCGATGCATTTGGTGGGCCTGGACACTCGGGCCTCTTCCGCGTCCAAGGACGCTCTGATCCTTGCGGCCAGGGCGTCTGCGGCAGGGCCACTGGCCGCACCAGGGACTTCCAGCATTCGGGCCCCAGTTACGGTGCGCCTCATGCGGAAGCCCCCAGAGGCTCCGAGCTCGCCAAGGTGGGGCAACACCGCCTGCCTCGCCTTTTCCATGACGGCGTCATACGTCACGCCCTTCTTTTCCGCATCAGGCTGTAGTGTGATAACTACAGCCTCGGAATTCGGGGCGCGAAGTCTGGCCGCCATGGCCCGCTTCTTGCGCTGCTGTCGCCGTGTCCGCTTTTTGGCCGCCCTAGACGCCTTGCCTGCCTTCCTTTTGGCACCGACAACCGTCCATTCGGTGTCGGGCGAGGATTCTGCAGGCGGAGCAGGGGGTGGCAGGGGCGGCCCAGTCGCCGTCACGGCAGGAGCCCTCGCCGTCTTACCCTTTGTTGGTGGAGCAGACCCTCCCTGTCGCTGCAGCTGTTTGGCCGCCGGGGCCGGCCTCACAGGCTCCGACGACACGGCCTTTCGTCCGGCCTGCTCCGACGGGCCCGTCTTGGGCGCAGCAGCCGCAGTTTTGGCAACGGCGGCATATGATGCCACCTTCCGGCCGGAGGCCGCGAGCGGGGGACGCAGCACGATGCCCTCCAGCACGGACAGTTGCTGCTGCATCCGCCGCTGGAACTGCTCCTGTTGCTGTTGCTGTTGCTGCCGGAGGGCAGCCAGCTCCTGCCGCACCATCGTCAGCAGCTTGCCCTCCGACTCGGGCTGGGGCTGGTTTTGCCCCTGCTCCTGCATGCTTACCTCTTTTGGTACTTCCTCCTGGTGGTCGACTTTTCGGGCATCCAAGAGCTCAGCCCGGATCTTCGCGACCCTCTTTTCGAAGTAGGCGTCCATAGCCTCCAAGATAGAGGTCGCGAACTGAGCGATGCCCCTTTTCTTCGAACCCTTCTCCCTCTTCCTTGACATGGCTGTCAAGGCGTCGACCACCAGCACCCCGAGCAGCCTGCGTGACTCTTCGGCGGAGTCTTCCCCGGCGTCTGACTTGCTGCCAGGCGGCCCTGAGGGGTCAGACCTAGCACTGGTCACTACGGGGTGGCGCCCCTCCGCGGAGAGCCTCTCGGCTCTCTCAGCAGCCTCCTGGGAGGTAAGCCCTCTCGCTCTTCCTCTCGCTCGGCTCGCACCCCGACTGCTGGTGGGGATCTTGCGGGCCGACACAAACTCTCCCTCGGAGGACGATCCGTCCCCCGCTTTGGAGCGCTTCCGGAAGAAGCTTGTATTTCTTCCGGGGTCTCCCGCTACCTCCTCCAACTCCGAGCTCTCCGAGCTCCTTTTGGATGCCGCGTCGGACTCCGACCGCGCATCACTCTACTTCTCCTCCTCGTACAGGGTTTTAAAAAATTTGCTCATTTTTGTTCCCACGAGTATGTATCAAGTTTTACCGGCTCAAATTTGTGGTTCGCACTAGAGACTAATTAAGCTACCCATTAGTCAAGCTAACAACCTCCCTCACGGTGCGCCGCCGCTTGGAGGTTTGGGGTGATTTTTTATAGAGGTTGTCTTCCTCGTAGCCCGGGCGGTTAAGCCAAGACCCTCGACCCCCATCAAAAGTCAGAAACATGACCTTGGACAATCTCTGAGGCTACGAGACTAACGGTGGCAAAAGGAAGAGCAAGTCTTCCTCCTGCCTGCCCGGTGGCAGGGTAAGTGCACACCGAGCCCGCTCTTACTTCGCCACTGTGCTCTCTGCTATAGCAGAGGGACACGCGTTGAAGTGTTCCTTCGGACAGAATATTCGCAGGCGGACATCGAGACCCCTTAAGTAAAAGTACCCAAGGGGAATCGTTAGCCGCCTCCCAGGGTGCACCGTCCCGCAGACTGTCCTTCGCTCCGGACGTATCCGCAAGGGAACTACAGCCTGCGGGCACTCGAGGAGGTTTTCTGTCGTAGCACCCCTACCCCGTTAGGGGATGAATTTCAATTAAATACATAACTTGTCTTCCATCAATTTGGTTAAAGAATGTTCATGAAAAATTTGAAGTAGATTGTACCCCCTTACACCCCCTTAGGGGTAGAATTTTGAAAAATCCTTTCTTATCCGATGCCTAAGTTATACCCCTCCAAGTTTCAGGTCTTTACGATCAGTGATTTAGGCTGTAAGTTGATCCGTCAGTTACTCAGGACAAAGCATTTTATATGTATAGATATAGATGAAATAGGTAGCAATGTTCTAACCTCTATTGTAATGTTGATAAAGATGTTTTTAAACGGCTCAGAAACTTTTGACTCGTGCAAAATGATTTAATTATCAATTTTCAAAGATTCAATTAGTTATTCGGAAGGAAAGTGTCAGAATTTCTGCCTGTATTAAAACATTTTTCCCCGAGGCATCGTTCCAGCTGTCTATCCCACAGGAAAGTTGAATTGATTTGCGATTACAAACCTAAGTGATAGTGTAGCTTTATATCAGTTAAATCATTTTCGTTATCGTATCAGTATTTCCAGACATAACACATAATTATAAACAAGACAAAATACAAACGATTCTTTTTCATCTTCATTATTCGAGTTTTTTCGGGAGGAACATGTAACTGACAGTTTCTTCGTTTTGCAAAAAGGGGTTTTTCCTTACGTAATTAAAAAAGGAACTACACATATTCTAATAGATCAGTGGTTGTACACATATTTTTTAAGAAAGGTAAAAAATTCTAATTCTTTATTGCAAACTGTAGAGAAATTAATTCTGTTAAATTAAGGGTGAAAAACCCATTACTGCAAAAAAAGAAAATTGTCGTTTTCTATGTTCACATTAAAAGGGTCGAACTATTCTTTTAAAGTCGCGGGATTCCATGCGATGTGAATCTTATCATAATAACAATGTATAATAATTAGACTTCTTAACTTTAAATGCGTTTTTCTCAAAATCAGTTCAAATGGACATTCAGGGTACAGGCTAAGAACAGGTCTTTGCCTGTACACTTCAAATAATATATTAAAAAAACTGTCTATGAACATATAATTATGTAAACCTAATAGCTCCAATACGCTACTATTATAACATTTTTGCAAAAAAACACGTCGACTAAACCATCGTTTAAGTTTCCCAAGCCGCTTACGTGTGCTCTCACCATTTCAATTCACTTTGATGTTTAATATATTCTTCGAAACCTAAAACTTGCTTCATAATGGTAGATAACTGATGTCACGTTCTCCCAATGACCTATAATATCAAACTGTGTAGGAGGTTCGGAATCCTATTAGAATATTCAGACTTTTAAGCGACCTTTAATGTAAATATATGAAATAGTATTATATCTTCATGTATTTGACATTGAAAGAGTTTTAAAGTTAGGTAATGGAAGTAATTAAGAAAGTAATATTGAATGGTTTAAGTGTGAAATGGAAACTTTATTAGATCAAGTACTAAAATCAATAAAAACACGTGAAGGTACAAAATAAATATCAAAATACAAAAAATATTTCAAGTATCAATTTCTAACTTGATATTAAATACATAGTGGTGTTTTTTATTTGTGTGTCGCCTCTCGTAGGTCAACTTAGGAGGTTGTCGGCTGCTTAACCGGACTTGCCTGTGGCGGCCGTAATTCAAGAATCAAAGTCTCCAGCCAGGGTTTACTTAACTAACTTAAAAACTAAGCGACTATACGCTAAGGGCACCCCCTGTGGGGTACGGACCTTGGCTTAGGGCGTCGCTTGGAGTGGGCAGCAAGGGACAGGCTGAATCGATCAAAGATATTATTATTATTATCGGGGGCGTAGTGGTGTAACAAGACGGCTGCTTGAATGCAATAAAGTAGTGCTAGAGAGACGAGGGTAGATTTTCCAAGTCACAAACGAAACAAACTACTAGATTTAAAAAAAATGAAAAAAAGTCACATACGACATGGTCTCCTACCATTAATATTAACAGTTACGGAATATTAATGGCGTCATCAAATTTCCCTATTAATTTTAATCTAACAATAAGCTAGAGAGCTGTGAATCTTAATTTAATGCCCTGGCTAGCTTACATCATTTTTTTGTTAGAATTTAACGAAGCTTTTATTCTAAGCTAGTTGAATTGCTTCAAGCCTCAAATCATCAGTTATCAGCTGTGACTGAATTAATGTTTCATTATACCTACAATTTGTTTAGATACTTACCAAAGCATTTTTGTTAATACCATGCACAGGGCTGATGTAACGTAGATAACTTATTAGTGATTATATTGAAACGACTATAAAAAGTTTAATTGGAAAGCAAAAAAGTCTCTAAATTCAATTTTGCAAGTACCCCTTAAAAAATAGGAAATCTTATTAAAATAAAGGATTGCACCTAAATCCAAGAATATAATTCCTACCATTTTTAGAAAATAAACATCCTCTATAGAACATTTACCAAATTACAGAAAACATAACGAAGTTTCTACAAATTAAAGCACGTCGTATAATATTTAACCTTTAGCATCTTCTCACGTTTGAAGCACTTGTGGTCACGGTCGAAATGAAACGCGAAATAATTGCTGGCAAAAGTAATTTCATTTTCGATCTAAGATCGAGTCACGATGAAATACACAACATCTCCGGTCTGCGGGTCCGAGGTTTATTTCGTTTAATTCAACAACACGAACATGCAAATTTTGGACATAATATTACTAAAGCCTCTGTTAATTCAAAATCGGGAAATATTAATACGATCCAAGAGCGCTGTGTACATTAAATATTAAACAGAATCCGTCCGATGACGATCTCTCAGAGTTGCGGAAAAATAAATTATATTATCGGTTCGAGGATTTTATCAAAATTGTATTTAATCCACTCAGAGCTGGTGAAATATTATGTAAGATTTTCAGTTTGGGATTGTAAGCCTTTGTGCTGGCTTAATTAAGTCTTTCTGTTAATGAAGGTACGGATTCGTTTCATAGAAAAGTTTGTTGTAAATGTCTTATTTACGGTCAGTTTTGTAAATATCATGTGGCTCAATGCATGTATTTTATGCATATTTATTTCTACTTTAGAGTTTTCAGGCCATTTCAACGCTTCCATTTTCCAAGAAGGAATTTATTATCGTACTGTTATGTAATTGCATTGCCATTGATCAATCGCGTGTATTATATGCCTCATCAGTATTCAGATTGGATGGATGACGAGGACTGGGTGAGGCTCGATCTATCACAGTCAGTGATAGCATCAGAAGGGTGCGAGCGTGTGTGAAGGTCGACATGTACCATTCTCGCTTTGAACTGAACGAGTCCATGACCGAGCAAGAAGGTAACATTTTATTGAATCGGAGACGATAAAAGTGGATATTAATAGTAACGATCCTTGTTTCAGGGTTTTCGTCACTGTAATAGTAGCAACACACGTAGCGATTTACTTGCACATGTGTAGACTTGCAAAAATACACGTTATGGTAACCATACACGTAACGATTTACTTACACATGTGTAGACTTGCACAAATACACGTTATGGTAACCACACACGTAGCGATTTACTTGCACATGTGTAGACTTGCACAAATACACGTTATGGTAACCACACACGTAGCGATTTACTTCATTAGTATACTGTGACGTATGTTGGAAGATACTTGCGCAAATTTCTGACTTGCACAAGTTTTTAAAAAAGTTTTAATTTTCGAGTCCCAACTTGTGCAACTTAAACGTGTGTGGCAGTATCTTAAAAGTTTCAATTGATTTCAGATAGTTATGCCAGTCCTTAGATATAATAAGCATAATATTGACATTAATTTAAAGAGAGCATTCTCTTTTTCTTAACCAGTCTTAAATCCATATTGTCCGGTTTCATTTGTGCCTTTTTAAACTTTTTGTCGCATAAATAAAGCCAACTAATGACAATTATAAATCGCGCAAAACAAACCATCTGGGCGATCACTTTGTCAGAAATAATATTGCCAGTGCCACACACGTTTAAGTAAACATGCGCAAGCGCAAGTTTGCACAAGTTGGGAATCGAAAATTGAAACTTTTAATAAAACTTGTACAAGTCAGAAATTTGCACAATTATCTTCTAACACACGTTATAGTATACTAATTATGCAATACATTATTAAGTTCTTACTTATAATAATAATAATAATTTAATTTTCAAGATAATACAATCCATTATGGTTAGTAAAGACATACACAACCTATAAACTAGTGTTAGTACATATATATCTCGGTCAATTAAATAAATACATTCAATAAAGCATGTCAAACTTATACTACTTATAGTGGGGCTGGCCTTGAACCAGAGCACTTCGACCCTTCTGGATCTTTTGTGCTAAACTTATACTACCAGTCTCCATGTTAAAAACCTCAAGGAAGCAGAGGTTGTAGATATTATTTATTTCTATTTTTATGAATGTTATATAATTATCTTTTGCCTTGTATTGTGTACAATTCATATGTTTTGTAAGAAGGAATTTGTTGACACGCCATTTAAAAAATAAATTAAAATTGTTTGAAATAAAGTTATGTTTATTTAAAACAAAACCATTTCATTTACCTATCCATGTGTTTAGTACTTACCTTACAATAATCAAATTTATCTAAGTAGGTAATGTAAAAATTTTATATTGAAACCATTATTTATTAAAATTGTTTGAATTTATTTCGAAAAATAAATTTTGTGCTCACCTGCTTCTATGAACTTCCTTTGTCTAATGCTATCGTGAATGGAGTGTAGTGTTCTATAATAACGTCAACTTCCCAACAAGCAAACTATTTTTAGACGCAAGTCAAAGACATGCTAAGTCAGCCACTTTGCCGCTCATAATTGGAAATAAACACCATTATTTATGCAAAAAACCTCTTCAATGTTACAGCAATTTGTTCTAGAGAGTCGGAAAAGTCCCGGAGATTTGTGTGAAATTTAATTTATTTTTAATTGGCTCGGAGACACGCGTCAATGCCGACCCCTGCACAGTTTCTCTGCACAATTGTCCACCCATCTTAACATTTTCCAATATTAATAGCTTTTGCCTTTAATTGCTCTCTTCCCCTTCGATTTCCTAAAATAATTCGATTCAGTACTTAAACTGTGACGCAATTGTTTGCTGAGGTTGCACCCAGCCCTGATATTTCTATTGTCAGAACTCTTTTAATGGAATTATTCTAAGCTTCTTAATCGAATGAATTTCTACCAGCACCCCTCGGGTGATTGGAGCAGAAAATGTATTTTTACTTTTTTTAGGTTGAGTTCCCTTTATTTCCCGCTTGGGGTTCTGACAATGGGTTCGTGTTCGATACCCTAATACTGCCGAAAAAAAAAATTCATTTAACGAAAATGATGATTTTTCGTTGCGTCTTTCATATTTCTAACAAGGGTATCTAGTATTGTTTCAAAGAAATACTTTATTTTTTCTTAATATTCTCAAAAGGCTAAAGATTGACGTGATCGTCATGGCCTGTAATAATAGACAAAATCGTTTTGGTTTTGAACAGGGGTATAATAAAGACAATTGCATCCATTGGATAGCCCTCTCACATTAAAATATCTTAAAAAAGGGTAACCTAACCAGTTGATGACTTATGATGACGTTGTCCATACATCATAAGCTTTGTCTACTGAAACACACTTTATAAGGACCAAAATTTCACCCGTTTACCTCAAATAAAGACAGAAATACTCACCTGGTGAACCAATCTACATAATTTTCCCAGCGTTCACACAAACACGGGAAAATAAGAGTAGCAAAAATGTTCACATTCACCTTATGAACTTGTGACGTCAACCATCAGGTGTGACGCTTGTAGCATGACAGTTACCAGTACGATTTATAAAAAAAAAAGATTATTCTTTTATATCGATAATAAAACAAATGTTAAGTTACTAAGGAGAAACATGGTTATAAAAATTTAATAACTTGCCTAAAAGTTTAAAGTGTATGAGATAAATAATTATGTGCTATTGAAATATGATTTCCGCAGTATTAAGTGGCCTCTCACATGGACCGATGACCTGTTATGGGTCGCGGGAATCTAATAGATGCGAGACGCACAGGACCGGTCGTTATGGCGACACTTGGGGGAGGCCTAAGTCAAACAGTGGACGTCTTTCGGCTGAAATGATGATGATGAAACATGACTTAGGTATCACAAAAATCATTACTTGAACAACGTTATTGCTAATTAGACTTTGTCTATGGCTTGAAATCAGCAGTCGAAGTTTTACTGAAGAGTAATCTACCATAGTCTCTCTTGTTATGCTTCTAATTCCATCGTGTTTTCACTCAATAACGATGTGACGGATGTTGACTCTGTTATTGTTAAGGATTATATTTGTCACTCCCGTCCCCACCTGTCATCCCAGTGCGCCAACACACACGTAGCGGACTGGATGACGTGCCGTACGTCTGCGGGTGACGTATCTGACGTGGTATTACCTCACAAGTCGTGTACTACAGGTAGTGATTGTCTCATCGCTACCGTAAAGTTATGTACATGACCATTAGAGATAGTGCGCACAAGCAACTTTAGTCTCCGCAACTAATTTGTTTCTCACATCAAGTCTACGGAATTGTATGAAAGTGCGCGCATGCAAGACTTTTTGCCCTCGTGTTCAACGACAGGCCGGCGACGTAACTATCACCGCGTCTATTAATAAGATATTTTTACAAAAAAGTTCGCTGTCGCTCCAAAAAAGTTACTGGGCAACTTAATTTTTCTTGAGCGCCCTTTCTTAGCGTGGCGGAAAGTATTCACGTTTTTTTCTAATTACCTGTTTGATTTTATGATCGTACGACTGTGAATGCCTTTCTAAATGTGTATGAATGAGAATTAGGGCACATAATGAACAATAATAGATTTAAGGATGGACGGCATCGAACTAAACTGAAGGAAAAAAAAAACAGTTGGTACTATTCTACCGGGAATTTCTGAATGTAATGTCTCAAAGTTAGGCTGGATTGTGGATTTTTTTTAATCGATTTTTATTGTTTTATGAAAATAAGACCCCAATTTTTAAATGAGAAGTTTTTAGGGATCTGAAATGATAGCAGATGACCCCCCTCCCGTCGACCATTTCAATTTGGCACACGATGCACCAAACACCCTGTATAAGTCAACCTACATCTTAAGAGAATACAGAAATACTATATTACAAGATGGTAGTCATTTACTATCATCATACTCCACAAACAGTCAAAAGTCCTAGATAATAATTTCTTCTTTTACACCCCCCAAGGGAAATGTCGTGATGGTCTACCCGCAGCTCGGACCACACTGCGAGTTACGTATTAAATATAACGTTAGTGACAGTGAACTGACTGGCAGTTCGGTTTATAGACGTAGTAACAATAATGTACTAGCAACACTGTTGCTTACATTCACGTAAAACTTTACTACTCGCACAGTTTATGAAGAGGAGTTAGTACCTTATTAAGATATGATACAAGTTATGTCACACTTTAACGAGATGTCGCTTCCGTGTTCTTAGATGTGTCAGTTCGTTTAGTTTTGCTATTAGTAGAGTTTGCTGTTAGAACTAAAGTACAGAATTAAAAATAAATTGTACGACTAAGTGCTTTAACATCCATCACAGCTAAACCTTACTCATAACATAGTGTAAGCATGTATTATTCTATACCTCTTTTATGTTATATTAAGTCGTACATTGGTTATCGATTAATAATATGGGTATTAGTTACCATTAAATAATACATAGTAGCTGCAAAACAATACTAAAATAATTTGAATTTAAAGAAAATGTTTGTAACGGCCGAGATCGCAATGATGGCAACATCCCCTCCCTATACCTACAAAAGGGCATGTCGCCATAATTGCGCGCTCAGTTTCTGTCCGACGTTTGTGGAGTTAACAACCTGTGATTTGCAAATAAGTTAAATAATAAATTGAGGGTATTTGATGTTTGATAATATGTTGCTTCTATGTTAATAATTGTGAGTAAAACTATTAGAATATTAACTAGAATTATTAATAAATGTGTAACGTATTGCTTATGAAATGTTATTTGTTCTTTAAAACTTGTTATTGATATTGGAAACATTAAAACCCACTGTATAATGAACTAGTATTTTGATTTATCCTACAATAGCATTGCATAAAATCAAGCCTGTGCTGCTTATGCTGTGCTCTCCAAACAGTTGGATAGAGGAGTACATGAGAATACATCAACCTTTCGCATGTTCAAGACATAACAGAAGAGTCCGTTTTCTGCACAAAACATTTATATGAATGACGTCCTACATATAGTCGTTGTCAGTCGTTTGAGTTTACATGTTTGTGAATGCACCTACGATGCAATAGTAATTCCTATTATACGGCAGCGATGCGAGCCTCTTGCCCTCAACCTGGGACAAATCTAGACTCTGAGCTTCTGAGAAAATCTAAATAGAAAACTTCAATAACATTAGATCGAACTGCAAGAATCAGACTCGGCTAGAGCGCCTGCGATCAGTACACCAACGAGGTGTCTGTCTCATGGCTCTACTGATCATTAATGAAGAATTGTGTGTAAGCGTTTAAAAGAGCAACACTTATTTATACTTTAGTCAGTAGATAGTCAATTTAATGAGCAGTCTTTGTTTTTGGCTTCCCAACCGTTACTTACAACATCTAGATATTTTGAGTGTGATTTCTAGTTCAATTTACAATTATTATATTGTTAGAGGCACTTTTTGTTACATTGTTTATAAAAAATATCTCATTTTCCTAGTCTTTTCATATTTGACAAATTTTAATCAATATATATGTTTCGAATATCGACAACTACGCTTTTCTTACCAGTATAACTTTCTTGTTTGCAAGTTAGTAGTATTAGCATGGCCTCTATGGTCGTCATAACATGTATCAATAACAACATTGTAAAATACAAACCAAAAGCCAATTTATTTTGAAATGGAGCCGTTGCTATCGCTCCCTGTATATTTCCGGCGCAAACCGCAAGTGACCGCAATCCGATTTCCTGCACTTTTACGTTTTCTACTCTGTTCTAAGGGCGAAGCTTTATGTTCTGTATTTATACATCTATCATCTTAAAAAGATATCTGGAAAGAACGTCAAACGGGAGGTTGTAAAATGTTTTATCAACTTGAAATGCGATCAAAATCTTTCTGTAAAATATTACTATACACGTTGCTTGAGAAAGATTTCGTACACAAGGAAAGGTAGTACCTAAAAGTAGATACATAAATGAAAGGATCAACAATAAAGTGCAACTCTTGAGTCTGTTGTTGTACTTAAGAGGGCTCTTTCCCCCACTCGTCTATCGTCATACCTAAACAGGGTTTAAAAGCTTGTTGGTTCACCCAATGTTTGATAAAAAGGCAACGCGAAAATAGAGCGATAACACCCGAACGCTCTGCTGGCACTCGGTAATACCGTCATTCAGTCGAATATTTTACAAAACTGTAAAAGGTTTTGGAAAAAATTTTCTTCATTCAGAATTATGATTAAATTTGCAAGACTTCTATTGTCATATTTTTCTGATTTTTTTAATTTATGAGAACATTAGGAAGGGTCAAAATTCACGCAAAATGGTTAATTTTCAGAGGTCTTTACTGGATTAGCAAATTTATAATTTGATTTCAATATAAGCCTAGATAATATCCTCAAGATACCTGTTTCCAAAATATTAATAAAAAATGTGTAATAACATCATGATCACGTAAGAGCGGTTGTATGAAAATTTGTGAAAATGTATTTTGGGTTGAACGCTCTTAATATATTATTACAATTGCAGGTTCATGTGAAACAATTGAACCGTTATAAATACGAAAAATAACTGCAAATAAAATCAACTGCCCCATACATTTATGTTTTTTTTTTTTTTAGGTGGGAAAATCATCTTATGACAAATCCCGCTCTTGGGCGGAGCGAGAGATAGTGTCAGACTTTTACTGACTAAAAACCCACTCCTGTTCCTTCTTTGCCTTCGTCCCAGGGCCCCGGGTTTCACTTTCACACTACCCGTGGCCCCAGTAGGCTTCGACCCTGTTGGGCCCCTACGATTTGCTGACATCTCCTTGAGGCGCGCGTGGAACAGTACGCGCCGTCGACGACTTGGGCTTGGTCCGGACGTTACCGGACGATCGGACGGCGAGCCACCCATTGCTCGCCGTTACAGCAATTTGTTCTAGAGAATCGGAAAAGTCCCGGAGATTTGTGTGAAATTTAATTTATTTTTAATTGGCTCGGAGACACGCGTCAATGCCGACCCCTGCACAGTTTCTCTGCACAATTGTCCACCCATCTTAACATTTTCCAATATTAATAGCTTTTGCCTTTAATTGCTCTCTTCCCCTTCGATTTCCTAAAATAATTCGATTCATTACTTCAACTGTGACGCAATTGTTTTCTGAGGTTGCACCCAGCCCTGATATTTCTATTGTCAGAACTCTTTTAATGGAATTATTCTAAGCTTCTTAATCGAATGAATTTCTACCAGCACCCCTCGGGTGATTGGAGCAGAAAATGTATTTTTACTTTTTTTAGGTTGAGTTCCCTTTATTTCTCGCTTGGGGTTCTGACAATGGGTTCGTGTTCGATACCCTAACACTGCCGAAAAAAAAAATTCATTTAACGAAAATGATGATTTTTCGTTGCGTCTTTCATATTTCTAACAAGGGTATCTAGTATTGTTTCAAAGAAATACTTTATTTTTTCTTAATATTCTCAAAAGGCTAAAGATTGACGTGATCGTCATGGCCTGTAACAATAGACAAAATCGTTTTGGTTTTGAACAGGGGTATAGTAAAGACAATTGCATCCATTGGATAGCCTTCTCACATTAAAATATCTTAAAAAAGGGTAACCTAACCAGTTGATGACTTATGATGACGTTGTCCATACATCATAAGCTTTGTCTACTGAAACAAACTTTATAAGGACCAAAATTTCCCCCGTTTACCTCAAATAAAGACAGAAATACTCACCTGGTGAACCAATCTACATAATTTTCCCAGCGTTCACACAAACACGGGAAAATAAGAGTAGCAAAAATGTTCACATTCATCTTATGAACTTGTGACGTCAACCATCAGGTGTGACGCTTGTAGCATGACAGTTACCAGTACGATTTATAAAAAAAAAGATTATTCTTTTATATCGATAATAAAACAAATATTAAGTTACTAAGGAGAAACATGGTTATAAAAATTTAATAAAAGTTATTAAATTTAAAGTGTAAAAGCTAAAAGTTTAAAGTGTATGAGATAAATAATTATGTACTGACCGATGACCTGTTATGGGTCGCGAGAATCTAATAGATGCGAAACGCACGGGACCGGTCGTTATGGCGACACTTGGGGGAGGCCTAAGTCAAACAGTGGACGTCTTTCGGCTGAAATGATGATTATGAAACATGACTTAGGTATCACAAAAATCATTACTTGAACAACGTTATTGCTAATTAGACTTTGTCTATGGCTTGAAATCAGCAGTCGAAGTTTTACTGAAGAGTAATCTACCATAGTCTCTCTTGTTATGCTTCTAATTCCATCGTGTTTTCACTCAATAACGATGTGACGGATGTTGACTCTGTTATTGTTAAGGATTATATTTGTCACTCCCCTCCCCACCTGTCATCCCAGGGCGCCAACACACACGTAGCGGACTGGATGACGTGCCGTACGTCTGCGGGTGACGTATCTGACGTGGTATTACCTCACAAGTCGTGTACTACAGGTAGTGATTGCCTCATCGCTACTGTAAAGTTATGTACATGACCATTAGAGATAGTGCGCACAAGCAACTTTAGTCTCCGCAACTAATTTGTTTCTCACATCAAGTCTACGGAATTGTATGAAAGTGCGCGCATGCAAGACTTTTTGCCCTCGTGTTCAACGACAGGCCGGCGACGTAACTATCACCGCGTCTATTAATAAGATATTTTTACAAAAAAGTTCGCTGTCGCTCCAAAAAAGTTACTGGGCAACTTAATTTTTCTTGAGCGCCCTTTCTTAGCGTGGCGGAAAGTATTCACGTTTTTTTCTAATTACCTGTTTGATTTTATGATCGTACGACTGTGAATGCCTTTCTAAATGTGTATGAATGAGAATTAGGGCACATAATGAACAATAATAGATTTAAGGATGGACGGCATCGAACTAAACTGAAGGAAAAAAAAAACAGTTGGTACTATTCTACCGGGAATTTCTGAATGTAATGTCTCAAAGTTAGGCTGGATTGTGGATTTTTTTTAATCGATTTTTATTGTTTTATGAAAATAAGACCCCAATTTTTAAATGAGAAGTTTTTAGGGATCTGAAATGATAGCAGATGACCCCCCTCCCGTCGACCATTTCAATTTGGCACACGATGCACCAAACACCCTGTATAAGTCAACCTACATCTTAAGAGAATACAGAAATACTATATTACAAGATGGTAGTCATTTACTATCATCATACTCCACAAACAGTCAAAAGTCCTAGATAATAATTTCTTCTTTTACACCCCCCAAGGGAAATGTCGTGATGGTCTACCCGCAGCTCGGACCACACTGCGAGTTACGTATTAAATATAACGTTAGTGACAGTGAACTGACTGGCAGTTCGGTTTATAGACGTAGTAACAATAATGTACTAGCAACACTGTTGCTTACATTCACGTAAAACTTTACTACTCGCACAGTTTATGAAGAGGAGTTAGTACCTTATTAAGATATGATACAAGTTATGTCACACTTTAACGAGATGTCGCTTCCGTGTTCTTAGATGTGTCAGTTCGTTTAGTTTTGCTATTAGTAGAGTTTGCTGTTAGAACTAAAGTACAGAATTAAAAATAAATTGTACGACTAAGTGCTTTAACATCCATCACAGCTAAACCTTACTCATAACATAGTGTAAGCATGTATTATTCTATACCTCTTTTATGTTATATTAAGTCGTACATTGGTTATCGATTAATAATATGGGTATTAGTTACCATTAAATAATACATAGTAGCTGCAAAACAATACTAAAATAATTTGAATTTAAAGAAAATGTTTGTAACGGCCGAGATCGCAATGATGGCAACATCCCCTCCCTATACCTACAAAAGGGCATGTCGCCATAATTGCGCGCTCAGTTTCTGTCCGACGTTTGTGGAGTTAACAACCTGTGATTTGCAAATAAGTTAAATAATAAATTGAGGGTATTTGATGTTTGATAATATGTTGCTTCTATGTTAATAATTGTGAGTAAAACTATTAGAATATTAACTAGAATTATTAATAAATGTGTAACGTATTGCTTATGAAATGTTATTTGTTCTTTAAAACTTGTTATTGATATTGGAAACATTAAAACCCACTGTATAATGAACTAGTATTTTGATTTATCCTACAATAGCATTGCATAAAATCAAGCCTGTGCTGCTTATGCTGTGCTCTCCAAACAGTTGGATAGAGGAGTACATGAGAATACATCAACCTTTCGCATGTTCAAGACATAACAGAAGAGTCCGTTTTCTGCACAAAACATTTATATGAATGACGTCCTACATATAGTCGTTGTCAGTCGTTTGAGTTTACATGTTTGTGAATGCACCTACGATGCAATAGTAATTCCTATTATACGGCAGCGATGCGAGCCTCTTGCCCTCAACCTGGGACAAATCTAGACTCTGAGCTTCTGAGAAAATCTAAATAGAAAACTTCAATAACATTAGATCGAACTGCAAGAATCAGACTCGGCTAGAGCGCCTGCGATCAGTACACCAACGAGGTGTCTGTCTCATGGCTCTACTGATCATTAATGAAGAATTGTGTGTAAGCGTTTAAAAGAGCAACACTTATTTATACTTTAGTCAGTAGATAGTCAATTTAATGAGCAGTCTTTGTTTTTGGCTTCCCAACCGTTACTTACAACATCTAGATATTTTGAGTGTGATTTCTAGTTCAATTTACAATTATTATATTGTTAGAGGCACTTTTTGTTACATTGTTTATAAAAAATATCTCATTTTCCTAGTCTTTTCATATTTGACAAATTTTAATCAATATATATGTTTCGAATATCGACAACTACGCTTTTCTTACCAGTATAACTTTCTTGTTTGCAAGTTAGTAGTATTAGCATGGCCTCTATGGTCGTCATAACATGTATCAATAACAACATTGTAAAATACAAACCAAAAGCCAATTTATTTTGAAATGGAGCCGTTGCTATCGCTCCCTGTATATTTCCGGCGCAAACCGCAAGTGACCGCAATCCGATTTCCTGCACTTTTACGTTTTCTACTCTGTTCTAAGGGCGAAGCTTTATGTTCTGTATTTATACATCTATCATCTTAAAAAGATATCTGGAAAGAACGTCAAACGGGAGGTTGTAAAATGTTTTATCAACTTGAAATGCGATCAAAATCTTTCTGTAAAATATTACTATACACGTTGCTTGAGAAAGATTTCGTACACAAGGAAAGGTAGTACCTAAAAGTAGATACATAAATGAAAGGATCAACAATAAAGTGCAACTCTTGAGTCTGTTGTTGTACTTAAGAGGGCTCTTTCCCCCACTCGTCTATCGTCATACCTAAACAGGGTTTAAAAGCTTGTTGGTTCACCCAATGTTTGATAAAAAGGCAACGCGAAAATAGAGCGATAACACCCGAACGCTCTGCTGGCACTCGGTAATACCGTCATTCAGTCGAATATTTTACAAAACTGTAAAAGGTTTTGGAAAAAATTTTCTTCATTCAGAATTATGATTAAATTTGCAAGACTTCTATTGTCATATTTTTCTGATTTTTTTAATTTATGAGAACATTAGGAAGGGTCAAAATTCACGCAAAATGGTTAATTTTCAGAGGTCTTTACTGGATTAGCAAATTTATAATTTGATTTCAATATAAGCCTAGATAATATCCTCAAGATACCTGTTTCCAAAATATTAATAAAAAATGTGTAATAACATCATGATCACGTAAGAGCGGTTGTATGAAAATTTGTGAAAATGTATTTTGGGTTGAACGCTCTTAATATATTATTACAATTGCAGGTTCATGTGAAACAATTGAACCGTTATAAATACGAAAAATAACTGCAAATAAAATCAACTGCCCCATACATTTATGTTTTTTTTTTTTTTAGGTGGGAAAATCATCTTATGACAAATCCCGCTCTTGGGCGGAGCGAGAGATAGTGTCAGACTTTTACTGACTAAAAACCCACTCCTGTTCCTTCTTTGCCTTCGTGCCAGGGCCCCGGGTTTCACTTTCACACTACCCGTGGCCCCAGTAGGCTTCGACCCTGTTGGGCCCCTACGATTTGCTGACATCTCCTTGAGGCGCGCGTGGAACAGTACGCGCCGTCGACGACTTGGGCTTGGTCCGGACGTTACCGGACGATCGGACGGCGAGCCACCCATTGCTCGCCGTCCGCAAGCCCGCGCCTACGGTGGCCGGAAATCGGGATCAGAATCCCGGCGGCGGTTGGGGCGTGAGGACCGTTGCCTCACGCGATCGGCCGCCTCCTTTGCTAGCATTACTGCTTTGCAGAAGGAGGCGACCGCCTGCCACTCTTCCTCGCTCCGGACCATGGCCTGTACCAAGGCCCGGCGCGAGAGATCGCCGCCGCCGATCGCTCTCACGAGGACACGGCGTTGCTCTGCCCAAGCGGGGCACACCTCTACCGTGTGCTCATACATTTATGTTTGGATAACTCGACAAAATGTACTGAATAGCTGATTTTTTTTTACAATTTTTTTTTTCTATATAGGGTCCAGATTGTGTACCTTTAGATACTTACTCCAAAAATACAAAGACATGATCATCAAAACATAAGTAGGTACAGATATTGGCTTACACAGAAGCCGGTATTATAACGGTAAATACAAATAGAAATAGACTTTATCCCTTCGGTAAAATCTATTCCAAAATGATCTTTACAGCGGATCATAATTTATCAAATACATTCCATTTAAATAATCCAGCTTCCAAATAACACAGGTATCGGAAAACCATTTCATATTCATTTTACTTTTAGTACATCTGCTCTTAGTTTAATATCCAGCTAGACTCTGCAAGATTTCGCAAATTCACGTTCAGATTATGTAAGGCCAATCACGAGTATGTTCCATTGAATGAAGAAATCTAGTATATAGTAGTAGTGTACGATAATATTTTTAATATACAAAATGACAGCGATGTGAATTCGACGAACGACTGTACTTTGTTTTTGTAAATGTGTACATACTTTTAGTTAGATTAAAGAGTTCGTTCATATTTAGGTGATTTACGTGTATATACATATATATGTTTTAATTGCCTAATAAACTCTTCAAATGCACAAATGGACTAGTCGTACTTCTATACCAAATCTGCCCCGATGGGAACCTATATAATTGAGGAGCTATTTAAAGAAAAGGGCTCGACTTTTCTAAAAGTGACATACCTATATTTATTAATTTAAAAGTAAGCAAAATAAAACCAATTTTAGTTTTTATAGTATACTTTACAGTTTATTTTATTGCATTTTTTATAAGCCAGGCCTAAATAAACATAATAAAAAAATGCAAATATATATTTTACTAATTGATTTATGTCAGGCCTAATTGACTTACCACTTTGAAACAAATATATAATAATTTTCTATAACTTGCCTAAAAGCATGGCCGCCAAGTTTCGTCAAAATGCAAAGGGGACAACAATTCGAAAAAAAAAAAATACTATTTGGACCATCATATTACCATTATGTTGACGCATTTAAATCTAGAATCAATAAAAATATGGAAAAAAAATCGACTATTTACTACTTTTTACTGTTACGTATGCTGAAAGTACTAAAACAAGTTTTTTTTAAAAAAAAAAAAAAAAACAAAAGATTTAACCAAAAAAGAAACTGCCATTATTTTTCGTATTTTGCCTTAGACTTAGGCGTATTTAAATTCCGATCGAGACAACATGGCAAGTGCAGCTTAATACAAGACAAACGAAAAAAAAATAAGTACCATAATAAATATCACCATCATCATCATCATCATTTCAGCCGATAGACGTACACTGTTGGACATCGGCGTCCCCAAAGTGTCGCCACAACGGTCCTGTGACATTGTGTCTCGCATCCATCGGATTCCCACAACCTTTACCTCGGTCCACCTTGTAGGAGACCTTCCAACGCTGCGTCTTCCGGTACGCGGTCACTGGAAGGGAAGGAAACTCCGAACATAGCCTTTTCCATTGCCCTTTGGGTGACATTAATTATAATAAATATAACTAACGAATCTATCCAATCAATTCGAATTCTAGCTACTTCGTAAAAAAATATCGTGTGTCGTCGGTAGTGCTTTAAAATACCGGATTTTTCTAATACCGGTGTATAATCAATACCCTTATCACGGTTCAATTAGGACATTAATAAAACATCAAAATATGTTTTATTTTCAAATTTTTATATTATGGTTATTTTTTGAAAATAGAAATACAAAAATGTCTTATTAGTATAATTAGCTGTAACCCGCAACTTCATTTGCGTGGAGTTTAAAAATATAATTCTTTTTTTTTAGAGCAATCGGTTAATTTTTTTTTTTATAAATCGCACTTTTCATAAAGTTATTTCTCGTGAGGAAATACCCACGTTAGGTTTTAATTTCATTCTTCATCTTGGCGAGGCAGTCAGGCTCAGAAATTACTAGGCCGATTTTATAATTGATTGATTGATTTTGAAGTTTCTTATAATTTTCCGACCTTATTCTTAAAACATTAAATGATAGGTCTTTGTAATCGTTTCCACGGTAGAACTGATATTACAAAATAATCCATGTTTTCTTAGATTTCATACAAAAATGGTTATAAGTACTGCGATATTACAGAAAATACAAAACACCAAGAAACCAGTAAATACCTAATTAAAAAAAATAATAACATACCTTTAATATAAAGTTTATTTAAACTTATAATTCCAAGTCAATCCAAAGATAACAATTCAAAGCAACCCGATTTAAAAAACTTAAATTTTATAGGGAGCGACCTATTATTATAAAAGTTGTTGCAGGCGCGCGCGTATTACAAACAGTCTTAGATTCAAACAGCTGTTTTGTTATTGTGATAAAACTAGTAAGTATATAAAAAAAGTTTCTTTGGGAAAGTTGTTTGTAATCATAAGTACAATCACGTGTTTAAGTATTGGTAACTAATTACCAGTCACCTTATATTTATAATTGCACTTAATTTTTCTGTTTGTTTTTTATTAAGTTGCATCTGCCATAATGTTTCGATCGAAAATTAAGTCTATCTAAGGCCTAAGTCAAAAAAATATAAACAATACCAGAAACAAACATCGACTTCCGAACTCGCAAATTATAACATAATTATTAATATTTTTTGTTTATCTCAGGACCCTGAGGTCCTGGACTTTTGGAAGGTGTCCAACTCGCAGAGGCCCTTTAGATAATTATAATGGAACATGATACCAATAACATTATTAATATGATTATTATAATTTTATTTTGCAATTTTTAGTTATTTTAAGTAGTTTGATTTTTTTGTAATAAAACTTTTTTAGAACTTTCAGCAAAGGTTGAATATTATATATCTCGTTCATAGTCGAATTTTTTCTCACACATTTTCGATTGACTCTTTTGATTTAAATACGTCAACATAATTTAGTTATAAGGTGGTCCACTTAGTTTAATTATTTTTTTTACTTTTTTGTTACAATAACGATATCGTTAAACAGTTTTTAAATTACATTTTGGATAATATCACAGATATTATCCCTATCAAATCCGTTGGTAAACTGTTATATAATCTTGCGCCCTCACATTTTATCTTCTACCTGCCGTAATTTGTTCCGGGGCTGGGGACCTCTAAATGGTTTAATTTACTGCTTCTGGTGTTATATTTATGAGTTTCGTATTAAACGATATCTAAGAGCGTGTAGTATTTGTTATGATATTTTGAATGAGTGTGTATATATTAGGTTATTTAAATATCAGTTGTATCTTAATTCTTATTTTTATTCTTTTTGCACACAATCTATACTAATAATATTAAAAAGAGGAAAAAAATATATGTTATAGGTGTTTTTGTTTATAATGAATAAATTTAGAAAGTACTGGATTCATGTTAACATTCTTTAACTAGAATAATGTTACTTTATTACTGAGTGATATCATGATAGGCTGTGTATTTTCTACTTCACGTGGGTGAAGCCGCTGGCAAAAGCTAGTGGTATATAAATATACAGAACAGTTAATGTGCAAAGGCAAATTTTATTAAATTTGCCGTTTTCCTTCAGCAAGCTCGGTTTGAGCTCCGCTTCTGTTTGTAGGCATACATTGATAAAATGTGTAAGTTTTTCCGCTATAACATTTTTAATATATTTTAGGGTCTTTCTTGTTTTACCATCTATTCCTAAACCAGTGCTGCCCTATATGTCAATGACTTCTGATATTTCTGTTTGCATGCAGACTGTAGTGACATCTATGACAACATATAAGAACTAAAGTTTGGAATCCTTCATCGCAGTATTAGAGTTCTCCATATGATTAAAACATATACCCAAATGCCCAACCAAAACCCAAAGGTTGACCGGTAGAGGATGCCTTGTTGCGTTAAGTCCGCCTATGTACCACTACTTTACATGAAGTTTAAATAAATAAATAAATATACAACAGCCTGAAACCAACTATTAGGCAGATGCGCGAACCTGACACAACACTCGTCCGGTTGGAGGATCATCTCTTTTCAACGGAGGTATGTGGAACGGTACACTCTGTTCCACATATAAGGTAAGTCCCCTCTTTGAGGCGTGGTTGGAAAGACCTCACGGCGTCCTCACCTTCCGCATGACGCAGGTTCTCACCGAACATGGTAAATTCGGAAAGTTCCTGCAACTGATTCATGCGGAAGACACGCCCGGACACACGATTGTATTTTATTTTAATCAGGTCACTCTTAGTAATTTCATAACTATTTGCTTGTTATCTGTTAGCGACGAGTTGATTAATGGCAACATATGAAAAGTGTTATCAAAAAAAATTTAGTAGACGTAATATTTCTTATTTATTTTGTTCATTTCGTAATACCCAGTTTCTATTAATAACCTTAGTGCATTGCTTCATATTACAGTCACGACACAAAAGGTTAGTATTAAAGTCAATTAAAAATTATGAAGAGTTACTTATACCGCAACTGTGCATCGTATATTTGGAGTAGTTAAAAACTCCCTAACTGTGAGTCTAGGGAGATTTTAATATTCGTGTTGAGCAGTCTATGCATTGCATTTATATTTACGTATATCCCACAGTTATTTATAAATAGTTATTGACGTCCTTTTACAAAATTGAAGTAAATATAAACGTGAAAATGTTGATGTTTGTCAACTTCGGTATTCCACCTTTATTAGAAAAAAGGGTGGAAACAAGAAGATTTAAATAATACCAAAAACAGAGCTCCATTTAATAAAAATATTTGTAGAATAATGGTGATAATCTCCATTATTCTACAAATGTTTTGCACCATTAGACAGCCATTATTCTATTTTGTTTCTACTAATCCTTACACTAATCCTCAAATCCGCTTCGAAGTACTTTTAGCACAACATTTTGTAACAATTTTCCATTTATAGTCCACTAGCTTATTTCAAACAACCGTAATCCTCTTCCCCGTCAACTCAGAACTCCCGAACAAGCCAAACATTTAAAGACTTTTCAGCTTATTTAATGAAATTGCAAATTTTCCGTGCAGTGGCGTCGAAAGCGATTACCCGTCGGTGTAAGCGCGGCTCATCAGATTTGCGGCCGCCATTTGCATAAATGCATCGTTGTACTACTACGAGGACTACGGCTTTGAGTGCCGCTTCTGACTTGTATGTTCTGTCGAATGAGAATTTGCTCACAAGTTTATTGGGTAAGTGGAGCGAGAAGTTTGCACTCTAAACATATTATGCGTTTGTTTTTAATGTTGCTTTTATTTTTAAACAACAAACTGGGTAACAATATTTTTTGTTGCTTTGAAAACTTTGAAATAATGTCGTTCATAATTTTCCGTTCTTTATTTATTCTAGAAACTCCAAACGTTTATGTGTTTTAAGTGATATTATGAATAGCAATAGAAGAACCATTGTAAACAGAAACTTACTCTGACAATAATCATGATATACAACATTGCGTAGGTACTAGATATTCCATACCGAATTCAGAACTATTCACTAACAAGTAACATCGAACTTCTATGTCCGTATCAAATACTTCAATACTATACAACGGTGGCGAGAGTTCAGAAGTTGTGATTGTCTGCCTTGTTAAGTTCAGAGCAAAGGTTGTTCATATCACAGATTCCCAGTGATGAGACAACTTAGTGACGCGCCTTTGTTGCAAACTTGTTTGACTATTACTGTTGTTGACTTGTTTTCAGTTGTGCAGTAGTGCCTAATACTGATTTGTGTGTACAGTTACAAGTTAGTTCTTTTACGAAAATGTTCTCGAAAGAAAAAGTGTAATTTTAACACATTATCGAATCTACAGAGTGTGTCTAAGATAGTCCGATAAACGAGTCAGGTAAATCGGGGGTACCAAGAAAAAGAAATTAGTTGAACTCACATAAAGTTTTCTAGAATTAATCGTAACAACAACTACAAACAAGACTAAAAAACTTCAGCTCATTAGCTGTGTCGCACGTAATCAAAACACATCAAATATTCCAGATGAAACTTGGGTCCGAAAACTTTGTCCTCAAGTTGTTTATTTGTGAGAATTATTGAGCAGGAAGCTAGCCTAAGGACCAGCTTCGTTTTATTACTTCCGACAAACTTTGCGAATAAAATATCAAGTGATTGTAAAAATAAAGACACTTTGGCGTAAGTGTAGAGAAGTAGATATTTATTTTCATTCTTGTCGATTTTGGAAACAAACAAATTGTCTGAATACTGTTTGTTTCCGCGGAAAAGAAAAATAGGTCACTGTGCTAAGTCAGCATAAAAGCTTTTATACAAATAAAAGCTAGCACTATTGCAATTTTTAATCATATTGTATCTAGAACTCGAAGAGAAGCCAGTATATCATGCTATGTGGATGGATCCCATTGTACGTCAAACCCGATAAGGACAATCTCCGATCTGCAATAAAAAATGTTTCAGAAGAAAATATGAACGGGAAAATGGAAAGATTTTTCTGCATCAATGGAACAAAAAGATTACGAGAAAGGAAGAAATAAATAGTCAGCAACATCGCACACGGTGCGAAAATATGTAAAATAGAAGGAAGGACCGAATTTATCTATTGAGTATATGAAGCTGGATATACAATACAGTAAACCGTAGTATAACCAGGCTGATAATTTCACCACTGCTGGGACTGTTCTCTAGAAGAGGGAATGGTTTTAATGTCACATGTCTTCGAATTTTTGATTCTTGGACATGCGATGTTATGACGACGACTTACGATGTTATGCTTCACCGTTTAAAGACCAGTGGTGATGAAATAAATTACTCAAAGTAATGTGCCTAACTGGGTTTGAACCCGTGGGCCGCGACCCACAACTCGTAAGTCGAGCCTGTTACCACTGGGTCGTCACAGCTCCGACAATACATTAACCGAAGCTAACTTACAAGGAATGCACTAGCATGAGATGTTTTAAAGTGCCCATTTAAGACAATATGATATACATATATTTGAATTTAATTGATTTGAATCCAATAACTCTGATTTAACTTCAGTAGTATTTTTAACCTTATCCCTTTTTAATTGAAACACTTTGAATAAATTCAATTCATCTATTGTACAGTTTCCAAAAACCTACAGAACAAATTAAAAGATGATTGCTTTACAGAGGTTTTATATGAGCAACACAAAAGAAAATGAACCTTCTCAAAATGGATTAAGAGTTATAATGGTTATTGATCTCCGTGCCTTTGTTCTAACTTTAATGGTAAAGTTTTTGCAAGGAGGGTCTATGAGGGAATATGATGAGCGCTTGCCACGTGACCGGGCGAGGAGTGCGAACACGCCTTCTGCTTGTTAGAGTTTTCAAAGTATCTTGCAAGGAGGGAAAAATCTGTAATCGTCCGCAAAAAAAGGTGTGTTAAATGCCAGAATGAAGAAAAGATATCGTCTGCAATACTCATGAAATATCTTCAATTATTAGCTTGGAGCTGTGCCAGTGGATAGGTTTGCGATTTATGAAAGAAAATGAAAAATATAATTTAAGTAGTGGTCCATCATATAAATATGATCCTCATCATTGTCTGTTTATATTGTTCTTACTAATATATTATATATACAGACCACACATTAGTGGGAACTGAATCAGCATAAGTTGGTCTCGCATTACATTGAAGCTATTACACTGGGCCCAAGAGCGGGGGATGCCATTGGACCTACGACTTACGAGCCGTACTGTACAAAAAGAACGCAATGCAAGTTTTTCATGCAAATACCAAAATAAAACATACTCGTCTATGCTTATCGTTGGGGAGGAAACATAGCATTATCCGCAGTACACAATTTAACATCCGGATTAAGACAATAAGCCGAGCAAAACAAGGCTGGAACGCTACAATCTTTTCGGGCGTTACCTTGAATAATTCACAGCAACGAGGAATTAAATTATCTGTCTGCATTAAACATTCAGAGGCTGTGATGAAGAGTAGCATTAAACTGGCAGACTTAAAAATGTATGAGATATTGCGAGATTTCTGTACAGAGAACAAGTTTTCTGAATCGTTTTCATCACATTTTTTGTGAAAGTCATTCATTTAACATCAGTAGTCTGAATTTTTAAGGACTTCAAAGATTGGCTGCTTCTTGCAGGATCGATGTTTATACTAGCAGAAACTGTTTTACATCGCTTACGGTATTAATTAGTAATGTGAAGTTAGTTTGCTCTTTTAATTAAACGTTTGGGCAAAATTATACTCAGAGGAAAACATATAGTTTCAACGTTTGCTTTTCTTTTTAGAGAATAATTATTATTGTTATTTGATGAATACGTATAATTTAATTACGAGCACATTTTTCCCAAAATGGTTAATAACTATAAAAGCGACAGTATTTCAGGAAGTCAGAAAGGTTTTCCAGAGCTCAACTCCGGGGAAAATACGATCCATAAAATAAAACCCAAATTAAAGCTGTTTTTAACTTCTTTGAAAAAATATGACTGCGAAATAAAATTGAAGTTTAAATATAAACTCTGGCGTCCATAAAAGATTCTTGTTACAATTACAAGCAAGCGTATGTTGATGAACATCAGAATAGTGTTTTTTAATTTTTTAAATAAGTTTGTTGTGAAGAAAAAAATCAGAATGTTAAACGTTTGCAATATTCAGCAAACTACTGTCCTCAGCAGGATACAAGAAATCCGTGGCAAGATTTTTCTTTATGATGTAAGCTTTTAACTACCTCGTTGGTCTCGTTTGTTGCAAGTGCGACTGCTGAACTCGGGTCCTGGGTTGGATGCCCGGGTTGGGCAAAAAATGCAACTGGGTTTTTCCATTATGAATTACTCTGTAGCAGCCCGGAGTTTGAAAGTTGGTGGTGTGATACTCCTGTGCCTCGGGAAGCACATAAAGCCGTTGGTCTTGTGCCTGATCACTCCCCAGTCGTGTCAGATTGCCGTTAGACTATAGAGGTAAAGAAACAGAAAAAGCACCTGCGTTTGCGCACTTGTACACTATAATATCTCTTGCGTACTAGACTAATCTCTGTTAAAATTAGCCACCGTGATCGAAATTCAGTCAGGAGGATTATATACGTTGTAAACATTCCCTGGGGTTAGTTATGAGCAGGTTGGTCTTTGTTATCTTTCGTTAGTTTTACCTGTGAGATACTCATTTTGATTTTATTTGAATGTAATGTTGTTTTAACAATTACCTATATTTATTTTGTGTTAATACAAATAGAATAGAAAAAAAATCTTTTTTTCTATTCTATTTGTATTATTACAGTTACGCTTTAAACTTTGGATGACACATCAGAAACCATATTATGCAAATTAATTATTTGATTTGATTAAAAGTGTTGAGTTCCAATTTCGTCTGATATTTTCATTATAAGATGTATTTTATTTATGTTTTTGACTTCGCACAAGTAAAAAAAAATTAATTTATCAAAAATGTCTGCCGAAAATTTGGTAATATTTAGTTCAGGTGCCAAAGTCTGCTATTTTTATAAAATCGTCATTCCAATACGATCCCATCGTCATTTTGCTAAAATTTCGTAATCTTCTAATTCTCAATGATCGTTCAATGATCTCGTAATAGAGTTGTGGTAGAATGACAATATCGAGCTTATTAAAAGCAATGTCGACGTTCTAATGGTAGGTCACTGATCAAAGGAACTATCAAAATTTTTGCAGATTACGGCATACATCAGACATTCATTTGATGTAAGAGATTACCATTCTATGCCACTGCTTTCAATGAATTGTCAGTGATTTGTCAAAATCAACAATAATAGATCATTCTGACACTATTGTTATAGCAGACTTGGGGCCGGAGTGTAGGTCAAAAGTGAATTTTTAACGAGCGTCGCTCAGACCGGCTTAACGACAGGTCAGCAGCTTGGGATCGAAAGCTTAGTGCACGTGCAATGATCGTGAACCTATTTTTATTGTTTTCACGAATTGACAGAACAGAAAATGTTGCGCTTTTGTCCACTTTGGTTTTATATTGTCTTCTTATTTTTTTTTAGGGTAGAAAGTGGGCCTCTATTTTATATTTTATAAAATGCTGTTTTTAAAGATATTCTGCAGATCTTAAATGTTAAATACTATTTAATTTTCTCTCACTTAGCCCAAGGCAGCAATAAGACAAAGTTCTTATGTATAAATTGAATAGGAAAAGGTTTTGTAACATAGCATTTTCTTCATTTCAGCGCTTCGCTGTGAAACCTAATATCTACATCTCTGTTAGCTGCTGCACATCTTCAGCGAGCTATGTAGAAAATAATATTCAAATTCTAATATTCAAGAATGAAAGGAGCTCGTATTAAAATGCTCGCAGTATTCAAACGAACACAAAAGGGCTACACTTCAGTTTCCAACAAAGATTTACAATAGCTGGAAAATTGTATAAAGTTTCTTTGATCGATCAAAGTTAGGTCAAAATGATATATTTTGTCTTTGGCGCGCAGCCAAGGACCAATTACGTATGCTCTTATTTCTTTCCACTGACCAATATTGCTTCAATATATTCAGGACTTGGTAGTAAACTTTGTTACAGTGACTTGTTGCTCGTAATACGTGGTTCAACCGCAGGGGAACATTTCTCAGACCCAATGGCAGTTTATCTCTTTTGGGCACAAACTTCACGTCGTACGTTCAAAGTTCTGATACAGTGAACCCTCAAACATACCAAAACTGTAACATAATTTCAAACTTAAGCTTTGAAGCAAAGAGTTAGAATTTGGATGGAGAGGGAGGCTTAATATTTGGCAGTTCCTATAGGACATCGATGAAATAAAAGGCAATCCGGGTTCATGTTAATGCCTCTGTGATTGATCGTCGCAAAACGTAGCGCTTTACGAATTTATTGGCGGCACAAAGGACGGCCATGAGTCCCAGCTACGAGCGCCGAGCCACGAGCCACGTGTCACGGCCTTGTTTGACGGCCCGTGTACTGTATTAAAATATAAAGTGGTTTCAGAAATTGGGAAATGTGGGTTTGATGTGGGACTGAAAATGGAAGCATAAACTCGAGAAAAGTAAGATGTAATAAACCAATATAAAGCTGATCAATAAAAAAACGTAGAAGAATTTTACAACAAAAAATTAGTCCGATATGAAAAAAAATGTTCCATGGCAAAATTAACGTTTAATTAAATCGTGATCAAGTCACAGTTAAAACATTATTGGATTGGTTTTACATTTCCTCAGGAAGTGAGATCAAAGGGTGTGAAGAATCGACCGAACGCATGCGGCACGTCAACCGCGCGGCGATATTTGATAGCCAACGTCACACGCGCCGTTATTTGAAACCACCGGTAGACGTGAATTCTTTGACATTTATCTTTTCCGACGTTCGTTCTTTATTGACGTTGCTTTTATTTAGAATATATTGGATTTTTTGTGAAAAGTCCTTTTTTTTTCAAAGACGAAACCGAAATCTCAAATAAATTGAAACGAGTTTACAATTTTAAACCAGCCTTTGTTAGCAACCATACTGAAAATTGTCAACGGACCTTTTTAATCGTTCATGTTTACCTATAACCAGGACCTGTTCATATTTTTACCAATAATTTTACGCATCATACATCACCTGATTTTGTAAGGGGCATTGAAAAACGTTGGCGAGTTTGTTTAGCTAGGAAAGTGAACAAACATTGGCTCGATGAAAGAATAATGTTTGAGCCAAGGGTCCCTGCGTCAATATTTGAGGGACATTATATAGGACAAGACTCTTCACCGCGGGTCCGTTGGTCAACATTGTGTTTTTCTAGTTTTATGGCTTTCTTTTAAATCATTTCCACGTGAGTAATGTTTTTCATGTCTGTGTCAACACAACGAAAATAAAATATGATGAAACTTCCTATCTCTATAAGGATGGGTTTATGAATAATGGTCACCATATTTATTTCGTGTAACTCAAAGACAAGATTAATCACGTCGTGGAAGCCTTGTGGTGATCCGGAATAACACTGGTAGATTTAAAAAAAGTCATTCTGTCTGTGACTAAAACGAGTGATGACCTATCTCCCCAAGTTCCAAGTTCCCCAAAATGATTCTTCTTACATTCATTTCCAACGTCCCCAAAATGTAAAATTAATTTATTTGTAAAGTTTACCCTTGACCATTCCTTGTACTGATGTCCCCAAAAGTGTAAACCTTACTTTGAAAGATATTCCCTATGTTTAATCAGTGATAAATATTGTGTTTGTTTCGAGATATATCCAGAATATGTTAGGGATTTAATCAGTAGCTGATTTAAGTATACGGAAATAATTTAGGTTTTGTTGGAGACATCCAACAAACAATTTTTTAGCTGAGATCAACGGCTTTACCTACTTTCCGAGGATTGGGTTGACAGTAATGTCCTAGATAAACTTAGAACGAATATGCATTCCGACAAGAAAACTAAGACTTAATTTAGGGAGCAATGCTTTTACTCTAAGATGATAAACCAGCCCTAACAAGTGACAGCTCGAGTATCAGTAAAAGCACGACATTGATTTATTTTAATTCAACATGAATCGTCTCGCAATGTATGCTGTACAAAGTAACATTACGTAATAAGTATAATGACGATAATTTCCCAGCGGGCTGCCAGAGAATAATCGAGTGTCGCTCATAGTGATGTATAGTAGGCTCCTCAGCTACTGTTGTACAGTTTTCCATAGAGTACTTTAATACAGAAGTATCATTGCTTCATACAACGAGCACACACATGCACAAATATGTACACACTGTCTTATATAATCCACAAATACTCCAGAACGTTTTGGCCCCGACAGCCATCTGTTCTGCGAGCAATGTGCCTTGCCCATTGCCATTTAAGTTTGTCGATTTTTCGTGCTACGTCGGCAACCTTGGTTCTCTTGCGAATATCTTCATTTCTGATTCGATCACGCAAGAAAACTCCGAGCATAGCCCTTTTCATTGCCTTTTGGGTGATTTTAAGCCTCCTGATAAGGCCAATTGTGAGCGCTCATGTTTCGGAGCCATATGTCATCACTGGCAACACGCAATGATCATAGACTTTCGTCTTGAGATATTGTGGTATGGACGAGAAGTTACCCGTTACAACGCTGCCCAGTCGAGTTGAATTTGACGGTTAACCTCTTTCTCGAAATTAGACTGTCTGTCAGCGTGTAGTGGTAGCATTCACAACTTCGAGTGTAGAGTCTCCGATCTTGATACAAGTGGGTGCTTCATTTTGTGTTCCTTTTCTGAGTTACTGCTCTTGATTTGTTGTATATTTAAACAATATGTTAAATGGGTTCAATACGCTGGTATACTATATTTTTGTTTATTAACGATGTTTATAACTAAAAAATATTAATACATATAAAGAAAAGAAAGAAAGAAAATATGTTTATTGGTGCCTCATACAACTTATTAAAAATAAAAAAATCTAATAAAAATAATAGATTAAATACCATGCGAGGCCAATAAAGCGCCTCTTACAGCATATATATTACCTAAAAGTGCTTCAAATCAGACGATCCGTCTGATTTATGTTATTTTACGTCAAAGAACCAAAAATTCGGTAAATCTTTATCATCTTATCACGAATTTACGTTTTCTATTTATTCTCTGACGTAAAAATCAAAACCATTTCATGTACGCCTAATACAAATATACGAAATATATATTATATAATATATGAAAATTATTATTTTGTAGAATAAAAATATTGGAAAAATAATATTGTTATCTTAGTTAGGTAGAAAAATTTATTCGTACCTTCGGGCAACTAGACCACGATGGCAGCACTTGAACAGCAATCAGAGTTTGTCTACCAATTAAGTAGGCAGCTGTTTCTTTTTTATATTATAAGTATAGTCCATTTCATCGGGCATAATATGTACCTATTCCTAGTTCCCGGTCCATTTAGATTGACTCATTCCACTTTATTTGCAGTGCCATTTATCTTTATAAATGGCCGTCGTCTACACAAGCTCGCACGGCATGCATATCGTCTGCGGAGCTCTTTATTAAAAAGTCCTCGCATTCAGAGCGTCGCGACGCTCAGCACATGGGCACCGCGTGAATGGTAATGTTGGCCTCTGTGCTACCGCTAATGTGCATGGGATATTCACTGTAATGTGCTATGGTGCTGCCTATGAAGTTACCGTTTAATGAAACGAGGCCGTTTGAATAATAAGTTCAAATGAACTTTATTGAAGTGATTCATTTTCTAAAATTTGTTATTTATTTGTTTCTTTAAGTTTTGTATTTCCTGGAATATTACTGTAAATACACACAGTAAATACATTTACTTTAGTTTAAAGTATGCATGGGCAAGTCATGATCGCGGTAGTTTTTTTTTTCGGGTGGGAAAATTATCTAATGACATCCCCCGGTCTTGGGCGGAGCGGGAGATAGTGTCAGACTTTTACTGACTAAAAACCCACTCCTGTTCCTTCTTTGCCATTTTTCCAGGGCCCCGGGGGTCACTTTCGCATCACCCATGGCCCCAGTAGGCGTCGACCCTGCTGGGCCCCTACGGTAGCTGACATCTCCTTGAGGCGCGCGTGAAACACTACACTCCGTCGACGACTTGGGCTCGGTCCAGACAGTTACCGGACGATCGGACGGCGAGCCACCCATCGTTCGCCGTTCGCAAGCCTGCGCCTACGGTGGCCGGAAATCGGGAACGGAATCCCGGTGGCGGTTGGGGTGTTAGGACCATTGCCTCACGCGATCAACCGCCTCCTTTGCTAGCATTACTGCTTCGCAGAAGGAGGCGGCCGCCTGCCACTCCTCTACGTTCATAACTTTTTTAATGTATTAATTACGGATATTAAGTTAAACACACATAACAAGGTCTCCAGGTAATACAGAGAATAAGTACTGAGTGAATAATATTAAATCAGTATTATAATTATTTATTATCTTGTAGCCACAAACAAAACCGTCCGTGTTCACTGGACTTAAAAGTTTTTTCATGAGTAAACATGATATTACTCTAATCAAAGTTTATGTGATCCAAAGCAAACTGCAATCTTGCCCTTTTATGGTTTTCTGTAAGCAAGCCTCCGACGGACGGTGCCAACGCTTGTGTCAAATAAACTAGCATAGTGGTTCGTCGACAGATGTCCGTTTTCTTCGTATACTCCCTCATCATGGTTTGACACTGCAATATGTTTATTAGTTTTAGTCTGCCAGCTTTTTGATGGTGTTTTAAAGAACCCTCTTCTTCAAATCGTCATATCCATAGAACAATTTTTTTTCTCTGCAACAATAAAACATAAATATATAATACCCAATAATGATTATTATATAAGAGTTTTTTGTTATATCAAAGAGTTGAAAAAACTACTTACATTTACACTGGTCTCTCTGGCGTCTTCTGACAAGTTTTTACCTTGATTATGCTTAGCAATTATTGGAGCTCTTTTTACTAAATCTATATAACAATGCATATTTACTCATTTTGGTAAAATAAGTAGACAATAAACCTGGTTAAAAAAAAAAAATTAACGAAAGGCGCTGGGACGAGATAATCGAAATTAACTTGGCAAACAAACAATTGAGCTTAGTCATAATTTTTTTGTCTAAGTATCATTTAAACTCCATACTACCTACTAGTTATTATTTATAAATCCTTATTCAACTTACCCTCTAAAGTTTGAAAACTAACACATAGATAATCAAATATTTATAAATTGATATTCAATTTTAATATCTTCATCTCTTTAAAATAAATTATTTCATTTAAAGAAACAAAAATTAATGCTTATTTTTGTAGTACTTTCTACTACAAAAATAAGCATTAATTAAGCACAGCGACGCCATCTATTAACAGCATATTGTAATGTTATCAATAGCAACATTTCAATCTGGTTTTACGCTAGATGGCGTCATTTCTCGCTTCACACGATTTTATTTCTGTACTTACCATGCACTTTTGCTTCTTTAGTGTATGTACATTGTTGGCAAATAAATAAATCTGATTCTAAGTTAACAACGCCGGCGCATTGTATACCACGCGCGCTTCACAGAGATGTCAGCAAGATTGCCGAGGCCCGGTAAGGCGGATGCCTGCCAGGACTACGGGATTGATCGAAAGACTAAAGAACTAAAGAAACACGGGTGGATTTTAGCCAGCAAAAGTCTGATACTCCCGCGCGCACCCAGGGTGGGAGAAGTCATTTGATGATTTAAAACCAAAAATTCGTGTGTAGTTTGAAATGACAATTATTTCAGTGGTGTTAAAAGGGTGGTTTCTTTTATTTTAATGTGTAAATTATAAATTATACCAACCACTTTACGGAAATAGATATATCTATTGTAACTTGCCCTTGTATTCCTTTCATCAATAATTTCGTTGGACTACTATAAACCTCTATAACGATTGAGTATCTACCGGTGTCAGAGTGAATGCAACTATTGTCAGTAGCCAACCTGATAGAATCACACATTCCTTTTACGTCACTCGCGGGAGCACGACTGGCTCCATCCCGCGGGTCCACCCGCCGCCCGGCACTGCACGGTAATTTAAAATTCTACACATTTTGCTGACTGTGACGTCAGGCGATATTGCAAGTTCAAGAAGGAAGGAAAATTCATGAATCGGCAAAAGTGAAATTCAATTCTAAAAATGTTCACACAATCTTTTGAAGTAGCACCAGCTTTATGAACAAATCCTAAAAAAAACACATCCATTCTCTACACTCATAACAGTGTAAAAAAAGAACAATAAATAATTTATTCTCGTTTCAGTACAAAGAACACGCTTAAAATGCGATTAAATTCTGTGGAACTCAACATTTAAATTTCTGTGTTAGAGTATGAACATACAATATTAAAATAGCTTCACAACGAAACATGGCTCGAATGTCTGCGTAATAATGTCCATATAAGCTCTTTTATGACACTAAATTCCTATCCTCATTATGTCATATATCAGGGTGATGCATGGCCGGCGAAATATCACTATCCTGGACCTAATGACCTACCAAGTAATTCTTACACACCGCTCCAACTTTAAAAACACAGAAATAAGGGTTATTTTCAGTTGATTTGGTGCTAGAATAAAGTTGGCTAGTACAAGTCGTGGAGGCCTTATTGTCGCTGAATAGTGAAGCTTTCATCTAGTAATTTAGACCAAAATCTGTTATTATGTTCCGGCTTCAGTTCGTGTGGGGGCTCCGGGCTACTGAGCCGCTCTTTTATTTGAATAGACCGTGTGACAACGTGGTAACGAACTCGGTATTCCTATGTGAATTAACAAGCGGACTCATGAATAGTTTTGGCATGAAATAATTGCTTGTTTTCATATTTCATGAATCTAATTTGTCTTTCTGTATAGAAAATTGGATGGAAAATAATACAGGACGTTCATTTTCTCATTTGTTTTGTAAATTACTATTGACCCGTCTCAGCTTCGCACGGGTGTAACTTATGTTTCTGTTGATAAAAACCGCATCATAATCTGTGTCGTGTTTTAGGAGGTATTAGCGGCTGAACAAACAGACGTATAAAGCGACTTCGTTTTTTACTAAGCACAGATAATAGATTTAAGTTTTAAACCTTAGTTTGATAGTCTTAAGAAAATCCACAGAAAAATAATGTATTTTAACCGTTAGCACTTATGCTAACTGTTAAAATACATTATTATTATTGATTAGAATTTGTGCATAGCTTCTAGAAACAATACCAATTTACCAAACAATACCAATCGCATTTTGCGTGTGGTCACGGCATTATGCTGAGCGTTCGGCCGTTTTGCGCGGATGTGGCGCATATTTCTTTCACTTAATATGCTTTTAATTTGTTTAGTTCTAAATTTGCGCCTTGTTTCGCCAAATAAAATGTTTTTTTTTTCTTTCAATTACCTAATTTTTAAAGCCTTCCATTTGCAGGAAATAGTTCGAGCCTTTTTACGTATGTTTATGTACCTCTCACATCCGCCGTTTACAACTTGTTCCGGTGCCCTAAACAACGCGTGTGTCTATTACTGTTTGTTTACGAACTTATAGCCAGATTCAATCGTTTCGGCTCATAAATCGAGGAAAAGGCACAACTAGCTGCCAAAAAATGGAGATTTTAGCAATCGCACCTTTGCTAAAATCTCCATTTTTTTATTCACACAGTATCTACTTCACATCGGAACAGTTGCTCAACTTTTATGAAGTTCGATTGTGTATAGAATAATGCTCTTATCTTTGAGACGGAATGACAATAATATAAGGTGCAGTAGAAGTTATATTTAGACATAAGATGTTACTCTATGGTGCATTATTACCGTAATCAGAAATCAGAAACGTTTATTTCATCATCATCATCATCTTCCTGCCCTTGTTCCGTGTTATTTGGGGTCGGCGCAACATGTTTTTTTCTTCCATTCTGCTCTGTCACTCGTCATGATATCACTAACTTCCTTTTCTTTCATATCACTCTTCACACAATCCATCCATCTTTTCTTTGGTCTCCCTCTCCCTCTCCATCCATCCACATGTAAACTCATAACTCTTTTAGTAACATGCGCTTCATCCCTCCTCTTCACATGACCATACCAAGACAAACGATTCCCTTTCAATTTTTCAGTCACTGGCGCCACTTTCAAACTTCCCCTAATATACTCATTTCTCACTTTATCCATTCTCGTCACACCACACATCCATCTTAACATTCTCATCTCCGCTACGTGCAATCTTTTTTCATCCGTCTTTTTCACAGCCCAATATTCTGATCCATACAGTATAACAGGTCTTATCACGGACTTGTTGATTTTACCCTTCAACTTGAGGGGCATCCGTGGGTCACAAGTTGTTCCCGTGACCTGTCACCATTTCATCTATCCTGCGTTGATCCGATGTGTTACGTTACATTCTACCTTACCATCCCCTTGGACGAGTGCCCGAGGTACCGAAAGTCGGAGCAGATCGGTATGGGCGTTCCAGCGAGAGCTAAAGGCACTGGATTGGAGAGACCGCCGAAATCGCAGAACAAGTATTCCATTTTGTTCTACTCAATTTCAGGCCAACACTCTCCAGTCCGTGCCACCACACCTCCAATCTGTTCTGGACCTCTAGGCCACTCTCGGCAACCAACACAATGTCATCGGCGAACAGCATACACCAGGGAGCCTCTTCCTGAATGTCCGACGTCAGAGCGTCCATTATCATCAAGAAGAGGTAAGGGCTGAGAGCCGACCCTTGATGTAAGCCGACAGCCACATTGAAGCTGCCAGTGGTGCCCACTGTAGACCGGACTTGGGCACTGCATCGACTGTACATCGCTCGGATCAACTGCACATACTTCTCAGGCACACCTTTCTCCTTAAGGGCCCACCACAGAACCTCACGAGGTACCCGGTCGTATGCCTTTTCGAGGTCAACGAATACCATGTGCAAGTTTTTATGCGCACCTCTGTATTTCTCGCACAGCTGGCGTATAGCAAATATGGCATCCACTGTACCCCGACCAGGCATAAAACCGAATTGGTTTTGTGAAATTTCACTCTCTTCTCTTAGCCTCCTTTCAATAACTTTCTCCCAGGATTTCATAGTATGTGACATTAGCTTTATTCCTCTACAATTATTGCATTAAAGCACATCACCCTTGTTTTTAAAGATGGGCACCAGGGAACTGTTGCACCACTCATCAGGTATGGCTTCTTCCCGCAACAATTTATTGAAGAACAAAGCTAACCACATCCATCCATCCACTCGCAGCAACTTCCACACTTCAACTAGAATTCCGTCTGGACCAATTGCCTTACAATTCTTCATTCCATTTACAGCTATTCTGACTTCATCCATACTAATCATTCTCACTAAACCCACATTCACTGGTTTGCTCTCTAAAATCACATTCCAATTGTTTTCCTCATTCATCAGTCTTTCAAAATAGTCCTTCCACCAGAAACGTTTATATCAAATAGATCAATTAAAGAATTGAATTGTCAAAATGTCAGTCAGCCAGTTAAAAAAAAAAAGTGAAGCTAAATTGCACGTTCGAAAGCGTAGATCTACAACATTATTTTTAGTATATGCGAAACCTGAATATAGTTTGATTAGATCAGTAACTGAATCGATTCCAATAATTTTTACAGCATTGTTATGTCTTCTCAATTTTTTTTAAAAAGGTCACAAATTCGAAACCACCGACACTAAGCACAGCTCAGGTCACGGCAGGTCATAGCGGGCACTAGGCGCTAGCGCACAGCTGGGTGAGGGAGCAAAACTACCCCTCAGTCGCCTGGATGGCCCGGTGACCATGTATTTGTACGGACAACCAGGTAATATAACAAGCTTATAACTTTGTGATTTTTCATGATACAGTAATTAAGTTTTGTACATAGATTCTTTACATAAAAATACTAGTCACGTGTTTCGGATTTCGCATACTAAAACTAAAGTTGTATAATGTACTTATATAGAAAATAATGGTTTAGGCGCGTATAATGTCAGAAGCGCAAAATCAACAAGTGATCGTAAAACCTCAAAAGCGCAATAGGATAAAACAGGCGTACGTGCCCTAGTCTTACAAAATTGAGACACGCATTTAAAATTACATAAACTTAAACTCAAGTTCAACGCAAGTTAAACTTGCATCGTATAGTCATAAACTAATCAAATAAGCACCAAATTGTAAATGCGTGTCTTAGTTTTACAAGTGGAGCATGATACCGACTGGGGCTTACCATAATATATCCAAAACACTAAAAGTCAAAAGTTTAAATAAAACGTTCAAATAAGCGGACAGCCACGAAATAAATCTAGTTAAATAAGAAATGTATAAGAAACAGAACTGACTGATTTTTGGGAAATTATTAATAAAAGCATTTATAATTTCTAATTATTAAAATACAATAAATAGCATGAACTCTAGATACTAAATTAACGATGTTCACAATAATTTTGACATACCTAGTACATGGCGCTTTGAAAGTTTTCTCCTTTTAACGTACAACAAGACCACAATGAAAACATATTATGGTCATACTGTGCTTTTAATATTATACGCCTAAACCGTTTAGGTACTGGTAAAAGTTGAATGGAGAGTATTTTTGCTCAATTGTACTAACTAGGAACTGATGTAATTCATGACACTTGATTTAATATTGCAAGCGACATTTAAAATCAGAAACCTTTTAACGTTCATTATATCCGAGTAATATCCGCTGTGACGTCAAGCAACGGATATAAATAAATTAGACGTTTATTTACAATATTTTAAATTGCTTTTAACGAAACAATGACGAATTTTTGTTTCAAATGTAGAGCTTTTCGATTCGGATTAAAATAATATAATTTGGTCTTATGTTCATTTGAAGTAGCATGAATATTAATACGAAATTACCTTTGTCAATACATTGTAAAGTCATGGTACGTGTCGAAATTTTGTTTGATGAAAAATTTTACAAATATTGGCTTATGAATTTAACGGGAAAATGTAATAAAATACATCAAGGACTCTTCTGGCAGCCATCACGTTCAATTTTTTTCTCATTTCATCAGCTATTGAGTTACTATTTTTGAAGCGTAAAAACATGTTCATTTGTATGAAGTTGTCAACGCGAGTGTGTTGTCCATAACACAATTAGCGGCACGTTGTGAAACATAAATAATTGACGCTCGTCGGCGTCACGGTCCGTCACGGTCCGGTCCGCGCGGTGACGGATGCGACGGAACACGATTTATTGCGACGGATGTGACGGACGGACATCCCTCATCGACGCTTGGCATTTTATAAACACATATTTTTTTTATGTTTTCCGGATTTTTAGCATGATTTGAGCTTGATATCTTTCGTTTTTGTTAGGTTGTCTTGAGCTAATTTGTAATAAGTAAGATTTTCTGTCACTTTATGGATCTTATTTTAAATTAGGTGCGACTAATTTATAGCAGCTCCCATTAGCTACGTTTTTAATTTACTCCATGGTCTGAGCTTTGATAAAGATAAACAAATCCATTACCTTCTATTATATATGGAATTAAAGAATTGTATACAACCGCGCCCTAAATCAGTAAAGCTCTTTAATAAAGAGCAGAACATTCAAAACCTTTTCAAATTAACATGTCCGTGAATTACCCTAAACAATTTAGCTCAATCCCGAAAGCCTGTACCCGCCGAGGCCCGACCTAGTCTTCCAAATCCCTCTCCACATAATGTCATCAATATAATCCATTACTTACTTAGCCTACATTTCCTTATACTACGCGTTTTTAAGAGCGTTCTCATCCCGATCAAATGGAGTCTATTGATGAAGGTTTTAAAAAAATTACCTGAATTTGAATTCGATTTGCGCCGCGGGTACTAGTTGGAGTGAAAGGACGTTGTCGTCATTACTTTAAATGTTAGCTGCCTAAATTGATTAATGAGATTTGTTTCTAAGGTGTATTTTGTCATTTTGAAGTGAATGGTTGGAAATTGTAGAGAGGACCATGGAACACGCTAAATTTCTGAACAGTAAAGGTACTGTTCAAATAGTAATTGAAAATTCAATCCAGTAGGTTTCTATAGAGATTATTTTACTTTCTCCTTTATAATGACTACTAAGTTATTTGTCTGTTTATCGTTTTAGAATACGTTTAGTTCAATGTATTGTATAAAACTGCCTCGAAGATGTTTAACAATAATCCATCCTATGCTTATTCGAATCAATTTTGTCACTAGGTCCCTTAGAAAATCATACACATTCAGCACGTGTACAACTTCCACCTAACTGGTTTATTTATCATCACTTCGAGTTCCACGTGTCGCAACTACAATTACAATATTCTTCCAATTAGTGGACGGTTTCTACGAACTACACTAATATTATAAGGGTGAAAGTTTGATGTAGGGATGCTTGTTACTCCTTCACGCTCGCACGTATTTATATAGAACTTTATAGTGTATTAACTTATACATCAGAATACATATAGGCTATAATCTCCTTCTTTATAAAAATCAATTGCTTTTCATTAGTCTCGCTAAAACTCAAAAACGGCTTCAACGATTTGAATACTTCTACTATTTTTATTTTGTTTGATCCAATAAAGAGGTGGTCTAAAAAAATTCAAAATCGGTAATTATGTATGTGTATCGCCTCTGAGCCGGTTGTAGTCACAGAGTATCTTGTAGGTACTGTCTCGGGCCTATATCGACTTCGCGTCTCCGTAACAGTGATTTTATTTATATAACAAAAAAAAAAAACATGTAGATATTCAAGATTTTTGTTTTTGCCAGACCCTCTTAAAAAACAAGCTTTATTATTTTATGTAACTTTCAAATATTTCCGTGACGTTATCTCATTTTAAATAGAGTATTTATTCCAGATAAATATCGAAAATAAGCAAACCTTTCCGTTATTCCATATATAATCCTATAAATATCGACGAGTTATATCATGTTTTGATTTTTACCCAGTGGTTGGTGATGTGCCTTCAGTGAATTTTAATAACATATTTTTTTCATTGTATTTTCTGATAAATTTGTGGATTTCCAGAGGTTCAAAAAGTTCAAAATTAGTCCAACCTTACCTTAAAGGTGGAAAATACTACTACTAAGGGTGCGTAGCCACGGGCGGCAGTAAGTTATATCTGGGAGAAGTACTAATTCCACTTGGACGAAGCTGTTGGTAGAAGCTCATAAACCATAATTAAAGGAATAAAAAAAAAATATTGTCATAAACTCAGTGTTGTTTTGTACTGTGTGAATGATGTAGAGCGACAAATTGAACCTCCTTCATAAGAATATCTAAATGGTTGAATACTAACAATGTAAACTTGTCGGAAGGCCTCCGACAAGACGGACCTAATATGATTGAGTGAGGGCCAGGTGAGTTTGCTGGATGCGAACGTACAGAGCCGATTCATGAGGTGACGTTTAGAGGAGACCTAGGTTCAGCAATGGTTGTCTTATGGCTGAAATGATGATGAACGCAATCTTTTTCACCAATCTGTTTTAGCAAGTAAACCCAAGGACATTCAACTGGACATTTGTTTAATATAAAACTTGATGTAAAGCAGAAACTAATTCATATGAAAATGTCAGTACAAAACAACACTTGTACATAGTACAGCAACAAACAGCAGTTTGAAAAGCGCTATTAGTTTGAATAGCAATCAAACGATACGATCTCAGATTGATAGGGGTGGCGTGTGCCGACAACACCACTACAACCTCATAGATTAATAAGTCTGTAGAAGCGAAAAGTGAATTTCCAAAGTAAATCATAGACCACCGGTCCGCATTACCTAGCGGCGACCACTGCTACATTTGTGACATGTCAACATGGTATTGGATACAATACAACTCCGTCCAAAGCAAACTTATACAGTTTGATATGAAATTTGAAACTTTAAATGGAATGGGAGACCTGCTTATTTAGTTTTGTTTCCAGCGACTTATGGCTTACTGCATATACGTCGTCATCATCATCTTCCTGCCCTTGTGCCGTGTTATTTGGGGTCGGCGCAACACCTTTTTTTCTTCCATTCTGCCCTATCACTAGTCATGCTATCACTAACTTCCTTTTCTTTCATTTCACTCTTCACACAATCCATCCATCTTTTCTTTGGTCTCCCTCTCCCTCTCCATCCATCTACATGTAAAGTCATAACTCTTTTAGTAACATGCCTACTGCATATACGTCAGCTTCATAATTATGACCCACACTAGCTTTAGGCATATTTTTGACATTCCAATGAACTTCTAACTAAGCGATGGTTCCAGTTACGCTCATTATGCACAGACGTAGCAATATTGACATATAAGAAGTCAAATCCCAGTAGCTTATTGCTACTGGCATTGTCGAAAAGTTAAAAATGTATGGAATTCATTAATTTTTGAGTAACAGTGACATGTCGTCAAACCCAAACATTTTGGTATTTCGAAGTACGCTGTCGCGAATAGAATGTCAGATCGCTGTGTGAAATAGGTTTTTGATAAAGATAGGTTTTGTCACAGTTTTAAGTATATTTAGATGTCACAAAAATAGACTAAGAGATGTTTCAATACCGCCTTGGTTGAAATATCTGACACTCCAAAAAGATAGGCATTTATTTACAATGCGTTTGGAGCAAATGTTTCGCTTCTGTGAATACTTATTCTACGACAACTAACATAAAATGTACAGTACGTGACTAATTTTGTTTTATTCCTGATCCTATCTCTCATTAGTTGTAATACCAAAGGTATTACTATTAAGTACGCTTTTGTTTTCAGAAATAAAATTAAGGACCCCGTGTCAGGATTTTAGTGTTTTATTAAATGTTTTTTTCTTACTGTTATTTTTGTGGAACTTGTTTTGCTATTTCTTTAGTGAAATTCTGAGTCTAGGAAAATACCCAAGTGCTGCCAAATTAAAACTTATGATTTGAGAGAGAGTTTCAGAAACTTTGAATGCATACATTAATATTAAGAGGGCCCTTTCCCACTTGTATATCGTCAACGTGAGCATGGTTTAAAAGCATGCTGCTTCATCCAACGCAATTTAACGCAATATTTATTGAAGAGACAATGTGAAAACAGAGAGATATCACCTAAAAAACCTTACTGGCATTCGGTAATCCATCATTTACTCGAATATTTCACAAAACTTGTTCCAGAAAATGTGTTTTTTTTTTTATCTTAAAATATTTTGGAAAAAATGTCATCATTCAGAATCTTGATTGAATGCAAAAGGCTTCTATAATCACATTTCGTTTTTTAAATAATGAGTATATTATGAAGGGCCAAAGTTCACACAAAATAGCAGATTTTGGAAGGTCTTCACTGGATTACGCTTAATCAAATTTATGATTTGATTTCAATAGAAACCTAGACAATATGTCTATGTTTATTACCCAAGATGTCTATATACAAAATATATAGAAAACAATGTGTAATAATGTCATAATCACGTAAGAGCGGTTATATGGAATTCCTTGAAATTCCTTTTGTTTTTAACAAGAAAACCAATAAAATCAAGAATATTGTTGGCCTCAGTAAGCTTAGTAAGACATTTAGATAATCAAATTAAAATCAGTCAATAAAAGCATCTTGCGTGGACTGTAATCACTCGTGTTCACGTCGTAATTAGATATTGTCCACCAGTATACATTTAGATAAATAGCCCTGGAAACATCTCACAAACTGCGTGAAAACGAACTACGTGAGCAGACCTAGAGGGCGCAAAAAATTCAATAACCGAGTCAAGCTGTCACGCTAAATTAAACTCTTAGTAATTGAGTTACGGTTATACGATAGCTTGGCACGTTCTAGCTCATAAGTTGTTTTTATACGTTCATGAGATCGTGCGTGATAATAGCGACATTAGTAGCAAAAATCTCATCTTCTGTTCTTGCGAATGTCGCTCGTTCACTCGTTTGCTAAATGTTTAACATCTCTTTTTGCTGAAATTACAAGTTTTAGAGACAGACAATTTTATTGCTCGTTGTTACGATATACTTTCTTATGTCTACGCTTTTTAGATAAGAAAATTGTCGATCATAAAAATGCGATATACCGCTTAAGAAAGTAATAGGTATGAAAGATACCTTGGCGAATAAACATCACTTTTTCATTCGTAAAATTGTTTCTGTATTCACAGCAATAAATTCTTGGAAATACATTCGCTTTTATTAAAATAAGCCAGTCTGTTTTATGTACGCCATTTAGTTTGTTTGAATTTACTAGGCGCCAATATATTTTGCGTTCGACGTATTTTCGGTGATAAAATCGGTCGAAAAGCATTCGCATTAAACCAGAATTGTTTCAAATGTTTTAATTTAGTAATGACGATGAATCCAATTAGCCACCAACAGTCATACATTACCACAATATGATCACATTACCAAAAATCACAAATCAATTTGAAGCGTTTATACATACATTGATTTTTATTGAATTCGTTATTGAGAGTTGAGGATAGGTATGCTATAAAGCTGTATCATCGCATCTCTCACATGACGTGACACGTCGGGATCCCGCCAATAAAACTGGGAAACAGAGGGGTATTTAAAAGGCTAGCAGTTAATCAGATGAAAGGTTGTCGTTAACGAGGCATGCGGTGCGGTGCGGGGGGAGGGCGGAGGGGTTCCTGTCCGACCCATTGAGCATCGCTGGTGTTAATGAACGCTAGTGCCGTAAAATGGAATGAATTGAATACCTGTGTTAAGGGGCTTTTGTTTCTGTGTGGAGCTGGGGTTGACTCAGATGTTCAGTAGGTATTTGATGAGACAGTTGTTCATAAAACAATCAAACAAGAGCGTTATTATCCTGAACCGTAACTTTAAATAATCTATCTTTTTCACTGCTGATTTTTATTATTGATCGGTTCACACTTGACCATTATTTGACCTGATCGATGATGGAGCACACTTACCTAGAAGTATACTATGTATTCACTCTTAACTCTACTCTGATGTAAAAACGAAAGAAAATACATTGCGCTGTTTTGTCAATTTGAGGGAATTCTCTAATAGTTTCCAATCGAAAGAATGGACACATTATTCATGAGAACATTTTATTGTTATATCAGTAAAGTTTCAGATCCATATCCTACTGGAGCAATTACATAATTTCAGACCTTGCGTTGAAAGCCCATTATTCGAATTTCCGACTGCAATACAATCCGCAAGGGGCTATTTTAATAAAATTTAATATTAACCTATAATCATCGCAGGTACATCCGAGTGCAGTGCGTGCGGTCCACCACATCACGATTACCTACTTCGTTTTGGTTCATTATTAAGTTATTATGTGGTCGATTGTACCCACTTTGTTTTGAAGGCTTGAATCGTTTAGTGGCTACTGTGACATTTGTGTAATGCGTGCAGTTGCAATATTCCAGGAATAAGTACAATAATAGATATAATAATGTACTCAATTTTTTATCTATGTAATCGTTGTGACAGTTATTGAAGTGGATAACTTGTACATATAATGTATTGTGTGCATGTGATTCAATTTTCGGAGTATATGCTTCTGTTTCTTATGAAAGCACAAAAAATACGAAAATATGATGTGGTGAAAAGATTTACTTAATAAAAACAGTCTTGGTAAACTACGTTGCGTCCAACTCGGATGATGTATCACTTTGAAAATTTAAAATATTGAGCACTTTAACAAACACTATTGAACTAATTAAGAATGCATGAAAACAATTGATATAGATTTTACCAATTTAGTACCTACATGCTGTTTTAAATGAAGTTTTACCAAAAAGTAATCGCCTAAATTATTTTAAAATTCTTCAGTAATGCATGAAAGGAGCCGGTCCGGTGTACCCTGTGTACTAAGAAAATACACACTTATAAGTCTTACGGTTTTGTGATTTGAGATACTCCTATTTTAATCCACATTACTGATACTCCGTGCTTCGGGAAGCACGTAAAGCTGTTGGTTTTGGTTGTTACTCGTGGATCTTTGACAGTCCTTACAGGTAATCAGACGTAGCTAGATAGTCTGACCATCAGTCTATCCAAGGAGCATCGTGTTGCCCAGTAACTGGGTTGTGGAGGTCTGATAGGCAGTCGCTCTATATAAAACACGGGTATTCAGCCGCATCTGGTCACACTGGAAGCCGACCCCAAGCTAGCTAGGAAAAGGCTAGGGTGACGATGACTTCTATTTTAACTGAATCGTTTAGTTTTTATATTTGAGTTTATAACAATCTAAATGTTCATTTTCACATGGCGTTATATGATTTTTAGAGTTAATTGTAGCATTTCGCTTTGCCATCAGGTTTTAAATTTGCTCTCTGCTGTGAGCTTTTTAGTATTTTTTACAAGCAAATATACGAACATGACCCTCGCCAATCATTCGTATTATAATTATTGTATTTCCGCACACTATTATAAAAGCTGAGATGGGGGATGAAGAAAGGTCACATCTACTTTAATAAAGCTGTCTTTTGAGTTCTGATTCAAATAGACGGCCTAAAAAGTTTTTGTAAGTGGATTATTTCCTAAAATAGATATTATTCGTATTAAAAATATAACTTTTGCAACAGCAGCGATTTAGGACTGTTGTAACTCGGTATGTTATTAGGTACTTATATAACAGATCTAAAATTGCTCCTAGATCATATGAGGATCCAAATGAAAATTGCATTTAAAGACGTCGGACTACTTCTGCCGATTGCACATCGATTAGGTATGTTTTACGATCATTTTTTATGATGGCTAATTTATCCGATATAATTCTGTTTGCTGATGACACTTCTCTTATTTTTAAAGTGGATAGAAAAGATAGGGATGTCTTGCAAGTCAATGAAAGTCTGACTGTTCTTTCGAAATGGTTCGCAGCTAATAATCTCTTATTAAATGCGAATAAAACTAAATGTATGAAATTTTCATTACCAAATGTCCCTCAAGTTGGCGTCAATCTAATTCTAGACGGCAACAAACTTGATGTTACTACGGAAACTGTGTTTTTAGGTATAACTATCGATTCTAAACTGCAGTGGGGCGCTCATATTAGAACTCTTTCAGGTAGATTAAGCTCAGCCGCATATGCAGTACGAAAAATAAGGCAATTGACAGATGTAGCCACCGCTAGGTTAGTTTACTATGCTTATTTCCACAGTATTATGTCTTATGGCATTTTACTGTGGGGATCTGATCTCACTGATGTGCACTCAATTTTCATATTGCAAAAGAGAGCAATCCGGGCTATTTATAAAATGGGTCCTCGCGAGTCCCTCAGAAATAAATTCAAAGAAATCGATATACTTACTCTGCCTTCTCTTTATATCTTGGAAAGTATTTTGTACGTTCGTAAAAACCTAGGAATTTTCAAAATTAGAAGCGATTTTCATAACATAAATACGCGCAGTAAACACGAAATTGTATTACCCAAATGGAGATTAGCTAAGACCAGCAAGTCATTTTTAGTAAACAGCATACGCTTTTATAACAAGCTACCAAAGGCGGTGACTGAACTTAGCGAGGGCAAGTTCAAAACCCATATTAAGCGTGTCCTAACTAAAAAAGCGTATTACAAGGTTAAAGACTATGTCGAAGACACGCTTGTTTGGCAATGACTGCTTCTGCACATGTGGCCCCCTGGTAACTCATAATATTGTGTACATCTATCTATTAACTGCTCCACATTTGTTGTAAAATATACATTTTTTTTTTCTTTTCTTCCTACACATTGCTTTTGCAATATTTTTTATATTATTAGACGCCAACCACCATAAATTCGTTAGTAATTTTCTTTTTGTTGACATGTCATTTATTGATAATTGTAATTACTTATTGTTCTTGTTTTTTTTTTTATATAGCTTCTTTTTTTTTATGTGAATGTGAGAACACCGTGGACTTCGCGAATTCTTAGGTTACTTCCTATTACGACTCACTTTTTTTTTTTAATATGATTATTTTTATTGTGCAACAATTTTGACTGGTCTACACTGTTCTTACATAATGTCTATTAATACTGTAATATGAAAATATTGTAAACAATAATTTTTTTAAAAGAGTAACCATGGACTTTCTTGCCGGTTCTTCTCCATAGGAAACGACCAATTTGGAACCGTGCACTAGCTTCTGACGTTTTATAAGTGCCCATGTAGGCCTATGTGAAATAAAAAAAATTTGACTTTGACTTGACTTTGACTTTGACTTTAAGGGAACACACATGAAGTGGTCATGTCGATCTATATAATTCAATTTACTTAACTTTTATTAATGGAAGAACTTTGGTAACCCAGTGGCAGTGGCCCCGAAGATCGAAGACATGTGACATCCACCGGGTTCGCGTGATGGATTACGGCCCATTCCCTCTCCTAGAGAGGAGGCCTGAGTACCAACCAGCAATGCCAAATTATAAAGCTGACTATGTTTATTAAAGACAGCTGGGGTGTGCTGTATGATAGTATTTGTTATGGATACGTTTTTTAAAGAGTATGCTAACCCTGATTTGATCATTTGTATGGTGAAAAGTCTGTAACATATTATGTATGTGTTTTATGAGCTACTTCGTTGAAAAACATTTTGTTCACACTGATGACTTTTATTTTAGAGACTTATTTATAACACGGTTAACAACAGATTATTTCCCAGTATTAGTGCGCGACACAGAAAACAAACAACCGTGGAAACCGGATGCAGTGCTCCATGTCGGCAGAAACAGTAAACTATTTATTTAAATCAGTACATGATAAAATTAATCAAATAATTCTTATAGCAATACAAGTCTCTTAAGATTAAGTTCACGAGCATATTCGTAAGAAATTGGCATTAGATGATTTTCCCATATATAAAAAAAAAGTATCAGATATTGGTAGTTATCATCACTTACGTAACTGTTACTCGGTGTTTAACTACGTTATTATATAATTGTGTAGTATCTACGAATCATTTGTATATCTTACTATATTCACCTTTTTTTTCTCTTTTTTATTGCACCTACCACTATTTTTGTCTGCATCACCCAAAGGTTGACCAAAAAATACCTAAGGTACCTACTTGACTTACAGTTTTAGACAAAATCCTACTAATATTATAAATGCGAAAGTTTGTATGTATGTACGGATGTATGTATGAATGTTTGTATGGATGTATGTATGGATGTTTGTTACTCTTTCACGCAAAAACTACTGAACGGATTTCGATGACACTTGGTACATTAGTACATACTTCGAATCCGCAAGGAAATGACAGCAACAGTCAAATACATTGAAAGCAACTATCAAAAACACTGGTCCCAATCATTCCCTCATTCGGTCAATCATTCCATTGCTTGGCTTGTAATTTGCTATTTGATATTGTAACAATGTTGATATCATTTGTTTTATTGGTCTGTGAGCCTTCTATAAATGAAAACAAATAAATAATAATCATTCGATCATCGGTCAACCATTCCACGATTGACAACAAAGAATAAATGCGGAATCTCCGATCATTATCTTACTTTATATAAATAAAACAAAGTCGTATTAAGTAGTTTCACCATTAATTTATAACTCAAGAACGGCGACTAAAATATCTAATAACTATTAACATATCGAAAAGAATCACAAAAAAATGCTTTTGGAGGAGTTTATTACGCGATAGAATTAGCACTGAAGGAGATGCAGCACAAATATAACGTAAAAATAGGCGAAGTCGGCGAGGTCCTCAAAGCAGCTGAGTGAAAAGGCCCCATGTGGCTTTCAGAGGCAGGGCTGTGGCGGACCGGGCTTGCACAGCCGGTAGAAGCTTCCAGAGACCAGAGGAATCGAAAAAGATCCACATGGCGGGGCGGACAGGTTTTACACGACGAGTAGAGGCCTGTAGAGGTCTTCAGAGATCGGAGCAGCTGGAGAGATCCACACGGCTTGGCAGACAGGTCTCGCACGGCTGGTCGAGGCCTGTGGAAACCGAAGCAGCAGAAGAGGTCCTTCTCACAGCCGTTACAAAACGGGAGGCCTTTTTTACAAACATAATAATATATTTCACTCAACACTGCAACTCAATAACTGACGTTCTCAAAAAAAAAAAACAGCTGGTAACCAGACTGACTCTCAATGCATAATTTAATTTTTCAAAGACTAGACTAGAAACCAGCCAGTCTGGTTGAAATAATAATCTAAACAAAGTATAATTTTTAGAATTTTTATGATAGGAAAAAATACTACCATCTGCGAGTTATTCTGGCGTGCACTGCAATAGTACATTTTGATACAAGTGCAGAAAGTTTGTCATTGCGACGTAATTGTCAAGTGGTCCCCGCGAAGCGCCGAGCCTCCTTGCTGGCCAGCCACCATGGGATCTGGCGGCAACAGGCCTTGCACGCATGCACGATCTGCGCGTGGAGATGCAACGCGGGGGCGACACTCCGCTGCCGCGACAAGTCGCGGCATAGCGGAAAGAGTTCCGGTGAGATCTCATGGTGGAATGGCGACAGCGACTATCGCAACCCAGTGCTGGGCACGCTATAATTATGGCAATAAGTCCCCTCTTTAGGGAGTGGCTGGAAAGGTAACACGGCGTCCATACATTCCGCATGACGCCTTGAGGACCTTCACCGGACATGGTAAGTCCGGAATGTTCCTGCACCGGATTGGTGCGGAAGAAACGCCCGGATGTCACCATTGCGTGGACCACCCGGAGGACACGGTGGAGCACACGGTGGAGGTGTGCCCCGCTTGGTAAGAGCAAAGGGCGATCGGCGGTGGTGATCTCTCGCGCCGGGCCTTGGTACAGGCCATGGTCCGGAGCGAGGAAGAGTGGCAGGCGGACGCCTCCTTCTGCGAAGCAGTAATGCTAACAAAGGAGCCGATCGCGTGCGGCAACGGTTCTCACGCCCCAACCACCGCCGCCGGGATTCTGATCCCGATTTCCGGCTACCGTAGGTGTGGGTTTGCGGACGGTGAGCAATGGGTAGTTCACCGTCCGACCGTCCGGTAACCGTCCGGACCGAGCCCAAGTCATCGACGGCGCGTACTGTTTCAAGCGCGCCTTAAGGAGATGTCAGCAACTGTATCTGTATATCGATATCAATGATATTACTGAAACTACAGTCATTCAAATATTGAGCAACATCCTGTCTTATTTGCTCTAACATACGATAGGAAATTTCCAACTTTCTCTCACTGAACGTGGTAAGTTTGGGAAGTTCTTGCACCGGATTCGTGCGGAAGCGTCGCCCGGTTGTCGCCACTGTGTGGACCGCCCAGAGGACGCGGTGGAGCACATGGTGGAAGTGTGCCCCGCTTGGGTAGAGCAACGCCGTGTCCTCGTGGGGGCGATCGGTGGCAGCCTTGGTACAGGCCATGGTCTGGAGTGGGGAGGATTGGCAGGCGGTCGCCTCTTTCTGCGAAACAGTAATGCTAGCAAAGGAGGCGGTCGATCGCGTGAGGCAACGGTCCTCACGCCCCAACCGCCGCCGGGTTTTCCCGGCCATTCCGATACCGATTTCTGGCCACCGTATGCGCGGGCTTGCGGACGGCAAGCAATGGCTAGCTCGCCGTCCGACCGTCCGGTATCCGTCCGGACCGAGCCCAAGTCGTCGACGGCGCGTATTGTTCCACGCGCGCCTCAGGGAGATGTCAGCCAATCGTAGGGGCCCAGCAGGGTCGAAGCGTACTGGGGCCACGGGTAGTGTAAAAACAAAAACCGGGGCCCTGGGACGAAGGCAAATAAGGATTAGGAGCAGGTTTTTAGTCACTGAAAGTACACTATCTCCCACTCCGCTCAAGAGCGAGATTTGTCATAAGATGATTTTCGCACCTAAAAAAAAACACTAACCAAAGCTTTCTGGAATATTTGAATTCTAGAATTTACCAATCTAAAAGGTCAAAATGTTCTCGAAGTATGTAGTAATTATGAAGTTTTTACATTGCTTATTAAGCTAGATTCCACTCGCGTGGTACACCAACTCACCACACGATTGCTAAAGTTGAAGCACTAATGTGATAATATAGCGCACCAACACACCACAATGGACGTTATTACACCCACTCGTACCCAACTGTCAAAAGGTGAAGGGTGGGAATAACAGTAGCTACAATTACATAGGCCAGGAATAAGGGAGAAAATCTTACAATGACGTAGATACTTTAAATAAAATAAAAATTACAAAAATATGCAACCGGTTATTAAAAAAAAAAACAGTAAAAAGTGCAAAATCACATTAATTTCGGATTTCGGTGTTTCTATAATAGTTTTGTCTCTTTGTTAACTAACACCGACTTCCGAAATTAAAGTTAATTCGTTCCTTTCAAATTAGCACAGTCAAATACACTTGTCTAGTTTTATGAAAACCGTTCACAACATGACACTTCACACGCCATTTAACTCATTTCACATTAAAATCTTTTACGGTCTATCAAAATTTGATACAATATCCAAAGTTGTAAAGCTTATCGCTTTCATATCAAATTGTGTCGTAAACGAGTAGAACCTAATGATGCTGTAAAGGGCGCGTTTTTATCAGCTGTCGCAGTTGCTTGTCAGATGCCATGATGTGGTTACTGTTTTAAAAGAGTGGTCAGATGTCTGTAATGATGGTCCAGTCAACAAAACAGTTTGGTTTTGAGATACTAAAATTTTAAATTGTCTCTGATAAGTTGGGACCACAGTTTCCAAACAAAAGATAATTTTCCGTATAATATTAACTTATATGTGCAAAGATGTCTTTACTTCTACGGTTGTAACTTCAAAATGGATGGATTTCCATACAAATTCTTTAATGGGACGCATTTTCGAAAATCTTTCTTTCGTATTTGCTTTTGTCCAAGACACAAATAATCTTGTGCAAACTTCTTCCTGACCTGGTGGTTAAGACCATTAGGTCACTCCTGGCATTTTTTTTTTACAGGAGGTAAAAGTATCTACGTCTGCATGTTACGTTTGCGTCTGTATGTGTTGTTTGTCTGCATGTGTTGCATCTCAACCTTATATATACCTATACCGTATTTTTTTATTTTGAAAAGTGAGCAAGATAAGAATATTTCCTACCAGGTTTTTTGCACACATATAAAACATCAATAGTTTAAGAGTCGAGGCACTTCAGGTTTTAATTTTTTTTTTAACTATTGAAAAGATAAGTAATCTTCAAATAGTGATCAAGTACTTATTGGTAATACTTCAGTAAAATCACTTTCTTATCATGTGTAGGAATTTGTTACGCAAGTAATTCTCAACGACTAGTGGCGCAGTGCTTTCAAGCAATTGTTCTGTAACAAACTTGTCAATCCAGCTTACTGTTCTAATACCGGAGAGAGATGTGGTCTGGAACATTAGATTATTTCTTTGGATATCTGTTGTACGTATTCCTTGAAGTCTTTGATATTGTAGACATCCATTACGGGTACAGTCGTCTTTGATAAATTCGCAACTAAAAAAAAACCATAGGAAAATGTCACAATATATTTTAAAACAGTTGTTAACCACAGTAATAATTATTAATTACGCAAAATTCTTGTTTCTAGATTTATTTTTAACCAAAAAAAAATACTCGTACTTTTCTACATAGTATAAAACCAAGTCACTTCCCACGTCTTCCTGTACATCCGCTAACCCCCTCTAAACCGCGCAACGGATTTAGATGCGGATACCAGGAAGGATTCGGTGTATAATTTGCACTCGTGCAAAGCCGAGCGAGCCACTACTAACGTGATAGCTTTGAAACTCCCTCTTTTGATTCGGAAACAAATATTTAGTTGACGTGCCATGAAAGGTTTATTTTTAAAATTTTCAAGTTATTATATGCTTGTTCTTTTAAAGATTTTATAGGCAATGCCAATGTCCCATCTGCTTCGATAACAGATGGCTTAGAGTCAATATGCAGGGGAAGTCAGACGACGAGTGTCGTCGCAGAGTGAGCAATGCTACGCTGGTGTGACTAATTAGGTGTCTTTACGGGAGATCGGCTAGAGACGGAAACACACGGGAAAGACTGTAAGGCTACGGTTGGTCCATGGAAAATAAGTTTAGTGGGAACGCTCCAGTTATTTCATTTCTTCATGTTTACCTGTTATTGCAGTACATCAATCTCAAGGAATTGTCCAACGACGGTGGCACTGCACTACTGCTTCGTACTAAAGTCTGCTGATCCACCTTAACGCAACGAAGCAAATAACTCGTGGGTAAGTAAGTAAGCAAAATGCAGGCGGAAAAGTAGGCCAGTTTGGAGGTACATGCATAAGAGCCCTTATAACTTTGTCTTGAACTGAAACGCAGTGTGTTACTACTGGTATATTGCACATATTCACGGGTGGTGACAAATTACGTTCAGTTCAATATACATACATACTTAATGAAAATTAAGTAACCAACGAGTAGACTTCTATAGATAATTTACTAACATACTAGCTTCAGCCAGCAGTTTTGTTCACATGGAAGTCGAACATTCTCCCAAAGTTAAATTAACGTACGTTCTCTAAATAAAGCATAGTATAGTCGGCCTTATAATGTTCCCACTGTGGAGACTCAGGCCTCCTCTCTAGGAGAGGGGCACGCGGGTCCAGTGCGGGTTGTTGGATGTCACTGTCTTCGAATTTTGGTTCTAAGACATGCCGGTTTCCTCACGATGTTTTCCTTCACCGTTTTGAGAGCAGTGGTGATGAAATAAATTACTCTCTAAATATCTCTATACCAAAATTCGTCAAAATCGTTTCGATTCGTTTGGGTGTGAAGAAGTAACAAATAAGTATAGAGTCTTACAAGGAAAGTCATGATTTAATAGTCATGCTATTGTTTAAAAGTTAAAAACAAATTACTCCAAAGCACTCAACTAGTAAAGTCCCTATTCTCAAGTGATACTTAAATCAATCTGAATACGATGAATTTTCACAAGTAACATGACAATATAAAGACAGGTCCAGCATTGACACTCCATCATAATTATTTAATATCTGTCACTATGAAGGCTGCAGTTCTGTTGGTCTGTATGGTGGTGCTGGTAGCCGCGGCAGCTGAGGAGAAATACCACAAGCGTGTGGGGATCCCTATGGCTGCGAAGATTAGGCGACAGGAATCTATGAGAATAGCTGGTGGCCTCAGTTCTTATAAAGGGGAACATCCATTTTTTGTGAGTACCTATTTTTTTCCGCTATCAATTTACCTTGTGAATTTTATGTGATGCAGCTTTTAACCATTGACGAAGCTCTACGACTATATATCTTAATAATATTACTCAGTATAGCCTTACATTTTTCTAAACCTCAGACCCTCTGAATAAACGACTGCAAGTCCGCAGTAATACAATTGACCTCTTCCTACTGGCCTAGCGTAGTACGGAGTTTGAAAAGAAAAAGAGCCAGGTTTTACTGATTTTTTACAACCGACGTGCGGCCTTTATCAGGTGTACAAGATACTTATGAATTGTTTTCCAGGCAGGGCTGATCGTAACTCTGAAAACAGGCGAGACATCCATTTGTGGTGGAGCTCTTCTAAACAGATACTACGTGGTGACTATTGGGCAATGTTGGTACGACGGGGAATCCGAGGGCCGAGAAATGCAGGTAAAATTCGCCAAAATAGCAACTCTGTAACGAATGGGGATATCTCACACAAAATGCTCAAAGTGTAAACCTGCTCTAAATGTTTTTTTTTTTATTTGTTAATATTTTGACAATTCGAAATACCATTTCAAAGGTGTGCAGAATTTTACCTTCCATAATGATATCGTCAGAACGGTCTTCTCCAGTCATTAAACACTTCCCAGCTTATTTTCAATTTATATTTTTATTTTCAAGGTTGTATTAGGCACGGTAACATTGTTCTCTGGAGGGACCCGCAAGTATGCTGACTCAGTCACTCTACATCCTGAATACAACCCCAACACTCTGGCTAACGACGTCGCGATGGTCAACGTTCCTTACACCTATTCAAGTAGTAAGTATTATCTTCTATGTAAAATTAAAGGGGATAAATTAATTTCATAATTTAAATGTTAAAAAAAATTGAGTAGTTATGAATTCTTAATACTTTATGAAAACCACGTTTGTATAATGTAATATGTATTACTAAAAGGTTATTATTTTTTCAGCCTATATAAGTCCGATTATTCTGCCTGTTGCCTACTTTAGCTCACTTGAAGGCTACACAGCTGAAATCATAGGATTTGGAAAAACTTCACCGAGTAAGTTATCTTTCGTTAAGAGAACGTTGAAGTACTTACTGGCAAAAACATCATCATTCACTTGTTCTTGTCCTAGTTTATTTAAGATCGACGCAACATGTAATCTTCCTCCATGCCAAGTAATTCTCTAATATCATCTTTCACACAGTCCACTTTTTGATACTCTTACGAGTATGGCAATCTTCCTATATTTTGTTATCTAAGCATACCATGCCCAATTCTATTAAAAATAACACGGTTTCCTTTCAGCTGGTCCCTTAGGCGGATCCTCAAGCCTGCGTGACGTATTCGTCACAGTCATGAGCAATGCCCAGTGCAAGGCGATCTATGGTGACACTGTGACTCTGGACATTATGTGCACTAGTGGAGACGGAGGCAAGGGGGCTTGTGGTGGGGACTATGGCGGGCCTTTGATTCTGCGCCGCTATCTCGGTGCTTCTGGGCAAGATATGCTGGTAAGTCTTCTCACTGCTTGAATAGGGAATAATGAAGCATGTTATTTCGTTACGAATGGTTCGAACAATTTGGTCAACTCTTGAACTAAATACGTCAGGTTGCAGCTATCAAGAAACACTGATTTCAGAATTCCACTCCTTAGCTGTACGAACAATGAAAGTGTTTCCAAAACATATTGTGCCTATGGGTGGGATGTCCACTATGTACAGCTGCAGTTTTGGCGCATCGTCGTACATCTAGTGGTTCACACACTCTCCGAAATGCTACCGTCAAACTAGAGACTCAGCGACTTACGAGCTTCGACTCGATGTATGAGTGCATCATTGCCGATGATCCTCCTGGCTCGTTTCTAAATTGACTCAAAGTTTACTAAGTTTGCAAGACTTAACAAATCCATTGTATCTTTCGGTAGATACCTTTGAACCTGCTTTGAATCTCTGACATTCATTTAATACAAATTTGTCCGTAATGCTAACTTGACTCGCCATAACCTAATACTATACTTTGGTTTCTGTTTTCAGGTGGGTCTGGTATCATTCACGGCCGCCGCGGGTTGCAACGCAGGGTATCCTACAGGTTACACCCGCATCACGTCTCACCTGAGGTGGATCAACAGTTTCTTGTAAGGCCACAACATGCGACATCGACCACCTAATCTGCAGTAAACGATAAACGAACGTCTATATAAGAGCTGGCAATTTAAGGTTACTGATATTCGAAAGTAAACTGGCAGCTTTGACTGGTAAAGTTTATATCAACATCTTGTAAAAACAGATATTGCAATAAATTAATCATGCATGAGGTGCCTTTTTTTTGTTTATGTGGGATATCATCCAAAGACTTCTCGCACTCTAGGGTGGAGTGGGAGAGCGTGTCAGGCTTTTACATGTTCCTTCTTTGCCTTGCGTGTCAGGATCCCGGGTTTTCCTTTCAGAAGTCAACCCATGGCCCCAAGAGGCTTCGGCCCAGCTGGGCCTTTCGGTTTTTCTGACATTTCCTTAAGGCGCGCGTAAATCATTACGCAGCGTTGATGACTCGGATTTGTTCCGGACAGTTACCGGTTACCCATTGCTCACCGTCTACAAGCCCACACCTACGGTAGCTGGAAATCGGATTCGGGATCCCGGGGGCTGGGGCGTGAGGAAGTCAGTTCCCTCACACGTGCGGCCACCTTTTTCGACTTCGCAGAAGGAGGCGAACACCTGCGATTCCTCCTCGCTCCAGGGGCGAGAGGTCGTTGCTGCCGATCGCCCCCACGAAGACACGACGGTGCTCCACCGAAGCGAGGCACACCTCTACCGTATGCTCCACCATATTTTTCGATGCATGCATGAGGTACCTATGGCTTTTATTTCACAAATGACTAGTGGTGAGACAAGCTATCATAGGTCTGTATACGGATTCCTTCCTTAATTCTTTAATGTAAACAAAAACTTGACATAGTAAACAGTAATTTGAAAATTCATATTGAGTTTAGTTTTCGTCTAGCAAACCGTTGAGAGATCCCATTCATGGGTAGGATTCAGTATACAATATAAACTCATATAAAAGTGTAACAAATGAAACCTATACTAATAAATTATTTAAATGAAGAAAGGAAATACTAAGGAAATCTAATATTCCTCTTGAAGACATTTTTTATACTCCATAACCATACCACAACGACAAACCCAACGGTTACCATAGATTTGACTTGGTTCTTTGAGGGCACAGATACAATCACGATTTCAAGGTTAACTAAATATTTTCTGCCTTTTCCATAAACTAGTAATATCTTGCATCTTAGAAACTCAAAGGTATGTTAGCAATTCTGCTAATAGAAATTTCAGGAGTTTAAACCTACTCCAGTATCTGGCATAAATAACGTCTTAATAACTGAAGCAAATAGTGGTTCCGTAGATAACGCTGAGTGGACTATAAATAACCCAGCGGTGACGTAAGCATTCGAGTGCATACACTCAGAACACAGGCCGGAGTGGAAACACCAGCTGAAGAAATTTAAGAGATTATATGAATACAAGAGCCCTGAACGAGTGAAATTCGCAGAGCGATACAACCACATGCGCTGTCGTTATGACACGTCATTAATTGTACACGCTTTTATACACATGACAATCATTATCGGTGATATAATCTAATTTTGTCTACAACCCAAGGTGTCAGGATTCCTCATAAGTATATTATATGTTTTTGAGAAAAATCCTCTGTGGATCACGAATTCTTAATGCGATGCATTTGACAAATTTAATTGAACTGTTACAGAGATGGAGCTATACAGGGTGTACAGCTCCATCCATCTTTCTCGCTCGCTCGCTTGACATAAAATATTAACACGTCACATGGTAAGGCCTCTGACCAAAGAACAAAATTGGCTCGCAGTACGAAACAAGTGTATGGACACACTAGTAGAAAGAGATATCATTCATCGTTGTGAAAGAGTAAACTCTTTGAAATGCCTCTGAGGTTAACGTAAGTTTTCCAGTTAGTAGGTATATAAGTTCCTTGCCCCTGACAAATCCAAATATAAATCAAACCGGAAACGCAAACCAAATTAAGGAATACGTGGAGGTTCGGTCTCTTTTGTCAACAAAATTAGTTCAATAGTTCGATACCCTAACCCTTCTCTTGTCGGGTCAACCCCCAATATAAAGGACTTGGATGAATTCCCTGAAAACCGCTAATCAAAAGTGGTTTGCATAATAAATGGACTTCTGATTTGACTTTTAACAGAACATTTTTTTACTATTATTATTGAAAGGCTCATGTGATCACTATCTCAGCTGATGGTATACGTCAACAATGGAACACGTTTGTCTATAAGTAACATATTTACTCTTGACTTAGAAACCTATCAGGAAACACAGACTCTAGCTGGGAATTCCACTCCTTGGCTGTACGCACTATAAACTTGTTTCCAAAACGTTTAGTGAGTATGCGTGGAATGCTCTAAAGACGATTTATCTTTAAGGATAATAATTAGAAAATTATAAATAATATTTATTTAGTTCAAGTTACGGCGTTGATCCAATGTGCACGCTACAATCGAAGCCTTCTTTGAGGTGTGGCTCTAGAAGCGACTATCTAATAAAGTGGTAGTCGTTATTAACTAAAACGATTGAAAACATGTTTTTTTTTTGAGCCGTCAATTTTAAACAGATAATCAAAAGCAAAAAAAAACATGTTCACCGAAATAAATCCCCAGAAATGTGGTGAAAATTTTTCAAGAAGCCCAGCAACTAGTGATATGCATTGCCTTTTCACTGGACTGGCTTTAAAACACACGAGAAACGAAAAGACAGCTCCCTAGATCAGCATGTTATTCAGCATGGTAATCCGTGCGAATAGGTTGACTAAGCCCGAGCGAACTTTGCCGAAGTTGCTCCGAGTTTACACGAACTGATTCGAACTTGGCCGAGCCTACAGCTGTAATGTCCGCCTCCTGACGTGAATATCAACTATACACGTAATGTTCAGTGATTCCGTACATTATGACTTATTGCAGGATTTGTGTTCTGCACGAAAAACTACGTGTGTGCTTTTTGTATATGTATGCCACATTGTCTCCTGAAACAAAAGAAGCCAACTGTTTGCTTTTCTGTATTCTAAATTCAAACGATTTCTGTTCTTTTCTTTACTCTAAAATATTATTTTTAAAACAAGTGCTTATTATAAAGTATATGACCTACCAATATGAAACATTTAATACATTTCCGTGTCTATAGAGTTTATAAAGCCATTTGGTATTGAAGATATTCAGATAATCGTTAGGAGGTATATTTATGACTTTACCAGTCATTAGTATTTGACATAAGCAATTTCTTGATTGAATTATTTCTGTAAAAGATCTTACTAATGAGTTGCTCAACTGTTCGGGGGAGATAATGAATAAGACTGTATGTTTATTTTTATAAAAGCAGTGAATGCAGTTCAAGCGTTCGTTTGACAAACAAAGTGGCAGGTGGCACCTAGTATTCTATAATTAAATAACGTGTCCAGGCTTCTTTATAGGACGGGTGCTGAGCTGCAGGTGCCGGTGACAGCGTTATTAGAATAGTTTAGGAGACAGGTACCTTCTTATAGCATTACCTTGGAGTCAAGGTGAGGTTCCGTCGTATTTTCATACTTGAACTCGTATTTTCAGTCCATGGGTTAGTAATAAGGGAAAGGGCATTTTCATCATTTTGAAGAAGTACGGCCGGTTTGTATGTATTTTAGTGGTATCACCAAGGTAGTGTTAACTACAATATTTTATAATAATTGATGACCCGGTCTTACAGGACCGTTTAGTCAACCACACGTGGTCGGTAGTACCCACTCCGCTAAGTACAAGTGAACAAGCATGGACATTGACGTTTTTGTAATATATAATATAAAAAGAAAAACACTTCTCCCATCATCCTTATCATCCATCTATTGGCAGCCATTTCACACTTAAAATACAATTAATTACCGAGTACTTATTATCTAAGCAAAGGTACAAACAAGTCTTACCCACTAGTGTAGTCTCTAGCGTTGAAGTGGGGGTAAAGGCGCGATTCCATTGCTGCGTAGGATATACTCGGAAAGTTTACACACGATAACTGCGCTGTTTATTTCTTTGCCACGTGTCCGTACGGTCTGTGGTCGTAGGTTGCAGTCAATTAATTCTCTTTGTTTGCATATGTAACGCAGACGACGACCTTCATCTAAACTTAAATATATGGGATGCCTATTTCATATTTTTTTATTGTAAAAGTAACATTATGATGACAAAATAATCTTCATTATATTGTATGGAAAGTTACAATATCGTTCAGTTTCAGAGGTCTTTTTTTCTTACGCAATGACGCAGGTAGTTTCATACTTATGTAATAAAGGTAGGCAGTAAAAGTAGGTAGACGTGACGTAGCCGTGGGCCACAACGGAACTGTGCCTTATATCTGTACTCCTTCTACTAAGCGCTTTTGAAGAGGGTCGCTGATGATAGATTTACTCTTCCAGAGGATGGCTGTTTGTGAGTAAATCACATTTAGCCTTACTCTCCTAATCTTTTGTGGGACCTATTGGAAGTGCAAGAAATAGATTAGTGAATGTCACGTTAACTTTTATCAACTGAGTAGGTTATTGAGTATAATAAAGGTGACGAATTTGCATTAGTATCTGTAGTGCTTGTATACTAGTCTCGGGTGTACGAGTGGTGGGAGTTGACAGTTGCATACGATCCGTTGACGGAGGTGCACGTGTTGACCCTAGCTACTGGTGATACTGATGACTTCCTGTGCTAGTACGAGTACTACAATATCTAAGGGTCCAATGTTCCCACATTTGAATTTTCAACCAGATCTATTCCATCAATGCACAATGGCCTATTCCAATTCCTAAGTCCTAAGCATATTATGGTAACAGATAATGTAAACAGTATTTTGCATGCCTTAGTTAAGGTAGTTAGTATGGATCATCAAACTTGACAAAGACCTGTAACCTGTACCTACTTTCTGTGCAAATAAAGATCTATTCTATTCTATTCAATTAATTTCATTTATCTCTGTGTTGTGCTTAATTACACTAATTCTTATAGTTTTGAGTCTCATAAAAATTATATGGTTTTTAGAATATGTTTTAGGGGATTGTACAGCTTGAGCTCTGTAGTAGGTACTTCAATAACATGAAGGTCGGAGCTGACTAAAGCACTTCTCTGCATGAAACGTTCGTTTCTAGATTTATTAGCACAACAAAAGTCCCGACTGAACGATGAAGTCATTCATTATCAGTTCCCGAAAGATTGACGAGCACAACAAAATACCTTGTTGCCTTCACCCTCTTTAACAACTTGTTTTACATGATACTCTCAAGATATACTTTGTTTTCTCTTCGCTCTTGGATCAGGCTGAATAGTCCAAGTCCTGTATTTGTTAAATCTATGAATATAAATTTCTTATTCGCATGCTAATCTCAGTTTATCACGTAGTCATGCTCTTGGGGAGTCGTAACCCGGCGGGAAATGAGCCAGTGATCGTGTGCGTACATAGCCGACATTCTTTACGTAATACTATATTTATCGAGCTTTTCTCAAGTCAAAATACGGTGAGCTTATTTTACGTTAGTATGAATATAATATGTATGAAGTTCATTACTTAGAAGAATATTCTTAAAGTTTCAAATGATAAAGGTTCTTTCCCTGTTACTAATTTAAATGTCGTGGAGTTATGTTAAATGGAGTTTTTACTTTTTTTATTTTCCCGTTTTTTTTTTTTGATTGGCTTTTGGTCTGGTCCTGACTGCAATGCCAGAGTTCGTGGGTAGGATTCCCACACAAGATAAATGTATGTGTGTCGAGCACGATCATTTATTCTGTATCTGGGTGTAATTTATTTATAATTTGTATGTATTTAGAAATATAAAGATATGTTTATCAGTTGTCTAGTACCCGTAGCACAAGCTCTACTTAGTTTGGACAGTTCTGATGCACTCCCACTGTAGACATGTAAAGTGTACCTACGGCGCGCTGCCCAGTTGGCGTGGCAAATTCAATAGAGTATCAACGCGTTTTCGCCCTGCCGCTTGACGCGCGCTAATAAAAAATATTTTCGAACTCTATCGAATATTCTATCGAGTTTTTATTTCAAATATTTGCGAAACCATACTCGATATACATCTTACAAAATCCTAATTATTATGTATAATAACGTCATAAATGCCTACCAACTTATAAATGTTACATATGAACACAAAGCTTACACACAAAATCAACAAAGTTATAGATTTACTTTATTTTAATTTTATTTCATTTGTTTAGTTAGATACTTCTAAAGTAAACAATCTCTTGACACTTGTAAGAGATGACTTTAAAAAATACATTTCAAAATAAGGATATAATAAGTACATAGGTACAAATCAATTAGGAATCTATCTACCATTTAATTTTTAAAAATCTGAATATATTTTATAATACAAAACGTAGGTACCTATTTCACATTTTTCAAAAACCCGGCTTTTTCAAGGGCGCATAACGGGCATAATAAAAGAGACTCTCGGTGCGTTGACTTAAGGTGCATTTTGGTTCATTACGAGCACTATTAGGCCCGGTAGGCAAATATAATGAACGTCGATGATGAATATGATGCCGTGCAATGTATTATGAATATTAGGAACGTTGTTAGTATGTTTATATTTGCATGTCTTCTTTCGATGAGTGAAATTTCTGTACTTGTTCTATTACTAATTCTGTGGTTTGGAACTAGATAGCTTTGTGTGGAAGTTCTAGAATATTGTTATTACATAATTATTATTATTACTTTTGACTTATTTACAAATACGTACATCATTTTAAACATCTTTTGCCGATTCTCCCACAAAATAATGGTTTAATACTCAACATTGTAAAAATCACAAAAAATCGTCACATTTATAGACGACATACACAATAAATGCCCGTCACCAGCCGCGACGCCGAGGCACAAATATATTTGTCACAGTATTTGTCCAATATTTGTCATAGTATTTGTTCGCTGATCAATCAACGCGCGGATCAGTTTATTTGTGCTCCTATCGGCCGGGATGAACAGGAAAATCTATACTAATATTATAAAACTGAAAAGTTTGTTTGGTTGAACGTGCTAATCTCAAGAACTACTGGTCGAAAAAAAACTTACTACGGTGTAAAAAGGAAAATCCTTTCTGAGTTAGATAGCCCATTTATTAAGGAAGGCTATATAACATCACGCTATGACTAGTAGGAGCGGAGTATCGATGAAAAATGTTGCGAAAACGGGTGAAAAATATTCTTTTTGAGAGCTTCCATTGCGTGCGCTGCGTAAACGGTTCAAGTTACGCAAAAATTATGTGTTACAAAATTATTCCTCTTTAAAAGTTAAAAAAGTCCACGACAGTATGTGTCATCTTTTAAGGTTGGCTTACAATAACCTTTTTTATGGTAATGAAATTTGTTCTTAAATAATGCATTATTTGCGAATATGTTTTTATAAACATTACATTAATCCTTATCCAAATAAATACAATATTCATTCTAAGTATTTATTTTTGAATAAAATTACCTCTTACATCATTTCATTTCGATAAATATTTAAAGAAATGTCATAATTTTAAAATAATGCTGCAACAAAATAATGATCAACAAAACGCGCGGCCGCGGTGGTTTGCGTCGTCGGGGGGCTGTAAAAAAAAAACATGGGTGGAATCACTTACAAGTTTGCTGGTGATTTTCGCCAAACATTGCCAGTGATAGTTAGGAGTATTAGAGCTTTGTGAAGTCTTCCTTAAAAACTTCCCCGTTGTGGAAATTCGCCCAACCCCTTAAAATATCTACTAATATGCACAATTAAGCGGAGGTAGTACCAATTGTCACACACAGTGTCTCAAGACGAAAGTCTATGACCAGTGCGTGTTGCCAGTGATGACGTATGGCACTGAAACATGGTCGCTTACACTGGGCCTCATCAGAAGGCTTGCAGTCACCCAAAGGGCAATGGAAAGGGCTGTGCTCGGAGTTTCCTTGCGTGATCGCATAAAGAATGAAGATATCCGCAGGAGAATCAAGGTTGCCGACATAGCCTGAAGAATCGCCAAACTAAAGAGGCATTGGGCAGGTCACATTGCTCGTAGAACGGATGGTCGATGGGGCTGAAAGGTTCTAGAGTGGCGACCGCGCACCGGAAAACGCAGCGCTAGAAGGCCTCCCGCAAGGTGGACCGACGACCTGGTGAGAGTCGCGGGAATGCGGTGGATGCGAGACGCACAGGACCGGTCGTTGTGGAGACGCTTGGGGGAGGCCTATGTCCAACAGTGGACGTCTTTCGGCTGAAATGATGAGTACTAATTGTCTTTCAAAGTTACTTTTAATAGAAGACTTAATAAGACGTGTGAATTGACCTAATCACCAAAGTCTACCCAGATGTAGTCCAAATAGACAATTAACACTACCAGTGCATGTGTCACAAGGCAATATTGGCAGCTAGAAATAGTAGCGTTGATAAAATCAATAACAAATATTCCTGGTAAACTTCCAGGAGACAGCATTACCTACATTTCCATTGATAATGTAATGTATAAAGAGATGCGGTACATTACCCATAACAATTCCAGAACTCACTATATCCGAGCGGCCCCACATTCACTCAAATTAAAAACGGTACACCAATTATTTTGCTGAGAAACCTTAAACCATAAATTTGGCTCTGTAACGACTATAACGTCTGCTGGTATGTAACGTATACAACGTACGGAGTCTGGATCCTCCAAGTTAAATTCCTTCGCTATAACATGATCGGTACCACAGTTTTTACTGATCCAACAGTAAGGTAAACGGTGCTGATACCTCGCATCCTAAGAGTACCTAGGTGCTTATGATACCAGCGGATTTGCAATTTATATTTAAAATAATTAAATTTTTGGTGTTGGTATCTTTTGCGGTAACAGTTAATAAAGCCTAGGGGCAAACATTTAAGCACGCAGGAATCGATTTGACGACAAGAGTGTTATGTTGTGAGTGTATGAGTGTGTGTCTATAGTTCCACTCTTACATATAATAACGTGATGCGCCTAAAAAAGCTGTTAATTAATTTGTAATAAAACAAATTCAATCAAAAAACCTTAAAGAACCATTTTCTACTTCTACGCCGACGAAGTCGTGAGTAAAAGCTAGTTTATAATATTTTAGGTGTAAAGTTAGAAGTACTTATAGAGTTTAACTGTAGCGTTTTTTTTAAGGTGTAGAATTAATTTTATTCAAGTTGTAGGTAATATTAATCATGTTCAGTGACAAAATTAATGTTTCAAAGCTATACTTATGCAATTCATGTTTAGATAGCTTATTAAACACAGGTGTATGCTTGGATATATTATTTTTTTGTGATTTTCAAATCTCAATGAGTTTTCTATAAAATAATTTTGAAAAGACCATATAAACGTTAACTGTCCGTCCCACACAGTGTTCACAGCTGAACTCACTAAAGACTTAACAACAAGCCTGAATAATTAAAACTTATCGATACGAACAGCTAGCCAAACGCGAACATAACCATTATGCATCCAAACACTAATATTTGCAGCTTGTGCACAAATATTTACTGTTATTGTGCGCTAAATCTCAGGCAGCCTCTATCATAACACATGTATAGAATAACTAATTACTGTGACGTCATAAATGAGGTGCTAATGCACTTTAATGCAAAGTGCGGCGCAAGAAGCAAATCTGTTGGCTATTGAGGTCATTCTTACATCAGCCGCAGAGCGCCAGAGTAAACATGCCTGCCAGGAGACCGCGCTTTCAAAACCTTTTGGAAACATTCTAGTACATTCCACTTTTAATACCTCACCACTGAAATAACAACCTTGTGAGAAGGGATCACAGTTTATTTTGAATAAGCTAGAGTGTAACGTTAGGATGTTTTGCACACGTTTGCGGGTAGGTATTGCACCTTTGTGGAGTTCGCCCGAAGCGTTGCAAAGTTAGACCGGTGTTGGTGATATTCATTGTTGAGAACGTATGTAGCCGTGGCTGAGATGTGCGAGTTAAGCCGTTTGTCCATGCAAAATGTATGAGGGATGAGAACTTGTCAGTGTTGGTATTCTATGCCAACAAACTCATTTCAAACGGACTCTTATTCAATTCACAGTCATCCAGCTGTGAATTCTTGTAAATATATGTTATAGTGTCACTACAGTTTTGATTGTTATTATTTATTTGCTGTGGCTGGTCTGTAGATAGGTGATGGCCTTTCATTACAGGTGTACACACCTCTGTGCCCCAGAAAGCACGTTTAGACGATGGTCCTGACTGTCTTTTGTAGAACTTTGACAGTCGTTATTCAAATTCAGAAGCCCATGATACGAGTCCTGTCAAGGGGTAACGTGGTACCCAGACAGGGCCCTGTGCTCGTGGAGGTCAGGCAGTCGAATCATATGAAGTTATAGTATTCAGCTGCAACCTGTTAGACTGGACCTGATCCCAACCTAGTAAAGAAAAGTTTAGACAGCTAATTAATGAAGACATAACTTATTTCTGTAAAATCTGAAAAGCGTCAGGCACTTTTTGCGAAAGAAAATCGTGTTTGGTGTTGGTTACTTTCATCTGCTACTGCATGGAACTGTTAAGTAAACAGTAAGGGTAGGTTTTACTGAATGCTTTCTCGTGGAAATTGTAACCAAGCTCCCTGCGTTGTCTGTAGGGTTGTCCAAGGAAATAGTTAAAGGGGAAATGCGTCAATAGGGCTGGTAAATAACGAATAATGAGCGACTAACAAAATTTAATATTAATAAATAGCTGAATCTGGTTTCAAATATAGAATAAATTTTATTGCTTTATTTGCTTACCATTGTTAAACAAAATACCTATCGCAATTTTCAAATACATTTGAATCATTACCAGCACCCTTACTTTAGCTTTCGAACATCATTTTGCGCTTATTTGCCGAATAATAATATAGATATTTATAAGAATTTTAATTTCTGCTCTTATAATAAAATGTATTTTTTTTAACCATGACCCTTTTTTTTTTCAAGTTAATACCATTTTATTATTAGCAACCCCAATGCTTTCTGCAACTCATGCAAACAACTCGTCGATATCCCTCTCATTAAACAAACATACACTCTGTATACACACACTAAAATACGCCAATCCCAACGGAATAAAAAACTAGCTGCTCTACAAAAAACGTTTGTGAAAAACAAAGTCGTTTGGCATCCCTGGGACGACAGCCACGTCTATCTGCCACTGACACAGCAATGGATGCGAGCCTTTGTTGCCGACTCCCACTTTGTTTTGTACATTTTTATTATGCTAGCCAATAATATACATTCTTTTATTTATAAAAATCATGCGCTAAACCGTTTTCTTTCGTCTAACCCCTCAATAATAATTACGAAACTGCGGCAAGTTATTTTTGACGCAACAACTTATCATGACGCAGTGATTAGATTTACTCTGATAATGTATCTCAGAATATTATGCAAATTCCTTAATGGAGAACCTAAACATGAGATTTATGTAAAGGTTAACATACCAGAAATAGATCCGCTTTTAAGGATGACACACTAAATTATATATTCTATACATAAAAATATAGTAGGTACTGAGAACATTGATCAATATTTTTCGATGTTTAAATCAGGAGTCCTTCAAAGGACAATATCAGAGCAACTAAAACAGAGATTTACTCTTTTCATATCAGTAATGAAAGGTTCAATATTTGTTCCAGAGCAGTCAACACCTAACAATTCTCACTATCCTTCAAACAGACAGCATTTCATAACAGGAGGCGTCCTTCCGGCCAAGCGAAGCCAATATATTTAATTTTCCAGCCAACTTGACTCGTAAAAAGTTTAATAAGGGGCCCTCTGGCTCTCTAAGTCCCAGTTTCTGGCAAAATTGAGTAATGGCTTGGCATATTTAATTTACGGCGAGTTCCAGCCCTGGTGAGGTCAAAAAGGTACCTAAGTATTTAGATCTGAGACCTATATTAGGCCTGAATAATTTATCACTAGGTTTCCGGCGAAGGGTTGGGTCACACGTGATTGAGATTCCTTGTCAACGCATTGACATGCCGAAGCACTTTATGCGTGTGTTGGCACTCTTTTACCGAGCGTAGTGAGGAATAAAGGGATTGTTTATGCGGGTTCGGTTTATCGAATCATTTCCAGGATCAGGACCCTTAACCTTTCCTTTATAAAGACTCTGAAGGCTTTCTATGCTTAAAATACCCCAATTTTATTGCAAGTCATTATATTTTGAGAATTATTGATCAAAAAATATACTTCATGAACGAGACAAGAGGTCTGTGGTTACAGGTACCTAACTCCTGTCATTTCCCGTCACTTGCGGTAGCTATGCGGGCTGAGCTATCTTAGCGACAGCGTGGTCGATATCTTCGGACCAGCGCAGCACAAATCAGAGGTACGATTCTTTTCTAACTATCCGTTCATCCCTCGGGTTCAATTAAAGTTAACTAGGTTTTAGAACATATATGAAAGAAGAAATCTTTCTTGAAACATTATATTATAGATTAAACTTTAAAAGCAATATAACAAAGTTGGATGATGACGAAGAAGAATACTTCTCCAAAATAATAAAGAAAAATACTTAGAAAATCTGACATGTATTTTATTCTCAATAGCAATTGTAATATATCGTAAGCCTTCAATAACGTCGTGAAGAGTCTTATCTCACAATAGTGGCCTCAATTTACTATCGTGTCTATATCAAAAACTAATCCGAGGAGTTTACATGGATCAGTAATGGATATGTGTGGCTCTGACACACAATTACGTCCACATTACTCAAGACCAACTAAGCCTGCCGTCCATCCCGCCTCTAAGATATACAACTTTAGGTTCAAATTGCCTCTGGCCGTTGGCAAGGCAGTTGTACCACCAAGACGTCCCTGTTTGTCGCAGCGGCTGCGGTATTGGACGGATGCAATCCTGGATTGATCCCAGTTTGTGCAGTCGAGATAGTTTGCTATGGACTTTTTGATTTGCGTCTAAGGAGAAAAAATATTTAATTTTTAGCAGCACCAGCTGCTTCTTCTTCTTCCTTTTTTCGAGTCGATGGTAAATTGGGTCCAATTGGCTACTTTCTCCGTAGCATCGGTGGCACTCTTTAAATCCTCCAAAGTGCAGGTGTATGGGCACTCGGGACACTCCAGTGTGTGACTCATGTTCTGAACAGGGGCACCGCAGACACGTTGGGTATCCAGTGAATCCTAAAAACTCTATTTCGCCAAGTTGTGTTTGACACGAGCTGCCTGGGTGAACTACACTTCACGTCCAGGTGACTGATGTTGTAACTTCGGGGTTTCCAGAAGTAAGATAGTGGTAAGTTGTGTTCTTCCCACAGCTTGATTTTGCATCATTCCTACGTACAGCTGGTGGTGCAATACCAGTCAAAAAATTGAGCTAGTTTAGTAGGCAGTGCTGTATGGTAAACTCAAGCAGCACTAGTGTCTGCACTCAGTGACAGGGTAGCTTTTTATAGTTAGTACTGCCAGAGATTAGTACTAAAAAACAGTTTTACCTGAATAGACGAACTGATAATGTATTTTGACGTTTCCGTGAATATAAGTGTGAATGGCACAAACATGAGCGTATATACAAAAATGAACAAAGGCAGGTGTGGTAAAATATTTCTTCTCCAAGTAGTTGTGTACGAGTATATTGTTATTAAGATGGATGGTGTCTCGGAACGTAAGACAAATGTCCGCTATCAGTGTTGCGATACGTTTTACTATCGACGTCCGCGCTTGACTTAAGATCTCAAGCCGCTGTTTGTTATTTATGTTTACTAAACCGTATACTAAATAGGTAACTATACGTAAATCAATATTACTACATATATATGTGGCATGAAAAGTGATATCAATCTCTGATCCGACCTTATTCGATATTCACTAACGTATTTCCATTACCTATTGAATATTGCACTGTATTTTCAGTGTTTAGGGTATACTTTTCGTTGACTAGATTTTTTTCAGTACAGTATGGGTTTTTCACGCATTTCCTCGTGATTCCCACCGTTTGACGGGCGACAAATATACATTTATCGTGACGTTTATTACGTGACATTGATTTATGAAATGTTTCTACAGCTTATATATCTTAGTGGAAGGGAAATAAGACAGTTTACGTTTGTTAGTGGTCGAGTAGCTTCTGGGGATGCTCTGTTAGAGCCGTGATTGTAATGATTGCTCCACCTTTGCTTTATGTGCGGTCTATTTTTGTATTATAATAGGATTCAGGATTTGGTTAATTTTTTTACCCGGATTTTAACCTGGATTTGGACAAAAGATAATTTTCATCTTGGAAGTAACTTCCCTTGGGATAGTGAAACACTAAAAGCACACGCAAACCCGCCGGCAGAAGGTAGTTCCTTATAAACACACCAAAATGAAAATGGGTAGGTATTTAGATAAATCCACTTTCATTTGGCATTCATTTCCACGGCGTCTGCTCGCACATCCCCGGTCATAAACCGGTCTCATCCACCGCCATCTTAGCATACACGCGATACACACCAGCGCATAAAATAACTTCTCCACTTGCCAAATTAAATTCTATCTTCCGCAGAAACTTCATGACTACCCTCATAAAAACTCGAGGCTTTACTTAGAGAAATAAGTTTGACACCAGAAATAAACTTTTAAATAAAGAACCTAAGCTCGATTTTACGATAAACTTGAAGACAAAATAAACGTAACGTAGTGACGTTACGTTTATTTTGTTGATGGTTCCACATCAAAAATAACAGTAAACAATTTTTCGAGAACACCTGAAACTTTGGAGTCCTAAAGCGCCATTTTCATGAAGTTTCTGGACTTTTAGGTGGCGGGAATATCTTGCAAGTATCGCTAGCTAATTATCTGAACTCATGAGTTCACTCTTAAGTGACTCACAAACATGGAATCAAGCTACAAAAGGTGAATATCTAAACTCAATAGTCGAAATGATTCAACAATTAAATTACTTAAAAAAAAATATATTCAATTATTAGGTATTTTTTTTTTAGGTGGGAATATCATCTAATGACAAATCTCGCTTTTGGGGGGAGCGTGAGATAGTGTCAGACTTTTACTGACTAAAAATCTACTCCTGTTCCTTCGCTGCCTTCGTCCCAGCGCCCTGGGTTTCGTTTTCACACTACCCGTGACCACAGTAGGCTTCGACCCTGCTGGGCCCCTACGATTTGCTGACAGCTCCCTGAGGTGCGCGTGGAACAATACGTGCCGTCGACAACTTGGGTTCAGTCCGGACGGTTACTGGACGCTACCCATTGCTCGCCGTCCGCAAGCCCGCGCCTACGGTGGCTGGAAATCGGGATCGGAATCCCGGCGGCGGTTGGGGCGTGAGGACCGTTGCCTCCCGCGATCGGCCGCCTCTTTTGCTAGCATTAGCTTCGCAGAAGGAGGCGACCGCCTGCCACTTCTCCTCGCTCCGGACCATGGCCTGTACCTTGGTACAGGCCATGGTCCGGAGCTTGGTACAGGGCATGGTTGGGCGAGAAATCGCTGCCGCCGATCGCCCCCACGAGGTCACGGCGTTGCTCTGCCCAAGCGGGGCATACCTCCACCGACCGTGTCCTCCGGGTGGTCCACACAGTGGCGACACACGGGCGTTGCTTTCGCATGAATCCGGTGCAGCAACTTCCCGAACTTACCGTGTTCGGTGAGAACCTGCGTCATGCGGAAGGTGAGGATGCAATGAGTTCTTTCCAACCACGCCTTAAAGAGGGGACTTACCGCCATAAATTGTGGCGTTTCCAAATTATTAGGTATGTGAAACGAGATGAGTTGGGTGACTTTGTCCAAAAGTAATTTAACTGTAAATCTGGCAACATAATCTCTTACTGACATTGCAACTTTACATGTAAACTGCTTTTATCTCTGTTCGATAATCTTCAATACAAGGTGAGAAAATATCCTAGTGAAACAGAGCCATAAGGAAATTAGCAAGTACAAACAAAAAGCGCGCGGCTGACGCTAGTTTATGAGCGCAACATTAGCCCCGTGCGGGTCGCGCGCCGTCCCTCCAGGCCCCGCGTGCGTCTAGTTGTAGCCAAATAAATAACACGGCTCGTTGGCCGCACATAAACAAAACTTGCCGCGTCCTCCACATGCTCAGGTAGCACAAGTTGCGAACTTGGGATATAAGAGTTTATCCCGCGGTTACGTGGCGATGTATGTTCGGTGTAAAGTTTGTGAATGAGACGAAGAGGTTGGTCTCTTTGTGAATTTAGGTCTAAGATAAAGTTTAGGGTTTCTGCTGAGATATCAAACGTCTAATGAAACGTGAATCAACATACTAATTAGTCTTTGTTGTTGTTTATCGAAAGACTAGAAAGGGATCCTAAAAGAAGCAATCTGCTAAAACAGTAGACAAGGCCTACCAGAAAAAGCACCCACATTTTTCGCAGTTTTTATTAATTCCCATATGGCAGCAAAGATACGATCTCGTTACTTGGCCACCATGCGGTAAACTTGACACGTTTATCTTGCGCGCAAAACACGTGCGGACAAAAACCGGCGCAAACTTAGCTTTGTTTACCGACGCCGCCCGCCGCCACCTCGCCCGCGCTGAGGACCAACTAAATTACACAAATTAAAATGTCACTTAGTCAAGCCGATAAGCGTATACTAAATTAATTGTCGACGAACTTGCTCATGGTTTAAGTTTAATTGAGTTTTGTATGGGATTTAGTGGTGTGTCTTTGTAAATAATAGGCTGGTTGGTTTGGAACTGCGAAACTTTCAGGAATTTTCTTCTACCTAGGTATGTAGTTCAGTTTGACTGTAAGATATAGTGTATCTTAATAAACTAGTTTGTTTATTATTTCTGACCCCAGTTATGTTGATTTCAGTGACAATATTTCTTAATAGTGTCCCATTTTATTAAAGTGGAATAATACACGGTTAAGTGTAAATCAGGAGCAATATTCATAAGCAAGTTTTCAATGACAATAATTTTTTCATAGCAAGTTTTTATAGTGCGGTATATACTTATATAATGAATACTCATTAAGACCATTCTAAAAAGCTCAAACACGATACGTATAGGAACTCGGATAAGTTCCTATGGCCACCTTCCGTTTCCATCATCAGATCAGCCCCATGTCATAATAGTTTTGAATTGTCATCTCATATATGCATGCTAAATTTCAGCTCGGAAAGTAACCGGGAAGTCGATTAAATTTAATTTGCAAAATTTGATTACAGACAAACATCGGGACAGGTGAAAGTAAATAAATGCTGGTAAAAACAGACAATTACGCAACATCGAGCAAACTGTAACAGAAACATCAATATTTACATTAGTTCTCCACTTTACAGCTATCAAGTTTTCACTAACCCAACCAACTGGGGCGTTGAACTCGAGTACAGTTCCAAGTCTAACTAGCTGTGCGAACACTAACTCAGTGCAACTCTAGCCTGCCGAAGTTGGGCGAGTAACGAACTGTCTTCAAGCTGAACGAATAAGTATTCTTCGACCGTCCACTCAGAAGCTCGGGGCCACAGTTCTGCCACCGCGAGCAAAAAGGACCATCTGACCAAAACATAAAAAGGAGAAAGAAAGAAAGAAAAAAAAAACGTTTATTCGTACCTCACACATACAGTAGAATAACAAAAAAAGTATGAAAAGAATAAATTAAAAATTGGTGCAAGGCCAAAAAGGCGCCTAACGAGGAGAAAATTATGATAAAGATCCAAAATGCTTAAAAAATTATTTCCAAACAAAACTAGACTTTTTACTATTGTGAAATCAGCATGGAAACTAGTAGAAATGTGTAAAAATATTACAAGATTCGCTTAGATTTCCTGGACTCGAATATATTAATAAAAGTCAATTGTGCCTTAAAGGGCAGATGCACCCCTTTTTCTTTGGAAGGGAGCAGAGTTGCAAAGTCCACATGTGCTACACAAATCAGGCCACAGCGAGCTAAGATATCTCTAACGCAGTTTACTTAGCAAATAACTCACATTTGAAGACATCTGCAAACTGCTGTCACACTGGTTTAACATAATTCCGGTTGGACAGTGTCGGGCTGTGGCGGGGCAGCTCCTTTGATTATTATGTAAATAGCATGTAGAGATAGAATGCGTTGGTAGATTTGGAAGTTATGTTCCGGGGAGTTTATGAGGAGAAACTATATTTCTACAGTTGTGTTTGTACGAAATTACAGAATAACGACATGGAAAACAAATTTTTCGTTTTTGTTGTTTTGTTTTTTTTCAATGCTATTAATAATGCCTGATTAAAGCTTCCAATTATTTCAGTTACTGGAGTTCAAAACAAAAATCCCTTCGTCTAAGCTAGCGAAGCCCGAACTGTGTGACTAAATAGTTTAATTAAACCCTTAGAATAACAACAAGCTTTGCCGGTATCACGACTCACGACGCCAAAACTTTGTATCTACCTACTCGTAACTCTTAGAGCGACAGTGTTTTCGTGTATTTTGTTTAAATCAGGCTATATTAGAGTAAAGAAATTTTCATATAAAAAGACACGTCTACAAGAATCATAAAGTAAATCATTGTCTATTATTATTTTTTTATGGAATGTACATTATTTTTGCTGCATAAAAATTGAGATCTCACTATTATTGTATCTTTTACTTACAAAGTTTTTAAGGGGTGTGATTAATAATATAATATTATGGACTCTAAAATAAAGTTACTTATTTTTTATGGTTCCGTCTGTTTGTTTGTCTATTTGTCTGTCAAGCCCCTTTATCTCGAAAATGTGTGAAGGTACCGAGTTGAAATTAAAACCATATAATCAGGTCTGCGGTCCCTTGCAGCTGTAAAAAAATCAAACTTCTAAGTTAACGAAAAAAAAGCCCTTTATGTCGTAAAAAACGTATATTTCGACACTTCCAATGCTGTCAAAATTGTAGGATACTTCCCGTTGACCCAGATTACTGAAATTTTGCATTAAGCAAGGTCTTATAGCACAGGTATAGGTATAAATCTGATAACAGAAAATTTGTTACTAGGTCAAAAAAAAAAAACCTTTTTTTCAGATTTGGAAAAAGCATCGAGACTCCAATCGGGAATTGAACTCTTTACGTTTGTACGGAATCCTCAGAGCGCGAGTCCAACTTACACTTACCCAGTTTTTTTAATTCCTTTGTCAGGTTAATTCCTCATTTTCCCGGCATCCAAACGACTTACACACAACCAACTAATCTAGTCCCGAGTTACAGGCTTAATTTTCTTTTCCCTTGGTCTCGGCAATCTTACAGCGTTCTCGCCAGCCAGCACTGCTCAAATATTTGCGGACGCGTCTCTTTGCACCCGCACCCGGCCGCGCTGCAGCGCAATATACGCCTCAAGCTAGTTAGTTACTCTCACGAAGAAGATGGCTTTGTTTAATCCGTAGGGTTTAATCAATGATGATTTTTTTTTTTTTCGGTGGGAAAATCATCTTATGACATCCCCCGCCCTTGGGCGGGGCGGGAGATAGTGTCAGACTTTTACTGACTAAAAACCCACCCCTGTTCCTTCGTTGCCTTCGTCCCAAGACCCCGGGTTTCGCTTTCACACTACCCATGGCGCTTTCACACTACCCATGGCAATCAATGATGATGAGAATTTTAATCAGACTCACAGTATAATAAAAAGAACAAATGTTCTCAGTCAAAAAAATATGTTGAGGTCGGCTTCTAGTCTGACCAGTCTATCACGTACATGTTCAAACGTCAGGCATGCGAGAGACAAAGTTAGATGGAGCTATACACCCTTTAACATCCCTTCCCGCAAACTTCCCTAACCGTTCCATCCCTTTAACAGTTCAGTTTAGATCGTGAAATGGATCGCATTAAGAGGCCCTACTTCAAAGTAGGGCCTCTAACGCAGTCGAGTATCAGTATTTTACATAGACCTCTCTATTCCTTTTCTTATCCTCCCAGACCTATCTGACCTCCACGATCCCGCAACTGTACAACACGTAGATACCTCTTAGAAAACTGGAGTTAGATTTACTAGCTTCTGATTATCCGTAATTTTAATAATGACTGGCAATGATGTACCCGTGACGACCTGAACTGACGGCTTAACGTACTTACTGAAGCATGGAGGAGTCTTGATATGTAATGGATCCATCTCCATTGTGCCATAATAAGTGTCAAAATAATTATTACGCGGAACTTATGTCTCAGTTTTAGAATCTAAAGTCTAAAAAGGCTGAAACATATGCAATGCGTAGGTATAGCGTTTAAAACACACATGCATTATGCCATTATGCTCGTATACTTCGTTTCATAGAAAGATACTGAAATTACTAAACTTTAATTGTAGGTAACTGTGATTTTACGAGCTTCGGTCAATAAAATTAAATCGTTTTATACTTGGGTCAGATCATTACTTTAATGGACAGAATTACAGTTTTTGCTACATCACACTATCAAGTAAATTTCAATAAAAAGGCACTAAAATCAGCTCTATTCAGCGATTCAGCGATAGTTTCAAGCGCTTTAAATTTAACTGTGATACGAATCGGCCGTTTTAAATGGAATGGTGTGTACTTTCGCAAAAGCTGTTATTTTTATGGCCGCAGAACATACAGAGACTCGCATCGCATGTAGTGCGTTATGACCGCTCGATAAAATATTTCTGTATGCTGCGCTGTAATAACGATTGTCATCAACTTTTTGTTAAAGATTTCCATGGACTTCGTGAATGTGTTACAGAGGCGTGCATTAAATCAAAGGGGAGTGGGTGTTATGCACGCGTGTGTTGTGTACTCATTATGGATGCATCACGTTAAAACATAACGACATGGTAATGGCGTGAAACTGTATCATTTTATTATGAAAACAATGTAAAGAAATATTTGTGTTTCTCCATCAAAGTGAATCTTACTTATGAAAGCTTTTATAAAAACTAAACTTTACGAAAGGCAATGCAAATTTGAAATACTCAAATGTATTTTGAAGAACTTATTTGATGCTTCAACTTTAAAAAATAATAGCTGGAATAAAAACGATGAATGATTTTATTTAAGTAAGTCTTTATAAGCTAACATTATTTACAACAAACATCAATACCAATACATCATAGCCCCACATCGTCACAAGATAAGCACCAACACCCGCGGGTGCAGTAGTGACGATGAAGTCATTACAACAAGCACATGCTCACAACACGCGACTCAGTAACATAATAACAGCTAGTAATCACAGTTCGATCACCTCCTGCTGGGCAAAGTTATCATAGCCACCGACCCCTCAGAATTAGGGAAGAGCCATAGAACAATAAATGAAAAATTATATTAAGAGTATTCCTGACATAGGGCCACGTGTTATGTTTTCGTTGGGATTATTAACATGAGAGATATCGTTAATATTGGTTTAGGTTTTTCTACGAAAATTCTTCTAGTTTCATCATGTCAGTCCCTTCACAAACATCGACATTCAACTGTTTTTGGTCCTCGTACGATAATAAAAGTTTTTAGGGGTATGTGGAACAGAGAGTAAAGTCCCGCAAACCTCCGTTGAAAAGGGAGGATCCTCCGGCCAGAGGGGTGTTACTTCTGGTGGGCCGCTAGTCGTAGCTGCCCGATAGATGATTTTGGGCTGCTCTATATGTTCCAATCGCGCAGACAACTTTGATTGCGCGATGCAGGATTAGTTCTTTTGTGACGCCATAGATGTCGCTACATCACTCCACTCTTTGATGCTTCTTGATGGTTCTTGATGCTTCTTTGATGCATGCCAGGCCAGTGGTAGGTTGGTTCTAGTGGGTCGGAACCGAATGCCGCATAGTTCTCGGTGAGTCGGAACTGTCTGCGGTGATGCCCCAGTGAGTCGGGGTGTTGCCGTCCCAGTGAGTCGGGATGATGCTGCAAGCTCCAGTGAGGCGGAGTAGTGCTGCTGGCTCTAGTGATTCGAAGCAGTGCTGTGCGACGTAGTGGCTTGACTGCTTGCGTCAACCAGGAGAGATTCTTCGTGGCTCTTCATGTGACTGGCCGAAGATGCAGAGTGCTTCGCCAAGGTCGCTGATGAGGCTGAGGGTGATGACTAGGTATAACCAGGTAGGCATGTTGGTGGTCAGGATATCCTTTAAAGCCGTGGGTGCTGGCTATATGGCTCGCTGCTCGAAAGCTTGAGGAAGTGATGATGACGTCACAAAGTATGTAGCTGCACGAAGGCTGCGCTGACGTTCTTTTGTCGAGGTTCACCAGTTTTAGGGGTATGTGGAACAGAAAGTAAAGTCACACAAACCTCTGTTGAAAAGAGAGGATCCTCCGACCAGACGGGAGTTATGTCTGATGGGCAGCTGCCAGATGATTTTGGGCTGTTCTATATGTTGCAATCGCGCTTAGAACTTTAATGGCGCGATGCAGGCTTAGTTATTTTGTGAAGCCATACATCTATGGCTACGCTACAAGTTGTTCAATTATTAAACAGTTGGTGCCAAAAGCGCTAAAACTAATTGAGCTATAAACTTTTAATTTTTCAAATAACATAACTGCAGGTAATACATGCAGTTATGTTAGCAACATTATTTCTAGTCAGTACTTTAAATTATTTCTTCACTAAATTAAAACCACGGAGACAGGTTCACATAAAAAGTTATGTTGTGTGGTCCGGTCTTCTGAAATAATGCGAGACAACTCTTTGTATAACTCTGTCCCTTTCGCCCTTTCACAAAAATATTCCTATCTCTTTCTGTCATGTGCACTAAAACCAGTGTTACGGTGTACATTAATCTTGCTTTTAAAACAAATGTTGTGGACTGGTAGTGATCAGCTCACAATCGCCGGTCATTACGCGAAATAACGTTAATGAGCGGCTTTTGACGAACAACGGGCGATGCCGACAATAACCAACAGCAACCGCTTTGTTGTGAAATCGGGCTTATAACTGAAATTAAGCAGACCTGTAACTTTTTAATTAGGAAACATTTTTTGAAGTGAAAACTTCTTTAGCGGCGTTGAGCACTTTTTCTGTAATGGGTATAAAATCTTAAACTCGCGTCAGGACACGTGACCTGATCGAAAAAGCGTAAGACGGATTTCGGAGAGATAAACTTTTTAATGTAAAATAATTGTAATAGTTTTAAAGTGTTAAATTTTTAATGTAATATAAATTGTCATGTTTGTGTACGATAGCGCAATAAATGAATATTGTATTCTACCACATAAATGATAGTACTTTTATACTGATAAAGCAATTGGTGCAAAATTATTCCCTAACCATTCCAAAATATCAAACATGCTCAACGTTAATAATCAAGTTTTCACTTCTGCCGGCACTCCCGGAGTGCAACCCGTCTTTTTTTTTTTATTAATATCTAACTCGGACTACTCCTATTTTACTAGATTAAGCATTCTTTGGTTCCTAAACTAGGAATTTAAATTCCACAATTTCAATCAGAAAGTTTGGACTTTAAACGACTAGAAGTATTATTAAATTAACCATGCTGACATCATTGAAAATTTAAACGTTTTAAGCCCTTTGATTCTCAATTGAGAATTTGAAGTGGTTTTTTTTTCAATTTTATGCCCCTCCAAGCATTGTATGACAACCTACCAACGCACCTACAGGCAGGCTTTTATATTTAATCATCTATGAACCTTAAAATACTAATTTTTCTAGTTAAGTAATGTTTGACAAATATTCAATTTTAAATGCGTCGTTCAAAAATCGTCGGGAAGTATTGTAATTTGTACCTATGATCAAACTAAGAACAATTTGACAAGTACTAATTTGCATTCTCAATTCAGAAAGACATCACATCTTGCATCAATGTACCAGAGAGCGGAGCTAGTGTCGCAGTGAAAAACCAACGCCATCTTGAAATATAATCTGTGGCCGCAATAACTGTCACCACGCCGATGCATCATGGCGGGTTATCGCGCGCGCGTTTTTGTGGTCAATACATCGGTAATAAACCCGTGCTTTGAGACCCTGTCTTTTATTTTTGTCGTATCAAGATAAATTGAGGAAGAATATTATAGTTTTTTTTTTCTGTAATAGAACTGGGATATTTTATAGCTTAGGGTTATGATGCATGGCATATTTGAAGTTGTTATTCGAACACGTCATAAAATTGGAAGTATTTCGAATCTCTTCGCAATCTTATTTGCCAAGCAGACTGCTTTTGAAACTTATTAGCTGTTGTGGGTCATTTATCTTACGATCTGTGTAAACTCAGAAATTTGATTTATATTTCAGAAATAAAGCTGAAATCATTTCACTAATAAAGTTCACAGACCATTTGACACTAACATTAAAACGGATTAGGCATTTCACGTTTACAAGCGTGAAATAATTTGTTGCCGCCGTTTATTAAAATCTAATAGCCTGTGACGGCGACTGCAATCATCCTAACCATTAAACTCGAGCGCTTTAGTACTATGTTTTTAGAAAGAAGCGTTTACTTTTAAAAAAATATTGATAAATAAATGCAACAACATAGTCATAAAAAAAAATGGGAAAACAATCACACTAATATTATAGAAGTGTGACTGTTCCTAAATGACCCTAGGCTGATAAAAATTTCATTTTTCCTGAATTTACCTACATGAAGGTATGAAGGTCGGCTTCCCACTAAGTGGGAGGGATGGAGCCCCTCCGCCGCCCCATCCTGTGGTCCTCATCCTGGTGACTTGGACAGACCTCCACCGATTTTTATGTATTCCCAAGAAATATATCACCTCGTCCCGACTTAGAAAGCTGGAGGGACAAGGAAGGGATGGAAAAAAACAAAATTAAAACAATTGGGGTTGGGAATACATTGATGGGATTAGGAAGGATAAACTACTTTTCTTTTAAGTTATGAAATTTAAGAGACTGAGAGGGTTACAAAATGGAATATGACACGTGACGCTTGTATCTGCAAATTTAATTATTTTTGAATTACTTTATTCCCCTTCGCCCGCGCATGCCCTGACCAATCCTACGGCAAAGGGTTGTGAGGCCTCTGCTATTGGATAAGACACGCTTTCTATAACAATTAATTCCTTATAACGGCCTATTCGCCCATTAATATAATACAAGACTTAAACAAGCGTGACGTATCGTCAGTCGCCGTAGGACTCTTTACAGTTGCCTCGCTAGACGCCGAAGTGGTTTATATATCGACACTTCTCACTTCCTTACTCTGACCCAGGGTGAGGACAACATAACCTACACGCCTCCGAGCTATGCCTAGCTACGGAACTTTTCTGAGATGTGTCCAAGTTTCGTCTCTCGTTAAACATTATTTTTTGTATCAGAGGCTGGCCTACGGGGGCCGGGTTGATTTAACGAGATGCGATCCCTAGCGTTCCTTAGAACGACTATCAATGCAGTTCAGAATACTTAGTGGAGCCTACCCCGCTCTCCCTGGAAGTGTGCGCATATCAAGAGCAATGCAAAGTATCCTACTGTCAGTCAATCCTTAGAGGTAGGTACCCGTCGCTAACGTTTGGTGGTTTATGAACTTATTATAGCTTAAACAGCTCTAGTATGTAACGAATAAATATTCGGTTCAGCCTTCAATCGGCAGTGCCTCAGTCATAGTAGTGTCAAGTACGCCGGCCGGCAAAGGTCAGGTCCACCCCAAAGGAAGTCAGTAGCAAGGCCATCCCAAGGAAATTCAATGTCAAATCACTCCAAAGGAAGGCTTTCTCCGAGTCCCTAACACCAACCGCAAGCTTAGGTCACCTTGTCATATAATGGAATATGGAAGGATAAAAGAGTTAACACTCACCCATTCGGTCACCAACACAGTCGCTGAGATTCACTCGCGTACTTACACACTACTTACGCACAACCAACGCCCATCCATTCATACTCTAACTCACACGCACAGATCTGTATTATAATTATTATGCAAGCCTAAACTGGACTTAGCCCACTTGTACCTAATACTGTATCACAATCCTAGCTCTTCTAAGAATTACAACGGGACATTATGTCGCTCTATGATATCTACTGAGTTAGTTCGTTCCCGCTGAACGTCCGAACCCTATCCTGCCCTGAAGCCAAGTGCCCCATCGTCGCCGAGTACTCTACTCTCACTCCCTCGCTCCCCTCACGCTCCCAGCGACCTGTCTGGCCTGCACGTGTTGCGGTTCGGTCTTTTTGTCCTGCGATTAGAAATCGCATAAGTTATTCGTTTCTTTAGAATTCTGTCGGCCCTTTCATTAAAAAAGGCAATTTATGAGGGTCCAAGTGGCCCGGCGCCATTCGTGGTGTTTAAAAATAAATATAATATCTTGTTATTAATTTGGAGTAAGTGACAGACAGTCACAGAAGCAAAAGTTCGAGAGTGTGTATAGTTGCTACTTCTTCACGCTCGAACAGCTGAACGGATTTCGATGAAACTTCGTACATGGGTAGACCATTTTTATACCGGTAGTATGTTTCCTTGGAATAATTTTCTATTATTATAACGCGGGAGAAGCCACTGGCAGTAGTAGGTAAGTAATTTCATTATCAAAATTACTCAATTGAAAACAATGTTTTATTGTATTACATTTACTCAAAAACCCACTCTTACCCCCACTTCCCACCACATTTAGGCACGCAATTGACTGTTTTTCGCAGTAGTGCAGAAAAGTGCTCGCGCTCACCCCCTCCACAAATTTATTACATTTATCGTACCAAACTGAGCGGGCGTCAACCCCCTTAGTCGAACATCAACTACAACGAGTCGCACGTCAACCCCTGCTACGAAAACTTGTAAGCGTATTGAAAAACATCATTTGATACACGTGAAAATTTGTCACTGCAGCCCTCGACTCCACAACACCCTCACCAAGGCTCGGGTAAATGCCGCCTCAGTTACAATGACAAACTTTCTCCACTTGTATTATAATTAATATTAATCTATCCTCAATATTAGTTTAGGGCATGTATTTAAATCGATATCTGTATATTCCCTTTTTTCTATCAAAATATTTCAAAGTTAAACCAAAAATACTGACTTGCACTCAAATTATGCACACTAAATAAATCAAATTCGATATACTGTTTAATGGTATTTGCAGAACTGTTTTACTGAACGAATAACTATTATCAAAATAGTATATCTAACAATTCTATAATTCAACAAACATATTAAACCTTTTTTAAGGAAAACCATCACCTAATTTACTTTTAGGAACATCGTTTATTCTAAATAAAACCCAATTTAATCAGTCATCTTTATATAATTAGGTACACAAAAAATAATCAAGTGCTCACTTAACATGCACCAAACATTGGCACACTGAGTGGTAACTCAGTTTAGAAAAAACACTTTAGAAACAATACTGAGGTAGTAATAATTTTTATTCAATTATTAGGGCTGGTCTTGCTTTACCAGGACGGCCGCGTTTACGCTTGATGCCGATAGGAATGTTTTTAGCCTCTACAGGCGGTGTGGCATATTTTAACCTGATTGCAAGTCCGACTATATGCTTGCAAATATAGTGCTTGAAAAACCACGGGCAGGTGCACTCTCCATTTTCCCAATCATTTTCATTTATGGGCAATACAACCTGCCAAAATGCAAAAGCAACTTGTTTGTATTCTTCAAAAGAACTCCACTCTTGTCCAAATTGAATGGTTCCGGCCCTAGAACTAGAAACCAAGTAGGTTTTTTTTGTGGAATCCTTTCTCAATATCACCACTTTTCGGTCAGACTTCGCCCACTGGTAACCTTGAGTCCAATCTTTGAGCTCGATTGAAGGAGTGTTTGAAAATGATTCCAACTGATGGGTCTCTGACCATTATTTCACCATATCTGAGACGATTACCAGAAATCTGGATAACGGAAAACGATCTCGCAATGTGTGGCTATCCTTGATGGTTTTGTTAAAAGCTTCAAGCGCATTATTCGTAACAGGAGAGCCTTGTGAAGACCCAAGGTACCAGTTCGAGTTTTTACATATCCATTCTTTTTTAAAGTAATTTATGAATTCTCTTTGCTCGGAGTATTTTATCAGAAATGCTTCTAATGCAGAGTTGAACATATCTGGAGATGTGGCAGAGTGTAACATATCAATATCCTGTAGTAAAGTTTTCTGTTTTTTTTTGTTAACAAGTCTTTCCACATGAGTTTTAATATTTTTCTTTGCATGAGCCCAGCACATTACCACAGTAGTTTCAGTACCAAACACGTCAGTAAATGCGTTTTGGATTCTTTTAGCCGCGTCGCATATCAATGCTTTTGGGTGTAAAGAGTGCCCGTAAAGGGAAAAGGCGCAGTTTTGAACACCTTCGAACACCATACGAAAATCTTCTTTTTGTTCAGAAGTAGACACAGCCAGAGAAAGAGGATGAAATCTCTTAGTTTTATCAGTAGTCCCGACTACCAGTACAGGGAACCCCTGCCAAATAAGTTTGTATGTAGCATCTGCGTGAATATTAGTGGCTAATGTAGTTAACTTTAGCAGAGACTTTGTGGAGATAGCAAATCGAAAACTCGGTGTGTCGTTTTCGTAGACATAGTAACAAATGACATAGGGTTCGTGCTCATCATCAGGTACCTTCGAGTGTTCAATTAACCATGCCTGAAGCTCTCCGAGGCTGATTGTGGGTGATCCGTAAACAGCTCGACGATGGTCTGACAAATAATTGTTCAGTTGCTTCTTTGAGGGAACTGTGATACCTTGTATATTACGTAAACTGTTGAGTATAGCCTTAGGTTTCAAACGTAATGCAAAAAGTTTATTTATCTCTTCTTTTGTTTCTTGACTTATACCGTAATTAAATTTCGAACCAATACATTGATGGTCGTGGTCGGCTTCTGTCCGGTAAAGTAAAACTTCATTAGAGTCGCATTCGAAAAGCAAATAAATACTTGCTGCACACTGCGGTCCTCGAAACCTGACTTGATTGCAACGATAAAACGTTTTCATACCATCTTCCGTGTTATGCGAAACTTTGACCGACCACGTATTTTCAGCTTGCAGAAAAGTCTCGGCTTCGTTAACATTTGCAAATTTCTTCACGAATACATATTCTCTGCCTCTTGACCTTTTCTTTTTGGCAGAAGGCTCCTCTTCCACTTCAGATTCGTCTGAACAATAAATAGGAACATTTTCCTGGTTTTGCACACCACTACTGCTGATGTCTTCTAATAGTATTTGGTTTAATTCCATATTAATTGACCGTAGAAACAGCCACTAGTAAAAGTTCAAGTTTCACTAATTAAATTACCTAATTTGCAATTAAACACGAGCGAGATCACTCCGAGCGCATCCGACGTCATAGATAAACAATAACAAATGCATGCGCTGCCGCCGGCCTCCACCCGCCACCGCACCGTCTGCTTACTTCGCATCGCTCTGTCTCCCTCGCACTCGCGTTAGATGCTAAAGAGCGAGCGCAAAGGAGCGAGCGCGGCGCTAGATGTGCAGGCGCCAACATGTTTTTCAGTAAAACAGAGAAACAAAAAGCAAATAAAGTTAGGTATAATGTATTTTAGTTGCACGACAGTAGTATATTATTGGGTTCTCTGGATCAACGGAAATCAATAAGTCCAGTTATATAGAACTAATACCATTCACCCACAATCTATTCAAATAGATGAAAACAGGGGTTATTGAAAAAAGAGTAACATCGAATTAAAAATCTTCAGATTTTGAAAAGTAGATATACCTTCGCAGAGAAGCGCAGGTAAACTTTTCAAAATCTGAAGATTTTTAATTCGATGTTACTCTTTTTTCAATAACCCCTGTTTTCATCTATTTAAATAGATTGTGGGTGAATGGTATTAGTTCTAAATAACTGGACTTATTGATTTCCGTTGATCCAGAGAACCCAATAATATACAGTTGAAAACTTAATTACTTCTTATCTCTAAAAAGGGGGAAAAAAAAAACAACAATTGCTAATCATTAATTTTGTCTTTTATTAATAACACTATGTCTCTATATGATTTATAAACATCGTCCATAAACATGTTTTTGACAATATATTGCACACATAATTCGGAATGACACTTGCAATTTAACAATTCTGCAGGTAGATTTTCCACATCATATAACTCAATTCGTATCAGAAAACTTAATTACTTCTTATCTCTAAAAAGGGGGAAAAAAAACAACAATTATTTTCTGGTTAGTCAGGTCTTGAGTAAATATAATCTCGCCACTAGCATTCTTGAAAATAAGTTTAGAATTGCCTTCCAAACCAAATTTCGATGAATGAAGCATTCTGTCAATTTTAATTTAATTTATTTAATATATTCTCTCTCTCTCTTGTTGAAGCAAGCATTGATTAAAATTGAACCATCACACTACAATGCTGAGAGTTTAATGCTGAGATGGAGATATGTGTATTTAATTATATATTCTTTTCCTTTCACAGCGTTCAAGTAAAAACACTCAGGATAATGTATAGCATGCTGCATCCAAGGATCATCATAAATCTCCCAATCTTTGATAACACCTCCACATGAGAAACATGCTGCAATATCATTTATACCATTTCCATAATAAAAGAATCCCGCGTCAGCCATTTCCCTCACTAATCTTTTCTTTTGATTAAACGTCCTCCAGTAATAATTAAATGAAAATTCACGCATTTTGAACATGTTATACATGTCATATCGAGGTTTGTATTCATTTTGAGACATGTTCTATTAACTTTCTAGTTCAATTATAAACGTTCAATGGTATCGTCCAGCGTTTGTCAATAACTTATAAAGACCGGACAGAGGTGGGCGGAGGGGAACAGAAAACTTTAAGATGCGTTTTACCTAACTATAGAAATAAAACAAGAAACTATTTATTTTAGAATTTTATTATCAAAGCACCACTTATTTAAACACAATACATTTTTTAAAGCACATACAGAGTCATGATAAATACAGTTATATAAATCTTGAGAATACTTATATAGATCGTATAAACTTATCAAACTAGAACATCCTTTATCTTCTAAATTGAATATATTAGAATTACTGTTTTCTAAAATATGCTTTAACCACAACACTTTTTCTGAACCTTTAACGTAGATACATTTATCTCTTAAAATATCTATAACTAAATTCTGATAATTAGGGTAGGGTACAAATCCTTCACGCCAATGTATCTTTCTGTTACGTTCAATCCAACAAACATGTTTTTTTTCATGTTTCGTTAATTTTGAAAATGGAAATGGTGGCTTAATTAAAAACACTTGTAATGTTTTATTATACAATATAGCGATTTCTTTTATTATAAATTCATTTGTTTCTGTTTTAAAGCCTTGAATATCCACAATAGCTATCATGACAATCTGCGCACAATGTTGCTGAGAGGTTTGTATTCTACGAGTCGATCGTTTATAATCAAACAATATGCAGTCGTCTTATCTGGTAATGCTGTGGAACATTCAATTTCCAACCTCACGTCCACTGGACCTGTTTTCAGGCTATCGTTTTGTCTTGAGCAGTCTAAGATAAAAAGAGGGGCTTTTTCTTTGAACTCCTTTAGGTCAAGCAACGGGTCTACTGGACAGTTGTAATACGACTGACGAAATTTCACAAACATTTCATATAATATACTATATTTGTTCTCAGAAAACTTTAAACCTAAAGGTTCATATGGATAATATTGTGAATTCAAAAAGAGTGTAACGTTTGTTACTTCACAATGATCGAATAGTGAACTGTCTTTAGTTTTATTATTTTTTCGATTTGTTTGTAAACAAAAAATTACATATCTGGGTTTTTCCAATTGTGAAGCAGTTTTAACTGACCAAGAATGCTTTGTGGTTTTAGGTAGTAACGGATATTCATATAAATCCCAATTTCTAAACGCCATCTGAATAGGTTTATCTCTTTCTAAATGTTTTAAAAGTGACAGTCTTTCTCGGTCTGATACTTTTATGTGTGGCACCCTCCACTGAACTCTTTGCACGTCTATTTGAAAATTAACAATATCATCAGAAAGGATAACGCTATTTAAGTTAGTATTGCTTCTGTTCAATATAAGTTCATGTTTACAATTTATCACTATTTTATTGTAATCCTCTGCAAAACCTAAAACCTTATTTAATGGGATAACAGCACTAAAATGCCCATCACTTTGAAATCCCTCTAAATTCCAACCCCATAGAGCAGCAACTTTATTTTCTGCTTCATTTAATGAGATGTATGATTTTATTGTTGATGTTATTCCAGAATTTTTTATGCGGTCTATTTCAATACCATTCATTTCGTATCTGATGTCTTGAAACAAATACATAACAGGGTTATTAGTGAATGAAAAAGTTTTCTTGATTGGATTTCCATCTTTATCGAAGAGCTTCGCTTGTCCTTCGATGTAAATTGAACTGGCTGATGGTAGCACGTATATGTCTTGCTGGTGGATGGGAATTCTGATTTCATCGTTTTCTCTAAAGCTGCTATTGTAGGGATTGTATGAATGGACTTCATAACTTTCGATCGAAGTGTCGAAGTGCGGTAATTCAGTAATCTGTAGTATATTCATACTTTGAACCCTAGGGCTTTAAGAAAATCTTTATTTGCTTTAGTCAATTTCTTAACGTATTTCTTGCGTCTTTGCACTTTAGCAATCGCAGAAGGACTAAGACATTTTTCATTCGCTTGGGTGTTTTTATAATATACTATCATTTTGTTTTTCTTAAATGAAGACGTAACTGAACTTGTTCCTCTCCAAAGTTAATACAGTGACCAAATTGATCTACAATCTTAACAGATACCGATGAAATTATATTTTTGTTTACTGGAAAGTAAATAACATGTAGTGGTATTTCCATGCACCTGGAGTAGTATCAGACACAAACTCATGAATAAAATGAGTTGGTAATCCGTTGCAGTACGAACCGTTAACAAGATCACATTCGATTCTGATTACAGACAGACCTCTGTTAATAATGGGAATATTTGGTCTTGATTTTAATACTGAAAAGTATACCAAACCGCACTCATATTGATCTGACAAATACTATGGTGGTTGAAAGTAAAAAAAGAAACCAATTCCGATTTATTCCCAGAGATGGTAACCGTAGTAGACATGCTTCTATACTGACCTCTTTCGAAAGATCATGTTTATTTTATTCCTTCACTACACCAAAAATTCTTCAAAAAGTTTAAACAAAGATGTCCACAATTAAAAGGGTGATCACGCTGAATATTATCATAATTATAGTGAATTTTGGAGCCCAAGTATTTTATAAATTCCTTTGGAGGCTTAAGATTTCCGTAACTATCAAAATACTCAATATAATCGTTGTATTTTGCATAGGCTACCCAATGAGAACCAGGATTTTTAGAGCTATCTAAATTTATTACTCCACATTCTTTTTTAAAAGGGTGTTTAGGTAGCTTATCTCTCATAAAGACACCTCTGAAATAGGGAATATTATTTCCATGCTTCAAAATGTCTAAATTACTCAAGGCTCGTTTGGGTAGCCGATATCTTAGTTTTTTTCTTTCGATACAAAAATGCCGAGTCCATCTTTATGTGGTTTAAGGTGTAGTCCTTTTCCGATGCAGAGAGCTTCCATCTTTTCATTGTGTCTCTTCGATTCAGTCAATAACTTTTTCGCAATCTTGAATTCATTTATGGTTTTAGCAATACCAGCTGCACCGCCTGCTAAAGCTCCCACTGCAGATAATCCCGCAAAAATCGGAATCAAAGGCAATACTCCACCAGTTTTTGGTATAGGAATAACACGAGGAAGTTTAATGGATGAATCATCAGCTAATTCTCTGGCAGCGGCCATAGCTAATTCTATTGCCACTTTCTTGCATTTCGGTTTTAATTTTTTGATATGTCTCTTGGTTTTTCTAATAACATTTTTAAATTTATTTTTTAATCCTTTTCCAATTTTAGGAGGACACTTTTTGCTATCTTTTTGTAGGCCAAAACCAGTTTTAATTTTTGTTGACATAGCGCTGCTTACTAGGAGTGCTGCCAGTTTTTCCCCTACACTCGCATCAGAGGCAAGTGCTCGGTCTTTAGCCATATTTAACAAAACTAAATCTGCCTTGTGGCGATCCTTTAAGTTTGAAGATTTATGATAGGCAATGTCGTGCTGTTTGCAATATTCGTCTAATTTATTAACACCTTTATCTCCACGTGTAAGCCTTTTCATCAATTTAGTGCCAGGCCCGCAATAATTGTATCCTGGTAAATGTAATTCAAATGGTAAATGATTTATAATCCAATTGAGAAGACTACTCTCTTCAATACACATCATAAGACTGAAACATTTGGACTGAACACTCAATAAATATTCGATTTATCAATCCAACTATTTTCAGAAGCAGGCAAACCTAACCATTTTACAAAAACTCTGTCTCCTTTACTTTTAAGAACTTTCTCAACTAGATATAAATTAGCATTTTTTGTCTTTTGAAGTTCTTGTACATAAAATGCACCTAAAATGGGTTGGCCTCTGATTGCGTCTTCAATTAAGTAGGTGATAGGCGATGTATCTTGTATTTTTCGAATTTTAAATATTTCTGTCGACCAGTTGGGAGTATATCCTTTTTCAAATGTCCCCTTATATTTACTAATGCGTACATAATCACCCTCTTTAAACTTGCTTTTTATGCTAACGGTTTTCATCAACATACAATATCTTTGTAATATGCGTTTTTTATTAACATTATCCACGTTTGCTGGGATTTCATCAATTGTGCGATGATAGGTGTGATTGTATTCATAAATAACATTATTAAGAGTATTATCTATCCAATTATAGTTACCTTTTAAACTAAATTCCTTGTATAGTTTCGATTTCAATGTTCTAATAAATCGCTCAACTATTGATGCCTTTTTTGTTGAAAAGGTTGAATAATGATTTATATAATAAGATTTCATAAGATTTTGAAACATGTTATTATAAAATTCTGTTCCATTATCCGTTTGCAAATTTTTGGGAACACGCCCATTAGCCAACAAAATCTTGAAAGAATTGCATACAATATCTTTGGTCTTGCTTTTCAAAGGAAAGGTCCAGGCGTATTTCGAAAATGTGTCAATAACAGCAAGAATAAATTTGTAATTTTTATTCTCTTTGGAAATTGATTGCATGTCGATTAAGTCTGCTTGCCAAAGGTCATCTATATCTTTCATAATAACATGTCTTCGTGGAAAGTTTAGTCTTGCATTTTTATGAATTTCGTTTACTACGTCAGCTTTACTCATATTTTAATTCAGTATATCAACATTTGTCTTGAACCTACCAATGATTCTGAATGAAAATCATACTATCTCCACTATTTATTCTTCAATTATATCAGCTTCTTTTAATTCTTCAATTATCGATAAAATTTCATTATCATGATTTGTATTGCCAGCATCTCTTGAAGCGACTAATAGTTTTAATCTCTCAACCAACTCGTTAGGATCGTCCCAATATACCAAGTCAGTATTGTTTTTGTACTTCTTTAACTTTGGCAAGTTTCCTCCAAGTTTAGTGTGAATGTTATCATTTAATGTTTCAGAAAAAAAAGGTCTGATTATTTCACGATATTTTATTCCTTTATCACCTTTTATTTGACCTTTAGGATTGAAGTCTCTTTTGTGAGCATTGGTGTAATGCAATATATCCTTGTAGAAAAGTTTATCTTTAGGGGATACTAATTTTAAATCAGGTTTTTTGTTAAGTAAAAGTTCTTTCAGACCAGGAGTTAAATTGTAAGATTTATCACCGATTTTAATCAAAATAACGCTATCGTTATTCAAACTATCAATTTTAGAAAATGATACTTTTGAATTACCCATAAATAAAGTTTTGTTTTCACTTCTTATTCCAAACGGTATATTTACACCATCATACATATCATAATCTTCTAATGAAATATCTAAATCATCTTCCATTTTAGGAGACTTTTTAACCAATTGTGCAGAATTATGTTTTGGTTCGTAACAGTCCTCAAACTTTGTAGTCGAGCTAGTATTAATATCATCCATTTCAATATCTCCAGAACATGTGGTTGGGGTTGTATTTTGTAACAACAATATTTTTTTCATATTTGTATTGGAATCAGCTAGGGTTTTAAGAGGGTCTGTGACCGGTTTAAGCATTTGATCAAGCGACAATTTCATACAGTGATCCTGGTTCTTCATTTGTTTTATTTTATTCTTTATGGAGTCTACTGACTTCATTAATTCTATTTTAATATTTTTCTCCATGTTATATTTTAACAACTGCGTTCAGCTAAGAATCAAATTATACTGAATTTGATTTTGTATGTTAATTACTTATATGTATAAACAGTCAGTCAAACTTTAAAAAAATATCAAAGTTCTGTCTGTACCTTCCATTATTTAATGGCGATTCTTTATTAATAAGTAGAAAATTATAAGGTTTACTCCAAACAGTTTGACAAATATTTTTGAACATTTTCCATTGTAAATCAGAACTAACATGCTCTTCATAAATATGTTTTAAATTCACATCATCTTGTTTGAATATAATAAGAAAATTAACATTGTCACGTAACAATTGCTTCGGAATTTTAGAATAGGTTTGAGATAAATAGAAACAATCGATTTGTTTATGCCTGCCCATGCAAAAATAATTGCGGATATTAACTTGATTTTCACACGCAACATCATCAAAAATAAATACAGAATTTATTAAAGCTTCACTCGGAGATATTACATCTTTATCATCACTGAACTCATAGAAATTAATCTGTGGCACTCTTTTTAATACTTCGTTTAAAAAACGGTATTTTGGTTGGAAATAAGTCTTAGAGTAAAGATAAAGATTTCTGAATTTGAGTCCATTTTCATGCAGCAGTAAACTAATCATAACATTCGTTTTGCCACAGCTTGATGGACCGCATATTATACAGCGAATGGTATTTGGCAATAAAGCGCTATGTCTGATGTGGTGAACAGAATCACTTAATCTTATATTATTAACATTGAGGGATATAGGTTGCTTGATCAACTTCATCTCACCGATTAATTAAAAAACTATTTAACGTGTATATATATATACTTCGTCGAATTAGGTCGAATCCTGTATTGAGTACAAGAAAGATGCTATTCTCATCTTTCATAATATTTAATCTAAGGTACAGCTGATTGTACTTATTATAATCACTTCTCTTCGATACTGTCTATTCCATAAGTAAATCGTTTCGTGTCGCATCATAAGTAAATTTTAATGCTTTCATAATTTGATCTAATAATAAATATATAATGCATACTCTTTTTACACCATTATAATATCAATATTCAGTAAAAAAAACATAAATAAAACACCAAATATAATCTCGATATATTTATTTTGAATAAGTAAATTAAAATATCTTATCGATGGTACATCTAATCATTAAATGTATCATTTATTATCTAATTAACAGTCTAGTTACAATTATTATACAAGTATTGTAATTTATCATATAGGTGCTCGTACATTCAAAATATTGTATCACAATGTCCCCAAGGTAACGTATGAGAATTATCGGGAAGAATTTGTCTTTTATCATCGTTTCTGTTCAAGACTAGTTTGTAGACTTCCTGAGTATATATAGTATGCTTTATGGATTTTAGCATATTCATTTTGAACCGCAAATTCTTATTTGTTATGAGAGTCTGATAATAGTCAGATAAGTTTAGTTGTTTAGTGACAGTCTTAGATATACCTTTTGCTTTTTTTATTTGCACCTTTACGCTTTTTATACAGTACAATTTAGCTCTGAGTCCTACAAATTCGGCAATCACATCGCCACCTAACTCGTCCTTGAATAACCCGGGCACTTTATCATTTGTTATTGGCATATTAAACGGATTATTCAAATGAAAATTACTAGTATCAAACAAAGATATATTCTCCTTCATATCTCTATAAAAATCGTCAGTGTATATCAAATAAAGTAAGCTGTCTGTGTCAGTATAACATAGTTCTACGTTTTCATTATACTTCTTTTTAATAAAGTCATAGTGAAACTGATAGAGATGAGTTTTAGCATATTCTAGCACGCTGAACCCTATGTATATAGGTCTGTCCAGCTTGATTTTTTCGGGATTTAGCTGGATTGCTACTAAGTTTTCAGAAAATATAGTAGCACTATGAAAATTTGGTTTTGCAATTAGTTTTTTGGCCTCCAAAACTTTTTTAGTTTTATTTTTAGTATCGCTCCATTTAGAGACTAGTTTAACATTGACATGTTTCCTTTTATTCTCTATCGTTTTCCCGAAAATAGCATTGTTAAGTAATTTAAAAAAATCTTTTTCAAAAACTGATGAAGACTTTTGACGTAACTGAGTATTCAAATCAATATATTTTTTGAGGTAGCTACCTTGTCGAAAACACAGAATCTTATGGATTTTTTTAAGACGTAACCCATGTTTTAGGCATTCTTTCAAGTGAACATAATGTATGACATAATGATATTTGTCATAAAGGTTTGCAATAAGTTTTGGGTTTTTACCACCAGGAGGAATGAATTTCTCGCTTGCGAATGGTAAATCACTATGAGTATTATGTAAATAATCCCTGTATTCCAAATCAACTGCCAGAATATAACCGTAATCACCATTTTCATCAGTATTTATGATATCGAAATTACAAATTTCTGTGTCTGTTAAAAACCTAAACTCGGAAATTGGCATTGGTTTTGTCATAGCATGAGAGTAGAGTGCGTTACAGTCAAGATATATAAGAAACGATGTTTCTTTTTGATCATCGTAATTGGGGAGATATTGATTGTTTGCTTTAGCATGTCTCAGGGAACATTGAGCTAAACCTCCACGAATACCTTTTTCCAATAACTGATAGATCTCTACATCATTAATTAATTCTAATTGCACACCCGTACATAGTAACATTGCATCCCAGCTGAGTCCGGGCGAGGTGACATAATAAGCCGGATCTAACTTATAGTATTGAAGGCATGTATTTCGAAACTTTTCAAATATATCACTAAGAATCAAAACATCACTTTTCAAATACAAGTCTGTGTATTCTCCAAGCGATTGAATGTCAAAAACATCCCACACTCTTAGCGCTCTGAGGTATTCTTCGTCTGATAAATGCTCTTGTTTTAAATTATTAAAAAAGTATTCTTTTTTCGGCAGTGTCGTATCACTGTACTTAGACCATGTATCTACGTAGTCATATGGATAAATGCCCTTAAGTTGCATAAGCTCAAACTGTTCATGATTTTGGAACTCATGAGATAAATTAATAAAATCTTTCTCACATAAAGTTTTACATAAATTATCTAAGCTCGAGCTAAGAAATTGAAAAGAGTCTAAAAATTTTATTTGAATTGATTTTGATGAGTCTTTTGATGGCAAATATTTAGTAATGGATAGGTACTTTTCCTTAGTTTGCGGTATAATTTTCAAATCACCCTCATACTTCGCTAATTCTTTTATAAACAGATGACTATCATAGCCAGATAAGTTATGAAATATCACAGGCACAAAAGGGCAAACTCTATATAAAAGATTACATTGATTATGCGCTGCTCCCCTAAATTCAGAAGTCACGTGGTCATGGTCCATTACTTTATCATCAAAAAGTAAATTATTACAGATATGGCAAGTAGTTTCTCTTTGATATTTGTCCTGCTGATGTTTAGACAATTTCATTATGGGCTTTTTACATTGCAACATATCGTGTATTTGTGACACATCTCTGATTAAATACTCAATGAATACTTTAGCACAATCTGGACCTCTATAAGTTACATATTTATTTAAGCCTGAATCATGTGAACAGCATATATAATAGCCGAAACAAGAAGGCTCGTGTTTTTGAATAAGTTTAGTGTTTTCAGTTGATTGGTTTTCTGTACAATCTGTCAAAATGCTTTCAAAATCTGCATAAATCACAAAGTTGATTTTCTGCTGTCTCTCGTAGTGTTCAAATTTCAATACACTGTTTTTTGGAGGCAACACCGATAATATTTCTGAACAAGAATGCGCAGTATACTTAGACACACTTGAAAAAAATTGTAGACAATTTTCACATAAATACATTTTACCTTTATGTTCAGAAATTTGCCTGCGTACTAATTTGAGAAGATCTTTAATCAGACAATAATGAAACTTACCATTTTTTTCAATGTAAAGTAGGTTCACGTGATTTGTTTTCCTTGAATCTGACTTATATAGAGGTCCAGTTACATAAAATTTGTTATCTAATCCGTAGATGTTTACACTCAAGTCTGGATTATTTTTTTCTAAGACCTTTACATCGCTTATTGTAGGGGGAAAAGTCATATCCTGAACGTTCAGTACGTTACTGTAGTGTGGATAAGAGTTTACTCTGCACGCGTTACGTTCGCGTGGGTGTAAAGCTGCTACTATAGACCATAACAAGCAGTGGTTATCATTATTCTGTATATTAATACAGCTTTTAGTATTTTTCACTATGGGTGGTAAATCAATATAGGAGCCACCTCTCATAGGACAGTATTTATTAAGATTTATTTCTAAATGACTTATTGAGAGAAAAGACCAGCCTGACTCACAAAATTGGAACTCGCTCATTTTTTTATTAATTGTATTCACTGCCTCCATATACTTTTCTTTTATACATGTATCTTTAAGAATAATTGTATTTTTAGTGTTAAACGACTTTAGATTTTGTGAGTCTGAATGTGGTAATATAAAGTTTGCAAATAGCTCAAAATTTACTTTTAAGCAAGTACTTTTTTCCAGAGCCATAGTAATTAGTTTTATGATATATTTCATACTATCATGCAAGAAAGTTTCAGGGGTCTCAAAGCATTCTTCATATGGATTTAATCGATAAGTAAGGATCCTGTCTTTAAATGCAGTTGCAATGATTTCAACATTTTCAAATTCAGTTTTCAATAAACAATTTGATTTATGTACATTACTTCTTACATGGTATCTATAATCAGGTTTTCGTAAAATTACTTTGCATTCATGGCATATCATAGTATCATGACTTTGAAAATGAGATCCGTTATCGGCGGTAGCGGTAGCTGTAATAAAAAAAAAACAAGACATCATTAGGATAAAATAATGTTATATTAATTTATTTAACTTTTTCAACTTAACCTATGGATACATTTTGATTATATGCTTATGATCTACGCTTTTATATGATATAGGCTTATATGTGAAAAGCAAATATTAGCTAAATTCATATTTTGAAAAGATCATCTTGATTATGATATGTTCAAAAATATGGTTTGTTCGTATTCAATAATAGTTTGAAATAAATGTCGGTGGGATATCCTTAAATTCCTTCCTACTTGAAGTTATAAATTTTGCTAAATATCCCCAAGCTTCAGTATTATCGTCTGTTTTATTTTTTAAACTGATCACTGCCTGACGCCATCTATTCATTGCAGAAACATTTTCAATATCCGAAACTTTATAGACTTTTAAGTCAATGTAGTGCGATCCCTCTTTAGAAGGATGACCTTGTCGAGAAATACCGTTAGCTAATCTTCTCGTGATAGAAGATACTAAAGTTGATACTTTTTTAGAAGAGGAAGAAGAGGCACAGGCCGCTTCCTGTGCTTCATCTTCACTGTCCGTACCAAAAAGTTCCCTAGCCGTAGGTCTTGTAACTGGGCGAATCTTCGGCTTTTTCAATGATGATCGTATATGTTCAGTGCTCACTGCTGGCTCAGCTCGACGTGTTGACGAATGTTTTTCGCGTTTAGTTCGCTTTCTCCCCAGCTCTTCCCCCTCGTCATCCAAGATTGGCATGCTGCTAGATGGACGAGACTCTTCTCTACTCCGTTTCGTTTTCTTTTGAGGACAAATTTCTTCAACCTCTTCTTCAGAGGATGTGGGAAAAAGTTCGTCAGCTTTTGACCTGAAAATAAAAATAAATAAATAATTACATATATACGTTTTACTTATCTACCTCTCTCTGCTAACAGCTCTGTTGTATTAGAAAATAAAAATTAATAAATTCAATACTTTTTACAAAACTTGCAGATGTTGATAATATTAGAAGTACTATAATAAAACAACGTTTTCGTGACAATTACAAAGGTTAAGGTTAAAAGGTATTTTTTATATTAATAATAATTATAATATTCCACAACTATCACACAACGCCGTCTAGTCTCAAGCTAAGCAGAGCTTGTGTTATGAGTACTAGACAACTGATAAACATACATATATATTTCTAAATACATACATATTATAGATAAATTACACCCAGACACAGAACAAATGATCGTGCTCATCACACAAACATTCGTCCTGGGTGGGAATCGAACCCACGACCTCCGGCATTGCAGTCAGGTCCACTAACCACTAGACCAACAGGCCAGTCTGATAATAATCTATAATGATACTTACATTTTGTTTAATTTGATTGAAGATTTTGTAAGATGACGATGATGAAGATTTTGAAAACTTGTTGACTTGACTTGTACAGTGGAGTTGTAGATCTGAAAACAAAAATAGAATAAACTGATTAATTTAAATTATCGAAATCATATTTAATTATTTTAAGTTTTCGTATCAGATAAGGTAAGTTACACCTTCGAATACACTGTCGCTATTAACATCAGGTTACCTGGTGCCAAGCTGACTTGTTAATTCAGGAATGTTTTCAGAATACCAATGCAAATATTTGTATTGAGCTCATGTTGAATCATTCATAAAAATAATACACCCGAAATCTAAAAGTGATTTTAACGCTTGTATTCATAAATAGGTACGGGTTGAATTAAGAACCTTCCGCCTTTTTGTGAAGTCGGTTTATGTTGTTCTTACAAATTGGATAAACAGATTTAATTAATCGAATAATTACTTATTCATCACATAATATTTGTTAGAACATAAATAACAAATTTTGAAACTGATGAAAAAGATAAACTATTCTGAAAAGTTATTACATTTGAAAAGCTTGATACTCACTTTGTATTGTTAAGAAGACTAGTTGTCCGAAACCTGCATATGGGACACGCACTACACACACTTATAAACACTTTTATCACTTGTAGCACCTCAGAAAGAAAATTTTGTAGTGGCTCATTGTTTCACGGTCATTTAAATAAATATGAAAAACATCAATGTGTGCATGCAGATTTTACACTAGTGTTATGCAGAAAACAGTTTGTCAGCAAATTAAATACACTAGCTGTATCCAACGGCTTCACTTCTTTTAATTTACTCCTCAGGTAACCAATCAGTCTTAATAAAGGTACTATAAGTGTGAATTAGTCTAAAATAAACAGACAAACTTCTTCATTTTTATTATATGTTTATAAGGGTACAATATAGTAACATAACATATTCCGTAACCAAAATACGACGTTACTGCTGCGTATTATGAGATAAAATAGTAGGCGTCAACATTGACGCCTAGGATATTATTATATTTCTCACTGTAAACATAGACAGATCATCTGTCTCCAGGCGCCAGTCTTATTGTACTCATTTCCATTTAAGGAAACGTGGCATGTGTTCAAATTAATTAACGATTTTAAACCTTAATAGCATACTAAAATCACATATAAAGAATCATTTACTTAAATTTCCAACATCATTATTTCTCTGATTTTTATCAACACCGGAGCAGCTTTGAACATCTAACATGTCGGTAAGTTATTGAAAAACATTTTTATTTTTATTTAAAAAAAATATTTATTTTTTTCGTTGATCGAATAATGGATTAAGTATATAAACAATGTTTTCAAGATGAATACTTAACGGGTTCGACGTCAACAGTTTTGTCATAGTTCAATTTTTTTTTAAATAGAATAAACAATGTAAATACATAAATTAAATATAAAATATGCGTTGACTTGAGAACTTTCCTTCTTCATTGAAGTCGGTTGATTAACTCGATGTTTGTTTCAGGAATCTGGTGAGGATCTATTCAACTTCTTGCCGAACAATCAAGACAAATCAAAAAAGAGAGCATATCAAGACAAAGAGACTTATATCTGTATAAAAAAACCATCAAGGGGAACGAAAATGATACGAATTGAGTTATATGATGTGGAAAATCTACCTGCAGAATTGTTAAATTGCAAGTGTCATTCCGAATTATGTGTGCAATATATTGTCAAAAACATGTTTATGGACGATGTTTATAAATCATATAGAGACATAGTGTTATTAATAAAAGACAAAATTAATGATTAGCAATTGTTGTTTTTTTTTTCCCCCTTTTTAGAGATAAGAAGTAATTAAGTTTTCAACTGTATATTATTGGGTTCTCTGGATCAACGGAAATCAATAAGTCCAGTTATTTAGAACTAATACCATTCACCCACAATCTATTTAAATAGATGAAAACAGGGGTTATTGAAAAAAGAGTAACATCGAATTAAAAATCTTCAGATTTTGAAAAGTTTACCTGCGCTTCTCTGCGAAGGTATATCTACTTTTCAAAATCTGAAGATTTTTAATTCGATGTTACTCTTTTTTCAATAACCCCTGTTTTCATCTATTTGAATAGATTGTGGGTGAATGGTATTAGTTCTATATAACTGGACTTATTGATTTCCGTTGATCCAGAGAACCCAATAATATACTACTCACGACTAGTCGATTTGTAGAGCTTTTTTGATAATGGAAACTTACTTTAATGTGGTGCACCTTTAGATATCAGTTTTAGAAATTCCGTAGTAAGAAAGTACAATTTAGAGTGCAAGTTAGTATTTTTGATAAGCAATTCGTATTTTTGTTTTATAAATCATATATCCGATGTACGAACCACATTTTTGGTGTGAATTCGATAAAAAAGGTCATCTCGTTTTGTGTTATTTTTTAGTTTTTTTTGCAGTACTTGTTTAGTTAATCAATTGGTTTTTTTGCACAGCATTCATTTTTCTGGTATGCATTCAGTTAATTAGTGGAGTTACCTAGTGTGCTGAAAAAATATACAGATGTGCATTTAAAAATATCCCTTAGTTTAGCAACAGTGCAAAAACTGCGATTCTCAATTTTGCACGAATCGACGGCTTTATTGGCCTGCTAGTGAGCTCAAAAAATATTCTTCGTATATAGTTTGCAGGAAGTTTGAACGAAAATATTGATAAAAATAATATTGGACCTTCCCGCCATGTTTGACGCGTACGCAGAAAATATCGGTAGCCGGTAGGTACACATTTTCTATTCTTGTTCAGGAATGGAAGAAAAACAGCAGTGTGGACTATTTTTTCACGTTTTTGAATACCGAACAGCGTTTTCAACGGGAACTCACAGTAATTTCGACCACACTCGCTATTAATATTTTTAATATCCTTTGAAAACTACTCCGTTGATCTCGTGATCGCAAGCATTGCTGAGCGTGGGGTCCTGAGTTTGATTCCCAGGTTGGGCAAAAAATTGCTATTGGTTTTTATTTCAATTAATTACTCAGTAATAGCCTGGAATTTGAAAGTTGGTGCTGTGACTCCTCCGTGCCTCGGAACGCACGTAAAGCCGATGGTCCTGCACTTTTTCATAACATTATACGGAAACTGATTGCTTTTTTGTTAATCACATAGTTTCCTATTAACAGTCTACCTAGTTTCAAATTTAACAATTTAATTTTGCTTCTAAAGTGCTGTCACTAAGAAGCTAAAACGAACGAACTCCAAATAAAAACTGTAAACTCCGTCGTATTGAACCCGTAATACATCTCCTATCAGAAACAATCCCTCTCATTGCAGAATAAATGTAGTAACATTAGCAATTAAAGTCGCCGTCCGTGGACGTCGACAAACGACGAATAAATAAAGAAACGTCCGGAGACGACAATACATTCCACTAATTGATCATTCGCACTGTACTTCCTCCAAACACGAATAATTCTTGAAAAGATATTGTTACGGATTTGTTGATGTCAATATAATTAGAGAGGATCTAGTGTTTGTACAAGCTTGTTATGTTTCGAAAGCACATTATATATCTTAAGCATTTAATATGATGTAGTTTCTTTTGTACGGTGAGGGAACTCGGTATTACATACTGTTATTATGTTCTTATGTCTGAGTGGTTTTTAAGCTAACTTAGCAAGAAAATATAATAATATACTCGTACCGGGAATAACCTCAAGCACGGTCACTGTCGGGAATGAGGATCGTTTTTATATAAGAGTGCACGTCAGCTATCTATCTGACTACTATAGCGAAACTCTATCAACTAGTTTCGTGTAACCTGGTGCTCTTTTGATTACAATCAAAGACAATAGCAGAAGAATTAACCAACAAACGACCCCAAAATGAAACAATCAACTAAACCATGTCTCCCCCAACCACGGCACAGTATCCAGCCCGATCAGCCGCTCATCGATCGCGCTTGTGTGATCAGACTGATCGCACTGATCAGATCATCAATCAGCCAGTTTGCGCCCGTATTTGCGGACACCGCGGCGGCGTCAACAGTTCGCAATCTACTCCCTGTAATTATTTACTAACTGTGGTGAGTGTGTGTACACGTACAGGTACCCTATAGGAGATATAGGGTACCTGTGGTACAGGAAGTGTGCTGTGTGTAGTGGAAGGAATTGAAATGTACGAGTAAGTGATAGGTATGTTTAAGTTTGATAAGTTATTAAGTACCTATAAAGTAAAAAAAACATCGTTTAGCTTAGACTGATAGTAGGTATTCTTTATACTATCTACGTTTTTTTATACTGTATAGGCTCGCGTTTGTACACTATCTCACCGATGGTAAACGATGATATGGCCGACGACATAGCACGCTTGCCTACGTAATAACTTTTTAAGACTTTGACATATTACTGTCGGTAAAAGAATCGATTACATTGTTAGTAATTGCTGTAAGCTTGCTTGGTCTATCAAATTGTAACTTATCAATTGAGCTGTTTGTAGTATTTTTATTTGAGTAAATAAATATGTCAACCATCTATCATTGCTTCAAACCACTAAGTTAGTGAATAGGTTGAGTACTCAGAATTTTATTTAAATGGTTTAATCACGCGCGCTTCGCTAGATTGATTCAAAGTACTGTAAATTTAACGAGTTAGAATAATTTCGATCGTAAAACCAAGTCGTGTTCTAAGTACCTACAGCCATAATAATATATCTATCACTCCCAAACTATCTCAGCTTAATTTTTCCAAGTTTCGTTATAATAACATCTGTAGTAAACGAGGCCTGTGGCGGACAGCGGTCGAGTGAGGTAGACGGAGGCCGAGCCAATAACGCATTGATTTTATTTATGTATGGTAAGACCTTCTCCAAGCTATTTTGATAGAAGAGGAAATATTCACAGCACTACTCAGTATGGATATCGGTAATCTAAATATCTTTTTAAACTTGGGCTTGACCGTTTGTGTTTGGGACGACGTTAGTGCCCATATAAAGTCATATTCTCTCAGTGACAGCGACTGTTAAAAAGTCTAGATTGTGTCGATATTTTAGACTTTGGTGATTATTATTTTCGCTGAAAAAAATGACACTTTGTTTAGAACCGCCAGTCCAATAGAAGTTTATAGTAGGTATATCTATTAAAAATATATAATGTTCGACTGATATTATTTTTTTTTTGCAATTTTTATTTAACGCTGCGCTCTCAACACAGTGAATTACTTCGCAGTCGATGCTGTAAGTACTACGCAGCAGGTACGAGTATGACCGTGATTCCCGTACCATCAAGTATCCTCGATGGTGCTTCACATGAAATATGAATAGCTAAATAAAAAAAATATTTTGAATATGTACGTTGTTGTTTTCTCTCAATAAAATATTCAACGTTATTCATAACTTTTCAAGCCTATTTCTGTAACATACTCTCCAAATAAATTGTGTAGAGAGAAGCGGAATACGACCTCGCATTTTCCAGTGGTACGTTTATCAAATTGTATTCCGCCAACGTAAAGACAGTAAGTAATATAATTCGGCGTACATCTTTTATTACGGTAACTACACACCTACGTCTGTGTTGCGAGCCGCGAGTGAACTACGTTCCCTTCTCATGCCCCTGGGACTGGCAGGCCTGTCAGTTGAGGTTTTACGCGCCATAATTCGTTCAAGAAGATATTTAGGAAGTTGCTTAGTTAATACATTATTTTTTGTTCGGTAAAGTAACCTACATAAAGAACTCAATTTTTGGTAATTGATTACGTCCGTATTATTTTAGAAATTAACAACATTTATTTATCTTTGGCTGTAAAAAAATGAAGTCCTATTTGAGACCGTTTTTTGGTAAGTACCCTTGGTTCTTTACTACATGGTAGGTACCCTTTTCATGTAAAAGTCGAGCTGTGTTTCATTACACAATATCAGGTAGTTTAAACCCCTGAGTTTCTATTCACAGTAGGTAATCCCTTTTAGCATTTCGAAATAAATAGCCCCTCAACTAAAAAGTTGGTCCTCCCTGCCGTCAGTCATTAGACCTCCTCTTTGTATGTAAATGTTTAACTAGGTTGATCAAGGACTCATTAGGGAGGCATCTCTGATATAATATTCACTGTTTATCAAAACTTAGTTATTATATAATATAAAAATACATATTAATCAATGTGTTAAAGAAAACGTAATATTTTTGTGAATCTGTGTACCCGATTATATTAGCAGCCAGTGACTGCAGCTGCAACTTGAAGCCACGATCGTACATGTCTAGGAGTCATCACCGGAACAGCATACAGAGGAGTGCGTTTCTCATGGGAGGAGCACCACTATGGCGGTCGGCAGCGGTGACGTCTAACGACGGACCTTGGTTCAGTCGTGCTATTTTCTAAGAAAACAGCCTTGAGCGCAGCGCTGGCCGCAGCGACGAAACCCAAATATAATAGGACGCCATCACCCCCTTCTGCGAAGCAGTAATACAAGCAAAGGAAGCGGCTGCAACCGTGAGGAAACGGACATCCTCAGGCCCCAACCGCCACCACAATAGACGTTCCGAGCGTCGGGAGTCAAAGGGCCTACCCCATCCACCGCAGGCGCGGGCTTGTGGCCGATGAGCAATGGGTAGCTTGCTAGCCGGCCGTAATAAACCTTAATATACCATTTTACCATTTTTATGTGAATCCTTAAGATACTTATTTTTTTAGCCACACATCAGTAAATAGATGGCACAGAAGGAAAGAATTTTAATAGGAAAAAAGAATTTTGGACATTAAGAGATACACAAAAACATTTAAAGTTGATAGATTTTTTTTATTATACTATTGTTTAAGTACATACTTCTAAACAAATTAACTCAGATACACGTGCCGTAAATTGTTACGGCACGTGTATCTGTGTTATTTAAACGGATTTTGTTAAACGGATGGATTGCCATCTGTTTAGTTTAACACAATATCAAGTTATTAATCGTAGAACACCGGATTAAATACCTGCGTGGGTGCAGGACTTCAGGCTGACACGTTAGACGAGCATTTATATTTCGAATCTTGTCTAGAGACAATTCTCGGTAAAATGTCTGCGAGAGTTCCGGTCAAGAGAAACCGGATGCACAAGGACAATCTGGAGACGGGCGGCCATTGTCGCAGAGTCGTACTATGGAAAGCTTTTTTTTTAAATAGGAAATCATCTGCTCTCACTCTGGGTGGAGCAGGAGTGTCAGATTTTTACTGACTAAAACCTATTGTTCTTTCAATTGCCCTGTGCGAAGGCGTCGGTAAGTTCAGTAGCCAAGAACTATGAAAAGTAATGTGACCATATAAACTCACTCTTGACCGATAGGGAATTGTTTTTTTTACATGTGAACTAAAATACGTAATAGATCTAGTAAACAACTAGGAAAGATTTATTTTAAAAAATTCGCCAGCCAGAAGCTTCAAGTTTAGTACGCCCAGTCGGCTGCCAAAAGTTATTTTACACATTCAACTTTAAGGTACTTATAAAATATTACCATTATTAAAGCCACTTACAGCCAAATGAGATCCCCAATCGTTACGACGTAAATATTATGTACAAATGTAATAAAAATTAGAGAAATCTGGATCAAAGTCAAAGTCAAAAGTTTTTTATTTCACATGGGCACTTATAAAACGTCAGAAGCTAGTGCACGGATATCATGAAAGACATGGAAATAGTAACCACCACACTATATTTGGGTAATCACCCAAGGACCTCTATACATCCTTATAAACGCCGCCTCTTGTGGGGACTCCGGGAGGAAAAAAAAAGTTTCATAATAAAATTCATCAACTAAGTCATAACATACACTTGACTCCAAAGGTCTTTTATTTGTTGTGACAGAACCCAGAATGTGGTTTTAACGTTTTATCTGTGGGGTCGCAGCCACTTGTCCGGTTGTCCGGCCGTCCGGCGCGTCCTGGCCCGGACGAGTGGCGGCCGCCGGCGATAAAACACACCGGTCATCGCGAACCGGACATTTCATTTCGGTGAAAAGTTAAATTGCTAAGCCTTCGGATGTAAACAGAATGGTAACCGCGCTATTATACAAATGTTATGGAACGTTAACTAAAAGGAACCGACGCTTCTGACATGATGTGTATCTCATAGGACGACTGCGATGTGTTGTTTAGCAGGTTTATTCACTACGTAAAACCATTTCATACGAATTGATATTATTATGACGGTTTTAAAATGATAAAGAATTACACAACACAACAAAAACGATAATTTACCTTGCAACCATACAATCAGCATATTCAAATTAATATTTTGTTAAACCAATTATTAATTACTATTACCTCGAAGCACGGAAAAGTCAAGTTGCCGTAGGTACCTGCTGGATAGATTTGTCACACAACGCCGCTGCTATAGCGGCAGTGTAACCGTACGACGTTCTCTCCTCCATCCTGAATAATCCTGGCCGGGTTTGTACGCTACTATTCCGACAGAGCTGGCTTTCCACACACCAAGCCACTTGCCTAGTGACATGACCTGTAAGCTTTCCTTTCTATTACGATAAGCTATTTAACAGTCAGTCTCTTTTGAAAATTAATGTTGGGGTTAAGGTGGACACCAAAGCAAACACGGTTTTAAGGATTTGAATAATAACTATTTATTAATCCTTTAATTTATACTGGAAGGTGTGTTTCAGTAATATTACGTGAGACGTGTGCTTCTAAGCAAGGCTAAAGGAATACAGTAACTGTAACCATACTAGGGATTTCAGTCAAGTGTCGACAAGGGGGTCAGACCAATTAAATACAATATTTATTGGTTAGAAAGAGAAAGGCCATAGTGTTGAAGTAGGATAGATTTGTTTTTGTTATATTGCAACACGCCCCCCTCAAAAATAAATCCTTTTCTCTTTAATCACGGTGTAATATCTATTACATAATACTATACCAAACATCTTTATACAATAATAAAAACACACACCTTCCTTTTTCTTTCTGGGAATACAATATCATCATGGTCCAACATTCGTTGCGCAGGATTAGGGAAAACCCAGTAAAACCTAATCAGACCAATCAATCAATTAATTGATTGAAATTATGAATCTTATTCATCAACTTATTATAACCAAGCTCTTATTATTAACATAATAATAATAACATATCCTTAGGCACCTTTCGTGTATTTACAATGTCACCCCGAATTTCATTCTTATCTAGGTATAACGCACTGTTGAATATTTTACAGGATACTCAGCTATCTGGTTAACTTGTAGAAATAAAATATTTTAGTAACATATTTCTCGACGTGATACTTAGTATCTAAGTGTTCGTTTGTGACTGGTTAGATTATTCGCAATGCATCTATTATTATTATTAACATCATAAATAAAAACAGCATCTGCTACAGTAATCGCTATAACTATAAATAATACTTAATATACAATATTTGTCACCAACGACTTTAATCACAGTATCTTTTACTGCTTTACATTAAACTACTCTGCATTACTACTGTGTACTATCTTGGCATTCTTTGCTGCCACTATGTTTGCCAGCAAATTATATATTGCTTAAATAATTTATACAAATAACCCACAGTTCATTTTACCACTCCAGTCACAATTAACAAACACCCACTTATAAAATTTTAAAATCGTTATGTTTAAAAATTAACTTGAGATTTATAGTTCCTTTTAAATATTTCAAGACAAAGGGTCTTGTACCTAAGTGGAACCATTACAAATAGTTTTTGTTTGCATATCGAATCATGATGTAAACAGAAAACTAAGATTAAGCTCAGCATGATTCAAGCACCCTATAAGATTTCTACAAAGGGGTCTTGTAATTTCACACGAACTCTGTGTGATGTTTTGTAATCTATACCTATATTTGACTTTCAAAGGCTGATATAATTGGCTGATTTATTGCCCCTCAAGCATCCCTCAAGTTAAACTTTTCAAGAACTGTTGTTTATCTACATTTCCTGATCTAAAGTAATTATGTTTTCTGACCTGTTTATTATTGATTCACAGAAAACATTTTATATATTATTAGAAATGATTTAAAAAAAAATGTTGATTGGGTATGTTTTACTCAACTACTACGTTATAACATAGTTGTTAAAATGCAATAACATAGACATCAAGTAAAACTTCGTTCTTTATAGCATAAACATCACGCCTTTATTAACCAAAAAGGTCAGGCAGAAGTGCACCTATAGTACTCCCAGATTTCATCGGTTATGTTTAAGTCCCTTATTTATTTATATATACTTTATTGTACACCAATAAAATAAATAACAAACCTTATAATGGTGATCAAACTATAGCCATTAACCAGGCACCAGACTTCATGCATCATCATCTCCCTAGCTTCCAGTCTGACCGGATGCGGCTAAATACTAGTAGGAGCGACTACTTATCAGACCTCCACAATCCAGTAACTGAGCAACTACCAGACTTAATTCATGACCTGCATTAAAACTTAAATGCCTTTTTGTCTAAGCTCAATGAAACATTAGGAACCAACAGTATACAAACTACATACATCCATATAATGACTTCATTAATGTACACACCATTAATTGTCAGCCAGAATACCCTCAGGAATATTCATACACTAAAATTACTTTATCCGGATTCCTAATAAAAATTATGCTTTTATATCCACATGCTTAACCAAGAAATTACATTGATTCATAACGGCTTAACTAAAACTTGCAATTCTTTCAACTGATACAAAAGTTTCTTTAACATATAGCTGACTACAACCAATTTTCAACTGTACTCATTGACAATCGATTTAATTTAATCGAATTAATATTTCTTTTATCTGTTTTTTTTTTTTTTTTTTTAGTAACAGTTTTTCAGGTATCATTTTCAATAGTTTCCTAGTTGAATCAATTACTAAAAACATTCTTCATTTTAATGCTTATCATATCAGCATTTACCTTTTTTATTATCCAGCACACAATAAGTAACAACATATTATCAATAATACTATCGCCATCGTATTCATTATACGAAACAGAAAATAGGTTTTGCATCCTACCATTTTGTCTCTAACTATGTAATGTTTCTCGATCTTAAAATAAAGTCAACTTATTTCCATTGTGATATGACAATCTCGAGCTCTCCTCTGTTTCCCAAACAGATTTATTTGCAATTATGCTAGGTATTGTTTTATGTTTGTTTTCTTAAAAAAAAAACTGATTGATTCTTATCAGATCCACACCTCCTTTCAAATGGGTGTACCAAGTCAGAGTTACCACGTTATGTTATTTAAAGCTCATAACACATTCAGGCTCAAGTTTCATTGGCCTATTTGATAAGAACTTAATCTTATTCATTTCACATCTCTGACTCCCACAAACATTTTTGGTCTACCACATCCCACACCTTATAACCATTAAATTTGATTCATCAACGAAATTCCCTTTGACAACATCTTTGTCAAATTTCGTTTTTAGACTTTTACTAACTTAGTAAACAGTAGAATCAAAACTTTAAAATGTACGGTTTTGGCTTATTATTATGCCATAACTCATCATCAGGTGTATAATCTAACCTCAGTGCTCCCCAGAACAATCTGATTCCAGAACCTTTTGTTTTTAAATGTAGACCCGTTCTATCATTGTTCATCATACTTTCGGCAATACCATTTACAGCCAGAGTATGCGGCACTGTTTAGGGACGACCAATACCTTTTCAAGCTCAGAACTTTTTCGAATAACTGGATATAATTTCCCTTTCATTATCACAATATAAAGTTAACAATTCTTAGACCAAAATGAACTTCACATTTTGCAACATAGTTCCGAAACTTAACTTATGTTTTCTAAACTTAACTTATCTGATTTATTCTTAAAATCACAACATAGTTTTTTTTTTCTCTTCAAAAGACGAATAAAAAAAAAAACTGTTAGGACCGCAAACATCTGTGTGCACTTGAGATTAAACGACTTCTCGTTTCAAACCTTTTGTTTCCAATTTATTAAATGACAGACCAATTTATTTGTCACACTATACAAATCAAGCTTTACACAGTGTACTTTTAGGTACAATATTATAAGTCCTTTAATTATCAAAAAATAGTTTCATTCATTTTATTTCCACTTTTCTGATTTGCAATTATTTTATTCCACAATAATTCGTAAATACTATTTGTGACTTTATCGCTATTTAAAGCATTTTGAAGCACTAACCAGTTACCGCTGAATAGGTTGTTCAAAGACTTACCCTTTATTACCGGCTTACCATCTTCATCACAAAAACAACATTCTGTAGTATACCTGGTACGCCCGAATTACTGGTCACTTGATAATTCTTCGCCGCTAGTATAAACGCGCCAATACAGCAACCGAATCACTTCTTGGCTTCACACGCTCAGTGAAGTTGACTGTCAATTTGTCTTGATTTTCAAATGATCATTTTATTGTTGGCTTCATTGTTTTCCATAGCGCTTTTGTAGATAATTCTTCGAATCTCCCTTTTTTGCCAGAGCTATCGTTTCTTGGGTCCCAAATTGTTCTTTGGTGACTTTTGTTTTTGTCGATGATCTCTTGAATTGTTTGAAGGTGTGACTTGTGGTCTCGTAAGTTTCAGCCTGAAGTACTTTTAGGCAAAGATCACATACAGCCTTTGTAAGTTTGATTTCATGATCTCACAATCTCGTTTTCCAAAGTTAACGTCACGTTGTCTTCAGTCAGTATCTCGATTGCGGTGACAATGCTGCTCCGTACTCGTTTGGTAGAGTCTTGAAAATGGCGGATCACTTTATCGGATTCAAAATTTTTTTTTTTTGCACCTGCAGCCATAGGTTCAGTGACGATGTCATCAAATTCTTGAAAGTATTTGGTTAGTATGGTGTTTCTAACCAGTTTCAAATTCAGCAACTTTTTACTAAAAGACAGCTGCGTCGCCACGCATTTTTCATCACTCACTTAGTACTTGTTTCTACCTGAACTTCAACGCCAACAACGTTCAGTAGGTAATTCACTTAATAATTTTTGAATTCGAAATTTCGACACACGTAGTTATCACCAGCAAATTGTTTAATGTCGCTTTTATTCAATTTGATACACAAAATGTTTTTATTATTTAATGTTCGTTTATTCGCACATTGGCTTAGCGCTCTGGGCCCATAACCTGTTGGGGTTAAGGTGGACACCAAAGCAAACACGGTTTTAAGGATTTGAATAATAACTATTTATTAATCCTTTAATTTATACTGGAAGGTGTGTTTCAGTAATATTACGTGAGACGTGTGCTTCTAAGCAAGGCTAAAGGAATACAGTAACTGTAACCATACTAGGGATTTCAGTCAAGTGTCGACAAGGGGGTCAGACCAATTAAATACAATATTTATTGGTTAGAAAGAGAAAGGCCATAGTGTTGAAGTAGGATAGATTTGTTTTTGTTATATTCCAACAATTAAAACATACCACAATTGATTGAACAGACAAGCAAACATTCATATTTGAAATAAATACCAAATTTTGCAACAACAAACTATATTTCATATATGACCAACTTCATATTGCTTAGTTTTTTAGGGTCATTTATTGCAAATGATCACTTAAAAATTAACGTAAAATAAACTGAGCTAAAGTCGGTACTTGTGTTGGTAGCGATGGATCGAAATTATCTGTGATCACCTAATGCTTTTGCCAAACCAGACAATGTTTTATTTAATGTGATGGGTCTCTAACACATAAACGTGATGAATACATGGCAGGGGAGTTTATAATGTAGGCAGTTATGAGTTCTGACGCGAGGCAAATGTAAACAAATTATTGTTTGGCCAACTATATTTGTGTTACGGCTGTGTACATCACATAGTACATATCTACATGGCGAATTTGCATAGAACCCTAGTAACAATCATTAAGGGAATCTCGTGAGGAATCGAGAACTGGGGCAAGGACAACGTTTCGTCACATGAATGTTGTATTTTATTAATATAGCTGGGATTTGGCACAAATAGTGCGATGGCAACGGAGCGTATCACAAAGCGAAAAAAGTTTTGTTTAGATCTAGTTCATGAGTTACAGTTGATACAGAAACTATAAATAGTATATTAGACAACACGAAATTACGAGTTCGATATCACTTAACAGGATAGAAGAAGGTACTAAGTCTAAGGACTATGTTCATTGTCAATCACATGTGGCCCCCTGGTAACTCATTATTATTGTGTCTATTAACTGCTCCATCTTTGTTTTAATATATACATATTTTTAACACATTGCTTTTGCAATATGTCTTAAATAATTTTGGACTTCAACTACCTTAAATTCGTTAGTAATTTATTTTGTTAACATCTCATTTATTGATAGTTGTAATTATTCATATATTTCTTGCTTTTTTTTATATAGCCTCTTTTTATAGTGTGAATGTGAGAACACTGTAGACTCCACGAATTCTTAGATTACTTCCTATTACGACTCACTTTTCTTTTTATATGATTATTTTTACTGTGCTTATGAGTACAATATTGACTGGTCTACACTGTTCTTACATAATTTGCGTCGCGTCGTCATCCGTCTGTCTATGGTTCATTATATTTCTAACACATGACACATTTTACCATAATTTTACGCTTTTTACCAATTTTATGTATTTATTATTTTTCCAATGTTCGTTTTATCAATGTTTGTGTTTATTGTTTTGTTTCCATACCTATAGTTTTATTTAACCTCCGTGACTTTGACCGTGGCATCACCGCAGGCCCTAACAGAATACCAGCGCTGCGTTATTTATCGTTTTAAATATCGTAGCATAAGCTGAGTTAGGCTTTTTGACCTTGACAGATCATACAGTTATTATTATATTTTAATTTTTTTTTTAATTTTACTGTATGTGTGAGGTACGAATAAACGTTTTTCTTTCTTTCTTTCTATAATCTCTATTAATACTGTAATATGAAAACATTGTAATCAACTATTTTTTTAAAAAAGAGTATCCATGGAGTTTCTTGCTGGTTCTTATCCATAGGAAACGACCAATTTGTAACCGTGCACCAGCTTCTGAACTTTATAAGGTCCCATGTAGGCCTATGTGAAACAAAAATATTTTTGATTTGATTTGATTTGAATCATAAATCAACGCTTGTCGTCAAGGTAACAAATTCAAGTCAATAAAGAACACAACTTCTTAAACCTCCAACGAATACCGAGGAATCTTTACAGAAAATACTTCAATCTGATTCTTATTTAAGTGGCAAAGTTTATATCATGGAATGGAATGATGTCATTACTAAATAAATGGATAGTGTTAGAGTGTCCGGCACCGCTCGCCACCTCACTGGCACCGTCTGACCGTCCATCACATAAAGTCTGTTTATGAGCGTGTTCTATTAAATTGGACGCGATAACACTTAATACTGTGATGTGTTGGCTGTTGCCTGTCGTCAAACTAATGTGCTGTAATTATATTTAATATTGGTCTAACATTTATACTAGAAAGCTAGATAACGGACCAAATTCGTTCAATATTCGAGAAAACACAATAGAGGAGGTAGGCCAAACAGACACAGTGCCAACTGAAATAGTAGCTGGAGCAAACATGATACCAAACAAGAAAGACCGAAGTATTTGAAGCTAGTTATTATGTCTAAACCTGGATTAGGGAAGATGGCTACCCTGCATGTTTATGAGCTGATACAAGCTAACTGATAGTGGCCGAGAATCAAGGTATATGGCGTGTGATTTTAAGAGTTCAAACGCTATCAATGAAACCTTGTGAGACAGACATCTTAAAACTAATTATGAAGCTTACGAATTGATTATCCAATATGTTGCGTTTCCTAGAACACTTTAACCGTTTCATTCCTCATAAAGAATAAATAAACCAGCTCCATTCCCTTCATACCCCACGTTCCACTTCCAGCTGAATCAAATGTATCACGCGACATATCTGCACACTATCGTGCGTGTGCGATCACTCCAAGCGCGAATCTTTTTATGGTCAGTTACGCAATGTTCGCACTCCAATGCGCGGCGCTGTCGCGTCCGTCCGACTCCGTTCGACCGCACACTTCATTGTATTACGCGCACAGGGTATTGTACTGACAGGGAAATTACTCACAGCTTGGTTTTTATTAGTAAAGTGACATACAAGTTTTTTATTAGACTAGATTAGGTGATCGTGTCAGTGGATTTTATTTTAAGCCTGTTACTTTTTCAGTCTGAAAGGCCGTTTATTTGCAGTTTTCAAGTCCAAGCCGAGGTAATATTGAGGTTTTCTTTGAAGAACAAAACAGTCGTATTGTTTTGATAGAAACATTTACCGTACAACCCTCTAACTATGACAAACTACTCGTAAACTCGCCCCCTCTATTAAGTCATCACTACTACTGCAACAGTTGGCCTATCCAATTAGTTGTGACTGAAACAGGTAAATTACTTTAACATTGATATTCGAATTGATTTCTCTGTCTGTGATCTCCTAATTACTTTGCCGTTATTGTTATATTTGTCTTAATATCTAATTTAATCGTTTTAATTTGTTTCTTTTAACGTTAATTTAATTGTAGATAACTTTATTTTATCTGTGATTTTGTTTTTAATTTAATTTATTGTAGTTTAACTTAAGTTTATTTAAGAAGTAAATAAAGATAAGATAAGTATAACCACTATCTCATAGGCAGGTAGCACTCTCAATTTATGAATGATGTGCACAGCTGTAATTGATTTGTTCACATAAAACCACATCTTCTGAATGTTCAATTCTTTCATTCTTCTTTTTTAGTTTATATATGGTTTTCATATAGATTTATATATATATATATATATATATATATAAATAAAACAATATATAAACAAAATAATACATATATATATATATATATGTATAGATTTATATATATATACATATATATGAGGTCGATGTTTCCTGTCTACCCTGACAAGAAACACCGAAAAAAACAAGTCATTGGTGTACCTTTTTATTTAAAAATGTAAATTAACGTTAGTAGAAAATAGTCCTTATCAATATAATGTACTAGCTTTTGTCCGCGGCTTCCCCCGCGTACATAAAATATAGCCTATGTCACTCAGGAATAAAGTAGCTTTCTATCGATGAAAAAATTTTAGCTATCGGACCAGTACTTCTAGAGATTACCCTACAAAGATAAAAACATAAAAACAAACTTTACTTCTTTATTGTGGAGGGCGAGCCATCAATCTCACCCAAAAGAGCCTCCAAATAATTTTCAATTTCTTACAAAAACGATTCTTTTGTCACACACTTACTCATATCCCTTACACAAACACTTCGTGAGATATTATTCTTGGTCTCGTGACTCGTGAGCTCCAACGTTTGTGCGAGCAAATTCTCACGACTCATCTATTCATTATTCTTTGAAGAATATATTTTGGAAAAAATAATCTCTTTGACGTAAAAGCTTGGAGCCTCATGTTTTTCTACTATTCACGACACTTCAGACTTAACAACAGTTTCCCAGAAAGTTACACAGGCAAATGTTTTTTATTAATATCAATATAAATAAAGCCACGTATCGTTTCAAGGTAAAAGAAATAAATACTGGCTTAGAATTCACAACATTATTATTTGGTGTTAAAAATCAATTTAATTCCAAGGACCAGTTACTATGATTCGGAATACAAGAAACTTGTAAATGTTCGTGTTCACTGTATACGACGTCCGTAGTAAAAGTATTTTCACCGAAAAACCTCTATTCGCTAATTTTTTCGAGCAGATCGTAAAAACGGCATAAATTAAAAGCCCATATTACGGGCCACAAAGCTGACGTGGGGCTTCCTCAACATATTTTGTCTAAGCGTCGCTTCGTGTGTCATTCGTAAAACGTGTAATTGTAAGCCTCAAAGCCTGTCCGTCGCTCAGCTCGCTCCACTCCCCGCGAGGCTTTGTCTCCACTTTTTTCGCTCGCGTGAATGTCAGCAGTGTTTTGCTCGTGTTGCGGTGTCGCGGCGGTCGCCTGCGTTTTTTAATAGCCATTAGTGCTGTGAGCTGACGCCGCTAATACTAGTGTGGTTCAATGAATGTGCTTTTTAAATAAATGTTGGTTTTTACTGGTACCTGCTCGTTTTGGGAACCTGCAAACAAAACGTATTTTCATGAATTTATTTGTGTGTAGATACTCGTTTTAGGTTTAGAAATTGCCTGAACTAAAATAAATATAACGATATACTAGGATCCATTGATTTTGACAACTTTGCTTTGCAGGGACGGTTTCTAACACTATATTCTAGCTAGTCTCAATTCAAGATAGGTCTTATTCACACATTCCACCTACATTAAGTACATCGAGTCTCTTTAAATGTAGAACCGGCAAATTCGCCAGTCCAACGCATAAAAACTCACAGTAAACATTCTCAACCTTGCCAAAATGTCCAAGGTACATATTACAAATTCAGTTGGCCACTGGGCGGTGGGCTACGACCTGCCGTGTAAAACATGGCGCACTTGCACCCTCGTCACGATCGCGCCTCAGTTGAGCCGCTTTTTTATTATTTCCCTAAGACTAGAGCGGCCCACTGCGCACCATGAATGATTTATGTGACGGCAACCAACTAACTTGAAACGCAGGTATGCTTAAAATGACCACTGATATCAAGACTTGTATATTGTACAGGTATGTATTAGGCAAACTGTTGAAAGTTGAACAGGTCAGTATACTATATATTTCTGCGCCAGACTGCCAAGTAGGACAAATTAGACACAACCCATTATTTCTGTGTTTCTCAGAGGTAGCCAAGGTTTCACTATACAAATAAATGTAAATATGTTGCCCTAAGGACACAAATCCAGACTTCATGATGCTACTTATGAAAAAATCCAATAGCGGTTGCCAGACCCTGGGATCGAACCTAAAACCTCATTTTCAGCTGATCAGGCAGGCTAGATCGCGAATGGTAATAATTATTATAAAGCTAATTGTTGCAAACTGGGCGTGACCGGTATTCAAGACTGACGTCAGCGTTACACTTTTAAGGTGGGTCTACGCTAAAGGAGCCGAGCACGAGCCGAGCCCAAATTCGTGAAGTATCGCTTGTGCTCGGCTCCTCCAGAGTCGGTCCATACTATATGAATGTGAGCTCGGCTCGTGCTCCACTCGTGCTTGGCTTCTCTAGCATACCTACCTTTAGTTTAAAGCTTCACGATGTAGCGTATAGTACCTATTAGTGAGTCACTTCAAAATACAAGCCAAGAGAACCGCTTACTATTTGTAAGCGGTTAAGCGGAGTAATAAATATAGTAAATTTTACGTTTCAAAAGACTACCAAATGAGCACAAACAGAGATACATTTTGATAACATAATGAGTGAAATGGAAACGTAAAGCGTGTAGTAACTACGTTAGTAAAATCAAATAAGCGTAGAACACACTTGCGACTCATAATCTCGATACTCGGTGACGCGTGCGTCTATACGAGAGCGTACTTAACTACGACGACGTTCTAATTAACGTGCTTATTACAACATTACCGTCTGGAGATGATTATTACGTAGCTACGCTTACGCGACTGTGTAGGACGAAATCATTAAATTATTATCTTCTACTTTTGGTAAGTATTTATATTTACTAGTTTCCGCAAGCAGCTTCGTCTGCGTGAATGTTGGTTATTGCGAACGTGAAGTCGCAGTCGAACATGGATAAAAAGTAGTCTATGTCCATCCTTGGAGATCAAGCTTCCTTCGAACAAAATTTAAAATAAAGGTAGTTTAACCGTAAAAGGGTAACAGACAGACAGAGTTACTTTCATTAAGTAGTTAGGATATTCTTTATATATTAGGTACATTTTCATCATCGACGTAATATCACAAATTTTTGAAAGTGAATTGATTTCGACAAAGGGCATTGCGTAAAAGTGTCCCCACCCACTAACAAATTTGAAACAGGTGTCATTCGAAGCATCAAATTTAATAGAGTGTTTTTTATTATGGCGACTCTCAAAAGTATGGGATTAGGTTTTATAAAACATTATATTTTAACTTAACCTAACTTAAGTGTTTTAGGCCTTAAATATACTCATAACATAGTACCGTCATACATTTTTGAATGCGGCTCAGCGAGTCCTATTATTTGACAAAGGGCATTGCGTAACAATGTGCCCAAATATTTTAATACAATAGTTTTAGGAACTAATGTATTCTCGAAAACTATTTTCAGACAGAAACGCTGAAAACAGTTTACAGTACTTCTTAGAATTTATGAAATCACTGTTTTTCCTATTATCTATCTCCTAAAGTAAGGGACATAGAGGATAACGGGTTTTCGCAGTCGAAAGATCATTAAAAAGTCACTACTTTGTCATCAAAAAGTCACATTAATTTTTACAAGTTTTTTTTTATTAATAAATACCTCTTAGATTTTAACAACCAAATCAGCTGTGCTGTCTTTTGTGGATAGGAATGAACCAACTGACATGTATCCCATGTCTCTTGGAGGGTGGGAAAGGTGGCCATACAAAACCCGGCATCCTGTGTGAAGCCTAAAAATAAATGCGAACATGTTCGTGTAGAAATAGGCGGCATTGCTCAAAATAAACTTGCGAAGGCGTAAGAAAATAAAGTGAGGCCGCTACCGACCTTTAAAACAATGGTAAATGAGCATTAATTACCTTTCACTATAATATTTCTTTGTTATCTGGTTTTAATTTTATATTTCATATTTATTAGTATATTAATTAGCATCGTATTTAAGTATTTTTAACCGACTTCAAAAAGATGGAGTTTCTATGTTCGGCTGCATGTAATTTTTTTATGTATGTTCACCGATTTCTTTGCGGACCGATATTAAAAATATTTTATATCGGTTTGGCAAATCAATGTAACCTAACCCTGTTTGGAATTATTAGAATTGTCATGAGATACACTCTGGATATAAGGTACTATCGAACTAATCTGATGATGGAAGATACACGAAAACTCCGTAATAAAACAATGAATCTTAGCCGTGGCCTGGCTTATTGGAATTGTCATGCAATATTTTAATGATTAAATTCCTAATGAAATACCTGTGGGTATGTTACTGTAGGAATTGCACACTGTTTAATTTTGAGGGGTACATTTTAATTGAGGGGCACTTTTTTGTGGTTTTTTTACATTGAAGTCAATTGTATTTTTTTTTTTTTGTAAAAAGTTTTTATATTTATCTCTAATTTATATTACTTATGAATTTTGTACACTGACTGCCCCGAATCCTTTATTAAGCTTGCCTGTAACAGATTGCCCTTTTGCAAATGCTTATCCTGTCCGAATTATGAGATAAGTATATAATCAATAATAAACAAATCTGATCTTAATCTAAATAAACCGAGAATTTCACTCGCGGCCTTCATTATTAATGGACCAAATTTCACCTCAACCTATTTGTGATTACATGGTATAAATACGTTTACCGAAGCCCTATTGATATTAGTCTATACAATTCTTCTTCATCCGCACTATTAATATGAGCACTCAAGTCATCCGATACACAATCGAACGCACTTAGTCACGGAACCCAAGCTGCTGGAAATGGTAGCCGGTTACGTGAAGACCGTTCAATGTGCTAGCACATAGTGAAGAGGTAAGGTTACAATGTTACATGAAGAGTATGAAGAGTATTGAGTTCATTGTTTGCAGACTCGTAAAGTAGTTACGAAGTCTCTTCCAGTGTTAACATTTCTACAAACCAATCTGCTGAGAACCATAAGCCTGCAAAAAATATTGTTTTGTGGATCAAATGAATAAGCATATCTACATCACACATTTATTTCTTAAAGTATTTAGGTAGTGTATTTGTATATTGCGTAATTTATTATTTCGCTTCCTCCGCTCTAACATGGAACGAGAGAGTCAGACTTTTACTGACTAAAACCCACCTGTCTTTTAATTATCTTTTGCGTTCCAGGTTCATGGTAACTCTTTCAAACGGAAACGTTTACATCAACCTTCTAACAATACTTTATAACATTTAAGATCAGTTAGTATACTTGATAAAAGAGTCAGTGTGTTTAACGTGAGCTTCATTTGATAAATTCATAGTTCAAAAAAATACTGTAGTAATTGAGTTTGAAGTACTGGCAATGCGTTTGATATGACCACTTTATATAGTTTACTGATCAAAAAAAGAATCAATCGAAAATGATAAAAAAACTTTGTAGAAATGGCAATAATAACGGAAATCACTTTCCTCAATGTTGTGGGCGACCATATAAACTATCTGTCAGCTGTGCTTTTTAATTTTCCCTTGACTCTAACAGAAACCTCCCAACCGATCTGTAATCCATCTCTATAAAAATGTCAGCTATTCAGCACAAACTCCGAGTTGAGATGAATCTCATATGTTGCGCCACTTCAATATACTTGCTTTCATGTCAGACAAGTTTAACAGATCTGAAATCAGAAGGCGGTACATCGCCTTAAATCACCGACCAGAAATGTGAACTTTTCTAAGGATTATGCACACTATTTTATAATAGAATTGTGCTGAATACCTGTGTTTTTCATGAAGCGACTAACTATAAGACCTTCACAACTCAGTTACTGAGCAACACGATGATACTCCTTGGATAGACTGAAGGTCGGACATTCTGGCGTCTGACTTACTTGTAACGTCTGTGTAATGTCAGTAATGTCCTAAATAAACTTATAAAAGTATTTATAAATCGCACATTATGACGTGCTTCAATTAACAGTACATAAATATTGAAATCATCATTTAAGTAAATCCGTACACATAGCTTATATATTAATATAATTATTAATCAGTCTGTTCACCTCATTGATTATAGTAACACAATGTAATATTCCGTATTCTCCCACATCATTTGCGATGCCCTTAATCTTTGCAGTAATTCATTCCAGCATATTGCAGCCCATTCCGTGCAAATATGCTCCTTATCCGCGCGGCTATTATATTTGATGTGCTCCAATAAAACGATGGCGCGCTACTTGACCGGCCATCTTTGTCGATCGAATATAAAATTGATGGCTCATTGCGATCCATCTTTCTCTTTTACGGTTGTTTTACTTCAAGAAATACATTTTTATGTCAATCGCATGGGATAGTGGCCACCTGGGAATGAAGTAGTTTTATTGTTTTGTATTGGAAGGCTTAATTGGAAACAATATATTTTTAGTTTGGTCCATCTTTCTTTTTATAGTGAAAGCTGAAAAACCTTGTCAAACCGTTGTCGGAATATAATATAACGGTGTATTTGAAATTCTAATATGGGGTCTAGTTTTAAAATATTCCCAACACGCAAAAATATTTTAGAAAAACACCTTGGCACGAATGCAAGTGTATTTAATTAATTAATATGTACTAAGCTTAAGGTTCACATTAACGCGTACTCCTTATGTTTATCAAACCCATTTCAAGCACATTTAGCCACAAGATGCAGTTGCCTTAATGAGGGGCGCATTATCGCTACGTGTGCTACGGCGTAGACCGTAGCACACGTAGAGCGGCGCTGTGCTACGATACCGCAAACTGGGCGGAGGTGAGCCTACGTAACTCACGGACTGAAGTTAAGAGGTCTCACACCAGGCTTTGTCGTACAGGGTTGACTTGTGATTTATTGGTAGTTTTGTAGAAGATGTAACTACTCTGTGTGAGATGAACTTTGAAACAACAATCAAAATAAAACATACTATATAACAGAAACAGCACAACACTATTATAAAATTTGCATATTTTTTTGCGCTTACCAATGTTGATCTCTGTTTAACCTTTCAGTAAAAAAGTATTAGAAAATTCCAACAAATAAATAAGTTTTAGCTTCAAATTCAGGGGACTACGGCCAGGTAAAGCGGCCAGTATAAAATATGCATGACATAGTTTTATATGATGGGAAGCTAAAGCATAAAACTGCGATTTCCTTGTCTACATCAAAGTAACATACAGCCTTTTGGCGAAGGACGGCAGCAATTCACCGTGTATGCCTCTATTATGTAAATGAGAGGCTGCCCTCACTATCGTTATATACAATCTGTATCATATACACAAACTATACCTGTGTGCACTATACATGTGTAATAAATACGTGTGTGTGTGTAATCTAAGTGGGAGTCCGAGAACTACATTTGGAATTCAATTTTGTTGGTTGTGAATTTGTATGTTTAAATTATAAGGAAAGTAGAAGCTGTTCCGAGTGTGAATTCCAGAAAATACAAATTTCGGCGGTTGAAGCTATTATATACCTTACACTTTTTGATGTTTCAGGTGAAAATTATGAATAGAAACCATTTGGAGGGTTCCGAACCTCAAAAGAAAAAAACGGAACCCTTATAGGATCACTTTGTTGCCCGTCCTGTCAAAACCTTTTATCTTGGGAACGTGTAGAGATATCAAGTTGAAATTAAAACTATATACTCACGTCTGTAGTCCCTTAAAGTTGTGAAAAAATCAAACTTCTGAGTTAACGCAAAAGAAAGATACGGCCGTTTATGCCACAAAAAACGTATATTTCGATACTCTCAAGAAAAACTCGGGTGGGTACTTCCCGTTGACCTAGAATCCTGAAATTTGGCATGAAGCAAGATTTTATAGCACAAATATAGTAAAAAAAACTGAAAACTGTAAATTTGTAGCTATGCCCCAAAAAAAAAACATTTTTTGCGATTCGTAAAAATCTTCGAAACGTTTTCATAGGTAAGTTTGTACGAAACCCACAGTGCGCGACTCGCACTTGCCCAATTTTTTAATGTTAAATAAAATGCCGTGCTCGACTGCGATCCCACCTGATGGTAAGCACTAAGCAGTGGTGTTCGTTGGTGGTAAAACGGACTTGTTTATTAGTCTTGAAGACACCTAAGTGATAATCGGAAGGTAAACTGCAACAGGTAAATTGTTCCAGTTCTTCGATGACGAGGTATAAAATTAAAAAAAAAAAAACATAATCCTGCATGGGCACTTATAAAACATCAGAAGCTAGTAATCGGTACCAAATGGTCATTTGAAGAACCAGCAAAAATCTCCATGGTTACTTTTTTTTTTTAAATGATTGTTTTTACAATATTACAATAGTAATAGATATGAGGACAGTATAGACGAGGTGAAATGCTAAGTCCAGACCGTAGAAGTATTAACAATGTAAGGGTGGATACTCGCCGAACGTCAGGCTGTCCGATGGTAAAAAGGTTATGGCGGAATCAAGTCATGTAATTCCTGCGCACACTCTCCAAGTAGTTGCTAGACTAATAGTTTTCTTTCCGGAAATGTCACCGATAGTTGATGTTCCAGAATTTAATCCCACAAATCCCAAAGACAACCACTGACTGGGATCCCGAACAGCAAAACTGCGATACAGTAGCCCCAGAAGAAGATGGTGTGACGAGCTAGACTCCCACCTAAAGGATGGACCAGAACTAGCTAGAAACAGAGTGAGTGGAAGAATGGAAGGAAGGCCTTTGCCCTATAGTGGAACACAGGCACATGATAATAATAATAATAATCCCGTTCCATCACCAGACAACAAGACGTACGATGATGGGTCACAGTTCCAGAACGAATTAACCTCTACAAACACAACCTTTTACTAGAAAACCAATTATAAAATTCAGAGCCGATCCATAACATGTATTTACCATCATTGCATTGTAACCACAGCTGGTGGTAGTCACACCTGGCTACACTCCAACATCCTCCCGCGTCCGCAACCACGCACAAGAGCAACCAGTAACTATGGATGCGATGGCACGATGTGTAAATAAACCTGCGTCATGTCCGCACATTTAGTGGCAACACCGCTTGTCCGGATCACTCTCTGTTGATTACGCCAGATTAAGTTATTAAATGAGCTGATAATTATTCAAATTTATTTTCAGTAACTTTGTTAACGTGTTATTTAATTAGTGTTACTTTTAATATATCATAACTAATCTAGCACTTCAATTGGGACTTTGTTCGCCTGAATGTTTTTATAAAAAAAAAATTAACATAACAAACAAATGTTGGTTTAAGGGAAACCGCATTTTGAGGGTATTTTTAAAAATCTAACAAGAACAGTCTTTATTATTAATTTTGATTAGAACGTGGGTTGAGTTTCAATTTTATTTACCTTTCGATGTGGATGAATTTGATGCCCAATAGGTTATTTTTTACCCGTTTGTAAATATTATTATTTTTAATTTGTATTTGTTTTGTACCTTTAAAGTTATAATATTTATTAGTTTAGAAATTTATAAGTAGTTATATATTTGTGTCAAAATAAAATGTAATTGAGTAAAAAAACTTAGAAATAACTATTCTCGATACAATCATTAAAAACCCCTAAGTTGGGGTAGTTTTGAAAATCTCATGCTGACAACCTTAATTATTTACTTGGGTTACAATTTGTACTTACTTTCAAGTATAAGTATAATGGCACATGGAATAAGTTTTAACATAGAATTCTCCTTATTTACCCCTGCCTCCTTATCTTAAAAAAACCTTTCTTATTGCTCGCCTACATCGTAAAAGGAAGCCTTGTGCAAAATTTCACGTTCCTAATCCCAGTAGTCTCGGCTGTGCGTTGATATGTCTGTCAATCAGTTTCTCCTTTTATATATAGGTAGGTATTGTGTCACCTCACTTTCGGTTTGCCGACGACATAGTAGTCATGGCTGAGACTACAGAGGAGCACAGTACAATGCTTGGTGACCTAAGTAGAGCTTCCGAAAGAGTCGGACTTAAAATGAACATGGACAAAACCAAAGTCATGGTAAACAGCCATGTAGCACCCAGTCCTATCAAGATCGGGGACTCTACACTCGAAGTTGTAGACGACTACGTTTACCTGGGACAGACGATCCAGTTGGGAGGAATACCTACGTCAGTGCGAGAGCCGTATCATCGAAGTTTGTTTCTTCGAAAACCTTTCAACGATATCTCTATACTGCGACGCCTTGTTAAGTCGACATTTTGTTATTGTGATGTTTCGTTGCATCGAAAAACTGTACTGCGAACGATTTCAAAGCGAAAATATCATACTGCGAAGCCTTGTTCAGACGCCCCTACTCTATCGGGTAGAGTAGGGTAGAGTGGGGTAGAGTAGGGTAGAGTGGGGTAGAGTGGGGTAGAGTGGGGTAGAGTGGGGTAGAGTGGGATAGAGTAGGATAGAGTAGGGTAAAGTAGAGTCGGGTACAGAGTAGAATATATAGTAGTCAGTTGACGGGAGTGAAGCCGCGGGCAACAGCTAGTAAAAACATAAAATATATCGAAAGAAAGAGAAACGTGGAGACCCACGTGTTATCCAAAATAAAAATGAAATAAACTAAGAATAACTTGATAAAACCGAATACAAAAAAAAACCAAACTTCATCAACAATAGATAGGAGGAGCATGTTGGTAACAAAAATAGTCTATTATTGCTATTTCCAGGAAAATCCTTTGAGTTTTACTCGTGAAGTACTCGCTCTTCACCGTCACAATGTTGGAAAGCAAAAGCGTATGACGTCAGCGATAGCCTGTAAGAGGGATAATAATAAAACGGTCACCGTGGAGCTATTTCTGTGTCCGGCTGTAACGACCGGTCCGATACAACTAAAAATAAACAGACCAAAAAGGACTGCACAGTGCGAAATTAATAGCACTACAATCTGGTCAAATTTTTTTCCTGAAGTAACAATTTTACCAGTTTTAAAGTGGAAATCGCGAAGACTTGCGATTGTTTGTGCTTCACAACGTTTGCTACTTAATAGTTACCTACGGTTTTCTTTTAGATAGTAGTATTTACGTTACCAAAATATAATAGAAAACAAATCGTATAAAATTGTTATTAGATTTTGGAGACCACAAGAGCAACCTCAGTTCTCAGACTTCAAAGTTGAAAAATTAATAATTTTTTACTTTTGACAACCGTCATCGCCATTCACCAATGGTAAAATTACGCTGTATTTTACAACCCTGACTTCAAAAAGGAGGAGGATATATATTCGGTGGCATGTATTGTTTTTATGTATAGAACCGGTCAATTGTAGACCGATTATGAGTTTTTATTTTTGATTGAAAGAATTAGAAAGACTCCTGAATTCGTCTCATAAAAATATTATTATGATCTGATGATGTTACATTTATTTAATACATTCATAAATACAGTTATTTTAACTTTTTAGTTTTTTTTTTTACGTTGAAGTCGTATAACTACGACATTTTGGTAAACCGATAAAATTCAATAAATATTTTTGGTACCTAATCCGCTGGGTAAATAAACATGAAGCACTTACATAACCTTATAAACTATGTATCTGCAAATGTCATGCCCTCGGGTTGTCCTCCCCACCTCTTCAGTGTCGTACAACACATCTGCTACTTTATTATTTGTTCATTTTTCAGCTAAATAATGTGTGTTCCCTGTATCCTCTGCAACAGGTAAATATTCTCCTAAGTGAAACCCTTTTCCCTTTGTCAGGTAAAACCATATAACACTCGGACAATATCGGTACATTATGTAACTAAGTACCTACTTAAAAAAGGGTTTCAATTCGCTTTGAAAGCTTTGTTTCATTTGTTTTCAAATTTTAATACAAAGTAAATATAGTAGGTGTATATAATATGTACTCGTATGTACTTTCGTTAAGGTATAAATTTGATTTGGAATAATTGAAAGTAACTCTTTAAAACTATTTGTCTAATACAATAACTTAGCAATTTTTCAAATTTTTGAATTTCTGAGTGAAGCAATAAAAAATACTATTCATACTTAGGGCATACTGAAAGTTTCTGGATTCTGATAAATAAGACTAGATAAAAGACTCGTAAGTCTTGTATCTAAGTACCGTAAGTATATTCCCTCGAAATTAATGCCTTTTTGCATTCGCTGAAACCATTGCACAAAGTTGTTGGAACAGTCTTCTTTAGGGACCTCTTCAATAGCTTTATAGAACGCATTCACCAGAGATTCAGGGCTCGTAAAACCTGCGCCTCTAAGTTTGCCTCTAATTTTTGGAAACAAATAGAAGTCGCAGGGTGCGAGCGGGTTGGAAGGCGAATGCGTCACCAGTTCTACATTTGAAGCCTTTAATTAGGCTTCTGTTACCTTAACGGAATGTGAGAATGAGTTATCGTGGTGGAGGAGTACATTGCTTCGATTCATGTACACGTCTTAATTCCCACGTCACGTCTTAATTGTCTTAATTCGTCTTAATCACGAATACACAGTGCTTCATCACCAAATGCTATTGAAGTCTCTGGCTACTCTGTGTTGTTGACTTAAACCACAACGAAAATCATAAAAAAATTATTGAACGAAAATGTTCCGGAGTTAAATTCATTTCAATTTCACAATGAAAAAACAAATGACAGTCTCGCAAATTAAAAAGTATCATGTTCGCAAAGAGTTCCATTTTTGAAGTCTATAATTGGTTTTTCAGTATTTTATTGTAAGTGGCCAGATCCAAACACGTAAAAGTTTCGGTACTATATAGAACTAAAAGTCATCACCTTAAAGTGTGTTATTATGATTCATCCATTTGACGACCAGAATCAAGTATTTCAGCGTACGTGGAATAGTAATGAGCATGAAAATAAAACTCCATTTTCTTTGATATCTCTAGTAGTTCATGTGAACTAAACATCGTTATGAGCAAGCGAGTTAGGTGCACTGTATGTGTATGTGTGTGTGTGGTAATTAGTACTTTTGCTGGGGCGCGGCTAATGCGGTTCAAGTTTGCATTGTGCCGGTCTTAAGTCATTCATATGCTAATGTCGTTGTGTTGTGTGTGCCAGTTAATTAGCACTATTTATGTCTATAGCAACTACGTTATTTCCAGAAAACAAGATAGCTACTATAAAATGTACTTTTAGATAATGTCCTTGTAAATAATGGTTGGTTATCAGTGTAGCTATAACTAGTACGAGTATATACTCGTATTATTATTATTAGCCAGCTTAAATTGGGTAGTTTTGAGAGTTAAACCATAGACATCTTAATTATTACAAAACGATTTGACCAAAATATACAAAACAGTAATGACTAACGGAAGGCATTATTTTAAGAACAAATAATCAGAATCTAAGGAAGCTTTTTCCATCATTATAGCAACACTTATTACCTGATACTGTCGGGCATTCAAACTTATATTAGCAACATCTAGAGTTAACCAATATTCTACTAATTAATTTAGCAATTAAACTGCCTAAAATTATGTTAACAGTCTTTATCGTCCAATTAAATTATGATATAGTTATTGGAATTGGAGGATATCAATGCTCAATAGGCGACAACTGAATGGTAAACATGGTATAAGGTCCACAGTTAATAGTAGTTAGAGCTGTTAATATTAAGATCTACACACTGCTCCTTTGTATAAATCACACATACCTGCTCTACCTACATCTTATCGCTCTCTCAACAGGTTTAGGATTTGAAATGGGAACACCATCAACTGCATAATTTCTTTTGTTTTTTCGAACGATAATTTACTACACTTTTGAGTTCAAAATTTAACGATATTGTAAAGATTGGCGATAGTGGATTGGCGATAGTGTAGTTTTGCTTTCCATTTGTGAAATAGTATTCGAGATGGGATCAGAACATACTCCTAAAGATTACTTTACAAACATAAGTAAACATAGAACCCTTAAATATTTATTTCATTCTGTTAAATTTTTAGTAGTTGTTGTTATTGCGGCAACAGAAATACATCATCTGTGAAAATACCAACTGCATAACTATCACGGTTCATGAGATGTAGTCTGGTGACAAACGGACAGACAGACAGTCGGACGAACAGCGGAGTCCGTTTTACCCTTTGGGAACGGAAACCTATAAACTAGATCAGTTCCTTTATTTTATTTACATAAAACATAATATGGGAAAATTTTACTTGACCTAGCTAAGAACCTAATAATAAAGATTCATTTTCATTTCCATTCAGATCTGGTGTTAAACTGCTGTTACTAAATACTGAAAAACGTGCATAAAATGAGTCGATTTCTCACAAAAACCAAGAAGAGTATTAAAAAAAAAGTGATGGGAACATTTTAATCAAGTGCTGAAGACGTTGTGGCCAGAGCGGCATTATTATCGCAGAAAAATTATGTACAGAAGGCTAACTTGTTTTAATAATTTAGGTGTCTTCAAGGCTAAAGTGAATAGACTCTTAATAAACTAGTACGAATCACCATCATCGATTGCATCACTGCTTACCATCAAGTGCTACTGTTGTTTCTCGAAGTTAATATTCTTCTTCTTCTTCTTCCTGCTTTTATTCCATATTACTTGGGGTCGGCGCAACACATTTTTTCTTCCATTCTGTCCTGAATATTAATTGTCCGAATTTAAACATCAATTTGTGTCCACTGTGTACATTTATTGCCTAAACCGATTTAAGTTATTATTTGAGTCTCTGTGCCACTAAAGACAGCAGTTCGCAGTGTACGGCAACCAAAAATAAACAACGCGTATGTTCCATTGGACATTTTAATTAAACCTTCTGAATTTGATAGTTGTGTCAATATATCGGTTGGAAGGCGATGGCCGGAATAAGCAGATTGCTTGCCGAACGCGGCGACTGAGTGTAATTGTGCCATCACCCCGCTGCCTTCGTGACATTGGCGCGACGAAGCAGAGCTGTTGAAGAGTAAACACCGGCAATTTCAGGAAATGAGGTTTATAAAATACAAAAAAAAACACTAACAGGATCAAAATAACTTTAATTTCGGAAGTCGGTGTTGTTTCTTATTTAACACCAACTTCCGAAATGAAAGTTATTTTGATCCTTTTAGTGTTTTTTTTAGTGAAGTCAGTTATTTTTTTTTTATTATAAAAAGTTTTTCATTTCACACTTTTTAGTCGCGATACACTTATCGTCGTATCCTACGAATAGAGGCGTAACTGCATAATAGCAACTTTTCAGGAGACACTTTTTTGTGTTTAATTAAAATAAATATTTTAAAATATGTATAAGTGATTTCATATAATGTGTATTGATATCTTAAGATTCGGCTAGGATTATTTTTAATAAATTATCTTTATATTTTAAACGTATTTTGTCCCTTAAATCCTTATTCTCTGTTGTGTTAATTAATTTTCAATATTGGGTACATAGAAAAAAAACATAATGGTGATTGTGGCCGTGTTCTATGGAATGGCTATATTGCGATACGAAGCCCTAATTACGTTTGTGTTTTTCTTCTGTTTCAAATTATGTTTTTGTCTTTTATTCTTCCGCAGATAAAATGTATATTGTAACTTATCACAGCTCAAGTCTAGCACTACTTCCCATTATGTAATTAGAATGACCTAATAAAGTACAAACTCGTTGATATTATGATATTTGAACTTATTCAATACTACAATTTAACAAAACGCGTTCCGCCGAATAGTGGCCGAGCGGCGCTTATACGCTCTCTCCGTGCCCGTGTACCCCACTACTTGCGAAGAAAAAGGACGCGACGGCGATTGTAGCTTTTTTCTTCGATAAAAACGTAGTGCTTAAAATTGTGGCTTTTTAGCAAACCTAATTATTTGATAACCTGTACCGTTTTTAATAGTTTTGTTGAACTGGTTATATGTATGTGGTATGACGAGAAAAATTGGATTATGCAATAAAAAAAGAAAGCCCCTATGTTCAGTAGGGCACTACTTGTGGGATACGACGTTATATATAACCAGAGTGCCTATTTCTTATGACAATTCCATTTAACCCAAACCCTGCTAGGTTACATTGTTTTATCATGAAGTTCCTGTATCTACCTTCCACTTTCCGGCTCCATCATCAGATCAGTTCGATAGTACCTTATAGCCAAACTGCATTTCATGGCAATTCTAATCCACTCCTCTCTAGGAGAGAGAATGGGCCGTAATCCACCACGCGGGCCCAGTACAGGTTGGTGAATGTCACATGTCTTCGAATTTTTTGGTTCTAGGACATACCGGTTTCCTCACGATGTTTTCCTTCACCGTTTCGAGAGCAGTGGTGACGAAATAAATTACACAAAGTAATGCGCCTGGCTGGGTTTGAACCTGTGACCTACAACTCGTAAGTCGGGGCCGTTACCACTCGGCAACCACTGCTCATATCGAGTTTGTTAGCCCGACAATAATCTTTAAGTCAATTAGGTCAGCCAGAAGTCACCCATCTTCAATCGATGGAACCTTGGCAATAATTTTCATGTCATCAGCCGAGCATAATAACTTAAATAATTACATGCACAGATCGATGCATATATACTGCATATATTTTTATAAAAAATCGGCATTATTGCCTAACTAACTAAGTTCTTATAAATTAAAACAAGAATAGAAGGAAAAAAACATTAAAATAAAAATTCCACACAATTTGTTGTTTGCGCGTTTCATATAAAAGCGAACAAAACTTGGAATACAAATTGCTTAATTTTTGCTAAGGACTTGCGAATGCTTAAAACATTCATGTTAATGCCACACAACAAAACGTTCAGACAATCATTCTAGTACATAAATTACAAGTATTCTAGTCTTTGTGAGCAATTTGGCTGCAATTAAGGAATTAGTGATTCATAAATTAAGCTCCAGAGGAAAAAATTACATGGCCATCATTACTCTCAGTTTCATGAATGGTGATGAGCAGCAAATAAATGAGTTCTATTCTTTGGTCCGAACAGTATAACTGCCTTAGATAAGTAGGTAGTAATATTTTGCTCATACGTTATTACCCGCTCATACATCTTTCCCGGAGGACGGCAGATAGAACCCGCTCCTTAATCCCTCATATTAATCATACCCGCAAAAACAAGCGCTAAGAAATCCTGAAGATACGCTCCCAAAAGCGAGAAATATGAAGCTGATATTGTTACGCTTAAACTTGCAGGCGACGGAAGCTCTAAGGAAAATTGCTTCAATTTTGCACTCGAAACTTTAGTTACATTTTGCCTTTAAAATGGACCGTTTACATACTGAAAATAGTGGTTGCCATTAAAAATCACGAGAAAATCCCGCTCGAATTCGTTGAGGGGATTGCGTCGCACAATAATAATAAAATATTTCTCGCGCTCGACGGGGCTGTTGGTTCGACACGCGTAAGTGGGGGCGTTCTATACAACTTAAATGGCGGTTTAAAGAATCTTTGCAGCTGCGGAAATAGAGGTCGCTGGGGTCGGTGCGCGTCGCCAGCCGCCTGCGACTGTGACGCCCGCCACACGCCATACAAACTGGCTTAGAAATGTTTAGCTGCTGAGTTCTGAATCTTTCTACAGTGCTTCAGCATTGAATGGACTCAATGGCGGAGGAATATGTTTGCAGTTGCATTTCTATTTTGTTAGCGATTGCAATATTTTTATTTAAGTTCTCCCGGACGAAAAGTAATCTCTAAAGGGCATGTAGTAATTTCGTTCCCAATTAATTTCTTCATTATGATAATGTAAGGCTGAAAATACGTCTTTAGACCAGATCGTGTGTTATATGGTCATTATAATAAATTAAACCAAATAAAATAATATTGAATGCACCACAAGGCCTCATTTAGAAGTTTTTTTTACAAAGCTTTATTTTTTAAATACATCATGAAATTTATTTCAGTTTTATTAATATTACCCAGAATATTACCATTTGTCGGGATCGTAGCATTATTTAATTTAATTAAAAGTATTCGTACAATTATTTATAGAACTACTGCTCGGCACAATCCCGGCTTCTCAGCGGGATATAATTTGGTCGCTGACTACTCGTACAATGGTGGTTGATCCCTCTTTAGTTTTATAATTATACGTTTCTAAAACTAAATTAATGTTTAATAGTTTAGGGTGGTTTTCAATGCTCTTATAATTTAGTTTTTCTGATTAATTAAAATGGCAAAAAAATTTTTTTTCAGTTTTACAAGTCTTGAATATTATCACAATATTATATGTGAAAATTATAACTCAGTACGATTCGCCAATGTTATTTCCCTCGTTCTTGTCTTCTACCACATCATACACACACATATAATAACGTGGTAATAACCCCGTATCTCCACGAGCTCGTCGGTTCCACATAAACTGATAACTGAGAGGTATTGAATGTCCCATGTTCCCGGCCCCCGGGGGCTATACTTCACCGGCATAGAGATATCAATAGACAAGTAACTGCATAGCCCACTCAGCACACTTACGCTAAACCCATCACGAGCAAATATGATCCTTATTGCGATACCTGAAGGTTTTTAGAAATCGCACTCGATAGCGGTTCTGCTGCAACTTCAACTACCCAGTTAGTGTTGCCCAAATGCAAGAACAAGACGAGACTTAGCCAGTCTTGGTCTTGGTCTTGCGCCAATACACCTGGTCTTGGTCTTGGTCTTGGTCTTGCGCTCCCAGTCTTGGTCTTGGTCTTGGTCTTGCAGCAAGAGTCTTGCAAGTCTTGCAATTACCTATTAGTCTATTACTATTTATTAAAGTTTACTTTAAATCTTAGAAAAACGTATTAGAATTGGAACATTGTGAGCTTGAATTAACATAGCCATAGTAAAGATCAAGCAGATTACTAAATAACTGAAGATTTGATAAGAAATTCGAAAAATCAACTGACCTATATGTCGTTTTCCATGGAAGTAACTGTTTCTTAATAAACATTTATGATTTATAAGCTTACATTTGCTAAAACATGTAAAAAAACAAATTAATTACAATAACTTGACTGTATTTTAAAGAACAATACTTATCTGTCTAGAAAGAGATTGAACCCTCAACTTATAAGAAATTTAATAAAAGAGTTTTACGATTTATCATTTATTTGAATAAAAAATAAAATACAACACAAATCAACAGCTTTATCATTAGGTTATGATACTTTATATATTTTTTTTTGACCAAGAATTAATACAAAGTAACCATCTGGCTGACTCATCACTTAACCTATTTCTATGTTTTCTAATTACTAATGATGCTTTAGAAAATAACCTCTCAGCAGGTACTGAAGTTGCAGGTATTGAGAGAAAATCACGGGCCATTTTCGATAAAATCGGATACTCTGTCTCATGCGTCCTCCACCAATCTAAAATGTCTTCCGAGCTGGCAGTTCTTGGTTTTCTCAGGTACTCCTCCAACTCGTCTATCACTAAGCCTTGAAGACAAGATCCAGATGACGTCGAGGGACATTCATAGAGTTTATCAAAGTCTATTACGTCTTCATCTTCGTTACATACTTTATTTTCTTTTTCTGGTAATTCCAGAGATTTGTTCAGTGAGTGTAGACTTTTATATTCTTCATAAAGTTCATTGAACTTGCGCAGACTTTCTGTTTTAAGTTGCTTCCCCCACATTGTCAGGTCAAAAGTCTGAGCCTTATGCCTTGGGTCTAAAATTAAAGAAGTACAATAAATCCAGTTGCTCTTCTTGTAATGTTTAAGCATTTTGTCTCGAGCTGCTTGGAAAGCTAGAATGAGCCTTTCATCCACTTCAGATCGATTAGGTTTCTCATCTAACTGTTTTACCATGGATTCAATTTTATCTAGCAAGAGATTGAATGATACAATGACTAGCGGTAATGTAACATATTTGTCTCCACCAAGTTTTGTACTTAAAAGTTTAAAGTTTATTAGAAATTTATGTAATTTTTCGAGTACCTGCCATTCATTAGCTGTGATTTGAAAATCATTTAATTCGGTGACAGAATTGCACAATATGTCAATGCCCACTCTCACTTTTAAACCAAATCCAATCATATCATGTGTGGAATTCCATCTCGTTGGACAGTCAAGAATGGCATTTAGATTTGATGGCACGCCAGCTGCTTCACAAGCAGACTGAAACTTCTTCTTCACTATCTCACTTCTTTTTATTTTACTGGAAATACTGCGTAACTTTGTTACAGATGTACGCGAGTCAGCAATATTTGGTGCAGATTCTTCATCTTCCTCATCCTCAGTTTCGTCTGCATAGTCTTCGTACTGCTGATCTTGCGCGTTAGTGTCAGACTCACAGTGTAATGCTAAGGTCTTTAATAAATCTTGTACACCAAGGTTTAAAATGTGAGCAAAGCACCGGAAATGTTGATTGTCTGAATCAAAGTGTGGCGGCAGCTGTTTGCCCAGTTCATACATAAATTTGGTATTTGCAGTTGCGTTGTCGACCGTGATACCTTGTATTTTATCAATTATGCCATATTCCAATAAACATTCATGGAAAATCGTTGCAATATCTTCCCCAGTATGTCGACCGCGTGATGGTATAAAATCAAGAACTACAGATTGATACTTCCATTCGTTGTCTATATAATGAATAGTAACCCCGTAGTAACTCCTACCAGCAATTGACGTCCACCCATCAATGGTAAAAGACATTTTAGATGATAATTGTTGAAGTCGTTCCTTGAGATTCAATTGGAGCTCTTCAAATCGCTCTTTGACTTTCCTTCTAAGTGTAGACCTTTTAGGAAACACCATATTAGGGCAAATACGTCGAAAATATACTTGTGTAGCTTCGTCATCGAAAAATGAGAAGGGAAGATATTTTTTCACCACCCAATCAACTGTAGCTGTCGTGATGTTGTCACTGCTGTTTTCCGACTGAAACAAAACAATAAATCTTGTGTTATTATTTAAAATATACTAGGTTTGAGCGTATAAGAGGAGGAGGTTTGTTGTTGTTAAATCGAGAAAATCGTTAAATTGATATTTGTTATATTAAGGTTGCACTGTACTGTAATTTACCAAAATAAAGTACTTAGTTGTTACTGGCCGATTAAATGAAAATATGGGTGTTTATAAAAAATATTTAAGACGATAATTACATACTTAATATGTCGCACCCCTAGATGAAAACTGTGAAAACACCACTAACTCAAAAATACTTACGTAAGTTAATGGCGTTTTTGAAAGTATCGCATGAATAGCTACGCGGAGTTAAAATTCTTTTAACTGTTAAAAAAATATTCTTACCTGTCCACTTCTTCCAGCGGTTACTAAAAAGCTTGTGATATCTCCACTTAATTTTGGTTTAACAGGAAGAAATATTTCTGATTCCTTTTTGTGGAAAGATATTAGATGTTTCCTTAAGCCTGAAGTGTTTCTGTTTTTCATTTTTATTTCAATCTTTTTATGTTGGCACAATTTACAGAAGGCAGTTTGGGATGCATGAATTATTTCGAAAAACTCCTCAAATTTGCTTTTGGGTCTTTTAGATCTGTGACTCAAACTCTCGTTACTCGGACTAGAATAATTTGAATCTTCGTCACTCATATTAAATTGTACACGTGATACGTTTTTAGAAAACAACGAGAATTAGTAAAAACAATTATTAAGTTAGACTCGAAGCACAGCTCAATTGGAAATGACTGGAATTAAAATAATTCTTTTATTTATAGTACGTTTCCTTGCTTTTTACCGCGCCGCCTCGCCACGTGCCGGCTCTATGAAAAGGATGCCGCCGCAAATCAAACAATGCCGCGTGCGGCGTACAAACACACACTAAATATTACCTACTTGTACAGACGCGACGCGTGAATAAAATAGAATTAGTGCCAATCACTATTCTTTACATATAAGTGAATGTTTTGGCGTACATCTATACTAATATTATAAAGCTGAAGAGTTCGTTTGTATGTTTGATGACAGAAGTTTTAAAATAAATAAATAAGTCCTGAACGTCACTATACCTCCAAAGTTACTATTCCTCGTGGACGAAGTCGCGGGCACAGCTAGTAAATACTTACTCTCATCATCTCTCTCAGAGATATTCGGGCTGGTAAGTAATACAAAACTCTTATCGCAGGCTTTTTATTTTATTAGTAGGTAAGTACCTACGCTTTTTATATTATTTTATTAGTTTTGTAGAATTTTTTTACACGTTTCAAGTATATTTAAAAGTGGCTACAATATTTATTAAACGGGTGATATTTGAACACTTTTTTGCTATTTTTTCTTGTAAAAACTTAAGAAATATAATGACTAAATGTACAATAATAGTACCTAAGTAATTAGTTTAAAACCATATAAGTAATCAATATTATAATATATACTTACTAGAATGAATTAATATGACATCTACTACCTATCCTTACCATTTTATCCTAATCATAATACTACTTGCGTGATCAGTATAATGTATTCATTTTCATTCTAAGCACTCTGAAACTTATTTATTCTTTGGAACACATGTAGGTACTCTACTAGGAAATTATTTTGCATGAGTATACCTACGCCCTATGGCGGCAATCAAATAGTGTCAAATGTTATGATTTCGGCGTGGCGGCAACGATTGTTTTAGATTTCAAAAGAAGCTGCCGGCGCGTGTATCATAACCATGTACTTCCGAAAAGCGGCAAATTTCTTTGAGAAGTAAGTACAAAACCTTTGATGCCGCATTATCAAAGTGCCGATGGTTAAAACATAACTATGCATGCACTCAGTTTGATTTTAATAGATATTTTTTTATTCGCTATGTTTATGGTATTAGTCGTAATGCGCATAGGTCCAGTTTTTCATATTCTTTGATACAGTTTTTTGCGTCTCATAGAATTCCTAAGCGTACCTACCTATACACCGAACTGTTACACCTAACTACTCAGTGAAATAGCGCTAAGTCCTAGCTGCAAGACGCAAGAGTCTTGCAGGCTATGTCTTGTTCTTGCTCAAGTCTTGCACGGTCAGTCTTGGTCTTGGTCTTGCTAAAAATACGCGGTCTTGTTCTTGGTCTTGGTCTTGCAAAAACGCAAGAACAAGACCAAGACTGCAAGACCAAGACTGAATTTGGGCAACACTATACCCAGTGGGTCCACAGTCGACACCCGATAAATTGACATAAAAATTGAATTTAAAAATATTGTGAAAGTGTAGAGTGTCCGACACGATATTTTATTGAGCTATTTCTTTATGATGAGCTGCAATGAATAATACATTGGCTACAATCTGAGTTCTTAGGATTTAGTTTATGGCGCTTTATTTCATTTTGTTTTATGAGACTTTGGCAAGAGTGGCTTGTACATAAAATGTCTCAAATATTTTGTGTTTGGCGGCGGTTACACTTTTTATATAATATAAAACAAGGTAATATCTAATTATGACCGATATGAAGTCTAAAACTAGCCTTTAGAGAAGGTATCTTTTACCGAGGCAATCCATCTACACAGAGCCTAACCTCCGAATGAGGCACATAACATGATGCCTCAAGGTAACTTAGTACCTATTTATGCACTCTCCACTAACCCACTAACCTTTCAAACTTGCTCCAGTGCACTGTCATAACTTGCTGACCTACTCGCCTCACAATATGCTATCCGTGTTTAGGCCGTCAGACTTTTGATTCAACTAACTCGATCATTCGATAAACGTTTGTACACTATACTTCTTGTTTCAAAATGTTTTGTTGATGAGAGATGAAATAGTAAACACATGACCAAAGGTTTAATTACCTTAAAATGTTTTTAACGTCAAGTAAAGTTCTTTGAGGTAAGATCTAAAGGAAATACTTTGAGCAATAAACCTACACAAGTCTGCTTCCGAATACACATTTTTCTTGTTTTCTACTTTTATAGGAAATGATTAAAAGAGAAAAGGGCAACCAACGGCAAAATCATAATCATATTTCCAAACACGTGTAAACACGTACTTTCTAAGGTTTTGCAAGGAACAGTAACACACGTAATTACATCTTTGACAGTATTATGTATAAGTATGAATATTTCTTCAAAGTATATCGTTTACTTCCTACAACCCACAAGATATTGAAAGACCCTAAATAAGAGGCAGATAAATCTTTAAATATCAAATTAAATTCCTAAACTGATATTTCAATTACGAGAAGAGCCCCTCAGGTCATTTCATCAGCATCACATAATAAGATAATGAGCCAACCTATTTGTAAAAGTATTTCCTCGTAAATTTATTCAAAGCTACGCCGCCAACATTCATCTTATTTTTCTCGGTTCAACAGATCCCTTCTTCCCATCCTGTATGTCATTCAATCACGGAGATATAATCTGATGTACAGGTAAATTATATGTCCCGGGCGTGGGTAAATTATGAGCTATATGTTGAAGGTAAAGAGATTTATTATAATTTATTAAAAAGCGCTACAAAGCTTGATAAAATATTCAATTTTTTTTTTCAAGTTAAGTAATCGCTTTCCATACCTATCTGTCCTTAACTATTCATAATTTGGTTTATGATTACAACAAAATCCTCAAATCTGATTTTCAACATAAACCCCATTAAAAAAAACCACTTTATTTCACCATTGTCCGGTTTCAACATGCCTATTAAGTATCCCTCGTGTGGATCAAACAAGATTATTTTACACAGAAACCCATCGCCGATGACCGTTGCCATTGAACAGTACTCATGGCCCATCGGTGTATTTGCAAAGCTCGGCAGTAGCAATGGGGTCGGGTTATAAAAGCAAATATGTAGAACGTTACGCGCTGTTTGCGAATTTTTTGTGCCTTGTTGAGGAAAGTGGTCTTTTCGCCACGTTTTCCTGTCAAAATGCTCCTATTACTTCTTTAGACAAAGGAGATGCTTATTTACCTTTTTGTTTTGTTTTACTTGGATTTTATGAAAGGGTAATATCTTTATAGACAGAAAAAAATCGAATCCTACCTACGTTTATTATTTATAGTGCACAATAAACATTATATATATGTTACCGGCAGTCTGTAAAATCCGGTATTCTATACAACACCTAGGCAATGTATAGAATTCCTTAAACTTAGAGGTTATGTATGCGGTAATTATTTATTTCATACTTTGCCTAGGTATTCTAAACAATACCGAATGCGCAAAATGCAAAGTAGTGTGTGTGAAAGACTAGCAAGTACTCTATACAATCCCTAGAAATTTTATACATTACCTAGGTAAGGTATGTAATGGACAACAACATATTCATGCCATTTCATACATTGCCTGGACGCCCCAATCATTTTATATATTGCCTAGGTATTTTGAGCAGTGGTGGCTGACTTGTAACGGCCCCAACTTACGAGTTCTAACGCATAACTTTTTGTAATTTATTTCATCACCACTTCTCTCAAAACGGTGAAGGAAAGCATCGTGAGGAAACTGGCATGTCCAAGAACCAAAAATTCGAAGACGTATGACATTCACCAATCCGCACTGGGCCCGCGTGGTGGATGTCGGCCCATTCTCTCTCCAAGAAAGGAGACCTGAGTCCCAGCAGTGGGAACATTAAAAAGCTGATGATGATGATGATGCTAGGTATTGTGTAGAATACCTAAATTTAGGTATTCTACATTTAGATTCAATAGTTTCCAGCATCTCGAAAATTCAAATTTCGAAAAGTTTTCAGCACCATAGACTACATACACTCCGCTGAAGCAGAAGCTGCGACAGGTTATACAGAAGTCCGTAGAATATAATAAGCCTCTTGAATCTGTGTCTGCTGCTTTTGTACTCATTTAAGCGTCTCCAACGGCTTGACCACTATCGATACATCCAGGTACTATAGTGTTTGTGCGAAAAAGCCACAATGTCAGTTTGACTTGAGGACCAGATTTCAGAACCAGAATAAGTTCCTGCAGCAGGGTTTTTTTTTTATTGTTGATAGGTTCGCGCTTGACCGCTATCTCACCTGACAGAAAGCGATGGGGGTTTGAGGCATGAAAATGCTATTACAAACGAGATCAGAGTGAATCCGATTTACCAACGATATAGTCATCATGACGAAGACGAAAAAGAGCATCCGAAAAAGTAGGTCTTTAAACCAGTATCGTATCGTGCATCAGCTGAACACTGTTCGGCACCGTATGTTTGCACGAAGCGTCAACGTGCCGCACTCAAGTAGCGCACCATTTCATGTTAAGAGGGCCCTTCCCGATCCATCTATCATAAACGTGAACACGGTCTGAAAGCTTGTTGTGTCATTCAATGCAACACTTGATAGCGAGGCAATGCAAAAAGAGAGAGATAACGCCTGAACGCTCTGTTAGCATTCGTTCAAAATGATTCCAGGAAATACATGTTTTTTTACTTAAAAGTTTTGGGGAAAAAAATCGTTTTCAGAATCTCTTTCACAAATTTTTTTTTTTTTTTACTCTTTATTTATGTGTCATAATGAAAAGCCAAAGTACACACAAAACAGCAGATTTTCAGAGGTCTTTACTGGATTGGTTTTACACTATATTGTTTTCAATGGAATCCGAAACCTGAATAATATCCACAAGATATCGGTGTTTCCAAAATATCTAGTGTAAATGATATCTGAATATCTAACATAATGTGTTTCCACAATATGGTCAGGCCTTAACTTCGGGATATGGTCATCCGTCAAATTCGCCTCGGCTGGGCAGTGTTCTGGAAGCTGTGCGGTATCTTGTAGTCTCACATACCATAATTTCTGAAGGCAAAAGTCGAATCAGAAATAAAGACATCCACAGGAGCACTGAGGTGACCGATATATCTCGTAGAACCGTGAAACTAAAGTGGTAATGGGCAGGACACATTGTTCGCAGAACAGATGGACGATGAGGCGAGTGTTGGGGGAGGCCACTGTCCCACAATGGAAGTTTTTCGGTAAAAGTGATGATAATGATGACTATGGTGATCATACTAATTTATGTTGATTTGAGACGCTTACACTTTTCCACAAACAAAATACATTAGAATCAATTACACAGACTCTGATAGTATTGAAACATGATAAAGTAAGTATGCATGTCACATCCCACATCACACGACGCTTGTTTCCACATCTCCCGTATTGACAGACAACACGGAACATCACGCGAGCACAGTATTTGGTCCCAACAGACTATTTGGATTAACTATTTGCCTCACGTAATTATAGAGCAAATAAATAAATTATTAACTACCGTATCAACGAGCGATTCGTTTTACTCTGTGAAATGTGAACGTTATTTAAATATTTATTTATTTTGTATTGTCACTGTACGCTGCAGTTGCTGCACTATTTGATTTAAATGATTAAATCACAACACAAATACAAAAAACAATGCGTTAGCGTTGTTTCTTTATTAGATTCCTACTTAAGGGACATTGTGCTTATCTATCCTTCTATTTTTTCCCACTTAGGTGGGTTTAATAAATAAAGGAGCATAAAGATTTTTAAAGATCTTAGAATCTTTAAAATGTATTTGGAAATCTTTAACAGAATATTAATTGTTTAGCTCGTTTTTAAATGCACCAAGTGCAACCCCATTTTGTGTCTAGGCAATCTCTATCTATTCCTGGTTGCATGGAAAAGATCGCGCAATGTGATAAGGCCGTCAATTGTGTGGTTTCTAAAAAGGCTCAAACTGTAATATTTATTATCTTGGTCTACAATAAAGTATATATAAATAAAGTAAATAAATATTTTCCTACTGGACATGTTTTCGTACATGAAAGAAAAGTATGTTGATAATTAAATTTTAATACTCGTACTTCGTCCGATCAAAATATTTAACAGAAACTCGTAATCCGAGCATTGAACGCGGTAATTATTTAATGTAGGTAAATTGAATTTGTGCCAATGTGATCATAAAATTGTCGATGGTTTATAAAACGTTCTTACAAGCGGGTCATAAAACTAGGCGTACAGTGAGTCAGGATGAGTGGCACTTAGTAAGTCAGCTGTCGACGCGTAATAATCATCTGTTGATTACGGTTTACACGATCATAATGTATTTTAATGGATAAAAACACATACAAACGATATTATTGTTGGAATAGTGTTGCTCGTTACAATAGCTAGGTCAGTCATTTTCTTCTTCTTAAAAGAAAGGAGCAGAACTCTTTTAATATTTATTAGGTAGCCATGGTTTGGATGCGCCGCAATCGCAACAGTAAGGCCTCTTTTTGAGGAACGGCTACAAACGTGCCACGGCATCCTCATATGCCGCCTGATCCTAGTCCCCACCGGACTCGGTTGTTTCAGGACATTCCTGATTCAGGTTTGGCGGGAAGAAACGCCTGGGTGTCACCATTGTGTGAATCACTCGATTGACACGATAGAGCATAATATGGTAGAGGTCTGTCTCGTTTAGGTAGACCACCACCGTGTCTATCTGGAAGCGGCAACCTCTCGCGTCCAGCCCTGGTTCAGAGCAAGAAAGAATGGAAGGCGGTTATCTTCTTCTGCGAAGCAGTAATGCGAGCAAATGAAGCAGTAGAACGCGTGAAACGTAGACACGTTTCATGCTAAGGCCGGAGATACCCAGCAAGTCGAGAGTCGCAGGGCGATTCCTGGTCAATGTATGCCTCGTATCCCTTGCCGCTGCGGGCAAGCAATGAGTAATTGACCGTCTGGTAAGGATCAAGTTCGGGCCAGACTATGCTTCGCGGTTCAAGTGCACAAAAAGACGTCAGCAGATGGACGGGCCCGTTCGGACGAATGGTTGCCACGACCGCTAGATTATTCGAAAGATCTACCGTGGCCATCGTAGTAAGAAACTGAAGGAACACAGATCAATCAATATAAATCTGAAACTCTTTCTCACTCCACCCAGAGTGGAAAAAGTCATTTGATGATTCCCCACGTAAAAAAATAGGCAGCCATGCTTATTGCACCGTCAGAGGCACTTATCAAGTCCTCTACGAGGCGGGTGTCAAGTCTTCGACGAGGCGGGTGTACGGGCTGTCCTTGATTTTATCACACTGAAACTATTTTTTTCTGAAATAATCAACAATGATATTTTAGTTCCTCAAAGATACAAAGGAACAATTCAGATAAAAAAGGCTAAAACAAAGGCTCATAAAAACAAAAATAATATTGATAGAGGAAACTGTCTACAAGAATATATAGGAATTATCTCGAAAAATCCACTAATATAGATGACAAAAGGTATTTCTAAATGGGTAGGCACTGTAGGGCCATTCATTAAATCGACAATAAATTACTGAGACATTCACGGACACGCGTGATTTATGACGAAACCAATAAAACATCGGTACGATGAGAAAAATATATAGTTAGGAAGTAGGTTTGGAGTACCGCCGGCCTTTGTGAGGAGATGTGGGGCGGTGTGTCCACGACCAGGAGAGGGAAAGTGCCTTTATTTATGTAAAACAATACGACACTGTGGTCACCATCAATTCGAACTTAATATACGTATACTACTAAAATTAGTGCTTGTATTTTCGTTTGTTGTTTTCTCGTACTTCCAAAAAGAGGTCCCTAATAGTAGAGGCACCTAAGTGGAGATTTTACGCGTTACACGAGCGCGTCAGAAAATCATATGCCGAGAAAGCTTGCACCCTGCAATGTACCTCTACCACATATGAACCCTTAATATAGTGGGGTGCGTTGAGAGTAGCCCGTCAGATTAGTAAAGAAAAAGCGATCCTCGGAAAAAATTGAGCGCGTCAGATTAAGACAATGTAAGTTGCAGAAAAGTGTATATTTCAATATTCTGACAATTTGAGCGTGGCATAAAAAAATGGGCGAGTTGCAAAGTTGTAAAAAAAACATAACCTCTAAATACTCAAGCACGATTCTTTTTTTTTGGAATGAAATCCTATCAAGATTACAAAAAACATATAATCTGACGGTTTTCATGGGGCAATGTATCTAAAACCATCGGTAAAGGATGAAGCGTACAGATGCAGAAATCTGTGTATACTCCGCGCCTAGAGTGAGAGATAATTAACATTTTCGAAATTAAAGAATTTGAATAAAAAAAATAATAATAAAATAACTAAGCGATATTTTAATATTATTTTTTTTTTATTAATAACACCCCTCCATACAATTGTCCGATTATCATTTAGGACGATAAAGACATCAAGTTGAACCCTCTGTATAAAAATCTATAAGAATATCTGACACGCTCGAATAACTTTTTTTGACATTTTTACCCCTTTTTATTGCCATCCCCCACTAGTTAATCGTCAGATTAATACCTGTCGGTTATCACAAAGACAAAGCGCGAATACACTATGTCGAATGACTGACGCGCTCGAGTATTTCCATGTGACTGTTTTTTTGTTTTTAAATTGAAAATTCTTACACGCTCTCCCCCTCACTAAAATGGAAACTTGTCATAAACATTTTTTCGTTTTAGAACCTAACCTTTACAATCAAATAGGTCCCCATGACGCCTTAGTAACTGCAAATTTAGCATCCCAGCCTCTTCAACTTTAATTTAGTATTGAGTTTGTCAGAGATCCAATCAAAGATTCAAAGCATTTTATTTCAAATAAACAATTTTGACTGGCCTGTTGGTCTAGTGGTTAGTGATTCTGACTGCTATGCCAGAGGTCGTGGGTTCGATTCCCACCTAGGACAAATGTTTGTGTGATGAGCACGATCATTTGTTCTGTGTCTGGGTGTAATTTATCTATATATGTATGTATTTAGAAATATATAAGTATGTTTATCAATTGTCTAGTACTCATAATACAAGCTCTGCTTAGCTTGGGACTAGACGGCGTTGTGTGATAGTTGTGGAATATTATATTATTAATTTATATGCTGATTGATTATAATATGATGCTAATTGCACATTCCAAAGCGTAGATCTCTATGGAGAAGAATGTACAAGAAACTTATCTCTGTTACATGTTTGTTGTCGTTATCATGTGAGAACAATGTAAATAAAGTAATAAAAAACTTTTTACAAAAAAAATAAAAATAACGGACTTCACTGAAAAAAAACACTAAAACGATCAAATTAACTTTAATTTTGTGACTCGGTGTTTCTCGACATTGTTTGTTTCTTATTTAACACCGACTTCCGAAATTTAAGTTATTTTGCTCGTTTTAGTCAAATCGAGAGAACTTGATTTCTCATGGATTCCATCATCAGAACTGGATTTTGAAAAAAATGGCACCAATCTGCAAGCTTATCCTTTATGGGAAAAAAAAATGTAAATCGGTCCATAAACGACGGAGTTCTGAGGTAACAAACATAAAATAAAAAATACAACCGAATTGATAACCACCTCCTTTTTTTGGAAGTCCGTTAAAAGTAAAAACTAAATATAGATATTAAAGTAGCAACTGGCAGCTAAGAGATGTGCAGTCTCAACTGACAGCACCCGCTCAACCATTTTGAAGTGAACCGAATGATCCAACACACGTGCCACCATTAGTGAGACATTTGAGTAGGTACGCATGACAAACTCTCAACTGCTATGCTCATTATATCAAACAAGTCCAATAGTAACCTAAAAACTATAAAATAGCTCCATGGCAGTCACATTTACAAACTTTGAAAAAAGTGCTTCTACATTAACCAATACTTATAATATCTTCCAATGTCAAATAAAAAACTTAAAAAAAATCCCAAACAAATCAATTTGTACACCGTAGCGGTAAAGTCAAAGTCAAAGTCAAAGTCAAAAATTTTTTATTTCACATAGGCCTACATGGGCACTTATAAAACGTCAGAAGCTAGTGCACGGTTCCAAATTGGTCGTTTCCTATGGAGAAGAACCGGGAAGAAAAAAATCTCTTTTAAAAAAATGATTGTTTACAATATTTTCATATTACAGTATTAATAGACATTATGTAAGAACAGTGTAGACCAGTCGATATTGTACCCAAAAGCACAATAAAAATAATAATATTAAAAAAAAAAAAAGTGAGTCGTAATAGGAAGTAACCTAAGAATTCGCGAAGTCCACGGTGTTCTCACATTCACATTAAAAAAAAAGAAGCTATATAAAAAAAAAACAAGAACAATAAGTAATTACAATTATCAATAAATGAAATGCCAACAAAAAGAAAATTACTAACGAATTTATGGTGGTTGGCGTCTACTAATATAAAAAATATTGCAAAAGCAATGTGTAGGAGGAAAAGAAAAAATGTATATATTACAATAAATGTGAAGCAGTTAATAGATAGATGTACACAATATTATGAGTTACCAGGGGGCCACATGTGCAGAAGCAGCGTGCCTTCGACATAGTCTTTAACCTTGTAATACGCTTTTTTAGTTAGGACACGCTTAATATGGGTTTTGAACTTGCCCTCGCTAAGTTCAGTCACCGCCTTTGGTAGCTTGTTATAAAAGCGTATGCTGTTTACTAAAAATGACTTGCTGGTCTTAGCTAATCTCCATTTGGGTAATACAATTTCGTATTAGGTATTAAGGTATTAATTAGGTAGTGGAGTTGGACTAGCATTGAGCCAAGAATTTTTATCTTGGATATAATCCGCCAACTTATAATAGCTTGCCTGTATAGTGTGCGTTTAATACTTCGATCAACATTGTTGATCGAAGGTTTAATACAAGATTAAAATTTCGTTTCATTGAGTTCTAATATTTGGGGAGGTATTTTATTATTACATTTCAAACAGTACCTACCCCATGAAAAGAGGCCACTTTAGCCAGTCTGAAACCTGGTTGAACTAATTGGTCCCTATTTCTTGTAACATAATTATGACTATCGCCTCTTTTGCTAAAAAAAAAGTTTTTTTTTTCTAACGTACATGAATCCAATCAGTTCTAATGGTTCAACCAATATCCTCGTAAACGAGAACAGAGAAAAAGTTATTTGCGCAAAATAGTGCCATTTATTTTAAGTTCCGGTAATTGTCCGCAATTCGCACTCACGGTGACCACGTAACAGCCTAATAAGCGTAAAGTATCATCTCTCTGTTCGATTAGGGAGCCATTGATGTCATCAAATCGTCGTGAGACGGTTATATTTGAGCGCCATTTTGGTGTGAAACGCCTTCACCTTGTCGCGGCGATCGGCCTGCAAAACGTCAAAGTATCAACGAACCCCACGTGATTCTGTAACTTATAGTAGGGGTCGTAAGGTGAGTTTCAGAATAGCAGTGAAAACCCTTCGTGCTCGTAGACAGATTTTATGATATTATAGCGACAATCGTTACGTGTATTGGGAAATAAAAGTTGTAGTTCGTTCATAAACGTCTGTTTCGTGTCAAATTTAGTACAATTTATTGGGAAACAAACTAAGTTCGCTCCACTTGGTAGGAGTCCATAACGATCGGTATTGATACTCGCACTGCTGTTGTGGCGGTAGGGTTAGGTACGTTCATTTACCACGACAAAACAGACTCACTTCATGCTTCCTTCGGGTTTTTGAGTGAAGTGACTCGTTTTGAGAATGATAAGTCCTTTTATGTATCTCACCGAGATATCGAGCAAGAAGTGGTTTTTGGAAATTCCACCTTAAAGGGAAAGGTATGCAAAATCTCATTCCCTGTACCAATATACTTGAAAGTTTTTGTAAATAGTAACTAAAGTAAATAATAGAACAATTTAGTGTGTTATAAAGATCATATGGAGGGTTCATATTACTTTGGTTGATAAAAAAACCACTATTCTAATCAAAATGAATCATAAAGACTGTCATTATTAGTTATTCGAAACTACGGTTTAAGGGTTATTAAAGTTTTTATAAAAACATTCTCGCGATGGAAGTCATAATGTGCTAGTAATATCGCCCGGAGGACAAGGTGGAACACACGGTGGAGGTATGCCCCACCTGGGCAGAGCACCGCCGTGTCCTCGTGGGGGCCTTGGTACTGGCCGTGGTCCGAAGCGAGGAGGAATGGCAGGTGGTCGCCACTGTGTGGACCGCCCGGAGGACACGGTGGAGCACACGGTAGAGGTGTGCCCCGCTTGGGCAGAGCAACGCCGTGTCCTCGTGAGGGCGATCAGCGGCGGCGATCTCTCGCGCCGGGCCTTGGTACAGGCCATGGTCCGGAGCGAGGAAGAGTGGCAGGCGGTCGCCTCCTTCTGCGAAGTAGTAATACTAGCAAAGGAGGCGGCCGATCGCGTGAGGCAACGGTCCTCACGCCCCAACCGCCGCCGGGATTCTGATCCCAAGTCGTCGACGGCGCATACTGTTCCACGCGCGCCTCAAGAAGATGTCAGCAAATCGTAGGGGCCCAACAGGGTCGAAGCCTACTGGGGCCACGGGTAGTGTGAAAGTGAAACCCGGGGCCCTGGGACGAAGGCAAAGAAGGAACAGGAGTGGGTTTTTAGTCAGTAAAAGTGTGACACTATTTCTCGCTCCGCCCAAGAGCGGGATTTGTCATAAGATTATTTTGCCACCTAAAAAAAAAAAAAAAGGTGGTCGCCTCCTTCTGCGAAGCAGTAATGCTAGTAAAGGGCACGCACGAGGGGGCGGCCCTCACGCCCCAGTCAGCATGTTGACGGCGAGCAATGGGTAGCTCGCCGTCCGACAGTCTGGTAACCGTTCGGACCGAGCTCAAGCCGTCGACAGCGCGTATTGTTCCGTGCGCGCCTCAAGGAGATGCCAGTAAACCGTAGCCCTACGGGTCTTGCAGGGTCGAAGCCTACTGGGGCCACGGGTAGTGTGAAAGTGAAAGCTGGAACCCTGGGACGAAGGCAAAGAAGGAAAACTGACAAAAGAGTTGTTGTTTGTTTGTTGTATGCGGAACATAAAGTCCCGCAAACCTCCGTTGAAAAGGGAGAATCCTCCGATCAGACGGGTGTTATGTTTGGTGGGCAGCTGCCCGATAGATGATTTCGGGCTGATCTGTGTACAAATCGCGCGGAGAACTTTACTTGCGCGAAGCAGTATTAGTTTTTATGTGACGCCATAGATGTCACTACATACATAAGTATGACTGTTATGAAAAAAAATTCAATGGGGTGTTTCCTAATGAGTGTTAAAATTAAGTCATTACGATTTTATCTACCTACTCTCATGACCATAGACATTTTACACCTCTTTAATTTTCCACAAGCCATAAACAAAGGAACAAAACGTCGACTACTTCAAAGATATCCCGGATCGTCCCCGGCTGTACCCGCCTGGCCCCGGCTTGTCCCCGGTTGTCCTCAGTTGTCCCCCGTTTGTTCCACCGTAGTCGCTCTTTGAGTGTTTCACTTCCTTTATAGTCGGGATTTTGCTTTAATATTTTGTATTTGTCCATATAACATAATGCTACAGATTCAGTTTTGTAGAAAGTTTTGTGAATTACGATAAAGAAAGAAAGAAAATCGAGCAAATGTGAGTCAGACTCACACGAGATATTCCCTATTTTAAAAACAACCTATTGATGTTATGAGTATCGGAAACAAATGGCATTGCGACCCCTTGGTGTGCGAGCCTGCCTCGAACTTAACCGGTATCATTACCTATTCGTTTATATACTTAAGCATTATCATTAAACACCCAATTACACGTTGCACTACATGAAGCCTAGGTAGTAAGATAGCATCAATGAGAAACTGATCCAATGGGAACTACATGACCCTCAGTAATGAGGAATATGACGCGAGGAAAAGGAAAAGGATTAACACTATATAATAGACGTAAAAAGCTTAATCATGTGTTGCATTTCCATTTTTATGATAGATTTACATTTCTCATGCCAAAAGAAACAAGAAATATGTTTTGTTGCTGATTTTAATTTTTAATATTATTATTTATTGTTATAACGACAACATAAATACACACTCCGTGAAAATTTCAACTGTTTATCTATTACAGTCTATGATAGACTGTAGACGAACGAACGAACAAACGGACAGACTGGACACACGAATGAATAGCAGAGGTTTGCTGTTGCCCATCGGCTTAAAAAGCAAAAATGTTTTTTTTTTTTTTCATTAACACTAAACAACGTGTACATTCAGGAGCCAACACTAAATCATTAAAGTATAAAAAAATATAGTTAATAACAGTTGTGATGTGAATTTTAGATGGTAGTAAATTAGCAGAACAGTAATTGCTCCGACTATGACCAGGGATGTTATTTATTTATTTACTTATCTATTATTTCAGGCATTAATTTTCCGAAACTAAAACTTTTATATCGTTTTCGGTTAGTTGACTACAAAAAAAATATATCTATAACAGTATGTTTTATTTGAATTGCCCATCTATTCAAATAAAATACGATGTCATAATTTTTTTTTAATGGTGGGATTTTCTTGCCGCACTTGCAGTACTCATTTGTACTCATGAATAATGAGTTGACCGGACAATAACGAAGTATTCGAAACCATGGAACAATGTCAGCAGCGGGGTTGTGCGCCAGCTAATTAAATTACTCAGAAAGCTCTGCTGTCGGGCAGCTTGGGCCCTGGCTGTTTTTTTAAATCGCGGCATAAAACAGCAGATAGATAAGTATACTTTAGTCAGATAAATATTTATATGTACGTAGGTACATTCGTTACTACATAATGTTGGAAGGAAACCTTATGAGGAAGAGAAACAGGACTACAATACCTACTTACTATAATTATATTCGGTACCTTAGTTACCTACACTGAAGCTTGTGCCTATTCTGCGATTTCAATAAAATAACACTATCTTTTCTCTCATAAATTTCACAGGTTATGAAATAATGCCTGACAGACTGTAGGCATTCACCGTTACTTGAGCGTGTTGAATGGGACAGGAAGCAGAGTTCCACTGACTCTTGGGAAACATTTCTGGTTCGAAAACTACGATGGCTCTCTGTCACAATAATCGCCATCAAACTAATAACAGCAACGTCCCAGGAGTACCTACGCCGCATGAACTAATACATTCCTACCAAATAGTTAAATGGTTACCATAGTAATAATAATAATCCTACTTCCATTTGTTGACTTTTACGACTTGCGCAGAATATTAAACGGTTCAAACACAAACATTTCTGTATCTCCCACGTCACGTTAAATGTTAATAGTTAACGAAATAAAGTTTACAATTAATTTAAAGTAATGGCAGCGCGAGCCGAAGGACCAAATTTTAATTTTCACAGTACAAACTCTGAGTAGGGACGTTAGACAGTAAAAAATTACTTTTACCTGACGAGTAAGCACAAGTCAGAATTATTTTCGCCCTGTTTGTAAATAAAAACTTATAATTTGATAAACTGCTACGCGTAAAAGAGAAATGCAAAAGTTAGGAGCGGTTTACCTACCTTCCCAGTTTGTATGCTCAACAACTAAGATAAAACCTTGATAGTATCGCCCTTTATTATTGAAATAAAAGTCTAGAATGTTTAATATTCTGCGCACACAAACCGGTGTCTTGCTGTCACACTAGATTTACGTATGGGAAATTTAATAACTGGTCGTGGAGTCGCCCCCGTCCCGGCGTCGTCCCGGCGTCCTCACGGTCACGTCGCGGCCTCGCGCCGGTTGCGTGTCGCGCCTCCGTGTTGCCGCGTAATAAGGCATTAACGCGCCATTTGTTCAGCACTCTCGGAGGGAGTGAGTGACTTGTTCGCGTTATTTTTATCATTTCAGAGTCAGTCACGTTGCGGCTATAAATGTTGGTATTTTTATTGTGCCGTTAAATAGATGTTTTATTTAAGGCTTGTTCGACATTACTATTGGTAGCAACATGTATCTGTTCTCGCATCGGAATTAGATAGGAATGTTACAAAACTAGTGATGTTTATTTCAATAACGTGATTGATTTTCTCGGAATGTAGGTAAGTTTGGCTTTAATTGGTTATGAGAAAATTCCATTTCAACGGAAATGGTCTCATGTTTTGTCGCAACAAGGATAGAATGAAATGACTGCGCAAACAGCGTGTAGCGTCTAAGGACCACCTAAAAGCTAACAGCCGCTGTACTCAGAAACCCACAGATAATGTCGCTGGAACGTTAGGCTACCGTGCTCGGTAGATAGGTACTAAAAACACGTCAGCTTTCAAGGCATTACATTTTTGTTGTTCTATAGAGTATAAAAAAATAAAAATATGTATATTTTAGAAACTATGTTAGGTTACTGTAAACTTTATGATATAATCATAATTATAAAACTTACAGTATGACGTATTAACGACGCTATCATTATCATCTTCATCATTTCAGCCGAAAGACGTCCACTGTTGGACATAGGCCTCCCCACGTGTCGCCACAACGACCAGTCCTGTCTTGCAACGATACTACGTTTTGTAAGATAAGTGCTATGCTTGGGGTCAGAGAACCGCCGGACTTAAGTGGTAGTGGGCAGGGCACATTGCTCGCTGAACAGACATAGTCGATGGGTCCGAAGAGTTCTGGGGTGGCGAAAACGTTACGGAAGACGCAGCGTTGGAAGGCCTCCCACAAGGTGTGCCGATGACGGTGGGGGTGAGGGTCGCGGAAAGCCGATGTGATACGCACAGGACCGGTTGTTATGGCGACTCTTGGGGAAGGCCTGTGTCTAACAGTTGACGTCTTTCGACTGAAATGATGATGACAATGGACTAATAGAAACAGTATAGGCATAAGCGTCGTGTGGCGTCGCCAGAAGACGCATAAGACTCAGGTTTTTTAAGTAGCTTTCTTGTTACCCTAATTTTCTGTAATGTTTTTATTATTACTCATTTTAATGTTAAATTTGGTTTGTAGTTAACTAATCGTTTAATCCTTGCAATTTACTTTGTTTAAGGGTGTTATGCTCAATTTTTCAATTTTAGTTCTTTTTTATTTAAATCATCTTAAGACATCCCTCTTGGGCGGAGCGAGAGATACATATAAACAAGTGTTCTCTCACGACGTGAGCCTGGTTCAGATTTTCCGTGCATTTATTCTTTCTTACAGCAACAGTACGCAGCTACAATAATTGAGTTGAGAGCTCAATAACTCAGCTGCCCGGGTGAGGCGTATCGTTTGCCTCGTATCGCAATTTTTCATTCGCAAAAATTGCAAACGTGGTTTTTACTCCTTTTTTTGCCTTTTTCCGGTTCACTGAGATTCGGATACAACAGTCAGTCAGTGAAATTTTATTATTCCTGTGTTGCTATCACGTTTGAGACTGATATGCTGGGTGTACTGTCGTATCACTGGCAGGGTCGGCAACAATTAATACCTCAACATTAACCTGAAAAGTAGTCAAACTTTGGCATTAAAATAGAGTTTACTGCAAATATTGTCAATATAATATAATATATATATATTTACTGTCTTTAGCCATAATAGTAATAGTATGTCAAAGTTACTCTTCCCACTACTGAAATTGAAAAATGAGCCATTGGTAATGATGCACTCACCGGAGTCGAAGCTTCAAAGGCTTAGGCATCGACACCGAGTTGCTAGCTTGTCAGTTTTCTACCGGTTGCATTTTGGCGCGTGTGCGTCGGAATTAGGAATTAGAATTACGGCAATGTACCACCGGTATATTATATGTTGGATATCGCACCTATGCGCGCGAAACATTTTAGGAACACATTTATTGTGCGTACAGCTAAAACATGGAATTCTCTACCGGAGTCTGTGTTTCCTGATAGCTACAACCTAGGGATCTTTAAGTCAATCGATTAGATACCTAGGTAACCAAACTCTATTGTCGACCACATTATCGCTTACCATCAGGTGAGATTGTGGTCAAGCGTGAGCTTTCAAATACTAAAAAAAATGGTATCCTCTTTTCATGTATTTATTACATCGCGTATCGGTCCTGAAAACTCGTTGTGATTTTATTAAACCTCACACACTAAAAATAACACTAAAACTCGCAGCAGATAGTAACCGAAACCAAACACAACCGATAATTTCTAATAAAGAGCAATTTACAAACGTGTCGCCATTCCACCGAGGCTAACAGCACGCAGTCGACGCCGGGGAAAACGCGAACTCGCGCTAAAACAACGCACAAAACACTACGCTCCGTTTTTGTAGAGCACTTGCTTTTATTTGATATTCCTTTTTTTACCGTTCTATATGCATAGGAATTCAGTATTCCCGCAGGTTTATAATACTGTAAAATTAAAGTGCAAACTGGAGTTAGCTTGTATTTGCAATTCGAAGCCATAATTGTGCAGAAGTAGGTACAAGTTAGTACTAGTAACCTACTTTCTGAAGTTAGCTCTTGCAGGAACCTGACACTTTCTATTTTGTTTAAAGCGCCTCGCCATTTCTGTACGCCTGTTACTATTAAGTATCTTAGCTTATAATTACCTTGAAGGTAATCATTGTAATGCATCTGTTTCCGTTTAAACAGTTATTGTATAAAATTAATGTTTAGCGTGATTAGCCCATTATTTGTTCGGTACGTACTTATTTCCTCAGGGATAAGCTAGTGCATACCTATTACCGACGCGCTTGAGTAGCGCATAGCCCTCGTCGATCAAGTGGTATCATTACGGTCCATCGGTATGCAGGGTAACAAAGCGATAAAGCTTGCCTACGTACGTGTAGTTAGCTGGAAGCAAACCTGCCCGACTATATTTTATAGAAGCTGATACAGACCCACAAAGTCACGCGAAAATTTGTTTATTTTTAGTTAAAACCATATCATTCGTTAAGTCTGAAAGTTTTTTTTTTTTATTTGGCGTAGATCGAACTAAATCCGACCACGTGCGGGTCGGACTCGCACACTAAGAGTTCCGCACTACGTATTCTTTAAATTTTAAATCTTTTTAATATTGGGCAAAAAAACGCCGACAGAATAACGTTTCTTGTGTGTGAACTCCTATTTAATTTTTGACTTTATATAATATGGTGGAAGCTGATCCGAGCTAAACTACCCAAAAATAGCGGTATGGTTTAATGTTACGTTACCAACAATATTGACTCATTTGCGTCAATACAATAAAATAAAAAAAATGGCTTAACTCATGATTTGACTGATCTCCAGAAAGAAACGCGTGTTGAAACTTGTGTTGCCTTGTCGAATCGATACAGAAATGAAGGAATATTGGATCGAATTGTGACATCTGATGAAAAGTGGATTCTTTACGATAACCGTAAGCGAAAAATGCAATGGCTGACCCCAGGTCAAACGCCGCTACAGTGTCATCGCAAAGCTTACCAATAAAAAGGTAATGGTAACTGTTTGGCTGTCTCAGCATGGTGTTATTCACTATAGCTTTCTCCGATCTGGTCAAGCAATAACGGCAGATGTCTACTGTGCCGATCTCCAAACAATGATAGCAAAACTAGCAGTGAAACAGCCCCGACTCATGAATCGATCTTCACCATTATTGCTCCATGATAACGCGAGACCTCAAACAGCATGAGAAACTGTACAGGAACCATTCGTCACCCTCTATATTCGCCAGACCTTGCTCTAACGGACTACCATTTTTTTCATGATAAAAAGTTTTCTTCTCAGGAGGTACAAAATGCTTTCACACAATTTGTCGAATCTAGATCACGAGAGTTCTATCGCGAAAGCATGACCTTCTTATTAGATGGCAGCAATGTATAGATAATAATGGTAATTATTTTGATTAAATTAATATGTTAAATTGAAAAAAAGACGAATTTAAATTTTGCAGTACAATTCGGCAATTTCATACTTTAGCCACTTATATTTATAATAAAATTAAATTTAAAGGCTTTCGAGCCCCTTTAGTTATGTCAATCGAATCTGTAACCTCGAAATGTGATAGGTAATAAGGCGTAATGGACGCCTATACCATTAGCGCCGCTCTAGATAACTGGTGCCATCTCTGTTATCTTTTAAAAATGAATTTAAATACAAAACTGCCGTCAAATGTTATTATTTGGGGTTGTAGCATCAATAGAAACACACATTTAGTAAAAATTTACGGTTTATGAGATATAGCTCGCTGACAGACGCACGGACGGAGAGTGGACGCTTAGTAATAGAGTTCCGTTAGTAACCTTCGGGCAAAAAACCCTAAAAAGTACTACTAGTACTCCTGTGATAAAAATTATGCACCTTTTTAAATCAGCAAAAAGACACAAACTAAGAAACAATCATTAATTCTCGTCGTGGTTTATTATCTAATTCTGGGGGTCCCTTGACAAGTAACGATTGGCAAAAACATGATTTGTCATTTTATCATTTTACAACAACGAGTTTTCCAAATAATTCACTTTGCAAACAAATCACCAGCTTTTGTTTAAGATGATTCATTTTTTATTCATTTTATCTCATAAAACAGCTTTCGGAATATGAAAAAGAGATTAATTTATAGTAGGCTACCCGGAACCGAACTAGGTAGTTTGGCTTGTCTTTTACATACGGGGTCCGCAGTAGACTCTTCATAGTTATTTGTGCAAAATAAATCATAGGCAGCCATTTTAAGTTTTTTTGTTACGTCATGTCATTCGATATTTGTAAACTCTGCCGTATTTTTCCCGACACTCATCCGCATAGTAAAAAGGCACATAGAACTTAAGATACAAGCGCAGCGTGCTCGAGACTTGAGGCACCACTACTCGGTCAGGTTAGGTAAGAAGGGGATGACACTTTCGCGGTTATTTTTTATTAAACCACCCAAAACTTGGAACCCCGCGAAGAGAAGCGGAGCTCCATCGACCGGTCTTCTAGCAACTAAGGATATTGGGGAGGTAGAGAATCTTCCTTCCACCCATAATAAATCAGGTGTACGGCATCTAAAAAATCACGCAATTATAACCTAAAAATGGGACTTTAAAAAAGCTATGCACATCCTAAACTTTTTTTAACATGGGGGATCTCCTACACTCCACTCCTTCTCCTCATAAATACCTACATAATATATATTTACATCCCTTATATAAAAGTCCTTCACATAATTATTTAGTCAATGGTGTTTTAGTCAAACATTAGTGAACCAGTTCAGGGTCATGATCAAAAGCTCCTTAAAAGATAACTCTTGCGGAAAACCGCAAAAGCTCATAAAATATAGACGCCCGCATCCACCACCGTGCCGCATCCTCGCGAGCGGCTGCCTGCTCCGTGCCTGCTGTCTGCGCGCGCTGACCGAGTTGTTTATAAAACATGGCGCCCTTTTGTTGAAGACGCACGCCATGCTCTATTATTTAAACTGCTTATAGGGCTGCAAGCTGTACCTAACTAGCAATTGTTTATTTGATAGTTCCGTTGTAATAACACAAATAAAACTATTGCTTCATAATCTTTCAATAACTACACGTATAAATCAGTATAAAGTCAAGCAATAAAGCATCTTCAGTATGATACAAATCAATCCAGAAAGATATTTCGTAAATGTAGACTATGCGCGATCTGTTCAGGGGTCACTTGTTGTTTCGACGAGGAGGAATCCCTTTACGGACGGAAACGTATCCCTTTTGTAAGGAACCCTCGCAAACGAACAATCGATGAGTTTGAGAGGTGTCCTGCGGGACCCTAAAGTGATGGTTTCGCTAGCCCATTATTTTCAGTCCCATAGGCACTACACTTTCCCGTTCGCGATTTTCATCTAATACCTTTCCTTTTTTCCTTCCACAAAGTTGATTCAAAACTACATTTTATATACCAGCTTATAAATAGTAACAAAATAAGGTTAGTGTGATGTTCGATACCGATACAGTTTGTACCTCCTGGTATCTTGGGAATGTTAGACGTCGGGGTAAGCATCCTCTCTACTAATTATTTCGGACAGGTATTATTATCGATATTTGTCTCCAACAGTTGGGTTACCTTCAATTTGAATTAGATTGCGACATTTGGGATCGAGGAATTTGCAGTGTAAATTGACATGACAATTGATGTTGCTAAATGATTTACATTAAAATTTTATTTGTTTTAGAGTAATGGTTAAAATTGATAGTAAAATTGACGAAAATAAACGAAATATGTTTCTGAAAATTATTTTACTTAAATATTTATGTTAAAATTTTTACTTCATACGTATTTCGGAGATTCAAAGAGATTTTATTTGTAGTATAGTTCGAAATTATCATATTGTAAGGGAGTGTCACGTTTCAGTTGACGAGATTATTTTTATTGTTTCATAAATAAAGCATCGGATTCTCCGTCAGCCCTACATCCTACATCCTTACATTCCCGTGATAAAAAATGTAAACTTTCCATTCTTAACGATGATTTTTTTCTCTCGCATCACGTCCTGGGGAGCTGTTGTCTTCAACTATTCAGCAATGGAGGACGGAGAGGGGGGAGGGGGGGGCGCTTTTTTGAGCACTCTCGGCATAAGGAAGCATATGTTGATGTTGTATTGTTAATGAAGGTCACTCGGAAACCCACAGATGTGTGTTGTGCGACAGAATAGAAAGACGTATTCGTAATGGTTCGGCTGCTTAATTATAACCTAAACAGGAACTCTTCAATCCTCTACAATGGTTAAGCATACGTTAATTTAAAATATAAAACGACCCTCCTGAATTGTGGACACAAGACCCGGAACAACTATCTGTAGACCGTACAAATATATGTTCCTTGCGGGAGCGAGCAAAAACCCGCAATACGAAGTGCAGCAGCCAATATCTCTACCAATGCACCAACCGCGCCATCATACGTGGATCATTCATCTATGATAGCATATATGACGATTTACATTTATAAGTAAGATAAGTTAAATATCCATCATGGATGTTAAACGTGTTTTGTTGATACAATCAGACAGTTTTAGACACCAAAGCTGTACCCAACAATAAATAGAAAAGTAAATTACGGGACATAACAGGAAACTCGCTGCTTCCGGAGCCCGTAATATTAAGCGGTCCCATACTGACCCCATTCGTCCCTAATATAAACAAAGAAGATCGGTCTGTTTGTGCAGAAGAGCGTGATAATCGCGACTCTAGCGCATGGCTGTTTACGACGGGACACGAGCGTTTCTAAAAAATAACGAAGGTGTAGTTTTATCGCCTAGTCAGGATGTTACTTTTTATTATCTTGTCCGCCACACGAAATCCTCTGTATTGCTGTATTTTTCTTACGAAAGTGAAAACCAAATCTTTTAATGGACTTTACTTTGAAAAGGCTGAGTACCTACTGATAATCCGTGTTATCTTTCATAAAGGAACTAAGTATAGCTAATAATACGCGATGTGCAAGCACATTGTACTAGTAGATAATAAAAGTGAAACGTGAGCTGTTTTTTTTTCTTGCTTCCATAAATTGGCCTCGTTTAGTAGTTTTGTGTCTATTATTACTTCCGTTTCTAGATCAGCAAACAGGCAATATAAACGATAATGTCGCCACGCCTAGGTTGTAAACACCGCTCGATATTGATTATACAAACACCCAATTATTACGTCCATTGGCGGGAAAATTAGGACGTGGAAACCGTTTGGTGGTCACCGACGAGCAATGGACGTGCATCCTTCACCGTTGTTGTTCGTAAACAAGCTAGTGGATCAATTAGTAGTTTCAGTACATAACAACATTACTGCAGGTGAAATACAAATAAGTTTAGTTTGTGGCGTAGTCAGCAAATTGCGCTACCTAATTATTTGGTCCTTCTCTCCTAATGCGCGCACAAAAGGTTTTGTATTCAATTCGCGAGGTAAACAATACTCTAATGTGATCGGGACGGAGTCGATTTATTTACTTAATGTTCCTAAATGTGTGTTATTTCGAGCTGATTTGGCGTCGGATCAGTTTCGCTGAGTATTTTCGTAAGATCTATTTAGCGTACTTGAGCTAGTGGTAAAGTCAATTTATTTGTTTTCGTTCGAATGTGTACTGTTTTGTTTTTAACCGACTTCATGTTTCTAATAATGCCCAATTGGACGTTAACGTGTCCAGACCTTTCTCAATAATTATTTAAGCTGCTTCTAAAAATTTCGGCAGATTTTGACCAAATATATCCATTATTATATATTTGACAAAGAAACGAAGCGTCATGTGACGTATACACGCTTTGACAGAATCTAGCATGACGCTAGCAGTGAATCCAGCTATAAAAAAAACTGGGCAAGTGCGAGTCGGACTCGCGCACTGACCGTTCCGTAGAAACTTGAAAGGTAAATTGCGGTTTACGATTTTTTATTATTGATAGGCTCGCGTTTGACTACTATCTCACCTGATGGTAAACCATGATGTATCCGACGATGGAGCACGCTTGCCTAGAAGTAACCTATTCACTCTTGACTTAAAGACCCCTAGGTTGTAGCTATCAGGGAACACAGACTCCGGCAGGGAATTCCACTCCTTAGCTGTACAAATTATGAATGTGTTACCAAAACGCTTTGTACGTATGGGTGGGATGTCCACCATGTACCGATGACGCAACGCCGTACGTCTAGTGGTCCGATGATGGAACGGATTTAGTGGAATTTAATTGTGCAATTCCAACACATACTTCGGGGAGTGTAATCGATAGAAAACCGACAGGCTAGCAACTCGGCGTCGATGCTTAAGGCTTTGGAGTTTTGATTCAACAAGTGCATCATCATCGATGATCCTCTTGGCTCGCTTCTCAATCGACTTCAGAGCATCAAGCTGGTATTTGGCAGACCCATCCCAGAGATGAGAGCAGGTTTCCATACACGATCGAACTTGCGCTTGGTAAAGTTTGTGCAGCTGTTCCGGCGTCTCACCTTGGCTAAGATCCCCAATTTTTTGGTAGCTTGTTGAGCTTTAGCCTCGATGTAAGAGCCGAAATTGAGGGTAGACGACAACGTTACCCCAAGAAGCTCAAGGCCACCGGTTATCGGCACGGCTACACTCCAGAAGGATGGAGCCGGGTGGAATTGGCTCCGTTCGGTGGAAAAAAGACATGCCTGGGTTTTAGCAGCATTGAACTTGACCAGATTGACATCGCCCCAATCGGATACAGCCTTCAAGGAGAAATTCAAGCTTTCAACCATAGCCTCTCGGAAAGACTGGATCTGTGACCCACTAGCACGTGCATCGGACACGTATCTCTCAGCAACAGTGCTATCGACGACGAACGATTTATGACGTATTAAAAAAAACTACTTACTAGATCTCGTTCAAACCAATTTTCGGTGGAAGTTTGCATGGTAATGTACATTATCTATTTTTTAATTTTATCATTCTCTTATTTTAGAAGTTACAGGAACACACATTTTACCACTTTGGAAGTGTCTCTCGCGCAAACTATTCAATTTAAAAAAAATGATATCAGAAACCTCAATATCATTTTTGAAGACCTATCCTTATATACCCCACACCTATAGGTTTGATGAATTTTTTTTTTTAGTTTCAGTTCTAAGTATGGGGAACCCCCAAAATTTATTGCTTTTTTTGTTCAATTTTTGTGTGAAAATCTTAATGCAATTCACAGAATATATCTACTAACCAAGTTTCAACAGTATAGTTCTTATATTTTCGGAAAAAAGTGGCTGTGACATACGGACGGACAGATAGACAGACATGACGAATCCATAAGGGTTCCGTTTTTTGCCGTTTGGATACGGAACCCTGAAAAGTGATCAAAACCCTAAGAACTCTCTTGATCTTTGAACTTCGAACAACATTGTCTAGGACCTAATTCTCGGTTCGTTATGATAAATTAGTTGAGTGATCTGGAATAGTTTGTTTATTGCTCGTTACCCAGCAGTCATCACCCACAAAATAGGGTCGATTGACATCCTGAATCGACATAATAATATTTTATGTGAAAAAAGCAAAGTTCTTTGTAACGGTTCCTCTGATAAAAATAATAAGACTATAACTCAATAAAACGTAACGGATTTTCTTATAAAGCTACTGAATAATGTTGTCCATCCCAGGATCTTTGAGGAACTCGGTATATAGTTAGATCTTATTATTTTATACGTTAATATACATATATTGTAACAATTTTGTATTTAATCCAACTGTCACGGTTTTTTTTTAAGTTAAAAAATCATCCAATGATTTGATGGTTTCACTTTCGGAAGTTAACCCATAACCCCGTAGGTTTCGGCTGCCCCCTGCTGGGCCCCTATGGTTTTACTGACTCTCTGATCTCTTTGAGGCGCACGTGATATATTACGCGATATCGACCACTAGGTCTGGTCCGGACGGTTACCAGACGGCCGGACGGCGAGTTACCCACTGCACATCGTCCACAAGCCCACGCCTACGGTTGCTGGAAATCGGTGTTAGAATCCAGGCGGCTGGGGCGTGAGGATGTTCGTTTCCTCTTTCCGCCACTAGTATTTCTGAGATCGAGTTGGCTTTGGATCAAATGCTCGTGGTTATTAAAAGTCAAATCACTCAATAATAGCATAAATTTAATTTTATACGATAGTTTCATACATAATCTTCAGAACTAGCTGCATTAATAACTTTTTCTGTTATGCTAAACAAATTTTAGGTTATCAGAGGGTCGAAAGTGGGCCGAAATGGTTCGTGTTATAACATACCACCGGGGGTCGCCGTTTGCTTCACGAACTTGACTGCATAGTAGCATAGTCGGCCTTTTAATGTTCCCACTGTTGGGACTCAAGCCTCCTCTCTAGGAGAGGGAATGGGCCGTAATCCACCACGCGGGCCCAGTGCGGGTTGGTGGATGTCACATGTCTTTGAATTTTTGGTTCTAGGACATTTCCTCGTTTTTTCGTTTCCTCACGATGTTTTCCTTCACCGTTTTGAGAGCAGTGGTGATGAAATAAATTACACAAAGTAATGAGCCTGGCTAGGTTTGAACCCGCGACCTACAATTCGTAAGTAGGGGCCGTTACCACTCGGCCACCACTGCTCTTGACTGAACTTGACTGACACACTATCATCTACAGTATCTAGCGTAGCTAAAAGTTTTTTGATGTTAGTAGGTACCTTTCAGTATGTATCTTATTAGTAAACATAAAGGACCTCTCACAGGTTCACCTACCAAACCAAAAACAATAGCGGAAACTCCAAACTTACAACTTATAGTATCACCATCTGAACCTGCCCGTCCTCCATAACAACAGATCAGATACACTATCACATTCTATTAAGTCGGGTAATGCCCCAGCCACTGGATAATGAAACCGCGACTTCAGATAATCCCTTTATTAGTTCTTGACGATATTAGTTTTAAGTACACAGTCTCTTTACAAACAAACGTTACAGACTTGCTTCTGTTAATACACCCGATTTTGAACATACTTAAGTGGTGATTTTGCCTCGATTCTTGTAACGTTCAGTTTAGTAACTTTTCACCAGCATAGAAGCTATAAACTGATGGTTTTAAAAAACAAATGTTTCAAATATTCAAAAAATCAAGACCAACATTATTAATATAGGTAAATAATTTATGACCACGTCCTGTGGTTCATCCTGGATAAAGTTTTGCCCTACCTCAGTATAGAAAAGGTTCCGGGGTGGTCTTTCAAAATGCCACGGAGTGTTCTTGGATTGGAGACACGTGCTCCTTTATTTTCATTCGTATAATGCAATCCCGTCATGTCATTGATTAGGATACTCCCTCCGCAGCTATCCGCAGATTTATGCCCAAAAGGTTTCTCTGTTGCGTAAATGGATTTATTGTTTGTCATCAGATCATTACTCTCTCCTGATATTAAATAATTAATAAAGACCGCTTGGATTTCTCCAAGCACTTCACTTCATTTCACTTTTCTACCATCCCTTCGAGAGGCACTCTTTGATATACCTAGCCTTGCTTTCAGGAGGCACTCTTTGTTTTATATGGGGTTGCCAGTCGTCTTCATTATAATGTCAGCCTCGCACATGCGATCCTATGGTCCTGACATACTTCGCCTACTTATAGGGATCGGACGTAAATAAAAAGGGCTTATACGCATTTGGATGTAGGATTTACCTACTCCTATGAGATTACTTTTTTATATTTTTATAATGTATAGATATAATAATATACATGTCACTCACGACTTTCGGCCTGACAGCTATCTTCAATCTTATCCATCTTCTTTATTTTTAAACTCAAATTAGTGCTCATTTCTTTTATTTATTTGTGATAAGAGTTCAAAACTGTATAAAAAAGTCCAGATGAAAAATGCCGCATCTCATCCCAATCTGCTGACCTGTAACGCCACTTTCACCGTTCACCGTGTGAGTCGCAGTTAGGTGGGAAGAAGGATGAAACAGACTTCACCAGAAGAACAAAACCCAACCAAACTGAAGTACCAAACTGTTACGATACATCTGTCCGGATCGGTGGTCAGCAGAAGATGTTTGACCAGCTGGGAAAGGTCCATCGATACTTCAAAGTTTCGCGCTTCTCTCCAGCGTGGTCGGTCCTGTGGTATGGAAAAAGCCAGTCTTGGTGGCAGTCGTTAAAGTCCCCCAGAGCGACGAGCTGCGAATCAGGTTACCGATGCAGATGTCTTAGCGACGGGTGAGGCCGTCGCTAAGACATCTGCAGGTGGTCAAACAACCGAGAATACACTATCAATTCAATGTTCTTTCATAAACAATGTATTTTATTGACATATTTGTTTGTGTTAGACTAATATGAAAGATTGTCAGTATTACCTCATATCTATCATTAATCATTCGGTAATAATCCATTTGAATTATTAGAAAACATATTAATAATGAATCTTTAATTTCTTCGTGAAATATTCGTCTACAATGATTAAACTGTCAGTTATGAAACCATAAGGGGTTTGGTTCATTGAATTCTATTCCAAACGAAGTTGATTAGATTAAGTGTCGAGTTATGACGGCTAGCTAATGAAACATATCATGTTTTTGATCAAAGAAACGACAAAAAAATTAGTTCATTCTACTTTTTTTCAGGAAATGTGAAAGTGACAGGGAATACCAGGAATTCAAAGTTATTATTTAGGCTAATTGTTTTACGTTTGTGTGACAATAACAGATGTAGGGCAAGATATTTTTAATTTAATTTAATGTGTACTTACGGAGTTGAGTTAAGTACAATTTGAAATTGACTTAGATATCTATAAGTAAAATGAATATGTCATTGAAATTAAAGTACTGCTATAAGAAAGTAATTCTCGATTTTCACACGCGAGATGTTGTCGGCACACAGGCCTCCAACTCCCGTGTGTATCACATACAATATAATACTGTTATGTTGTCGGTATGATTTTGAACAAAGTCTACTCACCTTTTACGCACCTCTATTTCTACCCACGACGCATGTATACTACTAGCTGTTTCGCGTGCAAGCTCTGCTAAGTTCACCAATGTTTTACCAAAACCCCATTCACAAATTTTAAAAAGTATTTCGACACTCTCAAAAGAATCAAAATTCATAAAGTACTTCCCGTTCACTGAGGATCCTGATGGCATAAAGCAAGGTGTTATAGCACAAATATAGGAATAAATCTAAAAACAGCAAATTTGTTGTTACGTCACAAAAAGAAACTTTTTTTGCGATTCCGAAAACATTTCGAGACTCCATTTTGGAATTGTACTATTTACACAGGTAAGATTGTACGGAACCCTCTGCGCGCGAGTCCGACTCGTACTTACCTAGTTTTTTTTTTTGGTTACTTTTGGTCGAAAAACTTTTCACAGATTTTACACATAGCTGAAATAACATTTCGAGCAATGGGTGGCTCGCCGTACGACCGTCCGGTAACCATCCGGACCATGCCCAAATCGTCGACGGCGCGTAGTGTTCCACGCATGCCTCAAGGAGATGTCAGCAAACCGTAGACGCCCAGTAGGGTCGAAGCCTACTGGGGCCAAGGGTCTGATTCTGAAAGGAAGACTCGGCCCTGGTACGAAAGGCAACGAACGAACAGGAGTGGGTTTTTAGTCAGTAAAAGTCTGACACTATCTCTCGCTCCACCCAAGAGTGAGGGATGTCATAAGATGATTTTCCCAACGAAAAAAAAAGATGAAATAACACATATATACAGGTACCATTACAGAAATCGAATGCGATAGATGTAGATAAAAATATAAACTACAATACATTCAATTTTATTACAAAAATAATATTATATATTATGTATCGTAACTTTTATTATACCACTATTTACACTTAATAATACAGTTTGTTGATTATGAACAGTAAGAAGCATGCAAAAAAGGATCCTAGCTTTAAGCATGCAGCATGCAAGCCGACATGCAGCATCCAAGGAGGCATGCAGCATGCAAACAGACATGCAGCATCCAAGGAGGCATGCAGCATGCAAGCAGACATGCAGTATGCAAGCAGGCATGCAGCATAGAAGCGGGCATGCAACATGCTGCAGGCATGCAGCATGCAAGTAGGCTTGCAATACGTAGCAGGCATGCATCATTGAAACAGGCATGCAATATGAAACAAGCATTGTTTCTGTCACGGCACCGGCGCTACGGGGTTTGGTCGGCCCCACGAAGCTTATCGTCGCAGATGGTTTTAACGCTCGGTTTCGGTTTGCTGGCCGGCTTCACCGGTCAGCCTTAGCCACGGCGGCAGGCCTTCAAACCACCTGCTCCTACGCGCCTACGCGAGCTTGAATTACGCTCTAGGGGTAGGGCAGACAAGACTGTGTGAAGTCGGTTTTGCAGCGATTCGTTACTGTCACTGAATTTTGTAGCATAACAATTAAATCATTATAATAATAATAATAATATAATATTCCACAACTATCACACAACGCCGTCTCGTCCCAAGCTAAGCAGAGCTTGTGTTATGGGTACTAGACAACTGATAAACATACTTATATATTCCTAAATACATACATATATAGATAAATTACACCCAGACACAGAACAAATGATCATGCTCATCACACAAACATTTGTCCTGGGTGGGAATTGAACCCACGACCTCCGGCATAGCAGTCAGGGTCATTAACCACTAGACCAACAGGCCAGTCAAAATTAAATCATTCATCATTCATCATTCATTATTGGCAGGTCACCACTCCTCTGGGTGGTTTAAAAAAAAATAACTTCGAAGGGGATAGCGGGGTTTGTGTTTGCTCACTTCGCTCGTTCATTAGACCCCGCCATCCCCTTCTTACCTAACCTGTCAGCGTCGGGGTGCCCAAAGTCCCTAGCTCGCTTTGCTCGCTCTTGCATCTTAAGTTCTCTTTGCCTTTTTACTAAGTGTATGAGTGTCGTGAATAATAGCGGCAGTGTTGACAAACATTGAATGACAAGTGACATAAAAACACTCGGTTCCGGGTAGCCTACTAAAAATATACACAACGTTATAATACGTGTTTTATGAGATAAAATGAAAAAAAAAATATTTTTTTGTCAAATGACACGTTAACGCTCTGCTAACTAAACTTGTTTCTACTTTCAAAAAATGCTGTAATTATACTGAATTGAATTATTCAAGACTAGTTTTTGTCCGCGCCTTCGCTTGCATACATATAATATATACTTATAAGTCACTCAGGAATAAAACAGTTTACTATTGGTGAAAAAATAGCAATTGGAGCAGTACTTTCGGAGATTACCTCATACAAACAAAAAATAACAAAATTTAGCTCTTTTTAATATTAGTAGGTAATTGTGTCTTAATTTACTATTACTCAGTATACCTATTTTTTTATTTTCGGTGGGTCCTTGGGCGGCGCGGGACATAGTGTCAGACTTTTACTGACTAAAAACCCACTCCTGTTCCTTCGTTGCCTATCGTACCAGGGCCGAGTCTTCCTTTCAGAATCAGACCCTTGGCCCCAGTAGGCTTCGACCCTGCTAGGCCCCTACAGTTGCTGACATCTCCTTGACGCGCGCGTGGAACAGCACGCGCCGTCGACGACTTGGGCTCGGTCCGGACGGTTACCGGACAGTCGGATGGCGAGCCACCAATTGCTCGCCGTCCGCAAGCCTGCGCCTACGATGGCCGGAAATCGGGATCGGAATCCCGGCGGCGATTGGGGCGTGAGGACCGTTGCCGTTGCCTCACGCGATCGGCCGCCTCCTTTGCTAGCATTACTGCTTCGCAGAAGGAGGCGACCGCCTGCCACTCCTCCTCGCTCCGGACCATGGCCTGTACCAAGGCCCGGAGTATACCTATGTACTTACGTTTGAAGTTACGTTTAAAAATAACTGTGTTTTCCTTCATATGGGTTCCAATACGGAAACAGCGCGTTTCAAAGGAAACGCAATATTAATCATAAACATTTATTTCAAATAAACCATTTACGGGAAGTTTGAATTGGCAAAAGGTCGGTCAGTCAAAAAAGATATGAATGTCCAAGAAACTTGATTGATTTATGTTCAATATGTACTTTACACTGCAAACGATCGAACTGTTCGATTTATGTTCAACTGCAAAAATAAAATGATCAACAAATTACCCATTAAATGATAAGAATGTGTTGATAGTTTATGTGATTATTCTAAATCAATAAAATTATTTTGACTAAATTTAAAGTTGAAATTAGTCCGTCATTGCCTGTTATTACATAGCTTCTTTAACTGTACATACTTAATCATAGAATAGCTCTCAAAATACGGGCGATCGGTATCGCCGCGCAATATATCAAAAAGGTAGCTCACAGTAACTCATATTCTAAAGATAATTTGAAAACGAACAAAAGGGTTAAATTTATAGAGTGCGTGCACTGCTGAAAAGCTTTATTGGCGAAATTCCACCGACATAACGGCATTAGTCGCGTGTCGGTAAACACGCTAGGCCGGAGTCATTCCAGAGAATTAAATAATTTGATGCAGTCATGTTGCAAATTCTTGAAAATGTTTTTAGGCACTGTGGCAATGAGGAAATATCGAAATAAAAACCTCAATTATCCGGCAAAACGTGGCTTGAAACAAACAAACTGTTGCCTCAAATACCATTGAAAGGATCAAAGGAATAAAATATTAAACCAAATTCTACTGTATATTAATTTCAGCGGCGAGAGGTACGGTGTACGGTGAAATTAATTAACAATTTTATTTGGACAGCGCGTCCGAACAGTGGGATTAGCTCTGAATATACGTGACAATTAAACTCACGTACCTAGAATTGAAAATAATAATATTGTTATTATGTAAAATGCATGTTGTTCATATCGCAAACAGTAACATATTATGTAAAGTAGTATAAAATAGTAAATAATAATATCGACACTACAATTAACTTTATCAACAGTGTGAAAAACTCAAACTTAAGCATTCGATATGACTTTGTAAACACCATAATTATACAGTTACTTTTAAATTATCAAAAATCCGATAAGTTAGACAGAAAATTTAAACTTTTTGCACCTTTCAAAAACGTTGAATTGTAACAAGAGGAATTGTGTTAATAAAACGCATGCAAACATATATTCCACGTATTGGTCGTTAGCTTCACCCAACAAATAGCTCCTGGACGAAGCTTCAAGCACGAGCATGCATCTTACATTGGCACCGGCCACACAGGCCACAGCTAAGTTCAATTCGAGCGGAAACAAATGAACCTCGCTCACACACATAAACTTTGGTTACAGTTTAAAGAAATCGAATCACCTTGCTGTGAAACAAAAGCTAGAAGTCATCACTTACCTATTGGACAGTTAAATTAGCGATACAGTCAGTGAAACATTCCAGTTTTGTAAGAATTGTTCTTTTAAAACCATGTTGAATATACGAAACCAAATTATGTTTTTAAGAGGTTCTGTGACCATGCCGGCTTTAGTCATTTATCATGCTGTAATTCACAATTTCCCCCAAAATTCCTTTTGAAAAAGACTGTATATCACCTGAGACTTTACAGATAATGTCATATTATAATGGGTCTTGCAATATTAAACCAACTTTAATATCAAAAGACCCATTACACGACTTACTTCTGACTAAGAACAAAGTCTTCACGTCTAACACTAACAAGTAAGAAACGCGTTTAATTTGCTAACATTACGGTGTCGTCATAAATTAGTTGGAGACGTGAGATTTAATACATTGTGACGGTGTAATAAAGGTCATGCCGGAGCGGCCCGGAGCGGCACGCAGCAGCCCGGAGCGGCGTCGTCACGTGCCGGACGAGGTGATGAGAAAATGTTGCCTCTATTAAAATATAAGTATGTTCCACGAGACCAAATATTATTCATGGTTCGCGCTGACACTAGAGAAGAGTTATGAAGTGCAGTGCAAACAAATACTTGAAGTATGAAAATATGAAAATATTTATTTGGTCCTAAAAGCTAACGTGAAATGATAGGTAGCGACTGTGTAAAATGAATTGGTCTCATTGAATATTTAAATTAGTCACTATTCTTAATATTCCGTCTGACTGACAAGGTCATATCGTTGACTTGTTACTGTATAACAAAACATCCTCACAATTTTAGTAAAAATTGCTGAAAATTTCAGTGCGCTAATAAACCAGCATTATAAATTAAAAAAATAATTTCCGAACAACTAAATAATTATAACTTTCCTTATTAAACTCTCTATTCAGACTATTTGAACTACTGAAAATATTGAGCGTACCTACATGGAAATGGTAATGTAATGCCGAAAAATAATAAAACTTTGGAGCTCAAACCAAACTAAAATAAAAGCTAAATGATCGACCGGCCGAACACACGGAGCTCGGCAGACGGTAATTACTTCGCAGAAACAGCTAACTACACTTCAAATGTAAATTAATCACCGCCGATTTGACATGTTCTCAGCGCAGATTTTGAAGTTATACACTTTGTTTCAATGTTTTTCTCAGTATCATTGACTAACTATTGCATCACTTAGCATAGAAATTTGTTGTGATAAATGGTAACAGAAACCTTATTTCCGTAATAAAAGTGTTAAAACAATAACGCACAATTAAATTTAGCAATTTCCGGAGTATGTTGTGCGTTACTTGAATTTTCTGTATTGTGCCGAAATTAAGATACCATTTTTGAAGCTCACTTACACAAATAGGTTTGATTTCGTTTCAAACATGTAATGAATACGCAAACCACTTTATTTTTGTGACCTTAAAAAATTACATGAAATACAGTTCAATTTATGGGTATGTTCTATGTTCACAGAAGCAGAACAATCTGAAATGACACGGTGTCTGTAAAAAACGTCAGTTACAACACAGATATAAAGCAGGCACGTTGTATAAACGAATATCTGTGCTCACTCAGACTTGTTTTTTCCCGGACCGGCACAGAGCAGCACAATCTATACCGATGCGGTTTTGTTTTCTTTGTTGGCTTTTGTTTCCTTTGTAAAAATGTAATTTATTCTCTCTGTTACATGAAAAATATGTCAAATTTTTATTTAAGGCAATGATAGGAGTAATTCTTTATGTCATCACTCTTGGATTGTAAATGCTGGAAAGTGAGGCTATGTAAAAGTCGAGTCGTAATTTTGCTAGAGATTTTCAAAGACTTTGTATTAATAAATTAGTATTAATTAAATAAATGAGAGAACATATAATTAGAAGTCGAATTTGAAGACAAACTTAGTTAAACCTAGACAATGAAAGAAGTATCGACTTAGCTCTGCCTAAATCGATCTGGAATTATACACGTCTGCAAAGTTTCAGGAGGCGATGCAGTCCGCCCGAGCTGGCTGAAGACGTAGAGCTGTTACATATTCACTACATCAGTTGAACTCCGGCTGAACGTCGCAGCTTTGACATCGGCTTACAGCAGACTAACAGATTATTTATATTATATCTGCAGACTGAATATATCTCAATACCAAATGAAATGGTGTGAATACTATGAAGGACTGAATTACACTAAAGCAGATTCTGTTACATACTAAGTGCGAATTCCCAGAACTACTCATCAATGTTGACGGAACCTATTAATACCATTGCATACTAATACTCAAAGCAAATTGCTTGAATAATGGATCAGTCTCTAGCTCACGCTGTTAGTAAGTAATGCGTGAATGTTGTGAACGTTACTAATTTCAGCTTCTCTCTCTCTCATTAGAAGTTGGAATTATTCACGACATTCTGAGACTACTTGAAAATATTTTATTTTTTTGTCGGTAGCTAGTAATCCATACTATCACATATCGCATCTGTTATGCTTTGTCAGCAACTGTAGGGGCCTAGCAAGGTCGAAGCCTACTGGGGCCAAGGGTCTGATTCTGAAAGGAAGACTCGGCCCTGGTACGAAAGGCAACGAAGGAACAGGAGTGGGTTTTTAGTCAGTAAAAGTCTGACACTATCTCCCGCCCCGCCCAAGGGCGGGGGATGTCATAAGATGATTTTCCCACCGACAAAAAAAATAAATAAATAAATCTTTTATGCTTTCACAGTTTAACTACTGAACCGTTTTTAATGAAATCTGGTACAGATTAAGCTTGAACCCCAAGGTAAGACACTTACCTTACATAGGCTACTTTTTATCTGGCTTCGAGTTTGAATTTATATCCGTAATAACTGACATTCACGAAGACAAATTTGCAGTCTAAAGCTAGTGAATAATAATTGATCGTGTACCCACAAGCCGCCTCCGTTGAGATTTCCCAGCAGCACAAATTAAAAACCTCTACAGAAGCTTTCGTCCCCTATTTGGAGAGGGAGATGAGTTTTTCAAAATCCTTTTTATTATTCATATTCATTGTGTAAAGACTTCATCTTCAAAAATTCGTGCTTCTAGACTGTATGGCTGAGGCTGTGAACTAGGCTGTTATAACTGAGAAATATATTTTATCAAGATACACAATCGCGTAATTTTACACAAAAAAATCACAAAAACAGTAACAATCGAAATTGTACTTTTTTGGGATAAAAATTAATGTATCTACGAAGAAAAAACTCACAAGTTAAATCAAAAAAGTCCTCAAAATGAAGTAAAACTTTTTTTTTTTTTTATTCGCTATAAACCAGTGCTTGACTGCGATCCCACCTGATGGTAAGCAGTGATGCAATCATTGATGGTGAGGCGCACTAGTTTATTAAGAGCCTATTCACTCTAGCCTTGAAGGCACCTAAATTATAGTTGGACGGGAAGACAGCAGCAGGCAAATTGTTCCAGTCCCTCGATGTACGCGGTATAAACGACGAAGCAAATCGCTTAGTTCGGACCGTTGGTGTTTCAACAACGTAAGGGTGGATACTCGCCGTACGTTGGGTTGTCCGATGGTAGAAAGGAGATGGCGGAATCAGGTCATGCAATTCCCGCGCACACTCTCCAAAATGCAACCTGTAAAACACCGATAGGCTGGCTACCCTGCGCCTGTGCTCGAGGCTTTGTAGATTGGACTTAACCAAATCTGGATCCCCAATTAGCCTCTTCGCACGCCTTTCTACTGAGTCCAAAGCTGCCAGATGGCATTTTGCAGCACCAGCCCATATATGACTGCAGTACTCCACACACGATCGGACCTGTGCTTTGTATAACATTAGAAGCTGACCCGGTGTGAAGTACCGCCGGACCTTTGCAAGAACGCCTAGCTTTCTAGCAGCTACCTTGGCTTTGGACTCAATGAACCGCCCGAAATTGAGGTCAGAAGAAATTTCGACACCCAAGAGCTGAAGGCGGTCGGTGCACTCCAGGGATACATTCCATACTTGAGCGGTTTTACAGGTTAAAAACGAATGAATTCGAAGTTCCAGGTAACGTCCTGTTGCATGCAAATCGAAACGTCGCGTCGTGTATTATTTACACTAGAAAAAATTTATACGTTTTTTTTATACTAGTCTAGGAGTTGACATTAAGAATAGTTTAATATAACCGTACAAATGTCAATTTTCTAAAACTTTGAGGATAATTGTGGAAGAATATATATTTTTTAATTTTCTGGACATCCTACTATGCGCTGCCATAAAAGTGAAATCATGCGTTTTTTTTAGTGAACCTCGAGCGTGTGTGATTGAAAGTTTTACGTTTTTTTGATATTGATTTTGTATTACTTATCAAGAGCATTTTATAATATTAGCAAGCAAGTTTATTTTAGCAACTTCGTGCGGTACAAGTCAGTGGTGTGTACCAAATAATCGTTAATACATGTAGATACAATGTAAGGTGCCCCCGAGGACTAGCTGGACAGGTGTGGCGCAGATTACATTACGCCTGGCTTTGTGGGCGACGGCGCGTGGGGGATTCCGAATGAAGAACATTACCATGCATCAAAGACACGTAACCATATTGTTACCAACGCTAGCTTGTAACTAGGATTATGTAAACAAACAATTCAGCCATTTATAGAAGTTTTTATGTAAGGGTCGGCTTATATAAAGAGACGGGACTTGACAGGACGATCGATGCATGACGATGTCAGTTGTTGAGTGCTGCGAAGCAAGAAGCCGCGACGCGTAAGTCGCAATAGCATATTCGAATACGCCCGCGAAGTATGGGGTTAACTCACGTTGCGTGGTGCGAGCAGCGTAGCACGCACTTCTCCTCGAAGTGCTTCTAACTGCAGCGCGAAACCGATTCGGGCTTATTTCGAACACTTTACGTACATGACTCGCGTCGCGATGTGTAATGCCCTTCAGTTTTGTTCAAATTAAATCTCATGTCAATTTAAAACTCATATGTTTCTTTAGGTCGTTGCTTTTTTGGACAGCAGAATGAACATATAAAAAAAATAGTAATAATAGACGCCTAAAAATAAGTTAGTTTGGCGTTAACTCATGACATACTTTTTCTCCTCAATTAAAAACATTCAGATTCAAAACATCTAAGGACAGTTGGAGCCCTCGTTTTCTCGGTAAATCTCTTTAACTCGTTACATGAGCTGTCCCACAGAGCGTATCTGCCCATCTAATGCAGGGACGACACTCGCTCGTCGCGAAGTCAGGGCTGCTTCCGACAAGTATTTACCTCTAAGCTGAGAGTCCGGGCTGCCACCGACGGGTATTTACTTCACACATTACGCTGTAATTAGCTCACACGGGCCACGTTACGACCACACGCCACATAGCTTAAGTGGTGAATGGCTGGAAACTAGGAACTTAGATTGCATGGTGAACTTTAAAGAGGTCACTTTTCTTGCCCTACTGATTTAATATTTAACTTCGACTAGCTCGTCTGTTATTATTTACGGTCAGCTAAAAAATTTTGAAGTCATAACAACATCTTAATTGGCATCGTAATTCTGCTGTAAAAATGATTGTTTTATAAAAACGCAGTAATGATTGTTTACTTAAAATGTCTTACGCAATTATTTTATTATCTTTTTTAGGGTTCCGTAGCCACATGACAAAAAAACGGAACCCTTATGGATTCGCCATGTCTGTCTCTCTGTCCGTCCGTATGTCACAGCCACTTTTTTCCGAAACTATAAGAACTATGCTATTGAAACTTGGTAAGTAGATGTATTTTGTGAACTACATTAAAATTTTCACACAAAAATAGAAAAAAATCGGGCTTAGAACTGAAACTCAAAATTTTTTTTCATCAAACCCATTCGAGTGGGTTATCTATGGATAGGTCTTCTCGTCTCAGATTTCCAATATATTTTTTTTCTTAACTGAATAGTTTGCGCGAGAGACACTTCCAAAGTGGTAAAATGTGTTCCCCCCCCCCCTGTAACTTCTCAAAAAGAGAATGATAAAACTAAAAAAAATATAGGATGTACATTACCACGCAAACTTCCACCGAAAAGTGATTTGAACGAGATCTAGTAGGCGTTTTTTTTAATACGTCAAAAATCGTAATCTGCAATTTACCTTTCATTCAATTAACTCAATTGTAAATGAGACTGGCCTGTTTGTCTAGTGGTTAGTGGCCCTGACTGCTATGCCGAAGGTCGTGGGTTCGATTCCCACCCAGGACAAAATAAATGTTTGTGTGATGAGCACGATCATTTGTTCTGTGTCTGGGCGTAATTTATCTATAATATGTATGTATTTAGAAATATATAAGCATGTTTATCAGTTGTCTAGTACTCATAACACAAGCTCTGCTTAGCTTGGGACTAGACAGCGTTGTGTGATAGATATGGAATAAAAAAAATATAAAAATCTTCGTAACTCAATTCGAGAATTGAACTGTTTTAATAGGTAAGTTTGTTCGGAACCCTCAGTGCGCGAGTCCGACTTGTACTTGCCCGATTTTTTATTATGTATAGGCTCGCATTTGACCACTATCTCACCTGATGTTAGGCGATGATGAGGGCGACGATGGAGAACGAAAATAGGTTATGCTAGTTATACTTTTAGACCCAATATAATCTTCGCAAAAATTTAAATTAAGCTTGAGTCACACACGTGTATCTGTTAGATACACGTGTATGACTCGACTATACTTGCTTACCTTTTATAAGCGTTGTATACATGTCAGGCGCAGAGCCTGGTGTCTTGGAAACAAAAGAAGGCGCGTGACACTTGTCCCTTTTGTGCGCAGACGTCCCCGCCTGCGCCCCGACACTGATGTGACAACAAAGCGCGTTTAATATCGTCATGTACAACCAGCTTAATAGGAACGAGGAAACATGCCGCAAAATGTGAGGCTATACAAAGGATTTGGTCACATTGTTCTTGAGGACATTTTAAATTTCGATAATGTGACGGACAGATGACAAAATATTTAATACTCTCTGTGAGTCAGAAGAAATGAAGAACTAGAAGGAGAGACAAAAAAGTATACTTCGATAAACATAGTTACAAGGAATATTAGGCAGTCCAGAATTTTTGTGTAATAACTTCAAAAACAATAATAATTTCCTGGTTTTTATCATAACATCAGCGTATTAAAATTAACTCACTTGTTTTGTTTAAACAAGAACCTGCCCCCACCACCCTCACTGCCCTTGTTGATGAGTTTGAACTTCTTGTAAGGAAATTAACTCGAACTGGTTTGATGAATGGAGGAAGTTCGTAAATAAGTTGCACATCGGTGCAGCAGTTGGCGGCCCACGGGTATTTAGCGCCGATTAATCAAAGGTGGCTGCGGCTGACTGTTTGATTGCCATATACATAGTAGCAAGAGTAACCTCTGATTAACGAGTTGACCTAAGATCACACCCAATCTGAGCTCCTTGTCAACAAAAACTTGGTTTACGCGCTCTGAAGCTCTCTTTTCGGCTTTAGTCTTTGTTCAAATAGCATATCGCATAAGCAAAAAATAATTGTAATCACTATCACTATGTATACGTCGATTGTCCTCTTCAACTAATAATGTTTCAAACTAATTAATTACGTATAGTTCGAAGTGATTATATGAAACATACTACTATTACTCTAAACTTTTCACCCATTAATTTTAAACGGAAAACTTGTAACAGTTTCCGCACCACTAATACCGTTTCAAGGCCGATCTGGGGAAGTTCATAGGCAATTATGAAGTCTCAGCGCTGATAAATGAGGCAATGTTTCAGCTTTCCAACCGCGGCATTAATTGCAAGATGGCGGCGATGGGATGCGATTCGTCATACACTTTGAACTTCACTGCTTTAGAAGCTCATAGACATATACATACATAGACTTGAGAGACATACACAAACGATTGTCATGCTTTACTGTTTAAATGTGAGTTTGGATTTTAGTGTCTATAGCATAATTTTCTAGAATTAGCAGGATGGAGGTAACTACATGGATATACTCTTACTACATAATTATGCTTAGATGTCAAGTTTGATGCCGGTTATTTATCATGAATCAAAGTTCCTATGACTGGTGTGTAGGGAAAGGGTTTTATTTGATTTAAGTTTCATAAATGTGACCAATGTTTGAACAACAGAATATATTTGCGAATAATTTAAATTCATTATTTAATTACGCCATACATCATTATGAATCCAATACGTTCATTTTCACAGTTCGAAATTGGAATAGTAGTTAATCAAGTTGAGGATGTATTTTGATAAAACAGCTAAGATTCTGCAGTAGTGACGAAGAAAACAATAAATACTGAAGAAGCATAATAATAACATCTCAATAGAAATACAACCATGATGTTCAACAATAGAAATATGTGTTCCATGTTGTGTCGTCGCACTCTGCTCTAACAATACTCTTCTATCCGATTTTAAGCTAGTTCGAATTCTGCATATTGTTGCAAACATCTGCATGCCTTCAAAAACATATATGGCGTCAATACAGACGTTTTCAATTGAATTTGATGTGAATTTATGGTTTCCTTTCAATACCAAATATGTCCTACAGACGTATTATTATCCAATATCGATGCAAACTAATGTTCAATAAGGCGAAATGGTGATGCATTGCATGTAGTTTCCTATTAAAGCTCACTTCGATGCAAACGCGATTACTACGAAACCCGAACTGACTGCTGCTCGGACAGACAGCTAGGAAGGCCAATGACAGGGGAGTTATGTTTCGTGCAAGGATAATAGGCACATATAACCCTGTTGTAGTGTGCTGCCTGCATTTAATTCAAAACTTCATTAATTTGAAATCCAACTAAACCCTCACTGCACCCATTTATTATTAACTGATCACGTCCATCAAACAATCAATTCTTTCAAAGAACCCGCTTCACTTATTCACTTACAAAGAAAAATACCTCATCTCTAATTCAGTCACGCGAACTAGAGCATAATGTAGATTGATGAGGGAATATTTCCGAGCTGGTCTCCGAAGATTATTAGCACATTAATTAGTCGCAGGCTACCATTCGTCATGCGCGCGCGGCTCGCCCCAGATTTTAACCGCTACGGTGACAAATGGACCGACCAGCCGAGCAGCACCAACTAGTCAGGATGAGATTCTATTTTAGATCGTCTGACGTCATCTTGCGGAAGATATGTTTTGTTCAATCTATGACGTGTTTCTGACCTTTTGGAGTTGCCCAGGTGTGCCAGTGCAAATGCTTTTATGATCATTGTTTCATAGTAGGTTATAATCAGAGCGGTATTCTGTTTTTGTTCTTCTTGGTTACAATCATTTCGCTGCTCTGCCCTCGTTACCCATACATCACACAGTTGGGAGCTGCTGCTGGCAACAATATCTTTGATAGAGTCTATAGTAGACTATCAGTCACTAATGTTTGATGTTAAAACAATGGTCGATCCATTATATCAAGTGCTTATACAATTTACCGTATGAACAAATACTTAAGTTTGTATAGGAAATGTTGAGCGGGTCAAACGAACGGCTCCCGGTATCGCAAGTTCCGCAACTCCTCGGTTATTACGCGTAATGGCGACTGTTCATCGAGTGGACCATGCTGAAGAGGTAATACAGAACTTTCACTCCGAATGATGATTAATAAACCGTAATAGATCCTATCAAACGAACTACTTGCGTAACCACTACTGCTAGAGAATATTCCTACTAAAGACGGTTACAGAAATGAATATTACTGGCTAGTAGCTTGTTCTTCACCTTTGTACAACATCAAAGCAAGGACATGCTATTTAATAGTAATAAAAATTTTGAATAAAACATATTTTATATATTGTCATCTGCTGCTTTTGTTACTAGACTCTGGCCTACGATAGCTGGCGCAACAAAAACGAGGAAAAATTTAAATAATCTGAAGCTACCCTGGCTGTACGCTGCTTAAACGGAGTTGATACTTTCGATTATTCATGAAAATAATATTATTATGCGATACATATGATGTATGTTTTTTTAACAATTAGACATATTGTAAATAAATATATTTAGCACAAATTAAAAATATTATCCAGCAGATAATAAAACATCCTTATTTTTTTTTTATATTTTGTTAATCTGAATGCTAGTCTAGGGTAGCCCTCGAAATCCAAATTTTCTTATGTTTTTTTTTGCATTTCGCAGGTCAGTGTCAGATTCTTTTCTCATTAAAATATGATTTACGACCATAACAAATATGGCTTTACTAAGTTATAATCAAATAAATCATCAACCCTCTCAGTTCAGTGTACCAACACTATTTGATTATAACTGCGTAAGTAAATACATGTATTTCTTTAAAGCAATGTAATCGTACAATTATCTACTACCATAGTTTGATAATAAACGAATTTTGGGCGCAATAACGTTCACCATTCAATTTTTCTGGACTTTTACAGAATAGGTTGACTGGTAGAGAAAGCTATGTTGCATTAAGTCAGCCCAGGTACCACTACTATACATGAAGTTTAAGTAAATAAATCTATACTAATATTACGAGTATAAAGAAGTAGTTTTTTTTTTTTTTTTTGTTTTTAGGAAGTAATCTCTGAAAGTACTGCTCCGATTACTAATTTTTTTTTTACCAATAGAAAACTGCTTTATTCTTAAGTGACATATTTATTTATATATTGATTTATTTATTTATTCATTCATTCAATTATTATTTATTTAATTATTTATTTTTGATTTTTTTGTTTAATCTTCATGCAACAAAAGGAACAAAGGCGGGCTTAATGCCTTATGCACACATAGGCATTATATGTACACAGGTGAAGCCGCGGGCAAAAGCTAGTAAATAATAAATAAAAAATACTAGCTATTGTAGAGAGTTGCCTGCCGAGTGCTCGGGCTAGTAAGAAGCTAATCCAGTCTGAAAGAGAGGCTATGGTAGAGTGAACGCCAATCTGGTGAGATTCAACGCTGCCAAAACACAAGTATGTCTGTTCATCGCCAAAAGGAGCCTGTTCACCTTGGCTCCTGCTTTCAGCAAACTTTCGACAAAGACGGTACTTTACACCAGGACACTAGCTTCTAATGTTGTACAAAGCACAGGTCCGATAGTGTATGGAGTACTGTAGTCAAATAATAAGATTTTAAAGTTTTTTTTCCTACTTAAGTAATTCTAATGTATGTGTGAGGTACAAATAAAAGTTTTTTTTCTTTCTTTCTTGAAATATGGCCGAAATGAAATAAGAAACCTTTCCATAAGAACTTCCCTGGAATCTTTTAATTTTAATAAAATAAAATGTTTGAGATATCATCCATTTTTTTTTATTAATTAGAAATGTCGATCGATATCATTATGTATGGAATATAATATCTTTCAAATGTCCGTCACGGTTTTGCTAGATAGCGGAAATCTGAAATATCCAATTTTCCATGTCCTTTACTGCAGTCACAATTCGGAGTTTCGTCTGCTCATTGTCGATACCTCTTAAAAAGTATAATTCACCGTGGGTCATATTGCAATTTGTTACTTATAGTAAAAAAATACTAAGATTTTTTATAATAAATATTAAAAAACTAACCTGGAAATTAAATAATTGAATCCAACCGTCGCATTTTCTCTGCATTTTTCTGATTAAATTTACTTTTCAGGTCCTTAAATTTGTCAATCATATTAATCGTTGAACTAGTGATTGTTTTCGGCATTATTTTAAGCAAAATTAGTAAAATATGATGCACGTAAATTTAAAATGAGTTAAATATACGAAACGTCATGAACACAATTTTGACAATTCAGAAATGTTGCCATATGCAAAGTTTAATAATTAATCCGTGGCCATCTTTCTATGACCAGAGTCTACTAATCCTCGTTTATTTCTGAGTAATAATAATGAAATGGACCTTCTGTGTCTCCTATATGCACGCCATCAACGTTTATAGCCCAATTTAGAGAGCAATTACTTGTTCATTATGAGCTCAGTTATTAAATGCGACAGGCTGAGTATCAATATGTGGGTGAATTTGATACTGAACTTGGTCAAGGATTTTGTTAGTCGACAAGCTAACATGATTCATGATAAGCTGGTCAAGGATTTTATGGCTTTGTGGTGAGAGCTTCAGTGGACTGTTGAAAAGTAAATGCGCGATATGATAATGTTCAGGCATGGTATTTTTTTTCATCGTAACTGACAGATCTAACTCTGCCTATACTATCGGGAAATACGAGCCATTTGTTTCTATTTCCACTGAAATCCCTGACTATCCATCACAACAATATATTAATAAGTTATGTCAGATCGCTTTGGGATCAAGATCCCTAAGGGGGAGCTCCACAAGCACACAGATATTCAAAGCACATGAGACGCTACTGAGAACCTAAGGTTTCGTCCATGTGAAAATAAGTTATGTCAGATCGCTCTGGGATCTTAGTATAATACGCTCTGCCACAAAAGCTCACAAAGGCTGTAGCACGTATTATGTGCTTAGGTCGTAGTGGTAGTAGGTACACTTGAGGTCCAAAGTTAATCTGTTCATCAGGATCGCATCACCGCTCTCTCTAACAGCATGGCACCACATTAGTAGCCGGTGTTCCGACATTAGCACTATTACCCACCTGTTTGCATGATCCCGGCTCACTCCAGATCCCCCCTCCCCCCTCGGTCGGAAGCTGCATATTAACTACGTGTCGCCACTCTAATGCCCCACTTAGATGTGACGTCACTGCCTTATTGCATCCTTGAGGCTTGCGGCAGGCTCAAATACCCACACATCCATTAATTTAGGTACATACTGCCTTCTGTCAGCGGCTTCGCCAGCATGAAAATACTCCCGGAATAAAAGTATCCTATGTATTTCAAATCAAATCAAGGTATTTATTTCAGACTATTGAATTATCAAAATGTCGGTCTGTTGGAAAAATTAAGTTAATGCACATACGAAGGATCTCTATGGAGAAGAACGTTCAAGAAACTCCATTGTGAGTACTGCACGGTTTCTTCTCACCGCACTAAATGTACGTAGTTTTTGTTTTGTATGCATTTTTTTCTGTTTAATTGTGTATTGTAAACTGTTCCTTTTTTTCGTTATATGTTGTTTTTATTTAATATACACAACATTTGTGTTGTATAAATGCTGTAAATGTGTTATGGACGGAAAGGACCGAAATAAATGTTTATTATTATATTAGTGTGATACAGTGGTTAATGTGAGATACCGTTTAGGGGATTCAACGGGGATGGAAAGTTAACGTTTTATCAATCAACAATAACAATAAATGAGTGACAATATGATGTAGGTATATTATAGCAAGTACATCCACCACCACCGTAGTCCCTGATGAATACCACGATACTCGTATTTGTGTTCAAAAACTTAATTTGACGCCAACCGCATTCTGTCTGGCCATAACGATATCGGATCGGTAGTTTGCGGTCATATCGTAAGTTTAAATCAATGACATATTTTCATGTTTTTCCCAAATTGGACTATTAATTTGGAACCGTAATTCCAGATATGGACCAGTTATTTTTATTACATTATCGCCGAACAGGATTATGTCTTTATTTTATAGATGGATAAAAGTTATCTCCACCATAGTTTCAAGCCGCGTTGTCTACATTGCCCGCAATCGTAACTATACTGTATGGCATGGCACCTCTGGGTCTTGCAATTGCTTTACTTTCGCAATTCATCAAACTTCTCTACGACTGACGGAAAATTAGCTCTTTTAGTGTTCATATTATAAATTGATTTTAGTTTTACAGGGGTTCTACTAGTGAATTCCTCGTTAGTTAAATTCTGCCTACTTTGTTTATTTGGGTGATGCCCTATCTCCCCAAGTTCCAAGTAACCCAATATAATGTTTCATACATTCATTCCCAACGTTCTTTTTATTTCATTATTATTATATCTAGCCTATGCTGTCCCAATGTTGGGCACAAACCTCCCTCCATTCCTTCCATTGTTCCCGGTTTTGAGCTACTTATTGCCAATTTCATAATGTTTTTTTTTAATGAGTTTTGTTTAAAAAAATATTTAGAAATGTAATTTATATGTGTTTATACTGATTATAGGAAATAATAATAAAATCTATTTAAATAACATTTACAAAAAAAAATAACATCAAGTCAACAGTAACAAGGTGTCCCAATACAATTACAGTGCCTAAAAATCTAAGTTTTCCCAACATCTCCTACTCGGTCTACCGCAACATCGTCATGCGACTTCAGGGCACCAACTTTGTGTTTTGCTGACCCACCGCTTGATGGTGTAGCAGAAATATCCAGCCTAGTCCCACTGGCTGGGTAGCCTTCTGAGCCACGTCAATGATGTGCGTTTTGGAACGCAGTATAGTGTTTCGAACGCGATCCGTTATTTTAACACCTGGTATGCTGCACTCCATCGCATATTGGCAAACTTTAAGTTTGGAACTTTGGATGTTAGTTAAAGACCAAGTCTGTGCACTATAGGTCAGGATGGGGAGAATACGTGTGTAACGTAAACTTGACATAATGTAGTGTTATTTATCTCACACTTGTTTTACATTACTTCATAGTCATTTTCATTACTTGACCTTTGTTCTCATACCTTTTTATTGTAATTATTTGTCATTGTTCTTACATAAATTCATGTTCATAAATATAATTGTTATTTTTAATATTCTTTTATGAGACAATACTACTGGCTGGTTCTAACTTTAGGCTTCATTTTTGGAATTCAAAATTATGGAACAGGTCACCCAGCTTTCCTGTCGGAGAAAAATTGATTGGGGCGGGATTCTAACTAAAAAAGGAAAAACTAAGTAGCGCGTAGAGTGGTCGATCTGAGTAGTTTTCCTATGAAATATAATGCAAATTATGGGTTTTTTATTGTCTATTTTTACTTGTTGTTGCTGTCTACTGAGGGCCTCGCCTTTACGTGATCTCTGCTTCTGCGTGCTCCTGAGGCCGGTACGGAGAATATTGTTAGACAGCACAACGTTATTATAAGTAAAATTAATGTATTCGTAAAGTACATAAAAGAATAAAATAAAAACAGTTTTACCCTACTATCTAATTAAAATTATCCATATATTTGATAGTATGATTCAGTTTTGACAGTTTGCTTCTCATTCGTATATGTGTAAAAATAATATTGGATATTTCCCTCTCAATCGTCCTCATTAACACCACTATTGTTGAGTGCTTATTTGTCATAGAAGTACAGAATAACGTCGTTTGTTTTCTTAAGTATGTATGTCAATAATCAATATTTAATGAATTAAGCGTAAATGCATTAAAAACACATATTACATCTTTAACTCATTGATACTTTAAAATAATAACATAAAACAATGTGAAGTAAGTATTGTTTCAGCAACTCTATCATTCTAGATTTCGGTCAAGTCAGAGTCGCACCCTTTTTTTAGTAAATTAAACTTTGGAGAATTTGGCTAAATGGCATCACCCGTTTATTTCACCGACGCAAATTTATTATGAAATGAATTATACGGTGATCAATACTAGTAAGGTAGATAAAATGAAAATATATTTACTGAACTAGGTATACTCGTGTTTAATCATATTCTTGGCTACGCAAATATTTATAGGTGTTAGCATACTGCTTCCAATAGTTAACTATTCATGACAACACAAACAACTTTCCGTGTGTACTTTATCATTGAAACCTGTTATCACAAAAATCAACACAGTTCACACAAAAGTAATTTTAATTCCTAATCGATAATAACTCCGCGCCATTATCGTGCGCCATGATGTTCATATTGCGGACAATGTGAAGAATCGCCGGCGAGTACGACCCGTGCCAAATCGCTAGCTAAACGAGTGCGTATAATTCGAGCGGGCAATTTGTGCGCTTTGTGTGGCCGCCATTGTTGGCATAATGGGAGGCAGCGAGGTACACGTACCTGTCAGTTTCTTGACGTTATGTGTGTTTTTCGTTATGAAAAATGTTTGGGAAATAGATCATGTTTTTGTTCGTTCTTTTTTAATTATAGACTACGCACTTAAATAGGTTGAATTGTACGAAATTTTATTAATAAAATATTAATGTTTTGTAAACTGCTAAGTAGGTACTATACATATATTTCGTTTGTTTTATATAAACTATCATAATATGGTTACAGTTACACAGTCCTTGGTCAGAATTGTTTTACTAAGCTAATTATATCAACAGGTCCTGAGACAGATTTCTTGTTACATATCCTCGCACCACCTCGCTACCTGGAAGAACCTGGTTAAAAACACCCTTATAGTAAATTCTACACATATTTCTTTGGAACATAGTATCTATTTTATAATAACGACCACCATTTTATATCCAGGATATTTTAACTAGCAGGGTAAGGAGTGCACTGAGTCATTGAACATTGATCCCTGAGATCATTTTTATAATTTTTTTTTCTTGACATATTTGACATTATATTTTACCATTATATGATTGCTTATACGCTTTCAACATATCTGATAACAAGGAGTTAGACCGGTTCCATGTCAGCACCGGCTTACGTAGCAGCTGCGGACCTCCCATGACATGAACTCAACGTCCAGTCTACCGTGTCGAGCTCAGAAGTCAAGAGCTTACAACATTAACTAACAAAGCGCAACTCTTCACCTGCACAATAAATTGCCTCTGATTGTGTCTAGTGAACATTAATATGTCCAAACACGAGTGATACGTCCGAGTTCTGTTCGTGCAGTCTGTAAGTGTTACAAACGTGCACATAACACTAACATATATGGAGCTCTTGCTAAAATACTGGATCGTACAATCGAAAGTAACGCGCCTAAATCTAGCCCCTAGAGCATTTTATTACAAGTACATGGAATTAGCGAGCTGTCCTAATTCTGAGTCCTCAACGCCTTCAGCTAAACATAATTGTACTTTCCTGTACACTTCTCCCTACAATCATCAACCGTAGTTAGCGTTAATAGGGTTTTGTTATTAATAGAATAGAATAGAATAGAATAGAATAGAATAGAATAGAATAGAATAGAATAGAATAGAATAGAATAGAATAGAATAGAATAGAATAGAATAGAATAGAATAGAATTTTGCAAATATGATAATATTCTTAAGATTACATTACAGCTCAGCTACATTTTACCATTCGGCATAAAAAAACATTTATAATTATATATATTTATTTCTATTGTTATTAGACTTAAAAATGTTTTAGATCAATTTATAAATCACTATTATTAAACACTATTAAACATGAAAATAAAATACCCGAATATATATATAATATATATATATATAAGAATATATATATATATTTGTTCGTCGATTCGACGAACAATTCTTAGGGAATCCTTTAAAATCTAACCATTGATTTTAAAGGAGAAAAGGGAATGTTAGGTGTCTAGGTTTAATTACTGCTTACTTGCGTTCTTATCTACTTACGCATTGGTATGTACATCTATAAGTTTCATCTTTTGGACTGACTGAATACTGGACAACTCAAAAGCGCTGGAAATAATTGAATTAACATAAATGATATTATGAGTTTGAGTTTTCTTGTTCTCTTTCTTGCCATTTTATCATACGAATGGGTATGTGCTGCAGTATATGAATCGATACAGAACCGAAAACCTTCTTATCCTGAACGCTCGAGTGCCAAACTAAGAGCACTTGTTTCTCCTTACCCCGCACCCCCCTCTCCCCTTACATTCGGCATGTAACAGTAGTGCGACCAGGATGTTATGGCGCGAATTAATATTAATGCGCGTTTGAGCGTACACGCGGCACTGGGTCACGTCGGGGTCACCAGTTGACCCCAAGCGGTAATTCACGGGTGCTATGGAATGAGAGGAAGTAACTCATTGAAGTTTTTTTGAAGTGAAATTCCTACGCGATTTTATGATTGTTGAAAATAACCGGTTGTAGTGCGCCGGATGTCGTGTTGCTCATAAATGCTAATTAAATATATTCGAATTGCATAGTCATCATAGAACCATAGAACTATAATAGGGATGTGACCATGTGAACATGTGATTATTTTATATTTTTGGTGGAAAATCATCAAATAGCTTCTAATTTATTAAACCTGGCTAGAGCGAGAAGGAGTGTAAGACTTTTACTGAATAAAACCTTCCTGTGCTTTTCAGCTGCCCATTGCGTTCCAGGGCCACAGTAACTTTTTCGAGCAATACAGCATCTCTAGCAAGCATCACACAACACAACGCACCGTCGACTCAGGTTTGTTTCTTTTCGGACAGCCATCCTGCAGTGACCAGGGAGTGGCCTGCGACTCACGATCCCCAGATCTCTGATCAAGTTGACTGATTTCTCACGATTGCGGTCATCTCCTTCACTCGCATTACTGCTTTGTAGAAAGAGGTAACTGCTTCCCAATTCCTCGAGCTGAACCAGGGTCAATCGCGATTGCCTCACGAGGGGTGCTGTGCCCGAGTGGAATAGACTTCCACCGTATGCTCCGCCGTGACCTCCGGGCGATTCGCTCAATATTTTCGAAACAGACACCTCACGTAATATCCATGTCCGGTGAGGACCAGTGAAGATACCATGGCGCCTCTGTAGCCAGACTTACCGCCATGATTGTGACGTGCCCAATTTTATGACACTTGACACACACACGTTTGTGGTGCACTATAAATGGCATCAAAATAGCGACTATTCTAGTATTAGTGGTGACCACCCCATCTCAGATGTCCCTATCTGCAATTTCAGAGGCCACCACTGAGTCAAAACTGAAATATCTCTTAAAGGCTGATGTATGCAAGGATAATGTTGTCCATCTTGGCCCAGTCCCACGATAAACTTAGTCATTGTCTTCAAACCTATTGAGAAAACTAGACAGTCCTCCTAAACTTGCGCCTTCCCTAATACCGTCTCAACGGCTCATTACCGCCCCAAATCTATAAGGAGGACATTAATCCAATTACGAGTTGCGAACTAGACGAGCAAGTTCAGTCATTACAACTAGACGCCAACACTGGTCTAACATAGAGAATGGAGGTGCAGAAGGTTTAGATAATGCGCGATAGACATGCAGAAAGGAAAGGTGCATAAAAGGCTTTCTAAATTACCATCGGCTACTTGACCTAGAACAAACTCTGTAAAAACCTCTACAAGAATCGACACTTAAGCCCGTTTGGGGCTTACTTTCATTGCTCTACGGCGTATACTCAGTATATATCATGCCTAAATTGAGAAGAAAACAAGTATAAATGCACTCGTCGAGTCCGAACTCCAAAGTCTTGAACATCGACGCTGAGTTGCATTTCAGAGCGTGTGTATCCGGATTTCTATATTTTAATTTCATCAAACCCGTTCCATTGCCGGATCACAAGCCAAACGGGGATGCACAACTGGTACGTGCTAAACATTCCACCTACATGCACCAAACGATTTAATGAGCAATTTCATTGTGCGTTCAGCTAAGGAGTGGGATTCCCTGCCGGAGTTTGTTGCTATGATATTTTCTTCATAGCTTCAACTTAAGGGGCTTCAAGTCAAGAGTGTTTAGGTTACTTCTACCACCACATCATCGCTTAAAATCAAGTGAAATAGTGATCAAACGCAAGCATATTAACAAAAAAGAAATGAAATAAAAACACCAATAAGTCCTCAAAGCACTTTCTTCAAATATTAATACGTTTTTACCTTCTGGACTTAGTTGTCTGTACTAAGTTGATTGATTCTATCAGAGTCTGTGACGTCACAGTTAGACAGATGGTCGGAGACGCCCGATCACCTGCGATGGAGGCCTTTATTTGTTCAGCAATTGGTCACTTGAAAGCGATGTCTTCTCAAGTAACCAGTTGCAGTTCAATTTAATTTAAAACAAGTTGGTCTCTTTCAAGTTATACACGTATAGCTTGTTAGCTTCTAGGCTTAGCTTTACCTCCTTGGTTTAGACTGGATCTGCCACCGTGATCCAAGTCTACGCTGCGCGCAAATTGGCTCAATCTAATTCAAAATACTTTATTTACACATAGTAGGTCTATGGGCACTTATAAAACTTCCGAAGGCAGTACAAGTCAGAGGCTGACAAGCAAATGAATCGCGCAGTTAATGTGGCAAACCTCTCCGCGCACATCTACTTAGCGTCGGATTGTCTAGCTAATGACCCCCAGTTCTTTCACCCCTCTCCTTAAATAACTTAGTAACTCTTCCTTAAACACCAGCTGTACATCTGAACTGAAAGTGCTCGTAATTTATGAGCGCGTCTCTATTGCATGGGTTTTGGCGACGCCGGCGTCTCGATCAATGTCTGATTCTGCAGTTAAGCTTTCTACACACCGGGACATTAGATAAAAGAACTTACAATGAAGTTTCCGATCAGGTAGGTTTCACATCATTAATTAATCGCATCAAGTTTACGTGGGCAAACGACAGTATATTCTATTACTTCGAGATAAAGCCTATAAATTTTTTTTAATGTCTGACTGGCTACTATCATAATTATAATCTATTGTTATTTAATTTTATGTAATTTATGATATTTATTATATTTATGTATTTATTATCAACTTAATGAATAAATTAACAAAACAAAAATAAGTTTTTAATCGTGGCTTTTGCATCTGCCAGCTTAAGCAACACAAATCTTATCCTTATTAAATTTTGGGCACGCCACAATTATGGCGGTAAGTCCCCTCTTTGAGGCGTGGTTGGAAAGACCTCACGGCGTCCTCACCTACCGTATGACGCAGGTTCTCACCGAACACGGTAAGTTCGGGAAGTTCCTGCACCGGATTCGTGCGGAAGCGACGCCCGGGTGTCGCCACTGTGTGGACCGCCCGGAGGACACGGTGGAGCATACGGTGGAGGTGGGCCCTGCTTGGGCAGAGCAACGCCGTGTCCTCGTGGGGGCGATCGGCGGCGGCGATCTCTCACGTCGGGCCTTGGTACAGGCCATGGTCCGTAGCGAGGAGGAGTGGCAGGCGGTCGCTTCCTTCTGCGAAGTAGTAATGCTAGCAAAGGAGGCGGCCGATCGCGTGAGGCAACGGTCCTCACGCCCAAATCGCCGCCGGGATTCCGATCCCGATTTCCGGCCACCGTAGGCACGGGCTTGCGAAAGGCGAGCAATGGGTAGCCCGCCGTCCGACCGTCCGGTAACCGTCCGGACCGAGTCCAAGTCGTCGACGGCGCGTATTGTTCCACGCGCGCCTTAGGGAGATGTCAGCAAATCGTAGGGGCCCAGCAGGGTTGAAGCCTACTGGGGCCATGGGTAGTGTGAAAACGAAACCCGGGGTCCTGGGACGAAGGCAACGAAGGAACAGGAGTGGGTTTTTATTCAGTAAAAGTCTGACACTATCTCCCGCCCGGCCCAATTGCGGGGGATGTCATATGATGATTTTCCCACCGAAAAAAAAATCCTTATTAAATTTAAAAATAAACACAACGAAACTGTAGACCATTCGTGTAGTACATATAGTTGTATAAATAATTTTAATTTTATTGCTTATACTAATATATTATATACTATTATTGTAAAGCTGAAGAGTTTGTTTGTTTGGTTGGTTGAACGCGCTAATTTCAGGAAGTACTGATCTGATTTGAAAAAATCTTTCTGATGCATTAGATAGACCATTTATCGAGGAAGGTTATAGGTTATATAACATTACGCTATGAGTAACAGGAGCGAAGTATCGACGAAACATGTTGCGAAAAATATTAATATAAACTTTTATATTATTTTTATTATTTCTTCTTTCTTCGAAGTTCTGAAATAATGCAATGTAATAAATACAATATTCATTCTAATTACTTACACAATTGTCCTTTACATTATTTCAGGATTTACATTATTTATCTTAGGAGATATCATAGTTTTAAAATAACGCTGCAACAAAATAATGATGTGCGAATGCTGCGACTCTATTAACAGGTGGACGCACCGCGCCGCACCGCACCGCACCGCAGACTTTGCAGAAAGGTAGCGTGTGTTCGAATCATGTAAAAATGTCCCTTTGGGAAAAAAAATACAATAATTATGTCAATATAATCATAGGGGATGAATGCACTATGATCAATAGAGCTCATGCAGAGGCAGGACTGTTGTATGGTTTCAGGCATTTACTACGGCTACTTAGCCGTAATAAAATTATGGGTCGAATCACTTTCAAGTTTGCTGGTGATTTCCGTCAAACATTGACAGTGATAGTTAGGGGAACTAGACCAGACATAGTGAAGTCTTGCTTAAAAACTTCCCCGCTATGGAAATTCGTCCACCACTTTAAACTATCTACTAATGTGAGTACACATTTGAACGGAGGTAGTACAAATTATCCTTTAAAGTGATTTTTATTATGAGACGAGAAAATTACGATATTGTGAAAACTAAATCGAAATTGATTGGTGTGAATTGAAGATGTAGTCTAAATACAAAATTAAGACTACCAGTGGACGAGACAATATTGGCGGCTAGAGTTTATTCCAGAAATCCCCACCGACCAATCCCCATCAGTGACGGTTATTACTCTATCCAGAAATCCCGACTTGTTAAACAATTTCAGCCTAGTGGGGATTTTTGGAAAAATAAGTAACAATCCCACCAGATGTAGTTGTTTCAAAATTATTAAATCAATACGTTTAATTAGGTAAGTCATGTCAATACTAACTTCAGCCAGCGGCTTCTCTCTCTACTAACCATAGACCCCTGTTTCATCCTCTTAGAGTGCTCTCCTACATCGTAAAAAGAAACCTTGTGAAACAATGTCACCCTCGTAGTCACAGTAGTTCCAGCTGTATATCAATGTCAGTCACTTTCTCCTCTTGTACTAATTATAGAGATTATAATTATTTTTAATTATAAATGGTTTTAATTTTGTAATTAAGTTAGGTAGGTAGAAACAACTACATCTGGTGGAATAGTTACTTATTTTTTCAAAAATCCCCACTAAGCTTATATTGTCTAACTAGTGGAATAAACCGCGGCTAGGAATAGTAGCGTTGACAAAATCAATAACAAGTAATTCTGGGTAAACCTCCAGGAGATAGCATCGACTACATTTCCATTGATAAAAATGGACCAAGAGGATGCGGTATATTACAGCCTCAAGGATTCCTAAATTTATTAATTCCTATTGGCCTTCCCCTATATTTTATTATACTATTTTTTATCTTAATTTGGTTATATAACGAAACCAGACTCCAAGTTAAATTCCTCAATCCCTATATACTAATACCTTGCATCCCTATGATACCGTCGGATTTTCCTTTTAATTTTAAAAGAATTCAACTTCCGGTGAAGGTATCTTTTATGCTAACAGCTAAAAAAGCCCAAGGGTAAACATTTAAGCACGTAGGAATCGATTTACGCCATTTTTTTGTACGGGTTGTTGATATGTTGCCCTATCGAGATCTGGTTCCGGAGAAAATCAATATGTACTTCTACTGCAAGAAAACTAAACTAAAAATATAGTGTACGTAAAAGTACCTACTTTAAAATGTTAACTAAGTATAGACTTAATACCGACATAATAAAAATATTATAATACCCAGTACTTTCACCCAACGTTCTATAGTTCTACTTCTACTTATAATAGCGTGATACATCTACTACGTGGACGAAGTCGCGGGCAAAAGCTAGTGACAGTATAAAGTCGAGCATAATCTTAATGTTTGCTACAAACACATTCACAAGTAAACACACAATCACAAGTCAGCTCAGTGAAAAATAGAGTATGAATTTTACAGATCTTATTACGACGCGACGGAACAAAAAGACGCTGTGTGCCTGAGAAATACTTGCTTATTTATGCTCTCTGTGTTAAGACATCAAGTTCTAGCTTGCGCTCATAATGTAGAAAATATGAATCATATTTATCGAATAAATATTGAAACACGTTCATTTCAAATGCCTTTATCTTTTCTTTATAATAGTTTTCGAGTTTACAAGCAATATAAAATGCATTTGCTCATGGAATCATTCCATTTATTTATTTAACAATTCATGTACACACATATTATAGCAACTCATGTATTTTAAAATGTGTAACCAAACAACTTCAAATTTCAATATTAATCATTTTTCTTGCATTATTCTACCGCTCTAATCAAGTTAAATCATCTCACGTTGTCATCAACTTACGCTCATATCCATCAATGTTCAACGTGCACTCCGTTTCAGTACCAATCCACTACTAACCCATATTCGGCAACCTGCCTCACATTACCTTAACATTCCGCCACACCACGATCGCTCTCAACCCTTAAACGCTGGCGATCCGCCAGCTCTCGCTCCCGTGAATTATTCATAGCGCGGGCCCGTTACATCTTCAATTAACCCGTAGCCGGCCGGATCGGCCTCGCTCACCCTCCGCTACGCCACGCTGCCACGCTCCTGCTCAGCTGCTCAAACGAGAAGCGTGACGGTACTCAACGTAGAGGTGCGATTACACGAGCCATTTTATCAGAAATTTTTAGGTGAACTTGAAGTACGTTATCAATCTCAAGCTTGCTAGTTTACACATAAGTTTAAACGAAGAAAATTTTACACGACAGATAGATAGACATGAAACTTGTAACCTTGTGCCCTTTACATGGGCAATTAGTGATCATTCTTGGCAATTGAATTTTCTTCGGTAGATGTTATTTACCCAGAACTTGAGTTTTTTTTAAATTCTGGACCACGATTGATCGCACATGCTTGCACTGTCTAGATAAATCTACTAAAATCTGTGTGCTTCTTTCCTCAACAATTCTAAAGACCGCTTGAAACATACTTTTCAATACAAACTGCGCGATATAAGCAACTACCTCGATTTTAAGAGCGACTTTGAACTCTGAGTCAAAAGGTCAGTTTTTTCTCTTGTTATAAATTCAGCGTTACATATCAGAGTAGTCAGCTAAGAAACATAAATATTGTCCATAATTGAATATGAGCAATCACGTTGCCCGTGTACGTGCACTTTAGGTACCATTCCTACTACCGAGTTTTACAAATCTAAATTGGATTTTTTGTGCGACCTTTGGATAAATTGTGTGTTGTGTGTATTCGTGTCACTCATATTTTACCTGACTGGGTCACGCACGGAGCAGCAAAAATGAAACTGTAGTATCAGTTCCAACTACGTTTTACGGAATGGAAAAGTGCTTACGAACTCAACTGAAGCACCGATTGAAAAATGTTGATTGAAAAGTTTGTACAAAAGCTTCAAATCCATGTACAAGTTATGTCATTGAATAACTATACGAGTGCACACAGGGTGACATGACAGGCATACACTTTGAAAATAACGTTTTTCATAAATTTATACAAGCGCGAATAGTAAAATAAACACAAATTCAGTAAACTAAAGCTAACGCTCATTTATTTAAAGAATGTTGAATTGATACGTACTGCAACGCAGAGTTGTACATATATACTCGTATATACGTGAGGCGCAAAGACGTTTCCCGGCAGTGTTCAGTGTTCAGACAAGCTTTGCGCATTCCCTTCACTTTGACTCCCTCTGCGTGACGTAACGAGAGCCAATATTGACGTGATGCACACGGCACCGAGGTCGATTGGATCAACGCCGTGTCACAGAAACAAGACAAAAGTATGTACGAGAGTGATTTCCTTACAAGAAAAGCTATCGAAACACGACAGCTAGCCTTTTTTTAACTGATTGCCTATTTGACACTTATAACCTATATTTTCTAAAAAAACATCGATCATATTTAAGTACATACTGTATGAAACATCAAATCGTTCTATTTTAACGTCATTAAGAAATGAAAAATAAATATCTACTACCGAGGGGAAAGAAAAATTGGTTCCAAACATAAAAATGATTGAGTACGCACAAAAGAAGTAAAAATTATAAATAGCTACAATTGAAAAGAGCCAACTTTTGATATTAGCTAGTTCCGATTAGAAGCCTGGAGGAGGAGGCGCAAAGTTTGAAACCTCTTTTTGTTTCTAATGAAATAAGTTAACGCCCTTTTTTATCAATATTTTTTATTTTTATTAATCAAAGTAATTCCCCATGCAATCACTGCATTTTTGCCAACGTAGTGGTAGCTTATTGATGTCTCTTTTTAAAAATCTGCTGCTCTCGGTTATTGAATTTTTTTCCCCGCCAAGAACTTATCCAAATTCCGGAAAAAGTATAAGTCTCTAGGGGCAAGGTCTGGTGAGTACGATGGATCACGGAGAACTTCCAACCTCAGCTCTTGTAACTTGGAGACCGTCTGCTGTACAGTATGAGGTCGCGCGTTGTCATTCAGGATCAGCGGAGCCGAACGATTGGCCAAAGCTGGTTGGAGATGTGCGAGCTTCTCCATCATTGTGTTCAGTTCTTCACAGTACACATCTACAATAACGCTCCTCCCGTTTGGTGCATGAGCTGTGATGAATGACACCGGCACTAGACCACCAAACAGTGACCATCACTTTTTTTAGGGTCAGTTTTCATTTGGGGCATTATTTAGGTGCTGAACCAGGATCTAACCAACTTGCTGAGCGCTTGCGATTGTCGAACAGAATCCATTTTTTGTCGCAAGTAACAATGCGATTCAGCCTTCGTTTGTATGCCTGCTGAGCAGTGCAAAGCTCGACTCCACGCGTGCTTTGCGCTGGCCATTATTCAATTCGTGGGGCACCCATTTGTGAAGTTTTTTTACTTTGCCAATTCGACGCAAATGAACCAATATTGTTTTGATGCTAACATCGAAAGCTGCTGCTAATTCAGCTGTAGATTGAGAATCATCAGCTTCCACAATCGCCTTTAATTCGTCATTGTCGACTAAAGTTTTCGGTCGACCACGGGGTTCATATCTTTGGTCGTAATTTCCAGAACGGAAGCGGGTGAATCAATAATGGGTGGTGCGATCGTTAGTAGTGTTTGCTCCGTATACTTCGTTGATGTTGCGTGCCGCTTCTGCTGCTTTGCTGCCACAACGGTACTCATACTCCATAATCACTCAAATTTTTAACGTATCCATGATGACGAAAAACTAACAAATGCAATGAAAATAGAACGCTAACCTTTAAACAAATGACTAATTATCAAAACTGAATTCCACATTGTAAAAATAAAAATAATTTGAACTTTGAATTCTTAGCGAAAAAAAAAATGGACTTGAAATAGCTAGTTCGCCAGAAAAGCAATTTCAAATGTAAAGACCTATTATTTTAAAACGTATCATGAATGATTGAGACGTGGAAATGTCAACATGGACGTATCGCACTCTCTGCAAATCCTTTAATGGATATGTGACTCGAACTGTGCAGCCTGTTGGCGGCGAGGCTCCATTTTATTTTGCGTCATATGGAAACCGTCTTCTGTCCGCAAGTTCTGCAATTCTGGAACAATACAATAGAGCGTCAGTACTAATTTCACGCCAAAGCGTCGAGGCGGTTTGTGCTCGTAGTATAAAAAGCGCTAAACCCAGCTAATTTTCATGGACCCTTCGACACTGGCTTTGATAAATGGGAGAGAATGAGAGAATGCAGGCTCTTTTGAAGCAACACTTAGGTTGTAGACAACAGTGAATGGGGCCGGCATTGAGGGCGTCGTAAATAGCGGCGGGCGGCGGCGGCCGGCCGTTCATTAGCACGGACCTTTGTTCGGGCACGGCCCTGCAAAAACAAATAGTTACACTTATCACTATGAAACACCCTATCAGACCAAATTCACCCGTATCTTTTAAGGTTTAAGGTTGTGAGAAACTGTACAGGCTAAATTGGTAATTGGTCATAGTTGGGCCGGCTTTGAATGTAAAACTGAGGATTGGTAATCGTGATAATGTCGGCTCAAAACAACAAGCCTCCGCAAACATCGCGTTTTGAAACCTCCGTGATTGTTAGAGCTGCCCGTCACAGCCATGTAAATATTATACGTCGTATTATCAACTTTGACCCACCTTCATAAGTCACTATTATTAACCGACTTCAAAAAAAAGAGGAGGTTACCAATTCGGCTGTATTCTTAACCGATTTTAAAAAAAGGAGGTGGTTTTCAATTCGGTTGTACTTTTTTATGTGCTCAGAACTCCGTCGTTTATGGACCGATTTGCAACATTTTTTTCCCCCTTAAAGGAAATACTTTCAGATTGGTCTCATTTTATTAACCGACTTCAAAAAAAGGATGTTATCAATTCGGTTGTATTTTTTATTTTATTTTTTATGTGTTACCTCACAACTCCATCGTTTACGAACCGATTTGCATTTTTTTTTCTCTTAGAGTATATGCTTTCCAATTGGTGCCATTTCCAAACTCCAGTTCTGATGATTGGATCCATGAGGAATCGAGGGAACTCCTCAAATATTATAGGCAACTATATATTGATTTTGGTATTTTCATTGAGAACTTAAGCACTTACAGTCAAAAAGTAACATTAATTTGATGAAGACTGATGAATAAGACCATAAATGGCCAACGGAACTTCATACTCACATAGATATCACAATGAAGACAGTTAAGCGACGATGATAATACTGTTAAATAAATGGTTCTGAATAGTTATGTTGAAAATAGTATTATCGAAGTGACTTGATAAAGATGATGGAGCCGGAAGATAGGCACCTGAACTCTGTAATGAATCTCTGTATCCTAACCATGTTTGGCCTTAGCAATATTTGGCTTAATTGGAATTGCGTAAGAAATAAGCACTCTGGTTATATGTGTATCACAACTAAAAAGTGTGAAATAAAAAACTATTAACAAAAAAAAAACAACTTCACTAAAAAACCATTAAAAGGATCAAAATAAATTTAATTTTGGAAGTCAGTGTTACTTAAGAAACAAACAATAACGAGAAACACCAACTTCTGAAATTAAATTTATTTTGATCTTATTAGTATTTTTTAGTGAAGTAAGTATTTTTTTAATATTTTAACTAAACATCGAAATATATCATACTTGATATAAATAATTATTTATAGATATTAATAATTATAGCATTATTCGAGCTGAGTTAGTTTATTAAATATTATATCAATTATGAACCGTAAAGAATAAATATAAAGTTACGTAATTAAATAACAAACTATGTTTTTTTTTAGGTACATGACATGAATCTAAAGCTTTACTTGTAAAAAGTAATCGTAAATTTAAAAAACGTTTTGAAATTTTTTTCGATTTCCAGTTATAAAGACTTCTATCAGAATCCTAAAGTAAACTAAAATTGGATCTCTTTTATAAATTCTCTCCAATTTGTTAAAATATAAAGACTCTTTTGCTTTCATCTTGAAAACGTTGGCGAGTCTAGATAATAATAAATGTACCTATGTCTACATTACCATGAGGCGCTGTTTTTTTAGAAAACTCTTACTATCTTTTGTGTTGGCCTGAACATTTTAAATTACCTTTAGAGACCCTGAACAGAAAGAAATGGAACCCTTATTATAACCTCAGTTTTCGTTATCAGGAAAATGTTTTCACACTATCATCAATTTTTTAAATTTTTAGAGGTAGACGGAACAGAGAGTAAAGTCCCGCAAACCTCCGTTGAAAAGGGAGGATCCTCCAACCAGACGGGTGTTATGTCTGGTGGGCTACAACTGCCCGATAGATGATTTCGGGCTGTTCTATATGTTCTAAACGCGCGGAGAACTTTGATTGCGCGATGCAGGATTAGTTCTTATGTGACGTCATAGATGTCGCTACATCACTCCCCTCCGGAGATCGGAGATCGATGGTTCTTGATGCTTCTTGATGCGTGCCAGGCCAGTGGTAGGTTGGTTCCAGAGGGTCGGAACCGAATGCCGCATAGTTCTCGGTGAGTCGGAACTGTCTGCGGTGATGCCCCAGTGAGTCGGGGTGGTGCTATCCCAGTGAGTCGGGATGATGCCCCAGTGAGTCGGGGTGATGATGTCCCAGTGAGTCGGGATGATGCCCCAGTGAGTCGGGGTGATGATGTCCCAGTGAGTCGGGGTGATGCTGCAGGCTCCAGTGAGTCGGAGTAGTGCTGCTGGCTCCAGTGAGTCGGAGCGGTGCTGTGCGATGTAGTGGCTTGACTGCTTGCGTCGACCAGGAGAGGTTCTTCGTGGCTCTTCATGTGACTGGCCGAAGGTGCAGTGTGCTTCGCCAAGGTCGCTGATGAGGCTGAGGGTGATGACCAGGTATGACCAGGTAGGCATGCTGGTGGTCAGGATACCCTTTTTTAAAGCCGTGGGTGCTGGCTGTATGGCTCGCTGCTCGAAAGCTTGAGGAAGTGATGATGACGTCACGAAGTAGTTGCTGCACGAAGGCTGCGCTGACGTTCTTTGTCGAGGGTCACCAGTTTTGGAGGTATGTGGAACAGAGAGTAAAGTTCCGCAAACCTCCGTTGAAAAGGGAGGATCCTCCAACCAGACGGGTGTTATGTCTGGTGGGCTACAACTGCCCGATAGATGATTTCGGGCTGTTCTATATGTTCTAAACGCGCGGAGAACTTTGATTGCGCGATGCAGGATTAGTTCTTATGTGACGTCATAGATGTCGCTACAAATTCTTAATACGAATTTCGGGTGTAAGAATTTCAGTAAACTGTTTAAAAAATATAATAAAACGCGCCTACTTTAAAACTTATTCCTAGCAGACTTTCAAAACACATATCTAGATAACATGTACTAACGTATTTTATAATGCTGAAAATATCACTAATAAGACCGTGAACAAAAACCCTTACAAAATCTCATTTCACTTAGCGTACTGCGAGCGTATTGCGAAAACAAAATGCATATAAGTAGGACAATCAAGGCTAGCGGCCGCCCGATAGGCGTACTGCCATACCACCTACACTTACAATCTTTCATCTAACTAAACTCGAGGCGACACACTGCCTCGCATTTTTCACGTATTCTTTGTAAAAGATAAGAATTAAATTAACAAGAATGTTTTCTTCTTTGATAAGAGTTTTTCTTATAGATATGCACGAGTCTGATTCTTTAAGCTTGTGTTAAAATAAACTTATCGTGTGTTTTTTTTTCTGCCCAAATATTAAGCAAAGAAAATACAGGCTTCAATGTGTCTGATGTCGCAAGTGTCTGACAGTAATTGACGACAAAATGTCACGAGTGTCGACCTCTTGACTTCGATATTACCGACTTATTGTGTCCGACCAGACAAGGTCTGATCTTTCCTACTTACACTAATGCCAATGACCAAGTTGTTAACCTTTTAGTTTCCCAAAGGAGAATAGCTTTCATATTTTAAGGTCAAAAAGGAATCCTTTGTCGAAACTGAAAGGGATTTCAATAAGTCCTACTTCAGTTTGTTAGCTAATACACCGAGCACAGAAATGTGTCGCCTCCAGATTCCGAACGTTCTGTCTGTTTATGTGTGTAGCAATCTAAGTAATAGCGCGCACATCTCAATGGACAGCTTTACGCGACACGCACATCAATCCTCTGTTGTCTTTGTCTTTATCATGTCGTATGTGGTGAACCTTTGGGACGTAATAAAGAACGTAATTATTAGTGATTTTGATTGATCTTGAAGATTTAGATTGATGAGAATATTGGAATTTAAATCTGTAAGGCCAAACTAGGATTTTTGCGTTAGGCCGTTATTACCTAAATTCAAATTTTGCAAGCAGTTTACGTTATCTGATCTTGTATTTAAAAATTCAAACTTGTGAATTAAATTTCAGAAAAAAATAGTTTTAAATATATTGGCCAGTTAAAAAGGCAGTCTAAAGTTGTTATAGACCTAATGGTGATCTGACCAAAAATATGTATAAAAAAAAGTTTTTGGAAACTAAACAACTCTTATTAAAATACAGTAATAGTTAAGTTAAATAACAGTTTTGCTTATAAAAGAACTGAAATACCAAGTTCGAGTTGGCAAGTTTATACCCACCAACTTGAATCTGTGTGCTTAAATATAATTAAGTCATTTACGTTTCAACTTTTAAAATTGCGGTGAGGATTTTAATTTTAGCATTGCGTGACTGTGTTAGGCAAGTAGAATTATGGAGTTCAAAAGTGGTTCTAAAAGGATCGTATCGATCTAAACCTATGGCTGTGTATCGCTGTGTTGCTTTGCAAACTTGATTAACATCCTGCCACGTGCCTAGATCACAGCTTTAGACAACAGCTGACCGAACCAAATTGGAGGACATGGTGGGTAGCCATGTTATTTTAGTTTCGCCATCGCTGGAAGCTTTTTGGTCAAGAAATATCTTTCTTACTTGACATAGATTGGTGCTTCTTTTTCCATCTCCCTCGCGTGTACGGAATGGTTATCAATCGTATGATTGTATTGCGATCGGAGCTGCTCCGATGTTCTTATTGCTATTGCCGTTGCGACGACAATTTAACTTTTGTGATTGAAGCACCTCTCTACTTTATTGGAAGCTTCAGCTTTTTCGTAGATATTCGTATTTGAATTAACCTTGTTATGAATTGAGAGATACATGACTTTTATTTATTTTGTTTGAAATGTGAAGAATTTTATTTTCAAGATTTTTTTCTTAGAAAAGAAATGCTTTAAAAACTCAAATTGAAGAACTTGTCTTTTATATAACAAAGTGTTTCTAAGAAATGGTTTTTTTATATAAATCCTCACCGGACATGGTAAGTTCGGTAGATTCCTGCACCGAATTCATGCGGAAGAAACGCCCAGGTGTCCCATTGTGTGGACCGCCCGGAGGACACGGTGGAGCACACGGTGGAGGTGTGCGCCGCCTGGGCAGAGCAACGCCGTGTCCTCGTGGAGGCGATCGGCGGAGAATCGCTCACGCCGGGCCTTGGTACAGGCCATGGTCTGGAGCGAGGAGGAGCAGCAGGCGGTCGCTTCCTTCTGCGAAGCGATTAATGCTAGCAAAGGAGGAGGCCGATCGCGTTGATCAACGGTCCTCACGCCTCAATCGCAGCCGGGATTCCGATCCCGATTTCCGGCCACTGTAGATGCGGGCTTGCGGATGGCGAGCAATGGGTAGCTCGCCGTCCAACCGTCCGGTAACCGTCCGGACCGAGCTCAAATCATCGACGACGCGTACTGTTCCACGTGCGCCTCAAAGAGATGTCAGCAACTGTTCCTACAGTTGCTGACATCTCTTTCCAACAGCCCAACAGGGTCGAAGCCTTGGTAGGCCTCGGCTTTCGGCCAAGGATCTGCTTCTTAAAGGAAACCTCGGCCCTGGTACGAAAGGTAAGGAAGGAACAGGAGTGGCTTTTTAGTCAGTAAAAGTGTGACACTATCTCTCGCTCCGCCTAAGAGCGTGATTTGTCATTAGATGATTTTCCCACCTAAAAAAAAACTATGAAACAACCAAACCTATTTATGCACTAACATGAGCTAATTCTCACATGTGAACACTGCACAACATCAATCTAGATCTTCAAAATATTAACAAATAGCTCTTTACAATGGTCGGTGGAGGGGTTCCGTCTGCTGGCCTTCTCATCGCTCATGCAGTACAGGGTCAGAGACAATGATCACGTACGGCTCACGTACGACGCGGTACGACGAACGGCACGCGGTGCGGAGTCAAAGAGCCTAATTTTACATGCACGTATTATACCGCCTGCCATATATGAGATATTAATGTATTAACATTTGCTCTGTGTACGTGTTTTTTTAAGTTTTTGTTTTAGTAGAACGTGGGTTTCAGTGTGAAACAACAGCTTGTCTTAGTTTTTTAGAAAACATTTCTTTTTGTAAGCAGGGAAAATAGAGCAATATTTGTTCAAGATTTTTGTTTTAAATATTTGATATAGGAGGACTTTAATATAAGAATATCTATATTTTTTAAACTGTATTAAACTAATGCTACTGGTTCTAGCTGGTTCTGTGCTAGTCAAAGGCCTCCCCCTACTTCTTCCAGGTATTCTTTTCTCGGGTCACCTCGAACCAACCTTTGCGGTGAGCGTCTTGGTCATCTCGCCACTTCTTTCCAAGTCGGCCTCATCGTCCATTCTCAGGCAGCCAAACTTATGTTAATGATAGAAATATTGTCCTTGGTCGTAAAAATCTTGATTTGCTTGTAAATTCAGAATTCAGAAGCATACCTACTATAATACACGCTGATGTATATATATTTAAACTTACGTGCGCATGTGATGCAACAAGACTGAATAAGTTTTTAGGTTAGGTAAGTTACAAGTTGTCTACATATTTTTCTTCATTTTACCAACACCCCGATTCTCCAGGTCAAGGTCTCCAGAAGGCTGCCGGCTGGCAGCTCGCGCCGCGCCATTTAGACTATTTTTATAGCACTCCTTACTCGCAACGAATAAAATCTCGGGTGAACGCCAGACTACATAGATTTTCTTTTAATCTCCTGAGTGGATTAGAAACTGGAGCGCTATATCCAAAAATACCCTTTTCACAAGTTATTCAAACACTCATGTTCATTCGGGAATGAAAGAGAAACATTACTTAACATCCCGCTTGTGAAACCTGACAAACTTTGTGAAACAACCTGCCAGAAATAACCTTAGTGATGTAACCACCTCATTATATAATATCATTTGTTATACATATATTATTATATTCCAGTTTAACCCATTCTACGGCTTCGGCAACCTCATAACTTCAATTAAAGTAATTCAAGTTTCTACCGGTAGGGGCCGCAAGTAGGAGCAGTAGATTAGTATGGTCACTTCGATTTGTCCTTGGACATAGATGTGCAACTAGGAATGTCTAATTAAATCACGTAATTGAATAAGCAAATTGGATTACGCAAAAGTTAATTGAATGTCGATAATTAGGTGCGGTGAACCAGCACAGCGGTCGAATGGCGCAGGCGGAGTTAGTAGCATTACTTTCAATAAATCAAGGATCCCAGGCACACACACCGCCCCACGCAGACCACTGTACTAGACCACAACTAACTTACTCAGCGGTCAGAACATTGTTGAAATAGGCACTGCAGAGGGTTGATAGCAGTTTCAAATAACACTATTATTATAAAAGGCATAGTTTTTATCTAAGAATTTTTAACAAAAATGAAATTCGTAGATAAAAACGTTACTCAAACGACGAAATCAGATTTGGATGATATTTATCCTATAATAGGATAAATATCTGCTGGTATCCTTTATCTTATTCCGTAGAACAGCACTTACGTTACTTTTTATCCCGGCAGTATGTTTCGTTGAGATAATTTTCTTCTTTCACGCGGAAATCGCTAGCAGTTGTTAATGACTTACGTAGACGTTGCTATCCGAACTGCGCTGGATACATCGTGCGTGTTGAGATGTGCCAGTAAGGTTAATTTCAACAAAAGTGTTACAGGAATTGTTTATTTTATCTCCATTTGTCATATTCATCCAAACATAGTTTGCTTTCAAGAAGATTTTATTCTATTTACAACCCTACATCGGTTACAGTAAAGATGAATTTATCAAATCTAAATAAAAATAAATTTATTTAGCAGAAACTTCTTTATCTTTGGGTGATATATTTGGTTTCAACACAGTTACATCAAGGGGATTTCAAGGATCTTGTAGATCATTCTGGACTTCCAAATCGTTTGGGACGAGACATAAAACCCCTCCCGATGTGTCTATCACTCAACCGAATTCTCTTCATAGTCTAAGCAGAACCCGAGTGACTATAACGAGAACTTTTCGGCCACGTCTTTGGTTTAAAGATTGAGATAGTGTCCTAAATAGTATCAAGTTTTTGAGATACATTCCGACATGAATTTAGTAGTAGCAACGAATGAGCAGTAATACCAGTTCTGTGAACTTAGGATACGGTGTCTCCATGTCAAGAGATACAAGGATATTGACAAAACTTAACATACACTTATGTACATGATTACGGTTCAAGACTGTGAGAAGTATGACGATCATGTTTGTAAAGTATGTTGACTATCTCATTGGGGGACTTAACATGATTCCTAACATTTGAAACTTCTGTTCCTATCCTGCGTATGTAAAAACCCTCTTCGGAATTGAACGGCAAGATAAGCAGCTGTTACAAGTTTTCCTTTCGTTTCTAAATCCGTTGGAATTTCGGAACGTCCCGCAGATATGGAGCAGTTGGGAACAATAGGCCAACTGCGGCGACCTACGTGCCAATGTTCTACAAACACTAAGTTTAATAGAAAAATAATACACGAACAGAAGGGTGCGGTTTGGAGCAATCTGGGACGTCCATACGATGTAATAGAAGAAGAACGGAATGTGTTATCTATATATGTGTGTGTGATTATATATGTGTGTGGCATATTTTTTAGCCAAGTTGTTAGATATCAAATAGAAATTTGTCGATTAGGTAGGTGAAATTGTGTTGTAGAGTTTAATTTAAACCTACAGTCCATCATAAAGATTTTTTAGGCCTCAAAGGTCATTTTTGTCCCATTTCATTAGAAGTACTGAATGAATTACGCTTTAACCTTAGGTATATCTTTACAAAGTTTAGCTACAAATACTAAGGCATCGACCACTGTCCAACTGGTCCAGGTAGATAGTCGTTGGTTGGACGCTACAATGACCAGAGCGATCCTATTAGCAGCGGTACACTCCCTAAGGCTTCCCAACTCGAGCTTCCCGACGGAGCCCAATTAATTATCGGCAATCAATCACGGTAGTATTAGCGAATCATGACGTGATTCAATCAGACTCGTTGCGGAGAGAAGGATCTCGGTTTTACTTGATTGGGTTGTAATATGGCACACTTTACTGGAGAGGGCTTGAGTTGAGAGTTATTAATATTCGGGTGTAGGGGAGGCTTATGTGTAAGACGTGATACTGTGATGAAATGTATTACAAGGCTCGTATTATTCGTAAGTTATTAGGGAGTGTAACGCTTTCTATATATTATGAGGTTTCTAAATCGATTAAAGTCCCAATTTATATTAATGGCTTGGCATGACATCAGATCAATATCTGCCTGCAAGAGTATATTGTAACGTGGTGAACAAACGTAACTTTAGTTTTCAACGTACGACACAAATGACAGCATACACGTTGGTTGCGTCAGTTTAGCCTTACTAGCTGTGTGCATGATTGATGACCGTCTGCGACAGCAGGTGGAGCTCGAAAATATGATCTACTCACTTTAATGAACGAACTACTTCAAGAGAATCAAGTCACCACTGAGAATATAATGCGATTAGATCCAGACAAGTTTGATCCTGCCATTCAAGTTAATAACCGAATTGATGATCTTCACAATTTCTAACGTGAAAACTATCAGAGAGTAATTTTTCGTACATACTTGATACTTTTACAGTGAGATTTTAAAAAAGTCGTTAATGCTATGAAAACTATTTTAATAATTAATGAAAGTGCTGAACCAACTATAACGTGGCGGAGGACTGAGGACAAAATTATTGCAGTTCACTGAACCTTAATTTTATGGAAATGGGATTCTGTTTGCGATAGGTAAATTAAATTGTTAAATTGACTGTATGCGTCTGTGAAGTATGTACGCATATACTGTTTGCGTCCGTGTGTGTGAGGCCTGTGTGTTATACAGACCCATTGATATATAATTATGTAATTATAAGTCGATGCACAGACCTTATTAGTATGGCAAAAGTTTATATGTATGTTTGTTACTCCTTCGTACTCAAATGACTGAACTGATTTGGATGAAATTTGGCAATGGGTAGACCATGCCGTAGAATACTACTTATGATACTTATGCCATGAGTATATATTTCCTTGGGATAATGTCATTGCAGTAGTACTGTATGAAATTAACTTTCATAGCTTTTCAACTATAAGTGGAAATGAAAAAATAACATTCATACTATGAGTACAATAAGGCTCGCTACAAAATTGAAAGAATTACTATTTTCAAATCAACCATTAATATAAAACTTAAAAATGCAATTCTCTATAACAATTTTCAATCGAGAAGTGAAGAGCAAATGGTTATGGTGCTGTTGTTACTTGTGTTAAGGTTCTGCTGATACAACTTTGATATTCCCATGTTTTTTTTTCTAGCTACTAGAAGGTTATTTACTGAATTTATAATAACGTTACACAAAACTTAAGGAAAAATACCCTAAGTAGTTAGAAAGAAAGTAAGATTATCTTGTAAAAAAAAAAAAAACAAAACATTACGAATTAGTTTATTATATTGGTACTTAAAAACTAGGAACAAAACAGTAATAGCCAATAATTGAGTGGCATTACAATAAAAGTATTAATAGAAAAATAATAATGTTAAAAAGATTTGAGTTACACCATTAGGTATTAAAACCACATAACATAACAAAAAGAAAAAGTTTTTATTTTTAACTTTATTTTTTATTTCTGTTTATTAATTTTACATAATGACTTCCAAAATTAATGAATGTTATATCATACACAAATTCTGTAAGTCATTCGCACACATTTAAATTTAATTAAACATATTTAAGTGATGAAATCGCTGTCGTAATTATAAATATATATGAATAATTTTCTGTAAATGTAATGTTTCAGTGGACTATTCGTTGGAGTGCAAACTATAAATAAATTAGTACATATTTGCTTTTAGCTTTAAATACAAACTCATTATGAAGATTAAGATATAAAATAAACAGACCTTGAACTGCCGCGCCATGCTAAAGAGATATTAGTGTACTCAGTGGAGCACGAAATTGTTGATAATAAGGCTGGAGCAAACAACGGGGAACCAACAACATCATCTGAAGCTCTTACTGCAGAGTAAACAATTTTACAAATTCTCCGAACTGAATATTACGGACATTTAATGAAATTTGCAGCTCCTTGAAGAAACGTGAACGAGACTGTGTTACGAAGAAGATGGTTCATTAAACTGCTCTGAAGCCCTATTAGATGTGCGTGATATCAGTGTTAAATTACCATCGTTTCCGAAAACTTCACTCAAACGACCTTTAACGCTAGATACACGTTCTAAAGTTCAAAATGTAATGAGAAGTCTTCATAATAAAGTGTACAAGGTCTTGTTTGTTCCAAACTATTTTTAATCATCGTGTCATAACGTGGAGGGCGCGGCAGGGCTTTGTTCCACATACTTACATAGTTGTTGTGTGACTGTGTGCAATGAACTGATTCTGTTGGATATACGTCACTCAAGTCAGGAGCAAGCATTTGAGAAATGCAAATGGGATTAGTTTTACTTGTCTAAAGAATATAAATAAAAATCATTATGTTTTTTACATGGAATCTAGTTAATGCTTTTGAATCATGTCAACTAAAATACTGAAAAAGAAACGCAACCACTCGTATCTATATTTACAGTTTGTATCAGTTAACTCTTGAATTTAGATACCTACAACGAATGGTCGAAAATATATTCAAGTATTAAACTCATCTTTCAACAATAAAGGTACTCAAAGATCGGCTAAGATTGATTGTACTATATTCACAGAAAGCCTAAAGTAAATACAGACTATATTATCTCGCTAACAAATCAATGTACTGGATATTATGATTGATCACTCAAGTTATTCATACTTTTATAAAGAAACTCTTCTATTTGGTTTTTAGTAATATCTACAAAAGCCTGGTAAAATAATAAATAATTTGAAAATGATGTGAATACAACGTACAAATTAATATTTTTCAAACACGTCACTGGCCATTGAGTTAGCGCTTTCACCCGCAGCTAGCACATTAATACTTCTCTGTAAATGGATTGGAACACAATATTAATTTACATGGAAATGGATATAAATAGTGAGCGAACAAAGCGAACTGAACAGTTTGTTTGAATAGGGACCAAGCAACGTAAACTAGTTAATACACTGCGGCGTGTTCGACCATTTGTGTTTGGTTACTGTTATAGATTATTTAAATATTTACAAGATTGATAGCGGTGAAATAAGAAAAGAAAAATATACGAATAACAAAGAACTTTGAAACAAATAAGATTGCGATTTGACTCGGTTAAACCAGTGATCATGGAGTTTGCACGTTCTTCTCAATAGACACGAACGATTTTCTAGTGCATGGTTTCAACATTCTTGATCATTTTAATCTTAGGACGTCCACTGTTGGACATAGGCCGGCCTCAAGTGCCATAGCGAGCAGTTCTGTACATCTCGCATCCATCGCATTCCTTCCAAAGCTTGATATTCAATATGCCTTTTACCATGCGGTGATCACTTCCCGTTTTCACTGCGTATATCACAGAGACATAATTAGATATTTGCTTCTTCGTCGACATGATGAAATCAATCTTATTTCTAGTCGCACTATCTGGATTTTGCCAGGTCCACTTTCTACGAGCGTGCTTTTTGAAGAAGGAGTTCATCATATCGAGGCCTTCCTTCTCTATAAAACTAGCCAGTGGATGTCCTCGGCAGTACCGATGTCCAAATCCAAATTTCCCCACTCGCGGCTCGTCCCCGTCTCGTTTGCCCAGTTTCGCGCTAATCAACAAATATTCAAAATTCTTCCTCATTAACAAATTCTTAATAAATCAAAATTGACTGAAAGTAGTGTAATGAAAATAGTGGCGTAGAATGGAGATCCTTGTATTGTACTAAAGTACTAAACTTACATAATAATATATTTCATTTATATTTACTTCGGAGCCTTTCGTGATCGAAGTGCTTTAATCCGGTTATCGCTCCGATGTAGGTAGTTAAGGGATTATGATTAATAAGGATTATACGATTATCCCATAAAACTGTTTATTGGGAGCTGATCCTCTCAGAACTACCAAATTACTTGGATTTGATTATGCTAAAGCGTTATAGTTTCCATAAAATAATCATGTATAATGTTCAAGAATATTCTTGACGTTTGATAAAGGTCATTTCATTAATTTGCTGAAACAAAGTTTTTTTTTTCAGAAAAAAAGAGAAAAGATCGTTTACATGGCTATTGAAACGATCTTCTAAATGAGATGACAAATGGCTGGTAGCTCCGTCAGGCCGGTTATCCGGTAATTATCCATGAGCCGGTTGCTATTGTGATGTAAATCGCGTGCAGTTCCCCTTCAGGCGCGGCACCGGCCCGGGATGATGGCAGACCGACACGGTCGCGGTTGTGACAGAGAGATATCCGAGGATGACGATGGTGAACACCTGAGATGAAGCTCTATTATTGCAAAATATTGATTAAAAAAAATATTTTACTAATCCTTTTAAGTTATTCAATCTAAACGAGTTTCGAGAAAACAGAAGTTTTGTAGAAAATTGATTTCTTTCTTTATAATAACATTTTAATTTATTTAAAAATAGCTTTTGCCCGTGACTTCACCCGCGTGAAATGTTGTATCTTAAGAATCTTTTTCACTCGCCTATCGTCAACATCGAGCATGGTTTAAAAGCTTGTTACTTCATCTAACGCAATCCAACGCGATGTTTGACGAAAACGCAACGCGAAAAAAGAGATAACGCCTGAAAACTCCGTTAGCATTCGGAAATTCTGTGATTTACTCGAATATTTTACAGAATTTGTTCCAGGAAATACGTACCTAGATAATATCCACAAGATATTGTGTTTCCAAAATATCTAATGAAAAATGTGTAATAACGCCATAATCGCGTAAGAGCGGTTGTATGAAAAACAGTGAAATTGTATGTCGAGTTTTTTTTTTTTTTTTTTTCCGGTGGGAAAATCATCTTATGACATCCCCCGCCCTTGGGCGGGGCGGGAGATAGTGTCAGACTCTTACTGACTAAAAACCCACTCCTGTTCCTTCGTTGCCTTTCGTACCAGGGCCGAGTCTTCCTTTCAGAATCAGACCCTTGGCCCCAGTAGGCTTCGACCCTGCTAGGCCCCTACAGTTGCTGACATCTCCTTGAGGCACGCGTGGAACAGCACGCGCCGTCGACGACTTGGGCTCGGTCTGGACGGTTACCGGACGGTCGGACGGCGAGCCACCCATTGCTCGCCGTCCGCAAGCCTGCGCCTACGATGGCCGGAAATCGGGATCGGAATCCCGGCGGCGATTGGGGCGTGAGGACCGTTGCCTCACGCGATCGGCCGCCTCCTTTGCTAGCATTACTGCTTCGCAGAAGGAGGCGACCGCCTGCCACTCCTCCTCACTCCGGACCATGGCCTGTACCAAGGCCCGGCGCGAGAGATCGCCGCCGCCAATCGCCCCCACGAGGACACGGCGTTGCTCTGCCCAAGCGGGGCACACCTCCACCGTGTGCTCCACCGTGTCCTCCGGGCGGTCCTCACAATGGTGGCACCCGGGCGTTTCTTCCGCACGAATCCGGTGCAGGAACCTCCCGAACTTACCATGTCCGGTGAGGACCTGCGTCATGCGGAAGGTAAGGACGCCGTGTTGCCTTTCCAGCCACTCCTCAAAGAGGGGACTTATCGCCATAATTATGGCGTGCCCAGCACTGGGTTGCGATAGTCGCTGTCGCCATTCCGCCATGAGACCCCGCCGGAGCTCTGCCCGCCATGCCGCGACTTGTCGCGGCAGCGGAGTTTCACCCCGACGTTGCATCTCCACGCGCAGATCGTGCATGCGTGCAAGGCCTGCTGCCACCAGGTCCCATGGTTGCTGGCCAGCAAGGAGGCTCGCCGCTTCGCGGGATACCGTGCGGTATCCCCTCACCATCCGTATGGCCATGACCCTCTGGCACGCGTTCAGCTGGGCCGCCGGTCGCTTTCGCAGTGACGGCGCCCACACCGGCGGCCCATAAAGGGCCATGGACCGGACGATGCCTGCGTAGAGCCTCCGGCAGGAGGCGTCTGGACCCCCGAGGTTGGGCAGGAGCCGCTTGAGGGCAGCCCCAGTCCGATTCAGTTTGGGAGCCAGACGTCGGAAGTGCTCCTCGAAATTCCACCGGCTGTCGAGGACGAGTCCCAGGTACTTCATCGTCGACCCGACGCCGATGTGAACTCCTCCTACCGTTAATTGGGAATTCCGAGGTGGCGCGCTCCGAGGGCCGTGAAAACACATGGCCTCGGACTTGTGTAGCGCCACCTCGAGTCCCAACTGCTGGATCCTATCAACGACTATCGCAACCCCGCGTGTCGCTAATTCGACCGCCGCCTGGTATGACTCTCCCTGAGCCAGGACCAGTGTGTCGTCTGCGTAGCAGACCACGCTGACCCCGTCAGGGAGGTCGCCGCGCAGCACGTAGTCGTAGCCGATGTTCCACAAGGGCGGTCCTAGTACCGATCCCTGCGGAACACCGCACGACATCTCTCGCCGTTTCCACTCACCCTGGTGACCAGGGTAGATGATGTATCTGTCCGACAGGTAGGCCTCGATCACACGACAGAGGTAGTCGGGCACCCGGTGATACCGGAGTGCCCTCCTAATGCTACTCCAGGGCAGGGAGTTAAAGGCGTTAGCGATGTCCAACGACACCGCCACGACACACCTGCCCTGGGACACCGCATCCCCCGTCGTGAGAGCTCGTACGCGCATGATGGCGTCCACCGTGGAGCGCCTCCTGCGAAAGCCGAACTGGCCGTCCGCCAGATCCGGCCCCACTCGTGTTAGGTGCGCGACGAGGCGGTCTGCAATTACTCTTTCAAAGAGCTTGCCCACCTCGTCGAGCAGCACAATGGGCCGGTACGCGGACGGAGAGTCCGCAGGGCGCCCCGGCTTCGCGATAAGGACCAGTTTCCCCGTCTTCCAGTGAAGTGGGAATTGGCCCCTCTCCATGCATGCGCTAAAGAGCCCTTTTAATCGAGACCCGAGAGCCTCCATGGCCAGGACCCAGGCTTTACCAGGCAAGCCGTCGGGTCCTGGGGCGGTATTCTTGGCACTTAGCCTTCGTACCGCCACACTCATCTCTACCTCGGTCACCTCTGGAGCATTGTCGTCATCGTCGCCATCGTGATCCACGGTAGACACTGCTGGTGGCGGAGCCATGAGCGGGGGAGAGTGTTCCCCTCGCGCAGGGAACAGATTGCTCACCACACCCTCCACAATCTGGGGCCGGAGACTCTGTGTGAGTGGGGGAGCCCAGGGGCGGAGTTTTTCCCGCACCACCTTGTAAGGGCGTCCCCACGGGTCTCCGTTCAGAGTCCCCAGCCACACGTTGCGGGCCTCCAACTTGGCCCGCTTTATTTCCGCTCGGAGGGTGCGCTTCGCCACTCTGTATCCCTCATACAGCTCCGCCTCTCTGACCTCCGCATCCGGCGGGCGGATGCGGCGACTGCAGTGTCTGGCGTACCGGCGCCGCGCGGCATTGCATGCATTCCGCAGTGCCGCAATCTCCGGCGACCACCAGTACACCTGGCGCCGGGCACGTCCTGGCCGGACTCGGGGCATTGCCACGTCGCAAATTTGCGACATGGCCTCCCGGAACCACTCTGCCTCGACGTCGATGTCGACAGGCCTGTCCGGTGCTTGCACCCAGGCCTGTACCATCGCGGCTTCCAGGAGGAGCTCCCGGTCCAGCTAAATTGTATGTCGAGTTGGATTTCCTTAAAGTCTTTCTTATATCAATGTTAAATTTCATTTAGTTTAGCAGCTAAGGTTTAATTAAAAACATATTAACAAAGTAACTTTCTACTTTATAAAATAAGTACCTACATGTTTGTAAAGTTTTTTTTACATTGATCTTATAAGGTTAAGGCACGGGTCTCGATCACGGATCACGGGCAGGGTTACGGGTCTTTCAATAAGTTTCAAAAAATTTTAGGCAAGACAGCTCTCATAAACTAGAGATATACATTTTGAGCGATCAGTAGAATTCTGTAGTTGCTTATCCAATTAGGACGTAGCTAGCTTCATTACAAACTACACTACACACAACAGCAAGCTAACAATATAAGTTATGTTAAATAGGTCCTATTTGATTTTTCTTACTTCTCGGATCAACTCCTTAACTATGTACATTACAACACCATTATTAACCTTGCAAAATCATAATAAAATAATACGACTACCCTTCAGTAGCATATCCCTTGAAATAAAGTTAAAAAAAAAATCTATAATATGACTTTGCTTGCAAGTTGCGAGTTCAATGTTTTAGCTAACTGCTGGCTCGCTCGCTCAGTGATTGTCCATTAAGCAATTGCTATTAGATATGATGTAGATGGCGCTGGGGTGGTTGTGACACTGTGACGTCACGACGTATGTGATATCGTGCACAGTGGAAGTCTGCGGCCTAAGGGTAGTACTTAGTGAAAAGAAGCTTTCTCAAAGCATCTTTTCACTAAGCAATCTCTTCGTTTTTAAATTCCAAACAGCTTATCCTCTTCATTCCAGACTTACCAAAATAAAAAGACTTTTGACATTGACTTAGATTTTGTAAAAGTACCTAATTGGGAACCAAACGACGCTCGCTTAGAAGTGCAAACAACTAGAATGATCACCGAGGAGACTGTGATCAAGACACAGAGTTACTCACCGAGCTCTATAGACAGCACAGCCGAACGGTAAGAGGATTCCAACACACTTCGTTTGATAGCGTTGATCGGCTTGTAATTGTGAAAAGACCCAGAAGTAATACCTACCAGAAGCAATGTCTGCGACAGTACTTAGCAATTTACTGTTATGAATTTCCTGCTGGAGTCTACGTTTCCTGGTAGCTACAACCTATGGATATTTAAGTCAAGATTGAATAGATTACTTCTAGGCAACAGAACTCCGTCGTCCACCACATCATCGCTTACTAACAAGTGTGAGATAGTATTTAACTGCGTGCCTATCAATAACAATAAAAAAAATGTATGCATAGGAATGGCAAGTGTTACAAGAACTTTTGACCAGATTCAGTTAGTAATACCCATGTGTCCCCAAAGCGGAAATACCAAACTGAGCAACATCTAAATCATTGAGCTCGGAATGCATTCCAAGAGTTATGGAGAACGTTCGTTATAGTCCGACGACTCTGTTTACAGAAAGATAGCCATTTCGTGGCGGGCAGTGTGGCTATTTCTGCGGCTTCACTGTGGGACGGCCAAAGCGATGGAAGAATGTGGACAGGAAAAGCATTAGTAAAATCTAAATACATTCATAAATATTCAGTAGATGCTGCAACCAAACCAGAGGGAATATAAATAGCTTTTATAGGTCTAGGGAAATGTATATTGTAGTTGAAAGAATTTTCTATCATCGTAAACGGTATGTATATATATGCTCGTTTGAAGTGCTACGACAATTTTATTATTAAACTACGAACTCAAAGCTTTGGAAAACTTCTCTTATTTAACTTGTTCCCCTAAACAAACGGGATGTAGCGTTCCTACACCTGCTGTAGGTAATATAATAACCCGGCCCTCACTTGGAATGAAAACACGTACATTAACAGCAAATAGGCTTCGTATTTCTGCGGAAATGTGTTAAAAACTACTCCGCGGCAGGAAGCGAACACGAGCGGCAACACGTCAGGGCACGATAGCACACGTAAATAGGGGTAGAAGACCCAGTTACTGAGCGATGTGGAGAGAAAAAAATGATAATGAACTAGTTTGAAATAGGTTTAATCATAGAAGTGTCTTTGTAAATGAATCCAGTGTGTGACATTAGGGTTTTTTCTCCCATCATTACAAAGTGATCCTTCTGCAGGCCTCAACTCACCCGCTGCGTGCGCTCGAGGCCGCCGCGCGCCAACCGCTTCCGCACGTAGTTGTGGATAATCGCGCCCCATTGGACGGCTTCACGAACTGTCGGCTCTTCTCTGGAATACTCATTCTAATGCAACACTACTTATATGTTGTTTTGCAAGGTATTTTGAATATTGCGTTAGTTGGTTGCGACACGTTTCTTTGCAAATATTCGAATTTCTACGCTGGGCCCTCGAGACTGCAAATTAGACAACGTCACTATTTGGGAAACTGGGCAAATGAAATGCCTCTATAAGTGCTAAGAAGTCCGAAGTCACTAGAACTCTAGTTATCCAGATTTCACTGTAGGTATACATAGCACCTAGTTACCACATTAATTGTGATTGATACTAGACATTTCACTAGTCATAGTCATAATTGATAATCTCAAACAGAGACCAGAGGCTCTAGACAAATGACATTCTATCAACAATAGCGTAGTAATAGCGATTAGCGCAATATATATATAATTTACTATTATGTATGGGATGACCGAGCGTAACACACACTTTTGGCCAATCATTCTGTTAAGTAATGAGGAAGTCGGCTCGGCCCACACAGGTAAGGGGACACAGTAAGTAACGCATCAGAAGACGACTTCCAAATTCAATATTTAATTTTAAGTTAAAACGTTCCCTACAGTTCTACAGATCAGAAATATTAAAACGGTAACAAGATCCGATGTTACATTATTTTTAATTAAGTTTCAGATGAAACGTTACGATGTTAACAGAGCAATATTAATCATTCCGACATTAATATCTTGTTCCAGGAGGAACTCTTCATTAATTCGTTAATTTTTCTTTTGAAATGAAAATTTGCGTTATATTAAGAGAATATGGATTAAGGTAGAACTACACTGCGCACACGTGTGCCACACACGCCAATCTGGGCGCGTCAGTCTCCATACATTTTATATGGAAACTAGAAACTGATGGCGTCTTTCATGAGTGGCTGGAAAAACCTCACGGCGTCCTTACCTTCCGCTTGACGCAGGTTCTCACCGAAAATGATCAGTTCGGGAAGTTCCTGCACCGTATTCGTGCGGAAGTAACGCCCGGGTGTCACCACTGTATGGACCGTCCGGAGGACACGGTGGAGCATACGGTAGGGGTGTGCCCAGCTTAGACAAAGCACCGGCGTGTCCTAGTGGGGGAGATCGGCGGCAACGTTCTCTCGCGCCGGGCCTTGGTACAGGCTATGGTCCGAAGCGAGGAGGAGTGGCAGGCGGTTGCCTCCATCTGCGAAGCAGCAATGTTAGCAAATGAGGAGGACGCACGTGCACGCCAAAACCTATGATTTGTACAATTAGAAATAATATTATTATTATAGTATAATGAAACATTTTCCCAGTAGATACAACCCCTGCTTCTTTTAGGTTGTTGACATGGACACTAGTAGTATAAATAAGAACTAAATAATTTATTTAATTAAAAGCCTCATAAGATCAGAAGATGGATAGTTCAAATGAGTTTGAATTTAAGTATAAAAGTTGTTATATAAGTTGATTATAATAAATTCAGCATCAATCTTAACCATAACAAAGCACAATATACATATATTGTACTTTTATTACAAAGTTCATCATAATAGTACATTATCATATAAGTGTGTAATGTTAGTGATTACCGTCGAGGCGGTATTTAAACCCAAGCCGCGGCGAGGGTCATAAGAGAGCCAAGAAAGGTAATCATTAATTACTCACGTGTGTCATACGACGTTTTTCAATACACTTGTGAAGAAAACAACAGTAAAACTAGTAAAATGTGGTGTGACATGGCGGTTAAAATCTGTTTTCTTATGCGCGCGCATCTTTTTTTTATTTGCCCTTAAGGAAGGCTAAGGTATTTTGATCATACTGCCTAGTCTTACGTTTATGTTTTCTTGCGTGAAAAGACTTTACGATAATGTCTTTCGTAGTGACAATAGAATACGGATGTAACATTTTCTAATGATTTTGTAGTATTTAATTTGATTTAATTAATAAATAAAGCCACTGAACTTCACTGGAATAAAAAAAATCACGCCAAAAGCCGCGCCCATCTTAAAATGGCGGCCATAGATCACAAAAAAAAACTAATTTTATTTGAATGTACGATTTATTTACTAAATGTTTTTTATTAAATAAATCGTTTGTACAATTTAATTTGTTCATTTTAACTTGTAAATTGGGTAAAATAAGTAAGTAAGACACTAATTTATACTTAAACTGTTGAAAGCAATAACTTAATGGAAATTTTACACGAAATCAAAATTTGTTTTGCGAACAAAGAGGCTGAACCAAAAGGTTTTAACTACATTATAGCACTAGTGCGTAATGGTAATCAAAATGTCACAGTTTGGTAACGAGTGCCATCATATACCTAAGTCCAGAGCAATAAGAGTCACTTTCTGAGCAAGTGTGTGGAAAATAATGTTATATTAGGCACGCATTCAAAAAGTATTACTCCGAACATTCCTGAAAACTTTGGGTATTCGAGTGATCCTTTTGCAACAATTGTATAACAAGCGAATTGAAAACAATGAAGAACGAAATAATGTAATTACGAGCAACTGATTGAAGTATTTTTGATTAAACGTGACGTTAAATCAATCGGAGGGAACCGTCCGCCATCACGAGTGTGAATCGTGGCGCTATTCATTGTGGTCGACGGATGCGTCCAGCGATGCTACAGAGAATTCATTTGGAACATTGAATATAATACGAACCGAAACAATAGAGATTATAAACTAGTATTTTCCCACACCTGTCTCTCGTTCGTTGTCTCGCTTGGATGTGCTTTTTTTGGGATATTTTTTTTTTTTATAATTGTGTCAATGCAGGTTGTGTTTACCTTAAACAAACATGTGAACACACAAACTGCGAGTATTGTAGTTGTTATGTTATATCAACTCGCCATGCCTCGGTAAGCACGTAAAGTGGTTGGTTTCGTAGATCTTTGACCAAGGAGTATCGTGTTGCCTAGTACCTGGATTGTGGATGTGTGATATAATAGGCAGTCGCTCCATCTAAAACAAGGAACAGGTTCAGCCGCATCCTGCTAGACTAGAAGCCGACCCCAAGCTAGTTGGGAAAAGGCTAGGGAGATGATGAGGTTTTATCATCAAGTCATGATGTTTTTTTTTTTTTTTTTTTTTTTTTTTTTCGGTAGGAGTGGGAAATCCTCATGGACGCCCAAGCTGCCTCACAGACGAGCCAGTCTGGGCAGTGTCAGACTCCTACTGACTAAAACCGCACTCCTACCTTACATTTAAACCACGGACATGACGTCCGTGCCCTTGTTTGGTAATTCTACATTGTTTGCTTCTGGGCAACTCCACGCGCAAGTGGCGTCACTCCAGAGCACCTTTCAGCGATCATCACAATAAAAGCCGTCAGAATTTCAGGGTTTAGAGGCCACCAGCCCGAAGCGATACCCAAGCAACGACCACATACGCATCAAAAATCAGGAATCTCCCAACCTTCAACACACATACAACTCATCGCCACCCGTAATGCCGCACCAAACAAATGGCCCCTCAACCCCAACAACTATACTTAAAACTAATACTTAATAGGTACAATTAATAATATATAATTATATAATATAACAATAAATACCCTCTAGTTTATAATACATATTATCGATAACTATAACTACTATATTATGCTGTAATTTCTTTTTTTTTTTTTATTTATTTTTTTTATTATTATTTTCTTTTTTTTTTTTTTTTTCTTCTTTTTCTTTTCTTCTTTTTTTTTTTTTTTCTTCTTTTTTTTTTTTTTTTCTTTTGAACCTGATGATACTTGTTACGTCCTTAAATTTAAGTGATACCATGATAAAAATTGACTTATTAGTACTCTCTCCTCAGTCGCGGATTATCCACCTCGTTTTACCCAAACGGCCCCGAGCAAATACCCGCGTCGTCCAAGGCGCCATCAACTCGTCATTGCGTTAATAAACGGATCAGTGCCTCGACGACTGTTCTGTCCCGATGCCGCATGGCGTTCTTCATGTTGGTGTTGATGATGTCCCTGCTCGACGCTTCCTGTGCCCTCCTCACAAACCGTCCAATTGCGTCATCAGCGTTGTCGGCGTAGTACACGCAGTGGGCAGTATGTCTGGAGACTGCCACTACTGCGTGGGGGACGCTGCTGTGAATCCGGATATTTATGGATTTTGTCTTCAAGATGATGACCGACTCGCTGCTAAGACCCTGGGCTTCGTGTATAGTTAGGACGCATGATCCAGCGCCAGCCCCATATCCCTGGTCAATGAGGGTCTTCTTCTCCTCCTGTGTGTGGACCAGGAAGAGCGTGTTGGGAAGTGTGCTGGAAATTTGCGCGCCCGTGAACCTCCTCAGCTGTAGTGAGTGGACCCGGTTTCTTGACGAGTATATGCCGGGGTACACCTCCCCCAGGGCATACGCGACATCCATCGGATTCCGGTGTGTGCAGGACAGCTCGTGGCTGATGGTGACCACTAAGTCCGGACGGGCGTAGCTAATGGGGAAAAGATTTTCCCTGTCCAGATAGGGCAGTTGATTAATATCTCCGATAAGGACGGCGCCACTAGCGCCCGACAACTGGACTGCCATTACGATGGCCCCGAAATGGTTCATAAGAGCCTCATCAACGAGAATGCGATTGCATTTTTGTGACTCTTTGCAACCGTTCGATAGAATTGAAGCCATCGTGCGCACCTTGGTTCTGTTGTCGTCGCCGATTTTGTGCGCTAACTTTTGCCGCAGGTCTTTCGCGGCCTCAGTTGTCGTAGTGACTATGACGTCGTTGTCCTTATCGAAGTTATTGATCACCCAAGTGGTCTTGCCACACCCCGGAACACCATTGACCCAACTGATGTCCGGCAAGGCCCAGCCTCCGGCCTGATCTATAGTCCTCGAGATTGCTTCCGCCTGTTCGAGGATCTTATTATCCAGCATAATTTTGGTGCACCGAGCTACTACCACAAATGGGTCGCCTTCGGGTGCCGCGAAAGTAATACGGCCAGTCCGCGACGTTGCCGACTCATCTAACGGTATAAACCCACACGTGGCACTATATGCAGCCATATATTGACCAGTCATTTCTCCCTTGATGACTTGGGAGGTGGCATTATTATATATGGCTGCCGCAGCCTCCTCTAGTCTCTCCTGAAGCAACCCTTCAGTCTCTAGCTGGTATGACTGCATGATTTTCTGGCAAGTCATGAGACCATTGGGCATTCGGGCATTGATTCCTTTTGTGATCGCTTGAAACTCGAGAAAGGCATTCGCCACGTGGTCGCCTGGCTTGGTTACCGTCCTGAGTTCCGGCGGGCTGACCTGCCCCCTGTCAGCTCTCGTAGGTGTTGGGCGCTTCTGTTTCGGTGGTTCTGGGATAAACCTGATGAACTCCTGTACTGCATCTATCTGTCTGATATGACGGGGCCTGGCACCAAATCCCAGCCGCCTGCTTAGAAAGTTAGAGACCGATTTCCATCGATCCATGGTATCAATCTTCATCTCCAAACTACGGCTGATTTTTCCTTCCGAAGCGGCCCTCTCGGCTGCTATCCTCTGCTGTAGTTTCTCTGATCCGCAAGGTGTTGCTGGGACCGACCCGGAGGATGTTCGTTGTACAGTCTCTGCTGTTTCCGGTACGGCATACTTTTGGTGGGGTCTAAGAAAACTGAGGTCTTCCCCCCTGTCCTCATACACCACCAACTCGTGATCTTTAGAAGCTTTAATGCAACCGTATCGATCAGCAACCTCACCCCTGTCGTAAACAATCACCATTGCATCCACGCTGATGATTCGGGGGCGCGTACTCATGGTCCGGTCTATCTCTGCGATTTCGGTGAGGAACGAGCATACTTGGGCAAACGGAGTTGCCTCATGCCACTCGAAAAGTGCGATTGTTTTATTTTGCGATCGCACAACACGGTATTGGTGTTCGGCAATCTTTGCAACGGGTAACGCATTGAACTTTGTGCGTTTTATGCTCGTTTTGGAGGTGCTCCCGTTGATCAAAGCAGCCAGTCCCGGTGATATATTGACGCTATTACCCCTCTCCGAGCGGCAGAAGCTTAGGCCGAGTCTCTCGTTATCTCTGTTCATAAAGAGGGCCACGCCACGTAGTCTGATGCCTGGTTTCCCATCCTCCCCGGATTCCAAGAATCCACATAATGGCAAAATACTTGGGGTGATTGTCCGCCGGGAGCTGCTGTCAGTGGATGTGGTAGTGGTGACGTTTGGGCTCCTCTCCGTCAAGTGTATCGGTATTTGTGTAAGGGTCTGCGTAGGTGTTTGCGCGAGAGTTGATGTTTGCCTGAGTGTAGGTGTTTGCGTGGGAGTTAGTGTTTGCGTGAGTGTTGGTGTAGGTGTTTGACTGTGAGCTTGTGCGCGTGTAGAGTATTGTGTAGAGCCATTTGCCTTCGCTACGACTCGCATGACCCTTTTCGCGAACGCTAGGAATGGTGTTCTAGTGGCCCTAGTCTCCATTATAGATTGCAAAGTGGTCGGGGTAACTGACAACTGGATTTCAGTTTCAAGGTCTATTCTTTCACGTTCAAACCGTGGGCATTCGGTAAGCACGTGCCATACCGTCTCGTCACAGTTGGGATCACAGACACAAGAGGGACTGTCCTTAAGGTGAAAGTGGAGGTAAGCCCCGAATCCACCGTGGCCGGTCAAGATTTGAACATGGGTAGGTGTTAGTACCATATCTTTGAGGATCTTCCTTGCTTTTTGAACAGTAGGGAAGAATACTTTAGTGACTGAGCCCGTACTGGAAGTCTCGTAGCGCCGCTGCCATTTGTTAACAGTTTCCTCCCGTATCTGCTTCTTGACGAACGATATTGGCACCTTATCGTAGTCGGGGGCTGTCTTTTTAGTGAGTGCAGCTTTTTTGGCCAGCTCGTCCGCTCTTTCATTACCGGGAGTACCAACGTGTGCCCTTAACCAAAACAGCCTCACATCTCTACCATCTTCTCGGATTTCACGCACCAGCCTCTTTATACCGAGTGCCAAAGGGTGAGTGACGGATGGGCTCTTCATCAGATCGAGCGACGATCTTGAATCGCTCAATATGTTGACACAGGTCATCCTAGACGTTCTCACTAATTTGACTGCTCGATACAGAGCGTACAGTTCCGACTGAAAGACGGTGTTGTGGCGTTCCAGTCGAAAGGTAGAGTACTTGGTCTCCCTGCCTTCATTCCACCATGTAAGAGCAGCTCCAACTTTACCCTGGATTTTGCTACCATCAGTATATATTTGAGGTCCGGTTACTTGGCGGTCATTCAGGGTTTCGCGGTCCAAGTTCTCTAGGCACTCGTATTCAGTTATGATAAGTTGCGATGGATGGGGTATCTGCAGAGGACTCACTTTGCGCTCGACCTCTCTACCCGGTGGCAGGTACTCCTCGGTATGACCTTTTTTGATCTTAAAGAGGGTGGCAGCCTCCATCACTCGGAGGTCAAGGGGCAATTGGCCTGACAGAATCAGCGCTGATGTCAAAGACACCGTGCGATACGCTTTGCAGATCTTCAGCGCAAAGCCTCTCTGCAGTGTATCTAGCTGTTTCCTGATCATCAATTTTTCAGCTGCCGGAGCCCATGCGCTTGCCGCATAAAGCACGATTGGCTCTATCACCGACACGTATATAGTCCTTGTTATCTCGCTATTTAGACCCCATGTCACCTTTGCTGCACGCGCTAATTGTTTGTAAATGTCGGCAGCCTTCTTGCAAGTTGCTGTGACGTGTGCATTAAAAGTGAGTTTACGGTCTATGGTGAGTCCCAGTAGTTTGATCTTCTCGACTAGATTCAGCCTTGTTCCAGACATGTGTATTATTGGGGTATCGTACTTAATCCGCTTCGTTATTACCATTGCATTGGTTTTGTGAGCGGCGAAACGTAGCTTATTCTGTACACCCCATTCCGAGATAGCTTGCAGCGTGCTTTCGGCTGTCTGTTGCAAAGAATCGATCTCATGGGACGAGAAAACAAGAACCACGTCGTCCGCGAATGCCTGACAATATACCCCCAAAGCTGACAGCATTTCCAGGAGCGAGTCCAGGATGAGGTTCCAAAACGTCGGACCGGCTATAGAGCCCTGAACGCAACCTTTTGTGGTACCCTTCTCACTAGAAGCTCTGGCGTAGTTTAGCCTGATGTACCGGTCCTCCAAGTACGAGGTTACTAGAGCGTACAAATTTTTGGGACATTTTTTGCGCAGCATCTGCAATTTCAGAGCAGGCCACCAAGCGTTGTCGAAAGCCCCCTCTATATCGAGGGAAACTAAAAGCACTATCTTTTTATCCTTGATTTCGGTTCGGATGTGCTCCATCAAGACATAGAGGGCGTCCTCGGTTCCTCGCTGCGGCATGAATCCGTACTGGTTTGAGTTGAGCATAGGGAGGAAATTATGTTGCAGTCGGCCAACGACGAGTTTTTCGATAATCTTTCCCAGCACCGAGAGCAGTCCTATTGGTCTGTATGACTTGGGGTGGGTGTAGTCATCCTTTCCCGGCTTACGTAGTATACACACGTGTGCTACTTTCCACTGCTTTGGGAAATATGACAAACAGAGACATTTGTTTGCCAATGCTAGGAACACCTCCCTGTTGCAGTTAATCGCAGCTGTGCAAATATCGGCCGTCAGACCATCAGGTCCTGGAGCTTTTTTCGGGTTTTGTGCCTGAAGGACCATTTCCAGCTCTGCTGGTGTAAATGGTGGGTCGTCCACCGAGAGACTCTCAGTTTCGATCTGATTCGTTTCCTCCGTAAGTCTCCGGACCGATCTGTGGTGTTGTTGTTCTGCATCTTCTGAGTCATCAGGATAAAACGTTTTTGCCAGAAGTTCCGCTGATTGTTCTGGGCTTAAAGTGTCGCCGGCGGCGTTCCTCAGGAGCGTGTCTTCATGTCTTCTGGCTGTTTTGCGCAGGACTCTGTAAATGCCGTCCCACATGCTCTCTCGATCTTGTGTTGAGCAGAACTGCTTCCAGCTCTCTGTTGCTGCCTCCTTTGCTTGGATCGTATAATTCTGTTTGGCCTGTACGTACTCGCTGATTGTAAACTCCCTACGACTAGGAGCCGCGTTTCGGATTCTCCTCTTTTTTGTCAAGACCTCTCGCTTTAGTTGTTCTAGAACAGGTGACCACCATGGGGGTTTGGTATCGGTCTTCCTTACTCCAATCTTTGGGATTGACCGTTTGCCTGATCGGTGTATTAGGTCGACATAAGTAGTCACCAGCGCCTCCAATTCCTCCGGGCTTGTAACTTCCTTCAACCTGGCGGGTGTGATGTTGTGTTTGGACAGGTTTGTCGTGAAGTGTGTCCTGAAATCTGACCATTTCGCCTTTTTGGTGTTATAGATCCGCGTTGAAATAGGTTTCAACGGCACCAAGGCTTTTTCTAGGCGAAATGAGAATGTTATCGCGTTGTGGTCGGAAGTCGTTAAATTTCTATCTACACGCCAATCCTCGATTCTTTCTAATATTGACACACTGCAGGCAGTTACGTCCACGATGCTCTTATATAACCTGTCGCCCCTATAGGTTTCAAAGGTTGGGGTTTGTCCCGTGTTGAGGATCTGAAGCTCTTGTTCAGATAGGAAAGCGTTGTATGCTGCCCCGCGATGGTCCTCATGGTCGCTGCCCCACCACTGACTCCAAGCGTTCACATCTCCCCCTACCAGGGTGTTATTCGTTTGTATTTTATTAAGGAACTCCTTTGTTCTTGCGAGGTAAGGCTCTATGTCTTGATCACCCTCGAAGTAGACTGAAATCAGACCAAGCTTCATCTGGCCCACTTTCAGTAGTACAGATGCCACGTTTTCGGTTACCATCTGGGGATCATGAATAATTTCCAAATTGTTGCCGAACACAACGATTGCCGCCTCAAGTCATGATGTTATAGTCCACCAAAAAAAAACTGTTTAAATAAAATCATCATTCTTTTTGTTTTAGGGGAGAAACCTTCAAAAAGTGCCTGGACTTACACGAAAAACAAAGAGGAAGGAAAAATTAATGTGCCTTCAGTTTTATAAAAATATTTTTGTAATATCTATTGTAACATATCATGACAAATAAACATAATTGATTGATTGATAAGACTAGCGAGTGCGGGATTTTTACCTCACTAAAATCACTTCAGTCATTACCATCAAACCATTTCGCCGGGATTCCGATGTGCATGTTGATTGCGCGTCTTCTGCAATCACTGATGAGCTAGACGGCTCTTTGCTCCTCGACAGTTTTTGGAGCAGTTCAATTTTTAGAGGCACTAATTGTCGTATTCAATGACTTTTGCCACTCCAAGCTGAATGGTCTCATTGAAAAAGTCCCCGCCGGTCTGCGTAGCAAACGATATCAACGCCATCGAGGATATTGTCTGGCAGAACCACATCGAAGGCAAGATGCCACAAGGGAGGACCTAAAACTAAGCCCTAGTCACTTTTATGGAAGCTGTACATCGGAGGAATCTTCCCTTCTCCCTTCAATAAAAATAACCTGCTCACTACAGTAAAAATCAAGCCCATGTCATGTCTCAAGCCCAGGACGCCATTTCCATAACTTTTGAACAAGCTTGTGAAGGCTGCCAATTGTCGTTTTTTCCTGATAACGGTGGCGGCAAAGCTTTCTTAGTAAATTAAGTTTGAATTATAGAAGACCATTAAGGATTCCTTAACTTTTGTATTTAAGTACCACAAACAGGAATGGAGCTTATCCAGAAACTCGATGAGGTTATCAAAACTTTGCTAATTTTAAATGAAGATGCTTTCTCGCGATCTCAGTATTGTGTTACAAGTGATTGTGAAAGCGAATTGTATTTGTAAAGCTTTATCTGTTTGGTAGGATTCGGTGGTTATTGTATCAGATGAGCAAACTTTTCGATAAGCTTTTCTTATTGTGAATCCGGTAGGATAGAATGAAACTTTTCCTTTATTTACACCAATTTAACGGTAATTTATTTTTAATAACATCAATACAATATGTTCGACACAAACTAAACACAAAACGATCAACTATGTACCTACTTCACAGTCCATCTGTAAACAGCAGTAGGTACGTATTTCAACTGCTACAAAGTAGAGTGCACACCGAGTGCACCGCGGCAGGGTGCTCGATACACTCACGCGTTCTTGTTCGACATCAACCTAACATTTCGTTAACTTCGACCGGACTTTTATTACCAAATCGATTTGTTCCTCCTACTATGTACTGAATATAGAAAACTATTGTGTGTTCGAGTTTTATTTCCAATTAAGTTATAGATAAAAAGGAACACCAGCAAAAGAATCACAAAAGAATAGTTTGATTTCGTTTCTGAAGGCCGGAGCTGATTATATTATCGTCCTTGATTGCACAATGAGTGTCAATTTTACATATAAGTTGTTGCTCGTGGATCCCTCACAACAGACAAGGAAATAGACGTGGAAGTAACCGTCGTGTTAACATCGACTACTAATGGACTTTCCAAATCGGTTTTGGGAAAATATTTAAAACATAGTTTATGCCTATAATATTGCTTCATATAAGTTCTAACTCGCCGTCAAGTTAATATAATTACGTCTTTTCGAAAAGGTTTTCTTTATTCAAACCCACAAAAGTACAGGTTTGTATTTCAGACATCAAAAGGAAAATTTTACCTTCTACACACTACAGTACTTTGACAGTTCGGGTTTACAAGTTGTAACACAATCATCGTTATCTACTTTACAATACAATCACAAAGTAGAAATTTTTCCAATTTCCATTGAGTGCGGTCCGGGCGCCCGGGCGCGCACGCGAGCCAGCCGTCGAGTGGCGCAGCAAACCCGCGCTTGTGGACTCGCTCTAACAATGTACAACATTGTTCACGAGGACTGCCACTCACCAGAAACGAGTAGAAAATTCACTTATGACCAAAGAAAAATGTTGACTTCACTAGCGCGAATTGTATTTTATATACCTACTCTTATCGATGTTTTTCTTCGTGACTAATATCCCTGCTATTTGCATTATCGAGCAGAAGTCCAGCCGCAAACCATTTTTTTTTTAATAATTCAAACAGCATTCATTAAAATGTTTCATTGGTCTGTGTAAGTTCTGTGTTTTTCTTTTGTTTTGTTCTGTATTCCAAACATTTATTTTTTTATTAAGGTCAAAGCAACAGCTTCTGTGTGCAGCATTTTACAGGTATGAATAACAATCGACCTAAGTCTTACATAAACATAAACCGTAAACGAAATATTAATTCTAGTTTATTTTAGACACAAACTTTCTTTTAGGGTGCGAAACCATCAAATTACTTCTCTTACCCTGGGGTTACCCTAGAGCGAGAGAAATGATTTGGTATCCCACTAAAGTCCACCTGAGTCTTTCAATTGTCCTTTGCACGGTCATTCTTTCAAACATTCCCGCAGGCCTAGCAGGCATTGGATGGGCCCCTTCAATTTTGCTAATATCTCTTTGAAGCGCGTAAATTAGGGCTGCGACCTTACCAGACGGCTGGATGGCGAACTACCTTCTTGCTTGCTCTGATCTGAACCATCGTCTTATTCATGTTCCGTGATAAAAACTTTCAATAAGTTTTACAGGCTTAAAAATTAGGTAATCTATTACTTAACTTTTTAGCATTTTATTGAAGTTAAGTTATTTAAGAGCCACACATTGTTGATGTTTAAAAGTCTGTCCTTAAACAAGAAACAACAAATACGAAGGAGAAAAGTCCTTAGTTTAAAATGATACAAGTTGACAGAGCCACATTGTTGTCTCATTGGTTACTGGTATGTAGTAACCAATGAGCCAACAATGTGAGCGCCTCACAATACTACGTCGCACTCTATTCTCTGCAAGTGCTCCGCGGACGCAGTTTGTTTCGAGTGCCGTGCCGTCTGCGACAACCGGACGCGGCCTACCTACAACATTACTAACATACTGTTACACTACATTGTTAGCACGACGCCGATTTCGTAAACGCTTTTCGTTTATTTATTCATTTCATCAACAAATTTACATTTGTGTTGAATGGTTGAAAATTTAACAATATAATAAAACATTAAAAAAAAAACCACAAGCTAATAATTAAAGAAGAAAAAAAAAACAATTTACATAGACATGCTGGTATAATAACTTGCCAGGTAAAAATAAAATAACATTCCACATTATTTGTCATCACATTAATATATCACATTAAACATACTTTAAATACAATAATAAAAAAGCTAAATGTCAAAAAAATGTAAATAATGTCAATTGTGTGAGTAATGTCAATAAAAATGTAAATAATGTCAAGAAAGTAGTAAAAACTAAAATAAAAAATAATACAATGTCAATAAAACTGTAAATAATGTCAAAAAAGTAGTAAAAAGTAAAATAAAAAATAATACAATGTCAATAAAACTATAAATAATGTCAAAAAAAAAAATAGTAAAAAGTAAAATAATAAATAGTATAATGTCAATAAAATTCTAGTAATCAATAAAATCCATTATAATGTAATGTCATGACAAAATTTTGAATTTAAGTACGCATAGTTGGAAGTCAATAAAAATATAATAACTTACAGAATTAGTTTAACTATTATTATATGGCACAATCTTTGAGAAACTCTTCTATGCTGTAATAACATTTCTCCAACAACAATGACTTTAATTTTCTCTTGAATTCGTTTGAATTCATACCGTTTTTAAATTCTACAGGCAGTTTATTATACATATTTACTGACTGCACTCTTGAGGCATGTTTAACGACATTAAGCTTAGGCTGTATGAGATTAAGTAGATCCTTTCTTCGCGTTTTTATTCTGATATGTCTCTGTTCTTTTGTCTCAAATTTATGAAGATTTTTTACAAAATGACTAAGCAGGACCAGAATATAGAGGCATGGCACTGTGAGAATGTGCAGTTTTTTGAAGTGATCTCTACAAGATTCCGTTTGTTCAATGCGAAGCATAGCTCTCATGGCTCCTTTTTGCATAACGAAAGCAGCATTAATGTTGTATTGGTAGCTATTGCCCCAGAACTTAATGCTATACCTAAGCCTAGATTCTATAAGGGCAAAATATACCATTCTGAGGTGTGCAATGGTTAATTCATCCCTAAGACTCCTGAGAGCATAGCATGCACTACTCATAGTGTTAGTGGCCACTTCCAATTCCTTCTTCCAATTTAAAACTGCATCTATTTGTACCCCCAAAAAATTTACACGTTGAATTGCTTTTGCTTAATTATAATTTGTTCTACTTGACTCCTCATCGTCAATGTTACAATACAAAGCGTGATAACTACAGTGAATAATCTAAACTAATCCCAAATCACTTCCAGCGTTTGGACTGGTCATTGTCTAGATGCAACATTTTACCACCATTGCTGGAGACGACTTCATTGCCAATCATTATATTTAACAATGTGATTTCTCTGTTTATTCATTCGTTTCGGCGAAAAGGTTATTTCATTCATGTTTCTAATATCTTCAAAAGATCGTTAAAATGACAAATCAATGAGCAAAAGCAGAAAGCAAAGTTTTCCATTAATGAAACAAACAAAACGATTCTCTCACAATAGAAGCTCAGCGTTCTGTGGCGCAACACTTGTCCCGCTCCATCGACAAGAGGTCCGACTCCGCACGCACTCGAGCGGGCCCCTGGGAGGGAGGGGCCCGGGCCCTACAATGATGCACGTTGTTACCGCTCGTTCAATTATTTCGTCGAGAACACATTGTAGATGTAACTCCTCGGCACCAATATAATTGAACTGAATCAGCCCGAAGCTTGACGTATTGTTGGCTGCGACTGACAATAGACTATGTTTGCTTATGTTTCATTATTGTTGTAGAATCTGCTTTCGGTGCTCCAGTTCGTCCTCGTTAATTTACACAATTATATTCAGGGACACTGAGTTTTCAGTATCTACTGTGCGGATTTCTTCTCATGTGGTTATTAATGTATTTATGTGCTATTCCAGGACATGGTCTGCCCTTGTGCCAAATTCAATAATAGCCAAAATATTATAGAGTAGCTTTTGCATGCGGGTTCGCTCGCTAATAAATACCAATATATTACCGTTGTGAAAATAAGTGCTCTTTATGCTAGTTCTTAATTTGTGCTATGTAAAATCTAAGACAACTACGGTTATATCTTGTTGATTGAAGGTAAACACTTGGATGTATTTTATTAGTCCATTAAGTGTCGAGCCCGTGCGTCAGGCGACACCTTGCTAATGTATTCCGTGGCGGAGGTGTGGAGGAGTGACAACAGTGCAGGGTGACGTGTCGCAGGCGCCGCCGGTCATTACATCACGACCACTGTCGCCATTAGCATGCTATTGAGTGTCTGTTGTAACTTGTGCAACACAATCTAAGATAATTTATTGAGAATTATCTTTAACAATAATAATACCTAACATTTATTTAAATGACAGCAGCGGTCCAAAGATTCGTAACTACGGCTAAAAGAGTTATGAGTTTACATGTGGATGGATGGAGAGGGAGAGGGAGACCAAAGAAAAGATGGATGGATTGTGTGAAGAGTGATATGAAAGAGAAGGAAGTTAGTGATAGCATGACGAGTGACAGGGCAGAATGGAAGAAAAAAACGTGTTGCGCCGACCCCAAATAACACGGGACAAGGGCAGGAAGATGATGATGAGCGGTCCAAGGATTTGTAATAACTTATTAAATAAAGAGTTAGTAATACTTAAAAACCTAAAGCTTATCCTTCTGCCGCACCAGCAACCAGTGATTGAACACCAGGGCATCATGATAATATTGGACTTCTTAGATCTGCTTAGCATTGAGGCAGCCTTTTTCATCATTATAGCGTGAAATCAGCCACACTTGCTATTGAGAACATGCCTGATATATTTCAGTATCTAGGCAGCCCCAACAGCACCCTGAACCCATTATTGTATTAGACCCGTAGGAGGTGTAGAGCCATCCGTATACAGGTTCAATGTACAGCAGTTTGGCAAAAGATTTATGTAAAACTATTCATGTATTTTTTTTTAATAATAATAATTAACATTTAGAAAAAAAGATCACCTACAGACCGCCTGTGTAAAATGAAAGAATAAAGTAATTTTGACCTCATTACTACAACGTGCAAAAAACAACGAATATAATTATGCTCTCTCAAAGTGCATTCTCTTATGCAATCTTCCTTTTTCAATTCTTTTTCAATTCAAATCTTAGTTCAAGGTAATAATTGTTAGCTTTGATCCTTTTCTGTTTGCAGACATAAACTAAATATCTCGCAAGAAAACTTTTGTATAATGCAATCTTGTTCTTAGTATAATGTAATAACATCAAATGATTATTACGAGGGAGATAAAAACTAAAACGTAATATAAAATCCCAACCTTATTTCTAGCAAGCAGCTTGTATTTACGTAAATAGCGCAATAACAACAAAATCGCGGGCAAGCCGCGGCTCGATATTGTGAGCGGAGTCACCTGGCACAGGATCTGCCTCCTTCCACCACGGCACCACCCACTACTTGCACTCACGAAGCGACGCTGGTTAAGTACAAGATGCATCTCCGGTGACACATTGACGGATCACTTGGAAAACTTAGAATAGCGATGAGTTATGTCATTGACGTAGCCTGCGTCATCAACAACCTGGTTGTTGATGACGCAGGCTACGAAATATAAATAACCTAACGTATAAATATGATCACCCGTTTTCCAGCCAATTACCTTTCTTTAAAGTTTTGAGAGGACAATAAAGGGAATCTTTTCAGAGTCCCCAGAAAAGTTATTCAGCGTTGAAGAGATACGTAAACTTCTTACCATTCCATAACAATTCTAGTAAGTTATTTGAGCAAAAAAAAAATAGAATGTAATACATATTTTTGTACATTTATAAATACAGATTATTATAGCAAGTTATACGTACGCCTGTTACGGAATTATGAAAAGTAGAGTATCGTTATATCCAAAACCTACTTTCAGAAATAAACCAGACACGTTTAAACAAACCGAGCATAACTCAAAACTCGTACATTCTACAGAGCAGATCAAAGAGTTGTGAGAGAGCCGCGAGTCACGACCGATCCACATGAAATAATAAATACTCCCCATTGATCGATGCACTTCCATGAACACGCTATTTTGAACATTGATTATTTCATGAAGTTCACAGAATATTTTGTATAGTCTAAGAAAAGCACAAACTGACCTTCAAGTCATGCGTAGGTATATTCAATCACAGTAGTGTTATTCTGCCTCAAAAAGCTGACAGCGTAATTGACGAATTCAGCTAGAACTGATGCCTGCCTGAAATACAGGATTGTTTGAAATAATTGCCACGCAAACAGCAACTGAAACCGGGTGAGTTTTAGTAGAATCAAAACAAAAATGAAATAAACTCTAAGTCTGACACTTCCTCGTGCTCCACGCAGAGTGAGATATGTTATTTGATGATTTATCACATCAAAAAAAAAGCAGTGCTAATCTGTCGATCATTACATAGTGTCCCACCTGCTTGACAATTCAAAAGTGCCTGTAAAAGGTTTATTTGAAATAAATGCAATCAAGAATCAAAGCATTCACTCTGTCCAGTGCCCGATTTGAAGAATTGTACGCACAATGTAAGCTAAGTAACGCACCATTTCTGCACAGAGGAGGAATAATCTCAAATTCTTGTAAAATTCCGTTTACGTATGTGTGTGTGTTTTCACGACAACATACAGGAAGTAAGCTATAAGCTTACGTACATTATAATCTGTCCACCGTTGTCGATTAGGTACGTCTCGGGGTGATATCGGCGTAACAAATGCGCGTGATACGTACGGCGCGCGTCCCCGGCGGCGGCGGCGCGGCGGGTGCCCCGAGCGCACCGAACTACTATTGAGTCATATCATCCGCGCAACCATCGGGACGAACCGATGATGTTACTTACTGTGGACTAGACTCTGTAGAGTTATATAAACAGGCGAGAGGGCGCGTTTGATGCCGGCACCATACCATTTTTTGTCGTAATATGTTTACGATATTAATGCAGTAGCTCAAAACATTGAGTGTAGAAGGTAGAAAATGAGACATTTGCCCTTGTGTAATAGAATGAGTTGAATTGTTAAAAAGCTAAGCTTCCTATCCTTATAACCCGTATGTCTCCACCTGACCCAGGTAGCTAATATAATGATCGCAGCATAGTTTAAACAATGCGTTTCGCGAGCGCGGCGCGGCGCGGCGCTGCAGCGGTAGTGTTCTTACAACATCGCTAGCTTAGAACGTTACACCCAGGTGCAACAGAGTTATTTGTTACAAGATTTACATGTCGAGCTAAGTCACAGTTAAAAAGCCAACTAAGGTTTAAGTTAGGTAAACTAGGATTTACTTGCTGAATCTCAGATTAGGTCTTTGCAGCTTTGTTTTGCTAGCTCTAAACAAAAGTTTTAAAACGAGCTAAAGACTTAGACTATAAAAGGTTATAACTAAAGCATAAAAAACAAGTAATTTTGAAAGAAACAGAAGTAGTCGTAATACAAACTAACGTTCCCGAAAAAAGGATTAATTTCCCAAATGGGCGAGTGGATTACGATTTTAAGAAAAAATAGAAACGACGTCAATAGGTTCCTATTTTTATATTCGGTCATGTGTTATGTAGCAATCATGTTGAAGAAAATTGTTTAATTTGACAAAAATAAAAGGGGGGATTTTTATACCTAAAGTCAAAATCGTTGAATCTTAACACGCATAGTCTGCAAGCCCGCGACTACGGTGGCCGTAAATCGGGATCGAAATCCCGGCGGCTGGGGCGCGAGGGCCATTTCCTCGCGCGTGCACGTGCGGCCTCCTCCTTTTGCTTGCATTACTAATTCGCAGAAGAAGGCGGGCGCCTGCCACTCCTCGTTCCTAACCATGTTCTGTACCAAGGCCCGGCGCGAGAGATCGCCGCCGCCGATCGCCCCGACGAGGACACGGCGGTGCTCTGTCCACGAGGGGCACACCTCCACCTTATGCTGCACCGTGTCCTCCGGGCGGTCCACACAATGATGACACCCGGGCGTTTCTTCTGCACGAATCCGGTGCAGGAACCTCCCAAACTTACCATGTCCGGTGAGGACCTGCATCATGCGGAAGGTGAGAACGCCGTGAGATCTTACCAGCCATGCTTCAAAGAGGGGACTTACCGCCATAATTATTGCATCCCCAGCACTGGGTCGCGACAGTCGCTGTCGCCATTTCACCATGAGATCCATCATTGACCAGTCAATGGTCTCGAAGTTAGACCTACCTAACCGGACCGTCATCCACAGCTATGAGTGTAGCGTCTCCGATCTTGATAGGAGTGGTTGCTATATGTTTGTTTACAATAACCTTGGTTTTGTTTGAAGAATACTGGATTATATATACGAAATTCTTACTATTTTTTTTCAAATTAATACATACGCCAGTATTGATTTTTCACTATACAACTATATCCACAAGCTGGTCAACAAACTTACGGCAGTTACCAATTCATCAAATAATTCGTATGGATCTCATGGCAAAATCATAACTGTAGTTAGCAAATTAGCAGTAAAAAAAGTTAACTGCTAAACTAAAAGGGAAAAGCTCGGCACACCGCACTAAAAGCCTTTTTTTCTTTTGTACTTGTATAAGCTAACTGCCTCACAATAGCACAACAATCCTGATTCACTATAACTCCAGGTTAGAGGCACTTCAGAACTAGAACAGAAGTACAAAAGTCGACGACGCTACGACTGCTAATTAGCTCGGCTCGCAGTGCTGCTGAGATTCATTAGCGACTGCCGTGTGCTTGCGGAAGTTAAGACCGAATGCGTGAGTGAGCACTGGAGCTGAGGCGGACGTTTACGGGAAGTATTGTTTGATTCAGGACATACAATCAAGGAAAACAACAATAGTTCAGTAAATTGACTGACAAATTATCCGTGTTGTCATTATGTGATTCTTATCTAACAAACTACATACCGATCTCCTTGGCGACGATTATCGCTAAAATCTTTTACAGTCTTAAACGATTTTCTTAGTAGAACATCACGTTGCATTATATCATTGTATCTTTGGTACTGGTATTTTTATAGATGGGGTAGCCTTCAATAATATTAGTTACATTGCTAATATGATGCTTCTTAGTCTAGGGAAGCTATTAGACATTTGTGAGAAGGATATTAAAGAAAACGTTTTAAAGTATAATGCTGAGAGACGCGAGGATTTAGGCGATTTTTAGAGTGTAGTTTAGAAAGTTTCCTGGAATTATTTTGAACCGTGTTCAAAAATTTTAATTTCTTGTATATAGATATTGAAGATAGTAGGAATGATCTTTGTGTAAAAATGAAACGAAGAGTAGAGGCGGCACGGTGCAACATGCTTGTCCAAAGATTTGCTCGTTGCACGTGTGAAGTGACACCAACGCTTTTCAAAGCATACCTACTGTTATTTTAGGCGTGCAGTCTATCGGTAAGCTGCACACAGAAAACCATCAATGCTCTTCGAGTCTAATACAACTATGAGCTCAGGATGTGGTTAGGGCAGTCATGCTTCTGCAGCGCTTTGAGCATGTTCGCTGATTTGCTTCACAGCGATCAGGTGTGAACGTGCCGCTTCGTTGCTTCAGAGGGTTCAAGGCAGCGCGAACAGTCACCTGAATGTCATTGCGGGCAAAGATTCCCCAATTATTAATGTGATGTCGTATTTACTAACATAGTTATTAAAGTTTAAATGAAGTGTTTCATCATCATTTTTCTGCCCTTGTCCCGTGTTATTTGGGATCGACACAACACGGTTTTTTCTCCCGTTCTGTCCTGTCACCCGTCATGCTATCACTAAATTCCTTTTCTTTCATATCACTCTTTTCTTCAACTTGGGGGGGATCCGTGGGTCACCAGTCGTTCCAGTCACCTGTCGCTACTTCATCATATTATATAATAATAATACAATTTATTTAATCAGCAAACTAAGATCCATCGTATAAACAAGTAAAACAAATAAGTAATAGTAAGCAGCGACTTCGCCTCCACTGTACTAATTTCCACATAAGTGGATAATCGTGTCTATTAGCTCTAGCACTCAAGATGCTGTGGCGACTTCCACGCAGCCTGTGTGAGCTTCAGTAAACATTGCTGATGCGCTACAGAAAAGTGGAAGCCACAACAGCGCCCTGAACGCGTTGTTGAATTGGACCCCCAAAGCGTTGTATGCTCTCTGCGTGTAGTTAGCCCATAAACTTCCCGTATACAGTGAGGCAAAATACGCCTTAAATAAAGTAATGTTGACTGCGTCTGTACAACGGGAGAATCTGCGAGCAAACATGTTCACCCGAATCGACAATGCTCTGCATTCCCTCTCCATGTCAATATCGCCTTTTTCACCACGGCCACCTCTGTATTTCTGCGTATACCAAAAATGGCACTTGTTTTACCCCGACCAGGCATAAAACCGAACTCTTAGCCTTCTTTCAACAACTTTCTTCCAGGTTTTTATAGTACGTGACATTAGCTTTATTTATCTATAATTGTTACACTCAAGCACATCACTATTGTTTTTAAAGATGGCACCAAGGAACTGTTGCACCAATCATCAAGTATGGCTTCTTCCCGCAGCAACTTATTGAAGAATATAGCTAACTACGTCCTTCCATCTACTCGCAATAACTTTCACAATTCAAATAAAGTTTTTATTATATTATATTATTTATAAAAATATGAAATGTTAAGTAAATATGCAAAATAATTCATTTCCCTGACTAGACCGAGCTCAGTAGTTTACTTGCTTATTATTTATATTACCATTGAGTTCTCCTAGTATAAATTGAAGATGGCTCATTGGTATTCAAAAAGTTGCTTTTTCGTTACCGCATAGAAAATTATGAAAATTTTTAACCGACCCCGGCACCCTATAACTATGATGAAATTGTTGCTAATTATCCCCAACTTAGTACAAGAACTATGTGGCTAATTTGAAATACACTAAGTGCGCGCTAGGTTGTGAGCAGAAATAAATCAGGCTCGTCGTAACGATGACAAAGTATTCGGTGACAGCGCGTGGTTCATACGCCCGCGCCGGCGCTTGCCAACAACTCCGCAAAGTTCATGAAACTATACATATTCCACTGTGAATGTGGACATGAAACATTTATATTACGAAATAGTTAAGCGCATAGAGAGGCACAGAAGGCTCATTCACGATAATTTTTAATAATTAGCTTTGTTAAGTCAAGAATGGAGGTACCTACTGCAGTCTCTATATTATGTATATATTGCCAGTGGTCATTCTGGCGCCCACCTATTGCGTGTCGTTCTTTGTTAAACAATTCAGAGCACGTCATTAACACTAAGAAGCAAGTGAATGTCTGAACAATCCAAACTCTTACTTATGAGAACATTACGTAACTTTTTAGTAGTTATCGCTAATTCCAACTAGCACTACTAAACGGAGTCAATTCTACCCGGCTCCGTCTTTCCGGGGTGTGACCGTGCTGATAAGCGACTACCTTGAACTTCTCAGGGTAACGTAGTCGTCTACCCTCAATTTCGGCTCCTACATCGAGACACAAGCTCAACTAGCTGCAAAAAAAATTGGGGATCTTAGCAAAGGTAAGACGCTTATTCACGCCGGAACTGCTGCTCAACCTCTATCTAGAGCAAATTTTATCGTGTATGGAGTACTGCTTTCATATTTGGGATGGGTCTACCAAATATCAGCTTGATGCACTTGAGTCGATTGAGAAGCGAGCCAAGAGGATCATCGGCAATGATGCAGTTGTCAAGTCAAAACTTCAGTCTTGAGCATCGAAGCCGAGATGCTAGCCTGTCGTTTTTCTATTGTTTACATTTCGGGGAGTATGCATTGATATTGCACGGTTTAATTCCGCCAAGTCCGTTCCATCATCGGACCACAAGTCGTACGGCTTTGTGCCACCGGTACATGGTGGACATTCCGCCCATACGTACAAAGCTTTATGGGAATATGTTCATTATGCGTACAGTTAAGGAGTGGAATTCCCTGCCGGAGTCTGTGTTTCCCCGAACCCTAGGTTTGGTTGGTTTTTATGTCAAGGGTGAATAAGTTGCTTCTAGGCAAGCGTGCTCTATCGTCGGCCACATCATCGCTTTCCATCAGATGAGATAGTGGTCAAACGCGAGCCTATCCATAATAAAAAAAATTAAAAAATGGTTTCGGTAATTTACTAAGACACATTAAGTACTTAAAACGGGTGTTAATCTAACTTCATAGATAGTTGAACTTGCTACCGACTTGCCTACCAAGGTGGCCTACATCCTACATTACTTTGCCAACAAACAAACTTACTTTCAAAGGATTATTGTCGTCAGCTAAAAATGGTAGACATGCGACGTGCTACTAGAATATCATAGTTTTGTTAGAAGGCAATGTATGAGCTTGTAGGCTTCACGGATTCTTGTGGGCCGTGGTAACTCTTTCAAACAATTTCAAAGGACCAGCTTATACTGGTTTTGCTACCACTGTACGTGCGAGCAGGCTGCTGAACAGAGCACGGAAGGCAGCGACTGTGATTTGCTACTTCGCCTCCAAATTGCGGCTTCAAGTAATTAACAACTTTCAGCCGCGCATCGTTGAGTGCAGACTATAGCCGAGTACTGTCGTATTCACTTAGCTTACCTAACTGTTTTAGCAAATAGCTCGCCTGCTGGTCATGCGGACAGAACGTTACAGAATCACTTGATCTAACAAGTGAGCTACTTTTATCCTGAAAAATGCTCAGTTGTAGTGGGATAGACTACATGAGTGATGCCACGGGAAAAAGATTGTATAACAAAGACAGACGAGTAATGCCTCATCTCGTGAGAACAAAATAGACGTAGACAATATGCACACGAGATTTAATATCGTCTTATATTGTCTCCAGCTCAAAGTCAAACCAAGTCAATAAGAAGAAAATTTTGTTTTTTATTGACTCAAGAAACAAGTAAACATAATTGGCCCACTCAATAATAAAAAGATTAAAAATCTTGAAATACGTCACAAATGAGATATTTAATGATAAATGATATTTATTTTGCAAATAGGTTTTTTAAAAACACTTTTACACGTAAATTTTTTTTGCCAATTTATACTAGATGAAGCCGAAGTTTCCTAGCTGACTACCCTGAGAAAAAACACCGAAACAAACTCAGGGGTCAAAGTCTCTTTTAAAGTCCAAACTGCAAACATGTAATGGTCAAATCATATGAGAACCATGCAGGTTGGAGTCTGAGATGGTCTTTTGAAGAAAGAACCACACAGGTCTCAGCGGACCTGTCCAGTCAGTGCAAGCATTTGTTAGTATTCTTATAGCTCAACTCAGAACTACTAAGGAGCTCAACGACTTGACGAACAATACCATATAGTCCCTACATTCACAATAATAAATTTTACAAAAAATGAAAATATTACTTTTAAAATATATATTTCTAAAAGTAATTGTCAATGTCAAATTACAAAATAGGTAAAAAAAATAAACAATGTCATAATTGTAAAAATAATAATAAAAAACATATATACATGTGGTGGCCAGATCTTAGAATTGATCATTTCATGATGTGATTAGCCATATCGTGAAATGGTGGCATTTCATGATATATAACCTCGTCCGTTGGCCACATTGTGATGTTTATTTAATCAATTAATTACAACGGTTAAACAACCAATTACAGTAACTAAACAAAAACTTTAAGTTATAAACAACATGTACTTTCATCAATTCCTCTCACAGTACTTCTGACATACCAATAAAATCATCTTCCATTCATCCGTAAACAGATCGTTTGTTGGATAAGAATCCAAGAGATCATTTAGTGCAGCCAAAGTGCGAGGTATTGGAGACTGCGCACGGGCAACAGTGCGACACTGAGGCACAGCAAACATTCTGTGCTTCTTGCCGCGGCAGTAATTGTCCGGGACAAAGAAAGGCGCTAGCACAGTAAGCAGATAAGGCGCGTAAATAGTGCCACGGAGCGTCTTGCAGTCTATGGTGAGCTGATCTCGCGCTCGTCTTACCTCTAGTGAGTTATATCCGAGGCAACCCAATAGAAATTTTGTCGGATAGAGGTATGGATAATAGCCGTGTTTCCGCTTGTACAGGAACCTAAGAAACGCTTTTTGCACTTTTTCCAGTAAAAGTGCGTAAGAACTTTGGTGCGGGTTCCACACGCTAGAGCTGGATTCTAACTTACTGCGCACGAGCGCATTGAATATTGATATATATATGATATGATATGGGCAAGCCAAATCAATGAACACTGCGTTTAACGATATGAACAGCTAAACGCATGATCATTTCATGATATGGACAAACATGGCTGATCATATCGTAAAATTGTTACATTATCCACCGTTAGAGGCGCTGATGTTGTTTGATTTTTATTATGAATCATTTGTTTATTTATTTGATACTTCATGCACATAAAGGTACAGAGGCGGACTTAATGACTTAATCATGGCGGCGGACAGGTAATATTCTTGTGGTTATTTTGATAAAACTGCTAGTAATAATGCATTAATTGATAATAATAATATAGTAAAACGTAATTACGACAAAAAATACTTGAATTTTACTAAAGCCATTCAAAAAACGAGCGCAATATAAAAAAACCTTGGAGTTTGGAACGTATTTCACAGGTTAGTAGATTTCAATCTGTAATAGTATTATTTAGCGGTTATTGTTTTAAAATTAAAGCTATTTAAGATGTCTTATTTATCTTTAATATTCTTTATTTGGAATATTGCTGTTATAGAAATCATACATTATGATACGGCCAAACGTTAATTGAAAAATCATAAAACTTTGACGTTTAAACGAGCTGCCTAGTTTTAGTTGGCCATGTCATGAAATGCAACCATTTCATGATATGGCTGGTCACATCGTGAAGTGATCGGTCTGGCAAAGACATTATATACAATTTCATAATTGTAAAATAACTATAATCGTCAATTTAAAATAATAATAATAAAGGTAATTTAGAAGAAAAAAAAAAGAAATAACAACAATTATAGTGAGTACTGGAGCAGGTCAATCCCATTCCGTTTTGTCCTCAAGATACTCTTTTATAGTATAAAAAGCCTTCTGGCAAAGTTTTTGCTTAAAAAATAATTTAAAGATTTCATTATAAAACATGTTACAAATTATGTACCTACTACATAATATCTCGTTCTGGTAGCGATGCAAACAGTGCCAATAAAATGTATTAAATCCAAGTTGTCCATTCGTACACTCGCGGTTGGATAAAGTTTCTAAAGTTCCAAATTATTTTCCATTTAGTAGTTTGTAATAGTAGCTACATCGCCCTATTTGTCGAGGTATTAAAAGCGACATCGAAGTATTTACATAGAGGAAATAAATGTCACAGTGCGTCAACAGGAAGCAAAGTAAATAATGCTCAACCAAATATTAATTTGAATGTTAATTAAAACAGTCATAAAATTCCGGAATAAAAATTGACCCGCTCTGAATTTCCGATAGTGTCGTGTCGGTGCTCCAATGAAAAGCTACTGTAAAAATAACATGATATTATTTTCCGTTGAAAAATATTAAAAGTTGAACTATTTTCTATGAACACAGCGATTGTTTTGCATGCGGTGTTACTAGATGCGAGGATAAGAGTCAAAAGCGGTGCGGCAATGGTACGGTACAGGCGCGGCACACACACGGCACGGAAGCGGCGCACGGTGCTATGCGGTGCGGCAGCGACACAGAACAGCGCGCTTCCGACGCAACCGACACAACTGGAAGAGCCTAGGGTCGGCACTTAGGTGCAAAGTTATAATTTTTAATAAATATATTATTGTCCGTTTAATAGGAAATAATCACTTAGTGGCATTTTAACAAACAACTGGAGTTTAGGCTGCAGGAGATGCAACGGCAGGAAAGCCAGGATTGCCATCGATTTACTGTGTCTGCAACACTGTACTCGACTCGTATTATTGGGAACCAAGTTAAATTAGTGTTTCGTTATTTAAATGTCGCACCTACATTTAAAAAAAAACGGAAAGATCAAACTATGCGTGACGTCAATTCTCTCTCTAAACCTGCAACCCGTGCCCACAAGATGTCCTGTTCTAATCCTGTCTTCTAGATATGCCTATGTACGGATTGAATAAAAATCTTTTTACCGTAACTGTACAGTACCAAGGTGAACTATACACCTGTATACTTACAGAGCGTAGCGGCGTGATGTTACCTATGTTATGGAATGATGTAATCGATATATATTCACACGATTGCAGAAATCGCGGGTTTTACTATTAGTTATGGAAGAGTTCCACAGACTATCTCTTGAGATAATAATAATATTTCAATAGTTTTAACGTTTGTTTTAGTGTTTGTGTTTTTTAGCGTATGTGCGAGGAGTGATATGAAAGAAAAGAGAGTTAGTGATAGTGTGACGGGTGACAGGACAGAATGTAAAAACAAAACGTGTTGCGCCGACCCCGAGTAATATGGGATAAGCGCAGGAAGAAGAAGAGTTTTTAGCGTTTGTGTAGCAGGCTTAGCACGGCCTACACAAATGTCCTTTCTTTCGAATCGCGGAGCTCCTTAGTAGTCCTAAGTCAAGCTAGAATGCAGACAAATGCTTGTACCGTCTGGACAGGCCTACTGAAATCTATGTGAGTGGCTGAGGTGATAATCCTCGAAAGACAACCTTTAATCAATCAAGAACCATGTAGGTTCTCGTATAATTTGACCATTACATATTTATTGTATGGACTTTAAAAGAGACTGACCTCTCAGTTTGTTTCAGTGTTTTTCAGTCAGCTTGGAAACACCAGTACCGTCTAAATTTAATTAACTAAAAAAAACGCGTTGTAGAGTTATTTAAAAATAACAAGCTGCTGTCCGCATGATGTTAGTACAACCCACCTTTACAAATTATAGCCTATTGGTTAATCCAAGATATAAGCTAACTCGATACTAATTTCAACCAAATCAATTCAGCTGTTTGAACGTGAAAGAGTAACAAATACACACTCATACCAACTCATACACGCATCTTATCATCATAATAATATATTAATAATAATAATCATGTTTATTCAGGTAAGTTACACCCATATCATCAAATAACACAACACATAACACATTTTACATTAACATAATACCTAATAAAGATCATCAAAAAAAAATTGCCTCGAAAATTGAGATAATTTATAAATTAAAATATGAGTGTGTTGCAAAATAAATATAATTTATCATTTCTCTGGCTTTATTTCTTTTTCTACTGTACTGTACTCTAATTACACAACAATGAAAACACTAAAACCTTGAAAACGTAATGTTTGAAATAGCATTATTTGAAGTTAAGAAGCGAGCAAAATTAATTGTGCGTTTAAATGTACTTATTTACGTCTAGCCAACCTTCAAAAGAATTAATTTAAATTTTAAGCATATTTTATGAAGGTTTACAGTTGTGTTCATGGTAGTGGGCAACGAAAGGAAAGCTGAACATATTGCCGGCGAGCGCAGGCGCCACGCGTTTCATTCAGACATTAACTTATTTTTATTTTACCTGAATTTTTAACCTTCTTCAGTAAATATTTTAATTTTGTCTTTCATGCTTCGTCTTTTTTTATGAAAAAAGCTAGTTGATACGAAATAGATTCTAGCGACCTGTTCGAGATTGGTTTAGACTAAGGGGAAAATAATTGAAAAGAAACCTAAGATGATCCTCATCATTCTAATCACTCAGAGTTAACAAATAAGAATTCATTTGACTATTTGAATGACTCGAACAACTCACTCCACTACACAAGCTCTCTTAAAATGTATTCCTCTTCCGTGTTATGAAACATTATTTTTCACCAAAAATGTGTAACATAAGCACCGTAAAAAATAATTAATAATAATGACATAATTAAATTTCAACAGGTACGGGTAGCCCTACACACCCCAGGATGCATTTGTGAGTGGGGTGTAACGACACCCCAACATTCCTCCACCAGCGTGACGGTCCTGCCACTGTATTATTTTTCCTTTCTATTTTAGTTATTTAAATCCACGGAGAACACTTTCAAACCATTTCCTAATTGTCGTCGACATTGTCTGGAAAAGTTTTAACTTTTTTCAACTAACTTGATTCTGTTTGCGAAGAGTTCAGAACCTACCAAAGAAGTGGTGACAAATGCCTCTTTTACCTTAAGATTAATCCTGGTAAATAAACATATCGATGTGATGAAAGTGCTCACAAGTTGTGATTAGACCGTACCTACCCACTTTCTGGCGTAAACAAATAGGCATGACATTAAGTAGATAACTAATTGCTTTTTGTATGTAGATTGCTACTGTAGATTTTGTATTGTATTGTATATATTTCATGAAAAAAGCAATACTTAAATTAATAAGTGCATTGACCTCTTGAAAGATTAAATACTCAAGGATTCAAGTCAGCCTGTATGTATACCTTTCTATTTTGCAGCGACTGCAGCACGAAATTCTGTAAGACTAAAGGAAGTTGGATGGCACCGCTACCACCCTGGCTGGCTATTGTTTCATCGTACACCTGAGCAAATATATTTAAAGCGGAAGGAATTACAGCTCTTGCTGCAAACTGTTATAACACGCTTTCTTTAGTGCATACCAGCTTACCGGAGGCTACAGAAACCTGCATTACTTTACTTTACTTGGTAATCCCGAAATATGAAGTAAAAAGTAATGTGGCTCTTCTACGGAATATATTAGCAGGGTGCTGACCTCTTTAGTAAACATTATGGTAGTTTAGTACGGTGGGACGCCCTTGGCAAAGGTACCTGAAAAGATATATCAGTAAGTCAAAATCATAGAAATATTGAATAAATTTGAAAGATTCTTCAAAACTAACCAAAGTTAGAACTTTGACACCGAAACACCTTCGATACAAATCGCTTTAGGCAAAGTTGCTCGATCGACCCTTTTCAAGAACAACATCGTGAACGACAGTTTGCGCTTTTTGCAGGAAGGAGTATTTTCTTTTCTAATGAAAAAGTGTTTAAAATAATAATATTGATAGGCACTGTTCTAATACATCAGTAGTGGTAAGAATATGAAATTTTTACATTAAAAAAAAGACATTATCGTACATTAATTTCAATTAAGCGCAAACAACATGACGATTTTGTTCCTGAAACGGCTGGTAGTGTTCAGTAAAAGTACTGTACAATAACAGAGCCCTAAGTCGCTCGCCGCAGGACTTGATATTAACTTAGCAACTGTAGCACTACACACCAAGCAAACAACGCACTAGTACTTCAACTATGTGGATGTTGATTTTACCGAACTTGTTAAGAGCCCTCTAACATTTTGACCGTGATTATTGCATTAAATGGCCAACTTTGTCGTTCTGATTCAGAGAATCTGAAAGACTTCAACTTATTAAATACTGCAGAACTATGATATTCACTAGACCTCGTTATTTATATAAATTTAAAATTGCGAAGCATGTTTTCTTGACAGGCACGATGTCACGTTTCCGAGCTCATGGATTGAACTACTGTACCCGGCCAACGAAATAAAATATATATGACAGCTATCCCTTAAATAGTCCTATATTTCTTAACGCATAATAAACATAAACAAAAAATTTCATACAACATTTCAACATACACATTTCATAGTGGCGTTGGAATTTTTGTATTTATGTGTAATATCTAGAAAAAAAAACCTGGCGAGCCGGACTAGCGCATTGAGGGTTCCGTACTAACTTACTTATGAAAACAGTTCAATTCCCGAAGTCAATTACGAATATTTTTTCGAATCGCAAAATATATTTTTTTTGACGTAACTACCAATTTACAGTTTTCAGATTTTATCCTATACTTGTGTTATGAGACCTTGCTTCATGCCAAATTTTAGGATTCTAGGTCAACGGGAAGTATATGAATTTTGATTCCCTTGAGAGTGTTGAAATATAAGTTTTTTGCGACATAAACGGCTGTATCTTTTTATTACTCAGAAATTTGTTTCAGCTTCAAGAGACCGCAGACTTAAATAAATAGTTTTAATTTCAACGCAATACCTTTACGCGTTTCCGTGATAAAGGGGCTTGACAGACAGACAGACGAACGGACAACAAAGTTATCCTATAAAGGTTCCGTTTTTTTCCTTTTAAGGTACGGAACCCTAAAAACACATTGAAAAAATTCTTTGTTTGAAAATACTCCCGATTCAGTTTGACTTCAGGACGACACTTCGAAACCTATCCTTCTACAGCGAGGTGTCAGGCAGGGGAAAGTAATTTCTCCAAAACTGTTCAAGAATGTCTTCAAGGTCTGCAACTGGAAAGGGCTAGCACATTAATGTCAATGGCGAGTATGATACTTACCTTCAATCTTTTAATAGCATTGTAGTATTGACTTAGACTATGAAGGAGCTCAGTAGAATGGTTGATGACCTCAGTAGAACTTACAGAAGCGTGGGTCTTAAAATGAACATGGATAAAACCAACGTCATGGTAAATACTTAAGTATGTAACACCCACTTATCATGTTCCGATACTCTACACTTGAAGTTGTAGACCTACGTTTACCTGAGACAGACTGTTCATTTGGGTAGGTCTAACTTCGAGAAAGACGTCAATCGTCGAATCTGACTCGGTTGGGCAGCGTTCGGGTATTTGTGTGGTATTTTCTGATCCAACATACAATAATGACTCAAGATTAAAGTCTGTAACCAGTGCGTGTTGCCAGAGATGACATATGGCTTGCAGTCACCCAAAGGGCAATGGAGAGGGCTATTCTTAGAGGTTCCTTGTGAGATTTAATCAGATATGAAGTTAACAAAAAGACCAAGGTTACCGACATAACCCGAATGATCACCAAACTTACGTGGCAGTGTGAAGATTTTAGGGTGGTGATAATAATAATGAAGACGTGGTCTATATCTAGCAGTGAACCTTTTGGCTGATATCATGATGATGCCCTTAACCGACTTCAGTATTCTACGCACTTGAGCAGCGGTGTTCTGTTACTTCACTAAAAGATATTTAGTATGATAGCTGCTTAAAAGTTTATTATGGCTAGAAAAGGAGTACCTAATTACTGAAATGATGACTAATAGAAACAGAATTTTAAAAGAAGAAATGTTGCACTGCCTTAACATAATTATGTTAGGATACGGACAAGAGAGTGATGAAAGCCTGGCAAACTTAGAATATCCGTCGAATTATCTAGCACTCTATGTCATGCTACATACACACTTTTACGTATAAAACGCTACAAGTCGTATGTATTTTCCGATTCTCGTGTAGGCACTTACAAAATAAAGCGAAGCCTACAGTCTATTTCCTGAAGCATAGAGCGAGTAATAAGCAAGGAAAGGTTTGCGTCGGATTACTGTCTCCTGAACAGATGACAAGTTTTCAAAGAAAATAAAAGTTTCCTTTTATGATATTGTCAAAGTTTTTAAAATGAGAAAAAAAGAGCTAGCGAGAGTAGGTTTGGGTTGTTGCTGAATAGAAATACCAATAACCCTGGTAAAGATAAAAACATCTAAAAAATCCGAGGCACTGGCCCCATATGATAGTAACAAAGTAGAAAGACAGACGCAAGTTTTTAAACTAACCTTTATGCAATAGTATTTGAAACGCTATTAATGTTGTGATGTGTTCTAACTCGTCGCAAAATTGTGCCCCAAACGGTTTCACGAATTATCTGTATTTGCTGAGCCGGCTCATGTATTTAACTTTTAGCCTTTTTTGCGGTTTGTCCCTGGTTTTTATCCGGAATAACGAGGCCCCAAATAATTGTCCCTACGGCGGCACTTGTACATACAACAAAGTAATTCTGTGCGCTTTTTTGTCTGGATGGAGAAAAATAAAAGGAGGTTGTTAGGAAAGCTAAAATAAGCTTTTTAAGCATTTATTTTCGTAACTATTCTTGCCGCACCCGGTACATAGACGTAACGTAGGTACATAACTTAGTCACTGAAATGAGACAAAACTTTAGAACGTGACTGGCACCAGATGAGTGTCGAAGATGACGTTGTGTTAACCCGATTTTTTTGAAAGCTCAATGTGACAAATAAATGTAAATCACCTACGTACAATCATTCATGTATATGCACGTCCTTGGGAGACACCAAGACGTCAGTTCACTGGTCAGTAATTAAGTCAGCGATGTGTTCACGCACCGGCTGCGCGCGGCTCAGAATACAATTTACTCAGCGTGCTCCCGGGCGGGCGGGCAGGCAGCACTCGCAACATTGGTTGCAAATAATACACGAACATGGCGGCCACTGATGCTACAATAGTTATTGGAAAATCAAGCTATAACCATATATTGGTTCTCGATACCTATATCTTCAGTAGTAGTAATAAGGTAACAATGAAACTGTTCATACGTTGAATTAGGAACGACCTTTTGTAATGCCTTTGGTCGATAACTTTCCAGCTTACACTTACACTACCTATACATAGAAGGACTCTTGTACAGTTAGCAAACAATACTCTCACGAATAGTTTACAAACTTTTTGAGTTATTTATTACCAAACTGTACTGTAAATATTATTGATCTGCCGCTTTTGCTTAAAAAAACACCTAATTTCGATCGGAACATTTCCACTACCTACTAAGTACTGCATCGCTTAAATCCTAGCATTCGTTAGGCGGACATCAATTACTCATACGTTGTTGGCGGTATCGGGTCACTAATTCAGCTCATTTGTCCGAGGAGCCCTGCACCCCGCACCCCGCACCCCGCAGCCCGCACCTCTGCCCGTACCGCTCTGACAAATGACGATGAAACGATTACGAGCACCACGCGGCCACCAGCCGGCCATCAAAAAGGTTTGTTAATTGTATGCAACGGATTTTCCCCTCGGTGTTAGTTAAAAATTGATAATAAAATGTTGGTGTTTCGGATATAGTGGTGGACTTAAGTGGCATGGCATGTACCCATCATTTCGTTGATTGATTTGTTTTAAGTCGATTTAAAAACCTATCATTGTTTGTTCTCACTAACGAAGTAGATGCATATTATGAGTGTTATTCGAAAATATCAGAAACATGCTCTTTACATCATTACCTATTACTCTCAATAACACAAACCACAGCCACAGCTCGCAGCTAGGGCAAAAAACAGCAATTACATTACATATCTCACCTATGGCTCTCATTGTCAAGCGCTGAGCAGTGAGCGCTGAAAAATGTAAGCTCTTTACTAACGAAGGTTTGTTATTGAAAATACTTGTACGTGTGCTGCGGAACATGTGATGTATATGGAAATTATTCCAACATATTTTGATATTTTGCTTTAGAGACTATTTCCTTTTGTAATATATTTAAAAATAAAGTAGTTAGTCTTAACGTCAGGCTTCAGAAAATGTATACAAGGTTACACAATCAAAAATACCTACACTGTTAAACGATACCAGCACAACTTGTAAGCAAGTCATGAAAATCACATCACATATATCTCACCGTGAAATTGCCGACGTATCTTTATCATTTGGGAAATCGCTGCTTAAGCATAAAATCTAATAATTGTAGTAACGTACCATACAGTATGCGGATCACGAATACAATCTCTCAGCATTGCTCGCTGGAGAACAAATACGTAACGTTGTAGACCTAGCCGAGTGTATGCGAATATATTTGACGACACCCGGCCTGAAAGAGTTGTCTGTATGTTAACGGTGGCTTTTCTATACAATATTCACTAGGTATAAGGTGTGTTAACACTTTTTCCTCGCTGCTTTTTGACATAAAACACTTATTATTACAAACTTTGACCAAGTTTCGAGATTCTAAATCGGGATACTAATATGTTATGTAATTTGTGCTATAAACCGATATAAAATCAATTTCATCGTTTCGCGTATACTACGAGTACAAAGTTAGGAACATAACTTAGTAATAATAATATCTACACGTACTCATTGTAGTTAACAGAAGGTAGTTGCTTTCAAGCACACACTAGAAACCGATTAAGATGTAGAACCAGATATACCTCCTCTGGCGCGCACTAAATCTTAATCGGTTCCCACAACCGAGCATGTCATACATGCGGCGCTAAGTCCGCTGAACGCGGCAAATCGATGGAACATGTCTCTTGGCTATGAAGTTTGCGAACAATACGGCCTGTCCTAGCCCGCGTCTATGTGTAAGACAATGTATTTCACTTACTGATCCAGTACTAGACACACTTGCAGGCACTACAGAAGTACCACTCTTTACGTCACACATGAACAGACAAACATTTAATGTAGTTGTGTCACGGTCTGTGTCACTAATCAATTTCTCATTGTTGCGGAAAATTTTACTAATGTATGTATGATTATAATAGTCCTTGGTGCATGACACTCGAAGACAAAAACGACTTTTCTTTATTAAGAACATATATGTCTGTTTCATGCATATTCACATATTTGGTATCTTTATAGTGACACTTCTTCAAATTTTGACTTTAGTACCGTTGCCACAGTCTCCAGACGACATTATTTCCCGCCTCTGTAACCAAGGGTCTAAGTTTCATCGTCCAGAAGTCTGACATTCCTGAACTGTCTCGGAATTTTCGGACACTGACCTCTAACAGAGATGTTCAAGGAATTCTCGACTTTAAACACTTAGTGCGTGTATACTGTACACTACACTGTGTATCTTCATCAGACTCATCAGGTAATTTTTCGTATGTTTTGTATCCAGATTATTTTCGTGTTAGTAATGTGATGTTCTCGTAGTAAGTTACTGTCGCTCTACCACAATGTCGTTATTATTTTTGTCAGTTAGCCGAATTACGAGTCACCTCTACGTGATCCTGGAGACGTTTTCTAAGAACATTTATGTTACTCATGGATACGCTATGTAAGTTATGTGCGAAATTTGTTCGTGCAACTTGCATGCGCACTTTAACTAGCTTATTCTTCTGAACTTTACCTACTAGAAGCTTTCGGAGAAGTTGAGAACTGCCACCGGTCAGTCTGCTTCCATATCATATATGGATGCTGATAAGCAATAGTGTGTCAACCCACAAAAAGCTAAAATTGGAAATATTGATGTAGTCTTATAATGTATCACGTATTCATCAATATAAAAAAGTGTTTCAAATCACTTAAGTAAAAAAGCAAAAATGTATTTTTATCATAACACAAAAATCAAGTCACGTATACAACGTTTTTGAATACGCCATCAAGCTCCTCAACACTTTTGTAATTCAGACTAGTGCTCACCATAAAAATTTTATGATACTTGGTACTTTATTGCGAAATCATTCAGTGGTTTATTCGGCGCAGCGGCAAGTAACAAACTCTGGATAAAAACTAAATATTCCCAGTGTAAAACTATTGTTTTCATCAAAATAAGTCAATAATTATTGTGATATTAAGATTTTATTTTAGGTTAGAATCAAATTGCCGTATCTGTAGCCATGAGCAGTGATATCTCTTTTTATACTATCTGGATTGATTATGTCAACCTCAAAAACATACCGGAGAAAACGATACAAAAAGGTATGTTATTACTTTCTAATAGTGTGTCCATAGACTAGTTCGAACTACGGGACAATTCTGTTCTAAAGAAGTTCAGGATGATATTAATAAATTCAGTCAGATAAGTATCGGGAATGGATGATTTGTTTATGGTTCTAAATTAAATTTTTTGGTTTTTTTGTGTTGGTTGATGGCACAACTGTTTTCCATTTTGGCGCGGAGTTTGAGTTGCATCTGTTATTTATATTAAACACGGTGCTGTTTTTAGTTATATCATATCTAGTGTATATTGCGAATTTCATAATGGACAAAAACATCGAACAAAGAGTTTGTCTTAAAGTTTGCATCGCCAATGGAATTTCGTGTTCGGAGTCACTGAAAATGTTGCAGAAGGCTTACGGTGAACCGACTTTAACACGTGCTTATGAGTGGTATAAAGCGTTCAAAAGCGGTCGAGATGTGATGGAAGATTTGCTTTGCTCTGGTAGGCCATCAACGTCTTCAACTGAAGTTAACATCGCAAAAGTGATGGAAATAGTGACTGAAAATGCTCATTCAACTTTGAGAAGATAGCCGCCGAACTTTCTGTATCTCACAAGTCGATCCATACCATTTTAACTAATCATTTGGGTATGAAACATGTTACCGCTCGGCTAGTCATGTAGACATGCTAGAACGAGTCAATTCCGACCCAAAATTCATGAAACGCATTAATACTGGTGACGAGACGTAGGTTTACGAGTTTGACATGCTTCAATAAGCTTCGTAGTGGCGCCTTCTAACTGAACCGAAACTGAAAAAACCACGCCAAAGTCGATCAAAAGTCAAAGTCATGTCGACTGTTTTCTTTGTTGTGTACTCGGAATTCTTGCCGGAAGGTCAAACGGTAAATAAAGAATATTATTTGAGCGTTACGCGGTATTTAACAAAACAAATTCGACGAAAAAGGCCAGATTTGTGGTAAGAAAATTCTTAGCGCAAAACGATAATGCGCCTTCGCACAAGGCATTGTTAACAAATTTTTGACCAAATATTCAACAAATACCATCCAGCAACCACCATATTTACCAGATATGGCTCCAGCCAACTTCTTTTTTTCCTAAACTCAAATTACCACTTCGTAGCACCCGTTTTCAATCGGTAGAAGACATAAAGAAGAATTCGCGGTGAGAACTGAACTCAATTACGGAAACAGCATTTAAAAAATGTTTTGATGATTGGATTATTCGTTGGCGTAAATTTATCGTTTTTGAAGGAGCATAGTTTGAAGGTTTTTTTTTTTTCGGGTGGGAAAATCATCTCATGACATCCCCCGCTCTTGGGCGGAGCACGAGATAGTGTCAGTAGGCTTCGACACTACTGGGCCCCTACGGTTGCTGACATCTCCTTCAGGCGCGCGTGGAACACTACGCGCCGTCGACGACTTGGGCTCGGTCCGGACGGTAACCGGACGATCGGACGGTGAGCCACCCATTGGTCGCCGTCCGCAAGCCCTCACTTACGGTGGCCAAAAATCGGGATCGGAATCCCGGCGGCGATTGGCACGTGAAGACCGTTGCCTCACGCGATCGGCCGCCTCCTTTGCTAGCATTACTGCTTCGCAGAAGGGGGCAACCACCTGCCACTCCTCCTCGCTCCGGACCATGGCCTGTACCAAGGCCCGGCGCGAGAGATCGCTGCCGCCGATCGCCCCCACCGCCGTGTCCTCACACGGCGGTGCTCTGCCCAAGCGGGGCACACCTCTACCGTGTGCTCCACCGTGTCCTCCGGGCGGTCCACACAATGGTGGCACCCGGGCGTCTCTTCTGCACGAATCCGGTACAGGAACCTCCCGAACTTACCATGTCCGGTGAGGACCTGCGTCATGCGGTAAGTAAGGACACCGTGAGGTCTTTCCAGCCACTCCTCAAAAAGGGGACTTATCGCCATAATTATGGCGTGCCCAGCACGGGATTGCGACAGTCGCTGTCACCATTCCACCATGAGACCCCGCTGGAAGTCTTTCCGCCATGCCGTGACTTGGCGCGGCAGCGGAGTTTAGCCCTGGCGTTGCATCTCCATGCGCAGATCGTGCATGCGCGCAAGATCTTTTGCCTCCAAATCCCATGGTGGTTGGCTAGCAAGGAGGCTCGCTGCTTTGCGGGAAATCGTGCGGTATCCCCGCACCATCCAGATGGCCATGACCCTCTGGCTTGCGTTCAGCTTAGCTGCCGGTCGCTTTCGAAGCGGCGGCGCCCCGTAAAGAACCATAGACCGAACGATTCCTGCATAGAGCCTCCGGCAGGAAGCGTCTGGACCCTAGGTTGGGCAGGAGCCGCTTAAGGGCAGCCCCTGTACGATTTAGTTTGGGAGCCAGACGTCGGAAATGCTCCTCGAAATTCCACCGGCTGTCGAGGACAAGTCCAAGGTACTTCAAGGTCGACTCGACGCCGATGTGAACTCCTCCTACCGTTAGTTCGGAACCCGATCGTGGCGCGTTCCGAGAGCCATGGAAGCACATGGCCTCAGACTTGTGCAATGCCACCTTGAGTCCTAACTCTTGGATCCACGACTCCTCTCCACGACTGTCGCAACCCCGCGTGTCACTAGTTCGACCGCCACCTGGTATGGCTTACCCCGCGCCAAGCATACTTTGAAGGTGATAAAATAAAGGATGATTAACAAACATTTTGTGTATTATTGATCTTTTCCCGGTACTTTCTTAACAGTAGTAGTATTTACATTATTTAAGAACTTGTATGTTCAAAAACTATTAATTAATATGTTTCGACTGTTACAGATATTCTTTTCAAAGAACAATGGGAGTTTTATTAGCGATGGTTAGAAAATAGCAGATTTCTATATAATTGTCTATGTTTGGTGCATCGTGTGCCAAATTGAAATAGTTGACTGGAGGGGTCATCTGCTATCCTTTCAGACCCCTAAACACTTATCATGCCCTGTGGGTTTTTTTTATTGGCTTTTTATTGTTTTATGAAAATAAGACCCAAATTTTTCATTCAAATACAAATTAAAAAAAAAATTATAAGGCGTAGACTCTGAATTTTAATTTTAATTAAACGTGTATTGTATTAGAGTACTTTTAAATTTAAAATTAGTAACATTAGCTACCTGTTTTTTTTTTTCATTTTTTCGCAAAAATTTGGATTAAAATTAAAGCTGTCCATGTAACAGCTATTTACATGGCTATAAAAAAAAGCAACCGGAACGCGGAGTTGCAAGCAACTCCGTCGTCTTTGTTAAATTATTTTGTAGAAAATATACATTTTATCTATTTATAATAAAATAAGCTAACCACACAGGGTCCCCTTGGTCGAATTTGCTTCAGGCCCTGTGCTCGCTGGTCGGAGACTAAAGACTAACTTTTAGAAGTGATTCAAAATAACAGACAAAATCCTACATCGTCATCATCATCATTTCAGACGAAAGACGTCCACTGCTGGACATAGGCCTTCCCCAAGTGTCGCCACAATGAACGGTCCTGTGCTTCTCGCATCCATCGGATTCCCGCGGCCCTCACCAAATCATCGGTCTACCTTTTGAGAGGCCTTCCAATGCTGCGTCTTCCGGTACGTGGTCGCCATTCCAGAACCTTTCGTCCCCATCGACCATCAGTTCTGCGAGAAATGTGCCCTTCCCACTGCCACTTAAGTTTGGCGATTCTTCGGGCTATGTCTGTAACCTGGAGAACCATCCTGCGGATATTTTCATTTCTGATGTGATCCCGCAAGGAAACTCCGAGCAGAGCCCTTTCCATTGCCCTTTGAGTGACTTCAAGCCTTCTGAAGCCCATTGTAAGCGACCACGTTTCGGAGCCATATGTCATCACAGGCAACATGCACTTGTTGGGAATCAAACCCAACAGATCGATGACGCGTTCTGCACGCGCAAGCGGCGTGGACATATACGTCATCGGCAGCGGGGAACGGAGACGTGGGCGGCGACATGGCTGTCCAGCGCACCGCGGAGACTCGCATCCACGGACACCGCCGCGCCGCCACCTCTCGAATATAATTACATTCATGATTGTTTGTCCGGGTCGTTGTTTTTTTGAAAGTATTGATTGGCGGTAATATACCACCGCTTATAGAAATACAGTCCACTCATTTACAACCAATCCCAACCCAAGACATAGACTTTCATCTTGAGACATTGGACGAGAAGACACCACGCAGCTTCCTGAACGCTGCCCAACCGAGTCGGATTCGACGATTGACCTCTTTCTCGAAGTTAGACCTACCTAACTTGACCGTCTGTCCCAGGTAAACGTAGTCGTCTACAACTTCGAGTGTAGAGTCTCCGATCTTGATAGGACTGGGTGCTACATGGATGTTTACCATGACTTTGGTTTTGTCCATGTTCATTTTAAGACCCACTCTTTCGGAAGCTTTACTGAGGTCACCGAGCCTTGTTCTGAATGCAGGCCCGACATCTGTTTCGTATTTTGACAGTTGTTGAACGAAGTCACATTTCCTCCTTAACTGTACAGAAAGCCGTTTCAACGCGTTGAACTAATACCTCCCTAGTTTCCAACTATCATCACTGCACAACAATTGCTACAAATTTGTGAATTCAATAGAATTGTGAATGAGTCACATATGACTAAATTGTAACAACAGTGAGACAATTTGAGCAGGATTTGTAAAAATTGTGAAATCATCTTCATCATAATCTTGATGCCCTTGAAAAAAAAAAATTGAAAAATTGTGAAATAAATGTTAAAAAATTTATTAAAAATTTTGTGAAATTTTTGGGCGCCTTTTTCTCAAAATTAAGTCTGTGTAGCTTGACACACTATTCTATATTATATCAGCATCCGTACCTATATGACGTATAAGTCATACGGTAATACGGTGTAGCAATTCGGTATACCGAATTTATATTGATAGATTCTTTAATTTTCAAAAAACATTCCGGAATATAATTTGGAGATAGATAAGTAGAGACAGCAGAACTTCGGTCCTTATTTGCATCGTCAGCACTGAAGGAAAAAAAGGATTAAATCCATTAAAAAGTTTGCAAGTTTCTGCAGTGTATATCGAAACCGATCGGCTCGTACCGTGGCTCTGTCGCAACAGAAATAAATACAGAAAAACCACTATAGGTATGCAAGATGACCTAACAACATGACCATAGAAGTAACAACCGGAAACAGAGCATGATTTTCAAAGCAAACTTTTCTTACCCATTTTTTTGCTATAAGTATAATTGCAACTCATTTCCATTTACACTTGGATTGCTAATAGAAACCAGGTATGATTCGGTTGTTTTACGATAGTTGTTTGTAACAGTTTCATTTCTGTTCAGCCTTTAACTTTTCTGTCTCAAGTTTTCCTTCTGTACGATCACATTTGATGGCTTAGTATGGACTAACTTTGCTTTTAGCGCATTCCCTCGGGTGGTGAGACAAGCCCAGATATTATACCCGGCATTATCTTGTCCACGCTAATATTGTTATAGAGCATCGATTATACTTTACCGATAGCTTTTGCTAACGAACGGGTATTGGTGATCGGGGAAGTAACGTCGCAAACATACCGTTACTAACATGCTAGCATTTACATGCTATACTATAGATTTTTTTGTACAAAATGATATTATAAACGTTAAGAGAATGTATCCTACGACATAGAGCATCCTAAAGTGTGGTTTAGGGTTACTTAATTGCGCTAATTGACCTTTATCTGTAAAAACTTTTTTTAATGTGCTTAGTCATATGATATGTGTCTGAATAAGATGAATAAAATTGAATGAATTATTATTACATTACTATTAAATTTGAACTTTTTTGCTAAGAAGTAACTCAACAGTCACTTACGATTTAGATCCGCTTTATAGCTCTTTGGCATAAATTCAACTGTTTATTTCTTAGCAACTAAAGTCCATAACCCCTAGAATCAGCTCCTGAACAACAAAGTCTATAAATACAATAGCTTTAGTCAAATTATTCGCTCAGCGTTTCATAACTTAGTTGGTTATAACATCATATTTATTCTTCTATTGTTTATTTTCATTTCCCTATAAAGCCCCTGCTGCCATTCCATGAATAAAAAACTTTGTCTGTTCTGTCGCGTGGCTCGGGGCTCATGGCTCGTGGCTCGGAGGGTGCATCCATATGCGTGTACAGAAACTCGTTTCAGAAACAAAAACTCAACGTTTATGAGCCGTTAGTTACCTATATCGAACCTACTTTTTGCCAAAAGGATGAAACACGAAAAAAACTGTGTGGCAATACCATAGCTTTCAATTCCAACTTTTTACATTTTGTGGTACATCGGTGTTGTGGCGGTGGGAGCAGTTTGTAATGAACAAACACTCGATTCACGCCTGTTTGTGTAGCAGTAACGTTGCGGCTACGAGGTTGGAAATGAAAAATTCTATCATTGTTTGCAAATAACATTTACAAATCGAAAAAAAATGCACCAGTATTCAATTTCACTGACAATCGTATTTGTAGGAAAGTACGTTCCTACCGGAAAAATAGTTGAATGTATCTATATACATTTAACTAGTTTTCGAACTATTTTTCCTAACTTCTCATATATTTGTATAGAAAACATAATTCTATTGTGATAAATTAAACTGATAATATTAATCGACTGCGACAAAATACAAAACATATCGTGGTACTCAAGACAAATTGTTTTTAAATTTCAGAGACATTCTAACACCAGAAATACCAACAGAACTGTCTCGCAAGTAGCACAGCGTTCTCAGCGTGACACAGCCTAATTGCCGCCGCAACGTAACCTCCCGCTCATAAATTATAATAAGCATTGTGTAATAAAAGTATCGCATCGGGATGCTTGTGGTAAAAATACGCGAGCAATTATACAATACTTGTGATAAAGGATTGTTTGTACAATACTAATGACCTGCGCGATTTATTTAAGCTACACTCAGCTCTGCTCAACGTAAAGCTGTATTGGGGTGCCACAGGGACGCGTGTTGGGTCTCTTTACATTTTAGTTTTAAAATGGAGTATATTTTTTCTTATGATTATCCATACAGCTTTATACTCGTACAGCCTATATTATTATGTTTCATGATTTTATATTTTAGAAATATTACTCAAAATGCAATGTTATTCATATTTCCTGGTATATGGATTGACTGCGTTAATGTACGACTGCATAGAGTTATTATGCGACCTAAAAACATCAAGCAACGAAGCTTGCTAGCTATTAAATGTAGGTTGCATATCTCCAATTTCATTACTCAATCAGTTCCGTAAACTACGCACGTCAAACACACAACCATGTTGGGTATGTGTTGCGGAGCGAGGCAAGCAATCATCTCAGAATATTGCATTTACAATATTCACGTGCAGCCACACATATCGTTTATAGCTGCAAATACGACCCGACTCGATTGAGCTAGTAGTAATACTGATGAACATTCACCGAGCTCTCAGTGACCCCACTCAAATATTACTAGATATATTTTAGTTAGTTCTTACAACAAGAAAATTAAATCATTGTTTCAATCAAAACATACATTTCCCTGATGCAAGAAACAGTTTATCAGTACCTATCATAATAAAACGATTTGCAGCAAAGAAAACGTCAGAATCAGCGACACAATAAATGGAATTTCAAAATATTTCCTTGACGTCTTTTGAGAAACGTTGGCAAAAAACATGTCGGAATAAGAGAGAGTTTCTGCAAAGAATTTATTAACTACAGCGGAAGTATGATCGGTGGGCGAAGAGCTTGAGCAGGTGGCAACAGGTTTCTCATCGACTGCTGCAACTTATCAAACATTAGTCAATGGCTCCCGAATCACGTTACGATTACGACTTTCCGTTCCCAGCTGAAGATGATTGAATCACACTTCCGATCATAACATAAAGTGGCTGTAAATGATTTTTCAATTCGTCGATAACAGGTGCTTTTGTATGGAGATACCATGACGGAACTGAATATAAATTCGGTTTAAAAGAGTACCATAACATGAAAAGTTCTATCACGATAATAAATCACGTACTGGCTAGTGTTGAAAACTGACCTCTAACACGGACCGCTATAACGAACTATCTTAAGGGGATATTATAGTCACACCATGCTTGAAAGGCTCGATAATTCCAATATGTTTTGCCTCAGTAGCCTCTTACGACACCCATGGGAGGTAGATGGGGAGTCTAATAATAATTCAAAGGAAACGGTGAATGTGCCACATAAAACGAGGCGGGTAGTATCTTAAACGTAAAACTGTTAGCTTCAGATCAAAGACACACTAAAAAAATATGTTCGGCAACTTTGTAGTCACTCAACTTCATAAAGCAACTAAGGACCCTTTATCCTTAACATTTTATATTTACTCTAAAAATTATAGCATATATATATATATATAAAAAAATACAATAGTAAATATGTTATTTATTATCTTTTAAGCTTTTATTTAATCTTTTATGCTTTTACTCATGACTTCGTTACTCCCGTTCTTCGTCACTTCGTTAAACAAATAAATATTTACTTACTTACTTCCACTTTTTTGAAGCAATTGTGTAAAATCGTGTTACTCATTTCAGAGATATACTCGTATATATATCCCCCAGGAATTAAGACCTGTTCCTGCGGGAAATGAAAAGTAGCCTAAGTCACTCCTTATAACATATACTATCCGTCAGTTGAGTACGTTATATTCATGGTGGTAAGTCCCCTCTTTGAGGAGTGGCTGGAGAGGCGTCATGGCGTCCTCACCTTCCACATGACACAGGTCCTCACAGGAAATGGTGATTTCGGAAGGTTCCTGCACCGGATTCAGGCGGAGGAAAATGCTCGGGGTGTCGCCATTGTTCGGACCTCCTGGAGAACACGGAGGTGCTTACGGTGGGGGTGAGCCCCGTATAGTTGGTGCAACGCTGTGTCCTCGTGGCGGCTGTGATCTCTCGCACCGGGCCCTGGTTCAGGCCATGGTTCGGAGCGAGGGGGAATGAGTGGCGGTCGCCTCCTTCTGCGTAGCAGTAAAGCTAGTGACGGAGACAGCCGCACGCGTGAGGGAATGGATATCCTCACGCCCCAGCTGCTGAGACCCCCACCCCGACTTCCAGTCATTGTAGGCGCAGGTTTTCGGACGGCGTGCAATGTGTAGCTCACTGTCCGGCCGTCCAGCCATTGTAAACAAATGTTTTTATGATATTACAAATAGACACCACACACTTACATTTACGAACATTACACATTACATTACATTACATTTGTAAAACCTACCTAGTCATTCGGCTCGCTTACAAAACAAGCGAGTCGGATGACTACGTAGATAATATAGGTCGGATGGTAGGTTTGTGAACTTTAAAGTGGTAAATGTACGCCCAAAATTGAGTGAATAAATAGCAATATTGAATTATAATAACTAAAAAGTGTAAAATAAAAAAATAACTTTAAATAAAAATTGGTTGCCTGTAAAGTCGGTATATGGGCGAAAGTTTTACGTGACAACGACTTTGAGTGGTAAAATAATTTTAATGTGAATATTCATTCGTATAGTAGGACGCGTGCCTTTCACTTTTTATGTCTGTCTCTCTCGCTCTTAGGCGGGCTAACCATGCCCGAGTGGAAGGGACGCGTGCCTCACACTCGCTCTCATTGTGAGCGCATAACGTGAGCGGAGCGTAACGCAGTTTCTTGAAGTGTCACCCGGCAAACCAATTTATAAGACGTTGTCACGTCAAAAACTGAAAAGAAAAAAACAAGTTCATGCGAGTAGCGTAGAAACCAATTTAATTGCATTAATTTTAACAAATAATAAATTCTAATACGAAACATACTGACTGCAACAGTCGAAACCCATTAAAATAATCCAAACTAAAATCATTCCATTTAATATGAGTCCCGACTGTTGCAGTCGATCCCGACTCTCGCTACGTACCATGGCGTGAACCAGTGCCGGAACCAGTTTGCGCTTTATCTCGTGTCCGGACACGAGAAATGGTCGCCCTCGACAACCTTCACGAAGACAAGGCGATGCAGCAATGCTCCTATTATGTGGGTTCATTGTTTGCCTTGGAGCGATCCGCATACTGGTGACACCCAGGAGTTTCTCCACGCCGAGCCCAAAACAGGATCCTCAAAGAGGAGACTTATTGCCACGATTGTGGCATGTCCACAGATGGACCACCTACATCTATACTAATATACTTAAATTATAGAGCAAAGAATTGTATTTTTATTTATAAATAAATAAATTAAAAACTACTCGACCGAATTTGAAAATTCTTGCACCAATAGAAAGCGACTTTAACACTTAGTGATATGGGCTATATATTTTTAGCTTCTTTTACGCGGGCGAAGCCACTGGCAGCAGCTAGTTACTAATAATTTATTATTAGAGTTTTATGAAACTTCACTTTTCTAATTTGTTTGTTTGTTGAAAAATCGATAATACATCATTAAAAATAATTATAGTTTCGTGAGGCCTAATTGTGTATTTATTCATAGTTAATCATATCGAAACAACATAATAGAACATTTTACTTCGCCATCAACTAGGTACCTAAATAAATTCTAGTTTTCTCTGGATATGATACGTAAATTACATGCGGATGATATAAGTACAAGATAAAATAGTCACATAACCCATCAGGCACAGGTATTACATATTATTTTTATTATATTTATTCTAGGAGGCATAGCAGACGGAGACATGTTTCGTACCATGATTGATTCGGTCCTAGCACGGTTATGATATGAAACGGTGTATGAGAAGTCTATGTATTCTCAAGCACTCGTATTAACCCAACTTCAATAATCCGAGTAACTTACCGCAACTAGTATTGTTTTAATGAATACACTAACCAACAACAACTAAATTGCAAAATTTCGGGAATGCAATATCTCTGTCATCAGTGTAAAGTTTCTCCCCGACGCGAGCAGCTGACACCATCTGTTTTTCTTCAAGCCGCAGCTCTGCAAGCTCGGCACCGGCAGACACAAACACTGCTCTCCAAAATATTCGCTAACTAAGTTTATCATTTTCACCAAATTTATTGTTCGCTCTAACTGGGTCGGGATCGTCTTACGGCGGGAGGACATTGAATTCATAATTCTATTCCGTGTTCAACTACTGAATAATTCCGTTTGATTATTGGAAAATTGAATCTGAAAGTGAAATTCGTAAAGTGACAAAACTTTTAACTTTTTTGATTGCATCAGTTCTGCTTGAACAAACGTCACTCCTGAGAAGACTACTTGATATGTGTCCGGACGAATTTTGAGTGGTTTATTTGTACATAAGCTGTTTATTTTATTTTGATGTTTTTTGTTAGCTACTAAACATTTTCAACGTGAGTATTGTCACAAAATAATAAATAAACTCAGAGAAAACTTTAGGTTTCACTTTGTTAGTGACTTATTTTTGGGTTCTGTTAAGAGAACATCCTGGCAGGTAGTAATGTCATCACCTGGTCCATTAGTGTTAGGAGTAACGCTGTCATTGGAAAGTTTCCTCATTTAGCCATCAGTTAAGAAGTCTATTCGTAAGTTGTGGATGTGATTACGGTTTGTTTAAGAGCGTATATACGTTTTAACTGTTTTCCATAATACCATACTTACATGATTATGACGTTATTACACATTTTTCATTAGATATTTTAAAAACAGATATCTTGGATTTTAGTGTAATCAATTTATAAATCTGTGTAATACTAATCTAGTAAAGACCTCTCAGAATCTACTATTTTACGTGAACTTACTCTTCATAATATACTCGTAAATTAAAAAAGTCAAAAAATTTAATTATGGAAACAAACGACAACATACGTGTTTTTTTATTAAACATTACAAAAACTTTTAATGTTTAATAAAAAAACACGTATATCCTGGAAGAAGTTTTGTGAAATATTCGAGTGAAATACGGTATTACCGAGTGCCAGCAGAGCGTACAGGTGTTATCTCTCTGTTTTCGCGTTGCCTTTTTATCAAACATTGCTTCCGAAGAACCAACAAGCTTTTCGACTATATTCAAGTTGATAATAGATGAGTTGTGAAGGGCCCTCTAAACTTAAGGATATATTAAAATGAACCTGTTACTTACTTTTAGGATCATTGATTGATTGATTGATTTGAAATTTCTTTATTTTCACATAAATAAAACAGTTAAACGACAATTAGATCTTATTCTAAAAGCATTAAACATAAAGAATGTGTATTTTCTGCAGACTATGACGCCTATATAAAACATTCAAGAATACTCAAAGTAATGTACAAAACTACTTGTTATAAATCTTCGGTATCTTTTTACTAACGTTAAATAACTAATGTATCTACTTACAGCGCGATGATAAGACACAAAACGCACTTTTTTAACACATACACTATATATACGTAATAGTAACAAGTACACTGTTACTTAAGAATAATTTTACTTCGACTAGGCTTAATAATGGTAATTAGGTTATCTAAAATGCAAGTGAACTTCGTGTACCGTGCGAGTCTCGCTCAAAATCTACCCTACATTTCTATCGAACTTGTAAAAAATGTCCGATCATGGAGTCGTTCCGTCTTTGTTACTCATATAGCAGTAAGTGATGTGGGAGGCGGTATCGATGATATGTGTCGATGTATTTTAAATTTTTAAATCGTGTCTGTCCAATATTAGAAATAAGTGGATTATGATGTTTAGGGTTGGTTTCAAGGTAAAACTTTTTAGTGACTTTTGTAATAAACTGTTTCAATGTTGGGAAATTTAATCGATTGTGTAACCTTTTAAGATTAGTTCTTAAGGGTGTATTAAAAGATATTTTTACAGCCTTGTTTTGGACCACTTGTAGTTTCGTGTAATTGCTGTCGCTTGTACTGCTCCAGACCGGGGCCGGATTAGGATCATTAAACGACAAATAAGCAGTATTCGCTAAATTTAGCAGTTCGAATATTTTTAACTTTTTCCCTTTTTATTATTATTTATTTCGTCAGCCACACTAGCAGCTATTAGCTGATGCGTGTGTTTCATATAGTTTGGAGATGTTTAGTCTGTCCAACCGATTTTTAAAGGAGTTCAATGTGGGAGCTTTCACAACTTTTTCCGGGAGCTTGTTCCATGTCGTTACAAGTCGGTTAGGTAGAAATGGCTTCAAAGGCTTCTTTTGGATCATTTCCCCATAACTTGAAGGAATGTCTTCGTAAATATTTGTTGGCATTCAATGTGTAAAGGTCTTGAAGGCTGGGCACATCGTAGTATTCTGTGAGTATTTTGTAAGTCTCAATAGTCTTTTTATGACTGAAAATCTTGGTATTTTGGTTTATTAGTATTTTGGTATGATGGAAGAGATTTCTGTAGAAATAAGAATCACCTAAGTACCTATTTTTCTGTTTCCGTCTTCTTTTCTTTTATTATATTAAATAAATAAATAAAGTATTATTTCGTATTACCTCTCGACAAATTGCCTTCGCTACTTTCACTGTAACTACTCACCCGCTGTTCTTTTGTGACCCGTGTATACCATTCAATATGTGTCGCCCTACTGCAACAAAAAGCTTTTACTTCCTAACCTAACCTTCCACAATTCTCTATTGTAGGCTAACGGTGTTAAAGTAATTCTGCTTTTATATCGCTTACAGCCTCGATTCCATTAACACCATCAATTCATCGAACCACTCACCCACCCAGCTCACTGTAAATGTATAAACATTTTAGATATTATGAATATCAGCAAATATAAATTTGATCTGTATGTAATGGCAATTGATATAAACACAAATCGTATCAAATAAATTTCATTGGATTTCCCCGAAGCGCGACGTGTTAGCATCCCGACATGCGATGACCCTGAACAGAACTAAATTCGATAATATTATGACACAAACTTGTTCATGATCCTATGTATTGTAGTTCGAACAAATATTGAAATGGAACGTAATAGGAGCTTGTGGCAGTTCGGAATAGTTTTACTCCGATGAGAGATCAGTAACTTTAGAAATAAACCGTTTTTGGAACCGATAGATATCGCTTGTCCAGAGTGCGCTTGATTGACGATACGACAGGAGAAACACTGTAGAGATAAAGATAAAGATATTTTTATTTTTGCTGTACAGCTTCTGGAGTTATGGATCGGGGGGCACGGTAGTGCCCCCGCCAAGTCATTGAATATTACAGTTTATGTATTTATTATATTGGCCAACCAAAAATTATATCTGATTGTACACACTGGCAAATGTAAAAAACAAATCTATATAATCTAGGTTTTTTTAAACGGGAAATCGTCCAATGATTTCTCCCAAAATTGGGCGGAGCGCGAGAGCGAGGCGTTTTATGCCGGACGAAGGGCCATCCACTGCTCGCCGTCCCCAAGTCTACGCTTATGGTAACTGGAAATCGGGATCAGGATCCCGGCGGCAGAGGCGTGAAGGGCCTTTCCCTCGAGCGTGCGGATGCTTTCTTTGCTAACATTACTGCTTCACAGAAGGAGGCGACCGCCTGCCATTCATAATCTAGGTTAGTGTAGCAATGTTTTATAAGGTAGTAATTACTATAATTATATGTTTCAAGAGATTCTCTTTCATAAGCTTTTAGGTTTGTTCTTTGAAGCTAATTTGCATTAAACGAACCCCAATTAAAGTAATTGTATCATAGATTTGTGAGATGTAAATATACAATCGCGGCTGTTTTTATACGGACTTAATTAACATCTTGTCTCAAAGAAAGCCTGTCTTTATTCCAACACTTAGTCTCTAGCGTCCTTCCACCATCACAGTAAGCCCGTGGACAAACACAAGTTTCGTGGGGGAGGGGGGGGAGTATTCATGCCCGCTCCTCACCTCATCCCCCGCGAGCGCCCCTTTATTGGCAAAGTTTGGGAATATTACCATACTTGGCACGACATTGACACACATGCCAACGATATTGAGCGCCGCTAAAAACTGTATTAACTGAACGCATCGAGCGGGAAAATGTTCAGGCAATATTGACGAGATTGATGAACCAACTTTGCTTTATGTTCCGGTTTGAAACTTATCTGTTTATCTAGACATCCGAATGTGTGAGGCTGTGGTGATACCACCTATTTATTATTTATTTAATTCAGATACAAGATCCATATTTTGTTAGTTGAGTAGAGGAATGATCTTAAAACTATGTTAATGATAATGGACATACGTGTATGTTTAGGGGCGCTGAGTCACGCACTGTTCACGCGGGACGTATAGAGAACTCGAGAGACTCGTACTTAAATAACATTTCCGGTAAACAGAGCCACGTGTAACATTCCAATGCGACTGGATGAATGTAAACAAACGCATACCGATCAGCTGCCGCGCGGAGCACCTACCACAGGATCGCATCCCGATCAGCTGCCGCGCGGAGCACCTACCACAGGATCGTACCAAATATTTATTTGTCTGTGCGTCAATTTGGTAAGTTTGACAGTATCTTATCTTATTGTGGGGCGGGCCCTAGGCCAAAGCACTTCAACCCTTCTGGATCTTTTGTGCTAAGTTTGACAGTAACTGAGTTCCAATTAACTGTAATTTAATGTTAGTAGTGACAACCTATATAATATGTAAAACTATAGCGTGGAACAATTTTTACCATTCACGTAGATATTTAGCGCTCCTTTAACATATAAAAGTAACACTATTGTAACTAACAATCCCTTCATAAATATACGAGGATTCCCATACTCACCGGTTCTATTTAAACTTCATTGTTGGTCTCTAGACCTGAATATCAAGAGCCAAAAATTAAGTTTATTGTGGGATTATAAAAAAAATCTATTTTGTTTTAGGATATGGCTGCTTAAAATCGGTGTTGAATACACCGATTTTAAATAAAAATTATGTATTAAGGGATTTATGTAGAATTTAGGTACAATAATTTAAGTGTAACTCTTAGGTACAGCGTTATACACAGTACGACATCTGGAGGCTTTCTCATTCACACCAAGGAGAAGACAACTCAATTTTTTTCAATCTTAATTAGGCAACAAAGTTTTGATATGTGCTCGTTTCCATATCGTGTAATAAAAACTAAAGTGGAATAAACATACGGCCGTGAATAGCCGGAGTTATCCAAGGGCTTCCGCTCATTTTTTTCCGCACATTCCGCATAAAAAAAAATGCAATGGGAAATCATCCAATGACTTCTCCCGGTCAAGGGTGGAGCGAGAGGGAATGTCAGACTTGCACTGACTAAAACCCACCTGTGTCCTTCATTTGCCCTTTGCATTCTAGGGCCACGGTCATTCTTTCAAAAGTTTTCGCAGCCTTGCCTGGTACGAGAGCTCACCGTCGCCGGGCGCCTATCGTCTTCTCGACGTCACGCCGGTTTTTTTTTTTTTTTTTTTTTTCCGGTGGGAAAAAAAAAAAAATCATCTTATGACATCCCCCGCTCTTGGGCGGGGCGGGAGATAGTGTCAGACTTTTACTGACTAAAAACCCACTCCTGTTCCTTCGTTGCCTTTCGTACCAGGGCCGAGTCTTCCTTTCAGAATCAGACCCTTGGCCCCAGTAGGCTTCGACCCTGCTGGGCCCCTACAGTTGCTGACATCTCCTTGAGGCGCGCGTGGAACAGCACGCGCCGTTGACAACTTGGGCTTGGTCCGGACGGTTACCGGACGGTCGGACGGCAAGCCACCCATTGCTCGCCGTCCGCAAGCCCGCGCCTACGGTGGCCGGAAATCGGGATCGGAATCCCGGCGGCGGTTGGGGCGTGAGGACCGCTGCCTCACGCGATCGGCCGCCTCCTTTGCAAGCATTACTGCTTCGCAGAAGGAGGCGACCGCCTGCCACTCCTCCTCGCTCCGGACCATGGCCTGTACCAAAGCCCGGCGTGAGAGATCGCCGCCGCCGATTGCCCCCACGAGGACACGGCGACGTCACGCCGGTGATATACACTTCGATGGATCGTCCAATGCCTATATAAAATTTAGCCTAAAAATTTAATTGAGTGCAACTCAACGCTCAATCTTTGCAGGTTGATCATCAAGTAAGATTACAACACGAAGCCCTCTGGGAAGCTCTGCCAGTCCCCGAACGCGTGTAGTCATGAATGTTCAACTACCGACTTTACTGATCGACGTCACGCACGAGGTTCATGAAGTAGCCACGAGTGTGCGTGTAATCGGTCAACGACCCCGGTAAGGTTAACACGGTTTCAGGAATAGAGCCCATTTGTAACAGCGTACCTTTGATGTGAACGAGTTAAATTACGTTTGGGGAATCAATTTAGATTATTTTATTTCGAATAAAAAGCTTTGAATCGAGCTAGGTACTAACAATAGTTGAACACTACTCTCCTACACACTAGGCATTGAAAAATGTTCGCGGTTTTATATTTATCAGCAGGGCTAGGTTGTGACCAGTGTGGTAATTACAGCAGACGGTTGTTTCGCCAATGTACCTCGGACCATCTGCAAGTAGGTGCACGCAGCCACCAGCCACGACTGCCACGGGTCAGTGTGATGCAGCCACAAATAGGCGCAGTGCACACCGGCTGCACGCGCTGTAAATATACTACGTAAACATACACACTAAATCAATAGCTATTTATTTTAAATTGTACTGAATTTAGCTTAAATTGTTATTATAAGGGTTTTGAAGCACTGCATCGTAGCAATTTCTGAACTGATTCTAAGCAAAAAGCGGGTACAATGCGCCCGTTGAACAGTCGACAAATAGAAGAGCATGAAAAACAATGGCGCTATTACATATTTAAAAACCAAAACATAGATATATACTGCTCTTAATATTAGTCAAGCAAAAAAACATGTTCAAAAGCAAAAATAACTTAAATTATTGAAATTCCAAAAGAAAAATCCCATGACACGTGAGAGTACGAGCTACGCAAATAAAGAACACATAATGAATGCTAAAATATTCCCTTTACACAAGGTTTCAGTACCTCCACATTGTCGAGAATTCTTTAACTTAGTACTTTTCTTTTACTTCACTCACACACTCACATACTTTGAGAACAGCCGTTTTCTCCTTTGTACTTGCATGTAACCTGTGTAATGTAACTTGAAAGTTTCAGCGAAGAATTTGTTGTTACATAGTCGATTATAATAATTAAATAGATCGAATATCAGTTGAACTTTCAAAGTAATGCTTTTTGTGTTTCATTTCGGAAAGTGCAATAATTACTGAAATATTAAAAACTTACAAGGAATAAGAATAATCTCCTTGTCTATGTTACAACGTAGTACGTAGCGATCCTTACGTTAATAGACTTACGTGAAAGCGATCCACGTCTACGCGTGTGTTCATGACTGACGTTGCGCCGCCGCGGTGCCGCCGCGCCGGGCAAGCTGTTTTTATGCTCAATAGTTTTGTCAAACAAACAAGTGAACTTGTTTGCACATATAACGCGATCACATTCGAGTTGTGCAAATATTGCCGGAAGTTGACGAAACCCAAAGCGTATAAGTACATAAACATTAGATAGGTACTTATTTGCCAATCACACAATAAAAAAAAACTATTTTTTGAAGGTTGTAATTCAATAAAACGAAGAAAATAATAATCAAAAGTTACCTATTTAAATAGATCCAACAGACTACAGTCTGTCGTACAACCAACTTGATATTCTCATATTATTAGTTATAAAACCGTCGCATCGTGACCCAAGATATAAAAAAAGGAAAAAGTAAGCCAAGTTTAAAAGTTAGAACAGTTTTGGTCATGTTTATCAATATCTCTGCAGAGCTTGCTTATAAACAGGATGTCACCTATGTATAGAGCGGTTCTCTTCGCAAGCTCGCACTCGATCGCGCCACAAATATCGCCGGATATTATGTCTACCAGTTGAAGTATTAGCGCGTCGCGGTCGGGACGTGGGCACGTGGCGGCTAGTTCAATGCTCAAGTTATGATTCATATTATTGTTTTACTTCCGACATTCCTACTGTGAAATAAATTCCAGCTTTATAATGAAAGCTGATTCTATCTAGGTATCTATTTATCAGACTGTAAAATAAGTATACAACATTATACGGTCTATGCACATTGACATTATTTTTGAGTGGCAATGCGAATCAATACGAACGCTTGTCCCAACAATTATTGCTACTTAAACTTAGTGTGCAACTTAGCAACACGCGGGACATACGTACATGTGAGAATCATCAATCTTTACGATGTAAGTACGGCACTAGTTATAAATAAAGTTTGATTATTACTACATGAAATGTTTTAAGTGTTGGTCACACTCGCTAGCTAACACACAACTAAACATACAAACAGTTACAGTTCAGGAACTACTCTGTCCCGTACAAATATAATAACATTACGGTGAAAGTTTGTATGTATGTAACTATGTGTGTATATGTATGTTTGTTACTTCTTTACGCTCAAACGGCTAAACGGATATAGAGGAAATTTAGCACACGGGAATACATGTCCTAGACTAGCACATAGCATACTTTTTATGGAGAGGGTATGATGAATTAATTGGGAAAACTTTCTATTTTTGCAGGTATTGGCGAGATAGAGGTAACCATAGAAATATAGGGATAACCATAGATATCTACTTAGGTTCATATCAGCCTCTAGTGTCAAGATAATTACTGGTTATTTACTGTATATTAAAGTTCCTATAAATGCGTTGCTTGCTTTAAATGCGGCGTGTAGGGACAGAGTTTTATGAAGATAAATACCATACTAAGTATTTAATTTATTCATTCATTCTGGTCAGCTAAATAATTATCTAGTTGCCCCTTCATAAAACTAGGGCTTCATGGAGAAGAACGGCAAGAAACTTTATAGTAGCTCTTCATAGCATTTAATCACCACAATTAATAATATCAATATCATCCTATACCACAATAATATCCAAATGATTCTATGATCTAGATCTTAAAGCTTTTCACAATTTTAAATCGTCACAAGCGTTTCGGATTCGCTTTAGGCAGAATTCTTCTAAATACTGAAATTATTACTTTTTAGTTCGAGCAAATATGCTTGTACTTTTGTTTTATTTGTCGTGGGCCCTCCTCAGACCGCGCGGCATTCGTCGTCCGAACCAAACCAAGTATTATGTGAGCGAACGAACACGATCGTCCTTGCGACGCGCGGCGCGCGGCACGTGAACGTGACAGTGGGTGAGCATGCTTATTGTGGCCAGTCTTTCCACTTGGACAACTTATAATGAGACCAGACTTGCGCAGTTTCGGGGATTTTGGAGAACTACGAAGATTTTATTATTGAGCCCGAATATGAACTACTTTTTATGGATAACATTCCGGTTTCTTGTGAAAATACAAAAGTTTTTACAAGGGAATTATTTGAACTATCTAGTTAACCGAAAGTTGCAAAGTAAAAAGTTCATAAAACCTATCTCTAAGTGTCGCGAAGCTGTTTCAGGGCCCACTAATCTCAACCTCGTGGTTGAGATTAGTTGGCCTTGAAACAGCAGTGTCGTCACAGCGCCAGGGTTAGACGCGCACATAATACCTAATCACCTGTCTATGATGCAAGACCCAGTACCTCATCAATCAGGCCTCGCCTTTAGAAGCTGATAATACTTATCCGTAAGTAGTTTTAGATGCTATCATAGAGTAATGTTCCACGTCAGACCAAATCTGGAGCTCTCGTAACGTAACTAGATCGCCGGTTAGTGGAAGCGCGGGCGGAGCGGAGCCGAGCAGAGCCGAGCTAAGTGGAGAGTAGCGGTGTGGTATAGCGGTACAAGAATCGCTCAGATAGTCGAGACATCCTCTTAAGCCGTTCCCATTCTGTGTCACAAATTACTCACAACCGACCGGATTACGAACACAAAACTTTTAAGCGTCCCACAAAACAGATTAAAAGTTATATTCTGTTGTTATAAAATTTAAATAAGGTTTGTTTTTATGGAGCTCGGAATTAGTCTAGAAACTGAGCCCGTCTGTGTCCTCGAATTGCAGATACGTACCTACACACCGCGCTCCATAATTAGCTAATATTATTAAAGTTTTCCGAACGCTCGCTTTAAGGCGGCATTTGATTGCACGCGACTCTAGTGAAACACACGCGACTTAATATCAACGAGCCGTCCTGCGTCTACCATACGAGTCGTTACTTATGTACGTACATGTTCGATATGTTATGTAACGTGCGAGTCTGTAATGCTTTATTTGTGAAGTTTCCTTTGTTACAAAGAGGAAACGTGTCGAATTGCGGCCGACATTTCGGCAGGCAAATTACCGCTGCAACGAGAACAGCTTGCAGGCGGCCGGCGCGGGGCGGTGGCGCGGTGGCGGCGGTCGGAGCCGCACGCGAACCGCTCCTTACAACTAATACTCTTTTAATGTCCTTTAAGTTTACAGTTGGTCTGCAGTGATGTATCGTTGGCTTCTGCTTATAGATAGATGTCAGTGCAGCACCGACCAAGGCATCTGACTTCAAAAAACACTATCCTGGTGACTGTAATGCCGCAGGCCGCCGCACCGGCACTGTGGGATCATAGTTTGGGTGCGAGTTTGGACTTCCTAACCTTGGGATTCTTCTAAACAGTTACCGCGGCCTTAGAATGCAAAGGCCAACTGAAGGAACACAGGTGGTTTTAGCCAGTAAAAGTCAGATACTCCTTCTCACTACACCCAAAGTGGGAGCAGTTATTTGATGACTTAGGTACTTTTCGCGCTGTAATAATATCCTCGCGGTGCCAGCACGCAGCGGCTGGTTGTTTCCGTAACACGGCCGCTTGTCCCTCCGCAATATCTACACAACATGTAGTAGGTAAGTGAATATTAGTTTGTAACTACACTTCTTTCTTATTTGCTGATGTTTTTAGAGTGAAATCAGCCTTGTATAGAAGGTAAACAGAAGGTTTCTGTAGGTGCATAATTTCACGTATGCTTTAGTTCCGTTGATGTTTCTGTAAAATTTTCAAGTCAAACCTAGTCAAATACTATGAGCAAGGGGTCGCACTGGCGCATGGCGCTCGCTCAGCAGTCGGCACGCAATATTTATCGTTTCCTATAATTATTGTGACCAATTTACTTCGTTCTCGGAAGGCGGAGCTGGGAGCCAGGTTACAGGAAATAAGTCTAATTCACTAGCATTAAGGGACCATGGCGGTTTTATGTGATGACAATTTATGACCCACTTGACCGAGTGGCTTCCCGCCTAGAATAGTGTTTAGTGGAACAAGCCATGGTAACGAAATACATACCTAGCTATCTATTAAGGAATACAACAGTTTTTGTTCCATAACCAGCCTTTGTAATAATTGAAACAGAAGATCCATCTTCAGAGGTGATATTATTTATGGATACTTATAAGATTTTGAGAGAGGTGCTAGTTCTCTGTCCCCCACAATTTTGATTCATCGTTGTACTGAACCGCTTGCGCAGTGATCCGTCAAGATCAAAGCATGTGTGACGTCATAAAACTGCCGGTTTACGAGCTGTGTCATTCATAACCATTGCAGTTCAAAGAGGCGGCGTCGAATTAGAGCGACGCGGACGGCAGGTCGTCGCCCCCCGCTCCCGGCGCACGACACACCGGCACAGTATAAATATGGAACAGTATAGTTGATAAAATAATTATTAATTGAAGCAATAGGGTTGTCACTTTTATTGTTTTTGATATTGTTTGTTTTTATTTAAAAAAAAAGAGTTCTGTAATGATCAATTAATCGAATTAAAATAACTAGTTTAAAAATAAAATTTAAATAGGTAATCTCATGGCGTCGCGTCGCATCGATTTACCTCGGCAAAAGGCTATAGTTTAAAATACAGGAAACAGGTTAATATTGACACACAACAACTTGTATGTCTTGAACTTGCGATTAAGGCGTAACCTTTTACAAGTTTTGGCGGGAACGTAGGCGAGCCGCGGTTGGACGAAGACGTTTAGACTCATGAGCGGTTGTTTTCGGGTGTTTGCCACGCATTTTCGGTTTGAACCGTCAAATCAGTCCAAAAAGACGGAGTTCCGAGGTAACCACATAAAAAAAAGAAACATACAACCGAATTGATAACCTCCTCCTTTTATTGAAGTCAGTTAAAAATACTTTTATCTGCTACGACACGTTCGAAACTCTTTATTATTAAATTTTATAGTGTAGAAAATTCTCATTCTTATGAACAGCTTTTTTAAATAAACTATTAGGAAACAAGGACAGGGTAGTATAAAACTTATTTTGTTGAATTCTTTGTAAATGAATCCAGTTACTTTGCAGTTAATGTGTTCTCTTTTAAAGTAACTAATTCATCAATTTATTAAGAGTGGCATTTTTATAAAGATCGCGAAAGTAAACTTAAACGTGACTACTCGTCAAGACGTGAGTGCCACATCAAGACGCGGCACTCGTTACTGACAGCACCGCAAGAAACGCTTAGGAGTCTCGTCGATGCGTATGTTTGTGTGGTTGTGCCGTTTCGAACATTTGTAGGTAGTTTCCGTACTGTTCCATATCTATACTGTGACACCGGGGCAGCGGGGCATCCAGTGCGGTGTAGTTCGAATCAAAAGGGGATTGCCTAAATGAGGCTATCAGTGGACAATAGACTAGAGAAAAAATACTTTGTGCTTTAATTTTGCCATAAAAAATATTTATTCACTTACTTCCAAATGAGTGCCACCAAAAAAACAATTCATAAAATATGTAGTAGTTCCGTACAAACTACAATTCCCGAATGGAGTCTCGAAGATTTTTCCGAATTGCAAAAAAAATATTTTTTTTTTTGTGTTGTAGGCATCAAAAAATTTACTGTTATCAGATTAATTCCAGTATCTGTGCTATATGACCTTGCCTCATGCCAAATTTCAGGATTCTGAGTCTACGGGAAGTACTCTGTGAATTTGGTTTCCTTTGAGAGTATGAAAACATACGTTTTTTGCGACCAAATGGCCGTATCTTTTTTATTCATTAACTTAGACGTTAGATTTTTTTACAGCTTCAAGAGACCGTAAACTTAAGTATATGGTTTTAATTTCAACTTGCTAGCTAAACGTGTTCCTGAGATAAAGGGTCTTGACAGACAGACATACAGACAGACGGACAACAAAGTGATCCTATAAGGTTCCAGTTTTTCCTTTTGAAGTACGGAACCCTAAAAACAACAAATATTGCTAGCATCAAAATTATTTTCAAGTATTGAGATTAATCGATTCGAATCGATTTATAATCAAATAAAATTAATTCAACAGCATACCCTCGGAACTTTGCTGGTAACTACATACTTTAATAAAACTATCTAAAAGAGAAAATACATGAAAATGAAAACATCCACATGTAAAAAAAAGAAACATAAATCGTTTAACTGTTACTGAAATTAATGTTATTCTTGTTTTCGTGATAGTGACAACACTGAATTGAATCTGACTATATTCTGTTCTTTTTTAAGAAACGAGTTTTGAACATTTTGAAAGCGTTTCTAATGTATATAGCGTATAGCGTCCGTTCCACACAAACACAGTTTTTAGTTTGTGCGTGAGTCATGGCGGACATCTCCGTAGTTAAGCGTACTTAGCGTTCTTTGCAATCTACAGAAAAACAAATAATATACAATTTGTTTAAATCGTTTCATGGATCTGTTAGAAGATTATTATACAAGAATTGCGGGATGCGGAACCTCCAAATTTTACTACAAATTTTACGTTACTCTTGTTTAAATATTTCTAAATTAGTGGTGCCAATTAGTGTATGTTTTTTTAGGTATCTAATACTATTAAGATTGTAAAACAAACATTTTTTTAATAACATTTTTGCTGTCCATCTTTGCAATCTCCTTTGTGACGTCAACTGAACTTTCCACTGCACTGTAACTCGCGGAGTACCCCGAGCCGCCACAAGCTTTGAGTCACACGTTAGAATCCGTACAGCTTGCCAACAGCACACTATCGTAAACATGGGATCTAGTCACAGTTTATGAAAATGACTAGTCACGCCTTCACAGGTTAGTCCCCGGAAATGAAAAATATCAACTTCCAACTATGCAGTAGGTGCCGCGACGAGGTGTGTATGTCGTGATCACTTCATGACATGGCCAACTAAAACTGCCTGCCTGATCGTTTAAACGTTAGGTAACTTTGATGTTATGACCATCCACGTTTGGCCATATCATTAATGCAGTATTTCTGTACATCAAAAATCTTATTCTTGACTAAAAATAGGTTAATGTACACCAAATATTTTGACTGGCCTGTTGGTCTAGTTTCAGTGACCCTGACTGCTATGCCGGAGGTCGTGGGTTCGATTCCGACACAAGACAAATGTTTGTGTGATGAGCACGGTCATTTGTTTTGTGTCTGAGTATAATTTATCTATAAATATATATATATATATAATTGTAAAATGATAATTTATTTGTATTGTTTTTTGCGATTTATCTATAATATGTATATCGTCCCCGTAGAGCGAAAATTAACTAAGTGACAAATTTAGGTAAAATGAGATATTAATGCCATGCTTATTACGAATTTTTTCTTAATTTTTCTATCTAACCGCCATAATTCTATTGGCCGTTATAAGAAAATTAGGTTGCGTTAAAAATAACTAAAATGCAATAACATACAATTAGTATGAGGGGTATATTAAATAAAATATGTTAGTGATTTCTTATATGAAGTGTGCTTTCCCAAGAGAATACGTAAGCGTACATAATTAGTTATACACTGACATATTTAAAACAAATTGTTAGGATATTCAGATCGAAAATTCACTAAGTCACCTTAGTTAGTCAATGTAGGATAAAGTCAATAGAGCGATAACTAACTAAATTGTTTTAGTGATAAAATGAATAAAAAATTCGTAGTAATAAATAATTACTGTCTTTTAGTGAGTTTACACTCGTAATAACATGCTAAATACATTAGTTTTGGCATCATCAAAACTTTTTGGTTATTTATAATTTACCTAAATTTAATCAACTTGCCAAAAAAATGTTATTGCACGCATCTTGGGTAGTTGTTACTCACGCACTCGTGCCGCGGCGACGCGCCCCCCTACCCCGCCGCGCCTGCGACTGTCATTAGGTTCCACTTTGAAAAAGCCGGTTCACAACAACATCGTGTTTCTAAGGATTTTTTTCTGAAAACACTGTGCATTTCTAATGGACCTGTTAATAAGGCATTGAAAAACAAGGATGAAATTAGGACTTATATAGGTCAAGATAAACATGGATGTAAAACACCTATAAATAAAACTAAGTAATCCATTCATCCATTGATTATATTAATAGTTTTCCACGATTCGAGTCCCAATATTGCCGTAAGAAATCTAAAAGGCAATACTTGGATTGCAAGTTATCCATTCAAAAATGTATTAACTGTATAAAAAAGAAAGTTCAGTCTGAAGGTGCGAAACCATGTTATTTGTTAGTTTTTGGCACTCAGTTTAATTTATCTTTTTTCAAGCCGAAAAAAGACTTATGTTTAACGTGTAACCGATATGATGGCTCAGGTCACATAGAAGACTTAAAAGAAGAATACGATGCCCATGTCATATGCCCAAAAAGCTATTAGCGACCCCTCTTATTTAGTAGTAACAGAGGATATGAAATCTGTTTTACGAATTCCGGTCAGTGATGTTGGTGTGCTGTATTATGCAAGAAAGCTAACCGTACAAAATTATATAATACATACAGCGAACCCTCCAAACGATGCTTATTGCATCTTGTGAATTGAAGCGAATGGAAAACGAGGAAATGTTGAGATAGCAACTGCCATTAATAGGTGGATCACACTAATACTGTCCGATAAATTACAATGTATAGTGAGTGACACATGTGCCGGTCAAAACCAATACCATTTTTAGCAGTATTTCTCCTTCATCTAATTAATTATCCTCCTATTTACAAAAAAAGGCAAGAAAATAACTTGGATATCCAAGTTATTTTCGTTTGAGCAAAAATATTTGGAAAGCGGGCATTCCATGCACAGTGCCAAAGAAAAAGAACAGAGACATGAAGCTGTATACTCCATGATCGATTCGAATGTTCGAGATCGATTCTCGTTATATCACATCTGTGACAAAGATATATATAGACTCTAGAGATATAAGATATAGATCGATATTTTCGGGGTCGCTCTCAGTGTGTCCGCCTTGAAGAGTTGTTCTCTGACTGGTGTAGTCTCACTGGGGGTGTTCCTCAGAGTAGAGTCCTCTCTCCTCTTCTTTTTTCTATCTTCATTAACTTTGTTACCAGAGTAATCTCTTCTAGTTTTCATCTTTACGCAGATGACTTGCAGCTTTACCGACATTTTACTGTTGCTCATATTCTGCTATTGCTGCCATGAATCATGACCTAGCCTGTATCCACGCTTGGGCTAAGTCATTTGGCCTGCAGATCAACCTAACTAAACCACAGGCCATGATCATAGGCAGTAGATACGTTCGCAATACGGCTGTAGTTTCTTCTCTGCAGCCTTTAGTTCTCGATGGTGTCTGTATTGACTACACCGAAACTGCAAAAGATCTTGGTGTTATTATTAACTCCAATCTTTCGTGGCGTGCGCAGGTCAATGAAGTCAGTCGGAAGGTAAATTTCTCCTTTCATTCACCCAAATGCCTCCAGGGTCTCTTACCTTTGAAAACGAAAATCTCCTCGGTCCAAACACTTTTCAGCCGATTATAGATTATGCCGACGCCTGCTACCTGGATGCTACTGAGGAGCTATTAAACAAGCTTGAGCGACTGCAAAACTTATGCATTCGGTTTGTTTTTGGTCTACGAAAGTATGATCATATCTCTCATCTTCGCAAGGAACTCAAGTGACTCCCTATCCGTCTTCGCAAGAACACTCGGATTTTATGTCTCCTCTTCAACATCCTACACAATCCATCTTATACCTCCTACCTGCGCGACCGAGTTTTCTTATGCACGCTCTAGCGACGCACCGTGCAGATCACATCTAAGATCTCTTCTTACATCCCCTCCTTATAAATCCAGCTACTACTCCTACTCTTTCTCTGTCCATGCAGTAATGTGTGGAACTCTCTTCCCCCTAGCATTCGTGATTTGAAAACTATTTTATTACTAACTATTTTTTATTTCTAAGACTCAAGTAAAAGAGAACTATCTTTTCTCTCTTGTGTAGTAATCTATATATATAAAAGGAGAAACTGACTGACTGACATATCAACGCACAGCCGAAACTACTGAGACTAAGACCGTGACATTTTGCACAAGGTTTCCTTTTATTATGTAGGTGAGCACTAAGAGAGGATTTTCCAAAATTCACCCCCAAAGGGGATGAAACGGGGGTCCAAAGTTAGGTTCGCGGGGCGAAGCCGCTGGCAGAAGCTAGTTATATATATATATATATATCATGTATTTCTTTTTAGTATAAGGTATTTATTTGTAGTTGTATAAGTATTTATTAATTTTGATTTAAGATTTTACAAACTCTTCTTCGTTTATTTCTACACACTATAGTTTACATCTCTTCTAATCTTTCCTTTCGCAGGTCTGCTGGATGAAATTTCTTTTTTGAATAAGCAGTACCTTGCAGTACTTTTACAATAAACTAGATTTAATTTACAAATTTTTATAATAACGTACCTATCTTCTTTTGTATATTTGTGTGTAGGTACATAAATAATAGAATAAAATAAAATAAATAAGTAGATAGTTAGTAAGAAACGCATAATTATAAACGATGTACGAATTAAGAAATAACTAACCTACTTAAATATTACAGTTAACATAGATTTTTCAAGTAATATTTAACTAGAGGATGTTAAGTTAGCTCCAAAACCGAAACGAATAAAGCGAAAAATAACTAACTTGAATTTTACTTAATAACTCATTACATTATGAAGTTTTATAAAACATATGATAACTAATGGAAAACTATATACAAGTTCAATTTATAATAAGTCAAAAGATTTTTATATCACATCAATTTTAAAAGTTATGATTTTTTATATTTTTTACAACTTTAGACGTCAATATCTCAGAAGTAGCCTATTGTAAGTTAGTTAATTTTCGCTCTACGGGGACGATATATTTAGGAATATATAAATATGTTTATCAGCTGTCTAGTAATCATACCACAAGCTTTGCTTAGTTTGGGACTAGATGGTGTTGTATGTAAGTTGTGGAATATTATAATTATTATTAATGGACTTTTTACAATTTTATTATTAAGGGACTTGAGGAAACCTGACTCGGACTAATTAGGTTGGAAGGGGATGTCAGGGTCTACAGAGCGAGCGAAGCGAGCGAACACAGACCACATCATCTCGTTCGTGCTTATTTATTTAAAGCATAGTTTAGTGCATAATTAGTATTTCTGATGGACCCAAATATAATGTACCTGTTGAAATGTTTTAACGGGTTTTTTTTTTTTTGGTAATATATGTTATAATTACCAAATCTCTAAAATTTACAAGATATAACAACTGAATCTATAATTTCATTTGATATAACGATCAGTTAATATAATAAACGATTGATTTAATTTTCAAATAACTTATTATTATAAGCTTAATATACATTAATTATAAAATCTTTAGATATACCACTCAAAATATAAAACTTGTTTAGTCTAATATGAAAGAACAAAAGCTTTTTATAATAAATAAACTAATCCAAATGATTTACTATACGAAATAAGTTTTAGAGTATATAAAGTTTATATATAAAGAAATTATATCAACATATGGTAATCTCACGTTTATTATATCTTGTGAATGTTATTGAAATGAAAATATACCAAATAACTTTATATTAAATGCGCACCCGTTTTTACGTGTATATGTGAAGATATACTTAAAGATAGGGTGTTAGCGACAACGTAACGTATGTTTTGGAAAAGGTAATGTGGTCAAAAGACTGGCCGCATTACTACGCTGTATGATGATGCTTATTCTGTATCCAAGGTGAATGCCTCCCCCTGGGTCACGCGAAGTGTCAACAAGGCGTTACAAGAGGTCTTTATATAATTAGTGAGCACTCGGATCCCACCAACCAAGAGTTTCAGCCCCTAACGGCTCGAAAATATAACTGCAAGATGTATTATACTTCCAGAGGAAAACTGTTGCTGGAGAGCTGACTACTGAGATCAATAGAGGAGGATGAAAAATATTTTTCTTTTGAGTTGGGGATGGAGAGGTAAGCGAACTGCGCTGAAAAGCGAGTATCCTCCGACCTTCTGTTTGGAGTTAGGCGGGTGTTGTGTCTGGTCCGAGAAACTATCCGATAGTTGATATCGGACTGTTGCATATGTTCTAATCGCTCGGATAATTCTGATACTGCAATGAGGGATTTTGTATATTTAATTCCTATGTGGCGACATAGATGTCGCCACATGTAATGATCAATTTACTTCTCTCACTCTAGGGTTGAGCGAGAGGTTGTCAGAGTTTTAATGAGTAAAACCCACGTATGTTCCATCAGTTGCTTTTGCGTTCTAGAGCCACAGTAGCTCGTTCAAACATTCCCACAGATGTAACAAGACATGCAGCGTCTTTTCGCCTTATTTTACTGAAGATAATTTTCTGACGTGATACTGAATTCAAATACATTTATTATTTGCACTCATTCTGCTCACTAATGGGAACATATCCTTTCACTCACAACACGTAACAGCTTGGAAATCTGATACAGTTGTGCATACTGCCATACGTTACTTATCTTCTGCAGCTAACGATGAATATGATCTGGGCCTCAAGTCTTGCTATTACAATAGTGTCAGAATTGTCTACCATTGATTTTATAATTGTTGATTTTGACAAGTTTAGTAATTTACTAATTTAATGGCGTCATTATGACTTTCCAATGATCAACCACTGACACTCCATTAAAAGAAATGGCATAGAATGGTAATTTCGTACATAGTGACAAATTAATGTCTGACGTATGCAGTAGGTAATCTGCTATAATTTTGACAGTTCCTGTGATCAGTAACCATTAGAACTTAGAATTTAGAACGTCATTGTACTTTTAATTCGTTACAAGACAGCGCGTAGATACCACAATTCTATTACGAGACTACTGATCGATCAATGATCAGCCATTATGAATTAGCAGATTACGAACTTTTAGCAAAACACAATGGAATCGTGTTGGAATGACGACTTTATAAAAATAGCAGACTAGGGGGGGCCCTAGTCTGCTATTTTTATAAAATTCGTCAATCTTGCTCACATTTGCAACTCTTATCTATCTCCCATAGATAAGAGTTGCACATAAAAATAAAATAATATCCAATTCAGCCATTATTTGCTCTGAAATTCGAAAATTGAAATACATTTTACATCAGCATAATCCTATATTTTGTTATACATGTATTGTAATCGTATTATCGTATTATGCGACTCGGGTGGGCGCTACTCGAGTCGTGTCCTCGTACACATTATACACAACCGCCAACCTAACTAATAGTAGATGTCATTGTAATAATATGAGCACATAACCTTTATGGTAATGTAAGTGCACTACAGGACGGTGACATCATGACCATGCCCTCTCTAATCAATATGTAAACTATCGTTGTTCAAGTGAGCGAGCGCCAGCTGCTGATGTAGCAAGTGGCGAGGTTGGGTAATAGTGTTTATTCTTTTAGTTTCGCTGCTCTACAGTATCGTAGGTGTGATACAGGATCATAACGTGAGTAGTAAGTAACGCCTTCGCAGCTACGGCGCACTTGGCTCGTACTAGACACACTATTCACTGATACACATCTGGCTCAAGTTGTAGATGAAAGCGGATCATTTTATGATCGCTAATACAGTTGCAATTTTAGCTTAGCTATGCACAATTGCAAACAAAACTAACAGAGTTCGTCACCTCCTGCATTTGTCTCCAGTATTTATAGTATAGCGTCTTTTAATGTGATGTGGCACATAATAATTATGTAGGATTTTCGGTATTTCTAAGTGTTCCTATTCCTATAAGGAGCTTTTAAGTAAAGGACTTTCTAAATAAATACTCGTGCTAAGTTCTTTTTGTGACGGAAGGATATTTTATTGTTGTTAGAAACATCCAAGAAGGAATCCTATCCAGTTAGTGAAACGCATTGGCGCCAAATGTATTTACGGAATAGTCACCCATGAAGGCTCTTTAAACACACACCCAACAACCGTGTACTAATGTATTTTTTGCTCTTCAATATTATTTTCCGTGACAGACAAGGCATGTTTTGCGGCAATCTTGTTGATCGATAACTGCCTATATTGACACGAAAGGAACTCCTTATCCAATGTCAATAATTTTATTATGTCACCCTAACGAAGTACAAACAGCGAGTGTTTGATTAGACGCCATGTTTGAGCAAGCGCTAATCTACCGGTACAACTTACCAGCGAATGCGTATCAGTGACCTGGACTACTTCTTCATTCTGTTTAATTTGAACGCACTTGTGTAATGTCAACAGAGCGTGTTTGTGTGGAGATATGCAAGTTCCACAGAGTTGGGTGGTGTACAGCGAAGTGATATTAACTCGGGCTTATCAAACGACTTTATAGGTAGGGCCAGAAATTTGATTCGTAAGCGTTGTATTCCTATTCACAAAAAAAATTGTGCCAGCTTGCTTCTACATAATTATATTATAATTGCATTTTGTACAGACTTTTCCGTATTTACAGTTTTTTATTGAGTGTACTAGTCTCTTATGTTCTCTCCTCAGCATTTCTATTATATATGAGTCGCTGTCGTCCCCGTCTTGCGCGCTCATCAAACGCGCAGCGTTGCGGCGCGATTTGCTTATGTTTCGCATACATTTACTGGTTATTACGGCACCGCGGTGCCAGCTCGTCAGCTCTCCTTCAAGTTTGAGCACTAACACCTTCGAACGAGTTGAGACTAAGTTTATACTCTGAACCTAGACGAACTCAAGAAGTACTCAAGATTTTAGAATGATATATGAATGATGGGTTATGCATTAACTTACTTAGTTTTCAGCAAAGAGTCACTTGAGTTACTAGGTTTTTAGTTCTGCATAGTGCTTTTTTACTACATAGTAATAAGAACATCATGGTGATCGTATTATGATTAATTGATTATAGAAAATGTTTAGCGGTTCCTATTTTCATCTGTCTGGGTTTTTTCCAAATAGGTGGTGTTGACTGCCAGGCTAACTTAGTACGGATATAGATGATCTTAAACTGTCCTAATTTCAGAGTTGACCTCTGAATGTTCCTCCTGTCCAACAGCTGAACGCTCATGGCTCGGATGAAATCAAATAAAAAATGTATAATTGTCAGAATATGGTACTCCTACAATAGATGTCACAATTTTGGTACCAGCATATCCTGCCATACTTTGGCGTACAAATATTTCTATTAGAATGAAGGCTTCATTATTAACCTAATAATTAGTATATGAATCCATTAATAAAATATAAATATTATTGTAATAAAGATTGAAATTGTATTGAATTTCCTTAATTATTGCCGGTCCTACTCCACAGCCATAGCTACTTTTACCTTAAAAAAATAGTTTTTTTTTTTTAAATATATTTATAAATATTGGAAGAGATACTATTTCCCTTTTTGTATTGTTGTCTTCGAAATATTTTTTTTAAAATTTAATTGTTTATTACAATACAGCTTATAATAATTTCCTTTTGTATTTCAAAACTATAGCACTGTATAATGTAGAAGCATTTTTTTTTTCAAGTTTTGTTTATGTGAAGTATGCAGGAGCATTTTTATTAGATTACAACTTGTTTGACATTACATTCAGTTGAGAGTTGGTCATGCTCACTCAAATGTCTCGCTGATGACGTGATATGAGGTCATTCAGTTGCCTTCAAAATTGTTGAGCTGAGTGGGGTTAATGCACACGTCATGCTCGTGAACGGGTGCCGTCAGTTGAGACTGGTCATCTCTTAGCTGCCAGTGGCTTAATTCAATTTCTATTTTTGTGATTTTTTTTTTTTTAATTATTATTACTTGATGAAGGAGGGATGAAGCGCATGTTACTAAAAAAGTTATGAGTTTACATGTGGATGGATGGAGAGGGAGAGGGAGACCAAAGAAAAGATGGATGGATTGTGTGAAGAGTGATATGAAAGAAAAGGAAGTTAATGATAGCATGACGAGTGACAGGGCAGAATGGAAGAAAAAAAAGATGTTGCGCCGACCCCAAATAACACGGGACAAGGGCAGGAAGATGATGATGATGATGGCTTATTTATTTATACTTCATGTACAGTGGTAGTACATAGGTGGACTTAATGCCACAAGGCATTCTCTACCAGTCACCCATTGGGCTAAAAAAGACAACACTGTCGTAGGTGTGCACAATATATATTATATTAATAACAGATATTTGAAATATAACGTAGTATCGGTAAATTATTATTATTATTATTTTATTATTATAAGTGGCTTATAATAATAAAATACGTATATATGCTAATATAATAAACTAATAAATACTATGATATTATATGAATTCATTGTAATTAGGAGAACTTAAAATATAACAATTATGACGAAGACTGAACTAAGGTTGAGAGGACTTCAAGTAGTAGTTCCGAATTTTACGCTTAAAGGAAAATTTACTTTCAGCTTTTTTGATGTCAAGGGGAAGCACAATCCAGAGTTTTATGGTAGAGACAGTGTAAGAATTAGCCATAAACCCAGTAGGGTGAGAAGGAATATGAAGAAGTATGTTTTTGGATGCTCGAAGGTTGAGATTATGAGAGCTACCCAATACTTTAAAATATTGTTTCAAGTAATCAGGAGCATACGGATCGTTCATAATAGTGAAGAGCGTGCAGATGGATCTGAGGGATCTCCTGTGGCGGATAGGCAGTCATTTAAGCTGAGAATGGAAGGAAGAAATATGATCATATTTACGAAGGCCAAATATAAAACTAATACAGTTATTGAGAAGTAGATCCAATTTGTTTAGAAGTTCCTGGGATAGATCAGAGTAACAAACATCATCATAGTCAACTATTGACAAGCGATTGGACCAAAGTAGTTTCATTGCTTGGTGGAAGGAAATTCTTGAATCTATAGAGAGATCGCAGCGTGAAGGTGACTCTCTAGCTAACCTGAGCAATATGCTTATTCCAGCTTAACTTATCGTCGATATATAAGCCAAGGTCTCTAATGTGTGGCGAGAGAGGTACAACTGTATTGCCGAAAAGAAGCGGCAGTAGTCGGCTAGTGTCCAAACTACGTAACAAGTAGGAACTGCCAATAAAAATAGCCTGGCATTTACTGACGTTGACAGTAACCCCAAATCTGCTTGACCAATCACTAATCGCCAGAAGATCAGCATTTATTAGTAAGATGCAGTCATCGAGATTGTCAAGGTAAGTTTGCACGTAGAGCTGTAGGTCATCAGCATACAGATGGAAAGAACATTTGAGGATAGCAGTGATGGAATTAATAAACAAAGAAAATAAGAGTGGAGAGAGTATACCGCCTTGTGGAACGCCGGTTAGCAGGTCGCACTATTCAGAAAACTTCTGATCAGCACGTACAACTTGCTGACAACCACAAACATATGATGAGAACCAATCCCGTGCCAACGAAGAAACCCCAATTTGAGACGAAATAGCCAAAAGGATGTCGTAATCAACGGTATTAAAAGCGTTTTCTAGGCCATTCCTGACATCTTCTGTAACTTTAACCAAGGCTATGGCTCTACTGTGGCCAAGTCAAAAACCTGATTTTAATGGGGATAACAGTTTATTCCTAAACACAAAGGATGATATCAGTTTAGGAGCAACTGCTTCCAGGATTTTAGATAGGACACGGAGAATAGAAATTGGCCTAAAGTGATTTGACAAAATGAGGGTGGGAATTTTAGAAAGGGGGATAATGAAAGTTTTACGCCAACTAGTAGGAAGAACCCCAGTTGGGAGGGAGGAATTGATGACGTGAGTGATAGTAGGGAGCAAAGTTTTAATCATATGGGATAACATGGTTGTACTGACTACATCACAGGCAACAGCCCTGGACTCAATCGCTGTGAAAGCTTTAAGGATCTCTGCGTCGGTCACTGGGGTAAAAGAAAAAGAATCAAGAGGTAAAATTGGCGTGGAAGTTATATTAAGAATAGTATTATTTTCGATAGAAGTTGCAAGCATAACCGACGATGAAAAGTGTTGATTCAAATCATTCAAAGATGTACTAGAGGAAAAAGTATGAGAGGAGGACTTTGTTATACCAAGTGATTTGAGAAACTTCCAAGTATCAGCCGGTGAAGAGTTGAGGTCATTTTCGCAAATGTATCGGTGTTTAGAAGCTCTTACGATCTGGTTACACCGGTTTCTAGCCAACTTGTACAGGTTCCGGTTCTCCTCGCTGCGATCTCTTCTATGTCTTCGAAAAGCCCTGTCACGCCGTCTCATCGCCATTCGAACTCCAGGGGTAATCCATGGAGCCGGGGAGCGCTTAACACGGACAGCCCTCAGTGGCGCATGCGCATCGATAATCTTAAGTATAGCCCTATTAAAAATTTCCACTTTCTCATTCACAGTCACCGCCTGTTCGACATCGACCCAATCAACGGCTCTAGCATCACTGTTGAGCTTGTCTCCGTCTAACCTAGCAAAATTTAGGTGAAACACAATGGTAGGCCGCTGTTTTGGTGGTTTAATAACCCAGGGACCGCAATCTGGCCATGGTTAGATTTACAGAAGACGCGAGCATGAGATTAAGCCAAGAATCGTCTGAGTCAAGATTATGATGAGTCAGGTTAAGTGAAAGGAGTGATAGACTTGACGATTTCAAGATCGCTCTCAGTTCACGCGATCTGGAGTTGTACTTATCTACATTGTGCTCACATATTAAAATCTACAAGAAATATGTAACCAAGATTTATGTAACTCATAATTTAATTTAAAAGAGTGTCCATGGAGTTTCTTGCACCTTCTTCTCCATAAAGATCTACGCTTTGGATCGTGCAATTTAACTTAATTTTTTTTTTTGGCTCGCCGACATTTTGTCAATTCAAAAATGCCTGTAATTGGTCTATTTGAAATAAACGTTTCTAATCTCTGATTAATAATAAGTCATGTCATTAATATTGAATAATTATGTCATTATTGGATATGGTAGAATAAAGCCTATTTTTAAGTAATATGTTACTAGCGACTTATCCTCTAAATTATTCTTTAACACTGTAATAATTTTTCTCTAATAACAGTGGACCAACTTCCGCGGTTATTGTACTCGTATACATAATGTTAGTACATAATACACATTATCCGTTCACATACAAATTCGTCAATTGTAACAGAATTAAGACAATAAGAAATTTGTTCTAATTACGTAGAGATAATGTACCTACTTATAGTAACAACAGTTTTAATGTTAATTTGCTGGACACAGGCGGGATAAAAACAAATAAAATTAACGAATTTCTCAACTGTCTCAACCTCACGCAATTGGTCACTACTCCCACACACTTCACGTCGTCCAGTGAAACTCTCATCGACCTTCTATGTACAGATATGAGAGCAAGATTTATATCTGTAGAATCACTTGGCTCTCTTAATGGCCATTCTATTTTGATAGGTGAATTCCACATTAAGCGTGACAAATTCAAACCTTACTTAATAAAATTCCGGCCTCTTAGGGATGTTTGCACAGAAAGGTTGCACGAAGATCTATCACTTTTAGGTTTAGAATATATTTCTTTGCTAGACAGTGTTACTGACATGGTACATGTCTTTAACACTCAAATGATCGACCTGTTTGATGCTCACGCACCGGTTAAGTCGTGCACCGTTAAAGAAAAGTCATATCCGTGGATTACCGATACAATAAAACTTATGATGCGTTTACGTGATGACGCACTAAGTGCCTGTAGGAAAGCAAAAACCGAGTCGAAAATAAAATATTATAAGGAGCTAAAGCACTTAGTGGTTAGTTCATTGCACAGTGAAAAGGTTGCGTACTTCAAGCATAATATAAATAATAAAATAAAAAATCCAAAATTGTTATGGAAAAACCTTAAATCCACTTTGTTGCCCTTCAAAACTATACAAGATCTACCGTCGCAATTTACAGATCCTGACTTAATAAATAAGAAATTTCTGATAGTCCCTGGTAATCCTATAGCTAGCACCCCACTGATGTCGTTCTATGACAAAAACAAACATAGTGAAGCTATTTTTACTCTCACTCCAGTAGGATCGAGCGATATCTCGCGGATTATCAGCAATCTCAAAAGTAACGCCGAGGGCCACGACAACATTACTTTGGATATGATTAACGCAACTCTGCCACACACTTTAAACATTATAACCGAAATAATTAACTGTTCTATAGCGACGTCAACGTTTCCAGAACAATGGAAAATTGCTTCAGTTAGGCCATTACCGAAAAATTCAAATCCAACCGAGTTGAAAGACTTACGCCCTATAAGCATTTTACCATGCCTGTCCAAGGTATTGGAAAAAGTCGTTAGCCAACAGTTAACTCAGTTTTTGGAACAAAATAATATTCTACCTGACTTACAATCTGGGTTCCGGAGGCAACGCAGTACGTCTACCGCTTTACTAGACGTTACTGACAATATTTTGGCTGCTCAGGATCAGGGAATGTGTACAATGCTCGTTCTGCTAGATTTTTCCCGTGCATTTGATGCAATAAATATTCCGCTGTTATTATCCAAGTTGAACTATTACGGTTTCGACCCTACCGCCGTGCAGTGGTTCCGCAGCTACCTCACAAATAGAAAGCAGTTTGTCGATTTGCGTTTGGGTGACGGCACTACTCTAAGATCGGCACTCATTGCAGTAGAGAGAGGAGTCCCACAGGGCTCCATCTTAGGTCCAATTATTTTCATCTTGTACTGTGCAGATATCATTAAATGTCTTCAAAAATGTAAATATCATATATACGCCGATGATGTTCAGATTTATATATCTTTCCGACCAGACCAGTACGATGATGCCATTAAAGATCTTAACGATGACCTCCAAAGAATTGCCACCTGGGCTGAAGAGAATTGCTTGTCATTAAACCCTACAAAAACCAAATATTTGGTGTTTGGCTCAAGACAGCAGCTTGCGAAGCTACCTTTATCATTTGACCTAAAGCTAATGGGCGAGCAGATCGAGCGAGTGTATGAGGCGAGGAATTTAGGACTAGTTATAGATAAAGACCTGCGTTTTGAAAAACACGTAGCAGACTCAGTTAGAAATTGTTTTTATCGCCTGAAAGTCTTATACAAGATGCGACCGTACTTGTCGGAAACATTGCGAGAGCAACTGGTAGAAACTCTAGTTCTGTCTAGGTTGAACTACGCAGACACGGTATATGGCCCGCGCCTGTTAGCTCGTACTGATCGGCTCATTCAAAGGGTACAAAATGCTTGCGCTCGGTTTTGTTACAACATTCCTCATAGAACCCATGTAACACCGTATCTAAACAAGCACTTTTCACTGAAAATGAAGTCCAGACGCAAACTGCACTTAGCTTGCCTTCTGTTCGGTGTAGTTAAATACAAAAAACCGGATTACTTATTCAATAAGCTGAGTTGGCTTACGAGCCGACGAGAATGCGAAAGAAGGCAATGCTCACAGCAACTATCGACCAAGTCCTATGGTACAGCTGCTTTTAGGGGCAGCTTTCGTTATGCATCTTCCAAAGTGTGGAATAACGTCCCGCCACCTATTAGAGTGACTAACACGATGGGGACGTTTAGAAGACGCTTGCGACAATATCTGATCGATGCACAACGAAAGCTGGATATGGTGGCACAAAATATTTCAATTATATAAAGTACCTTTGATTGATAATACTTTTTAGTGCTTGGTGTTCACATCATTTAGTGTTTCAAGTAAGGACAATTAATTAAGTGCTTTTACATAATGGTGGGAGTTGCTCACACTAGGTCTGCTCGGGTTCCCTGTCCTTCGGCCAGGAGAGGGCTTTTCCACGGCAGCGTGGCGTCCTGTCGCGGGTGTAAGACCTGTAAAGTACAAAGCAGCACATTACTTACACTATTTTTTTTAACTCTATAATATTTAAAACATTGCCTTTTCAACGTACCCACTGTTTTTGGCCTACTTGCTTGCGACAGGCGCACGTAGTCTGGATGGCGCCTTTCATTCCCATTCGCCTTCCACAAGGAGCCTGGCAATGTTGAAGTATCAAGGTGGCTAGTCCGAAAGTACATCTCAATATTGAGACATTACTGAAAAATCAAATGGACATTTAGATAATACACCACAGATTTAAATGACATCTTATATTATTATTATTTCCATATATTATATTGAATTATTATGATTATATCAATTATTAAATTTGCGCTTACCTTCCGTACTTGTAGTCCTCTTTTATCTATAAAATACTTTAGGCACAACTCTGCATTCAACTTTTATAATGACTATATATTTTTGTTGCACCTTCAATGCAACTCGCAACAAGAAGCAATAAAAATGGTGAAACCTCGTTCTTAATCGCTCTGTCGCACGTGTGCATGCAACGCACTGGTGTGGGGGGAATGAGTAAATTATACACAGTTTGCATCCCGACTCGTTCGAGATTTATCTACCATCTACCCACATTTTATATCTTTATTCTACCGTTTTTTTTTCTCTCTCTCTTGTTACATTTTTGTTTTATTCGTGTATTATTTATTTTTCACACTTTAAACAAACACATACATTACATACATTGCACATATTTATTATAATTAACACAAAACTATTTGAATAGTTTATATTATTTAAGTATGCATCACCGATACATTTATACACTCCAAAACAGTTTTACGTCCGTTGCGTCAGAACCACAGGTTCAGTTGAAAATCAGCGTCAGGCACTAGTTGTCTGACATTCATGCTGAACTGGACCTATTTTGGTGCAGCCGTGAGGCACACAAATGCATTTTTTGTTATTTCTTTTTTTATTTTTATTTTTTGTTTCGTGTTTACCCTATATTGTGTTTGTGCCTTGTGCTGTACCAAATAAATTCTTTTTCTTTCTTTCTTTCTAACAGTAATGACTTATGACATGACACATTACCGATGCCAGAAGTTACAATCGTAGTATATCAATATCGTTCACTAATGATCTATTTTCAATAATCAATATAAAGTGTATATTATCTAAACAGGCGTTCACCCCGACGCTAAATCAAAGAAAAGTCTTATTTGTAGTAATTGAGCGACCGCCAAGCTTCCATCTCTTTCAGAGTCTGTCTTGTTTCAATCTCGTATCAATATTAATAAAGTACATTGTACTAAACTCGTGCCGCTGTTCATATCTCGCGTCTCCCTCGGCTATCGTATCTCGTGAATCATTCAATACACTCACTGCCAGTACTTTGAATTTATCGCCACATCACAATTTACAGTTCGTATGAAACTGAAAATTGTATAAACAGTGGAGCCCGTGATTCATTTAAATTGTTGGTACGCAATAAATGAAATTCTTTGTAAGTGCGTGGACCGCTTTATGTTCCGTAGTTGTTGTGTGAAAGAGCTACGTATCGAATGGTACGTGAGCTGTAAGCTCGTACGAATCATTGATTGTGTAGTTTACATAATTATTTGTTGATGGCAATTTTATCTAACTGGAAAAGCCATGCAAATATCTAAACGCATGTATATCCAGGTGTGATGTTTACGTTTCTTAATATCAACATTATAAAATACGGCGGTAGATATGGTCTGTCCCCGGAAGTCAAGCGGTCCGCGCACCGTGCACTGCGATATCGTGAAGGTGAACGTTTCCTAATCGCCGATATCACTGTTGATACATACAATAAACACACCTACGTAGTCATGCACACTATACTACCTATACTTTTAGTATTTATATTTTCCTTAAATGCCACAAGTTCTATTTGATCTAGTGTTAACAGTAATTTCTTGTTACCATTACACTTACAAAGCTTGGTGGTGTTCATTGACGAACCGTCAGATAAGTTGTCTATGTTACTATGATTATTTTAAGACATTTACACCGATTTGGAAAATTATTTTCCCTTCCCACGTGGTCCCATGTTCATCATGTCAGGATCTGATGATGGGATCCTGCAAAAATCGAGGAAACTTCTCTTTATAGGCACACTTGAACCGATTTGTTTATTATCATCAAGAATTTGTCATTTATTTTATAAAACCTACATCAATCTGCTAAACTTGGCTGCACACATTCAAGCCTGGCTTCTGAAATAAAATATTAGATAAGGACACAGTAAACACAAAGTTATGACTTATCAGATAAAGCTCAATTCAAAGATAAATGATGACACATTACGTGGTTCGTTGGCGTTTTTTAGGTCAGACTTTAGCAGAATTCAAGATGTATATCTGCTAGTTCTACTGAGCTCTGACTGCTTATTTATTACTAGTTGACTCGATGGGTATCATTCAATCATTATTGATAAAACATTAACTGGCAAAGTTAAATGTTATATCGTAAAAAGAAAAAGTTTCAAATCTATGGATAAATAAGTATTATTAAAATACGATATCAGTATTGCCATTTTGAAAGTATCATATATATTATAATCAGGAAAAATGTTTTTTTTTGTATTATTTTTTTCTATTTTCTCTTTATAAGACTTTAACAAACAGTTTTTAAAATAAGTTCATACACATTGGTCCAGCCACACTCGAGGTTTGCGCTTAGCAACATATTTATCAATTAATTTTTAGAGCTCCGTACTTCAGAAGGAAAAAACGGAACCCTTTAAGGGATCACTTTATAGTCCATCTGTTTGTTTGTCTATTAAGACACTTTACTTTTTCGGGAACGCGTAGAGGTATCGAGTTGAAATTAAAACCATACACTCAGGTCTGCGGTTTCTTTATGTTTAGGTCGCGAAAAACGCGTATTTCAACATTCTCAAGGGAATCAAAATTCATAGGGTATTGACTGACGGGATCAGCGTGGTCTGCTACGCAGATGACACGCTGGTCCTGGCGCGGGGAGAGTCGTACCAGGCGGCGGTCGAACTAGCGTCACGCGGGGTTGCGACAGTCGTGGGCAGGATCCAGCAGTTGGGACTCGAGGTGGCATTGCACAAGTTCGAGGCCATGTGCTTTCACGGACCTCGGACGCGCCACCACCGGGTTCCCAACTAACGGTAGGAGGAGTCCACATCGGCGACGGGTCGACGATGAAGTACCTGGGACTCGTTCTCGATAGCCGATGGGATTTCGAGGAGCACTTCCGACGTCTGGCTCCCAAACTAAATCGGACTGGGGCTGCCCTCGGGCGGCTCCTGCCCAACCTGGGGGTCCGGACGCCTCCTGCCGAAGGCTCTACGCGGGAATCCTTTGGTCCATGGCCCTTCATGGCGCACCGGTATGGGCGCCGGCGCTGCGGAAGCAGCCGGCGGCCCGGCTGAACGCATGCCAGAGGGTCATGGCCATATGGATGGTGCGAGGATACCGGACGATTTCCTGCGAAGCGGCGAGCCTCCTTGCCTGCCAGCCACCATGGGATCTGGAAGCAACAGGCCTTGTTCTCATGCACGATCTCCGCATGGAGATGCAACGCCGGGGCGAAACTCTGCTGCCGCGACAAGTCGCAGCATGGCGGACGGAGTTCCGGCGGGTTCTCATGGAAAAATGGCGACAGAGCTGTCGCGACCCAGTGCTGGGCACGCCACAATTATGGCGATAAGTCCCCTCTTTGAGGCGTGGTTGGAAAGACCTCACGGCGTCCTTAACTTCCGCATGACGCAGGTTCTCACCGAACACGGGAAGTTCGGGAAGTTCCTGCACTGAATTCGTGCGAAAGTGACGCCCGGGTGTCGCCACTGTGTGGACCGCCCGGAGCACACGGTGGAGGTGTGTCCCGCTTGGGAAAAGCAACGCCGTGTCCTCGTGGGGGCGATCGGCGGCGGCGATCTCTCGCGCCGGGCCTTGGTACAGGCCATGGTCCGGAGCGAGGAGGAGTGGCAGGCGGTCGCCTCCTTCTGCGAAGCAGTAATGCTAGCAAAGGAGGCGGCCGATCGCGTGAGGCAACGGCAACGGTCCTCACGCCCCAACCACCACCGGGATTCCGATCCCGATTTCCGGCCACCGTAGGCGCAGGCTTGCGGACGGCGAGCAATGGGTGGCTCGCCGTCCGACCGTCTGGTAACTGTCCGGACCGAGCCCAAGTCGTCGACGGCGCGTATTGTTCCACGTGCGCCTCAGGGTGATGTCAGCAAATCGTAGGGGCCCAGCAGGGTCGAAGCCTACTGGGAGCCATGGGTAGTGTGAAAACGAAACCCGGGGCCCTGGGACGAAGGCAACGAAGGAACATGAACATGGGTTTTTAGTCAGTAAAAGTCTGACACTATCTCCCGCTCCGCCCAAGAGCGGGATTTGTCATTGACGTACAATCCTGAAATTTGGCATGAAGCAAGGTTTCATACACAAGTATAGGAAAAAATCTGAAAAGTGTAAAACTGTAGTTACTAGTTTAGTAGAGATAGCAAAATGGTCTTAACTGCTGTGGCTCGAATCTTCTAACCTTCTATTCTACGAGTATTTCACTAACTCCTGAAGGACTCGTAATCAATAAAGAAAAGCATTAATAAATTACTACAGAGTTTTGCAAACCAGACTGAAGTGATCGTGTGCCCAACTGACGTCAAGCTCAGTAGCGTCACGACATGAATACAGAACGCGTCGAGTGAGCCACAACGATGTACCCAAGCTCGCCCACAATGATCCGACACTCAATAGAACCGAGAATTATCGGAGCCTCGCTACAGCACTGAGAATGATCCGAAATAGAATAGCACCGACAACGAGAGCACCTGGCCTGGCTGCCTGACCGGTAGTTCACCGCTAATGTTTACGTTTAATTTAGCTGCTGTTGAGGCGTCGTGTTCTAATGGAACACCTGGAGAATGCTTGTAAACGTTCAGTGTATGTAGAGCCACAACTTATGTTTGTAGGTATAATAATTGTTGATCTTCCAAGTAAAACTTATAAAGGTTAAAAATTTTATCTATGTTAGTTGTGCTGAAAAACGTAGCGAGTGAAGTACTTATTTATAGCAATGCAAGTGCGACTTCCCCTTACTTACATGTCTATGCCTATGTGTTGTTAGAAGCAAAACTTCTATAGTTCGTCATATTTTTAATGTTCTTACTAATATTTTCACTAATTTAATTAAATTATTCCCGCTTTATCAGAATTCTCACCTCCATCGACAGTTCACGTAAACCGTCAATAAATTAATGTTTCCTTGACCCCTTATACCAAAAGTTGATAGTATAATGGGAGCTCGAGTATTATCTCACGTTAACAAATGTGGCGTGCGGTGTGGGTGACTGGGTGCGCCGACAGGTGTCGGATCGACGGCTGATTGATTAGCACGCGAGCCGCCCAACGCGAGCGAGCGCGCCAAGTGTGCGAGTGTAGTGCGAGCCGTGCGTGCGACTACGTTGAATGCCCATGAGTACTTACACCGACAAGAGCCCTGATTCACCCTTCAGTTTGACACTCTACAATAACAACGCGATAATCTATTTTTGTTTTAAAAAAATACGAAAAATACAATATTCGCCATAGTTTGCTATGGTTTCACTGACTCCGTGAAGGTTTTCCATAAGAGCGAACCATAAACAATCCTTTTTTACATCTTTATTTTAGGTTTTTCTAAAATCATACTAATTCGTTATCTAGATGATAGAAATCTCAAATAAGTAGGTATGCACCTAGTTCACTCTCATACATTCAAATGACTATATTAAATCCAATGTCACGGAGGGTCACCTTATTGTTATTGAATAGTATTGTATATCTTACAACTATTTGCAATCTAAAATGGTTCAAATACTTAGTTGTGGTGTGATAGTAAGAGTCCTTAAAGTATACTTACTTATATTAGACTTGATGGGGTTACTACGTCATCCATCAAAAGTCGTTATTCATGATTTTTAATGACAGGAACCCCATCAAGTCATAACAAAGAGCTCAGGTGATGATGAGATAGATATAGTATTCCAACGATATGCGTTTTTTATTACCGACTTCAAAAAAAAAGTAGGAGGTTATAAATTCGTTTGTATATTTATTTACTTTTTTATCATCGTTTTTTTTATGTTTGTTACCTCAGAACTCCGTCGTTTATGGACCGACTTGCAATTTTTTTCCATTTATAGGATATGCTTCCATATTGGGCCCATTTTTTTTTAAATCCAGTTCCATGAGGAACTAGAGAGAGATACATCAGGTATCGAGGGAACTCCTCAAATATTATAGGCAACCACATAGTGATTTTGAAATTTTCATTATGTACTTAGGCATTTACAGTCAAAAAGTAACATTTGATGAAGTGGAATTGATGACGAAGACCAGAAATAGTCAACGGAACTCACATAGATATCACAATGAAGATAGTTAAGCGACTATGACAAATAAATGAATGGTTCTGAATAGTTACGTTGAAAATGGTATCATCGAAGTGATCTGATGATGATGATGGAGCCGGAAGGTAGGCACTGAAACTCCGTAATTAATCAATGTAACCTAGCCGTGTTTGGACTTATTAGAAATGTCATGAGATGCACTTTGGCTATAAGGTACTATCGAACTGATCTGATGATGGAACCGAAAGGTGGAAGATAGACACAGGAACTTTATTACAAAACAATGTAACCTAGCAGTAAAAATACAGAAATAGGCACTTTGTTTATATGTGTATCGCAACTAAAAAGTGCGAAATAAAAACTCTTTACAAAAAAAAAAACACGTCGGTGTTAAATAAGAAACAAACAATAGCGAGAAACACTGACTTCCGAAATTAAAGTTATTTTGATCCTTTCAGTGTGTTTTTTAGTGAAGTCGGTTATTTATTTTTTGTAAAAAGTTTTTTTTTTTTAATTTAATATTTAACCAAAATACAGACTTAGATAAATCTACAGCAGTAATAAGGTCAAAAATATGTAGATACCATCGTTATAGAACAACACAAGTGACGTCGTTGTGCCTAACGCGCTCGCCGCTTTACGGGCACCCTACTTGAGGGATCACCACCCACCGCCGACCAGCACACACGACCTTACACCCATACACAGAAGGACTAATATAGCTCAGTTTACTGCCGGTTATGATGTTGTTTGAAAGCTATTTAGCAGATTACTGCCTTGTCGGTAATTCTAAATGAATGAACGTATGGTGTATTATTGCTGTTGGTTTAGCGTTTGATACAGTTGTGATGTCTTCATGCGCTGGCGTTACGAGCACAAGGGATACCTAACAGTGCGTAACATTATATGGCGCGGTCCGGTGCAAATATTTAGTAGTTAAACTGAGGTTTAATGGCTGAGTGGCAGACGGTTTACTGCCTCAGGGAGCAAGTTACAACGTGGGGGGATCGTCGCGTTACAAGTGTGAGGTCCTAATATATCATTTTATTCTTGGTATTTTTTTGCCTACACGACTTGTGAGTGGCGACTTAACACACACTACAATTATACGCAATTTTCGGTAGAATCAGCGCGAGTATTTTGTTTAGTAGAAGTGGAGGAAGGAGATGAGGATATGGAAATACGACGACCAATTAGATTTGTAATATACGTCAAATGCTACCGAAAACTAAAAGTGACGTACAAATGGGAGCATTTTAATCAAATCTACGCAACTACAAGTTGATCCAGTAGCACATGATATTTAATTATAGACAACTATTGTAACATTCAAAAATTGCCTGGAAACACATTAATTTATCATTATCATCCGTTCTGAACCACGCAGGGCCGACTTCTTTACGTCGCAAATTGATTGATATGACCTAGATTACTATAGATATATAAATTTTATATCCACGAGACAATCCATTCTAAGACTTACCCTAGATCTGCGCTCATTGTGCTTAAGACATCGCGGATCGAAGTGAAAGCCGCCATTGTAGAGACATTTTCAACAAAAGAGCTCAAAGACGTCTCTGCTTAGAGTTAAGACATCTTTCTTTAGACTCCGTCATTTCATTGAGCTTCAATATCTCGGCTCCAATGCACCGCGCGGCTTGAACCGTGATTACATGGACGAACCTCTAGCGAATGATTATGTGCTGAGAAGACCACTGAATGAAGAGATATCAGTAATTAAAAGAATTCACTCGTGTGTTCTGTAGAGTTTGAAGCAGATATTCTTGGCAGTATTTTTTTCGCACATGCAGTCTTTCATTAGCTTGTGCTATTTCTTCTCCGTTTATCAGAAAACATAAAAAATAAGTAAAACTGAAACAAACATTGTATGTTTCTTTTATAACCTCATTCATTATTGTAGAACATCAATCCTCGAATTTTTCAGAAAGACTTGTCTGGACCAAATCTCAAATTCATTTGAAGTAAATTCGGTGTTGATAGCTCGATACTTTCAATCAATAGTCATCATGAATCAGTCTGTAGACCGCTGTCTCCTCGACGCGCTCTTGACTCACTCCTTCCACCCTTGAAAAACATGATTATTTTAAATGTGAAGCCCTCGTATCTCAGTCATGTTGTGGTTTATTTGATTAAATGAAAACTTACTCGAATAATGTTTGATACCAAATATCTAGTGTGGAGATTTCCTTAGCAGATAACGGTAGGTGCATAGTAGGGTGTATGTGGAAAGGTTTATATTATAGTCAAGTTCCGATTTAATAGCTACCACGTACAACGCGTTGTTTCTTAGCATAATTGCGTTAGCGGTGAGGTGAGGCGAGCTTTGACATGTAAATCATGCCGCACCGGCCGCACCACGGTCCACACGAAGCCGCACGGAACCGCACAAAACCGCATGAGCGCGCTAATACTTACATTATTACATAATGCATTCTCAGCGCGTGACCGGCGCCGGGCGCCTGGGATAGTCCTTCAATAATGCACGTAAAGGACGAGACCGCTCAGGGTGTCAGCATAACATCATGAAATGATGTATGAATGATAAACTCATTGCCGCCTATTCACTGTGTCATACCTTTTTCAATTAACGTAGTCTACGATGGATGACGCACATGTTTCATAAAATTGTTTTGGGAATCGCTTGTTTGGATTGATTGAGTTCGTTACTATGAAGTTGGACTTCTTCAACTTCCATAGCTCTTGAAGATCTCGACGTCACGTTTACTGAATATCTTATGGAAGCAATTTTCCGGACTTTGCGTGGAGCGAGCAATTTTGAATATTCACCTCTAGGTGGAGAATAAAGCGGGAATCGGGATGCTTTTCTATTTTATTTCGTTACTTTTAAGAAAGAAATCCAAACTATTACAGAAAAACCGGCCAAGTGCGTGTCGAGTCATGCGCCGTGTAGGGTTCCGTTGTTAATTCATTAAACCCCAAGCGAACGTCGGCGTTCGCTCGCTCATTGTCTTTCTATTGTGTCTCTAATTACGGTACTCAAAAGGTAGGGGAGCCGTTGACGGATTACTGTCCGTATCAACATAAATGGACTTACAAGGGGGTTTTATTTTTATTATTATGGAAATATTTATCAAGTTTAAACTGTGTACCAGCCAATATCGTATGAAAACGGGTGCACATTAGACGATGCATCGTAACTGAAGAAGGAAGGCAAGCGGTTGTAAAATTTGCGTTTTGCATTTGAATAGGTTTGAAGAATACTGAAAGAGGTTTAACAGGCTTCAATTAAATATTTCAAAATGTTTTTACATGTCTTTTACGCATCAGAAGTCTATAATTGATTCCACATACTTTACAATAGCGATATAAGGCGTTAAGAGCATTTGGTTTCATAATGAACACACACCATAAAGTTAAAGTCAAAAGTTTTTATTTCACATAGGCCTACATGGGCACTTATAAAACGTCGGAAGCTAGTGCACAGTTCCAAATTGGTCGTTTCCTATGGAGAAGAACCGGCAAGAAAAGCCATGGTTACTCTTTTAAAAAAAAGTGGATGAGGTAATACATAGAGAACCACAGCCTGTTTCCGATCACTAAAACCGATAAAAGTCTTATGTTGTCTTTTCGTACGCAGCCAACATTCAAGGTGCATATGCATCACGGGTCTGGAACTCTCAATATGGGATATATAAGTCTCGTTTTGAGTGCATCCAAAAAAAATTACTTAAGTTTCTTGATTGTAGAGCAAAACCGTTATCTGTTAACGACACTCACAAAAGGTATCATTTTCTAATCGTTGACCAGAGACGTAATATTATGTGTGCTACTTGATCAATATCGCAAATGATTCAATTGACTGTTCTGCACTTGTCTCAAAATTACCAATACGTTTTGTTTTTGTTACTATTTTGGTGTACAATAAAGTTATATTCTCTAATACGCACTAATCAGATGGGGCTGCGACAGCGACCACTACTACAGGTACACCTAGCGCCACAACACTAATTATAAGCGTAATGCATATTTTCTGAGAGCCAGTCGCAGTTTTAATAAGATTTCATGTAAACCCGGCCTATTTTGACCTATTTTGCGCCAAAGCCGGCATAGTTAGGAAGCCCTTAGCAAAGTCATTCTTTGAACTAGAAGCACATATTTGCACTTGAACCATATATATTGTTAATGTTTGTTTGCAGCAACTATTACTTATAAATTAAAAAAGTTAACTTCACCTTGATATTTTTCTTCTAAATCAATTTAATATATTCCATCACCAAGATTTTTCGACCACGGCTAAGGTGGTGTCTTGTCCAGAGATCCTAGGGGTGGCCTTTGTCTAGTAGTGGGATACCTTATAGGCTAATAAAAAATTATTGCTAGCTTATAGAGGCGGGAGGGTGGCTTAATAAAAAAAAAAATTGGCACTTTAAAGTTTAATATTTCACAAAAAATCGCCAACTCCAAAAATACACTTTTTACACCACCTCCTCTAATGCCCTTTTATATGTCATACAACCATCACTTAAAGCAAGTCATTCTGTCCCTAGGGAGATAATGTAGTATCAGTAGTATGGGCGATCCCTAGTAGTTTATGGAATAATAGATTTGAATTCGAAACGTCAATAACCATTTTTTTTAAGAAAAAAATATACTTATTGAATTAAAGTGTACGTACATCAAACAAGTTAATTCAAAAATCAAACTGGCCATTAACAAAAAAAAATAAAAATAAAATGTGGTTACTGACAAGTCTCTTAAAAAAAGTAATGAAAGAGCAGGAGCGAACGAAGAATTATCTTATAGTAGGTAGGTGTTTCAAATCTCAAAACATGTCGGGTGATAGTTGACATTAACTTGTAAATAATACTTATGTTTCTCTAATGTATCATTTGTTTTAGTAAATTGTCTTTTAATTATCTCACAGATGGTGTAAAAAGTAAAGTATCCAACACGAAGATAGAGTTGTCTGTCTTGGGAGGCTTTAATTCTTCACTTAACTCCCTTGCAATGCTTGGGAGTTAATTATATAAATCCGTCACTGGCATTCGGGATTTAAATTAAGCAACCTTCATTTCGTATACCTACTACGGAATAGTTGTGAAAAATATTTATAGGGATGGTACTGATGGAACCCTAAAAATTAGACTCGCTAGACAAACTCTTGGCTCGTTTCAATTCCAAGATACTTCAGATCAGTTAAGATTTGAAATATCTTGAGCCAGCGCTTCAGCTGCAAGGAGCCCAAGAACCTAAAATTAACCAATTAATATGGATAATGCAAAAAGCCTGTTTTAATACGAACTTAGTTGACAGGAAGCACCACAGCAAGCTGATGACCACCACCGTATGCGGCCTCACGCATGTATAACGTGTCAAGCATAGAGCAGCTAACCGCCGCCAATGTGCCGCACACAGCCGCCAGCCCACGCAGATCTGATTCGTTTGTTATTCTCCGCGTCTGTTCTACAGAGTATTTAATTAAACTTTGGCGGAGTTTAAAAGTGCTGGCGTGTGGGAAGCTCGCTCCCTATTGTGTGACGCGGAGCAACCCTCACGAGAGCAGCGTGACTTTATGATAGGCTTTGTTAGTGCGCAGCTGTCAGAGAAACAATACTCATTATATCGCTAAACAATATTGTAGTGCTCTTGCTTCCGCCCGTGGCTTTGCCCGCGTTAAACAGTTCTACCTATTGAATAGCGGATTTATATTTGAAGTAGATATATCTACAGGTTTCTGTTTCACACATAGTATTATTAGGTGTAAGTCTACCAGCAAAAGATGTGTTCCAGTGAACAAAACATTTCAGAACACCTTAAATAGTGCTGTAGGTGGGAAAGTATTAAGTCATATTATAAACAATACAACGAGCACTCGCACGTCATGATACGGTAAGTATTTACTTCCTTATCCCTACAGATTATAAAAACAAAGTCCCCCACCGCGGAACGAACCTATTACTAAAACTCCGGTGTTCGTCCTTCTGTCGCCAAGCTGTTTTCATGAACTGTGATAGTTAGACAGGTGAAATTGTCCAACAATATAAATTAAAAAGAGTGTCCATGGAGTTTCTTGCACATTCTTCTCTATGTACGCTTTGGAATGTGCAATTAGCATCACTTTTCTCTGACTGACTGACTTCTTGACAATTCAAAGGATTTAGCAATAAATATATAATTTTATACTGAAGTGAGTGGTTTTATTACAAAGTTAATAACAATTAATTATAAATAATAATAAAAATAAAAAGGCTTTTATTTCTTGTCGATTATAAAAATGATTAACAATTAATTATACCGAGATAAATCTATACCTATAAGTAAATACAACTTGCAATAACTCACAGTAAATTAAGCTGACTTCTAACTCCAAGGATAACGATGTGTCTAAGCTCATGAATAGGTACCTCTGTTCATAATCTTACTTAAATTGAAGTTCTAACATATATCCATAAATGGGTGAAGCACAAGTTCGGCCAAACATGTGTTAAGTTCGCCGGAAATCGGTGAACTGTGTGCATTGCGCACTTACATGTGTTCGATCTCACATTGTCTTACCTTCAACCTTGATAGTATTGAAATAGAGCTTCAACTCCTTCAGTGAACGTCTCGAAGGCTTTACATTTCTTGTCGAGTAATTACAGTTGTAATTACTGTTAGCGTGATTAAACTTAATGTGCATGCAGATATATGCCCGTGCCCATTAAACATGCCTATAATAGTTGATCCACTTCTTCGGAGCAACGGAGGCAGTAAATATGGACCTGTTTACTTTAACTTCCTCCTGTCAGGCGACGGTCATTTTGTATTAATGATGTGTCCCTTCGGAGTGATGGCTTCCGCAGTACCGCTTCCTACAATTGAACGTTGCTAAGATACGAGTATCTAAAAATAAATTCAAGACGTATCGGAGCTGGTGTGCTATTTAAAAAGATTATTTTATTATCTACTTATTCTTAAACTGCTGTTTTCCTTGATGGTTATATGTATAGTGTACTGTATAAAAAAGTTTAAAAAGCGCAATTTGAAAATTCTTGTATTATGTTTGTTACCACTCAAATCTCTGCTGCCGTCGAATATAAACATATTACTATGAGATATACTGAAACAGATGGCACCTAAGATATATTGTCGCTAACTGGAGCGCAAATCCTGGAGCAGCCTACTCCTACAGCCTTGACCGAAAAAGCGACGGCGACGCGCGACTCATCTCAAACACAAGATTAGGAGCATCATTAACGTACCTCCACGAGGCGAGATTCTAAGTTTGTACGCCAAATAATGTTGTACCGAGTATTTACCTTGAATATTAGAATCAATCTATGTATATATTTTCCTTAAGGATTGATCAGATTTTGATACAGAGTTTTTACAACAAGTGTTTTATCAGGTCTACCCCACCCGCATCATTATTTGGGGTCAGAGCTTGTATTATAGATAGGTAGCTTGTATAAAGGATTATCGGAAAGGTTTACTTATTTTCGATATTTACAGACTTACTTACGCGCGTAGAACTTCATATTTACGTTCTTACTCTATAAATAAAACGCTCAATATTTTATAATCTATGCGGACGGCCGGCGTTCGCTTGGTGTTTAACCAAATAGCGCGAATCTCGCGCGAACGCCGGCGTTCGCTTGGTGTTTGAGTGTTCCTCTGCCATCTGCCAGATACCAGCTTAATGCGCTGGAGTCAATTGAAAAACGAACCACTCATGGTTGGATATATTGTAAATTGGATTTATAAATGAAAAAGTTCTGAGGTAACCAACATAAGAAAATATCGAGATCATCCTTCCTTTTGTGAAGTCGATTAATAATTAAAATTATTTGTCACATTATCATCCACCATTGGTTTTAAGCCTTCTGGTTTTATTTACACTCGAAAATGACTTCAATAATTCAACTGTAAAAACGTGTAGTAAGTAGTTATCCTTTACTGTAGCATCACACCAAGTAAGTGCTAACACTGCAAATCTTCCGCAACACGATAAATGTTGCGCTACACAGTGTAGTGTGACGCCCCGCCTGTAACCCTCCACAGTGTAAGCGTGACATCACAAGTGTTGCCAGCCAGTGTGAGGCTATTCTTACGCGGCATTATACTTTCATAGTTCACTTAGCGGCGGGAACAGGTGTTCGCGTCTGCTGAGTACTGCTGTAGCTGTAATGCACCACTATCTTGAGATATATCGCGCACAAACATCGCAACCACAATACGTGATATTGTGATATCGAAAGGAGATCGCATGAGTTATTTTCTTAATAGCTAGGGGACTGACTTGATAAACATACTTTTAAGGATTTTACATTTTTAGAATAGGGTTGAAAATTTGATAGGAAAAAAGAATTGTGTTTTTTTTCAGTAGTGAAATGACTTTTGACTGAAATATAATATTATTGGAGCTAAAAGAAATTATAAGTTATTACTGCGACGCCCTGACTGTGTTTTTCTTCAAGCAGAAATCCCGGACCCAAGACCTACTAGAGCTAGCATAGCATAGTCGGCTTTATAATGTTCCCACTGCTGGGACTCAGGCCTCCTCTCTAGGAGAGGGAATGGGCCGTAATCCACCACGCGAGCCCAGTGCGGGTTGGTGGATGTCACATGTCTTCGAATTTTTGGTTCTAGGACATGCCAGTTTCCTCACGATGTTTTCGTTCACTGTTTTGAGAGCAGTGGTGATGAAATAAATAACACAAAGTAATGCGCCTGGCTGGGTTTGAACCCGCGACCACAACGACAACTCAACAGCACAATAACAACTCGTCAGTCGGGGCCGTAGCCAATCGGCCACCACTGCTCTCCAAATATAGACAAGTTAAACTTATAAAGTGACGGTCGACACTTAGGCAAAGTAATTACTATCCACTGACTATCGTAGTGTCGTGGTTAATTGAAACGTCTACACATAAATACAGCAAGCTCCTAAGTGGCACTCATAGCGCACGACGCTGGACATGGACGCGTGACCTGCACCTGTCTCCAATGCCCGCGATGGTCACAAGAAGGATCCCGACTAGACACATTAAAATAATCTAGACTAAAATCGTTCCATATAATATGGGTCCCGACTGTTGCAATCTATACGTTCTTTATTAGGATTTATTATTTGTTTCATTTTATGTATTTAATGTAATGCAATTAAATTGGTTTCTACGCTACTGGACTGAACTTGTTTTTTTCTTTTCAGTTTTAATTTACAGTTATTCTTTTCGAAGTCGGGTTCTTTAATTTTTATTCATTTTTATTAGCAGTATCATCTCTATTATGAAACTGATCTTACATAGATAATTATCATTAAGTATAATCTTGTATAGCCTAGCCTGCTTATTTCTCGGCAGGTAACTTACAAAATATTTTACCATCAACGTTAAGCGACTACACGTTAGTGGGTCGCGCATAAGTCAAGAAGCACAGGCGGGTACCATGTTATAGTGGAGCAGCGAAGTCGCGATTATAACGATGACAACGATGTAACGCGTTACTCACTACTCGTTCTAGCTTGTCTCCGCCGCTCTCGTCGCTCTCGACGTGCCGGGAGCATATTTATCATCATCTGAACGTTGAGCGTACAATGAAGAGAGTATAAACATGTACAAAGCAGATGAGTATACATCCCGGCTGATGGGTGTCGTTCAACTACACGCGTTCACTAAAAGCTTTGAGTTGGAACTGTGGTTGAAACTTGGCTGGCTGTTTGCCGCGGTTTTATTTCGATGAGTGACAAGCTTGGCCTTGAACCCGTGATCCAGTACTGGAGCGTCGCTGAAGTTCAGATATAATGTGATTACAAGACGCGACGATCAGCGGACCGCTTCGATGCGCCTTGTTGCGCCAACTCCGTCTACTGTTTCGAAGGATTCATCGATTCCTAAATAAGTCTTCCTTGTGTACCTATACGACTTAATTAAAGGACAAATGGTCTTAAATGTTGTTTTGTTTCATTTCGCCATAATTACAATTCATTGTTAGATATTAAAACTTTTAGATCTCCATCTTGGAATTACAAAACATGTAGTTAGGTACGCTTATGTTTTCCAAAGAGTAGGGTGGAAAACTCTTGTTAAGCCACATTCCGCCGCGCACGTTGTTTTATTGAAATAAATTAGGACTACAACCCGAAAGGCTAAAGGCTGCTACTGAAAAATTCTCAATCTAAATATTTTTCATACACGCATGCCGACAGGTATGATCGTCGTGTTTGGTACAGGATGAAGATAGTTGTGGCGAGTGTGAGGCGTCTCCTCATTAGCCGCGCGTCAGCCGCGCCTCACCCACCACTCCCCAGCTCGTCGCTTTCAACTATACAGTAAATAGCAATTACTACTTGTATGACTCACACGTGAAACTATTCAAGGTTCCATGTCTAGATAGGTCTCGAAAGAAAAACTTTAATAAAGTATTTATTAGAGTTCGTATAAACGTCATCCCAAATAACAAACGTAGAAATAAATATCAATGAAATACATTTTTTTTACAAAAAACTTTCATCTCACGGTGAACTGAACAAGGCCGTTCCAAAAAGCTCAAACTCGATTAGAATATCTTGTTACACTCAGTTGTTCCTACCGTTATTATCCAACTCTATCATTAGACCAGCTCTATGGTACCATAGTAATGTATTGTCATCTTGGTTACTTTAAGGACAATTGTTTCAAACTCCATTTGAAATATTTACCCTAAACAAACATACATTAACATTGCAAGTTAAATTAAAAATCATCATTATCATTTCAGCCTAAGGACGTCCACTGTTGGACACCACAAATCTCCCACAAGTGTCGCCATAATGAATCCCAACCCTCACCAGGACATCGGTCCACCTTGTGGGAGGCCTTCCAACGCTGCGCCCTCCGGTAAGTGGTAAAAATAAAAACTAGTAATAAAAGATGGTGAAAATAAAATCTGGAATTATATCAGGTGAAATAGTGGTGAAACGCGAGCATATCCGTAATAAAAAAAAATACAACGTGAAACTGTGCCCAAACGCACTGTGTGTGTGTGAACTTCGCCAAAATTATTATGTTTCTTTTTTCAGAAGTTAACCTTCAAAAGTCTTGGCAGCGTGGAAAAACACATACAGGGGACAACTGACAATACAGAGGAGTATGAATTATTTTCTCGTGGTACTGTGGCCACCTTCATCACCTTACTTGGGATCACCATAGCACAGATCCCTGATGCAGATTATTTTTGCTTTACAGAAGAAAGTACACTTTTTGTGTCTACATAGTGAAGGATGGCAAGCAAACGTTATGTTACTTGTAATTCTTCTGTACCAAAGATATAAAAAAAAACTTTTTACAAAAAAAAAAAACAGACCACTAAAAAACACTAAAAGGATCAAAATAACTTTAATTTCGGAAGTCGGTGTTTCTTATTTAACACCATTTATTTTTTATTTTTTTGTAAAAAGTTTCTTATTTCACACTTTTTAGTTGCGATACACTTATATAACCAGAGTGCCTATTTCTCATGACAATTCCAATTAACCCAAACACTGCCAGGTTACCTACATTGTTTTATTATGAAGTTCCTGTGTCTACCTTTCACCTTCTGGATCCTTCATCAGATCAGTTCGATAGTACCTTACAGCCAAACTGCATTTCATGACAATTCTAATAAGCCCAAACACGGCTAGGATACAATGATTAATTACAGAGTTCCGATGCCTATCTTTCGGCTCCATCATCATCATCTGATTACTTCAATGATACCATTTTCAACATAACTATTCAGAACCATTTATTTATTTGTGTTGTCATAGTCGCTTAACTATCCTCATTGTGATATCCATGTGAGTATGAAGTTCCGTTAGCCATTTCTGGTCTTCGTCATCAATTCCACTTCATCAAATGTTACTTTTTGACTGTAAATGCCTAAGTACATAATAAAAATTTCAAAATCACTATATGGTTGCCTATAATATTTGAGGAGTTCCCTTATACCTCATGGATTTCTCTCTAGTTTCTCATGGAACTGGACTTCTTCATCAGTTCCACTTCATCAAATGTTACTTTTTGACTGTATTTATGTGTGTGTTTTGTATGTGCGTAAGTTCTCGATGAAAATACAAAAATCACTATATAGTTGCCTATAATATTTGAGGAGTTTCCTCGATTCCTTATGGCACTCCAACCGGATAGCATATCCTCCGAGAGGAAAAAAAAATTTTGTAAATCGGTCTATAAACGACGGAGTTCTGAGATAACACACATAAAAAAAACATACAACCGATTTGATAACCTCCTCCTTTTTTTTGAAGTCGATTTAAACTAAGTTATAATTATTGCACTAAAGAACCGATGATAATGATAACCCGCCGCCGGCTCCCTATTTCAATACTAGCATTTTTGTATTTGTGTCTACTTGCTTAGTGAAACCCAGACCTATTTGTAAAGGGCCTATTACACTACGCGATATTCAGCACACGATGTTCAGACATACACTACGCGATATCGACTAAGACTGTCTGAATATCGAGTAGTGTAATAGGCCCTTAAGGGTTAGACCGGTCTTACTCGGAACAAAAAATGAGACAGTCTGAATATCGTGTGCTGAATATCGCGTAGTGTAATAGGCCCATTACCGAACTCGCTCGTGATCGACTGGTTCCCAGCACCTTACCACTCACCATCACCAGTCACGTGTGTTTGCTCGGCCGCTGTACTCACGTTTATTCACCCTTCACCAATTAAGGGCACGAGGTTCCCACACTAATACCAGTTAAAGTCATCCACTTAATTTGGAATGATTGACCACTAATCGAAATGAAGAGTACCATTAGAATTGTAATCTCCTTAGATCCCTAGCCCGTCTTTACCTATATGCATGTGTCAGATTCGTCATTATCTATGACGTAATTAAATCATGAATATTCATTTTCCACTAATATTGTTTATTGTATTTCATACATTGGTAACATTTATGTATTTTGAATCTAATGTTTAAGTACCTGCCAAGGGTATTATTGTTGTGTGTATAAATATAAAACGCTAAACTTATAAAAGGCTGTATTGATGATAATCCTCTAAATTATTATGTAATTATTAATGATCTTTGAAATGTATCTTCTATTGCAACTTTAAAGTAATAAGTGTTAAGAATCAATAGGTACTTTTACGACAACCTAGGATTTGTAGTAGGTAGCGGGATATTGTATTTGACGTTTAAGTGTCAACCCACCGGTTGACCCTTTCCTATAAATACGACTGGTTTCTATTAAAATTCTCTCCATTGCTATCCAGCCTTAGACCTTTACTGACTACCAAATCTCACGTAAGTTATTTGACATCATAACTTGATCATTGCTATTGGTTGTATTAATTATATAGATATATCATACTGTGGCTTTTGTTTCTAAATTATGTTATACGGTACTAGAGAATACTTATTCATATTATTTGCCTTACCTTACTACTATTTTGAAATGGCCCAAGACATAGAATAAAGAATTACTTGCAGATGTTATTGAGATATACCATAATTAATTATATTGTTAAAATGTGTCAATGAAATACTATGATTAAGCTTCCGAGTTTCTTCGCTTGTTTTTCTTCTCGACGACCTACTTTTGGAACAAGCAACTAGTTATTCTAGTTATAATTGACAAGCCTATTTGAAATAAATACTTAGTCTTGTCTTTCTGTACTTTTCTTCATCAAACCCTTTCCTTACACACCTCAATCACAGATACTTTGATGTACAGTAAATAACTGTTCTCCATCTTGACATTTTAGTATGATGTATACCAAGGTAGATATAAATATATATCCATATAGTTACCTCCATATTTCTAACACAAGTGTGAGTGTCTATAAGTCGCACGTCGCAGACCGTAAAGATCTCATTGATTGCTTCATGTAATTGTTCCGTGAAACTAAACTAAAAACGTAATCAAGGTGTGCTAAAACGTGAACTCAAAAAATTTAAAATAGTAAATTCATAGAAAGATATTAAATAGTAAACGATTAAATATGACATTCTGTTGAATTCACTCGGTTTTTTTTTAAACAAATCGATTTGCCACACAACAGAAGCACACATAGTCGATCGAGACAGTTAGTTTAAGGGCTCTATCACAATCTTCACCACTTTTAGGTCGAAAACGTAACTCCAATCGAAGCCTGTTTTTTGGCTAAAATTGGCTAAAAAACGAACCTTCAAGCGGTCACTAGGTCGGTCAGTAAAATGAGTTAACGCATAACGCCAGCAAGCGTTTCTGGGCAATAATTGCTGAAAAATGTCCAAGTTAGCACAGTCGTGTAGTAATGAACAAGTACTGTGCTGCCCACACTGCCACCGACTACGGCCATTATGTTTTTTACGACGATATCGTGCTGAACAAAAACGGCCATTTGTCAGGCCGATGGTAATTAATTCCGCAACGCCATTTAACGTGGAATCCTTTGAAACACAAACATTTTAACAGTTTACATGTAATGACACTACTCAAAAAAGTTATTTACTAGTAAGTAATGGAAAACACTAACAAACTGAAAATTTAGCTTCGCCCGTCGTGAGTCAACTTGTCACGAAGTACAGTTGCACTAATTTTCTAAATTTTTGTTTTTAAGTGCATTGCAATGTTCTTTAAATTCATTGCGTTTCTGCAGGCAATGTACTAATGCTGCTCAGGGGAATATTACTTCCGATAATTTGATACAACAGTCTTAAAAAAATATATCTAAAACACAAGTTGTTTCCATCGATCAGTCTTTGAAAGAAGGCCATTGACATGAAATGTTATAATTCACATAGGGTTGGCTACTTGGGCATCACAGCGTCATTAAAATAATCAGTTTGGTTGTGGTTAAGTATCGGAGTGCGCCCTACTCTCTTGGGTTCAGGGAGGGGGTGGGGGGTTAACGACGACTGCGCTTAAACATAAATAGTACACGTATCCTGCTTGACCTTGAAGCTCGCCCGCCATGCCCGAACTGTGAAGGAGGGCTTAACTCTCATTCTGTATAGTAGATCAAAAATGTCCTCATCAAAAACATTTCAGTCATCTTGCATAGGAAATTAAGACAGTATTAAGTGTATATAATAACTTTGAAATGTTTTTTAGTCTCCTTTCCAAGCATATTAAATAAAATCAAGTGAACGAGTACAATAACCTTTAATTACAGCGAGCTTGCGCAAGACCTTTTTAACATCTCGGCAAGCTTACGCAAGAGCCTTCTAACACCCCAACGAGCTTACGCAAGAGCCTTCTAACACCTCAACGAGCTTACAAAAGAGCCTTCTAACATCTCCGCGAGATTGCGCAAGAGCCTTCTAATACCGCAGCGAGCTTGCGCAATAGCCTGCTAACATCTCAACGAGCTTACGCAAGGGCCTTTTAACATCTCGGTGAGCTTACGCAAAAGCCTTCTAACACCCCAGCGAGCTTGCGCAAGAGCCTTCTAACACCTCAACGAGCTTACGAAACAGCCTTCTATGACCTCCGCAAGCCTGCGCAAGAGCCTTCTAACACATCTTGAACTTGCGCAAGAACCGGGACATGGACTAGATACTACATATTGATACTATTTTTTATGCTAACGAGTGACAAATTTTGTTTTACTTGTAATCTAGTAGGTACCTTACCCTAAGTCAACCGTATTCTTCCTTAACTTAAATTATATTTTCCTTGATCCAATCCTTTCCAAATGGATGGACCGATTAAAGTTCATAGAGCGTTTAAATTCGGTTTCCGGACCCGAAAAACAGCTTTGCGGGTCAGGACGAATAATTTTGTCGTACCTCAAGTCGGATCGGTCAAACGCGCCGGTGTTCCGGGTCCGTGCCCGGTCCGGAACTAGCGACGCTGGCGGGATTCCCGAAGGACGGCGCCGTTGTATTACTATGTACACACTGCTTACTTAGCTACATACATCTCTAATCACGAGGGAGCTACCTTACTTGCCTGCTGCTGAATTACGGATAAACGAATGACTTTGACCTCCATACGATTCGTCGCGGTCTCCGAAAGGTAAAAACATTTATGGTAGGTAAGTAGACGAGAGGGACCTACATCTTTTACGCTTCCACGTTTAAATCAGACTTTTTTTATATCGTTTTGCTACTTCTGCTTCGCCACATTCTAAGGGCGCTTTCAACTTATGCGTTTTTTGACGGCCTGCTGCAGTGCTGATGCGGTGCGTTAGTCGTACTGCGTATGGACGATCGTATTTTTCATACAAAGCGCGCGGTGTGGCACCCGTGTGGCGCCAGTAACGCGAACGGTCGACAACAGGACGGCAACGTCACAAGCACCACGGTTTAGCAGTTAGGTTAAGTTAGGCAGGTAACATCGAATGTTGAATAATGCATCACTGGAATACAAACGAACGGCAGCCAGATACTATTTCTCAATTTAGGCGCTTGTTGTCGGACTTGTAACGTCTAAATTGAAAGCGTCCTAACTGCTAAACATTACCAATAGGTACTACTTGGAACTCGTACTTATTTGCCCATGTACAGAGCTCCGACAATAATTTAGAGATGATTTAGTCACAAAATAAAGGTTTTCACCTAAAGCCTATCTCAATTTTCACAGTCTGCGTGTCAGCTTGCAACAGTCTGCGACTTCAGTGATACCAGCCACGACAGAGTTCCACTGAGTGAAACTTTAATTTTCACCATGTACTCGTATTTGTTTCTTATTTTGGAGCATGAAATTCTAAACGTACGTAGAGTTTTTTTTTTTGCATTTTAATAACACGGTCACTTGAACTTTTAAGTCAACGTACGCAGAGAGCAGTGGTGACCGAGTTGTAACGGCCCCAACTTACGAGTTGTAGGTCGCGGGTTTAAACTCAGACAGGCGCATTACTTTGTATAATTATTTCATCACCACTGCTCTCAAAACGGTGAAGGAAAACATTGTGAGGAAACCGGCATGTCCTAGAACAAAACTGGGCCCGCGTGGTGGATTATGGCCTATTCCCTCTCCTAGAGAGGAGGCCTGAGTCCCAACAGTGGGAACATTATAGGGCCGACTATGCTATGCAGAGAGGTCGATATCGGGTCAGTAGTGTCGTATGAATGTCGTTTAGTTTGATTGCTATCCAATTACATTAGAAGATGAAAAAATACCATGTAATTGCGGAAATTATGTGTTTTGTCGTAATGTAAAGTCATTAAGCTTCTAATCAGATTCGTAGCACTGAATAGATAATAATAATACGAAAGTAGTTTTTTAATGGTGCCTAGTTTGATATTTTTTTGTAATTAGTGTTATTAAATAACTTGTGTTCCACAAAACTGCCTTTAAAACACCACACAGTCACACAGCCAGTGGCACAGTCTGCCATTTCACTACATTTCAATTGTAGTGAAATGGCAGACTAGTGTACCAAACTATATAAAGGAGCAATATCTAAGTTCGTCGGAGGCAGCACCGCGAGCGGATACTAGTGTAATGATTGGAGTTGGACGTCATAACTTGGGGACGGGTGTCATGACGGGGTCAATAAATCGTCGTCGCCATAAATCGGCGGCAGTTCCGGAGCCGGCCCATTCAGGCGCCTCAACTGGAATCTAAACTTAACGAAAAACTTTGATAGCGGCCCTCGCCGAGATCGAGCCTTCATTGCTGACGGTTTGACTCAGATATCATTTAACGCTATCTGGTTTTATTGCTCGACTTTAACTACTTAGAACCTTCGAGGCATTTATACCTAACTTACCGATTACTTCAGTGCATTGAGCGACATAATTCATGTATTTGGTACAGTATGACTGCACCTTTTTTTTTTTGTTTTCCGGGGGAAACCTTCGAAAGGCTCCCGGACTTTGGGGATAAGTCCGGGGAGTGTGGGATTTTTACCTCACTAAAACCACCCCGATGATCACCATCAGCACATGTAGAAGGGGCGCCGTTACCTCTTAAAAGACCACTCCCGAACCCCCTCTGTGCAACGCCTGTTAGGGCACTTCCCTGAGGAGACTGTACAACGGTCTCCTCTGAGCCTCTTTGTGCACGGCAGCACGTGATCACTGTGCCACCGTCTTCCTTGGAATCACTTGATGGGCGGGCAGAGTCCCCACTCTGCACACTCGTGGTTCCAAAGTCCCGTCTGCATTGGATGATGCAAACGGGGTTTCGGCGTGTTAGGCATCGAGGCGGTTGCCTCCCCGACGCCTTCGTCTCCGAGCGGCATCAGCCCTCTCACGGTCGCGCTCAGCCGCCTCCTTCTGGACCATTACGGTCTCACAAAAGGAAGCAGCTTCCTTCCAGTTTTCTGGCTCCGCCAGCATAGCCCTCACTACTGCTTGTAAAGACAGGTCCTGCCCGATCCTGGCGACTAGGACTCGTCGCTCAGTGGCCCACGCTGGACAGTCTTCCAGCGTGTGCTGTGCAGAATCTATGGCGCTTTCGCAATGGTGGCAATTTGCCGTGGCCTCTCGCCCAATCCTATTTAGGTACTCACCGAAGCAACCAGTATGACTGCACCTGGTGAAGCAAAAAAAAAAGTTTCAATTCAGAACTTTTAAATACAATATTAATCACAACTTAAATATGTATTAACACACTAAGCCTATACGCACAATATACAAAAACCCAAAAGTCACTTCGTCATCCTGGCAGGATGCCAGTGACACTTTCGGAGAATCCCGCAGCCCTGGAACGCAAAGGGTAATTTTACGAACATAGGTGGACTTTTAGTCAGTACAATTCTGACGGTTGCTCCACCCAGAGCGAGAGGAGTCATTTGATGATATCCCATCAAAATGAAAGGAGCCATTGTACCTGCCGACGGTGCATCAAATGTATTCGTTACGAAGTTACTGAAATCAGCGACAAGGTCGGATAAGATCGGCGCTGTCTGCTGAGTGGTATCCAGTTTCCCTTTAGCAGTTTAAGTTGAATTAACAGGACTTTCTCTTTATTATGTTTTACGCACCCAGAGCAAAAGAGTGCTGAATTTGAACAACCATGCATAGACCAAGCACCATGTGCAAGAAAAGTAGCTAACCCGAGGAGGTTCTCGAATGATTTGTTGCCATGTCAACAGTGTCTTTCAAAAGTGTGAGATAATTATAATATTTTTGAAGCTGGTATTGCACCTTGCAACCTCATCGGCGCGCGATGATTATGTCAGCAAGTGCTCTCACCGGCTCTCAACACATCGCCATCGCACGCTGAGTCGCTGACGGCGAAACAACATTTGATGCGCCACCCTACCGTCGCCGCCGCCGCTACCGCTCGGGACACACTGATGAGCTCCTGCTTTGATGTAATTCTAAAGAGAACTAGTAGCAATATAGGCTTTTAAAAATATTTTTGGCGCCTTTCATTTTACCGAGTATTTGAGAAAGACAAAATTAGGGCTTTCTTGACATGACCAGGTGCCAGCCCCACTGTTCCACTTGGAAGACTTACAAGACTGCTGGCGGAGGTAGATGTTTGTTATTACTAACTTACTTCACTAACGTATGTGTCAAACTTTTGTTATCTTCCTGTTGATCTATTCAAGTACAGCTTAGCATAGCATAGTCGGCCTTATAATGTTCCCACTACTGGGACTCAGGCCGACTATTCAAGTACCTATTTATAATTCTTCATAATTCTGTTTAGTAGCAAGCCAGATTTAGAACTAAAAGTACTATCACTTTAACAACATGCAAATAGCGGTCTATATATTGAGATGAGTTCAGTAAAAATTGTGCAAAATCTTTATTTTTTGTTTCATGATCTGTCATGATGACGCTATCTAGTGTGAGCTAAAACTATTTGCATTACATAAATCTTTTTGACCGTATACTAGCAGGTAAACTTAGGAAGCCATTCATCCGATATATCGCTACACTAATGTCACAGCGCGTGTGAGTGACTATCACGCCCCAATTTATTTAACTACAACATCAGGTTCAACACAATAACGACGTCACAGTATTTCAGTGCAACAAGAACGCTGAAGCGCTGGGAACTGATGACGTTAGTGTGAATAAATAACAGTTAACGATACAATTGTGCTCGATAGCCGTGACACGAGTATTGACGGCGCAGTGTATCCGCGACAATAACAATCACTTACATGCCGTAATTGGACGTCGGGGAAATGGACTGGGCTGTCACCGCGCGCCCCACATCACAAGCCATTACCTAATAACTTGTATCTTCACCGACGACGTAGAACATCGTAGACCTAGCCGCACATAGCGCTCGTTTGGGCAGCGCGTGGGCCGCTATGAGTGCTACGACAAATGATTCCTCCCATATGACTGATAATATTACTGCACCCCTAGCCAAGTTGATCATCTGCAATCGTTAACGCTAGTCGAAAACTAATCAAATGTATGGGAATGACATCATCTCAACGTTAAGTCACGCGGTCAGAACAAACGACTGAAAAAATAGTAGCCAAATCGTTCAAAATGATAGAATGAACTGTTATCGTTTCTACAATGTTCAACGCTACATCTTTTGTTATTGTAGAACGACCGGCCGACTCAGGCGCGTCAACATGGCTACCAACTTATTATTTTCTACAATGGCACTGAAGCGTTACCGATTGAAGAACGGAATTCGACACGAGACGGTTGTAACTTGGCTAGGGGGCTGTTATTTCTGAAACTTCGATAACAGCTAAGTTAACAAATTACAAATATATATATGGTTGTTAAAGATTTATTTATAGCATTGTCAACACATTTTTTTTTTGAGAAGTGATAATAAAGAAAAGGGAATTAGTGATAGCGTGTCGGGTAACAGGAAAGAATGGAAGAAAAAAACGTGTTGCACCGATTCCAAATAAAACGGGACAAAGACAGAACGATGATGATTTTTTTTTGTATCTCTCTAAGAAAAATTGGTGGTTAAATGTTCTGCAAAGTATGCATGGACTATGCACATAAATCAATTAATATTTTGCAGATAAAATGTCTATAACGACGAACGCAATTTCTAAAGGCGAGCGGGTCTCTGTGCGGGCGCAGGCGGTGGGTAGACTGTTTCTCGCTGCTCCGCTCGTGATATCGTATCGATAGACTAAGCACGCATATGAACGTACAAAATGTGTAATAAGTTATTAAACTGTTTTGCGTTTATAGAGTAGCTCGCTGCAGACGATCCAATAATATGATCGTGCGCATGAGCATTCATCTATATTTTTTTTTTAATGTACCAATATTTTAAACAGATTTCTGTACTTTAGTCGGTGAGTATGTAAACTGTATTGGTTCACTTTACCAACATAGCTATGGTATATTAAATGTACACTAAGACCTAAAATACATATAGGTGTATACTATCTATACATAAGTCAGCCTTGCATCCGCCATTCTCTTCGGGAGTCATAGGAAAATATGCCACCGAGCTAAGCGTGCGTCAGCGTAATGATGGACACAACTCTTTCGTAGATCGCTACATCACTGCTATGACAACTAATGATCATTAGGAACAAAACACTATTGACTACCTACTGACAGTTGCAACTTTGAGCAGTATCTTTGCCTGCTCCTATCGATCCGTTTATTTGGATTTAGGACAATATTCAGTTATAAGTAATAACAATATATTTATATGCGTGTCCACATAACAGTAAGTGTGATACAGAAGCGGCGCCGGGCGCAGATAAAGATAAATCATTCATTATCTTACTAACTCATTATCTATCATAATGGGCGCAATGTTCTTATTTACTTGAGACGCTCCTTATGCACAAACATTTATATAGATATATTATTACCTAAGTAGAACCGTGTATTGGACTCATAATGAATTACTTCATAATGAATGTCTGATTGACGGCCGGCGACAATACAAACAGCAATACAAGTAGTTATGTCGATGCCACCGTGCTTCATTTGTTAAAATTAGGAGTTATACTGCCACAATTCCTGTAATTTGATTAATCGGGGTATGGTGAACTTATAGCAAATATTGCTACATGTCACAAACCTATACGGTATGTGCAGATATGATTTAGTTATACTGGTGGACAAATAGACAATAGTACAGTGAAGATCAGGTATTCTCAGCACCTCTTTCAGAAATACACACAGCACCTCGCCCAGAGTTACACACAGTACCTCGTTAAACGATACAAGCAGCGCTTTTTCCAGTGATACACACAGCATCTCTTTCAGTGATACACACAGCACTTCGTTCAGTGATACACACAGCATCTCTTTCAGTGATATACACAACACCTCGTTCAGTGATATACACAACACCTCGTTCAGTGATATACACAACACCTCGTTCAGTGATATACACAACACCTCGTTCAGTGATACACACAACACCTCGTTCAGTGATACACATAGGAACTCGCTCAGTGATATACACAACACCTCGTTCAGTGATACATACAACACCTCGTTCAGTGATACACACAACACCTCGTTCAGTGATACACACAACACCTCGTTCAGTGATACACACAACACCTCGTTCAGTGATACACACAGCACCTCGTTCAGTGATACACACAGCATCTCTTTCAGTGATACACACAGCACTTCGTTCAGTGATACACACAGCATCTCTTTCAGTGATATACACAACACCTCGTTCAGTGATATACACAACACCTCGTTCAGTGATATACACAACACCTCGTTCAGTGATACACACAACACCTCGTTCAGTGATACACGTAGGAACTCGTTCAGTGATATACACAACACCTCGTTCAGTGATACATACAACACCTCGTTCAGTGATACACACAGCATCTCTTTCAGTGATACACACAGCACTTCGTTCAGTGATACACACAGCATCTCTTTCAGTGATATACACAACACCTCGTTCAGTGATATACACAACACCTCGTTCAGTGATACACACAACACCTCGTTCAGTGATACACACAACACCTCGTTCAGTGATACACACAGCACCTCGTTCAGTGATACACACAGCACCTCGTTCAGTGATACACACAGCACTTCGTTCAGTGATACACACAGCATCTCTTTCAGTGATATACACAACACCTCGTTCAGTGATATACACAACACCTCGTTCAGTGATATACACAACATTTCGTTCAGTGATACACATAGGAACTCGTTCAGTGATATACACAACACCTCGTTCAGTGATACATACAACACCTCGTTCAGTGATACACACAACACCTCGTTCAGTGATATACACAACACCTCGTTCAGTGATACACACAACACCTCGTTCAGTGATACACATAGGAACTCGTTCAGTGATATACACAACACCTCGTTCAGTGATACATACAACACCTCGTTCAGTGATACACACAGCATCTCTTTCAGTGATACACACAGCACTTCGTTCAGTGATACACACAGCATCTCTTTCAGTGATATACACAACACCTCGTTCAGTGATATACACAACACCTCGTTCAGTGATACACACAACACCTCGTTCAGTGATACACACAACACCTCGTTCAGTGATACACACAGCACCTCGTTCAGTGATACACACAGCACCTCGTTCAGTGATACACACAGCACTTCGTTCAGTGATACACACAGCATCTCTTTCAGTGATATACACAACACCTCGTTCAGTGATATACACAACACCTCGTTCAGTGATATACACAACATTTCGTTCAGTGATACACATAGGAACTCGTTCAGTGATATACACAACACCTCGTTCAGTGATACATACAACACCTCGTTCAGTGATACACACAACACCTCGTTCAGTGATATACACAACACCTCGTTCAGTGATACACACAACACCTCGTTCAGTGATACACATAGGAACTCGTTCAGTGATATACACAACACCTCGTTCAGTGATACATACAACACCTCGTTCAGTGATATACACAACACCTCGTTCAGTGATACACACAACACCTCGTTCAGTGATACACACGGGTTCCTTCTATTTGGCAGAATCTTGATACTCCAAAAATAATTTGGCATAACACACTTGGCATAATCTTCTTTATTCGAATATTTTAGCCAGAAAAAATGTTTGTGTGATGAACATGATCATTTGTTCTGTGTCTGGGTGTTATTTATCTATATAAGTATGTACGAGTATTTAGAAATATATTAGTATGTTTATCAGTTGTCTAGTAACTATAACACAAGTTCTGCTAGGCTTGGGACTAGGCGGCGTTGTGTGTTTGTTGTGGAATATTAATATGTGGCATAAAAAAACACGCCTGGGTTTTGCCAGCATTAGACTTGACCACATTGGCATCGCTCCATGCGGAAACCGCCTGCAAGGATAAGTTCAAGCGCTCAACTGTAGCCTCTCAGTTAAAACTGGATCGGGTTTACCAATTAATTGTCAGATAAATAATGGAATAAAAGCTTACACCATTTTCATGATATAAAAGTAATATTATTGATAAGAACAAGTTTTAAAAACATTCAATACAAGCTCACCACACATCACCAAGGAAAATGTAGAAAATCTAATTGAAAGACTTACCAGCCCTAAATAAAGCATAGAACGCGTCTCGTCTATTAATAGCGTGGCATCCCTGCGGGTTGCGAAAGGGTGAGACACAATCATCTCGTGATTCCATTGATAATCCCCACTGATTACACGTACAGAGCTTCAATGTAACGTATGCTTAGATAACGAGATGTTTAACTTATCTCAATATTTGTCATGGGCCTGGAAGATCAAGTTTACTTAGAGGTCATCTGCCACCGGCTGATGGTCCACAAAAGCTGAAAGTCAAACTCGCATTATATCTCTGTAGAAAGTGAATCGTGAATTTATAAAACGAAATCATAAAATAATCAAACTGTTTTATATACCGGCAATAACAAAGTACGTACAAAGTGCATTACTTATTTACCAGCTCCAGCAGAGACCGTCAACATGACTCATCGCAAAGAAGTGGCGAAGCGTAGTCCGTAATGCAGTTTGCCTTCTTATAGCTCGTTTGTATCGTACGAGAAGTGTATAGTCTGTTATTTTCAGATAAGTAAATAAACCATATAACATTCAGTAGGTAGGTCACAAAGAGGCTGAGTGGTGTCGTTGGCATGCGTTGTCTGCGCTGACTCAGCGTTACTTAGCATTCTCATCCCCTGCCTGACCACGTCACCGCCACACACTCGGCCACTTCTCGCATTCCACACTAACTGGACCTTTCCTGTGTGATTCATTTTATTAAATTTTCTTCCGATACACCTGCACGCGACATAATCATTACCTTAATATCAGTTGAAACTAGTCAATATCAAAGAACACGGATGTAACGCTGTAGAATTAGCAGAACTCTTGATGCAAACTCTTATTGAAATCTTCAGGACAGTACTAAACTTACGCTGCTTACCTAAGTATAAAATCGTGTCTGATACTAAGTAGTCGTTTAAAACAGTGATGGTGACGATGAGTTCTGAACAGCCTCGGCAGTACTCAGCGCACTTCGGGAAGTTCATTCTCTCTTGGCGGATGCAAATCCGTCGTGAGCTTGCCAACTCGCGTCGTATTTTCGGTAATAGCCACTACACTACTCCAGAAACGACATCATATAAGTCATCATTACAATATGTGTGGAACTATTTTTAGGGTTCCGTACCTCAAAAGGAAAACGCAACAATGCAACCCTTACAGGATCACTTTGTTGTCCGTCTGTCTGTCAAGACCTTTTATCTCGGGAAAGCGTATCGAATTTAAATTAAAGCCCTATACTCAGGTCTGCGGTCCCTTGAAACTGTGAAAAAATCAAACTTCTGGGTTAACGGAAAAAAAAGATACAGTCATTTATGTCGCAAAGTACGTATATTTCGACACTCTCAAGGGAATCAAAATTCATAGGGCACTTCCCGTTGACTTTGAATCTTGAAATTTGGCATGAAGCAAGGTCTTATAGCACAATTGTAGGAAATAATCCTAAAACTAAATTTGTAGTTGCAATTTGTTGTTGTTTTGTTGTTGTTGTGTGTTGCACAAAGAAAAACTTTTGGCAATTCGGAAAAATCTTCGTAACTCAATTCGGGAATTGAACTGTTTTTAACAGTCTTCCAAAAAAAGGGGGAGGTTATGAATTCGGTTGAAATTTGTTTTATGTTTGAACCTCAGAACTACGTCATTTATTTGCAAAATTTTTATTTCCCTTTAAAGGATATATTTTCAGATCAGTCCCATTTTTTTCAAAATCCAGATCTGATGATGGGATTCATAAAGAATCGAGGAAACTCTTCAAATATTATAGGCAACTATATAGTGATTTTGGTATTTTCATCGAAGAATTAAGCATGTACAGTCAAAAAGTAACATAGTGATGAAGTGGAACTGATGAAGAAGACCAGAAATGGCCAACGGAACTTCATACTCACATAGCTATCACAAAGAAGATAGTTAAGCGACTATGACAATAAATAAATGGTACTGAATAGTTATGTTGAAAATGGTATCATCGAAGTGATCTGATGATGATGGAGCCGGAAGATAGGCACCGAAACTCTGTAATTAATCAATGTATCCTAGCCGTGTTTGGGCTTATTAGAATTTTCATGAAATGCACTTTCGTTACAAGATACTATCGAACGAATCTGATGATGGAGCCGGAAGGTGGAAGGTAGACACGGGAACTTCATAATAAAACAATTTACCCTAGCAGTGTTTGGGTTAATTGGAATTGTCATGAGAAATAGGTACTCTGGCTATAAGTGTATCGCAACTGAAAAGTGTGAAATAAAAACTTTATAAAAAAAAAACGACTTCACTAAAAAAAAACGCTAAAACAATCAAAGTAACTTTAATTTCGAAAGTCGGTGTTTCTGGGTATTGTTTATTTTTTATTTAACACCAATTATTTTTTTTATTTTTTTGTAAAAAGTTTTTGTTTCACACTTTTTAGTGCGTTAGTGCGGGTCGGAGCAGCTGTAGAATTGCACCGAAGTAATTAGTGTGAGCGTTCAATTAGACTAATTGGCGAATGTTGTTCCTGTCATATGCTGGTCGGTCAGTCTTCTTGCCTTCACGTTGGGCGGCTCTTTTATATAGCAACATAGAAATGTATCTTAAGTAAATACACTCCCGAGATCAAAATAATGTCCTATGTCCTAGCTCTTGACATTGTGTACCCGTGTGCCAACTTTCACATAAATTCGTTGAGCCGTATTTAGAGATATTTTTGCATTTATAAGATTATAGTGTATTTATGTATGATTATAGTATATTTGATGAATATATTAATATGGGAAGTCTATACACCCCTGTTTTTTAATTAGTACAAAAAAATGGGACTCTATCCATTACTGATCATATTTTTGTAGTTAAAAGTTAAATAAACGAAGTCCTCAAAATTGTCCACGATTTTTTTTCATAATTGGTAAACTCATAATAGAATCAATTATTTATAATAATTGCTACTAGAAAATACTACGCGCAGTGTTTTCCATTTTGATCGTCATTTATTCGTTCTATCTTGTACAATATTTCCATGAGTGACTTTGATTAATAACTTTGCTGTTAATGAATATTATTTGGAAATTAATTAATTTGTTATCAAGTACTAAAACAAGAAAAATAAAATCACTTAACTAGTTAAAACTATATATACACTAAAGGCAATAACTACTAGCTAAAATCATAAAACTCCTCTGCATCGCTGTCGACTGGAAGTGTGGCCAAAAGGCTGGCAGCATTGCCACGTTGTATGGCAATGCTTAATCTCTGACCCAGGTAAAAGCCAGTCTTTAAGACTTTACTTAGATTATAACAAGACCTTTTCTAATAAGCCCTATAAGTATTTGTAATAATTAAAATTAGTGGTGTATAAAATAAATTAATAAAAAGCCTCTTTTTAATCACAATTTAGCGTTTACTTTACTTATGACATTTAATTTTATTTAATGAAGGACCTCTCTTTGGGTAAAGGCCTCCTCCAGCATGTGCCAACTTTCTCCGTTCTTTGCCATGGTCAAACATCTCTGCCCGGCCACATTAATTACCTCATCGGCCCATCTTTCTTGACGTCTTCCCTGTCTGCGTTAGCCTTTCAGGCCCGTCCACTTTTCTATTTGTTCCGACCATTTTTCGTCATGTGATCTGGCTACATAGCCTGCCCATTTCCATTGTAATCTTTGTGAGTGTTTCAAATGGTTTATACATTTTTTTTCTTGTTATTGTACTTTTTTGTTAATCTTTTAATTTTATGTTCATAATGCTTCTTTTCATAGCGCGTTCGTATACTTGTATTTTGCTTCTTGTCTCGTTGTTGTAGATCAAGAAGAAGCAAGCTCTCTTGAAGACTCTGAAATCAGAATTATACCGTCGGCGAACCTCAGGTTGCTCAGGTATTTTCCGTTGATACATATTCCTTTTTCGTTCCATTCCAAGTCTTTCATGATGTCTTGAAGCACGGCTATAAATGTTTTACATGATAGAGGATCTCCCTGCTTTACTCCTCTGCGTATTTTTATCTCTAGGCCATCTTGATTGACCTTGACTCTGCTTGTGCTTTGGTCGTAAATATTTTTTTATAATATCTATATAGATTTGTGGTATACCTTGGTGTTTACCTTTCCATGTGCTCTCGTGGGATATAGAGTCGAACGCTTCTTCTGTGTAGTCGATGAATGCGAGGTATAGTGGTCGTTTGAATCCTACATATGTTTTTGTTTTTTATTATCTGCTAAGAGAGTATATGTGGTCTACTGTACTAAATCCCTTACGAAACCCGGCTTGCTATACAGGTTGTTGTTTCTGTATTCGTGTTCCTATGCGCTTCTCTATGTAACCAGCTAATTGGTCGGTAGTTGCTCACTCCGGCGGGGTTCCGCATTTATATAGGATTATTATTTTGGAAACTGTCTACTATTTCGGTCCTTTACGCTCTTTAAGTACTTTATCATATAGTGCAATGAGTAGTGGAGCTACGATTAGTTTTCTGAGCTTGATGCATTCGTTTGGAATATTGTCTGGGCCAGGACTTTTTTCGTTTTTCAGTTTATCTAGGCTACGTAGTATGATCTTTACTGGGTTAAAGTCTGGAATACTTGTAAAGACACCTTCTAACTTTTTTCTTCGCAGTTCGGACTATCGATAATGTTGGCCTTCTCGTAAAGTTTTCTATAGAATTCTGTAACGATATTCACTATATTTTTCTTGTTTGTGGTTCTGCTGTATTCGAGCCTAATTTTGGTATCCTAATTTTAATTTTATTCATTTGTTTGTAAGCTTTCTTTAAACTACCAGTATTTCAAAGTTGTTTTCAACACACTTGCTCAGAAAGTAACTCATAATGCACTGCACTTAGGTATATAATAGCACTCGTTACCAAACTGTGACATTTTGATTACCATTACGCACTAGTGCTATAATGTAGTTAAAACCTTTTTGTTCAACACGAGGACACACGGTGCTCTGGCCTAGCCCGCCTCTACCGTATTTTCCACCGTGTCCTCCGGGCGGTTCACACAATGGTGGCACCTGGGCGTTTCTTCCGCATGAATCCGGTGCAGGAACCTCTCGAACTTACCATGTCCGGTGAGGACAGGTACCCGGTGATACTGGAGTGCCCTCCTAATGCTTTGAAGGCATTGGCGATGTCCAAAGACACCAACAAGACACACCTGCCCTGGGACACCATAGAGCGCGCCCTGCGAGAGCCGAACTGGCCGTCCGAAAGATTCGGCCCGTGTTAGGTGCGCGATGAGGCGGTCTGCAATTACTCTTTCAAAGAGCTTGCCCACCTCGTCGAGCAGTACGATGGGCCGGTACGCGGAAGGAGGCTACAGTGCGCCCCGGTGTCGCAATGAGGACTAGTTTCCCCATCTTCCATCGAAGTGGGAACTGGGCCCTCTCCATACATGCTATTTAATGCATGTATGGAGAGGGCCCAGTTCCCACTTAGCCCTCTTAGTCTTAACTAGTCTGTGGTCCGAAGGGAAGACGATATTGTTTATCTCTATATTTATAAATAATCTTGGGTTGCTCTATTTGGTCTTTGGTCTTCTTGTTAGGTGAAAAGCAAGTAAATAGGTTTTTTTGTTTCTTTTTCTAAGGAGTCCATATACTTATGGATAATTCATATTATAAGTTTTAGAATGACACTAAAAAAGTAATTGGAATAATTTCTATAACAGTTCGTCATTTCAATGAAACTAATTTATGCTAATAACTTGAGAAGTTATACAAATAAAATGTAGGTAGTGAGAAGTGCTCAAGTAAGATCAAAGCTTAACTTAAACGTAGTTTGGAAAGTTCGCGCTAAGTGCAGATAATGCTCGTTTAAATTCATGGAACTTTGCAGTACACGCCTTTTTTCTTAAACTAAGGAAATTAAAACATAATGCTCCTTTTGAACTTTTATGAAACACGTGTTGAAGTTTTTATTTTAAGTGTATAAGCTTATGTTATCTAAAAAAAAAACTTGAAATTTTCCTAATCGTTGTAAATGGATAATTCTAAGACCACTTTATAAAATTGGGAGGGCTTCATAAATTGTATCACCCTTATGATTATGTTAATAAAAAGTTTATTATTATTATTAAAGATTTTTTTATAATATAACTTACGCATCAGAAGGCGAGCACAAGGCCTGAAGTAAGGGCTCCCCTACTCTGTGAGCCAACTGCCAACTGAAGTTGTGCGAGAGAGTGTGTCAGACTTTTACTGACTAAACCCAAACCTGTGTCCTTCAGATGCCCTTTGCGTTTTAAGTCTACGGGTTTCCTTTTTTTAGCGCGTGGATCACTACGCGCTGTTGATGACTGGGCTCGGTCCGGTCGATTACCGGACGGCCGGACGGCAAGCTACCCATTGCTCGACGTCCGCAAGCCCAAGTCTACCGTGGCTGGTAGTCGGGGTCAGGATCTCGGCGGCTAAGGCCTGAGGACATTTGTTCCCTCACGCGTGCGGCCTCCTCCTTCGCTAGCATTACTGCTTTACAGAAGGAGGCCATCGCCTGCCATTCCTCCTCGCTTCGGACCATAGCCCGAACTCTGGCTCTGGCCCGACGCGATAGCTCGCTGCCACCGATTGCCTCCACGAGGACACGATGGTGCTCCGCCCAAGCGGGGCATACCTTCACCGTATGCTTCACCGTGTCCTCTGGGTGGTCCACACAATGATGACACCCGGGCGTTTCTTCCGCCTGAATCCGATGCAGGAACCTCCCGAACTTGCCATGTCCGGTGAGGACCTGCGTCATGCGGAAAGTGAGGATGCCGTGAAGTCTTTCCAGCCACTTCTCAAAGAGGGGACTTATCGCCATAATTATGGCGTGCCCAAACCCAAGAACTGCTAGGTTACATTGTTTAATTATGAAGTTCCTGTGTCTATTTCCCACGTTCCGGCTCCATCGTCAGATCAGTTCGATAGTACTTACTACCCAAACATGACTAGGATACATTGATTAATTACAGAGTTCCCGTGCCTATCTTCCGGCTCCATCATCACCACTCGGTCACTTCGATAATACTATTTTCAACATAAGTATTCAGAACCATTTATGTATTTGTATTGTCATAGTCGCTTAACTATCTTCATTGTGATAATTATCTATGTGAGTATGAAGTTCCGTTGGCCATTTCCGGTCTTCTTCATCAGTTCCACTTCATCAAACGTTACATATTGACAGTAAATGCTTAAGTTCTCGATGAAAATACCAAAATTACTATATAGTTGCCTATAATATTTGAGGAGTGCCCTTGGTTCCTCATAGATCCAATCATCAGAATATCCGACGGAGTTCTGAGGTAACACACATAAAAAATAAAAAATACAACCGAATTGTTAACATCCTCCTTTTTTTATTGTTGGTTAAAAAACAAAATGAGACACAACAAAACAATATGAAACAATATGAGATTTTCTGGTAACCGTTGTAAAGAAACATGACATTTTTATCAGCAATTAATTCTATCAACAGCAATGTCTGGCTGGCGTGAAGTAGGTCTTCTCTGGTGTCTCTCGGCGCGGCCCGCTCCGCCTCGTCGCTCGTCGAGCCATGTCGAGGCCGACACCATTAACCCTGACCTTGGACGTCACTCGCTTTGAACTTTTAACACCGCGATATAACAGACCTGACACATCCAAATATGTAAACTTTTTTACTTTTCAGTTTCCAAATATGTTTTCATAAGAAATAAAGTTAAAAGTTTAGGATTCGTTTGCTATAACTTGATCTGTAATTTATAATTTCAAATTTTTATAGTATTACTCGTGTACCCATATGAAATTTAATTTTCGTTTATTGAAGGTAACAAAATAAAGCTATTCGTATTTTCGAATGCAACGCGCATCTTTTTTTAATGAATAATTCAATAAGTACATTATAGCTGATCGAATTAGGTAAAATATAGGTAGGTATAGTTTGAATTTGTGTCTCGAAAGTTCAGTGCAACCAAAACGTTGTGTGACCATAGCGCAGACCTATCCATTATTCCTTAGCAAAACACAAAAAAAAAATAGTTTGTATATTTAAAAGAATACTTTTAAATAGGTTTTGGTAGTAATTTTAGAACCGTGTCTATGATTGTAATAACAGCGTTACGTTTCTGGGCCAACATAGACATCGCTCATAGAACCGTCTGTGATGGCATGTGAGCGTGCAGAGCTGCAGCTCTATAGCAGCTGTCCTACAAGCGTCTACAACTTTTACTGACTAAAACCTACACCTGTTCCTTTTTTGCCTTCGTTCCAAAGCTCCGAGATTTTCTTTCGCGTAACCCATGGCCCCAGTAGGCTTCGACCCTGCTGGGGCCCCTTTTTTTTGGTGGGAAATCATCAAAATGACTTCTCGCGCTCTTGGTGGAGCGCGAGGGCGTGTCAGTCTTTTAATGACTAAAACCACACCTGTATCCTTCAATTACCCTTGAGATGCACTTTGCCTATAAGGTACTATCAAACTGATCTCATGATGGACCCGGAAGGGGGAAGGTAGACACTGGAACTTCAGAATAAAACAATGTAACCTAGCAGTGTTTGGGTTAATTGTAATGGTCATGAGAAATAGGCACTCTGGTTATCAAATGTATCGCAACTAAAAAGTGCGAAATAAAAAAGATTAACAAAAAAAAAACCGACTTAACTAAAAAAAAAACCACTAAAAGGCTCAGACCAATAAAAAAGTATAAAAAGATCAAAATAACTTTAATTTAGGAAGTAAATTTTTCAGCCAACAGTTATTACTGTTCAACATTAAAAGCTAGTAAACATGTAGAAGATAAGCATACCTGTACTTTATTTGTATTCAAATTAACTTATTATTAACAATATCGTTTGTGGTTTTATAATCCAGAGACTAGTATAATTTGCTTTATTAAAATGCTTCTGACTTCCGATCTGCATATAATATATGGACCGCTTGTGTCATCGCTACAAATCTTATAGCAAACTTTTGATCATTAACGTTATTGCGAACCCTTTCCAATTTACTGAATTAACAGTAATCTCTTACATACGCCAGGGACTAAATAATTCAAAGGCAACCCCTGCGCTCGGCGCACCCCTCGTCTTTTTCACGGAAGAGAGCGCGGAGCGGGATGAGGCGCGGCGCGCTGGCGGGCACTGGCCGCGGTGCGCTCGCAGGCCAATTTAAATTCAATTTCACACTAACTAGCAGAGTTTCACAAGTTTTTATTAAAGATTTACAGTTAATTCAACGACTTTTGAGTCGTGCCTGATAGGGCCCGGTGTACGCCGGCTACCCCCACTACCCCGCGCCTCATCCCCCGGCACACCTGCGCACCACGCGATCTCGCGCTCTCATTTCTTTCCAGTATTGTTGTTCGGCTTAGAATTATTAATTCCCCGCCCGCACAAAATGAATTTCTTTTTTATACGCAATTCAACGTGAAAAGAATGAAAGATGTTTCAGATTACGTCATGAGGAATAAGATTGTATAGGTATTTAGAAAGATGTTTTGCTATACGGGGCCCGGGATGCTAAATGTGCTGTTACTATAGCGTCATGCGGTCCTAATCGATTGTTAAGATTAGATTCTAGAACGAAAACAAGTCTATGTCAAGTTTTTTTCATTTTAGTGGTGGGCCACATGTGTAGAAGCAGTCATTGCCAAACAAGCGTGTCTTCGACATAGTCTTTAACCTTGTAATACGCTTTTTTAGTTAGGACACTCTTAATATGGGTTTTGAACTTGCCCTCGCTAAGTTCAGTCACCGCCTTTGGTAGCTTGCTATAAAAGCGTATGCTGTTTATTAAAAATGACTAATCTCCATTTGGGTAATACAGTTTCGTGTTTACTACGCGTATTTATTTTATGAAAATCGCTTCTAATTTTGAAAAGTCCTAGGTTTTTACGAACGTACAAAATACTTTCTAAAATATAAAGAGAAGGCAGAGTAAGTATATCAATTTCTTTGAATTTATTATATGTATCAGTATATCTCAGAGTCCTGAGGTCTTGGGCCTTTGCCATACGAGGAGCCGAAACCAACTCGCAGAGGCCCTTTAGATATTTTTAATGTAATCTGATATCAACCAACGATTATCCCCGTACGCGCTATGCGCGCACCCAAGGACAATACCCAACATGTGGCATATGGTAAACAAAGACAATAGGGCTATGGTTTTTGGAGTCATAAGTGGACTGGTTACCAGGAACTATATTAAGACTATGGCCCCAGCCTGAATGAAATGTTATTAATTTCTATACTTATCTAATAATAATATAAAGCTGAAGAGTTTGTTTGGTTGGTTGGTTGAACGCGCTAATCTCAGGAACTACTAGGCCGATTTGGATTTTTTTCAATGTTAGTTAGCTCATTTAATTTTATCGAGGAAGGTTATAAGCTATCTAACACCACGCTATGATCGGATCGGTTCGCTATGATTAGAAAATGGGGAAAATTATTCCTTTTTGAGAGCTTCCATTGCGTGCGCTACGTAATCAATTAAAGTTACGCAAAACTTATGAACAACAAAATTGTATCCCTTTAAAATTTCTAAAAAAAAGGCCGCGACAGCATTATGTCTATCTTAAGGTTGACTCACTATAATTTTTTTGTGGTCAACAAATTTATCCTGAAATAGTGCAATATTTGCGAAGGTATTTTCATAAACATAATATTAATCCTTGTTTAAATAAATACAATATTCATTCTGTTTAATTTTAAACACAATTTGCCCTTTACATCATTTGACTTTAATAAATGTCTTATGAGATACCATAGTTTTATAACAACGCCGCGTGGTCGCGGCCGTTGAGTCGCGTCGTTGGGTATCGCTGTGACTCTATTAGCAAAGTGGACAAACCGCACATTCTGACTATTTCTTTGCAAAAAGATAGCGTGTGCTCGATCCGTAAAAATGGTCGTTTGGGAAAAGTTTTACAAGATTTCAGTTTAATCTTAGGGGATGAATGCACTATGATTCATAGAGCTCTGTAGAGAAGGAAGGAAAAAAACGCATAAATTGAAAGCGGGCCTAAGGCGATTTCAATTTATGCGTTTTTTGGCGGCCTGCTGCAGTGCGGATGCGGTACGTTAGTCGTACTGCGTACAGACGATTGTATTTTTCATACAAATTGCGCGGTGCGGCAATCGTGCGGCGAACGGCGACAACACGACGGCATCGTCACAAGCACCACATGTTCGATTCAGTGTTGAATAGTGCAGTGTTGAATAGCGTATCACTGGCATACAAATGCACGGCAGCCAGATACGTTTACAATTTAGGCGCTTGTTGCAGTACGCATAAATGTGTATGTGTGTGTATTGTATTTTATTATTATAAATAACTTATTTTTTATTTTATTTCTTCTGTTTGAAGTATTTGTTATTTATTTATTGTGCAAACCTACCACATTATTGTCCTTTTAATCCAAAGGTTGACTGGTAGAGAATGCCTTTTTGCATTAAGTCCGCCTATGTACCACTACTGTACATGAAGTTTAAATAAATAAATAAATAAATTGATAGCGCACTTAGATACATAAGAAGCTGTAATAAAATCATGGGTGGAATCACTTTCAAGTTTGCTGGTAATTTTTGCCAAACATTGCATAGTTGGGGGAACTAGAGCTGACATTGTTAAGTATTGCTTAAAAACTTCTCCATCATGGAAGTTTGTCCATCTCTTTAAACTATCTACTAATATGAGTGTAGGTTGTAGGTAGGTACATACAATTTTTTCTTCAAAGCTTCTTTTAATAGTAGTCGAGAAAGTAGGTACTTTATTGAGAAAACGAAATAGAAATTGATCGTGATTTAGGTGAGAAAGTTACCCAATTTTCAAAGTCTATCCAGATGTAGTCCAAATAAAATAGAAAATAAAGACTACCAGTGGACTTGTCAAAGGGAAATATTGGCTTAGAAATAGTCATCATCATCATCATCATCATTTCTGCGGCAGTAGCAACAGCATTATTAGAGTTGTGGCTGGCCGATTAGACTGCCTAATATTGTGGCATTGTATATAGATGCATGTGAAAAAGTAATGTGTTCAGTTAATTTTAGCTTACTAACATAATTTTTTAAGTTTCTACGAACAAAAATTCTGAGTCAAATAAATTATTATTATTATTTCAGCCGAAAGACGTCCACTGTTGGATATAGGCCTCCCCCAAGTTTCACCTGGGGGGTTGAGCTGAAAGGCAATCCGCCCCCTTTGGTCTGGATTTCAAGCAAACCGGTGGCCCTACTTTCTAGCCAAACGTAGGGAAATGGCCACGGTGTCCAGTCAGAGGGCCACAGGCGAGGTGCGTGGGGTCCGCTGAGGTCGTTCTCGGACGGCTGAAGTGGTAGGTAAAGGTCATGCGGTGTAAGTGAGGGTTGATCAGCTCGTTGGGGGTAGGCCTTTTGACCTCCAACGCCAGCACGATCGAGCACCCGTTGTCGCACTGTAAACGAGCCTTGCGCACCTATGTCTCTCTGGCAGTCCTAACGTCGTACTCTTTTGAGTAGTGCCACGTACCCAGGTGCGGGCTCCATGGTGGGTGGCAGCCAGAGAGATAAAGTCTTATTTCGTACAAAAATGGATAATTTAAGGCCATCAAAAACACACGAGCGGAGCCGGTGAAAGCTGGTGGAGCTCCTAAGCGAGGTGCTTGCACTTCGCTCGCCTCTGGAAAACCTGCGGCAACAGCAGTAGGCTCCAGCACGGGTGTCGGTCTGGCTGTGGCAAAAACCGTAGCTGAGATCAAAAGTAAGTGCCAACTCAAACGAAGGACCACAGCGCTGCAAGGACCCAGCGCCAGCAGAGCCGGCCGCCACCACAGCCATCGTGGACGCTGTCCCTCCGTCGGGTGGGGAGCTCGACGACATTATGTTGTCACCAGCTTCAACCCCGGCTGGCTTCGACGAGAGCGATCTGTTTGCCGGGCTGCGACTGGAGGGCGAGGAGGAGGGGTCTGCCAGCGATAGCGTCCTTTTCGGCCTGTAAAGTTGTGCAAACCTCCACCACAGCCAAACAGCGACGGCTCAACAACACAAGTGGCTGGAGTGTCAACACTCGACCATTGCTCTAATCCAAGAGCCGTGGATAAGAGGCGGCCACATACGAGGACTCTCCAATTTTGGCGGTAAGAATAGAATAGAATAGAATAGAATAGAATAGAGTAGAATAGAATAGAATAGAATAGAATAGAATAGAATAGAATAGAATAGAATAGAATAGAATAGAATAGAATAGAATAGAATAGAATAGAATAGAATAGAATAGAATAGAATAGAATAGAATAGAATAGAATAGAATAGAATAGAATAGAATAGAATAGAATAGAATAGAATAGAATAGAATAGAATAGAATAGAATAGAATAGAATAGAATAGAATAGAATAGAATATCGTTTATTTACTGACGACGCAGCGTGGCGCTACAGCGATGGCGATTATCTTTGCCTCAGTGTACATGCCGGAGGTAGAAGAACCGCCACCCCACGACCTGATTCGCCTCGTTACCCAATGTGAGAGCAGCGGAGACGAGATTGTGGTCGGGACAGATGCGAACGCACACCATCCACTGTGGGGAATGGACACGCAAAATACTAATGTTTGTTTTTTTTTAGTGGGAAAATCATCTAATGACAAATCCCGCTCTTGGGCGATGCGGGAGATAGTGTCAGACGATTACTGGCTAAAAACCCACTCCTGTTCCTTCTTTGCCTTCATACCGGGGCCCCGGGCTTCGCTTTCACACTACCCGAAATACTAAAATACTAGGGGTACGGCTTTGGTAGATTACTTGTTCACAACTAACCTATCTTTACTAAACACGGGTTCCGAACCAACATTGGTAACCAGACACAGTCGCACAATAATTGATCTTACTCTGGCAATAGAGGGCTTAGCTGAACTTACTGCTGGGTGGCATGTCTCCAAGGAAGCCTCCTGCTCGGATCACAGTCGGATCCGCTTCGACATCCAGGTCTGTGTAACACCTAAGCTACCATGGCGCAATCCACGCAACACGGATAGAGCCGTTTATAAACACAGCCTAGCTTTCAAGCTTGCGCCACCAGGCGATTTGATGACACTTGGTGACACAACGCAAATCAACGCACAAGTGGACCTACTCACCGTATCATTAATAAACAGCTACTATACTGGCTGCCCAGAAACCTTGCCCCGCGATACACCGGGTAGACAAACCCAGTGGGGCGCGGATCTGGAACGCAAGCGTTCATAGCTATGAACACATGTGCGGACGAGGACTGGGATGCCTACTATGCGGCCAATTCCAGCTACAAATAATGCATCAGGTTCAAGCGTACCACAGGTGGGCAGAAATTCTGTACAAGCATTGAATCCTGCCAACAAGCAAACAGGGAAAGGAAAATATTGGCACAACAGGATACTCCTGGGCTACCACGCTCCGTAAACCTGACAACACACTCACCACGTCACCTGATGAAGCAAGACGCGTCTTAGTTGAAGCTCACTTCCCAAACTGCATTTTCACACAGGGAAAAGAATGTTCAGATGCGACACGAACACCATCAGAAGATGATTGGCCATCCAAAGCTTCCATCCTTTTAAGGCTTCTGGTCCTGACGGTAAGTTTCCAGCACTACTGCAGTGGGGTAGGAAACCGTAGGCAACTAGTCTGGTGCCTCTAATGAGAGTCTGCCTGGCTTTTAGACACATTCCCAAAGGATGGAGGGAAGTGAAAGCAATATTCAGTCCTAAGCCAGGTAAGAGTGACTAAACAAGCGTCAAATCCTATCGACTTATAAGTCTAACCTATTTCCTATTAAAGATAATGGAACTGTTATACTGAAATAGACCTCGATGTGTGTTGATAACTGTATATTTTTTTGAAACGTCTAATTCTACCTGATTGTATGCACGGGATAGGTCATTTCTGTGCCCCGTTTAGGCCTGCGAGCACATCTTCAATCTTAGGAAGCGGGTATCAATCGATCAGCAAGGCGGGATTCAGAGTCGCTTTATAGTCCGCACAAATTCGCAACGTACCGTCTGCCTTAGTCACCGGCACCAAAGGTGAGGCCCAGTCGGAGCAGTCGACGGGCTTGATGACGCCGTCGCGCAGTATGGCATCAAGCTCAGCGTCGATGCGCTCGCGCAGCGCGTAAGGCACGGGCCGCGCGCACTGGAACACCGGCGTCGCCCCGGGCGTACTCGCAGCGTGGCCTTGCCGCCCTTGTACCGACCCAGTCCACCGCTGAATAATTCCTTATATCATCATCATCATCATCATTTCAGCCGAAAGACGTCCACTGTTGGACATAGGCCTCCCCCAAGCGTCGCCACAATGACCGATCCTTATGGGAGGCCTTCCAACGCTGCGTCTTCCAGTGCGCGGTCGCCACTCTAGAACCTTTCGGCCCCATCGGCCATTCCTTATATCTGTTGAGAATATTTACTATTCCCTCATTAATCTGCACACAATTGATGTCACTCATACTTTTACATGAAAATGTAGGTATTTTTATTTGTAACTCCGCTAGCCATTGCCTACCTATCAAAGATGTAGTACCATTTTTTATTACAAACAATTCAAGCTGTTTCTCCTGCCCCTGGTATCGAACCCATGGGCGAATAGTACCTAATGGTTTTATTTTAGTACCATCATAAAATTTTAAAATTGTATCGTCCTTCTTAAGACACAGATGTGAAAAGTAACGTTTGTACGTGCAATTATTTGTACAAGAAATTGCAGTTCCTGTATCTATTTCTATATTTAATGTATACTACATATTCTCTCCTCTATGAAAATAATTTGGTTTCACGGTGCAATTGTTGTAAATAGTTTCTACTCGTATATAAATTTAAAGGGTTATATTAAAGTTCAGAGGTGAAGGGTGTGTGCGTGTGAATGAATATGTGTAAGGAGTGTGAGTATGTGTGTGCGGTGACAGGGGGTTATTGATTATACAATGAATTATATCAAGGCTTCAGTATTTTGATAATCCATTTTAATTAGCCAATCACTAACTTTAACTTTTACTTTGCGTTTGTTAAGTCCTAAAATTTTCAGTTCCTTGATAATAATTGTGGTCGTACGTTTTGTTTTGTTAGTTTGTAACTTAGATTGTTAAATTGTCCTCTGGCAAAGGCTGTCTTAGTACGGGAACGAACGAATGCAATCATCCTTCTACGGGTATTAGGAGCAGTAGATGGGACTACTCGATGTTTTCTCAGGGTAGATTTTAGCACATAGAACTGCCTAATAGTCAGTATTTTGCATTCCGAGTAGAGTGTTGCAGTGGGATACCTGTATGGCTTTTTATTTATTACTTTAAGAACAGCTCTCTGCGCCCTCTACAACCTGAGAAGGAGCGTTTTACCTGCCCCGCCCCAGACAGGAATGCAGCATTGAACAACAAACAGACACAGGGCCAAGTAGACTAGTCTTAACTTGCCTGGAGGAGAAGAGTCCCTAAGCAATTTAAATATATGTATGAGCGCTTTCACTCTTGTAGTAACTGTGTCTACGTGTCACAGTCTGCTGTACACACCCAGGTATTTAGCACTGCCCTTACGAGTAAGTTCTGGGTACGTGCAGTTTCCATCCAGAGATGAGCAGACATGGGCCTTAACAATGAACTCTTGTGGACGAGTAATGTTTTTCCTGATGGAGGTCACATAATGGGTTTTATTGATGTTAAGGGGTAATAAGTTGTTTGAGAGCCATTGCATGACTTTAGCTACGGAGCGTTTAGCAGTTTTTTGAGGGCGGTCCAATTTGGATCCCATACAAGGATAGCGGTATCGTCAGCGTATGTATCGTCAGTGTATTTTTGTATTTGGGAGGGATATTTGGCAAAGATCATTAATGTACAGTAGGAAAAGGGTGGAACCAAGTAGGCTTCCATGCAGAACGCCGTAGGTGACTATGTCCTCAACACTGAAGAATTCGTTTATCTTGAGTTGCAGTTTTCTATTTGTTAGCTAGTCTTTAAGAATCTTGTAGATGGTGCCTTTCTAACTTAGCCAGAAGAATCTGGACAGAGACTGTGTCAAATGCTTTGGAAAGATCTAGAAATATACACATGCATCAATTTTTAGTATTTAAGTTTTTAACTAGTTAAGTCAGTTACAGCATCTTCGGTGCTATATCAATATTATATAATATATAGATTCAACATTCTTTCCAAGATTTTAGAGATTGCAGTCAAAATTGCAATGCCGTCCCATTGCAATTTTGACTTTTTAGTTGTTGACACAAACTTTATCGCCACTCTTGTGGATTGGGTGGATTAAAAGCATCAGGCAAAAGACCAATGTTGATGGCAAGATTGCATATATGAGTTATAGAAGGGATCAATACGTTCCGACTATTTTTGACAACTGTGGATGAAATGTCGTCCCAGCCTGTAGCATAGACAGGTCGTAATTCCATTATGCTAGACTCTATTTCTGATACCACTACCTCCAGAACAGCGGGCGAGCTCGGTTGATATTTAGTGCTGTTGGTCGCGGCTGTGCCAGAAACAGAGGTTGCAGGAAGGATCTTGGTAGCCAGATCTTTCTTGTGTGAAGAAATTGCAGACTTGACTGGCAGACTTTATAGGGTCAACTGTAATTTTTAAGAGTTTTGTTAGACTAGTGTTATTTTTTTGTGTATGCAAGATGTTTCTTTTTGTTTTGTGTTTTTGTTTGGAATCAATAACATAGTACTGGGTAAACTTCCAGGAGATAGGGTTATTATTATTAAAAGTATTGATTATATCACTTAAACTGTGACGACCGTTTTGAATTATTTTGATCAGCAGAGTCTTAAACGATCCATATTTTCCATGGTGCGACGGTGCTAGGGATTGAGAGATAAAGAAAAAGTGAGAAGGTCTTTCCTTTTCACTCTTGCTTTATCTATTTAACATACCGCTTAATTAGGCAAGCCACAATCATGGCGTTAAGACCCCTCTTTAAGGCGTGGTTGGAAAGACCTCACGGCGTCCTCACCTCATAACGCAGGTTCTCACCGAACACGGTAAGTTCGGGAAGTTACTGCACCGGATTCGTGCAGAAGCGACGCCCGGGTATCGCCACTGTGTGGACTGCCTGGAGGACACAGTGAAGGTGTGCCCCGCTTGGGCAGAGCAACGCCGTGTCCTCGTGGGGGCGATCGGCGGCGGCGATCTCTCGCGCTGGGCCTTGGTACAGGCCATAGTCCGGAGCGAGGAGGAGTGGCAGGCAGTCGCCTCCTGCTGCGAAGCAGTAATGCTAGCAAAGGAGGCGGCCGATCGCACGAGGCAACGGTCCTCACGCCCCAACCGCCGCCTGGATTCCGATCCCGATTTCGGGCCACCGTAAGCGCGGGCTTGCGGATGGCTTGCAATGGGTGGGTCGCCGTCCGACCGTCCAGTAACCGTCCGGACCGAGCCCAAGTCGTCGACGGCGCGTATTATTCCACTCGCGCCTCAGGAAGACGTCGGCAAATCTTAAGGGCCCAGACGGGTCGAAGCCTACTGGGGCCATGGGTAGTGTGAAAACGAAACCCAGGGCCATGGGACAAAGGCAACAAAGGAACAGGAGTAGGTTTTTAGTCAGTAAAAGTCTGACACTATCTCGCGCTCCCTCCTCCGCGCCATTTCTATATAATAGGCTTAACAAAGTACTAAGTTTATATAGTGTAAGGTATAAAAATTGTAGTAAGGTTTTGCCAGAATAAGTATTTAGTGAAACTCAATTACACAGACACAGAACAAGTTCTAGAAATTTTAGCATATTATCTGATCTCCTCGTTTGTATTTATTTTTGTATAATTTCATAGACATTGTTTTAGGTAATAATGTACTATTAGCTTACTTTCGTAATTATTTAGAATTTTATTAGAAAAATTATATTAGAATATATTTTTTTTATAATAGTGTTACTGTAACTTTAAATTTTGCTGTCGCAATGAAACTGGACTGTAAAGTGATGGCCTGAAACACAGGTTTAAATTAACCTAGACCGGGCGGTCCACTATCAAACATTGCAATTCCGAATCAGGATTAATAGCACCTTTAATAATATTTTAGTTTTAGTATATTTTTATGAACTATAATTGTATTGGAAACCTTGTTTTTATTGTTGGCTTAATGTTCATTTTTTGTAAACGTAATTGTAATTGAATAAAATGTATTGTTTATTATTACGAGTATTATCTCTCACTCCAGTGTGGAATACACAGTTCTCAGCATCTGTGCGCTTCATCCTTTATCGATAGTTTTAGCCTTTACATCGCCTCATGATAACCGTCAGATTAGGTACATGTTTTTCGTAATCTTGATAGGATTACCTTAAAAATAAAAATAAAAAACAATCACGCTCGAGTATTTTGAGGTTACTTTTTTACAACTTTGGGACTCGCCCATTTCCTTATGGCATGCTCTAATTGTCAGATTATTATAATATTCACTTTTCTGCATATATTCAATTTATCGTGTCTTTATCTGACGCCCTCGAAATTTTCTGAGAATCAATTTTTTTTACTAATCTGACGGGCTGCCCTCAACGCATCTCACTATATTAAGGGTTAATATGTGGTAGGGATACATTACAGGGTGCAAGGTTTCTCCCCATATGATTACTACCACTGCATATGATTTTCTGAAGCGCTCGAGCAACGTGAAAAAAACATCACTACTTGGGCTCCCCTACTATTACTTGTCGTGTAGTTGTGCTAATGTCTGCGCTCGCTCCGCTTACGTCGCGAGGCTGGGAGATGGCGACTGAGGATAAGCGCTGCGCCAGATAGCTCTAATAAAATCAACGTAATCGACCTCCATTCAAATACTCTCGATACAAATTACGAAACGGTTTTTGACGAAAATACAGAAATAAAATATTCATTTTATTTGTACTTTTGTTTCAGTAACCCCTCACGCCACGGCCGCGATGCCACGTCGCCACGCCGCGTGAAGTGCGCATTTATTTATTCACGCGCGTCAATCCAATACACGTAACGAATGCGTGCTTACTTGACGTCAAGTATTGTTAACACGTTACTTAGATGTACACATTATTACAGGTACATTTGGTTAAATGTTGATACGGCGCTTCGTCATGCCACACGCTACTATGTATTCATAAAACTGGCTCTCTCCAGTGAAGTGGTGATGTGTGATCACCACCTGCCTCCACGCCTGCCACCGCCCTACTACCCACTCGCGTGGATTTTCATACAATGATACTCGGTTCCGATATTCGATTCATCGGGTGCTTTTATTTCACGAGCGATGCATTATTTGGGAATATTCGCTTCAGACTTCAGTACACGTACTCCGTTTATTTAGACATAAAGTGAAAAATTGCGAAAGTATTCAATTTACCGACACTCGAGCGTAAAGCTGGAGTCGCGCATGAATTGTTCACAAATCGAAAGTCTCCGAGCACCACGTGAGGGCGGGCGAGCGCTACGGCGCAACGTCTGCACCCGCTGACTGCTGTTATAGTCTAAAGATAAAGAAACTGCCCACTGGCCTTTTCGAGAAAGTCCTCTTGAAACAGTCTAAAGACACACAAATCGTCAATACTAGAGAAACAATGGAAACAACAGAGGCGATAGACATAATTATCTTACAAGAAATAGGGACCAATTAGTTCAACCAGGTTTTAGACTGGCTAAAGTGGCCTCTTCTTTCATGGGGTACTGTTTGAAATGTTATAACAAAATACCTCCACAAATATTAGAACTCAATGAAACGAAATTTAAATCTTGTATTAAACGCATAATGCAGGCAAGCATATTATAAGTTGGAGGATTATATTCAAGATAAAAATGCTTGGCTCAATGCTGGTCCAGCTCCACTACCACCGGGGTGTACAAATTGATTAGTTTTGAAACTATAATCTGTAAAATATTATTGTTGTTAATTATTATTTTATTTAGTATTGTATAATAATAATAATAATCTTTATTCAGGTAAGTTACACCCATATCATTAAATAACACAACACTATAAGCATTTTTTTTTCAAAGTTTGTAAATGTGAGTACCATGGAGCTATTTTATGGTTTTTAGGTTATTATTGGTCCTGTTTGACATAAATGAGCATGGCAGTTGAGAGTTTGTCATGCTCACTCAAATGTCTCACTGATGGTGGCGCGTGTGTTGGATCATTCGGTTCCCTTTAAGATGGTTGAGCTGAGTGGTGCTAATATTCACGTCAGGTCCGTGAACGGGCGCTGTCAGTTGCTATTTTAATATCTATATTTAGTTTTTATTTTTACTTTATTGACATTGTTCTCACATGATAGCGACAAGAAACATGTAACAGACATATTTGTAATTGCAAAACACGTTTGAAAAGAGTGTCCATGGAGTTTCTTGCACATTCTTCTCCATAGAGATCTACGCTTTGGAATGTGCAATTAGCATCATTTTTTCTGACTGACTGACTTCTTGACATTTCAAAAGTGCCTGTAAATGGTTTATTTGAAATAAATGCTTTGAATTTGAATTTGAACAAAACACAAACACGATCTTGTCACAGAATCTTGTTATACGATGTGGTGGAGTGAGCGAAAACCTTTGTGTATCCTCGCGACTCGACAAACAGTCGCAAATAACGAGCAGTCGTGTGACGCCCCTAACGCCCAATGACAACTTTGCACAAAGTTCTGCAACGATCATTGTAATGCAGCAGACAGAAACTGTAAAATTCACTTTTTTCTTTGTCGAGGAGTTGCGTCGGTAACTTCGGAGAGTAGAGTGCACCGGACCCGAAGTTTCACATAAGTAGGTACGTGTTCTAATGGTGGCTTCGTACGAGCATGAAGTGCACGCGCGCAGTTCGCAAGCGGCTCGCAAACGGCTTGCGAGCGGAGCATTTGCCAAATCTTCACGCACCTTTAGTAACTACATTTCGGGAGTGAACTAGCTTGAGCTGTTTTAGAAAAGGCGCAGCGTTTACTCAAGATTCCGCAACCACGATTGCACGTAACGATAGGAACCGGCGGCGCGGCGGTCAGCACACTGACCCGCCGCACGTTTTCACTTCGTTCCGCCTCACATTCACATCTTACGCGTTTTTGCTAGATTATATTTCTGTTCAATAGTATGTATCGTTCGAACTGTTATCCCTGACGCGGCACAGAACCGGACAGGGTCACCAACACACCTCCCTGTGCTTGGAACAGCAAAACGTGTCAGATTTAAAGATAAAGCGAAGCTCGTAGCCAGTTCAGGCATATCGGATTATACTCGCAGATGCTACGTAGATGACTGTTCGAAAGAATTGCTTGCGTCATTTACATTACTATTTAGACGCTACTGTTTTTTTTATTAAATAGAAATTTAAGTTTAAATGGTTTTGTAAAAGGTTCATAAAAATTATAATACTTGTTGTAAAACAATTGAACATGAAATCAACGGTTGTTTAACGTGTATTCGGAAATGTCGTTAACATTTGAGTGAGTGTTATTGCATCTTCATATGTCGCGAAACTTTCGCAGAATCTGCGAAAGTTTCGCGACATACATACATCATGGGGTGTCGAGGACCATTCATTGCCACCATTAATAAATCATTTGTGAGTTCGTCATAACCACTTGTTGCATGGTTTGATTTGCAGGACGACTTGTAGACGAGAGCTTCATAAAGGTCACACACTCATTCAACTGTTATGAACGCGAATCTACTAAAACCTTTGTTTTCATGTCGTAACATCAGAACAATTGAAATCCCATTTTTTTTAAAATAGATAGTGGGAAAATCATCTTATGACATCCCCCGCCCTTGGGCGGGGCGGGAGATAGTGTCAGACTTTTACTGACTAAAAACCCACTCCTGTTCCTTCGTTGCCTTCGTCCCAAGGCCCCGGGTTTCATTTTCACACTACCCATGACCCTAGTAGGCTTCGACCCTGCTGGGCCCCTACGATTTGATGACATCTCGCTGAGGCGCGTGTGGAACAATACGCGCTGTCGACGACTTGGGCTCGGTCCGGACGGTTACCGGACGGTCGGACGGCGGGCTACCGATTTCTCGCCGTCCGCAAGCCCGCGCCTACGGTAGCCGGAAATTGGGATCGGAATCCCGGCGGCGGCTGGGGCGTGAGGACCGTTGCCTCACGCGATCGGCCGTCTCCTGTGCTAGCATTACTGCTTCGCAGAAGGAAGCGACCGCCTGCCACTCCTCCTCGCTCCGGACCATGGCCTGTACCAAGGCCCGACGCGAGAGAACGCCGCCGCCGATCGCCCCCACGAGAACACGGCGTTGCTCTGCCCAAGCGGGGCACACCTCCACCGTATGCTCCACCGTGGCCTCCGGGCGGTCCACACAGTGGCTTCCGCACGAATCCGGTGCAGGAACTTACCGTGTTCGGTGAGAACCTGCGTCATGCGGAAGGTGAGGACGCCGTGAGGTCTTTCCAATCACGCCCCAAAGAGGGGACTTGCCGCCATAATTGTGGCGTGCCATGCACTGGCTCGCGACAGTCGCTGCCGCCATTTCTCCATGAGAACCCGCCGGAGTTCTTATCGCTGGTACGATATTTTTATAGGTTCGCGCTTGACCGCTATCTCACCTGATGGAAAGCGAGGATGCGGTCAACGATGGAGCGCGCTTACCTAGAAGTAACCTATTCACTCTTGACTTAAAGATTCCCGGGTTGTAGCCATCAGGAAACACAGATTTTGATCAATGAGAGTTTCAGTGCTATCTCAAAGATCAGGTTATCAATTGAATGTATAACAGACATGATTCAAAGCTAATGGGTGGAACAATAAAGGAAAGTTTCATTTGCTCGTAAGCACTGTAACCCCTCACAACTCACATGTGTGCCGACATAAGTAGCTGTCAGTAATTAATCTTCACCCTCCCCCAAATGTTTTGCGGGCCGCGAAATCTTCTTAATGGCGACTACGCGTGACCCTCGTTACTGGTGTGGGCAAGTGGTGGTGGCTGTACCTACGTGCTTAAAGGTTGCGTGACGCTGGTGGCGGTGAGCCTGCTCCGCCATATGGTGGTGTTACATAAGCCGGTTAAGGCAGCCGTCTTAAAAATCAATTAACGTGCCAAATGCTTTAGTTTTTTTAGGATTTTACATACTGAAAGTAACTTACCCAACTAAAACAAATGGAGGATGTTCTCAATTTGAGTAGTTAATATAAAGTAGGTAAACTTACTAAATATTTAATTACAAACCACCATCACTTTAATAAAGACAAAAATTAGAAGTCTCAAACAGGAAAATTTTAGTATCGTTTTCAAAGTAGCCAGAACCATGTGTAAGTATATTGGCGAGCTAAACATTACCTAGCTCAGTACGAAAATTGTGGCGTGCGGGAGTCAGCAGGGGTGCGCTGAGGTGTGTGGTGGTTCGGGGCGCGGGGGGTGTGTCGAACATAATTAGGGTCCCGCGTTTGCCGCAAGCGGCCGTTACCGACAAACGCTGTTTACCCGCGCGCTCCTTTGTTCCTAATGAATGCAACGTCCGCTACACCGACCTGCTGTTACATCTGCCGTTACAGCTTCTCTACGTACTAACATTTGATTGAACGTGCCACAATTATCTTCTAAGGATAAACATTTACTGGTAGTTCTTTGTCAACGAGCTTGTCCGGGAAAGAACTGTACTACTGTATCTGTTTGGTTCGTGCAAACGTCAGCGCGGATTCTATCAAAGTGACATGTGTCACTTTTCACTTAGCTCGTTCATTCGTTCTCAAGCTTCCATACTATTGACTTCACCGACACGGCCGTCCTGCGGAACACACGTCCCTGCGTGTTACTACCGTTAGCCGAAGCATGCATGTGGGTGATGCAAGGATATCGGTGTTATTCTGTAACTAGATTACAGCATTGTCTCGGGTGTTGCGTAGGATAGGGTTCACTTTCGACTGGCGAGTAGCTGACTCAAGTAAACAAGCGTATTCTGTTTGTGTTTGTTGGCAACTTACTTAAAAATGACATCACATCATATTTAATACGGTCGGTAACAGTAACTACTTACTCCAATAATTGGAGTAAGTAAATTAACTATGACTGTATGTTTCGTTTGTACAACTTTAAACTCCTAAATGTGCTTCAACACTGGTATTGCAGATTCACATAGGCAATGCGACATCATACCGTCCTTTGGCCGGTTTGCTATCAAAGGAAATAATAAGATGCTCGGCAATCCTAATGTTTCTCGTTTGAACTCAACAGCACCTAATGTTGTGAGCACAATGCCATCGTAATCGCAGTTTGAGTAGTTTGTAGAGAGATACACCACCGTGGCTGAATAGACTTTCCTTTAGACTTCGTCAGAAATGGCTTGTTTAGTCGTCCACGGCTTCTTATACTACCAAAGTTTCGCCAGTACTTCAAGTATCTAATTTGATTTACGTGACTATAACTCTTAATGCTCTTTTTTTCAAATATCATAGTTCTTATAAGAATATTAAAGTTTACTTGTATTAAAAACTTACCAAATGCCAATCACAGACACGTAAAGACATATTTTGGCGCAAAATTTGGTCCAACGCACGAGCTGGTGGGTCACTGGTCTCTCCTAGAGGCTACACATGAGTGGTTGAACTATTCTTTGCAGACAGTTTTCGAATGAAGCAATGGTAAAACACAGGCAACAGATCAGCGCTTCAATTTGTATTTACCGGCAGTCTCCGAATGAGGCGATGCCAATTTAATCAAGTTCAATGCTGCTAAAACACAGGCATGTCTATTTACCATTAAGAGGAGCCAGTTCTACCATGCTCAAACTTTTCCGTACCTTGTCGGCACGCCTTAAAAAGTGGCCGAAAATAAAAAGAACGTCAATCTTTTTTTAATGTGGAAAATCATGACAACTCTCGCGCTAGGGTGGAGCAGCAGGGCGTGTCAAACTTCTACTGACTAAAACCACACCTATGTTCCTTCTTTGCCCTGCGTTCCAGGACTCCGGGTTTTCCATTCAGAAGCATGTGTTATACATATATAATGACGAATGCCATTATGTATGACGTAGTTAAATCACGAATTTTTTATATTTTACGAATATTGTTTGTTGTATTTTATACACTGGTAACATTTAAGAAAGAAAGAATGTTGTTGTGTGCAGAAATATAAACTGCTAAACTTGTAAAATGACGTATTGGTGATAATCCTCTAAATTATTACGTAATTATTAATGATCATTGATCCTGACTGTGGTCCTGTCAGTACAATCCAAAGCAGAAACCGCTTCATATCTACAAAACCATCTGAACGAAATAGAGAAGTGGTTCAAACAGTGGACAATAAAAGCAAACCAAACCAAGTCCACCCATGTAACTTTCACACTTAGAAAAGAAACTGCCCGCCAGTAAAATTAAACAACGAAGTCATCCCACAAGAAGACCATGCAAAATACCTGGGCCTATACTTGGATCGGAGATTGACTTGGTAGAAGCATATCTGGACCAAGCGACTTGACAGCAAACTCCGCAGCATATATTGGCTAACAGGTCGCTACTTCCGCCTAAGCAACGAGAGTAAAATGATGGTCTACAAAGCCATCATTAAGCCCATCTGGATATATGACATTCAACTATGGGGCACAGCAAGCAATAGCAACATTGACATTTTAGAAAGGTTTTAAAGCAAAGCATTACGAAACATCTTCAATATATCCCAAAGTATAAGCAACAAACATATGTACCTGAAAATACGAACGGTAAAGCAAGAAATCAGCCAACATAGTTTGAGATATCAGAAAAGACTCGAACAACACACAAATGAGCTGACACTAGCACTGAGTGGAACAGGAGGACAACAGCACACGAGGTTGAGGAGATGTGACATCCCTAGTCTCAGCGCCAGATTCGCATAGGGAGATGAGAGCTACCCTGAAACCGCTCTCATTTAATACAAAAAAAAAAACATAAACGGAATAAAAGTCGGTCAACCCAGTGGCTTATTGTTCTAGAACAGATTGCCATGGTGTGGAAAAGAACAAAAAAAATAATGATAATTGAGACTTCTGGGTTTTTTATTGCTACTTTAATGTAATAAGTTGCTGGAGTCGATTAGTACAGTACTATCAGTCGGTATTATATTATTCTTTCAAATAAGAACTAAAACACATAAATCAAGTGTAATCTATACTGTTTTAAAGCTATTTAACTATATGTCGGCGTAGGATGCCGATCATCATTGAAGCTCTGTCCAGGTACTTTGTTTTGTGGGCGATGGCTGGCTGGGTATCGAGCAATAAACAAACTATTTCAGATCACACAACTGATTTATTATGATGTAAGTTTCAGGTATTCACTTCACACAACGAGCCGTGAGACAGTCCTCGAGACTAGACGTTGTACGCACGGCTGCCGACAGAAGAAAGAGCCCCGGACCTCTGCGGTTGGCACTTTTATCTGTTTGGTTCGTGCAAACGTCAGCGCGGATTCTGTCAAAGTGACATGTGACACTTTTCACTTAGCTCGTTCATTCGTTCTCAAGCTTCCATACTATTGACTTCACCGACACGGCCGTCCTGCGGAACACACGTCCCTGCGTGTTAGTCATCATCGTCCTCAGCTGGACGATGTCCATTGACGAGACGTCCCAACAAGACATCCGTCGCTGTGTTCATCATCACCACCTCAGCCGGAAAACCTTCAGAAACCCGGTCGGAGGATCCTCCGTTTTCAACGGAGGTTTACGGGACTTTACTCTCTGTTCCACATACCTCCAAAACCCTGTTAGTTTCTTTTTTTAGTGTTTAGTGAACCGGTATTTTTATTATTAAAAGTTTTTTATTTACAATTTTTTGTTTCGGTTACACTTAAAACCAGAGTACCTATTTCTCATGACAATTCCAATTAACCCAAAAACTGCTTGGTTACATTGTTTTATTATGAAGTTCCTGTATCTTCCTTACCTTCCACCTTCAGGCTCCATCATCAGATTAGTTCGATAGTACCTTATAGACAAATTTCATCTCACAACAATTTTAATAAGCCCAAACACAGCTAGGATACATTGATTAATTACGGAGTTCCTGCGCCTACCTTCCGGCTCTATCATCAGTTCAGTTCGATAGTACCTAATACCCAAACTGCTCCGTGGCACTATTGACGCGCCTGATCTGCTTACTGTGCTAGTGCGTATCTTTGTCCCGGACAATTACTGCCGCGGCGAAAAGCACAGAATGTTTGCTGTGCCTCAGTGTCGCACTGTTGCTCGTGCGCAGTCTCCAATACCTCGCACTTTGGCTGCACTAAATGATCTCTTGGATTCTTATCCAACCAACGATCTGTTTGCGGATGAATGGATAATGATTCTATTGGTATGTCAGAAGTACTGTGAGAGGAATTGATGTAAGTACATGTTGTTTATAAGTTAAAACTTTTTGTTTAGTTACTGTAATTGGTTGTTTAACCGTTTTAATTGATTAAATAAATAAAATAAAATCTCATGACAATTCTAATAAGCCCAAACATGGCTAGGTTACATTGATTAATTACGGCGTTCCAGTGCCTACCTTCCGGCTCCATCATCATCATCAGTTCACTTCGAGGTATCATCGAATTTTCAACATAACTATTCAAACCATTTATTGATTTGTATTGTTATAGTCATAATTATCATCATCAGCATAACTATCTTCATTATTATTGTGTCCATTAACTGCTCTATCTTTGTTTTAATACCGGGTCGGCTAAATATATATGTTACCGCCTAAACCCGATTTTAGGATGAACTAGTTTCGCCTAGGCCAAATCTGCGATATTAGTCTAAGAGCGAGCGAAGCGAGCTCGGATTTTCAGAACACCTCGAAACGGACAGGTTAGGCTAGAAGACTAAGGCGGGAGCAGACCGGAGCTCCCCCCTTAGACTTCGTGATATTTTTTTTTATTGTGATATCTATGTGAGGGTGAAGTTCCGTTGGCCATTTCTGGTCTTCTTCATCAGTTTCACTTCATCAAATGTTACTTTTTGACTGTAAATGCTTAAGTTCTCGATGAAAATACCAAAACACTATATAGTTATCTATAACGTTTGAGGAGTTCCCTCGATTCCTCATGGTTCCCATCATCAGAATTAGAATTTGGAAAAAATTTGCAAATCGGTCCATAAACGACGGAGTTCTGAGGTAACACACATTAAAAAAACTAAATAAAAAACATACAACCAAATTGATAAACTCCTCCTGTTTTTTGAAGTCGATTAAAAGAAAAACAATTTTACCTTCTCACCATATTTTTTCATTCGCTTCATGATGAAACTTATAATTAACAATTCCTTTTTCCTTTTGGGGGTGAAACCCTAAACATAATTTATCATCAGTCAAAGTTAGGTATTTTAATTAAACGAGGAATAGTTGCTTCTCTGGATCAGAAAAAAAACTATTAAGTATAAACTAAATAAACAAATCATTCAGCAGGAAATGTCCTTTAAACATCATTGCAGCAAACAAAACAAGTACAAAGTAGCTAATAGTTTGCTGGAATTGAATCAATTTCTTCGATTGAATCAATAATGTAAATGACACAGCGACTGAGCGAATGAGGACGGCCTTGACGTGATTGTGCGGACTAGTTAGTGCTGACTGCTGGCACAGCGGGAAGGCGAGCAGAAGGACAACTGTGTATTGCGATGAAAAATATAGAAATCTATAAGAGCATGCCGGAATCCAAATAACTACAGAGAGAAAGTGGGAACCAAAATTAAACATTAACACATTTTTCATTTTGTACAGCTACAGGTGTTGCGCCTCGTAGCTCTTTCTGCTTGAAGTGGAAATTCTCCACTAACCTGTACGGCGCTAGTCAACGCACTAGTTCCGGCTGGCGGGACGCACGCGGCACGCGTCATGCCACGCCAGCCGGGACGGCGCGCCCTCCGTCCTAGCCCTCCGCCCTTTGCCGGGTCAAGGTCACCGCCCCTATTTTTAGACGATCTCATTTACAGATCTCGCAATTTTATAGCAAATACGAGGACTCATATATCGTCATCTCGTTTTAGTAATGACAGTCACTGACTGAATGTAGAAAAACATTATGGTAAACAGTGATTCGAGATTAAAAGTAACCTGGTCGTCGTCACAGTTGTCACAAACCAATTCATGATCCGCGCCATGTATTGTGCATAGTGCATTTATTTTAGTTTAGTTCAGACTACATAAAGTTGAAGTAGTAATACTTTATTAGAACTGTAGTCTAAAGATCCGAATATAATTTGACGTCATGTTTCTATATCCATACCTAGTTTGCGTAAACTCCGCTACCGCGACCAGTCGCGGCATGGCGGACAGAGTTCCAATGTCCGCTGTCGCCATTCCAACTCTGGAAGCGACTGTCGCAACCCAGTGCTGGGCACGCCATAATTGTGGCGATAAGTCCTTTCTTTGAGAAGTAGCTGTAAAGACCTCACGGCGCCGCGGCGTCCTAACCTTCCGCATGACGCAGGTTCTCACCGGACATGGTCAGTTCGGGAGGTGCCTGCACCGGACTCGTGCGGAAGAATGCCTGCATGTCACCACTGTGTGGACCGCCTGGAGGACACGATGGAGCACAATGTAGAGATGTGCCCCGCTTGAGCAGATCACTGCCGTGTTCTCGTAGAAGCGATCGGCGACAACGATCTCTCGCGCCGAGCCTTGGTACAGGCCTTGGACCAAAGCGAGGAGGAGTGGCAGGCGGTCGCCTCCTTCTGCGAAGCAGTAATGCTGGCAAAGAATGCGACCGCACGCGCGAGGTCACGGCCTTCACGCCCCAGCCACTGGGATTCCGATCCCGATTTCAGGCCACCGTACGCGAGGGCTTGCAGACGGCGAGCAATGGGTAGCTCGCCGTCCGACCATCCGGTAACCGTCCGGACCGTCCGGTAACCGTCCTGAGCGCCGTCGACGACTTGGGCTTACCCAAGTCGTCGACGGCGCTCAGTGTTCCATGCGCGTATTAAGGAGATGTCAGCAAACCGTAGGGGCCCAGCAGGGTCGAAGCCTACTGAGGCCATGGGTTCGCTTCTGAAAGGAAAACCCGGCCCTGCAATGCAAGGCTATGAAGGAACTAGGAGTGGGTTTTAGTCAGTAAAACTGTGACCCAAAAAGGGTGGGAGAAGTCATTAAATGATTTCCCACCAACATAAAAAAAATCCTAATTTGCGTAAAAAGTCCAAGAAACTGAAATCTTCTTGAGTTAGTTTGAAACAATTTTTTTTTTGTAATCGATCGAATGAGTCAGTTTACGTAACGCAATCAAACGTTTTTTTTACTCAGATATTAGAACGGGGCAAAATATTGTGACATAATACACGATAAGTTATATGTCAAATATCCTTTGAGCTCAGGCATTCATCAATTCCAAACAACACAAAAGAGGCAAGAGGAGAGCCGGCCGGGTCCCTCACATAAAAGATTCATGTTTGTGTGACAGCGCGATGTGAGCCGGCACGCGCCACTACATGCGCCATCTGAGGACAAGCTCGGCGCGACGCGCGCGGTCACTTCACTCACATTCTGTACCGATTACCTACTTCCCCGAAATGAACTGTTTTATTCATTTCGTGGAAGTAGGATTGAATTGACGACAAAGAGCATTGTTTAAAAATACTGATAATATGTTGGCACGTCTATAGCCCGTCTGTTCAATAAGACTGTCGCAAATATATTCCAACATATGCAACTACCTGTGCCCGGAACGGCACAGTCGCATAACATGCTTCTCCTGACCTTGTCCGCGGCGCTCAAGGCGCGAGTGCCTCCATCCTAACGCTTCCCTAAACACGAACAAGTCGCTACAAAATCGGGCGCTGCCGACTACGGAACCCCAACTGAAACACTCCAAATTACAACTTCCAAATTGTCGTGCATATTTAAACGGGCCGGGTGTTGCCGTCTTTGGAAATTACTGTCAAGTTTATTTTTCAACTTTCTCGAACAGTTTGAAGTGGACTTTTTCGGGCAATAGCAGAGTTCCAAGTTCACGAAGACAGTACAAGTAACGCAGTGAGAGAAAGAGTCTCACTCAGCGAAGCAATCGTGATAACTTACAGAAGGCTTAGTCCATTCAATTTTGCGGTTATTTCATGGTGGTGTCCAGCCTTCCTGTACCTTCTTGTTTTATCTGCCTGTGACCTGAAACGGGTAAACTACGAAGCAAACACGTCCCGCACCGAACGACTTCCTCGGAATAACGACACAAAGAGGTCCATCACAGACGTACTATGTTTACAAACCAACGACGAAGACATAAAGTCTTACATTACGTCAATCGCTCGGCAACGGATCAATTAAATATGCATAGAGCTGTGAAGAGACGGCGAACGGGAACGTTCGGGAATTCATTTAAATTCATGAAGATGTTATCAAAGCAATTAGTACGGGGAGACTCGGCGGCTTGACTGTGATGCTTCGTACTCGTTGTGGAGAAGAGTTATGGAAAATATGCCAATATAGTGTTATAACTAAATAGGTGGAAAACTTGGTGAAAATTAGAGAGGCTATGGTAGAGCGTACAAATTTCTCACTTCAGGCAGTCTCCAAATGGGGCGAAGCCAATCTGGTGGGATCCAATGTCACTAAAACACAAGCGTGTCTATTCAAAAAGAGCCCGTTCGACTGCGGACACAGCCCACCCATATGAATATGAGCGCGCTATCACCGCAGCCGCTTCTTGACTCCTTTACAAATTATTTCGTCCTGTCCCCCTTGATGCTTTTCCCCCCATTCTGGGGCGGCATACCACCTGACACCCCTCTCATGTGTCAAAACATCACAATACGGGTTCGCTGCCCGACCCTGACCCGTCCTCTTTTTCGAGCCCGCTCCTAAATTTGTGCCAGCTGTGTGCGAAGTCCTTCAGCAGCCGGAAGTTAACCTCGGAAGCAACGAGGTCACAGTAATAAACCGGTCCCTCCTCCGAGCGAGTGATTCCATCCATCATCTGTCGTCGCTGATCGTCGTACAAGGGGCATCGCCACAAAACGTGGTTCAAACTCTCATCCTCCTCTTCACAGTAGCACACGCTGACCTCACACAACTTCATGTCATGCAGCCTCTTGCTGAAACATCTATGCCCCGTCAGGACTCGAGAGACCTGATAGTCCGGCTCGACCCAGGTCGCCCCGAGCCTAACCGTCACGTCCGGGAGAAACCGATACAGTTCCCTACCCTTTTCTTCCTTTTCCCACCTCTGCTGCCACTTGGCTACAGCTTCGTCCGCGATAACGCTTCTCCCTGCCCTGAAATCATTCCGCGGCAAACCACGAATGTCGTCGATGTTACCCGCAAGGGCCACCTCGAGGTTGGCAGGCAGCACCGTAGCAAGAACCGATAGGCCTTCGTCAAAAGAATGAGAGCAGGCCTTTGCGTCCTCTGCAGTACAGCCCTGACCGTGTGTGTGCTCACGCACTTCCACCAGCATCCCGCCGCGTAAGTGATGATGGCGATAAAAATGCCCTTGTACAGCACCTTAAGGTGTAGTGCATGCCCCAGGATGAGGCATGACATCTTGCCCCGCTCAGCTGCAGCACGCTCGCCAATGGACTGAGCGTGTTTCCCGAACAATAACTTTGCGTCGATCACCACCCCCAGGACTCTGGTCGAGCGCACGCTTCTGACCGAGGCCCCGTCGAGACGGAAAGTGGGTGGGCGCTTTATTAAGCCCCCCTTCAGAGTCATGGAATATGACTTCGAAGGGGAGAAGCCAACCTATTGCGAGCCCCCCACTCAGTGATTAATGCCATGGCGCACAAGGCCGAAATCTCAATGCCGGCCCGACAATCCGACTCGACGAGGACCGTAACGTCATCCGCATACGCGATCACCTTCACGCCAACCGGGAATAGCAACCGAAGCAAATCGTCCAGAAGAAGATTCCATAGTGGTGGTCCCAATAAGAACCTAGGGACAGTCAAAATGTACATATATACAGGTGAGATAGTGGTCAAACGCGAGCCTATCAAAAATTAAAAAAAAAAATTATAAATATAAACCATCAACTGTAACTGTACTTAAAGGATAAAATAAATAAATATACTAGGTGCCTCAGAAATTGCGCATTTTTGTAGATGCATACAAAATAACGGGTATAATATAAAAATAAGCATTAATTTACAAAATCAGAAACTTAAGACCAGGGAAAATTACTTTTTAAAAATAACATAATTCGAATGTCGTCCGTCGTGACTCTGGCACTCTTCAAAGTAATTACTACCTTTTATGAAAACTTACCTCATTGAGTAGGAATGTTGTTGATTTTTTGTCTGTTTTCCTTAAATTCTCCGATACACCTCCAGGTTTTTTTCCTCTTGGGTTATCTGAACATTAGGGTGTAAATCATTAATCTATCAACCGTACTTACCATGTCACGCCATAATCACGGCCGTAAGTCCCCTCTTTGAGGAGTGGCTGGAGCATCAACACGGCGTCCTCACATTCCGCATGACGCAGGTCCTCATCGGGCATGGTTCCTTGGATTCAGGCGAAAGAAATGCGCGGGTGTCACCATTATGTACACGGTGGAGCTTATGGTGGAGGTGTATGTGTTCGGGCTATGGTCCGGAGAGAGGAAGAATGGCAGGCGGTCGCCCTTCTGCGAAACAGTAATGCTTGCGAAGTAGAAGGCGCCCGCACGCCCCAGCCGTCGAGATTCCGACCCCGACTACCAGCCACGATAGGCGCGGGCTTGCGGACGTCGAGCAATGGGTAGCTCGCCGTCCGGTCGTCAAGAAATTAACCGTACTGAGGGTTCCGTACAAACTTGAAAGGTAAATTGCATTTAACGATTTATAATATTGTTATGATCTCATCATGAACTTCGAAGATATGGAACAGAACTCTTCATAGGATCACAGCAAACTGTCGTAACTAGTAAAATTGCTTTATTTATACCTGTAAACGATGACTGACTGAAATAATAGGGGGAATATTTCGAACTGATCTGATGATGAAGCCTGAAGTTGGGCTCGAACTCTGTAATAAATTAATTTAACCTAACCGTGTTTGGTATTATTACAATTGTCATGAGATGCACTCTGGCTATAAGGTATTTACTTAAGTATGGATCAGGGGTACTTTTTAGTGGTGGTACCATAACTAAAAAGTGTAAAATAAAAAACTTTTCACAAAAAAATACAACCGACTTCAATGTAAAAAAACACTAAAAAAAAGAGCAAAATAACTTTAATTCCGGAAGTGTTAAATAACGAAGAGACAAAACTATTATAGAAACACCGACTTCCAAAATTAAAGTTAATTTTCACTTTTCAGTGTTTTTTTACATTGAAGTCGGTTATATTTTTTTTTGTTAAAAGTTTTTTTATTTGGATATTAGTTTTCCCCGATTATAAAATACATCAAAGGCAGTCATTTGTGCCCAGTGGCTTACGACACAAAATAGATTGGTACGAAAACTAGGCCAGATGAACGAGACATTCTCTCGGTTTTAAAGAATCACCCATATGCCATGTACATTCTGAAGAATACTTAACCAGCATTTTATTTTGTGTAAACATATTTCTAAAGATCAAAACCGCTTGAAAGGAGTAGGGAAAACAAGTAAAAATATATCATGTCGTTAAAAATGGTTTTTTGGCAAAAGTATTAGTCATAATTATGAAAAAAAAAAATGTTGATAACGTTGTACATGTGTATAATAAACATTTTTTTTTTCAAATCTATTGACCTAACCGTTACTGAGGAAAAGTAATCAGAAAGTCACTGTTTTATGGCACTGCTCGGGCGCTAGGATCTTAAAAAAAACCTATCAGAAAAAATCAACAACATTTCAACTTTGCGAGGCACGTTTTCACCAATTGAATGTTAGAGATCGCTTTAAAGAGTGCCAGAACCACGAAGGACGATTTTTAAATAATGTTGTTTTCAAAAGTAATCTTCTCATGTCTTCAGTTACTGATTTAGTAATTTAATGCGATTTGAGGTTTTTCTCAGACACCCTGTATTATTACTATTATCCCTATCGTGCAAGGTTTGTTAACACGTCCCACGAGGCGGCGGTGACGCGGCGCAAGGGTTGATAGGGCACACTGCTGCGGCTTCACCTGCAGCCTTACAACGCCGTCACGCTCGCACTACTGTGCATGTGCACCTCCCGTGCATCGCCGACGTGTCCTCAAGCCTTCATATTGCATTATACTAGTAATAACGCAAGCAACAAGTAGCAAGAATATAACTCATAATTCTTAAAAAAATCACAAATGAATTAAATCTAAATTTTATTTCTTAACCATTATCTAAAGAATAGTCTCTGCAGACGATTGGCACTGATGCTAGAGAGATGCGCCGTTTTACTGATCACGAACGTGATTCTCAAAAGTAGTTCTAAAACATTCGATTTTTATCTACGAAATCTAATGACATCCCCTGTTCTTGATAGTGTCGAGTAGAGATAGTGTCAGACTTTTACTGACTAAAAGTCCATTCCTGTTCCTTCGTTGCCTTTCGTACCAGGGCCTAGTCTTCCTTTCAGAATCAGACCCTTGGCCCTAGTAGGCTTCGACCCTGCTGGGCCCCTACAGTTGCTGACATCTCCTTGAGGCGCGATTTGGGCTCGGTCCGGACGGTTACCGGACGGTCGGATGGCGAGCTGCTCGCCGTCGACAAGCCCGCGCCTTCCGGAAATCAGGATCGGAATTCCGGCGTCCCGTTCTTCCGCATGAATCCGGTGCAGGAACCTCCTGAACTTACCATGTCCGGTGAGGACCTGCGTCATACGGAAGGTAAGGACGACGTGAGGTCTTTCCAGCCACGCCTCAAAGAGGGAACTTACCACCATAATTATGGCGTGCCCAGCACTGGGTCGCGACAGTCGCTGTCTCCATTTCACCATGAGATCCTGCCGGAACTCTGTCCGCCATGCCACAACTTGTCGTAGCAGCGGAGTTTTGCCCCAGCATTGCATCTCCACGCACAAATCGCGCATGCGTGCAAGGACTGTATCCTCCAGATCCCATGGTGGCAGGCTTGCAAGGAGGCTTGCAACTTCGCGGGAAATCCTCCGGTATCCCCGCACCATCCGTATGGCCATGAACCTCTGGCATGCGTTCTGCCGGGCCGCCGCCTACTTTCGCAGCGCCGGCGCTCACACCGGTGCACCATAAAGGGCCATGGACCAAACGATTCCTGCGTAGAGCCTCCGGCAGAGGCGTCTGGACCCCCTAGGTTGTGCAGGAGCCGCTTGTATTCAGCCCCAGCCCGATTCAGTTTGGCAGCCAGACGTTGGAAGTACTCCTCGAAATCCCATCGGCTGTCGAAAATGAGTCTCAGGTACTTCATCGTCGACCCGATGCCGATGTGAACACCTCCTACCGTTAGTTGGAAATCCGATGGTGGAGCGTTTCGAGGGCCATGAAAGCACATAACCTCGGACTTGTGCAATGCCACCTTGCATCCCAACTCTTGGATCCTGTCCATGACAACATGATAGGTCTTGTGATTTTGATGGATGTGGGACGCATATACAGGTCCAGTAGTTTTGCTTGAGCAATAGAAGTCAAACGCATTTTGTAGGTCTTCTTTCTGTTTTATATCAACAGTTGTACCTCAATGAAACAGTATGTTTTCGCTCTCGTAGCGCTGACAAATTGTATTTAAATCGAATCTCAACGAAAATAAATGATCTCACAACAAATCTACAGCTCAGATCACACGACATTCGATGCTCAGAATTAAATATTTTCAGTTTTACATATTTAATTACTTTTCATTGTACGTAGATTCTATTAAACCTCTTTTGTGTCGTGTTGAGGTACCCGCGACGAAGTAATGTATGCACTTTTATATTTGCCAACAAACACCTATGCATAAGTGCGTACGTTGCTATAAAGCATAACTGGTGGCAGGTACTTACATTAAGTGGCTATTCGGTAACGGCGGCAGCGTGCGCCCTACAGCACATAAATGTAAAGTAATAAACATTCGCATAAGTAGTGAGTGCGGCATTATGTCTTGAAGCGGTAGCAGGCGCTATAAACAGCGAATATTGGCTTTTCATAGAGCTCGCCCCACGAGCCGCCGCACGAAACACCGCGGACGGCGAGCTTTTTAATTAAATTAAAATTAATTTATTTCGGAAACCAGTCCATACATTGATTATAAAATTTGAAATTAAAATATTAAATTTAAAAAAATAAATAAAAATTATACGCATTACAAAAACACAAAATTACAATAATGTCAGTAATAAAAACACAATTAATTAATAATTATCAACCAGCAACTTGCTCTTAAATACAATCTTGTGGAATCAGAAGTACCGTACTACAGGTATGTACCCGACCCAGTTCTCGACAATGGCAATATCACGTTACATTGGGATCGATCTGTCATCACTGACAGGACTATTGTTGCCAAAAAACCTGATATAGTGGTGATAGATCGACTAGAGCGTCGCATAATGATTGTTTATATAGCGGTCCCTCATGACGAAAATCTCGTGAAAGCTGAGAAAGATAAGCAAACTAAGTATCTTGACTTAGCTCAAGAGGTTGTCGACATGTGGGAAGTGGATACAGCAGTCATTGTGCCGATAGTTGTGACGGCCAATGGATTAATATCAAAGAGCCTCGACCAACATCTGAGGAGGCTCTCGTTGGGCAGTTGGATCAAGGGCTTGATCCAGAAAGCAGTACTCTTAGACACGGCGCGTATTGTCCGGAGGTTCCTGACCACCGGTAGCTTGGACCATGTTTTCGATGCCGGTGGGCTACTGTTTTTTTTTATATTTTTAAATGTTTTTTTAATATGGTTTTTTAAGGAAATATTTAAAAATATATAAAATATGTATTTAAATATAAATAAATGTAATAATAATAATAATAATGAATTATTAATTTGCTGAATGATGAATTATTAATTTGCTGGCACATATCCATACCGTAGATTATATGTTCACAAGGAACATTAAATTAAATAATTTTATTTTTACAAGTTGTATAAAGATCTGTCAAAACGTCTAGTTGACACTTCGCGTGACCCAAGAGCTGGCTTTTACCTCGGACAGAGGATAAGCATTGCCATACAGCGTGGCAATGCCGCCAGTCTTTTGGGCACATTACCAGTCGACAGCGATGTGGAAGAGTTTTTTGACGCCATATTTTAGTTTTAGTTAGTTGTAATTAGATTAGGGTTTTTATTATTATTTATTTTATTTTATTGTAATTATAGTTAGTATTTTTAAATGTAAATAATGTAATATGTTGCCTATAATAAAGTTAAAACCATTTTGTACGAAGTTATCATTAGATTCAAATTAGTTTGGAATATTATTACGTGACTATATTTTTACTTCTAAAGAAAATTATTTGCTAGTAATAAAATATTTACGCATTTAAAAAAAAATAATTTTATGCGACCACTTGTTAAACTCAAACCAAGAACTTGTTTAAATTAAACAAAAAATAAGTCCCACAAGAAAGCTTTTTGCACGCTCCAAAGCGTAGATCTCCATGGCGGAGGACGAGCAATAAACTTCATGGGCACTCTTTTAAATCTATTTATTGATTACAAAATATTAATTACAAAAATAGTGACAAAATCATACATAAAATATTGTGAGAACGATGTCGAAAATCGTGCACGTTAGAATCGTCCTGAGTAAAAAAACAATTCAAATAATTAAAATAAACCGATGATGGCATTACAACAACATTATTTGTTGTCACACATTTATAATTTATTGACACATTCGTACAAGGCTTTCATCGTGCTTTCATCAAAATATTTGAACACCGTATTTCTTGACTACTGGGCCTCCACCAACCCCCCTAAACAGGCTGCTTTCTGCCGCCGCCTATCACTACTGACCACCAATTTTTAGAAAAACACGTAGAATTCGACTTACCATTATACCTCGCATTCATAAACTAGGTACTTCAAAGCATTTAATAGTTAATCACACAAAGGCATATTTACCAATACTACTACTACCACTACACGCATATACAACTAATAGGACACTTAGGATAAGATATCGTGATAGCCCAGTCTCTCCATGTACAACACAGGTATTCAGCCAAAGTACCTCCCAAAAAAAAAGCTGACCCCTAGTCCGCTGCCAATCTAGTTGGAAGAAGGCTAGGGAGATGATGATAAACAAGAAATAAAATCCACCGACATTCAATTATTTTAAAGAATCTACCCCTGGATACTACTGACCAATCCTTTCCATTCAGAAAAGGTATCAAACAAGGTGATCCACTATCTCCAAAACTCTTCGCAGCAACCCTTGAAGAACTCTTTAACAATCTAAATGCACACTGTTTTTTTTTAGGTGGGAAATCATCTAATGACATCTTCTGCCCTTGGACGGAGCGCGAGGGCGTGTCATACTTTTATTGACAAAAACCCACTCCTAGTTAATCATAATCATCATAATCATAATAATAATCATAATCATTTATTTTGCTTGTAAAACAAGTTAGTCCTTCGTTGCCTTGCATTCCAGGGCCGGGTTTACCTTTCAGAAGCGAATCCATGGCCTCAGTAGGCTTCGACCCTGCTGGGCCTTACGTTTTACTGACATCTCCTTGAGTTGTCGTTGACAACGTGGGCTCAGTCCGGACGGTTACCGGACGGTCGGGCGGCGAACTATCCATTACTCGCCGTCCGCAAGCCCACGCCTGTGCTGGCGGGAAATCAAAATCGGGATCCCGGTGGCTGGGGCGTGAGGGCAGTTCTCTCGCACGTGCGCCCACCTCCTTGGCTAGCATTACTGCTTTGCAGAAGGAAGCGACCGCATGCCAATCTTCATCGCTTCGGACCATGGCGTGCACCAAGGCCCGGCGCGAGAGATCGTTGTAGCCGATCGCCCCCTCAAGGAGACGGCGGTTCTCTGCCCAAGGGGGAACACCTCTACCGTATGCTCCACCGTGTCCTCCGGGCGGTCCAGACAGTGATGACACCTGGGCGATTCTTCCGCACGAGATGCACACTGGTGAGACAATGGCATTGTCGTCAGGAAAAAAAGATTAACTAGGCAATCCATGCTTTGCTGATGATATTGTCCTTTACTCTTCAAACAACTGAGCCATGCCAGCCTCGAGGTCAGACTCAAGATGAATATGTTAATGAGTTACTCAAAGTTAATGACGAACAGCACGAAACATAAAGTAGACACCAAAGGCGTGGAGGTTGAATATGTCAATGAATAAATGTAGCTTGGCTAAATAGTCTCTTTCAAGGCGAGGCATAATAACACCGAAAGCCTTGAAGAGCTATTGGTCGATGAAACACATGAATGAAAGGATCACTTCTACTTTCCCTTAAAAGTAAACGCATGGACGTGAGTATCCTTACCACCCTCATCTACGGAGTGTAAACGTGGTCATTAACGAAACGTCACAATCCACACCGAGCAATGGGATGAAGAATTCTCGGGGTCAAAATTACAGACCGTATAAGGAACGGTATACTTCGTTTCAAAAAAAATCTCAGACGTAGGCAACTCAGCCACCAAACTAAAATGGAAGTGGTGCAGGCCATATCTGGTGCATGTGGTCACAACAAAATTGGGCGAAGGCAACGACTGTCTGCATCCCAAAAAAAAATCGGCTCAACATTTTGGACCAAATGTTCCAGTAAGTACATACGCCAACATCAGCAAGACGTTTGCGTGAGAATGACACTCCCACTTGATTTCGTGTTCCTTTTATTTACTAAGTTCTTTGTTAGTACTTTTTCTTCACTGTGGTTATGTAGCAATATACAAAATGTTACTGACGCTCTCTTAGAATCAGTTTTATTGTACTTTTTTAAATAATACATCCATCGATAGGTATTTGTTTATCATCGGAGTTCAACAAACAACCTTTGCCAGTCCCAGACCAAATCGGAATCGGATATAGCCAATGCAGTGGTGAGTGATTATGTAAACACTAATCGTAATAAAAGAGCCCGAAAGGCAGACTCGCCACAAGGCGCCACTACATTAAGCTCGCACGATCTTCAAACACAACTCGCAAATTGGAAGGAGGAACAAGACTCGTCAATTTCGAAGGTACTTGCGACTCAAACCGCTTTGATGGCTAAACTGGCGACTGACATTGGGGAAATTAAATCCCAGAACACCCAGATTCAAGCAGCTAACTCGGCAATACAAAAATCAAACGAGGAGATGGTAAGATCCATGTCTTTTATAAACCAACGGTTTGAGGAGCTGAAGAAAGAAGTTGAAGACCTAAGAAGGGAACGCCGTGAACAGAGAGAGTATATAGAAAGTTTAGAGAAAAAAATACAAGATCTGCATCACAAATCAAGGTCGTCGGGCATCGAAATCCGAAATATACCGCAAAGTAATACCGAAACTAATGCCACACTTGCAAAAACAATATGCAACATTGGTGAAGCTGTCGGTGTCTCCATTAAGGACTCTGAACTGAGGGATATTTATCGCTTGCCGGGGAAGTCATCGAACCCATCGACCATATCACGACCGATTATAGCAGAATTTTCTTCAGTTATGATAAAGGACACACTCATATCTGCAGTTCGAACTTTCAACAAAACCAGGGAAAAGCAAGATAAACTGAATACTAGCCTCATTGGCATTTCCGGAACTTGTCATCCGGTTTACGTCACGGAACAGCTTCCGGGTAACACCAAAAAACTGTATTTTCAATCACGAGAGTTTGCGAAAAACCACAATTTTAAGTTCTGTTGGGTCTCATACGGTAACATATTTTTACGCAAACAAGAAGGTGACAAACAAATGTTAATTAGTTCTGAAAAATGTCTACAAAATATAGGTTACACTGGCAAGTGACTAGTAATCCATATTGTCAAAAACTTTATTATATTAGCATCCGTTTTTATAGTATTATTAATTTTTAAAAAAATTGTACTTGCTTCTAAATACTTAAACAAATTATGTAACATTCACTTAACCACACAGATAAAATCTCAAAATGGCACATATATCCTATACAAGAATACACTTACAACTCACTCATACAAAGATACTTCCTATATCATTCAACCTTACACAAGAAAACAAATAATAAACGACATACTGCATAGTAGGCAAGACCTAACTATACAAGACTTCGCTTTGAGTTACCTCTTGCTCTCTAAACACTCTCCCAATGGATAGCATAATCAGCATAAGCAGCGAGCTTGACTCGCTAACAGTAGGTGACTCATTTAACTGTGCCCCAGAAAATTGTATGGACTATGTTACTAACACTAACAGCAACATAAAAATACTGCATTTAAACATCCGTAGCTTAAATAAAAACTTTGATCAAGCCCAGCTATTACTACACTCACTGAAACTTGATTTAGACGTGGTAGTCCTTACAGAATGCTGGCTTAGTAAAGTCAGCAATATGCCTGTTTTAGCTGGATATGATTCCTATTGGACCACTATAAACAATAATCAAAATGATGGGATTGTTATCTACACAAAACACACTCTCCAAACCTCAGAATGGGAACCAGAATTCGTGAGTGGGAATTGCTTGGTATGCAATATGGCTAACCAAAATATAGCTATCGTGGCAGTGTACCGATCCCCATCATACAGTTCCAAAGAGAGTACCGAAAAATTTTTGGATACTTTAAATAATGTCTACGCAAGCCTATCTTCCTTTAAAAATATAATTCTCGTAGGGGATATAAATATAGATCTTAAACCGAATAGTATAGATAACCGCTGTCTTGAATATCTCATGCTAAATGCCTTCCACGGCCTACTTCCAACCCACCGATTCAACACCCGACTGGATAGCTGTCTGGATCATGTATTTGTTAAAAGTACCCTGCCTGTTACTACCCTTGTACTAGATTCACACGTCACGGATCACAAACCAGTGTTATTTAATATTGCTAACACAAACCCTTACGCTATACCACTTCACATAGCTACCCGCATAGATTACGAAGCAGTCAAGTTAGATTTAGAAAACTCTGATTTTTCCCCCTTATACAAATTTACTGACCCCAATTTATCCATGAATGCCTTCATAAAGATCATCTCCTCAGTTATTGACAAGCACACAAAACAAATTAAAATCCCTAGGAAAAAAAGAATAATAAAACCGTGGATAACCACAGGCATTTTAAAGTGTATACAAAACCGTGACCGACTGCATAACAGATTAAGGAAAGATCCCAATAATCTTATCCTGAAAATTACCTATTCGCGGTACCGGAATTTTTGTAATGACTTGATACGAAAACTAAAAATTGCCTATGAGAAAAGTGAACTTGAAAAATCACGGAATAACCCTAAAGCACTATGGAAAACAATAAAACGAATCACAAATACCACCAAAAAGAAAACTAGCCCGGTCGAACTGTTGGATATCTGTGACAACACTATATCATCCACAAACGAAGTGTGTAGATTTTTCAGCAATATAGGAACGAACTTGGCAGAAAAAATCTTGTCCCAGTCTCATCAACCTACAAACCTTCCAAGAAGATTGAGTGATAATACAACACGCAACCCCGCCAACTCTCTTGTAATACTTGAGGTTGATGAATCAGAAGTTGAGTCACTTATTCTGCAACTGCGAAATGATAGCGCAATAGGTTGGGATGGCATATCTCCCCTAGTGTTAAAGAGCTGCCGCCAGATCTTGGCGCCACCATTGACGTATATTTTTAACTGCTGCCTTCAAAAAGGCATCTTTCCTGATGCACTTAAAAAAGCTGTTATTCATCCAATTCATAAGGGAGGGAACAGAAACTGTGTCAATAATTATAGACCCATTTCAGTCCTATCAGCGCTTTCTAAGATACTGGAAAGGATCTTGAATAATGCTCTAAAAAAATTCCTCAACAAACATCGGCTCATAGCAGATAATCAGTATGGTTTTCGCTCAGGAATCTCAACTGAGGATGCAGTTCTGGATCTAACACAGTTGGTTGCGAGGAACCTTGACAGTGGCGTTAAAAGTCTAGGGATATTTTTGGACCTCTCTAAAGCTTTTGACACAGTGTCTGTTCCTAAACTTATATCTAAATTGGAACTCCTTGGGGTACGAGGAAAGTCCCTCGAAATTTTCAAAGATTATCTCAGCAACCGGACCCAACGAGTAAAAATAGGAGAACATGTGAGTGATGAAATAACAATAAACACTTATGGTGTGCCTCAGGGAAGCATTCTAGGCCCGACCCTCTTTCTAATATACGTCAATGAGTTGTGTAATCTGACCATCCCCAACTCTAAAATCTTTGCGTATGCAGACGACACCGCAGTCATAGTTTACGGACCAAGTTGGGATAGCGTTAAATGCCACGCTGAAGTGGCAATAACAACCATAATGACATGGCTTAACCTAAACTTGCTTACCCTGAATTGCGATAAAACCTCGTACATTCCATTCGCTATTCGACGAAACAACTTACCAGAAAAGTCATTTTCCATAACAGCTCACACCTGCTCCACACAATCCCCACACTGTTTATGTCCGAAACTCACAAGAACAGATAATGTGAAATATCTGGGTATCCAAATAGACGGAGGACTACGATGGGACAAACAGGTTGACGCTATTGCTGCTAGGTCTATGAAACTGCTGCATACTTTCAAATCCCTCAGAGACTCGGCAGCGCCTGAAACCCTGAAGATGGTGTACTATGCATTATGTCAATCTGTTATTGGATATTGCATCACAGTCTGGGGTGGTGCAAACAAAACCAGTTTCCGGAGGATTGAAAGAGCGCAGAGAGCCGTGCTGAAGGTAATGTTTCGCAAACCTTATCGCTATCCCACTACGAAACTATACGCTGACTCACAAGTGCTTTCTGTTCGCCAGCTCTTTCTACTGCGGTCTATTTTAAGAAAACATGGTAGTGTTCCCCCTACTGACCCTAAAAAAAGGAAGAAATTACCTATTAGCACCCCCCACAAAACCGCCTTCGCTCAACACCAGTACTACACATTAAGTACATACATCTACAAACAAATTCACAAAAATTTAAACATAGTCGATCTAAATAAACATGAAATAAAATCAAAATTAACGGAATGGCTACTAAAACAGGACTACCTGAAAACAGAGTCTTTACTCGAGTATGTCGTCTAACTATCTATGTACATATCTCTATTTACATACCCACACACACACATATATAAACACACACACACCCGCGCACACACAAACATACACTCACCCGCGCCCACACACATACATATACGCTCACACACAAACACACTTACCAAGTGAATGTAAATACATTTTCTTACTTTATAATAAGTATTTCCCCAGAACGCTCGAGTAGATCGACACAGTCTACTATAAATATTATAGCATCAATTTTAGGCTGACTCACTGTCTCTCAAGATACAGGCTTCCTAGTTTGAGAGGCAGGGTTTTCCTTATATTGTGTACAGATTTTAGTTTTTAGACTGTATTGTATCGTGTTACCACCAAAGCTCTTTTTAACTGTCTTATTTAACATTGTGAAATCTGTATATTTTTCGTGAAATAAAGTTATTATTATTATTATTATTATTATTAGTTGCCAGGAATTATTTATTATGATAATAATAACCACCTACGTACCTTATCAAAGAAACGTACGACTACATGACACACTCAAAAAATATTTATTATAATTCTAGTATTTTGATAACGAAAAACATGAATTGACCATATATATTATTGCATGAACGATTTTAGAAGTTCTGTAGATATTATTTGAAAATGGGGTAGGTACCCAACAGTATACGTGAACGCCTCCTGCACCCAGGCAGCAGGTACACACAGCGTCGTCATAATACGGGTTAAAGTATGAAATTTCTGTTTTTTTAAAAAGGGTTGCTCCTTGTTTGATACTATGTCGGAGTAATTACTTTTAACATTCGGTAACGCAAATCTTATGCACTTAGTTTTTTACCATTTAATACTAAATTATTAACAGTAAACCAGTTTTGGACTTGCTGTAAAGCATTGTTTACGTCATCAAGATTTGTGGAACGTCTATTGATCTTAAAAATCAACGACGTATCGTCAGCAAACAATACAATATGTGTTTGTTTTTTTAATAGATACGGTAGATCATTTATATATACCAAAAGAGGAAAGGACCTAATATTGAGCCTTGTAATACACCTATTTTGACTTTCAAACCCGGAGAATTGACACTGTTTATCTGAACTTGCTGGTGCCTGTCAATTAAATAAGATTTCACCAAGCTGAGTGCAAGTTTACCTAGTCTATAATGTTCTAGCTTTAAAAGCAAGGTTTCGTGATCAACACAACCAAAAGCCTTTGAGAGGTCACAAAAAATTCCTATCGCATCTTGGGCTTCTTCCCACGCTGCAAATATATGTTTCAATAAAGTGACATCAGCGTCAGTCGTACAACGTCCTTTGGTGAAACGATACTGCTGATCATGAAAGATTTTATTGCTGTTAAACTAGTAAAGCATTTGATTAAGCATAACTTTTTCAAATACCTTACTAAAAACCGGCAATACTGATACAGGTCTGCTTTTATAATTATTAGTGTCATTATGGTCACCGGATTTATAAAGTGGTATAACTTTACTGTACTTCATTATATCTGGAAAGACTCCTTGGTCCACACACAAATTAAATATTAAGGCTAAGTACTTTGCTACCTTGCAAATCTTTCTGAAAAGCTTAGAATATCTATTTACATATTTATTAAAAGTTTCAGTATTGAAGAATGGCTTAAGGCCATACAGCTCATATAGTCTTTCCCTACTTACCGTAATACCTTTAGTCGCCCAGTCACTAAATACAAACTTAGGGAAAATATTTTTAGACTTCTTTTCAAAAGCTGTATTAAATTCATTGAGTACCCCTGAAAAGAAAATATCATAAAATCTATTGGCATCATTAATATCATGGCCCAGTACATTTAACTTATTTTCTAAGTTGTTATTAAACTTTTTTAATTTGCCTATTGTAATTGGCCTAAATTGAATTAGCGTTTTTTTCAAGGCTGCTTGAGACTTAAATGCTACCGTTTGTCCGCTATAATCGGACGGAAGATAATTCACTATAGCTTTACCTAAATAGTCACAATTGCAGAAAACATTATCAATACAAGTAGCAGAGGTTTGAGTTACTCTAGTTGGTTCTGTAAAAACATTAGTCAAATTAAATGATTTGTAATGCTATTTGAGTTATTTTCTAAAATGTTAATATTAAAATCTCCACAAATAATTACGGATTTGTTACTATCTGCAAGTTTAGGTAAACCATTGATGATTCAAAAAGACTAAAGTTCTAAGGGTTCAGGGGGTCTATACACGCACACTATAATATGCTTATCCAGCTCAACACAGGACAGTTCAATGCAATGTTCCGTTGACAAGTTAACTATGTCTTTACGTTGCTTAAATTTTAAGCATTTTTTTATTAAAATTAGAAACCACCACGCAACATAGATTTCCTGTTAAAACAACTACCTACACTATAATTTTCATAACTGAGTAGCCCCTGGTAATCCTTCAACCAATGTTCACTGAGACATACAACATCAAACATTGTATTTCTAATAACATTTCAATTTCTAATAATTTAGAAGACATACCTTGAATATTTTGATGAAATAATTTCAATTCATGCTGCTGAGACCCTTTTTGCTGTTTAACTATTTGAGAGCAAGAAGATACCTTATTGATGGTTGATATAACTATGCTATTACTGGTACCCTCTGTTGTCTTATGCATTAGTTTAAATGATCCGGAGTTTGTTCCAAATCTATATTATCACCTGGCAGTGAGTTGCAAGTAATTGTAGCCTCCACGTTAAATAAGGAATTTTCCAAAGTGATATGTTGAACCTTCTTCGTACACTGTGTAAAAGTATTCATAGCAATTGTCCTACCGTTAATTTGCTCCACCACATGATTATTAGTATGATTACTAAACATTGCGGTGTCAATTATACAAGACTTCGACATACTACTTATGTCTGTGTTAATATAATAAGCTAATAGTCTTGCTATTGTGTGTCTATAACTAACTGGCAGATACGTTGTACCCCTGGTAGACTTTAAATGGTCAACAAAATGTGGGTGTCACAAAACATAAACTTGTCTCTTAGTGACTAACTAAAAAGTACATAATTATGTTTGTTAAGCATATGAATATAATTATTTTGTCTATTTGACAATTGTTCAAAATATGGAAAAGCACCAATATTATTTTTTTACATTTTAATTTTAACATCTTAGTTACATAGTCTGTTATATCCTTTTGTACCTATAAACTATTACCTATACACACAGTTAAATTAGTAGCATAATTATATGTTTCTCTAATATATGTGTTATTATTGTTATTACAGCGTAATGTTACGAGTATATAACCTATAACCTTTCTTAACAAATGGTCTATCTAGTACTGAAAGATTTTGCAAATCGGCCCTACTGGTCCTGTTCCGGTTCCTGAGATTAGCGCGTTTAACCAAACAAACAAACAGACTCTTCGGCTTTATAATATTAGTATAGATTTAATAAAAATACTATGTGCCTGTATTTTTCCTTTCTGCTTTCTATATTATAGGTACCTATACAACATGTAACTGGTATAATGCTTATCCTTATACAAACCAAATAGAAAATTAAATTACAATCGAATAATACACGTATAAGCACTGAAATTTTACGTAAATGCACTTGGCAGTTTTTTTTAAGAATATGGGAATCGACGCATTACATTGGTAGCGCATCGGAATCTCTGCGCATGCACACACTGACACGCTAGTGACGAGACCAAGATTTAACAAGAATTAACAAAATAGGTAATTTTTAATAATTAAAAAAAATAGCTGAAATTGAATCAGTAGCCGATTCTGAAAATATCACTTTCACGATGTGCGTTTAAGGCAGAGTATGCACTTATGTTATATAAAAACATGCAGTACTAGATGCGATAGATTGTTCGAGTTGCGGTAGAAGAGAGACAGTGTGGTTTTTTTTTAGGTCGAAATGATCTAATGACATCTTTCGCCCTTGGGTGGAGTGGGATGGCGTGTCAGACTTTTACTGATTTACTCCTAGTTCCTTGGTAGACTTGCATTCCAGGGCCGGGTTTTATTATTATTATTATTGTTTATTTATTTTCAGGCAACTAAGGCCCATAGATAAAATACATAATATTACAATCTTATAAACAAACTAAACTAATACATATTAAAAATAACACAAACAATTAACACCTTCCAGGGTTTTCCTTTCAGATGCGAACCCATAGCCCCAGTAGGCTTCGACCCTTGAGGCGCGCGTGGAATACTACGCACCGTCGACAACTTCGGCTGTGCGTAGTGCAGTCCTGACGGTTACCGGACGGTCGGACGGCGAGCTACCCATTGCTCGCCATCCGCAAGCCCGCGCCTTCGGTGGCCGGAAATTGCTGGGGCGTGAGGGCAGTTCAGTGCACTCCTTATCACTTCGGACCATGGCCTGTACCAAGACCCAGCGCGAGAAATCGTTGCCACCGATCGCCCCCTCGAGAACACGGTGGTGCTCAGCTCAAGCGGGGCACACCTCTGCCGTGTGCTCCACCGTGTTCTCCGGGCGGTCCACACAGTGGTGGCAACCGGGCGATTCTTCCGCATTAATCCGGTTCAGGAACTTCTCGGACTAACCATGTCCGGTGAGAAGCTGCGTCATACGGAAAATGAGGACGCCGTGAGGTTTTTCCAGCAACTCCTCAAAGAGGGGACTTACCGCCAAAATTATGGCATGCCCAGCACTGGGTAGACGGTGAGGTTTGTGCTTATCTCGGTGACACGGGCTAAGCACTCCACAGCCGCACTGCTTGCTGCGTGTATCCATGTCAAATGTTCATTCCACATATTATATCGAAATCAATCTTATAAAATTTCCTCATACACTTTTGGAGGTATGCGGAACAGAGAGTAAAGTCCCGCAAACCTCCGTTGAAAAGGGAGGATCCTGACCAGACGGGTGTTATGTCTAGTGGGCAACTGCCGATAGATCCGTGGAAGTCGCTGCGTCCCCGCAAGGGGGCGCGGCGGCGGGGTATAGGCTGGGCCTTTGTCCCGCGGTGTCGGGGTAGGGCCCCGTAAATACGGGACCTGCGTTGGGGGCGCCCTGTAGGCGGCGGCCTCGGGGCAGGCGCGCGTGCGCAGCTTGCCTGAGAGTAACTGCATTGTGTTCAGTAGGAGCGCCACGACACTGCTCCTGCAGTGCCGATTTTTCACGACATCTCGGCGGTCAGTCCCCGCCAGGTGGAACCCCCGGTTGCCCGGAGGAAGCCCAGCGAGAGACGACCAGCGACGAGAATGCCGGCTTTGGGGGCGCTCCCTACTGAGGATGTAGACCCCCGCCTGTCACGCTTCCAGGTCGAGCCGGTCACGCTTCAGGCTAAGGGGACGTAGTGAGAGTATGAGCGGCATTGAGTATGTGTAATACACCGCTCATGTGGGCAAGCAAAACGCGCAACCGCGCTACGCGTCTGCTGCGTGAGTATTATGCATGTAGAGTCGTGACTGTGTGAGGGCTGGTACACGTCATGCCTATATTAACTTAGCACACAACGTGTACCGGGTGTGTGTGCTGTTGAGGAGTCTAATTCGTGTGAGTGAGTCGCGTGTAGGTGAAGGCGGCTCACTCAGGCGTCAAGTCCGGTGGGGTGGGCACATCCGGCAGGAGGTCACGGGGGAAGCGCCTCGCGTCTGGAGGACGCGCGTGCCAGGGCGCTATATGCTTGACGTGCTGCCAAGCGGAAGCGTCGGCACGCGAGAACATGTTGGACGCGAGGCGGGCACAAAATTGGTCCAGGCTCTCCATCTCGAGGTCCCGCTGAATGACGTCGTTCCTCACCAGCGGGGGGGCGTTTACTATAGTCCGGAGCGCAAGGTTTTGTTGCGCCCGGAGGCGGGTTTTGCTGGACTCGCTGGTGAGGGCGAGCCAAGCTGGGGCGGCATACGTAAGAATTGGGCGGATGTACGTTTTGTACACGCCCAGCTTGGTACGCAGCGGGAGGCGAGAGGAGAGCACCGGGCGGAGCAGTGCGCGGGCTGCCCTGCTTTTGGCGGTGACCTGCCGGACGTGGCCTCTCATGGAGAGCCGACGATCGATAGTGACCCCTAGGTATTTCACCTGGGGCGACCAGGCGATGTCGGCTCCGTGCAGCTGGAGAGGTGGTGGGTGGCGAGCAGACCCGACGAGCAACGCCTGGGTCTTACCCACGTTCACCGACAACCTCCACTTCGACAGCCAGTCGGGAAGCTTGCCGATAGATGATTTTGGGCTGTTCTATATATTCTAATCTTGCGGAGAACTTTAATTGCGCAATGCAGGATTAGTTCTTATGTGACGCCATAGATGTCGCTACATCACTCCCCTCCGGAGATCGGAGATCGATGGTTCTTGATGCTTCTTGATGCTTGCCAGGCCAGTGGTAGGTTGGTTCCAGTGGGTCGGAACCGAATGCCGCATAGTTCTCGGTGAGTCGGAACTGTCTGAGGTGATGCCCCAATGAGTCGGGGTTGTGTTGTCCCAATGTGTCGGGATGATGCTGCAGGCTCCAATGAGTCGGAGTAGTGCTGCTGGCTCCAGTGATTCGGAGCGGTGCTGTGCAACGTAGGGCTTGACTGCTGACGTCGACCAGGTAAAGTTCTTCATAGCTCTTCGTGTGCTGGCCGAAGGTGCAGAGTGCTTAGCCAAGGTCGCTGATAAGGTTGAGGGTGATGACCAGGTATGACCAGGTAGGCATTTTGGTGGTCAGGATACCCTTTAAAGCCGTGGGTGCTGGGTGTATGTCGCTGCTCGAAAGCTTGAGGAAGTGATGATGACGTCACGACGTAGTGGCTGCACGAAGGCTGCGCTGACGTTCTTTGTCGAGGGTCACCAGTTCAGAGGTATGCGGAATAGAGTGTAAAGTCCCACAAACCTCCATTGAAAAAGGAGGATCCTCTGGCCAGACGGGTGTTATGTCTGGTGGACAACTTCCCGATAGTTGATTTCGGGCTGTTCTATGTGTTCTAATCGCGCGTAGAACTGGAATTGTGCGATGCAGAATTAGTTCTTATGTGACGCCATAGATGTCGCTACAAACCATTAGCTTCTGCCAGCGACTTCGCCCACGTGAAAGTAGGTTTCTCCATACAAATTTTGGACACCTGCTTTCACCTCCATACAAATTTGTGACACATTCCCTTAGAGGGTGAATTTTGAAAAATCCTCTCTTAGGGCTTACCTACGTCAAAAAAGGAAACCTTGTGCAAAATTTCACACTCCTAGTCCCACTAGTTACGACTGTGTGTTGATATGTCAGACAGTTTTTCTTTTTATAGGTATATATAGATGAATCAATCATTAATTACGCAGTTTCATAAAAAATATAATACCTATCCAGAATCCGGTTAACTTTGATTCAATTACAGTCTCCACAGAAAGATATGAAAGATTTGTACCCGCAAGTGACGTCACGATCGATCATTATGTTTAATGTTGTCTGTCGTCAAGGAAACCGACCACTTAAGAGGGAATTAACTTTTCCCTAATGAAGAGGAATTTGTCACAATTTAAGAGTGCGGAGAGAAGGAGAAATGGGGCAGAACATTCCAGTGAAAAAAATAATATTTAAAACGATACGATTTCTCCTGAATCATGAGTACTTACGATTAACTCATATGTGTTAATACTATATCTACTTACCTTATGCGATCAAATACAGCACAAATAGTTACTTGTTTCCTGTATCAGCAGCGATTATCGTGCATTAAGAATTAAAAAGCAAAAGTCTGACTCAAATGACTTCTCCAAAGATGGAACTGGAGACGTGAATCGTGATAGATAACCTTTTTAAACCTGTTTGAATCTGGATACTGCGAGCTACGACACTCGTAGCTTGCTACGAACACTGCTACGAATTCTTGACACTAAATATTTCTTATGGTTTTTCTTATGTATCGTGCGAGAGGTCACCGCCACCAATCGCCTCCACGAGGACACAGCGATGCTCCCTCCACCTAAGCGGGACACAACTATACCGTATGCTCCATGGTGTCTTCCAGGCGGTCCGCTCAATGGCGACATCCGGACGTTTCCTTAGCCTGAATTCGATGCTGGAACCTCCCGAACTTACTATATCCGGTGAGAACCTACGTCATGCAGAAGGTGAGAATGCCGTGACGCCTCTCTAGCCACACCTCAAAGGAGAAGAGGAAAGGGACTTATACTCACAATGAAGATAGTTAAGCGACTATGACAATACAAATAAATAAATAGTTCTGAATAGTTATGTTGAAAATGGTATCATCGAAGTGAACTGATGATGATGATGGAGCCGGAAGGTAGACTGGAACTGCGTAATTAATCAATGAAACATAGCCGTGTTTAAGCTTATTAGAATTGTCATGGATGTACTTTGGCTATAATGTACTATCGAACTGATCTGATGATGGAGCTGGTAGGTAGGCCCAGGAACTCTGTAATTAATCAATGTACTCCAGCCGTATAAAGGCTTATTAGAATTGTCATGGATGTACTTTGGCTATAATGTACTATCGAACTGATCTGATGATGGAGCTGGTAGGTAGTCCCAGGAACTCTGTAATTAATCAATGTATTCCAGCCGTATAAAGGCTTATTAGAATTTTCATGAGATGCCAAAGTGGCTATAAAGTACTATTGAACTGATCTGATGATGGAGCCGGAAAGTGGAAGGTAGATACAGGAACTTCATACTAAAACAATGTTACCTAGCAGTGTTAATTCGAATTGTCATGAGAAATAGGCACTCTGGTTATAAGTGTATCGCAACTAAAAAGAGTGAAATAAAAACTTTTTATAAAAAAAAATAACCGACTCCACTAAAAAAACACTAAAAGGATCAAAATAACTTTAATTTTGGAAGTCAGTGTTAAATAAGAAACAAACAATACCGAGAAACACCGACTTCCGAAATTAAAGTTAGTTTGATCTTTTTAGTTGTGTTTTTTAGTGAAGTCGGTTTTTTTTTATAAAATGTTTGCTATCAAACCAAACATAGGCCTAATACATCTTTTTAGTGGAGGTTTTAGTTTATAGAGAGCAAAGGCAGAAGAACATATTTTTTTATTTAATTCGTGTGCTTTCCAGTTTAGACGATTTTCAAAGATTCAAAGATTTAAAAGCATTTATTTCAAATAAACCATTTACAGGCACTTTTGAAATGTCAAGTGACTTCTTCGTCAGTCAGAAAAAATGATGGAAATTGCACATTCCAAAGCGTAGATCTCTATAGAGAAGAAACTCCATGTCAATGGTTAGTAGACCCAAAAATTTTGAAGTATACTCTTTTTTTAACGTTGACTGAAAAACATAATTTTTGTTTTCTCAAGATTGATCTTTAAATTATTGTTATCTAACCAGTTCTTCTTCTTCTTTTCGATTCGATGGTAAACTCGTCAAACTGTTTGGGCCCAATCATCATCATCATCTTTTCAGCCGAAAGACATCCACTGTTGGACATAGGCCTCCCACAAGCGTCTCCACAACGACCGATCCTGTGCGTCTTGCATCCACTGCATTCCCACGACCCTCACCAGGTCGTCGGTCCACATTGTGGGAGGCCTTCCAAAGCTGAGTTTTTCGGTGCGCGGTCGCCACTTTAGAACCTTTCGGCCCCATCGACCATCCGTTCTACGAGCGATTTGCCCTGTCCACTGCCACTTTAGTTTGGCGATTCTTCGGGCTATGTCAGCTTGGTTGTCCTGCGGATATCTTCATTCTTTATGTGATCACGCAAGGAAACTCCGAGCATAGCCCTTTCCATTGCCTTTTGGGCCCAATAGGTGGCTACATTAAAAGCAGCATCGGTAGCACTCATCAAATCCTCCAAAGTGCAAAATATAACCAGTTAATTATTGAATTAATTGTATTATTAATTTCCTGTTCATGCGTATCTTTATTTATACAATTAATAGTGACTGTACTGTCATCGGCAAAAAGTGATATAATTATACTTATTTTATACGACGTCTCAAATACGCACATGAGACTATAACAATAATAACGGGCGTAACTGTACAAAAATATGTTTTTGTACAATGTATATAATGAATATACTAAGCAACCGAATACATACATGCCTATAGTGCAGCAGATAATGTGTAGGTAAGCATAAAGTCCGGACCTGGGCTAAATGTTTCAATATGTTATTTGAGAAGAGTCGCTAAAGGTGTCGCGCCCTCCTCACCTTCCACTAAAGGTTACTCTAATTAACACCAGCGGTCACTGACCCGTGCCAAAGGGCAGCTGATATGCGTAGAGGTGTCGTCGCTAATACCTATTTATAGGTGGATCTCTCATCAATATGGCAACATAATAACAGTTATAAAAAACTACAAAAGCTCTGTTGTCTTTTTGAGACATATTTAGTTTGAATTTTGAATTCGGCTTCCAATATCTGGAGCGACTGCGTATCTGACTTCTACAACTCATTGAGGCACTGGGTTTATAACCCTTAGTTAATTGGTTATTAAACTTTCGTACCTGGCTGCGGCTTTCATACCTGTAACGACTGTCAAACATTACAAACTACAAACGCTTTTGTAGGGCATATTTGTCTTTCATAATAATCATCATCACCATTTCAACGTCCACTGCTGAACATAGGTCTCCCCAATTGTCGCCACTACAACTGGTCTATGCGTCTCGCATACGTCGGATTCCCCCGTCTCTCACCAAGTCATTGGTCCACCTTGTGGGAAGCCTACCAACGCTGCATCTTCAAATACGTGGTCACTCTAGAACCTTTCGGCACCATCGATCATCTGTTCTTTGATCAATGTACCCTGCACACTGTCACTTAAGTTTGGCGATTCTTCGGCAATTCTTTCTTTAATAATAAACAAATTATTATTTCAGCCAGAAAAAAGGCTAAATGTGCTTCCTTGACACGACACTGGGGAGAACCCAAGTGGTACGGTTATAATTTTAAATGGCTGTATGCTAAAATGCGAAAAGTTATATTTTAGCTTAAGTCTTGATAAATGTAGTATGACACAATGTGAACACACCACTCGCCATCACTGTATCGCACGTCACTGCTCAGCGCTCGCTGCATCGTTGATTTTGATCATTGTTCCTCATACCTAAAACTGCACTCAATGTTTATGAAGCGCACGCCATCGAGCGCTATCAAGTGCTTTCAAAGGAACCAGCTCTATGGCGAACGCTTACAATTCTTATTTACAAATAGCAACACAAAGTTACCGGAACTCGCCCGTTCATCAAACGAAGTATGAAAGAGTACCAACCTACAAGAAACCAACTTCGGTAATTGATTCGCCAGCAGAGTGAATACTGCTAAGAATACGATCACATAGCTAGCTCTTCTACAGGGTTACAAACATCTCGACGTTTGCTCGGCAGGACGGAATACTGTGAACTATGTGCACAAAACAATTAGATAAGTACCCGAGGAAAACACCATTACAACACCACATTTTTTTTTTAAACTAAATGAAACTTGGACTTTCTCGAAACCCATGGGTTTCCGCCTAGACTTGCCGGGTTTCTAATTGAAGCAAAAAAAAAATAGTAACAATAAATATTAAATATGAGTTGATCAAGAACTTGATCAAATTAAAAGGTATGGTGTGTTTTATTTACTTACACCACGTAGATCTTCTATTTATACATAAAATATGCTTAGAAAAAATTGGAGAATAACTATTCTACAGCTACTTACAGTAATTTGCATCACTGCATATCATCAGGTGGGATCACAGTCAATAGTTTATACTAATAAAAAAAATTGTTGTATGTTTCATTTACTTTTTAATTTGGTCGTAATAAAACAAAAAATCTATTTGCAAAATATATTTTGAGATCTTGTCCTCAAAAGATGTCTTTGTAAAAAGATTTTGTTTTCCTATACCAAGTTCTTCCGAGGCGTAATCTGGTAAGTTTTGCTGTGCATCAGCTGTGGATAATTTGGTTCTAAAATCAAAATGATGATGATAAGAAATTAGTTGCAGTCGCCGCGCTAGTTAACTAACCATTGATCTAACGAGACCTCCATTCAACGAACATTTTCAATAAATGTATTTGTTTCTTATTTACAGTTACTGTAAAAAATTCAAGCCCAATAAGCATTTAGTTGTCAATTTAATGACAATCTTAAAAACAACGGTCAGCGACGAAGATGGGACAGAAATACAGATCTTGAGGCCATAGCTTGATAGATGGCGTATCTGTTGCGAAATCGTATCTGGCTGTCGTAGAGTTATACGACAGCCAGCGGCTCACACCACATGCACTGTGCCCAAATGTAGCGATATGGATTAAGAGCCTTCAATTCTACGATCTGAGATAACAAGGGCCATTGCTAAGATAAAGAGTAGAAAAGCCCCTAGACCCGACCAGATAACAGCGGAAGTACTCAGAGCCCTGGTTGATGGGGTATTGACAGCTTACATCACATCTGCAACTGTAACTGGTGGACTGGCATATGGCCAAGAGATTGGACTGAGTCCATCCTTTTGCCACTGCACAAAAAAGGCTCCACAAGGAACTGTGACAACTACCGCACACTTGCCCTTATTTTTTACAGCAGTAAGATCCTCCTGCTTATCATTTACGATCGTATTAGACACTTTTTTGACTGGCAGATCGCACAAGTCCAGGCTGGTTTTGTCGTCGGCAGGCGTTTTTGTGAAGACTAGGAGGGTGGAATTACGATTCGCGGGGTTAAAATTAGCAACCTGCGCTATGCCGACGACACCACATTTTTTTAGTTTTAGTTTTCTATCATTTACATTTCGGGGAGTATACACTGAAATTGCACAATCTAATTCCGCCAAGTCCGTTCCATTATCGGATCACTAGATATACGGCGTTGCACCACCGGTAGATGGCAGACATCCCACCCATATGCACAAAGCGAAGAAAAGGAACATATTTAATGTACGTACTGCCAAGAATTCCCTGCCGGAGTCTGTGTTTCCTGATAGCTACAACTTAGGGGTCTTTAAGTCAAGAGTGAATAGGCTACTTTTAGGCAAGCGTCCTCCATCGTTGACCACATCATTGCTTACCATCAGGTGAGATGGTGGTCAAACGCGAGCCTATCAATAATAAGAAAGAGAACCTAGAAAAGTTGCTACTTACAGGAAAAGTAGATGGGAAAAGACCCAGAGGCAGGAGTCCGATACGTTGGTCAGACCAAATTCGTGTTACACTGGAGACCACAGTCTGCGTGGGCATCCACATCGCCGGAAATAGGACAACATGGTGAAATATAGTCCACAGGAAAGTTATTCGTCGAGGTCACGACCCTCAGCATTGAAAATAGGCGACGCAAGGAGGAGAAACAACGCGATCACACAAGTTCAGCACTGATGGCGTCAATACGTTATAATTATTATGTACTACCAAGTCGTATAGTCAGTAGGTACTGCGAGCCCCGTGGGGCCGGCATTAACAGTGATGTCGTGTTATGTTGTGATGAGGCATTAATCCCATTATCTATGATACTAAACATAGTGTAATTGAAAGCCTTAACTTAACTGCATTGTAAGGTCATGAATGTTCATAATGTCTTGTTACTATGAGGTACCTACACATATAGGTAATCATAATATATTCAATTTTACGAGCTGACTGTATCAGTATTCAATTAAGGGAGTATGTACTTTGGCTCCTTGTTTGTCAATCGATCGAGAGCAGCACGAACAGTAGTTCAATCAATTTTATTGCCTATTACAGAAAGTTTGATAGTAGTTAGTACAAATTGAACAATGTAGATATGTTCTTCAATTGCTAGCAAGTTTAGTGGGGGAATGTGAAGCGACCGTTACACAATCGATGAGGATTGCGTGTTTACATCTATTTGGATATCAGTAGCACATGTCAGGACACTGAAGCAAGTCTTCTCGTTGCAATGAAACCGTCGATGATAGATGAAGGCACGTATGATCGGGTCGTATCTAGTAAAAAAATCCTTACACAAATATGTATATACTTACAATATATGAGGTTAACTAGGCACAGGGCGCGTGACCGCGTGGCGCCGGCGCGTCGCCGTAATGAACGCAAAACAATCAGGAACCATTCCGCGCTGTCGTCTGTGCGCGGCTCCGCGGCTACCGGCCTCACGCAGCACAATTCGCAAGTTCTGGAACACATAGGTACGTGACAATATTGGATGACTCTACGACTTTTTGACTAGAAGGCACATGAGCTGTAAAGTGATATAGATGTTTTATCCGGAATAACGGAAGATTTCTACGGAAGCCTTCTGTCTACAAGTGGAGGAAACAGCTGGCTAAAGGGTACATAAATGCTTTTATTTTCAAGACTCGGTCTGGCGTTACTTGGAGATTAATCTAACTTGAATACATGCAAACCAACAGTCATCCTCTCGTGCCAGTGATGCAGCTTATTCTCACAGTTTTTATGTGGTCGCACTCGGCCAGGGTCAGCGAAGGTCAGACAGCTAAACACGACCAATTTACGGTGCGCTCAATTAAACTAGTGAGCATTAACAACAGTTGTATAAACTGTGAACGAGTCACGGACAGTACATAGCACGACCCTGGCCCACGAGGGTGGCCATCTGTAACGTGAATCAGAATGTTTTGTTAAGATGTCGTATTTTGGCAGCTAGCGGCCCATACTTACAGCCAGAACATACAATGGAACAGGAAATAAATATGACGTCAGTTGGGAAAGGAATATGCGAAAAACATCGTCGTTGATAATGCACACGCTTTATTAAAATAGCAGTTGACATCGACAGACGCAGCGACGCTCTCCCCCTTCGCTTCCCTTTTTTATGGAAAACCATCAAATAATTCAGTTTCAGATTTTTACTGACTAGAACCCTACCTGTGTTCCTACAGTTGCCTTCGCGTTCCAGGGCCGGAAGTCTTTTGAGCAGCCCCGCAGCACTTTCTGTTACCGTGTCCGTTACGTGACGTGGTGTACTTCTGCGGCTGTGGTGATGTATGTGGCCGCGGTCGCTGCTCAGCGAGCGTGTGCCAAATGAACTGGCATTAACTTCCGTACACCGTACCCCCCCCCCCCCTCCCTTCTCACGCAACGACATGCTCGTTAACTGCACTTCACAACATTGTATCATAAGCACTAACTTGATTTAAATTAGCGCGAATTTTAGATCCGTCGCGATACGGCACCCGTAGACTATATCATCATCATCTTCCTGCCCTTGTCCCGTGTTATTTGGGGTCGGCGCAACATGTTTTTTTCTTCCATTCTGCCCTGTCACTCGTCATGCTATCATTAACTTCCTTTTCTTTCATATCACTCTTCACACAATCCATCCATCTTTTCTTTGGTCTTCCTCTCCCTCTCCATCCATCCACATGTAGACTATATATATTTGAAGAATAAAAAATTTACTAAAACCTACAAATAGTTGAACACTGTCCACGATACCAGTCCGTAAAATTATTTAACAGGTGGCTTTTAGATATAAAAAGTGTTGTTTATAGTAGCGCTTTCAAATTAAAACTAAAACAATAAACAAGAAAAAGAAAGAAGTCGGCTGGAGCCATATCTGGTTAATATGGTGGTTGCTCGATAGTATTTTTTGAGTGTTTGGACAAAAATTCGTTCACAATGATAGCCTTGTGCGAAGGCGCATTATCGTGGTGCAAAATCCAAGAATTTTTTTCACTAATCTGGCCTTTTTCGTCGAATATGCTCTCCTAAATGCCGCATAACGCTCAAATAATATTCTTTATTTACTGTTTGACCTTCCGGCAAGAATTCCGAGTGCACAACACCGTGATAATCAAAGAAAACAGTCAACATGACTTTGACTTTTGATCGATTTTGGCGTTTTTTTCGGTTTTGGTTCAGTTGGAAGGCGCCACTCCGAAGCTTGTTGACTAGTTTGCATGTTAAACTCGTAAACCCACGTCTCGTCACCAGTAACAATGCGTTTCATGAATGTTGGGTCGGAATTGACTCGTTTTAGCATGTCCTCAACGACTCTCATGTGATTGAGTTTTTGGAGAAAATTCAGGTCTTTTAGAACTAGCCAAGCGGTAACAGGTTTTATACCCAAATGATTAGTTAAAATGGTACGGATCGACTCGTGAGATACAGAAAGTTCCACGACTATTTCTCTCAAAGTTGAATGAGGATTTTCAGTCACTATTTCCTTCACTTTTGCGATGTTAACTTCAGTTGAAGACGATGATGGCCTACCAGAGCGAGGCAAAACTTCTATCACATCTCGACCGCTTTTGAACGCTTTGTACCACTCATAAGCACGTGTTTTTGATAAAGTCGATTCAGCGTAAGCCTTCTGTAACATGTTCAGTGACTCTGAACACGAAATTCCATTGGCGATGCAAAATTTAAGACAAATTCTTTGTTCGATGTTTTTGTCCATTATGAAATTCGCAATGCACACTAGATATGATGTAACTAAAAACAGCACTGTATTTAATATAATAACACATGCAACTCAAACTCCGCGCTGAAATGGAAAACAGTTGTGCCAATCTACCAACAACAAAAAATAAAACAAAAATTTGAATTTTGAACCATAAACAAATCATCCATTCCTGATACTTTTCTGACTGAATGTATATAAAAATAAAATCAAAATTTACTTATTTTATTAAAACTATAATTTTGTAATATCGTGTGTAAATTCAGACACAAATTATTTGTTTTTATATAAATGTCTATGACTATGAATAATTAGTGCGAATTTCAGATCTGTTTCGATAGGATAGTCAGATAGTAGTAAGTAGCAGGCAGTCATTGCATAGCTTTGCGTATATTTAATCAACACTTAAATTTTAAACTAGCGAGCAACATAAGTCATTCAGGAAACACCTCACTGGACTCACTATTTATATCCCCAACAGATGAAATTGAAATAATTAAACTAATCAGCACACTTAAATCTAATGCATATGTCGGACATGACAACATTAGTAACGATACGTTAAAACTGGCAAAACATGTTATAGCAAGTCCTATAATATATATTTGCAACTTAAGCATGTCATCCGGTGTACCTAATGACCTAAAGGTAGGCATTGTAATACCAATACTGAAAGCAGGTGACTCACGTCAACCAACAAATTACCTATTTTACTTCTGAGCACTCGATCAAAAGTAATTGAAAAAGTAGATAATGTACGGTTTCTTAAGTACCTCGAACAAAACAGTCTATTGGCAGGGAATCAGTTTGGTTTTCGTGCTGGCAGAATCACGGAGGACGCCGTTACGCATCAGGTTGACTCTGTCGTACGCGAAAACTTACACATATATTTAAAAAAATGAAGTCAATTGCAACGAATGACTTGATCCGTATGGTATACTTTACTCTGTTCCAACTTGGGAATCCAATCCTGCAAGCGCAGGATCCCGCAAATACGGGATTACTGATTGAAGTTTTTTATAAGAAATTTGGGTTCCGACGACATGCCGCCGTTTTGATTATTTATTAGACCCAGCAGCAACTCATCCTCAGTAAAAAGTGATGAAACCACTTTACATAGAACTCTAGACATTTTTTATAGTATTTGTATGGTAAATAATTATTTTATTTACCTTGCAGCTAAATAATTTTAGAATTTCTATTTTGTGTTGTGCGAGTCCTGTAAGGCAACTGGAACGGAACGTAATCTATGTCAGTTCACGTACTCTATGACCAGGGATTCCCCCAAGCACGTGAATTTACTTTTTCAAAAGATAAAGGTCCGTTTAAATATTTTATTATATTGTTCCATAAAAGCAGCTGTTTTATACGAAATTCGTAAAGTAAATACATTACAAAATAACATTCGGAAAATCTTCGAAATTTGATTCGGGAATCGAACTATTTACATAGGTAGGTAAATTTATAAGAGACCCTCGGTGTGCAAGTCCGACTCGCACTTCACAGGTTTTTATGTTTATTATCTACTACTTAAAACATAAAAAAAATTACAAATCCCAATCCCGCGAATCCCGCGAGATTGCTCACTGCAATCTCGCAGGCATGCGGGATCACGGTTTTGATGCGGGATGGGATTCCCTAGTGCCAACCAATATTGGGTTACTGTGTATCGTTATGGGGGAGCAGCAAACAAAACTAATATGCTTAGGCTAGAGCGAGCTCAAGCGCCGGGGATCATGGATGGCGTATCAGCTCCCACGATCCTCGGTCCAAGTGTGGGAGGTAACACCGAGGTGGTTTTTAGTCAGTAAGAGTCTGACAGACCCCTTCGTTTGCCCCGGGCGAAGGACATCCATGAGGTCCAATTTTCAATACTTCGAATAAACTAAAAGTCAACATGTTGTGCTACAAAATTTAGTGACAGAAGCGAATCGCTGCAAATCTGACTTCACACAGTCATGTTGCATGCTTGCTTGCATATTGCATGCCTGCTTGCATGTCGCAAGCTTGCTTGCATGCTGCATGTCTGCTTGCACGCTGCATGACTGCTTGCATGCTGCAAATCCCCTGTATTATTCATGAATCTCTTAGGTTAGGTTACGTTAGAACTGTGACTAATAAAGCGCGAAGGCGAGCAAGCTAAGCGAGCGTGCCGCAGCAGCGGCAGCTGAGTGCCAGTCCCCTCTATTGTTAGTGAAACATTTGTGTTATGTTAGGTAAGAATTGTGGACAAGGAAATAAAATATTTATTAGAATCAAATATATTTATTAGTTTTACAAGGCGTTTTTATTTCGGAATTGTATTCATCGGTATTTTAATAATCAGAATTCGTATTTTTGATGTTTTGAATTGTCATTAAGTCGGACTTTTTATTATTTGATCTATTGAAACTCGGTATTTTGAGAATAGTAATTATAAACGTTAGGAATATTGAAATTTACGAATTATGAAAATCAGTATTTTGAAATTCGTATTTGTGACTGTCGAAATAAAGTTTTTCGTATATAAGTAGTGTATTTTTGGGAACCGATTACTATTCCGATTATTTTTTGTTCGAATTTCATTTTACCGAAAACTATTGACTAACGTCTTGTTTAATTGACTTTAAAATAAAAAGGAGGAGGTTATCAATTCGGTTGTATGTTTTTTTTTATGTGTGTTACCTCAGAACTCCGTCGTTTATGGACCGATTTGCAAATTATTATTTTTTCATTTCAGAGGAATTGCTTTACGATTGGTCCTATTTTTTTCAGAATTCAGTACTGATGACGAGATCCATGAGGAATCGAGAGAACTCCTCAAATATTATAGGCAACCATATAGTGATTTTGGTATTTTCATCGTGGACTTAAGCATTTACAGTAAAAAAAAAAATTTGATGAAGTAGAACTGGAAAAGGAGACCAGAAATTGCCAACGGAACTTCATACTCACATAGATATCACAATGAATTAGATAGTTAAGCGACTATGACAATACAATAAATAAATGGTTCATCATTGAAGTGAACTGATGATGATGATGGAACCGGAAGGTAGGCACTGGAACTCTGTAATTAATGAATGTAACCTAGCCGTGTTTGGACTTATTAGAATTGTTATGAGATGCACTTTGGCTGTACTATCGAATTGATCTGATGATGGAGGTGAAAGGTAGATACAGGAACTCCAATGTAACCTAGCAGTGTTTGGGTTACTTTATTTGAATTGTCATGAGAAATAGGCACTCTGGTTATAAGTGTATCGCAACTAAAAAGTGCGAAACTTCACAAAAAAAACACTAAAAGGATCAAAATAAATTTAATTTTGGAAGTCGGAGGTAAATATGAAACAAACAATATCAAGAGACACCGACTTTCGAAATTAAAGTTATTTTGATCCTTTTAGTGTTTTTTTAGTGAAATCGGTTATTTTTTTTTTGTAATTATTTAATGTTTAGATAATTGAAGTATCATGTGTCATAGGTATTATTTTACCGAACTATTTTCGTCGGTTTACAAAATAAAGGAGACAATTTTTTTTGTTCGAAGAATAGGCCCACCATACATTGTGGCGTATAGCAATGAATTGCACGTTAGTTTATTCCTTATAATCTTAAGATTACAGTGGTAATATTAGCAAAACTTCATGTAACTGGAGTACCGTGATATACGACAGTCAAAACATGACTCTCATAATAACCTAAAATCTCACAAGAGCGATTGTCTAATGAGCGGATAGGTCTCCTTGGTATTTTAAGTTAAAATAGTGCACTGTTCAATAATATACAGTATAAAACAAAGTCACATCTGTACTACGTGACAGACTTTGATGTGATTTACACGATTTGATAGACTTATTCATGAAAATGCGTAGATGTATTCATTTCGAAATAGTGCGGCTTTTGCCGGCCATTGACTGTAGATCTAAAATAATAAGGTGATGTACTATAAGCTGGTTGTGTAAGGAGAAAAAAAAACACATTTTAGGTTTAACGCAAGAAGTATTTATTTCTGCTATAATTTTCAAAGTCATCTCTTAAAAGCAGTATTTCATCTAAAAATGATGCAGGTGGCTCAACCTCACCTTGATGCCGCTCCAAGATAAAACCACACTATACACATCACATATGCACAGCAAACAACAGTGCGTCTGCCCACTAAATAATTGAAACAGTATCCAGCAAGAGCAGTAGGTATTTAAAATTCCATTGAAATCTTGCTGCACAATTGATACAACGGCTTTGTGGATTATGCACTGTATCTACAGTTGGCATTTTCATAAAATCTTTCGAATAAAAATACGAAAAGAACAGAAGAAACATGCAACTATCTAGTAATCGGAAACAAACAATAATAATGTTGTCTGTCAGTGTCAAACTGATTGAAACTGGACCACGCCAAAGCCGAAGTCATTACCGCTGCGCACAGTAGTAACATATTTTTTTTCACGTTAAAATAAATCTGAAAACGCTGCTAAACAAGCATTTTTTGCCGTAACACTTTTTTACTATTATTTCATTATTCCGGTTAGATTTATATATTATTTTTGGTCTGTTAATTATAATATGATGATCGCTTTTTTCATGTGTAATATGATTAATATACGTAACCGTTTAATAGTGGGCCCAAAAAAAATTGTCTCCTTTTTGCTATTGGCCGAAATGTCTTTTGAACGTTTTTCATTTGGTAAATGATTTATTTGCCATATTTTCAGCACACCGAAACAAAATTTTACGGAATTTCGGTCACAAATATATTATTATAGATAGTTACTTGGCAGCATTTTCAATGTTAAATTAAAATAGTGTCATAAAAATTCAATATATTGTGCTAAACAAGTGATAGAAACGAATCGCCTCAAAACCGAATTTGCGCAGTTTTGTCTGCCCTATCCCTAGAGTGTAATTTAAGTCTGCGTAGACGCTGAGGGGTAGGGCGGCCCGTGAGCTAAGGAGCAGTTGGTTTGCAGGCTCTCCGCTATGGCTGGGGCTGGCCGGCCAGCAAGCCGATGCTACGGTGATGAGCGTAAAAACCTGCCTGGTCCTTAGCTCACGGGCAGCCCTACCCTCAGCTCCTACGCAGACTTGAATTACACTCTAGGGATAGGGCAGACAAAACTGTGTAATGTGTTTGTGCCTGCTTGCATGCAGCATACTTGCTACATGTTGCATGCCTGCTTCCATGCTGCATGCCTGCGTGCATACTGCATGCCTGCTTCCATGCTGCATGCCTGCGTGCATACTGCATGCCTACTTCCATGCTACATGTCTGTTTGCACACTACGTGCCTGTTTGCATGCTGTATGCCTGCTGTATGTTGCATGCCTTCTTCCATGCTGCATGCCTGCTTACATACTGCATGCCTGCTTATATACTGCATACCTGCTTGCATGCTGCATACCTGATTACATGCTGCATGCCTTTTTCCATGCTGCATGCCTGCTTACATACTGCATGCCTTTTTTCATACTGCATGTCGGCAACCAACCTCGGGCATCATAAGGTAGGCAAAAATCTTCTTTCTACCCATAAATCTACCCAGGAGAGCATGTTTACTAAATAAAATACTGTACTCGTTGATAACAGAATGATTCACTTATACTTAGTATGTCGGTGCAATAATAAGATTAAGGAGGTATTGAAATAAAATTATGCAAAACAATACCGTCGATCGTTTAGAAAATTTATTATAAAATTTTAATATAAACGTAAGTTTTCCAAAAGAACCAAAACATCAAATGAAAAATTATAAAATATCATCCGAACCATTTATAGAAGAATTTGCCAAAAAAGTTTGTAAAGCTTGAGTTTGTCAAATGAAACGTTTTTGAAATAAATAGTATATGAAACGTTGGTTGTTACATAAAAATTGGTCAATGGAGTTTTGGTGAAACATTAGTAAACCTTGGTACAGATATAAGATGGTACATAGCTGTGGGTTTCTGGTTCATACTACATTACGGCATGCAAAAGAGATGGCTAAACGGCTGCCCTCAACATACTAGCACGAATAGGAACCTCACACTAACCCATAATATTTAAATATTCATTCATGAATTATTTTAAAATTTAAAGTGTTTAATAATTTCTTAAAACTTTTGTGAAATAATAAACATAAAAAAGTTTCTTATTTGTTTTTATGCTTTGTTTTGGTTTGACCACAGACTTATAAAGAGTAGCAGACCAAACAGAGTTATAAGTCACATCGAAAAAATTGAACTTTTATCGATTTTTAATAACAGTTATCAAAAACTGTTATTACTTATTTATTACGTTTATACGATTTATTTTCTGAAACCACATAATTGTAACTGGCTAAGCATATTACTAACACTTCAGGCGCACAATCATAATACATATTTTCTGTCTGTCGAGGTCGATAAACACAATATTTTTTTTTCTTTCAGCCCATTCGATTATTTTATCGATTTTGTTACATTTGAAATCTGATTCATCTGTAAGAAAAAAACTAACGTCAGACGTCGTTTGAACGCTCTGCCGTTTACTTGTTCGTTGTGCTTTTCATTCTAGCTTTAATCTTTAAAATCTTTTTCAAATACGTTCATCATTTCAACCATAATATTATTTACATGGTCTGTAAATACTGTCTTTATTTCAACTCATTTGGATAAGTGGTTTATGTTTTACAATAGAATACTTATATTATTTTGATTTACCGAAAGTCCGTTGTACCTATCAAGTTTTTTGCTGCAGTTACACCTTTGTAAATATTTACTTCAAGTACCTTAGTGCAAAATCGCCAGTCAAAAACAATTATTAATCAAAATCGTCGCAGACACATTAAAACGCTTAGATAAAAGTTCATAGAAATGTCATTGTTTGAAGTTTTTATACCTTTGTCGTAGGAGTTACGCGATTTTGTTTTTAGGATTGTGCAAATATGAAAAGTTCCTGAACCTTTTTAAATTACAAAATACTAATTTCAGCTATTTAGCAATATATATTGCTAAGTACCATGTTTATACATGCGTTTTCATTGCGGGGGCAGCCGTCCATACTTCAATTTAGCCTTTATATATAATGTCCTTTATAAATCTATTCGATATTTATTTTTACCTTTAAACAGCGTCCCCATTTAGCAATTATTGAAGTCATACCTTATTATAACCATCAATAAACTAGGAATATTGACTTCAATAATGGCAACGATGGTCAATAAGAAATTGACGATTGAAGCTGGCTATGTACTTACTACGAGAGGCGTCTTCGGGCGCGTCCGCCGCTACTAATTGTTTTCGCTTGATTGGTCACAAAGCCCACTGATCGTATCTGATCGGGACATTACATAGGACACGACCTCTCGGCATAATCGTCGTTGTTTAATTATTGTACAAGGGGCGAAGGAACATCATCAGGCTCCCATATAACAATTACTGTTCCACCTGAATTTGTCTAGCTTATGAAATAGTACATTAAACTATCACGTAACTAATAACATAAATAAGATACAGTAATGTTACGGCTATGGTTAATATTGACATAATAATTACGTTCAGAAGATGTATTACTTTCTACCAATAAATTGAAGGCGAATACTTTCGTGTGACATATTGGTCCACACAATTTATAATAGGATTACGTGTCTATCTAAAAACGATTCGAAATAAAAACACTCCGCGCCCCAGTACTCCAGTAGGTACCTGGTGCGCCGGGCGACGCCGCGGCTAATTGAGTTTTATTTCGGTCTCTCTCAAAAGTTAATAGATCGTACAGAGGTGGTCTGCGCTCGTAGCCGTTGCTCTGTCACATTGACTGCGGCCTTCAAATATTCAACATTCGGGACGTGAGCAGCAGTTTAAAACAACGGATGTAATAATTAGAAAATCCTGTTAATTCAACTTAGACTGCTAGAATCTAGATGGATAATATTCAGTCAGTAGCGCCATCTTATCTGACCTTGTCGGTGATTCCAGTAACTTATTCTAACGCACTTGCTGCACCATCGGCAGGTACAATGGCTCCTTTTATTTTGGTGGGAAAGCATCAAAAGATTCCTCCCGCTCTCGATGGATCAGGAGGAAATGTCAGACTTGTACTGACTGAAACTCACTTGTGTTCTTTTAGTTGCTCCTTGCGTTCCAGGGCCACACGGTGACTGTTTCCAACAATCCTGCAGCCCTGGTAGGCATCAACCGTAGCGAGCCCCATCAAAATCTGTGCAAGTGCAAGTCGGACTCGCGCACTGAGAATTCCGAATAAACTTACCCTTTTGAAGGTGTTTAACAACCCTAAAAAGACGATTAATGTTTATACCCATATCCATCTTGGGCACACCACGATTGCGGCGGTAAATCCCTTCTTTGAAGAATGGCTGCAGAGGCGCCTCGACGTTCTCACTTCCACATAATAATAATAATGTGGCCCGCCTGTCAAGCTGACAGTCATATTTTTTCAATCCTATTTGAAATATAAAATTATGATAACAATAGTGCAACAAGAGAAAACAACGAAAAACACGACTGCGTAAAAAATTACTTTAAATAAAAACTGAAAAGAAAAAAAGAACAAGTTCAGTCCAGTACCGTAGAAACCAATTAGATTGCATTTAAACACAAAATAAAACAAATATGTAATAAATTCTAATACGGAACATATTGATTGCGACAGTCGGGACCCATATCAGATGGGATGATTTTAGTCTAGATTATTTTAATGGGTCCCGACTGTTGCTTTCAATATGTTCCGTATTAGAATTTATTAGAGAGTCCTAAGGACTGGCTATCAGAAACTGAAAAAAAAGCAAAAAATTTTAAGAAATCCTTGGAAACCCCAAAAGACTGATTCAAAACGGTAGAAATTGGTAAAATGTGTCAAATGGCAAGTATTTGAAGTGTAATGTAGCGGAGCGAGTGATGCTCATTCATGGTACTGCGTAACAACAACGTACAAAAGGTTCATAGCAAGGAGAGATATATTCACTCTGAAGCCGCCACAGACAGCTCGTAAGGCTGAGCGAAGTGAAACGCGCCTTCTGGGCGCGCTCGGCATGCGGCCCGGCCACAGATAGTGTCGTCTCGTCAGGCGGAGCGCTATCACCGCGCTCTAAAGCGCTACCGCACTCTCAACTTATTAGCTTTCAACGTTCCATTTATCGGCTGCTGCGCCTCACAGACTTATTAAACCATGCCAGGATTTAGATTACCGCCACATTTTATTTTGTTTCTGTCTGCTATCACTTCTCAGTCACCGGCCTGTTTTTATCATTATTCTTGGCATGTAATCATCACGCATGGTTTAAAGTTTTCTTATTCTTTAAATCTTATCAAACCATTAAAAAATAAATCAATTTTTGTAACAATGCTTTAACAACAGGTATGTTCTGTTTACCAAAGACGCGGGTTATTTACGGAAGAAGTTTTACATTTACAATGACAGGAACTAAAGTGACGACGTATGACGAGTAGTCATGATAGATGTCACAAGATTGCTCGTACACAGCTCGGTGTGCGGCGCTGCCGACTTGCAGTGATGCTGTGAGTGAGGAGACTAGAGCTGGCAGTGACATTACAGTTAGCTAGCATGTATGTGACAGTAAGCAGAGGATAGGCGGGCACGGGGGGAGGCGGCCCCCGAGGAAATCACCGCGTGACAATCTACCGTTTCCGCACCGCGCCGCCGCGCCGCCGCCGCTGCAGCGTCTGACATGTAGTGTAGGGTGACGGTGACGCAGGTGTCACGACACTGATACAAGAGTACTTGGTCCAGTTTGACATACAGTTATAAGCTGAGGGTTATCTATCATAAGATCGAAAAATATTTGACCGAATTTCATTTCACCTAAAACTTTTCAACCTTTATCGTTCCGTTTTTTTTATTTTATCGAAGTCACGTCTGCCACTGTATCAGTTGTCACTATATCAATTCGTTTTTTTTTCTTTATTCCGACGTTTCATTTGGTCGAAAAACTTTTCACCGATGTTATTCATAGCCGAAATAATATTAGTTCGAAGTAAAAATAGTATTATGTTTCCGAACATTTATTATACCACTGTTTTTATTTATATATTTTCAAACAAAGATGCATAATTTAAGCATGCAGTATGCAAGCAGGCATGCAACATGCAGCAAGCATTGTTTCTGTCACGGCTCCGGTGATGCGGGATTTGGGCGGCCAGTTGTTGCAGTTGCCGAAGGCAACTTCGGCTTGCTGGCTGGCGAAGCCGGCCTGCCTCAGCCCCGGTGGTGGGCCTTCAAACCACCTGCTCCCCAGCTCGCAGGCCACCCTACCCGTCCGCGCCTATGCGGGCTTGAATTACACTCTAACAAGTCTGTGTAAAGTCGATTTTGCGGTGATTCGTTTCTGTCACTAAATTTTGTAGCACAAGATAATGACTTTTTATGACACTATTTTAATTTAAAGTGCTATTAATTAACCGTCTATATAATTGTGCCCGAAATTCCGTAAAATTTTGTTTCAGTGTGGTGAAAATATGGCAAATAAATCATATGGCAAATGAAAAAAGTTCAAAAGAGGCTTTGGCCACAAGCAAATAGTTATTTTGTAAATTGCCGAAATATAGTTCGGTAAAATAATACACATGATGCTTCGATGATCTAAAAATAGGTCAAATAATGCATTTACATTCAATAGTTTTCGGTAAAATGAAATTCGACCAAAAAAAAATTCGGTAAAGTGATCAGTTCCCATAAACAGAGCTGTAATTTATTAAAAGTGCTTTGTTTCGATCATCACCGTTATCAATTAGCCGTTCACTTCCGTTTGTCAAATTAACTCTGGTGGACGAGTGGCTGTGAAACGTAAACACATTCTATTTATGATGTAAAGAGTCGCCAATGACCAAGGGTTTATTATTTTTTTCATTAAAATTTTGTTTATTTATTTTCGACATAATGTATACCTAAGAAATTTAAAATATTTATGCTAAATAATATTACATTATTTTTAGTATATGTGAATCCTGAATATCTTTTGTTCAGAATCAGTAACTGAATCGATTCCAATAATTTTTACACCAGGTTATTTATTTACCAAAAATATTTAAAAAAGGTCACAAGTTGGATACCACCGACAGCCGACACTAAGTACAACACAGAAGCACAACTGGGTGCGTGAGCCAAACCACCCCAAAGTTGTCCGGATGGCCGGTGACCATAAAGTATATGCGCGGACAACAGGTAACTTAATAAGCTTAAAACTTTGTGATTTTTCATGATAACTATGACTTTACATAAAAATACTAGACATGTGTTTCGGGTTTCACATATACAAAAACTAATGTGGTATAATAAAGAGCTCTAACTTGAATGATATCAATTTATTACGACGTTATTGCTTTAAATGTAATGTATTTAGTTACATACAAATAATTTATAAATTCACGTAAAGTACAATAATATATAATGTAAGACTAATTTATTTTATTGGGTGGCTAACAGCTAACCATTTAACAAAAGTGTAGATCAGGCCGAGGCATTTAGAAGCCTCCACATATAACATGGGAGTATTGTATTGTGGAAAGTTAATTGAACTAAATACAAAAGTTTAGTTAAAGACGATCTAACAGAAAAATATTAAGGCTCAAACAATTCTTATACGATGTACAATGTAGGTACCTACTTTAAATGTATTAGAATTATTTACGACTTTACTTTAAAATAAAACAAATATCGTTTGAGAATAAGATATTTAATCTAAATCAACATGACAATAATATCTATGTCACCATAAAATTATAAATACCATTATAATCTATCTCGCGATATTAGAAAAATCTGTTAGAAAAATCCGCCAATTTACGGATGTTGATACCGCTAGACTAGTATATTTTAGTTATTTTCATAGTATCATGTCATACGGTATCCTACTATGGGGACGGGCTGCAGACATCGACTCAATTTTTATTCTACAGAAAAGAGCTATCAGAGCTATTTACAATCTCCGCCGGTGCGATTCTCTAAGGGAACTGTTTAAGGATATTAACATATTGACGGTGCCTTGTCAATATATCTATGAAAACATCATGTACGTTAGAAAAAATCTTCATCTTTTTAGCAAAAGAGGCGATAGACATAATTATCTTACAAGAAATAGGGACCAATTAGTTCAACCAGGTTTTAGACTGGCTAAAGTGGCCTCTTCTTTCATGGGGTACTGTTTGAAATGTTATAACAAAATACCTCCACAAATATTAGAACTCAATGAAACGAAATTTAAATCTTGTATTAAACGCACACTATGCAGGCAAGCATATTATAAGTTGGAGGATTATATTCAAGATAAAAATGCTTGGCTCAATGCTGGTCCAGCTCCACTACCACCGGGGTGTACAAATTGATTAGTTTTGAAACTATAATCTGTAAAATATTATTATTGTTAATTATTATTGTATTTAGTATTGTATAATGTAGAAGCATTTTTTTTTAAAGTTTGTAAATGTGAGTACCATGGAGCTATTTTATGGTTTTTAGGTTATTATTGGTCCTGTTTGACATAAATGAGCATGGCAGTTGAGAGTTTGTCATGCTCACTCAAATGTCTCACTGATGGTGGCGCGTGTGTTGGATCATTCGATTCCCTTTAAAATGGTCGAGCTGAGTGGTGCTAATATTCGCGTCAGGTCCGTGAACGGGCGCTGTCAGTTGAGACTGGTCATCTCTTAGCTGCCAGTTGCTATTTTAATATCTATATTTAGTTTTTTATTTTTACTTTATTGACATTGTTCTCACATGATAGCGACAAGAAACATGTAACAGACATATTTGTAATTGCAAAACACGATTGAAAAGAGTGTCCATGGAGTTTCTTGCACATTCTTCTCCATAGAGATCTACGCTTTGGAATGTGCAATTAGCATCATTTTTCTGACTGACTGACTTCTTGACATTTCAAAAGTGCCTGTAAATGGTTTATTTGAAATAAATGCTTTGAATTTGAATTTGAATTTGAATTGTAAACTGTCGAAAGATTGTAAACCGTAGCATACGCTTCCAATTTAACTTTTTTCTATGAAAAAAAAATTACCTAATAATTATCAACAATATCACAAATCAGCAATAAGTATCATAATAAATCAAGAATTTGGCTTATCACTTATTATGACTGAAGATAGCTTTATCCTCGCGTTGGATACTATCTGAGAGATAATAAAAAGACAACAATACTGAAACAAATTATAAATTATAGAAATACAACTATTATTTACAAGTTAATGTTAACTATCACTCGACATGTTTTGGGATTTGAAACAAACAAAATTCACTATTAAATTGAACAATAGTTTTAATTTTCAATAATGCTCTTTCATTACTTTTCAAGAGACTCGTCTGTAATCACGTTTTATTCTAATACGAATTATTCGCTTTAGGTGACGGTTAATTGACATGAGGTATTATCGAGCAGGTGGAGTAGACAAATATTTTAAGGCGAAAGCATCAGTCAAACAAAAACTCATGTGTTGATAATGTTATAGGTATATGAGTAGAATTTATATCAATAAATCAAAACAATTATTGAAAAAAAAAACAATATATTTTTTTAATCTTCTTTTCTTTTTTAACCTATCCGTTATCGAAGAGTAGGCTTCATCAAGTATTTGTTTAAGGCACAAAATGGGAGTAAGGGCCTTAATTTCAATCCAATAAATTACTTGTTTTGGAAAAGTCTGACTAGGCTGCATTAGTCGGCAACTCGAAATTTAAAGTTTCATTGATTGACAAAAAATAAACGAACACAAACACAAATACACACTCCCATAACACAAACGATGATTAATAGTAAAAAAGCGCCTAAAATTTTATGAACGGAACGTAGCGCGTTGGGCGTATGGATATTATGACAACCTGCTGAATTGATCGTTTCAAAATAAAACTAATTGATATTTTACAAATAATCTATCCCTGTATGGTGACTATTTTGCCATTTGCACACTGCAAAAAGTATATTATCTATGCCAAATATGCGATAATCTGTGCCGAAATATGAATGTTTCTACGCTCAAACATTCCAAATCCGTGGCCTTCGAACGCAAAGACTGAAGGGCACAGCTGGGTTTTAGTCAGTAAAACTCTGTCATGAAATTATGTCTTTTTCTTAAAGCAGGAAAACACATTTGATGATTTTGCATTTGAAAAAATAAATTTTAAAAATATAAATACCCGACTGCGTAAAAAATTACTCTAAATAAAAACTGAAAAGAAAAAAAAAACAAGTTCAGTGCATACGTTACTGCACTGAAACCAATTAATTGCATTAATTTAAACACATAAAATAAAACAAATATGTAATAAATTTTAATACGGAACATACAGACTGCAACAGTCGAGACCCATATCAGATGGGATGATTTTAGTCTAGATTATTTTAATGGGTCCCGGCTGTTCTTTTTAATACGGAACATATAGTATTAGAATTTACGAGTATTACATATTTGCTATTTCAACTTCCCAGGGAGAGTGTACCTACATCTCCATCTCCAAAACGGTTGGACCGATATTAACGGGATTTTCACTGACGGATATCTAACGTTAAAGGGTCGTTTGGGCTACTTTTCATTTTCCGAAGGAACGGGATTTCATAATACGGGATAAGTCTTCAAAACGGTTAAACTTTGAGGGAACTTTCATTGGGATAAAGCTAATGTTATAATGAGTAACTTAATCTACTTTTTATATTTCCGCGGGAGGTGACGAAAATCTCGAGAGCGGGGGTATCTTTATTCTCGGGGGAGGGAGTTTATCTTAATATACGGGGATAGGGGACATCTCCGAAACGGCTGGACTGACTTTGAGGGTCTTTCACTGACTGATAGCTGATGTTACAAGGATTAACTTAGGCTTCTTTTAATTTTACCGCGACTTTCATTGGGATATAGTTAATATTATAATGAGTACCTTAAGTTACTTTTTATATTCTCGCGGAAACGAGACTTAATTCCGGTGGTGGGAGGACATCTTCGAAACGGCTGGACCGATTGTGACGAAACTTTCACTGACGTAAAGTATTTTCTCCCACTCTGGGGCGGAGAGGGTGAGCGTGCCAGACTTTTACTGATTAAAACCACATCTAGGTTCCTTTAATTGTTCTTTGCGTTCTAGGATTACGTGTTACCTTTTCAGAAGCCCTCCCATGACTCTAGTAGCCATCGGTCCTGCTGGGCCATGACATCTCTTTTAGGGTTGCGTAGTACCTACACGACGCCCTGTCGACGATTTGAGATCGGTCCGAACAATAGCCGTACGGCCGCACTGCAAGCTACACCAAGCCCGTGCCTACGGTAGTTGGTAGTTGGAGTTACGGCTGTCTCCATCGCTAGCATTCCTGCTTCGCAAAACGAGTCGACCCCCACCCATTTTCCCTCGTTCCGGATCATGGCCTGGACCAGGGCCAGGCGCGGGAGGTTTCCGCCGCCGATTGCCCCCACGAGGACACGGTGGTGTTACCTGAATCCGGTGCAAGAACCTCCCAAACCATATCCTGTGCGGACCTGCGTCATGCGGAAGGTGAGGACGCCGTGACGCCTCTGTAGCCACTCCTCAAAAAGGGGACTTACCACCATGATTATGGCGTGCCCAATTGACGGATAGTTGATGTTACAAGGAGTGACTTAGGCTACTTTTAATTTTTCGCAGGAAAAGGACTTAGCTCCCAGGGGAGAATATATTCTGAACTGGATAACATTTTTTACACGTTTGCTTCAAAAAAGAGTCGTGGAGTAACGGGTAGTAGATAATAAATAACATATTTCCTATTGTATTGTTTTTTAATATGGTCATGATATACAATTTTAAAATCCTCATGGTTATCAAATTAAAGGGCTCATCCCTTTAATATGATAACCATATTGCAGTAACCAAAAGAAAAATTTTTTTTGCTCTAAATTATGGCTTCTCACAGTCGTTATGTTGTTTTTTTTTAACGTTTAACGTTATCTAAGAACAATTTGATTATCAAGACGAATCTAATGATATCTTAATAATGTAAATCCGTTTAGCGGTTTGGAAGATATGAGGTAATAAAGAATATTACATACATACATACAACATACCAACATACCAACATACAAGATTCGCGCGAAAAACATAACCCTTCTTGCAGTCGGGTAAAAAACAAAAATGCTACATTTATACGGAAAAGTAGTTGGGCGGGGCCCCTATGTTAGCCCCTAGTATGCGAGTATTTAAAGGTACACGGATCAAAACTTTGATTATGAAATACATATTTAATTATCTCGGTGTTTATTTTCTTACATCGAAGACAATTGGTAACATTTCATTTTCCATATTACATTGACCTGCTATCCTGTACGATGTGCATGCGCTCTACCAATCATCCTAACGGTAAAATCCTTTTGGTGTACTTCCCTCTTTAAGATTGAAACAGAATATTATGTTTAGCTCCATTTTCTCGACTCTTCAAACGGAAGGTTCCAGAGATAATCAAGACTTACTTAACGATAGACGATGAAGCTCGAATAAGGTGGTCAATGAATTTAATCAAATTGTTTTTACGAAGGTAGCCAGTATACGAGCTTGGAAAGCCTTAAAATGGCAAAAGTTTAGAAGTTAGGGAATATGTTTGAGGTCGAAGGGAGTCGGTAGAGTTTCAAAAAGCTTAATAATAAAAAGCGGAACTACCTAAACACTTGATAATAAGAAAACACAACACACAAACAAAGAAGTCATTAAAAGCATCGAAACCAGTGAAACAATCTTTACTAAATTTTAGTACCAGGACCTGAATACAATAATTACGTATCCGTATTCCTCTATCTGTGTTCCCCTTTTGTATCACAAACGATCAAGATCGTATCAACACCAGTCGTTCTTCATTGTCTAAATTTACGGCAACAGAACTACCCCAAGCTAATCGACACCATGCAACAATGGGATGCAAAACAATGTCTTTGGACAGTTGACCACGATTACCTCGCTCGCCGTATAGAGGAAGAAGTACACGAAGTGCGCGCCTCATGTGCGCCACCGAGCCAGATGACATACACACGTATCGAATAACAAGTGGCCGATCAGGTATCTATCGATTGCCAGTAAAGCGTTCCACGGAAGCATTACAAATTAAATGGTGACTATACATACCTGGATAAACCTAAACCTTTTCAAATAATTAAGCAGTTACAATCCGCATATTTCTCCATCAGGAGCCGCTTACAATGAATGCATAAGTACCTAATCATTGTAAGTACAATGAATGTCGCGGGATTGTTCTCTGTCATTTTCGACGTGAATCTATTCTATCTAAGCGAGTTATCCCCAAATAGGCACATTTTAAATTAACGATGAGTTTTGGCCCCTTCATGTCGCCTGTCACTTGGGATAAGAATGTAACGGATTTACTCCTCATGTCGGACAGCCGGTCTAAATATGCAGTGAACGAGGAACAAAGATATGAACGAGTCAAGGATACTGTCTGACGCATGACGGTGCCTTGTTTGGCTATAATAATAATAATGGTAATTTTACATATTGTGAAATAACTAAAATAATTTATAAGAAAATAATTTATTATTCTTTATAAAAGAAACACGTGGCGTAAGCTGCTTGTCACGGGGACAACACATTTCCGGCACTCATATAAAAAAACACAACAGAAAATAATCGAAATTCGAATAGGTAAAAAATAACGAAAGGAAAAAAATGAACGGTCATCAGCGAAAATAAGCAAATCCTACATAACAAAGTGTGACTCAGTCCCCGCGCCGGGACCCTGGAGGCGGGGGGTGATCTGTGAGCATCACGTCGCACGTCGCTCATCCGCGTCGCGGGCACGATCTCTCGCAGATTAAAAAGCCATTTGCGGCCATCCATCTAGCCAGCGTGTCGCACTGCTCCGCATCGCAACGCTCCGCTCTGTCACCGACGCAATCAGCATCACACTGCACCGGAGAGCGATGCCGTGGCGAGATGGCGCGGTGAGTCGGTGACCCACTTACTGCTACGAGGGATTGCTCCTATACTTCCCCATATAGCCAGAGTTTGTCACAGGAAGAAAATCGCACTAGATATAAGATTAATGTGACATTGTACATTGTCAATATATTCTAGGACTTATGAACAAGGATTTAGAAGTAGACTTATTCCTTAATTGCAATAATTTTGATATTCTTTGCTTAACGGAACATTGACTTAAGAGCCACCAGTTCATTTTCAATTTTAGTAATCGCCAGGTTGGTAGTTCGTTCAGTAGAATTGATGCCATACGTGGTGGCTCATTAATTTTAATAAGCAACAAACTTAAGTTCAAAGAACGAAATATACTAAGATCCCAGAGCTGTCAGACATAACTTATTTTCACATGGATGAAACCTTAGGTTCTCAGTAGCCTCTCATCTGCTTTGAATACCTGTGTACTTGTGGAGTTCCCCCTTTGGGCCCCTAAGCAGGTACCAGGTAAGAAAGGGAACTAAAAAGAACGAGTTACTTAACTAAATTTTTGATGTCTGATTTTTATATATGTTTTGTAGATAGTAGTATCATAAGTGTCAGACACTTTCCATGGACCAAAACTTCTGTAGAGGTACTTATGAAACGTCAGAATCCAGTACCTACACATATTTTCGTGTGTTCCACTTGTTGTAGATAGTTCTAATCTCTGTTGTGCAGACCTATTTCTAGTTTATTTTATTTTACTAGGTAAGTCATTTTAAAATGTTCTATATTTTAAAATATTTGTTTTAATAATAATAATAATAATAATAATAATGATAGATTAGTGATAGACCGATTAGCGCGCCGCGCAATGATAGTCGACGTCACCATTCCACATGACGAGAATCTCGTGAAAGCTGAGAAAGAGAAACAAATCAAATATCTCGACTTAGCACACGAGGTTGTCGACATGTGGAATGTGGACTCGGCTATCATTGTGCCGATTGTCGTGACCGCCAATGGCCTTATAGCCAAAAGCTTCGATGAAAATCTGTCGAAGCTGTCGTTGCGCGGTTGGATCAAGGGCCTGATACAAAAGGCAGTACTCCTCGATACGGCTCGCATTGTGAGGAGGTTCCTGTCTCTGGAGCCCTAACCACCGGTAGCTTGGACCCTGTTCCCGACACCGGCGGACAACTATTTTTTATATTTTTAAATGTTTTTTTTTATAGGTATGTTTTTAAAGAAATATTTGAAAATGTAAAAGATATGTATAAAAAATATATAAATGGAATAATAATCTTAGCTTAGCTTAGTCGGCCTTTTAATGTTCCCACTGTTGGGACTCAGGCCTCCTCTCTAGGAGAGGGAATGGGCCGTAATCCACCACGCGGGCCCAGTGCGGGTTGGTGGATGTCACATGTCTTCGAACTTTTGGTTCTAGGACATGCCGGTTTCCTCACGATGTTTTCCTTCACCGTTTTGAGAGCAGTGGTGATGAAATAAATTACACAAAGTAATGCGCCTGGCTGGGTTTGAACCCGCGATCTACAAATCGTAAGTCGGGGCCGTTACCACTCGGCCACCACTGCTCTTCACTGCTGGAATAATAATAATATACTTTATTTCGGATATAGAAAATCCATAATGTGTGTGTGTGTGTTGTGTGTATGTGTGTGTGTGTGTGTGTGTGTTTGTGTGTGTGTTTTGCCTAGTTACTTGCTTATAAACACTTATGACAGTAACATATTTTCTCTTACTTATTTACAAATCCTTTATATTTACGAGCCTTCATCCTATTATTCTATCACCACTGTAGCGCCTATTGAACCAATTTTGATTTCAATAGATTCATAGTAATTTTTTTTTGTTACTTGTAAAATCACCCAATAACATCTCTAGCCCTTGGGCGGAGCGAGAGGGCGTGTCAGACTTTTACTGACTAAAAACTCACTCCTTTCCATCTTTGTATTCGTTCCATGGCCCCGAGGTTCACTTTCACACAACCCGTCCATTCTCTGTAAGACTATGGAACGTGTACTTAACACTAAGCTCCTGGCATACCTAGAAGCTAATGACATCCTAAGTGACCGACAATACGGCTTTTGCTGAAATCGGTCAACTGGTGGTCTTCTAGCGTATGCCATCCACATCTGGAGTGAGGCCATCGAGGAACACGGGGCAGCGCTTGCCGTCTTTCTCGATATCTCGAAGGCTTTCGATAGGGTCTGGCACGAAAGCCTTATTAGTAAGCTTCCTTCTTTCGATTTACCTGCTGGTTTGTGTGCTTGGATCGCAGACTTCCTAAGTGACCGGTCCATCCGAGTGGTCATCGATGGTTGCTCATGCAGTCAAATGGCTATTAATGCCAGGGTCCCTCAGGGGTCAGTGCTCTGGGCAACATTGTTCTTGCTGCACATAAATGATCACTTAAGCCCTGTACCTTTGGGTATGCAGACGACAGCACTGTTGCTGAGAGTTACATATCCAGCGCGCAAGCTAGTGGGTCACAGATCCAGTCCCTCCGAGAGGCTATGGTCAAGCGCTTGAACTTGTCCTTGGAGGCGGTCTCTGAATGGTGCGATGCCATTTTGGTCAAGTTCAATAATTATATAGCAGAATATAAATAGAATTTTTTGAAATACATAATTGAGTCATGTCCATTTATTAAAAATTTGCATGCTGAATATGAGGCGGAATATGAAGAAAGACTATGTATATTAAGACCTGTACCTACCACCATATTTCAAGCAATTTATTCATTTATATAGGCACACCAACGACTTGTTTTCAATATGTATTCAATAATATAATAATAATTAGTATGAGGTGATCCTGTGTAAAAATGTCACTTACAGGTATGCACAACATTCACAAAAGTCTAACTAATTAAATAGGTGAGAAACCGTTAAATAATGAACACATAAAATAATAGAAATTAAAAACCTTACGTCCAAACTTAAAAATAAATAAAAAATAATACTAAAATAACATTATTCTCGATTTAAAATTAAAATCAAATTACATTATTAACATATTAATCAATCACATTATTATTAAATTAAATTACATAAAACAAACAATTATCTAAATTAATTAAAAAATAAGTAAATTACCGTCGTGAGAGCTCGCACGCGCATGATGGCGTCCACCGTGGAGCGCCTCCTGCGAAAGCCGAACTGGCCGTCCGCCAGATCCGGCCCCACCCGTGATAGGTGCTCGACGAGGCGGTCTGCAATTACTCTTTCAAAGAGCTTGCCCACTTCGTCGAGCAGCACGATGGGCCGGTACGCGGACCGCAGGGCGCCCTGGCTTCGCGATAAGGACCAGTTTCCCCGTCTTCTAGCGAAGTGGGAACTGGCCCCTTTCCATGCATGCGCTGAAGAGCCCTCTTAATCGAGACCCGAGTGCCTCCATGGCCAGGACCCAGGCTTTCCCAGGCAAGCCGTCGGGTCCTGGGGCGGTATTCTTGGCACTCAGCCTTCGTACCGCCACACTCATCTCTACCTCGGTCACCTCTGGAGCATTGTCGTCGTCGTCGCCATCGTGATCCGCGTTAGACATCGCTGGTGGCGGAGCCATGAGCGGGGGAGAGTGTTCCCCTCGCGCAGGGAACAGAGTGCTCACCACACCCTCTACAATCTGGGGCCGGAGACTCTGCGTGAGTGGGGGAGCCCAGGTGCGGAGTTTTTCCCGCACCACCTTGTAGGGGCGTCCCCACGGGTCTCTGTTCAGAGTCGCCAGCCACACGTTGCGGGCCTCCAACTTGGCCCGCTTTATTTCCGCTCGGAGGGTGCGCTTAGCCACTCTGTATCCCTCGTACAGCTCCGCCTCTCTGGCCTCCACATCCGGCGGGCGGATGCGGCGACTGCGGTGTCTGGCGTACCGGCGCCGCGCAGCATTGCACGCATTGCGCAGTGCCGCAATCTCCGGCGACCACCAATACACCTGGCGCCGGGCACGTCCTGGCCGAACTCGGGGCATTGCCACGTCGCAAATTTGCGACATGGCCTCCCGGAACCACTCTGCCTCGACGTCAATGTCGACAGGCCTGTCCGGTGCTTGCACCCAGGCCTGTACCATCGTGGCTTCCAGGAGGAGCTCCCGGTCCAGCTGCTTCAGCGCCCAACCCGGACCACACGGGGTCTGTTGGACCGGCGCGATCGAGGTCTGGGTGGAGATGTCAAACCGAATGTACTGGTGGTCTGAGTAGGTACGTCTCCAGCCCCTCCATGACGCGCCAGTCGACAACACGTGGCGACAGAGCAGGGCTGGCGAACGATATGTCCACCACTGACTCGCCCTGCATCCGCACACACGTGGGGACAGAACCCCGGTTTAGGACGACCAAGCCTGTCTCCAGGGCCCAGTCCTCCACCATCCGACCCCGCTGGTTCGTGAACCGAGAACCCCAAGCCAAGTTTTTGGCATTGAAGTTTTTGTTGGGGAGGGAACCAAACCTAGCGACGACGGCATTCAGCTCCATAAGGGAGATATGGAGATCAGCGAGAGTTCTGTTCGGGGACAGGTAGACGCCTACCACTGCAATGTCCCCGAACCGTGCTGCCACGCAACCCCGTCCCCTCGTGACGGCCTCGCGGGACGGAGTACCGGCGGCGGCCGACGAAATTAGGGTCACCGAGCCGTTCAGGTCCTGAACCCAGTCTCCCCTGGGCAGGACATAGTACGGCTCGGAGACCACGGCGATGTTGATCAACCACTGCGCCATGCTCTGGAGCAACAGATCCTGAGCGGGGGCGCAGTGGTTGATGTTCGCCTGGAGGAGACGTAATGGGGTCGTTATTGACAGTCCATTACAGTCTCCTCCCGAGCCCCACGTGACGGCCCTGCCGCGGGGGTTGCAGCGGCGACAGCGGCGGCAGCCAACGACGAGGCTGCGGCGGTGAGGACGTCGGGGTGGATGGGCCTCCGGACCTTGCCTTTGGCTTTGGTGGGGGGTCGCAGGACCTGCTCCCAGCCCGGTGACCGGCCGGCTTGTCTGCCGCCGCACATGCGTAGCAGTGCGGCGTTGCACGGCATTCAACCGCCTTGTGACCGGGCTGACTGCACTGAAAGCAGCGGTCACTGCGGTCCACCTCCGCGGTACAACAGGCCCCCACATGGTGCCCCACGTGGCAGCGATAGCACCGCAGAGGTCTGGGCTCCAGCAGTTTCACCTGTGCGGACACCCAGCCTACTAGAAGCCGTCGGCCCTCCCCTGTGATGGTCTTGGCCGCCGACACGGGGCAGCTAACCGTCACGGCTCGCATGCCCGTGCTGTCAGCACGGATGGTGCCCGCCCGAACCTGCTCGGCAGCGCATCCTCCCGCCCTGACGATGGCGGCCACCACCTCGTCCACCTTGACGGAGTCGTCCAAGCCCATGATGCGCATACCAATGCACTTGGTGGGCCTGGACACTCGGGCCTCTTCCGCGTCCAAGGACGCCCTGATCCTTGCGGCCAAGGCATCCGCGGCAGGGCCACTGGCCGCACCAGGTACCTCCAGCATTCGGGCCCCAGTTACGGTGCGGAAGCCTCCAGAGGCTCCGAGCTCGCCAAGGTGGGGCAACACCGCCTGCCTTGCCTTTTCCATGACGGCGTAATACAAAGAAGGGCGTGACGCCCTTCTTTTCCGCGTCTGGCTGTAGTGTGATAACTACAGCCTCGGAATTCGGGGCGCGAAGTCTGGCCGCCATGGCCCGTTTCTTGCGCTGCTGTCGCCTCGTGCGCTATTTGTCCGCCCTAGACGCCTTGCCTGCCTTCATCTTGGCCCCCACAACCGTCCATTCGGCCGAGGATTCTGCAGGCAGGGTGGGGGGCGGCAGGGGTGGCCTACTCGCCGTCATGTCAGGAGCCATCGCCGCTTTAGCGGCAGGTGCTGCTTTACCCTTTGTGGGTGGAGCCGTCCCTCCCTGTCGCTGCTGCTGCTGTTTGGCCGCTGAGGCCAGCCTCGCGCGCTCCGACGCCACGGCCTCGTGCCCGGTTTGTTCCGGCGGGCCTGTCTTGGGCGCAGCAGCCATGACCGCGGTGGCGACGGCATATGACGCCGCCTTCCGCTGGCCGGAGGCCGAAAGCGGGGGACGCAGCACGATGCCTTCCAGCACAGAGAGCTGCTGCTGTATCCTTTACTGGAACTGCTCCTGCTGCTGCTGCTGTTGCTGCTGGAGAGCAGCCAGCTCCTGCCGTACCAGTGTCAGCAGCTGGCCCTCCGGCTCGGGCTGGGGCTGGAGCTGGTTTTGCACCTGCTCCTGCATGCGCCCCCCTTTTGGTGCCTCCTTGGTGGCACCTAAGAGCTCAGCTCGGAGCTTCGCGACCCTCTTATCAAAGCAGGCGTCCATAGCCTCCAAGATAGAGGTTGCAAACTGGGCGATGCCCCTTTTCTTGGAGCCCTTCTCCCTCTTCCTTGACATGGCTGTCAAGGCGTCGACCACCAGCACCCCAAGCAGCCTGCGAGACTCATCGGCGGAGTCTTCTCTGGCGTCTGGCTCGCTGTCAGACGGCCCCGAGGGGTCAGCTCTAATGCTGGTCGCGGCGGGATAGCGCCCCTCCGCGGAAAGCCTCTCGGCTCTCTCAGCAGCCTCGTGGGAGGTAAGCCCCCTCCCTCTTCCTCTCGTTCGGCTCACACCCCGACTGCTGGTGGAGATCTTGTGGGCCGACGCAAATTCTCCTTTGGAGGACGATCCGTCCCCTGATATGCCGCGTTTTCGGTAAAAACGTGAGTTGTCACCGAAAACCACTTCTCCCTCGCACTCCGAGCTCTCTGGGCTCCTCCCCTTCGATGCGGCATCGGACTCCGACCGCCCATCTCTCTCCCTCCGTTCGTTTTTTTTATAAATTTGTGTTTCCATTGCTGTTCCCACGAGTAAAAACTTTTTGTACTTGCTCAAAATAGTGGGTCGCACTAAAGACTAATTTAGCTACCCATTAGTCAAGCTTACAACCTCCCTCACGGTGCGCCACCGCTTGGAGGTTTGGGGTGATTGTTTATAGAGGTTGTCCTCCTCGCGGCCCGGGCGTTTAAGCCAAGACCCTCGACCCCCATCAAAAGTCAGAAACATGACCTTGGACAATCTCTGGGGCTACGAGACTAACGGTGGCAGAAGGAGGAGCAAGTCTTCCTCCTGCCTGCCCGGTGGCAGTGTAAGTGCACACCGAGCCCGCTCTTACTTCGCCACTGTGCCCTCTGCTATTGCAGAGGGACACGCGTTGAAGTGTTCCTTCGGACAGAATATTCGCAGGCGGACATCGAGACCCCTTAAGCAAAAGTACCCAAGGGGAGTCGTTAACCGCCTCCCAGGGTGCACCGTCCCGCAGATTGGCCTTCACTCCGGACGTATCCTCAAGGGAACTACAGCCTGCGGGCACTCGAGGAGGTTTTCTGTCGTAGCACCCCACCATAATTACGGCGGTAAGCTCTCTTTGACTAGTGGCATGACGCAGGTTTTCACCGAATATGGTCAGTTCGGAAAGTTCCTGCACCGGATTCGTGCGGAATAAACGTCCGGGTGTCACCACTGTACGGACCGCCCGGAGGACACGGTGGAGCATACGGTAGAGGTGTGCCGTGCAACCCGTCTACCCATGACTCCGGTAGCGCTCAAGGGGTGCGAAGAATCTCCGGATGAGATCTGGCTACCCATTTATAAAACAACTGGACCTAGCAACTTTTAACACGCGTACACTGAGGACTAACGAGAAAATCACCGAACTTGAGGAGGAATTAAGGAGATTGCGCGACCTTCGCCGCTTTCATACCGCAAGGATTAAGTATGCGATTGAGCGGAATAAGGGCTCTAAAGTATTTGCACGAGATCTATCTATTGGGCAAAGCCAGCTCACGAAAGTGAAAACCGACGATAGCAGAGTCATATCCGCCAAATCGGAGCTTTTACCACTAAACCCGCTGCAAATTTAGCAAACGACCCAAGACCTAGATTGACTCGACACTGTACCGAAGATATCCCGGACGTCAGCCTGTACTACATTAGGATGGCTCTGAAGCAGCCGGAAAACAACAAGGCGTCGGGTGAGGATGGAATTACGGCCGAACTCCTGAAGGCGGGTGGAAAACCGGTTTTTAACGCCCTTCAGAAGCTTTTTGATTCCATCATACTCGAGAGAAAATCGCCACAGACGTAGTGCAGAAGCGTGGTGGTACTCTTCTTTAAGAAGGGTGATAATGCCCTACTTAAGAATTACAGGCCCATCTCGCTTCTGAGCCATGTCTACAAGCTGTTTTCCAGAACCATCAAGAATCTTCTCGTCGTGTACTGCAGTCTCTCCAACGGTGCCAAATTGACTACCGGTACATCGAAGTGCTGAAGTGTTTGTACCAAAACGCCACCATGTCAGTCCAACTATAAGACCAGACCTCGAAACTTATCCTTTTGCAGCGGGGCGTGAGGCAGGGAGACGTTATTTCTCCGAAACTGTTTACGGCAGCAATGGAGGATGTCTTCAAGGTTCTGGAATCGAGAGGGCTTGGCATTAATGTCAATGGCGAGTACAGTACTCACTTTTGGTTTGCCGACGACATAGTAGTCATGGCTGAGACTACGGAGAAGCTCAGTACAATGCTTGGTGACCTCATTAGAGCTTCCGAAAGAGTGGGACTTAAAATGAACATGGACCAAACCAAAGATCGGGGACTCTACACTCAAAATTGTGGACGACTACGTTTACCTGGGACAGACGGTCCAGTTGGGAAGGTCTAACTTCGAGAAAGAGATCATCCGACTCGGCTGGGCACCGTTAGGGAAGCCGCGCGGTATCTTCTCGTGCAATATACTACAATGCCGCAAGATGAAAGTTTATGACCAGTGCGTATTGCCAGTGATGACATATGAGTTCGAACGGGATCGTTTACAATAGGCCAGCAATGGACGTCTTTCGACTGAAATGATAATGATGATGAGCGATTGGCGTATCAGCCAATGGTTTAAAAGCCACAAGCCTTGCCCAATATCTTAGGGAGGCAATCTTTAGGTGACTGAATCAAGGTTTTCTTGATTTAGAAACCGGTACTTCTGGATACTACTAGTACTGGTAATCTTCCAATAACTTTCAGCTTCCCGATACCGGCAGGATATAATTTTTATATTTAAAAACCTACCCCCCCCCCCCCCCCCTTTGTACATTTTGTTGCATGAAGATTAAATAAATACTTAAATGAAAATATAATTTATATGTACATGTTATTACTGAATAAACTAAATAATAATACTAAATTGTTAACATACAACCAAAAGTGCTCCTGCCGCCAGTGGCACATGCGGAGTGTCTGTACAATTAACACCATTATACAATAACAAGCATGATTAAAAAGAATACAAAATGTACAGTTATCAAATCTTAACCCCTCGGGCGTCCCGGGGGTATTATTATTACGTCATTGCGCGTTTTTACGTTAATCACCAAAAAAATAATAATAATAAACTTTTGTGGATTTTTCCGGGAAACCCAAAAATATAGAAACCAAAATTTTCGGCTAAAAAAAAAATCGTACAAACGTGTGTACAAAACGACAATGAAGAGTTTTTCAAGGTCATTCAAGTTGTACAGACGTATGTACAATCGGCGCTCGAGGGGAGGGGTTAAAGTATGAAATTGCCGTTTCTAAAAACGGGTTGCTTTGAAGTGTTATATCTTTGGATAGACTTGGAATTATAAGTTTAAATAAACTTTATATTAAAGGTACGTTATTCTTTTTTCAAAATTAGGTATTTATTGATTTCTTTGTGTTTTGTATTTTCTGTAATATTGCAGTACTTGTAACTATTTTTGTATGAAATATAAGAATTACGCGTTACTTACGCTTCCAGGCTTAGTAGGTCTAATCATACAAAAATGTACATTGCAATAGGTAAGGTTAGAAGTGTGTGAACTCTGACCTATAGAACTTGTCAAATCAAATCCTAATGATACGGTGTGGACTCTGAGAGCCATCGTGAATCACAAATGTTTACAGATGAGCTGGCACTCATGCCGCAGATAAGCGTGAGACGCGAGGGGCGCGCGATGTGCGCGCCGTGGTAGAGATGACTTGACGCGCGTCTCCGGTGTGGTGCCGGCGCGCACCTGTCGTATGAGCCGTTTAGCTAACACAGCACACTGAATACGCACAGGACTCTTCCAACAGAACATTATAAACCTAAGCGAGCACTTTTAGGTCAAAGATTCGTGCATAGGCCAAAACACTTCTTAATTATGACTGTATCAGGAAATACAACATACGACTTATATTAAAACTTAATAAATTTTCGAAGATACGTAGAAGTTATTGCAATGATCAGTTAAGCATGAGCTGAGATATCGGTCGGACATCAAAAGGATTGAGGAGCATGTCAACGCTCTCCGCCGAGCCGGCCTATTTATATCTCGGAGTGGCGGTAGGACGTGCGACCGTGGGATGCGCCGGAACCACTCGCTTGTATTTACAAGGACACGCTTGTACACGAAACATGTACACTTATGCTAGACAATAATATCAGATATCAGATGTCATGCTGCCGTTGCTGAAGGAAACCTTTTTTTTACAGTAATACCTAATTTTGGTGTTTTAGAACTGCTGTAGATATTATTTTTATATAATTGACTAGCTATTCCCCGCGGTTTCCCCCGCGTCTTTAGCTAGTACTCCGATCCCGTGGGTTGTTGCGTAATGTTATGTAGCATAAAGCCTTTCTCGATAAATGGGCTATCCAACTCTAAAATATTTTTTCAATTCGAACTAGTATTTCCTGAGATTAGCGCGTTCAAACAAACGAACTCTTGAGCTTTCTATTATTCAAGAGTTCGTTATTATTATAAATACTTCCTTCAGTGAACACCCACGTCTCGGTCACTGTAACCGGTTATAACCAAAAAAAAGTGAAAAGTATTTTATTTTAGTGATGAAGAGGAAGCTTTACTTTTAGTAACCGAACTTGGTACTCCCCAGTTAAGGACAGATTTTGGAACCATGACATAAACAGAGAAGACAAAATTCATGGAGTATTAAAGTTTACACTTTAACTGTTCAAGGGATCAGTTCTTCAGTAAAATTAATTCAGATTAATGATTTTGACTGCTGTTCGTACAGCTGCGACAATCGTGCATCGACTAGAGTGCTAGACGAAGCGCTCGGCGCTAAATCCCCGTGCATGCGGTTGTGATTTTCGTAATATCTCTTTGTTTGGGGTGAGATTAAGATAAATAATATTTCAACAATACCGATTAAACTAATACAAATGGAAAAACTATTAAAACTAATGAGGTGAATGAGATGAGATTGAGTCGCGCCCGATATGCTATCCGAATGCGTACTGACTGTATTTACTTAGGTAATACATAAAATAATAAAGGCATCGAGCGCGGTGTCGCAATTACGCTGACAGGTTAATTATTGTTCGGTGATTGACCCGAACATACTCCCGAGGGAGAAAAAGATAAGGTTAGTTAGTGGGTATAGTTAAATGGGTATGAACTTAATATTAACAAGGTGAAAACAATGTTCAAATAATACTAAAATAGTTATGTAGAATTAGTTATGTTAAAGGATGAGATGAAAGTAATGTACGTAACAAATTAAACAGAATCACTGCAATTCAAATCAGATAGAGAAAACACGCGAAAGATCGGTGAAGAACCTCTATCTTCCGTTTTTTGTAAACACTCACTAGACACAGCTAGTCGCTTAGGATCATTTTTCACTAAATTACTACTAGATTGCCGATTTTCCCTAATTTCACTGCACTCAATCACAAAACTTTCTGCAACGGTGTGTGGAGACGCCAACGCAGTTGCCGCAGTTGCCGCAGAGATTGCCGACTGCCCTGCTGCAGAAGTGGGACGATTTTCTTTGCGTTGCCTTTTCCGCCAACGTCGAAAACAGTAAATGGCCACCAAAACCAAGATAACTGCTATGATGAGATAAGTAGCAGTATAAAGATGGATATCGTGGTAAGAGATATCGGTGCTCAAAGGTTCACTCTGTTTCATGATCTCAAGACTTCTCTTGATAGCTTCAAATTGCTTGAGGTTGTCTGAGTTATTGAGATTAAACTCATATGAGATTTCCGGCATTGTGATATTTATCATGTGATTAATAGGGGATATTTCCGGCGAGATAATCTTTGTCGTCGTACTAATTTTACTGGACAGTCTTCTGTTCGAATATACCGTAAAATCTTCTAATTTTACCAAACAGCCTTCCCCAACACGCAACTGACCAGCGCCTGATAGTCTGACTGCCTGAACTTGATTTTCACACAGAAGTTTGATGTTACATACGTCGACCATTCGTCCAATTGATATGCAGTAAAAAACAAAACATACGTGTATTCAGTTATAGTGCCGACAAGCCTGCTTTATTTATAAGAATTAATAAATTGTTGATATTAATATTTTATTTATTTCTAATAAATTTTTAAAATCAATGGAATGGAATGTCCAAATTGAATTATTTAAAAAGAATTTGAGATTTTTTAGTGGCAGTGCTTAATTTAGTTTTCAAATAAAATAAAAAAAAAGCAGTTATTGTGACATAACTATAACAGTTTGACATATGGTGTTGCGACATTTTTTGTAGATAATTATGTGTTCTGCAAAATCGTAGAACATTATTTTGTTCTATCATCAATAGTTTTCGCAGCGCACGCAAAGAAATGAAAGAGCAATGGTCATTCTCCTAACATGCTTGGACCATATAAAATTAGTAAAACGTAACTTGATGAAACATAATATCGTTTGATTTGCCTGAATGATCATTACTAAGTACGGCATTATATTATGTGGTGTATTAGTAATCTGTATCACTTTAAAAAGATGTCAAAAATAGTTTTTGGTGGCATACCTTCGAGTGAAGTTACAAAACTCCACTCGGAGGCTATTTTAATTATTCAAAAATTGATTCCTCAGAATGTTTACATCGAACAAATATAAATATTATATATATTCAAATTAACTATTCATACAAAGACATGGCTTAAAGGACTTAGTATCGAAGCCTAAAATATTACATAAAAAAGTAAACAATTTTGTTTGTCAAAAATAGGGTGGCTCGTGGCTCCGTATTCGATCGATTTCAATTTTAAGATGCTAAATATTTTTTTAATTCATGACTTTATTTAATGACGTTTTTTATTTAATAATAAAAAACCAAAAAAATCTGTTAGTGTCTTATCTTAGATGTGATTATGTCAACAGTTAATAATTTTGTTATATACTTAAACTGTTACATAACTGTTGACATAACCTTGGATTTATTTTCGATTTAGAAATTAAATCGATCGATGTCAACTTTAGAAAAAGTTTGGACTTCTCTAAGAACGTTAACATTACGGATGTGTTCATAAATAAGATATTATCAAGCGTTCTAATAAACAAAAATAATATATATTTTTAAATTAACATTTATTTTCGTCCTGCTTTAAAAATAAATTGATGCCATCCGATAATTACATCGATAATATATTATATTATGATGACAGTCTCATTTCGGTAACAACACTTTTTTTTCCTATCCAAATTGACCATCCTTCTTTATGGGTCATTTATTTACACTTTGGTTTACCTTATTGGAGTTTTAGTAAGGAATCCTATCGTTTTTTTTTAAAATAAATATGTCAGTTCGTGATAAAATAGCTTAGCTGTGGTGAAAAAAAATTCAAAATCGGTTCGGTAGTTTTTGAGTTTATTCGTTACAAACAAAAATACAAATCTTTCCTCTTTATAATCTATTTATAATAAATAAATAAAGAAAAGTCGTGTTAGTTGCACTATTTATAACTCAAGAACTTTTTATCCCGTTCCCGTAGAACGTGACATAAAACGTGGTATAACAAAACGCAACTGACAGTTAACGTAATGTTGTCTATGGTTATGTATGGTTGAAAATTCGACAATTTGAAATTTTGAAGTTGACTGGTTGATGTGTTTAATGTTATATTAAATGAATATACTGTAGTACTGGGTAGAGTAGGGTAGGGTAGGGTAGAGTTGGGTAGAGTAGAATATTGACACCAGTTGACGGGAGCGAAGCCGCGGGCAAAAGCTAGTTTTAGTATAGATTAGCGCCATGATATCTTCGAACAAAATGATTTGGTTGATATAGTATTCATTTTACGATAGTTAGAAAGTGCTACACACTATAATAGTATAAAGAGGAAATATTTGTATTTTTGTTTGTAATTAATAAATTCAAAAACTACTGGACCGTTTTTCTTCCAACGTCGCAACTAGTTTAAAAATAATTTTCAAAAAGTTAAGCTCGCCTTTGTACATGAACTGTCTGTATGTCAATTCATTATGTTTTGTTTTTGTGTACAATAAAGAATTAAGAATAAGAATAAAAATAATTATGTAGTTCTATTTTAAAATTGTACTTATTGCTATTTTCTAAGTTATGTGACAGATGTTGCACACTGCACAGCTACCTAGTAGTCGCTGCAGTTCTATAGGTATGGTCAGTCACTCCAGGTCTATACTTGTCCAGCTGTGCCGTCATACATATAATTGTACTTGTCGTAATTAATTCTTGGACTTACATTTGGTGAGGAATACACTTCCTAGTACGGCGATTGAAAAAAATGTCACGCTGTAGGTAGTGGGATCTATATCGTCTATCATCAGTTCATTAATGACAGGATTATTTTTCCAAATAAGCATTGATTTTATTACCTATACGTATTAATATGCGCATTGATGCCCTTAATTTATTGCAGAAATTAAAATAGACCTTCAAAGGATACACAGATCTATCATTAAGACCTACTAGCTGAAAAGGAGAGGAACGGAGAAGTGAGGCTAAGTTCACCTACAGGCAGATTATCCTATTAGGTAATGCTAATATCTGCCTAATCTGCCTTTAAATGTTCCCACTGCTAGGACGCCGGCTCTCTCTAGGAGAGGGAATGGGCCGTAATTCCCCACGCGGGCCCATTGCGGGTTGGTGGATGTCATATATTTTCGAATATTTAGTTCTAGGACATGCCAGTTTCCTCACATTGTTTTCCTTTAGCATTTTGAGAACAGTGGTGATGAAATAAATTTCACAAAGAAATGCGTCTGGCTGGGTTTTTATTTTATTTTATTTTTTTATTATTGGTATTTTCTTCGAGTATTTCACGCGTCGAAATAAAATATCTCTATTGAAATAGTTCAGCAACTATAATGAAGAAAAATTTGAATAAATGGTACTAATGGTGGTTTGGTTGGTTAGTGGTTTGTATAAAAATTATACTTTCGAACAGATCTGATGATGATCAAGCTGGAAGGTGGGCACTGAAAAAATAAAAAATGTATTCTAGTCGTGTTTTGGCTTGTTAGAATTCTTATGATATTCAGGTAATCAGGCTATACCTATTTGGTTTTAATGGTTATTTATGTGGTCGCCATTCCAGAACCTTTCGGCTCCAACGGCCATTCGTTCTGCGAGCAATGTTCCCTGCCCATTGCCACTTAAGTTTGGCGACTCTTCGTGCTATGTCGGTAACCTTGGTTCTCCTGCGGATATCCTCATTCCTGATTCGAATAGGCAAGGAAACTCCGAGCATAGCCTTTTCCATTGCCCTTTGGGTGACTTTAAGTCTTCTGATGAGGCCCATTGCAAGCGACCACGTTTCGGAGCCATTTGTCATCACTGGCAACACGCACTGGTCTTTCGTCTTGAGACACTGGTATATTGGACGAGAAGATACCGCGCAGCTTCCCGAACGATGCCCAGTCGAGTCGGATTAAACAACTAGACGACAACTGGACCATCTGTCCCAGGTAAACGTAGTCGTCTACAACTTCGAGTGTAGAGTCCCCGATCTTGATAGGAGTGGGTGCTACATGGCTGTTTACCATGACTTTGGTTTTGTCCATGTTCATTTTAAGTCCCACTCTTTCGGAAGCCCTACTGAGGTCACCAAGCATTGTACTGTGCTCCTCCGTAGTCTCAGCCATGACTACTATGTCGTCGGCAAACCGAAGGTGAGTGATGTACTCGCCATTGACATTAATGCCTAGCCCTCTCCATCCCAGAACTTTGAAGGCATCCTCCATTGCTCCCGTAAGCAGTTTCGGAGAAATAACGTCTCCCTGAATCACGCCCCGCTGCAAAAGAATAGGTTTCGAGGTCTGGTCTTGTAGTCGGACTGACATGGTGGCGTTTTGGTACAAACACTTCAGCACTTCGATGTACCGATAGTCAATTTGGCACCGTTGGAGAGACTGTAGTACAGCCAAATTTTCAATCGAATCAAAGGCTTTCTCGTAGTCCACAAACGCCAAGCAGAAAGGCTGATTATACTACTCAGTCTTCTGTATAACCTGCCGTAGCGTATGTATGTTGTCCACGGAGCGACGTCCGGGATATCTTCGGTATAGTGTCGAGTCAATCTAGCGCTTGGGTCGTTTGCTATATTTGCAGCCGTTTGCTAGACTTAAAGCCCTTACTCCCATTTAGTGCCACAAACATTTACTTTCTGAAGCCAACTCGTTGTTATCGACCTGAAAAATATATAATGTATGGGGTTTTATTTTGTTCAATGAATCAACAATGCTATTTAATTCGGCAATGCTGCCAGTGTTCTGGGCACTTTTCCCATTAACAGCGATGAGGATGAACTTTTTGATGCCCAATGAGTTTTTTTGTACCCTAAATATTGTTATTTTCAGTTTGTATCTGTATATATTTGAAGTTTTATTTTCTTAATATTCTTCTGTATTTTTATGCACCTGCCACATTTTCTCTCCACCACCCTAGGTTGACTGGTAGAGAATGCCTAAGGCATTAAGTCCGCCTTTGTACTTTTGTGTTGCATGAAGTTTTAATAAGTAAATAAATAAATAAATATAATTATATTTTCTAATAAGTTATAATATGTATTAGTTGTTTTCTCCGCTCTCTCTCTCTCTGCAAGTCTCTAAAAGCCCCGCTGGGTTTGCTTCCTTTTGGACTCTGGAGGCAGGTATACTGTTCGTCTCCAGGCTTTGTAGCGACAGCGACGGCAGCTGTGAGGGCCACACTGGGCTTACTACAACTACCTTGGGTCGACTATTAACCTTCCCGGCCACTGACAGCTGTTCAGGGGCCTCTCCCGATTTCGTCCACCCTGTTGCTGACTTTTTATATTTTTTCCTTACCTTTCCTATAAACTTTTATATTTATTGTTATTATACCTCACAAGAATACACACATTTGTGTGCACATATTTATGTAGTTTGTTTTTTAGTTTTAAGTAGGTATGACATAATGTATGTATGTCACGAATAGCTTAAGTTTTGTTGTGCATATGAGTTATCCTCATGTATAAAATTTCTTTAAATATCGGTTATACCTAAGGTTTGCTGTAAGAAAACCCAATTGTGGGTTAAGTTCGCCTCTGTACATCACTTGTCCTATTTTTTTACAGTAAAAATTGAGTACAATAAAGAATACAAGAAGGATCATCGTATTCTTTCCCTTTTCACCGTCTCTTGCTACATAGCCTTCACCTCTACTGCTACGTTACACCCATTAATTCGTCCGTACCCGAAAAAGAATAAAACAGAACCCTTATAGGAAATATTGATCTCCGTCTGTCTGTATGTCTGTCAAGAGCTTTTATCTCGGAAAAGCGTGGATTAATCAAGTTGCAATAAAAACCATATATTCAAGTCTGCGGTCCCTTGAAGCTGTGAAAAAAACAAATTTCTAAGTTTACGAAAAGAAAAGATACGGCCGTTTATGTCCCAAAAAAACGAATATTTCGACACTCAAGGGAATCAAAATTTACTGGGTGCGAGGTCCCGTTGAACCAGAATCCTGAAATTTGGTATAAAGCAAGGTCATATAGCACAGATATATTCGTTACGTCACAATTTTTTTTTGCCATTCGCTAATTGAACTATTTGCATAGGTAAGTTTGCAAGCAACACTCATTGTGCGAGCCCGACTTGCACTTGCCCAGTTTTTTTTTATATTTCTGTAGTGTCGCTTCTCGAATAGTGTTACACAATTATTTTATGCCGGTAAAATTAAGCCAATGGTTGAACTTAAACGCTCGTCGCGCACACTATTGGTCTCACATCATCACGTAGGACTCAACTACAGAGGCTAGGTCTTTAGGCACCATGAACAGTTTCTCGCAGCGTCGGAGCACTAGCGAGCTCCTAATTAGTGCTAGAGATACCGCTTACGTCTCACAATACAAGGCCGGGCTCGTGTTTGGAAAGTATTTTGCCTTTTGTAAATTATTTGCAGTGTTTACTGTCATGTTCTTTGTTCGTCGCGTTCTCCGCTTTACCCTCGTCTCGTCTGAGGGTTGTTTCCTTTAGTAATGACAGTCCTCCGAACGTCACGTCGTTTCGCTGCGGGTAAATTGGGCCGGAGCGAAGAGCCTATTGTGACGCCTTGTGACATGATTTCGACACATTTTGGGCGAAAGCCGAGACATTGGTGAAACTCGTGTGGTGACCCGGTGTCGATCCTCGTTATTGCGCTTCAACCTGATTGTGATCACCGCCACATGCAGCCGATCATTATTTATTGCGATACAATATTCGTCGTGTAAGCACGCGTCGCTCGGCTGTGGCGCAGAATAACAAAGGCACCGTTGTGACAACCTGGAATATGGCCATGCATCTAAACTAGTTAAAAATTAAAAGGCCCGGTTTGACATTTGAGAAAGATTTTAGAATGTAATTTGGAAAGAAACTGAGAGAAACAATAATAATACATATAATAATAATAATATTCCGCAACTTTCACAATACGCCATCTAGTCCCAAACTAAGCAGAGCTTGTGCTATGAGTACTACACAACTGATAAACATACTTATATATTTCTAAATACATATAAATTACACCCAGACACAGAACCAATGATCGTGATCATCATACAAACATTTGTTCTGGGTGGGAATCGAACTCACGACCTCCGGCATAGCAGTCAGGGGCGACTGACAACTAGACAATAATAATTAGATACAAAAATAATAATTAGGGGTCCGGTATAGTAGTAGCTATTTTAACTATTTTAATAGTAGCTACTCTACACCGGACAAGCCGCTAGGTAGTCAAAATACAAACGTCAAAACGGGCCTTTTATTTTTTGACAATAAAGTTGTCATTCATTTGTGAGTAAATAAACTAACGAATGTTGACGTGCTGTTTGATATTCAGCTGTCGGCTGTTTCCGGCCGAACTGTTCAGTCATGAGCCCTGCTGTAATATGCACGTGAATTATTGACGTGTCAAAAACTGGTCGATGTGGAAGGCTGACTGTTACATCATATAAGTTGCATAACGTGTCGCACGTAGTGAGTGTGGCTGTAGCGGCAAAAGAGCGCGAGACCCGCCCCGCCCCGCGGCCGCGCGCCAACACCGTGGTTGTCGTGTTACAAGTTGCGTAACGTGTCGCACGTAGTGAGTGCGGCTGTAGCGGCAAAAGAGCGCGAGACCCGCCCCGCCCCGCGGCCGCGCGCCAACACCGCGGTTGTCGTGTTACAAGTTGCGTAACGTGTCGCACGTAGTGAGTGTGGCTGTAGCAGCAAAAGAGCGCGAGACCCGCCCCGCCCCGCGGCCGCGCGCCAACACCGTGGTTGTCGTGTTACAAGTTGCGTAACGTGCCGCACGTAGTGAGTGTGGCTGTAGCGGCAAAAGAGCGCGAGACCCGCCCCGCCCCGCGGCCGCGCGCCAATACCGCGGTTGTCGTGTTACAAGTTGCGTAACGTGTCGCACGTAGTGAGTGTGGCTGTAGCGGCAAAAGAGCGCGAGACCCGCCCCGCCCCGCGCCCGCGTGCTAACACCGTGGTTGTCGTGTTACAAGTTGCGTAACGTGTCGCACGTAGTGAGTGCGGCTGTAGCGGCACAAGAGCGCGAGACCCGCCCCACCCCGCGGCCGCGCGCTGACGCCGGGGTTGTCGTGTGCATTAGGAAATGCACTGCGCTTACCAACTTGATATAAGCAATAATTTACTCAGGTAGATTTAAATAATAATAGGATTTTATATTTTTGTTCATGAGATAGTCATCATAGTCGTAAATATACGTCGCATTACTCATCATCATTACTCATTGAAAGTACCTATATATATTTTTGTGTATAATATTTTTAAGCGGCTTCAAAAAAAGGAGGAATTTATCAAGGTTGTATTTATATTTTTTATTTTATGTGCCTCAGAACTCCGTCGTTTATGGACCGATTTGCAAAAAAAAATTTTTTCTCTTAGATGATATGTTTCCGATTGGTGTCTTTTTTTCAGAATCCAGTACCGATGATTGGATCCATGAGGAATCGAGGGAACTCCTCAAATATTATAGGCAACTATATAGTGATTTTGGTATTTTCATCGACAACTTAAGCACTTACAGTCAAAAAGTAACATTTGATGAAGTGGAACTGATGAAGAAGACCAGAAATTGCCAACGGAACTTCATACTCACATAGATATGTGAATTTCTGAAGATTCACAAGAAGAAGAATTACAATGAAGATATAAGTTAAGCGACTATGACAAAATAAACAAATAAATGCTTCTGAATAATTATGATGAAAATGGTATCATCGAAGTGACCTGATGATGGTGATGGAGCCGGAAGATAGGTACTGGAACTTTGTAATTAATCATTGTATCCTAGCCGTGTTTGCGCTTATTAGAATTGTCATGAAATGCAGTTTGGCTATAAGGTATTATCGAACTGATCTTATGATGGAGCCGGAAGGTGGAAGGTAGACACAGGAACTTTATAATAAAACAATGTAACCTAGCAGTGTTTTGTTAATTGGATTGTCATGAGAAATATGCACTCTGGATAAATATAATAATAATAAATAATAATAACTTTTTACAACAATAAATAACCGACTTCAGTAAAAAAAAAACACTAAAAGGATCAAAATAACTTTAATTTCTGAAGTCGGTGTTAAATAAGAAACAAACAATACCGAGAAACACCGACTTCCGAAATTAAAGTTATTTTGATCCTTTTAATGTTTTTTTTTTGTTTTAGTGAAGTCGGTTTTTTTTTGTAATATTTTTTAAAAGAACAATTGCGTTAGGAATGAGCATCCACTATTTCTTTGTTGGAGTAGATAGCTGTATGATATGATCAGAGCCTCGACCATATCTTCCTGCTCGAATACAGCTATAATAAAGCAAAAAAACTTTAATCTCCCGCTATTTATAACACTATACTAATAAATGCGCGGCGTCGAATCGCCGTCGTCGGTTGCGACCTGTCGCGCCAATAGCTGTTACCTCGCCGTCGCTCGTTAGACAAGACAGAGTTACAAAATATGTCACACGTTGCATTATTTGACAGTCAAACTAATTTACACGTAACTGTGACTAATGTACTAAGCATTGGTCAAGCTAACTGATATGGCGAATGTTATTTGTTTAAGACTATAATATCTAGACACCACATAGATTAACGATATCCTGTAATATTGAGCAACAAAAGCTTTTTGATATTATGCAATTCATACCGCATACTACTCGCGGGTAAAAGCGTTAATGAATTGCGAAGTGGAGGGTCGTGGTCGACAAGCTTGTTCATGAATGTCTAAGGTTTTGTGAGAAGATGGATGAAAAATACTACACTGTCAAGAAAGTACCGGGAAAATTTCAATAACACACAAAATGTTTGTTCATCATCATCATCATCATTTCAGCCGAAAGACGTCCACTGCTGGACATAGGCCACCCCCAAGCGTCTCCACAACGACCAATCCTGTGACTCCTGCAACTTTCACCAGGTCGTCGGTCCACCTTGTGGGAGGCCTTCCAGCGCTGCGCTTTCCGATGCGCGGTCGCCACTCTAGAACCTTTCGGCCCCATCGACCATCCGTTCTACAAGCAATGTGCCCTGCCCACTGCCACTTTAGTTTGGCGATTCTTCGGGCTATTTCGGCGACCTTGGTTCTCCTGCAGATATCCTTATTCTTTATGCGATCACGCAAGGAAACTCCGAGCGCATAGCCCTTTCCATTGCCCTTTGGATGACTACAAGCCTTCTGATGAGGCCCAGTGTAAGCGACCATGTTTCAGTGCCATATGTCATCACTGGCAACACGCACTGGTCATAGACTTTCGTCTTGAGACACTGTGGTATGTTGGTCAAAATGTTTGTTATTCATCCAAATTTATTTTATCACCTTCAAAGTATGCTCATTCAGAAACGATACGCCAACGAATAATCCAATCCAAATTTTTTATGCTGTTTCCGGAATTGAGTTAAGTTCTCGCCGCGAATTCTCCTTTATGACTTCTACCGATTGAAAACGGGTGCCACGAAGTGGTAATTTGAGTTTAGGAAAAAGAAAGAAGTCGGCTGGAGCCATATCTGGTGAATATGGTGGTTGTTCGATGGTATTTGTTGAGTGTTTAGTCAAAAATTCGTTCACAATGATAGCCTTGTGCGAAGACGCATTATCGTGGTGCAAAATCTAAGAATTTTCTTTCCACAAATCTGGCCTTTTTCGTTGAATTTGCTCTCTTAAATGCTGCATAATGCTCAAATAATATTCTTTATTTACCGTTTGACCTTTCCAGGCCAGTGATAGGTTGGTTCCAGTGGGTCGGAACCGAATGCCGCATAGTTCTCGTTGAGTCGGAACTGTCTGCGGTGATGCCCCAGTGAGTCGGGGTGTTGCTGTCCCAGTGAATCGGGATGATGCCCCAGTGAGTCGGGGTGATGCCCCAGTGAGTCGGGGTGATGATGTCCCAGTGAGTCGGGATGATGCCCCAGTGAGTCGGGGTGATGATGTCCCAGTGAGTCGGGATAATGCTGCAGGCTCCAGTGAGTCGGAGTAATGCTGCTGGCTCCAGTGAGTCGGAGCGGTGCTGTGCGACGTAGTGGCTTTGTTTTCTTCATGGCTCTTCATGTGACTAGCCGAAGGTGCTGTATGCTTAGCCAAGGTCGCTGATGAGCCTGAGGGTGATGACCAGGTATGACCAGGAAGGCATGCTGGAGGTCAGGATACGCTTTAAAGCCGTGGGTGCTGGCTGTATGGCTCGCTGCTCGAAAGCTAGAGGAAGTGATGATGACGTCACGAAGTAGTGGCTGCACGAAGGCTGCGCTGACGTTCTTTGTCGAGGGTCACCAATTTGGAGGTAGGCGGAACAGAGAGTAAAGTCCTGCAAACCTCCGTTGAAAAGTGAGGATCCTCCGACCAGACGGGTGTTATGTCTGGTGGGCTACTACTGCCCGATAGATGATTTTCGGGCTGTTCTATATGTTCTAAACGCGCGGAGAACTTTGATTGCGCGATGCAGGATTAGTTCTTATGTGACGCCATAGATGTCGCTACACAAAATTTAAGACCAACTCTTTGTTCGATGTTTTTGTCCGTTATGAAATTCGCAATACACACTACTACACTAGATATGATATAAATAAAAACAACACTGTATTTAATATAATTAAAGATGCGACTCAAACTCCGCGTCAAAATGGAAAATAGTTGTGCCAATCTACCAACAACAAAAAAAAAAACAACAATTTGAATTTGGAACCATAAACAAATCATCCATTCCCGATATTTTTCTGACTGAATGTAAGTAAACATTGTTTCATTTGTTTTGTGGGATATATTATTTTAGTGGTAATGCACCTATATGTATTTTCTTTTTATTTCTAAATTATATGTTAGTTATATTTATTTTCTTCAATGTGTATGGATTTGTTATTACGTTATTATTATTTAATTAAATGTATGTTTTTAGTTTATAAGTTTCTATTGTACAACGCCTGAGACATCCTCCGTAACGTTGTACAAGTGCTTGTAAATAAATAAATAAATGTAGCTGCTAGGTGACGTCGCCGTGTCGTCGGCTGCGGATCAATCGGATTAACCTTGTAAATCAATAATATAGTATGCAAGAAGGAAATGAATAGAAAATGAATTGTAAGTATAACATTAAATTAAAATAAATGTATTTGCAGTAACTTTATGTACCTTAGTAAATAAATAATAGGCAATTCTAAATTATTATCGTTGCATGAAAATATTGGAAATATATCAAATTATTGCATGTATAAATTTATGAAACAATTTTAAAATTAAAATGTATTTATGTTAATGAAATAAAGGCTATTCGAACTTGAATTCAAATTTTAAAAAGATATATTTTGTATAGCAATCAATTTAGGCAAGCAATCTTACACAAAGTAACTAGATTGTGATAATAACGTAAACTCATTTTAAGTCAACCATGTTCTTTATAAGAAATAAATTCTTTAAACCTAATATTGTTTTTCTGCCAAGATGTTCGTAGTAGCAGCTAGAAATATTCATGAGTCATGTGCATGATCTTTACCCATTCTTATCGGATTTATTTACTCATTGTACTATGAGAACGAGTAAAGACAGATTGCACACGTATGTTTTTGTACACAGATGCAATGCTGCGTACCTAGTTGTTCAGTCCTCATTGAACAAGGGCCGGATCGTCCGATACTCGGTATAATGTGTTGTAGGGTTGCACCACGAGGCACGTCGCACGCTGCTCGCGCTGCGCCTTGCGGGAACAGTTCACGAGCACGACACTGGATGTAGTGCACGCAGGCCCAGAATACACGGAGTGAATGACCGCGCCCACAGCCAAACTAACTCGCTTCCGATTCCGAAAAAATCACTACACAGACAGATACAGAAGGATCAATTCTAATACATGGCGAGATCAATAATAATTATTCATAACATCGCAGAACTTATTACCATCATATTAGTATGGTAGTAAGTTATCTTATTAGTAAGATATCATATATATATATATATATGTTCATTCGGGGACTTATTTGTTCTATACAGTCCTAAAAAGAGTTACTCTTGATTGAAATTCAGATGATTTCTGTGAAGTTCCTGAACTTCTGCGTGTAGCTGAGTTGTTGGCAGCTCCATTCGGATGTGCGGTGCAATGGTGTAATGTCTTGTTGATACTGCGTAGGTCGGCGCAAGGGAAATATTGTAATAGCAGGTATCATTTGTTACGTACATTGTATTAAACTGTGTAATTTACAGTAATGGAAGGAGTGGCTCTGCACCGCTCGATAACTTACTAGTCCCAACAACATACTTGAAATAAGCACACTAAATTACAAAGCCACAAAACACATACTGTTTAAATGTAATCCGTATACTCGTCAAGTTATGATCACCGATAAAATTAGTTTTAGTCAAGAAAGCGTAGAGAGCACAATAGTGACAAAATTGAAAGTCCTTTATTATGATCTCAAAATTAATTTGAATTTCACAATTATGTATATTCTTGTGAATCGTAAGTAAAAAAGCACAAAATTCCTATTGTGTAGTTGACTAACTCATGAGACAAGTTACCACCGGTACAACCACCCGCTCAAGTGGCGGTGGTTCACAAAACATGGGGTATGAACGCATCACTGAGTTCAATGAGTAGGAGTATTGCTCGGTGCTGGCTTTAAAGTGGATTCAATTAGCAGGAGTACTGCGCGACGCCAGCTGTAAAGTGGATTCAATGAGTAGGAGTACCGCGTGGACCCGGCTGTAAAGTGGATTAAATGAGTAGGAGTAGCGCGCGGCGCCGGCTGTAAAGTGGATTCAATGAGTAGGAGTACCGCGCGACGCTAGCTGTAAAGTGGATTCAATGAGTAGGAGTACCGCGCGACGCTAGCTGTAAAGTGGATTCAATGCGTAGGAGTACCGCGCGACGCTAGCTGTAAAGTGGATTCAATGAGTAGGAGTAGCGCGCGGCGCCGGCTGTAAAGTGGATTCAATGAGTAGGAGTACCGCGCGACTCTAGCTGTAAAGTGGATTCAATGCGTAGGAGTACCGCGCGACGCTAGCTGTAAAGTGGATTCAATGAGTAGGAGTAGCGCGCGGCGCCGGCTGTAAAGTGGATTCAATGAGTAGGAGTACCGCGCGACGCTAGCTGTAAAGTGGATTAAATGAGTAGGAGTATTTTGTTGCTACACATAACTACATATTGATCACAGCACAGATTTGAAATAACTTCGTGATGAATTAGAGTTTAGGCTAGCCAGAAATGTTTCCGTTTAAAACTTACAGCAGGATTCCAGTGACCAGCTACACCTAACAGCAGCTAACTTATGAACCGACTGCTAACTCACTCTTGTCAGCGGTTGTCTATCGATTACATTCCAGGTCGTGTGTATGTGAAATGCACAATGCACAGAAAATAAAAAACAGGTTCCGTAGCCAAATGGCAAAAAACGGAACCCTTATAGATTCGTCATGTCTGTCTGTCCGTCCGTATGTCACAGCCACTTTTTTCCGAAACTATAAGAACTATACTATTGAAACTTGGTAAGTAGATGTATTCTGTGAACCGCATTAAGATTTTTATGCAAAAATAGAAAAAAAAAGAAACAATAAATTTTGGGGGTTTCCCATAATTAGAACTGAAACTCAATTTTTTTTTTTCTATTTTTGTATTTTTTTCATACGTGTTGGGTATCTATGGATAGATCATCAAAAATGATATTGAAGTTTCTAATATCATTTTTTTCTAAACTGAATAGTTTGTGCGAGAGACACTTCCAAAGTGGTAAAATGTGTCCCCGCCCCCGATGGAACTTCTAAAACAAGAGAATGATAAAAGTAAAAATAAATATATTCTGTACATTACCAAGACTTCCACCGAAAATTGGTTTTAGCGAGATCTAGTAAGTATTTTATTTTAATACGTCATAAATCGTAAACCGCAATGTACCTTTTAAGTTTGTACGGAACCCTCAGTGCGCGAGTCCGACTCGCACTTGCCCAGTTTTTCTAAACTGAATAGTTTGCTCGAGAGACACTTCCAAAGTTGTAAAATGTATCCCCCCCGTAACTTCTAAAATAAGAGAATAATAAAACTAAAAAAAATATTTGATGTACATTACTATGCAAACTTCCACCGAAAATTGGTTTGAACGAGAGTAAGTGGTATTTTTTAATACGTCATAAATCGTAAATCGCAATTTACCTCTCAAGTTTGTACGGAACCCTGAGTGCGCGAGTCTGATTTGCACTTGCCCAGTTTTTTCGGTCTTTAGAAACAAATCTCGATAAGTACATTAAACTGAATAGAATAAAACAAGCAGCACAACAAACAATCCATTCGTCTCCAGCACTTTAGGCCTGTTCTGTGAACAAAAGCCTGTATTGGCCTCACTCGCGGCGCACGGGCGCGTCCGCGGAACACACTAGTACTCTGAGTCCAATTGTTTATTGTTCACTGTCGATGATACAAATAGAATACGTACCTATTTAAATGAATCTGGCACTAGGTAGTAGCTATATCTGACGCACTTTGTTGCTGGAATTACTTTGTATTTGTGCTCCTCCTGCTCGCACTGTGCACTGGCACGAATCGACGCACACGTGTCAAGGTGCCGCAGCCTGCACCTGTTCCCGACAGCTCCACCAATCATTTCCATTTCCTATAATTACTAATAACTGGGCTTCAGCTACTAGTTCACGACGCGAATTCAATTTCCTAATAATTAGTGTTTCGTGTTAGTTTTTGTTGACGTCTCACATGTTAGATGCAAGCGTTGAACAAACAATTGCTGATTCTCTGTCCTCTATATTATTAGATAGTGAAAAATATTTTGAGTTTAATTTAGAAAAGCGTAATTACATTGTTCCTTGGGTCCTACAACAAGGTAGTTTTTTTTCTTCATGAGGTTCTTGGATTTCCAATTTCTTACCTACTTATGAAGCAGTTTAATTCATCCGCACCTCGCCGGCAGTATCTTACGCCCATCACGGGGCGGTGTTAGCTCCGCGGCAGGCGTTTTAATGGCTACCACTATTAGTGTATCAAAAACCGCTTACATCGGAAGCGTTATCAGTGTTACTAAACTTGGCTCAAGCGTTGTAATCATTAAGCCCTTTGTACATCTTACGGCCGTGTGTATGTCGCTGTCGCGTATCGTAGCAAGGAGGACGCTCGCAGCGCTGCCGGGGAGGGGCGCTCACGTGCACAGACTGCACTTCCTAAATATAACCACTCCTTCCCCCTCTACCGCCCGCTCCTCGTGCCCCTGCTGCAGTTCCGTGGCGCACGCGACGCTGTCAGTTACACCACTACGAAGGAACAGAAGTATCATTCTTGGTAACACACCGCAGGTGTTGATAACTTGCTGCGGGAATATTTGAGGGAGTTACCGTATCCCTAGAATGCAAAGGGCGTATGAAAGACACAGGTGGGTTTCAGTCAGTAAAAGTCTGATACGCCCTCTCACTCCGTCCTAGAACGGAAGAAGTTATCTGATGATTTCCTGCCTTAAAAAAAGGTGTAGATAAATTGTCTCAAAACCACGTCACCGCGCCGGTGAATATTTACTTTCTGTGACAACCAACTGCTGGCCTGGTACTTGCCTGGTACTTATTGATATAACCGCAGGTCTTGAAAGGACATTGTAAAAATGGCCTATGAACCAACACGCATGAAATATTTACTATAATTACTAGTTCTTTTAATAATTTACATTACTTATATTTTAATAGAATGGACATTTTTTAATTTCGAAAACTTTGATTGCGCGATGCAGGATTAGTTCTTATGTGACGCCATAGATGTCGCTACACATTTTTAAAAGTATTCACTTTCGTCCTTAGCTTCCGTCATAATCCTCGGTCGGTCCTTCTATTATTTTTGGTTCGATTTGAGGTTTTTAATAGGCAAAGGTATTATAGCTCATACAGCCAAGTCTTTGTAACAGAACTCATAATAAGAGTTTGACACAGACAAGCGTCAATATTCTCAACTCTTGATATACGATAATGATTTTTAGTTACAAACGCTATGATGTCGCGGAACCATAATAAGCCTTATCAAAAAACTCGATTGAGAGCGCTGATTGAAACGAGCAATTATATCAACACTGACCGAAAGTGTTTTGATTTTTCAGAATTCTCAAAAGTGCCCATTGTTTTAATTTAGGTTTAATCGAATATATACATTATTTAAAACCCAAAGAGTAAATACACCTCCCTGTAGGATCTTAGGCGAGCTATGTATGGACGACGAGCAATGTCTTTTAAGTTGGCATTTCTTATAATCTATATGTCTATCTATGTTCTATACAGACATACATACGTACATACATAAATATAAATGTTAGCACCTCTACATCTGACGTACGACTGCCCCAGATATTTTATTATTTTGTTGTTTATTATGTTAATCATAAGTGTGTGTGTGACTGCTGACTGCTGTATTTTAATCGTATATAAGCTTAGTTATTATCTTAGCAAAAAGTACTTTAGAATACGCAGTCGTATCATTACAATAAATAAAATTGAAGTGTCTGTTTGTAATATCAGTATATTTTAAATACATAATAGTATGTAAGTATTTCGATAGGTACCTGTAACAAAAATGCAAGTTTCAAAGTAACTTATTTTTTTTTTTTTTTTAAGGTGGGAAAATCATCTAATGATAAATCCCGCTCTTGGGTGGAGCGAGAGATAGTGTCAGACTTTTACTGACTAAAAACCCACTCCTGTTCCTTCGTTGCCTTCGTCCCAGGGCCCCGGGTTTCGTTTTCACACTACCCATGGCCCCAGTAGGCTTCGACCCTGCAGTGCTGGGCCCCTACGATTTGCTGACGTCACCCTGAGGCGCGCGTGGAACAATACGCGCCGTCGACGACTTGGGCTCGGTCCGGACAGTTACCGGACGGTCGGACGGCGAGCCACCCATTGCTCGCCGTCCGCAAGCCTGCGCCTACGGTGGCCGGAAATCGGGATCGGAATCCCGGCGGCGGTTGGGGCGTAAGGACCGTTGCCGTTGCCTCACGCGATCGGCCGCCTCCTTTGCTAGCATTACTGCTTCGCAGAAGGAGGCGACCGCCTGCCACTCCTCCTTGCTCCGGACCATGGCCTGTACCAAGGCCCGGAGCGAGAGATCGCCGCCGCCGATCGCCCCCACGAGGACACGGCGTTGCTCTTCCCAAGCGGGACACACCTCCACCGTGTGCTCCACCGTGTCCTCCGGGCGGTCCACACAGTGGCGACACCCGGGCGTCGCTTCCGCACGATTTCGGTGCAGGAACTTCCCGAACTTCCCGTGTTCAGTGAGAACCTGCGTCATGCGGAAGGTGAGGACGCCGTGAGGTCTTTCCAACCACGCCTCAAAGAGGGGACTTATCGCCATAATTGTGGCGTGCCCAAAAGTAACTTATGTGTGTATTTTATATTTTCATAATAGCTAATGTCCTTTTCAGAGTATCCTAACCGATATAGTATTATTCATCATCATATTTCAGCCAAAGGACCTCCACAGTTGGACATAGGCCTACCCAAGTGTCTCGGGCCGGTCTTGTGCGTCTCGCATCCATCGGATCCCGATTTCCTCAAAGAGAGGACTTACCTTTTTTTTGGGTGGTAAAATTATCTAATGACATACCCCGCTCTTGGACGGAGCAGGAGATAGTGTCAGACATTTACTGACTAAAAACCCACTCTTGTTCCTTCGTTGCCATTCGCACCAGGGCCGAGTCTTCCTTTCAGAATCAGACCCTTAGCCCCATGTAGGCTTCGACCCTGCTGGGCCCCTTCAGTTACATCTCCATGCGGCGCGTGTGGATCAGTACGCGCCGTCAACGACTTGAGCTCGGTTCAGACGCTTACCAGACGGTTGGACGGCGAGCACATTGCTCGCCGTCCGCAAGCCCACGCCTACGGTGGCCGGAAATCAGGATCACAATCCCGGCGGTGGCTGGGGCGTGAGGACCGTTGCCTCACGCGTGCGGCCTCCTCCTTTGCTAGCATTACTGCTTCGCAGAAGGAGGCGACCGCCTGCCTCTCCTCCTTGCTCCGGACCATGGTCTGTACCAAGGCCCGGCGCGAGAGATTGCCGCCGCCGATCGACCCCACGAGGAAACGGCGGTGCTCTGCCTAGGAGGGGCACACCTCCACCGTATGCTCCACCGTGTCCTCCGGGCGGTCCACACAATGGTGACGCCCAGGCGTTTTTTCCACACGATTCCGGTGCAGGAACCTCCCGAACTTACCATGTCCGGTGAGAACCTGCGTCATGCGGAAGGTGAGGACGCCGAGAGGTCTTTCGAGCCACGCTTCAAAGAGGGGACTTACCGCCATAATTATGGCGCGCCAAACATAAATGAATATTGAGGCGTACACGTTCTTGTGTAAAATGTGCGGCAGAAATGCACCGAGTTGTGTTGAGATGCTGCGCTGATATTGAAATACATAAATTGATTAGCTCTGTTCATGGCAACCGCTCGGCGAGTACCTGCTTGGGACGACATTAAACGGTCTCACGGCGGCGCGGGGTGGCTTATTTAATTTTAATGGAGCCCTGAAGCGCACAATGTATTCTTTTTTATACACAAAATGTTGCCACTCACTAGGAATTACTCGAGTGTCGTGAACGCATTGATAAATATATAAACTCGGATACTCAAGATAGTCAGACCCGAGACAACTATCTGTAGGCCACACAAATGATTTTTCCTTTTGGGAATCGAACCCGCAACACGCAGCGCCCAAACACAATAGTGTGGCGTCCATAGAGGCCACATATGTACTGCTGCCTTGCATACTGGCAGGATAGTTGTACTTGTTGAGGTTTATGCTTATAAAAGCATAGGTGTTGATGTTCGAAACATGATTGATTAGAGTTGTCAAAAAAAGTCTGAACGTAGTTTTATATTAAAATATATTATAAACTTATAAAGTACTTCATATAATATAAAAATAGTAAATTGACCATGGAAGCCGTTCCATTCGAGCCCTGTCCCTACAGTAGTATATTGGATTTGTGTTTGCAACACATATCAACCAACTAGATACCTAGTATGTGCCGATATGATATGTTACTATAGGTATCCCAATACGAAAAAAAGAACAGGGCAAGTGCAAGTTGGACTCGCGCACTGAGGGTTCCGCATAAACTTACCTATGAAAACAGTTCGATTCCCGAATTGAGTTACGAAGATTTTTCAGAAATGTAAAAAAAGATTTTTTGTGATGTAACTACACAGTTTTCATATTTATTCCTATATTTATACTACAAGACCTTGCTTTATGCTAAATTGCAGGATTCTGGGTCAACGGGAAGTGCCCTATGAATTTTGATTCCTTTGTGAGTGTTGAAATGTACGTTTTTTGCGACATAAACGGCCGTATTTTTTTTCCGTTAACTTAAAAGCTTGATTTGTTCACAGCTTCAAGGGACCACAGACAACTCGATGCCTCCACGCGTTTCTGAGATAAAGGGTCTTGACAGACAGACAGAAGACGGATGGAGAACAAAGTGATCCTATAAGAGTTCCGTTTTTTCCTTTTGACGTACGGAACCCTAAAAAGGCCCTCTTTTAAAGGTTCCGTACCTGAAATTTGAATTTGAAATTTGCTTACTTATAGCACATGTATAGGAATTAATCTGAAAACAGTAAATATGTGGTTAACTACGTCATAAAAAAAAATCTTCGAGACTCCACTCGGGAATTGTAGTTTGTACGGAAGCCTCATTGCGCGAGTCCGACTCGCACTTGCCCAGTTTTTCGACTAACAACAGTGTTCATCACCAAGACAAAATCTCATCACACTATTGCAAAAGTTTGTGAGTGGTCACCATCAATCTTACATTACATGCGGGAGTATGTAACGCAGCAGTGGTCAGCCATGTGCCACGTCAGCCATGTGCCACGTCAGCCATGTGCCACGTCAGCCATGTGCCACGTCAGCCATGTGCCACGTCAGCCATCAGCCATGTGCCACGTCAGCCGTGTGCACGTCAGCCATGTGCCACGTCAGCCATGTGCCACGTCAGCCATGTGCCACGTCAGCCATGTGCCACGTCAGCCATGTGCCACGTCAGCCATGTGCCACGTCAGCCATGTGCCACGTCAGCCGTGTGCACGTCAGCCATGTGCCACGTCAGCCATGTGCCACGTCAGCCATGTGCCACGTCAGCCATGTGCCACGTCAGCCATGTGCCACGTCAGCCATGTGCCACGTCAGCCGTGTGCACGTCAGCCATGTGCCACGTCAGCCATGTGCCACGTCAGCCATGTGCCACGTCAGCCATGTGCCACGTCAGCCATGTGCCACGTCAGCCATGTGCCACGTCAGCCGTGTGCCACGTCAGCCGTGTGCCAGGTCAGCCGTGTGCCACGTCAGCCGTGTGCACTTCAGCCGTGTGCCACGTCAGCCATGTGCCACGTCAGCCATGTGCCACGTCAGCCATGTACCACGTCAGCCATGTGCCACGTCAGCCGTGTGCACGTCAGCCGTGTGCCACGTCAGCCGTGTGCAGGTCAGCCATGTGCCACGTCAGCCATGTGCCACGTCAGCCGTGTGCCACGTCAGCCGTGTGCACGTCAGCCGTGTGCCACGTCAGCCGTGTGCAGGTCAGCCATGTGCCACGTCAGCCATGTGCCACGTCAGCCGTGTGCCACGTCAGCCATGTGCCACGTCAGCCATGTGCCACGTCAGCCATGTGCCATGTCAGCCATGTGCCACGTCAGCCATGTGCCACGTCAGCCATGTGCCACGTCAGCCATGTGCCACGTCAGCCATGTGCCACGTCAGCCATGTGCCACGTCAGCCATGTGCCATGTCAGCCATGTGCCACGTCAGCCATGTGCCACGTCAGCCGTGTGCACGTCAGCCATGTGCCACGTCTGCCATGTGCTACGTCAGCCATGTGCCACGTCAGCCATGTGCCACGTCAGCCGTGTGCCACGTCAGCCGTGTGCACGTCAGCCGTGTGCCACGTCAGCCGTGTGCAGGTCAGCCATGTGCCACGTCAGCCGTGTGCACGTCAGCCATGTGCCACGTCAGCCGTGTGCCACGTCTGCCATGTGCTACGTCAGCCGTGTGCCACGTCAGCCATGTGCCACGTCAGCCGTGTGCCACGTCTGCCATGTGCTACGTCTGCCATGTGCTACGTCAGCCATGTGCCACGTCAGCTATGTGCCACGTCAGCCATGTGTTACGTCAGCCGTGTGCCACGTCTGCCATGTGCTACGTCAGCCATGTGCCACGTCAGCCATGTGCCACGTCAGCCATGTGCCACGTCAGCTATGTGCCACGTCAGCCATGTGTTACGTCAGCTTTGTGCCACGTCAGCCATGTGCCACTGTGCTACTCTGAAACATGTGTGATTTGCTTGCAAGCCTGCCGCTGTTCACATTATTAACGTTATTATGTATCGTATGTTTGCGAACGCGCCTAACTTACAAATTCAACAACAATAGCTTACTTTTTTTCATAAGATAATACTTACTTACTGTAAACTAATCTAGTAATCTAGTTAGAAAGCGCTTTCATTTGGAGCTCATCGAGATCTCCGAACGGGAAGCCTTTGTTGATTATCACGGCCCGGTGAGAAAGGCAGTCGCGTGTGAAAACTTAACATTTAATATATAAATACTTTGTGTGCAATTACCTTAGTGTTGTCGCTATCAACAATTTCCATCTCTTTGGCCAACAAGAAAAACAACTAAAATTGCAACACAAGTAAAATTAAAGCTCATCAGTAAACCAAGTACTTATCTTGATGTGGGGCTGGCCTTGAAAACCAGAGCACTTCGACCCTACTGGATCTTTTGTGCTAAAACCAAGTACTACTAAGAGGAATTATCAATGCAGACGTGTCCACTCTCACCGTGTGCAACCAGCATTACATAATAAATTATGCTTAAACTTAGAGCAGTGGTGGCCGAGTGGTAATGGCCCCGACTTACGAGTTGCAGGTTGCGGGTTCAAACCCAGTTAGGCGCATTACTTTGTGTAATGTATTTCATCAGCACTGCTCTCAAAACGGTGAAGCAAAAAATCGTGAGGAAACTGGCATGTCCTAGAACCAAAAAAAATCGAAGATATGTGACATCCACTAACCCGCACTGGGCCCGCGTGGTGGATTATGGCCCTCTCCTAGAGAGGCCTGAGTCCTAACAGTCGGAACATTATAGGGCCGACTAAGCTATGCTTAAACTAGTCGTCAGCTGCTGAGTGACATGTTGCTAAGTCAACACGGAAGAGAGTGCTCGATAGTTAAACGAAACTGACCCAATATCATGTCGTTGATGGCGTGGTTGTTGTTGTAGGTAAAATTGATATTGCTTACATTGCTTACCACCAGGTGGGATCGCAATCAAGCAATAGTTTATATAAATTAATATATATATATATATTGTAGTGCAATCAATATGTTCGTTAATTGAAAACCAGCTGCCCGCCCGGCTTCGCCCGGGTGCAATTTTCTTTCCAACAAACCTTGTCCTAACCACAAACAAAACACAAAAAGAATTTGTCAAATAAGTGCAGCCGTTCTGAAGTGATGCTTTTACATGCACATAAGTCACTCAGTGATAAAATAGATTTTTAGTGGTGATAAAAAATTAAAATCGGTTCAGTAGTACTGGTAGAATTCAACGCCGCCAAAACACAAGCATGTCTGTTCACCGCCAAAAGGAGTCCGTTCACCTTGGCTCCTGCTTTTCGGAATGTATCCCTGGAGTGCACCGACCGCCTTCAGCTCTTGGGTGTCGAAATTTCTTCTGACCTCAATTTCGGGCGGTTCATTGAGTCCAAAGCCAAGGTAGCTGCTAGAAAGCTAGGCGTTCTTGCAAAGGTCCGGCGGTACTTCACACCGGGTCAGCTTCTAATGTTATACAAAGCACAGGTCCGATCGTGTGTGGAGTACTGCAGTCATATATGGGCTGGTGCTGCAAAATGCCATCTGGCAGCTTTGGACTCAGTAGAAAGGCGTGCGAAGAGGCTAATTGGGGATCCAGATTTGGTTAAGTCCAATCTACAAAGCCTCGAGCACAGGCGCAGGGTAGCCAGCCTATCGGTGTTTTACAGGTTGCATTTTGGAGAGTGTGCGCGGGAATTGCATGACCTGATTCCGCCATCTCCTTTCTACAATCGGACAACCCGACGTACGGCGAGTATCCACCCTTACGTTGTTGAAACACCAACGGTCCGAACTAAGCGATTTGCTTCGTCGTTTATACCGCGTACATCGAGGGACTGGAACAATTTGCCTGCTGCTGTCTTCCCGTCCAACTATAATTTAGGTGCCTTCAAGGCTAGAGTGAATAGGCTCTTAATAAACTAGTGCGCCTCACCATCAATGATTGCATCACTGCTTACCATCAGGTGGGATCGCAGTCAAGCACTGGTTTATAGCGAATAAAAAAAAAAAAAAAAAAAAAGTAGTTTTAGAGTATATTCAAAACAAATAAATTAAAAAAAAAGAAACAAAATGCAAATCGTTTCTCTGAGTAACATTAGTATAGAGCAACTGACCCGACACAGACGCTGTCCTGGCTAAATGTCTGAGATCATACAAAAATCTTATGAACTGAACTTATTTGTAACACATCTTTCTTAAAAAATTGGATCAAATAAAAACAAAGCTTACCGTTATTTATTTATTTATGCACCAACAGGTATTAAAAAGTTCTCCTCGTCGTCTTCAAGTCGTTCTCAGGGATTAATAAGGCGGCTCAGGTAGAGTCGATCACTCCCCACAATCACGATGTTCAGGTAACATAATATTAAAATATTGTTGTGCAGGTTCACAATAATGAATCACTATGAACTCTTAAGAGCGATAGTGAATCAGAACCTTGTACAAGTTTGCGCTGGTAAGGCTTCAGTGCAAGGTTCAGCCGGTGAGCCGTTGAGTCGGTGCCTGCATTCCGTGAGCATACATTGACGTGCACTATATCAAGTTCCAGAGATCGGTGTATGATGTGCCTGTGACTGTCTAAAATATCACCGGCTATTACGACGACAACACATTTTTATGAGCATACAGCGGAGGCACTTTGGTTTTTCGATCACAATTATTTCCTAAAGCTTCCAATTATAGTATCAACTTTATAGTTTCATCATTAGACACTAGTCCTAAATAAAACCATTAGTTCATATCTGTCTCCCACTGGAGAGGTAGTGGTACAGTCATCACTATATGAAGTCAACGTGTCGAATCGAAACTACCTACAAGTAGAAAATCTTCACAGCTTTAGCCCTATTGTTATCGTATGCCATACAGAGGACCAATGACGGAATCTTATTACTGTCATTATCAGAGTGACCGTGAATTTATCTGGGTCAGACGGTCCAGTTAGGTAGGTTTGACTTATAAATAGAGGTCAAGCAACCTTCGGGAAGCTATGCGGTATTTTCGCGTCTGACATACCATAGTGTCTTAAGACGAAAGTATAACCAGAACGTGTTGCCAGTGATGACATAATATGGCTCTGAAACGTGGTTGCTCACAATTAGACTCATTAGAAGGTTTAAAGTCACCCAAAGGCCAATGGAAAAGTTACATATAACTAGGATCCAATTTTTTAGTAGTATAAAAACTTAAAACTAGTGTTATTAATACAACCTTAATCTGCTCGCCCCCTGCCCGACCCATGAATCGAAGTATCGATACTCATGTGAGCACTAATACAACGATTCATGTACAGGCAGTCCACTCTACTGGCTATCATACTTATAACGATGTTACGACTAGCCCGCACTCTGCTCAGCATTGACGCACATCGCTTGCGCAGAATAGCGTAGAAGCAATCGATGCGCGCCTCCGCAAACATACGAGACGCACTACAGTGGCGGGGCAGCCGAAACATCGTTCTAAGCACATTACTATATTGTATCCGAAGGGCACTGTACGCTTTTGAGTATAATAATAATAAATGCATTGAATGCACAAAAGGCTAAGAATTGAATTCAAAGGCTAGGCTAGGCTCTCTTTAGAGAGAGTAATTTTTACCTCATGTTTGCCCTAACGGACAGTGCCCTACGTTCACGTTCAATATCCATGTCGTCTTGAAGGTCCTCGGTAATCAGATGACCCAGGTACCTGAAATGATATACCCTAGCCAACTCCTCTCCATTCAGAGTTATAGGGGACTCTTAGTACCTTCCCTAAAAACGACATACTCACTTTACTTTTCTTTACATTATCACTGAACTGAGTGAAAATGAAATTTTCACTCCATTTTACTTCCATCTCCTCTCCTACATCATTCATAATATGCCAAGCTTAAAAAAGAGAAACGTTAAACAGCGGCTGAACTCCCTCTCACTTAAAATGCACTTCAGCAATATTAGAGGTCTGCACTCCAATCTCGCAGCAGTCCATCATCACCTGGAGACTGAAAAACCTTCCCCTTTTTTTTTTCTTTCGAAGACGCATATAAGAAGTCCGTCAGACGTGTCATACCTGTCTTACACAGGGTGTGTGTTTGCACGCCCGGGACTACATCTGCTATCGGCGTCTCCGCAACCTTGAAGATTCCAGGTTTTCAACGCTTTGTGCTCTGGTGGACACAGGCATGGATAAAATTATCTACCATACTACTGAAGAATACTGTGGTGATCAGGAGGCGATCAGGCTCACACAGTACTTCAGTGAGGCGGCGGATGCAGCTCAGCAGAGGTACCCTTCCGCACAATTGGTGTTACTGGGGCATTTTAATGCCCACCAGCAGGAGTTTATTTATTTATTTAAACTTCATGTACAGTAGTGGTACTTAAGCGGACTTAATGCAACAAAGCATTCTCTACCAGTCAACCTTTGGGTTAAAAAAGACAACACAGTGGTAGGTTTGCACAATAAACAAATGCTTACTTCTTATAGAAAAATAAAAGTTATCTAAAATAATAAAATACATAATTTATTAATAATTTGACAATGTTTTTATTTTAATTTTCTTAATTAGTAAACTAAATCAATAACTATTTTGTTAAGGATTCTAGTTACTATTTTGTATTTTTTGTTTATTAATTCTATTAGAACTGTAGAAGTTGTCAAGCTTCGAAATTGACTCTGAAAGTAAAATTAAAATCTCTATTTAAGTGAATATAGTTCACAAGCGTGCTATTAATTTAAATAAATTTCTACATAACTATTTAGACAAGAATATTTCCTAATGTTATTGGTAAGTCACATGTTTGTACAATAACTCTTTAAGGGATATAAACGGGTTTGAAAATCATGGGTTTTGGCCAAATAGCGCGTAATTTCGAGTGAACGCCTTTTTAAAGCAAGTCATTATGTCCTTATGGAGATAATGCAGTACGGGCGATCCCTAGGGAATAATGAGATTTGAATTTAGAACGTGAAAAAGCATCAACAATAAGTGAATTAAAATGTACATGCATCAAACAAGTTTATTCAAAATTCAAACTGGCCACTAACAAAAATATCAAAGTAATGAAAGAGTTCCCAGCGTTATAGAAAATTAAAACTATAGAATTTAATAGTGAATTTTGTTTGTTTCAAATCACTAAACATGTTGAGTGATAGTTAAGATTAACTTGTAAATAATACTTATATTGCAACAATATATGATTTGTTTTACTAAATGGTCTTTTAATTATCTCACAAATGGTGTAAAAAGTAGAGTATCCAACACGGGGATAAAACCGTCTTTATCTTGGGTAGCTTGAATTCCTCACGTCAGTCAGGTTTCTTTACTAACTCCCTCGCAATGCTCGGGAGTTGATTAAATAGAACCCTCACTGACGTTCGGGATTAAAACAATTTAATCTACTATTGAATTGTTTGATTTACATAAATAAAAGGTACAAAATTGTATTCAACCTGAACTAGGTATAAACCTGTATCTCAGGTAACTTAATTACTAAAATTCAAAAAGTAAATAACTTATGAACAATATTATTTCAAATTCAGATTGATGATGCAGATTTGTTGACTAAGCACAGTATTCTGCTTAGTCAACAAATCTGCGTCATCGTAAGACATTATTGTGACACAACATTACATTGTAATTTTTTGCAAAGTAACGATTTTGTAGACTAATTTTTATTAGCACAATCAGAAAAATTGTTTAAAAACACCGGGCAAGTGCGAGTCGGACGCGCGCACTGAGGGTTCCGTACAAACACTGTGGGTTCCTTACAAACTTACTTAGGAAAACAGTTCAATTCCTGAATTGAAAATCGATGATTTTTCCGAATAGAAAAAACTTTTTTTTGTGACTTATCCTATACTTGTGGTATGAAACTTTGCTTTATGCCAAATTTAAGGTTCTAAATTCTAGGTCAACGGGAAGTACCCTATGAATTTTGATTTCCTTGAGACTGTCAAAATATATGTATTTGCGACATAAACGGCCGTATCTTTTTTTCGTTAACTCAGAAATTTGTTTTTTTTTTAAATTATAACTCGATACCTCCACGTATTCCCGAGATACCCTAGAGAACTCTAGAACCCTACTATATAATAATATAATGTACTATATTATTTATGAGTAATATTATGCAATAAAACTCGTATGAGTTATATGTAAGTAACAGAAAACAAAAACGACGACGCTATTTACGTGTCCTTATTATAATCAATATTGAAAGATGTTGCGAAAGCCATAAAACAGATTGAGCGGGAAAAGTCTCCTAGGCACGACGCACTCAGCATTGAGCACCTACAGCACGCTGGACCACACCTGGCGAGGGTCCTGGCAATGTTCGTCTCGCTGTGTGGGTGCCACTCCTACCTGCCTGATGAATTTATGAGGACAATTGTAGTGCCTGTGGTTAAAAATAAAACAGGCGATTTAACTGATAAAAATAACTACAGGTCTATATCGCTTGCAACATGACATGTATCGCTTCACAGTAACCAGTTTGGATTTCGACCTAAACTGTCCACACAGAGTGCAATACTGTGTTTAAAGCATACCGTCAAGTATTACACGACGAGAAAGACTCCCGTATACGCGTGCTTCCTCGATTTATCCAAGGCCTTGTCTCGTACGATATCCTATGGGAAAAGCAGAGAGCACGGGGTTACCTCGGGAACTCATTAGTATACTTCGATATTGGTACGGGCACCAGGTCAACAGTGTCAGATGGGCGGGGGCGATGTCGGATACTTATAACATCGAGTGCAGCGTAAGGCAGGGCGGCTTAACCTCGCCCACATTGTTTAATCTCTACATGAACGAGCTGATCGTCTCGCTCAGCAGTCAGCATGTCGGTTACTATGTGGACGAAATGTGCGTTAACAATTTGAGTTATGCGGACGATATGGTGCTGCTGAGCGCGTCGATCTGTGTATTGAGGAGGCTACTCAATACATGTACGGAATACGCGCGTGGTCATAGGTTAAAATATAATAAGAAAAAAGCCAATACATGGTCTTTCGGGCCGTCGGTGGGTCGAGCCCTATGAACATACCGACAATTCATATCGATGGTGTTCTACTACAGCGAGTGGATCAGTTTAAGTATTTAGGGCATCTACTCACCGATGATCTTAATAATCAGACTGACATGGCGAGGGAGCGAAGGGCACTGTCAGTGCGAGCTAATATGTTAGCGCGCCGGTTTTCGCGGTGTTCTAGGGAGGTGAAGATTACGCTCTTCAGAGCGTACAGCACATCCTTTCAGTATAGTCAAACTACAGGCCGCACGTCGTCGACGCAGTCGTGCGGCCTGTGGGTTGACTATACTGAAAGGGCATACAGTGCCTTCCGTGTCCAGTATAATAACGCGTTCCGGGCGGTAGTGGGGCTGCCCCGCTTCTGTAGCGCATTAGGGATGTTCGCAGAGGCGCGCACTGACTGTTTTAACACCACTATGCGCAAGCGGTGCGCATTCCTGGTGCGCCGGGTGTGGGCCAGCCCCAATGCCATCCTGGCAACGATCGCCGACAGGCTAGATTGTCCATATATCCGACATGGCTGTGGAAGACATGTTACTATTCCAATTCCTAATAGAAAATCGTAATTTAACAAATTAATGGTGATGTATTTTTAACCGACTTCAAAAAAAAAGGAGGAGGTTATCAATTCCGTTGTATTTTTTTTTATCATCATTTTTTTTTATGTTTTACCACAGAACTCCGTCGTTTATAGACCGATTAGCAACATTTTTTTCCCTTTATAGGATATGCTTCCAGATTGGTTAATTTTTTTTCAAAATCCAGTTCTGATGATGGGATCCATGAGGAATCGAGGGAACTCCTCAAATATTATATTTTCAACGAGAATTTATGCACTTACATTCAAAAAGTAACATTTGTTGTAGTGGAACTAATGAAGAAGTCCAGAAATAGCCAACGGAACTTAATACTCACATAGACATCACAACGAAGTTAAGCGACTATGATAATACAAATAAATAAATGGTTTTGAATAGTTATGTTGAAAATGGTATCATTAAAGTGACCTGATGATGATGGAGCCGGAACTCTGTAATTAATCAATGTATCCTAGCCGTGTTTGGGCTTATTAGAATTGTCATGAAATGCAGTTTGACTATAAGGTACTATCGAACTGATCTGATGATGGAGCCGGAAGGTGGAAGGTAGACAAGAGGAACTACATAATAAAACAATGTAACCTAGTAGTGTTTGGGTTAATTGGTATTGTCATGAGAAATAGGCACTCTGGTTATTTATAAGTGTATCGCAACTAAAAAGTGTGAAATAAAAAACTTTTTACAAAAAGAAAATAACCGACTTCACTAAAAAAACACTAAAAGGATCAAAATAACTTTAATTTCGGAAGTCGGTGTTAAATAAGAAACAATACCGAGAAACACCGACTTCCGAAATTAAAGACTTATCTTGCGCGACAGGGAGCTGATCTTCAGCTTCAGATCGGAATTTAACTTGCCTTCTTGAGTAATGAAACAGACTTCGTTCAGGTATTTTTCTATTGAGATCAACCAATTGCTAATGTCACTGGTGTCTACCGTTTAATTTTTTTCTTCAAGTGCATGGGATGGAGGAGTTGGGATACTCTGAAGGCTCTTTTTCATATCTGACATAATACTTAGTAAACACTCATAATTATTTAGGTACTTGAAGTTAATCACTAACTTAGCAAAAAATGCGCAATTTATTTTCTTAGTCACAGATTACTCAACTAACGTCTCATTATTTTTTCATTCTTTTATTGTAAGTGGCCAGATCCAGAAACTTTCAGTATGCCCCACGTAATATAAGTACCTGCCATGGAGCAATGTTTTTAGACTACTACCTAACTTGTGACATAAAAGAGCACGGCAGTTAAGATATTGTCATTCTCACTCAAATGTGTCACTGTGCGCGTGTTGGATCATTCGGGTCCCTTCAAATAGGTTGAGCTGTGTGGTGCGTGGTTGTGGTCCGTGATTCGTGAACGGACGCTGTCAGTAGAGAACGATATCTCTTAGCCACCAGTTGCTTATTTTAATTTCAATTTTTTTATTTACTTTATTTATTTACATTCTTCTCACGTTTTTCATAGAAGCCACAACAAATATGTAACCGAGATATTTGAATAACACGATTTAAAAGAGTTTCCATCGATTCTTGCACATTCTTCTCAATAGCATTATTTTTCTGACTGACTGACTTCTTGGCAATTCAAAATTGTTTGTAAATTGTTACTTGAAATAAATGCTTTTCATAAGATTTGGTTGTTTTTGTATTTTTATTGGGGGATAATAGCTGCGTTATCGATGTCGGCGACGGTCGGCGATAATAACGTGATACGCTCGCGATGCGCTCAATGCTAGGCACGCGGTGAAACACTTGTGGTAGATGTGTGTGTGTGGCGCTCGCCACTAATCGGTATCTTATCGCCGATAGTAGCCATGATATCGCCGTCCGAGGCGCGTCGCCCCCGCAAGTTCCGTTCACCTCTTTACACTAACTAACTACTCCTTACACTAACGTTCTTTTATTTCACCAGCTGAATGGTAGAAAACTAACGATTGTACTAAAAATATTTACTATTCAGCTTGATGGCCAGTTAGTGCACGTTCCTAACACGGGAAGGAACGATGCCCCGCTGAAGAAATAATAATGTATTGCTAATGAAGTTTCAATTAGGTTGGTTGGGCAGGTAACCGGTAACAAAGGTGTGTAATATAGCAACCTAAATACATTTCAATAAAAAGTTCATTTTGTTATATTTTTTCTGGATGGTAATGGTATACATGTAATTGTACTTACGTTATACTAAAAAAGCAGAATTTTTATTCATTTGGTTTGTTTCTTCTGTAATTGTAAGGAAATGTTTCCTCAATAGCCAGACAGTTTTGATGGTTCTAACACTCAGCCAAACTAACTGACGGGTCTGGTTCTGGCTGTGACTCAACAGCTTGTCTTGCGCATGGTTCTGTTCCGGCTATGACGCAGCCGCTTGTCTTACGTCTGATCTCGTTCTTGCTTTGTCTTAGCCGCTTGTCTTGCGCCTGATCTCGTTCTTGCTTTAAACCAGACGCTTATCTTGTGCCTGATCTCGTTCCTGCTGGACTCAGCCGCTTGTCTCACGTCTGATCTCGTTCTTGCTTTGACTTAGCCGCTTGTCTTGCACCTGTTCTCGTTCCTACGTTGACTACTTGTTCGTACCTGGTCTGATTCCTGATTCTGGTTGGCGAAACAATTGCAAACAACAACTATTTTTTTAAATAACTTTGTCCTATGCTAAGAATTACCCCTGTATCGTGTATGCGTTCACAAACAGTTGAATTCATATCCACAAGATACGCAGACCCGAAACAATTACCTGTAGGCCAGGAAAGTATTTGTTCCCTACGGGAATCGAACCCGTTACATGTAGCACATGAGCTAATCGCTTAACCATTGCGCCAACGGTGCCGTCAAACAACTTCCAGGATGATGGCTTTAAGAATAAGCTTCATTTTATAGAGAATGAAAACGATAAATGATGAATATGTTTGAGTGTAAAGTAAGTGTTGCAGCATTTAAGGTGTGTGTCATGACATGACGCGATCACGCGACGTGTCGCGCAGCCAGTCGCGACCACACGCCAAATGTCACGCCCCCGCACCGCCGCCGCCGCCACCAAAGCGCCTCGCCTCGGTTGTGCAACATTGCGCCTCGAGGTAATGTACCGAGCTTTTGAAAAGCTTCGCCAATCGCCATTGCGACCATAGTAAATTTATGTACCGCTAGTGCCATACGGCCTCATTGAACTGGAAAGGTTCGTCACTTGAGTGTGACTACCTAATTATTACTTCCACTGAGACCGCTGGTGTATCTGTTCACCTACACGTTTAAACATGAAAATATGGATTTAGTACAATATGCGCCTAATGCCAACAACTGCCAGAAATGGAGAGACATTGCACGACATGCCGCAGCCTTGGTGGCCAACGACAACGACGCGCCGCAGCTACAGCCACGACCACTCTGACAAAGTGCCCGACTAAGAAGATGAAATCACATTATCTTAAGATGTTTTATTTCGAGCTGTCTGTGAAAATTTAATATTGTAGTTACTAATAAGCACAGATTAAAGAATGCTACTATAAGTCTTCTGCGTATACAATGCCTATTTACACCGGAGTTTGCTGGCTCAAAGTTATGCAGTTATACTATGAATTTTCTTTTGATGAATTACGTGTTTCGGTCGCTAGCGGCGCTGAGCGGTAAATATTTGCGATACATCTTCATGATAGCTTAGACATAGCTGGTAGAACTGTTTTTTCTGTTATGTAAATGCTCCAAAAATACATATTGGTCATAAAAAAATTGATTAAAGTACGAAATAGGTGTACTTTAATAATTAGTAATTAATTAGAGATTAAAGTATAATAATTTGTTACAAGCGGAGAAACAGACCGAGACAGCAATCGCTCGAGCCGCAGGCGAGGGTGTTATGGAGCCAAAGTGCTGCAGTAACAAATTTATCTATCTAACAACATTTTTCAATACACATAAAAAGAAAGTATTTTTTCATTCAAATGATTGTAAAACCATTGAATTGAAAACAAAGTTATGAAGCCACGATTCATCCTAATATTAAAAATAAGAAATTAAAAACTATTTTTTAAAATTTCATTAAATATTAAGGCCTAAAAAACATGCATCTCTTTGGTGCGAAAAAATAAGTTTTAATACCAATGGAGAAACATTGTCATCACAACCGAGGCGGAATTCGTCCCTGCTGCAGGCGGGGGTGTTAGCCCATATTGTCCCACTGCTGGGCAAAGGCCTCTTCCCTTCTTTCCAACGATCACGATCCTTCGCTTTTTTATTCCAATTCTTAAGGAAGCCATCTAGGTCGTCCTGCCATCTCCTTCATGGTCTGCTACGATACCGCGTCGCTGTGTCCGGGTACCAATGCGTATTACGGGCCCACAGCTCGCTAGACATGCGGCAGACATGTCCCGCCCAGTCCCACTTAAGTTGGTCAGCATTTTAACACGTTGAACGCCACACTAAAAACCATGTTTAGCTCAGGGGGCCGCGGCGGACACCGTGTGACCGCCAATATGTCGGGTCCAGAGGGCCACGGCGGACACCGTGTGTCCGCATGGTCTCGATCACTTCAAAAGCTTCTAGACGGCCGACGGACACCGTTTCGACTGTTTTTTACTAAGGCAAGTGATCCGCGCGGCCCCATGCGGCTGTTCATGTTCCCAAAAATTTTATGGATACTTATAGTATGTATTTTAAATACTCCAATTGAGTGATGATATATTTACATAGGTGATCATTTTTAATCTTTTGGAAATACTAGAAAGTCGCTACAATAATAATAAGTACCTTAGTCAAGTACCTACGTATCATTATAAGGAATGGGTTCAGTAGGCAATAATATACACAAAAGTCATATTATAATGAAAAATATTAGGTTTTACCTTGTGTTTCGGCTTACTTATTGGGCATCAAAAAAATCATCGATATCAATGGGAAAAGTGCCCAGAACACTGGCAGCATTGCCTGGATAGCAATGCTGATTTGTTGACCGAAGAAAAGCCCAGCCATTTGGTCACGCGAAGATTCGACCAGTTGTTTGCTTATATCACGAACAACTCGGACAAAACTAAACTGCTCAAACATATTTACGCCGTTTGAAGTTTTCTACACTTGCAGCAGCCGTCCCAGCACAGCCTGCCGTACCTACTCAGAAGATGGGATGGCGCAAGGGCAACACATGTTGCATCTCACACCAAAGGCCTACCCAACTTCCAGAACATTATGGTCATCCAGTCTGGGCTCTTTCCATCGTCGCGGGCCTAGCCATCGGGTTCTAAAACAACTGGCACCCCCGGCGGTCATAAGAGCTCTGCGGATGATGTCATTAATGTTGGCATGCCGTGCTATCCGACCAGCGCTTCTACTGTAGGATAGGCCATGGTGTCCGAGGCGGTCGACTGCTTCGGCGCATTGACATCTATGTGAAGCTCCACTAAGAGCATCCAGACGCAGGCATGTAGCGATCCCGCTCGCACTCTACCTATGTTAAGTGACGGTAGAGCCCCGGCTCTTTTCATCCACACCCAGTAGGCAGGCATGCTCAGCAGTGTTGGTGGACGTATTAATGAGATTATTCCGTACCAACCTGCAGCCTGCCTGCCTTGTCCGGAAAGAGACTACTTGGCCCAAGTAGGTATATTCTTAGACGTATTGTATATTCTCCCCAAGGCTCTTCAATCCAACCGCAAGGATCGCATCGCTAAGATCTTGTAGCATTTGCTCTAGTCCTGTGGCTGTGGGAGAGAAAAGGACAACATCATCAGCGAAACGTAAATTAGTTAAAAATGCCTTTTCTTCCTATTTTACTGTCAATATCTGATTGATTGATTGATGAATGATTTCTTCCAGGGTACTGGTGAACAACTTTGGGGACAGCGGGTTGCCCAGTATGACTCCCTTAAGAATTTCAAACCTCCTCCTTTCGTCGTATTCCTCAATGCTGAGGGTCGTGACCTCCCTGCTTTATCACTTTAACTTTTATGATATTCCTCCATCTGTTTCTGTCTCTGGCGGTGTGAAGGGCATTGTATATGGTAGAGTCAAGAGCGGTGCAGATCTGGTCGGACCAATGTATTGGGCTGCGAGGCCTTTTCCCATCTACTATACCGGTCATAACACCGGCCTTTCAAGGTTGCCACCGTCTTTCCTTGCAATGTGACCGAAGTAATGCAGAATCTTGCGAAGACATTAGGACAACAGCCGTGAGGAGATTTTGAGTTGAGCAAAATGGATACGTGGGTCCGAAATGTTATCCAAGGGATACGGAGCATCCTTCTCCAGCACCATTTCTCAAAGGCGTCGATGCATTTGCAGTCTGCAGCTTTCAGCGACCCAGTCCCGGCGCCATACGAAAACATCGAGAAGACTAGTGTCCGTACCAGTTTGGTTTTGGTATTTCGGAGATATTGCGATCCCTCCAGACTTTATTAAGCTGAGAGACGGCGCTCTTAGCCAATTCTTCTGCGAACTTCCCTCTCGTACGACCCATCGTTACTAACATTGGAACCAGGTAAAGTTGTCCAATGTTTCTTGGTACAACGCGCTAGTGAGCTCCCATTTTCCAGATCTATCCACTACCATGAACTTGGTTTTGGACCTGTTTACGGAAAGCCCCATCTCCTCACTGATACGCTCCATTCGGTGTAGGAGTGCAACCATTTCCGACTCATTTACTGCAAGAAAATTAGTGTCATCGGCGTAGTGCAGGTTGGTAATTTTTATGCCACCAACTGTGATGTTTCCCTCCCAAATCTCGCAGGTACGTCTCATGATGTAGTATCCATAGACGTTGAACAAGAATAGGCGATAAAATACATCTCTGATGCACTCTTCGGCGAAATTTAAAAGGTTTTGATGTTGTTTTATCGACTCTTATGACTCCCTGGCTAGATCCGTACAGGGTGTGAATTAGGGCACTGAGATGCTCTGGTACTCCCTGTTCGTGTAGTACAAGCAACCCTACAAGGACTAAATCCTTGTGGAGGAACAAGCAACCCTAGTTGACACAGTCAACAGCTTTGCTGTAGTCACCGAAACACATTATCACTGTAGTATCGAACTCGTATGCCTTCTCAATGAGCTGCCTGATATTGAGAATCTGCTACCGAGTGCCTTTACCCTTAAAAAAAACCCACTTGCTCCTACGGGAGTTGCCAATCAATGTAGTAGCGGATGTGAATATTTATAATATGGAGAAAGATTTTGCTAGCATGTGAGATGAGGGACAAGGTTCGATAATTACCGTAGCTCTTAGATGAACCTTTTTTTGTGCAGCTGAAGAGTTAATAACTTTCCACACAGTCTTTATTCTATTGTCTGCCGATTTGATCTTATTGCTAATGTACAGGGCCTTTGCTACTTTGCAAATCTTTCTGAAAAGTTTAGGATATCTATTTACATATTTATTAAAAGTTTCAGTGTTGAAGAATGGCTTAAGGCCATACAACTCATAAAGTCTTTCCCTACTTACCCTAATACCATTAGTCGCCCAGTCACTAAATACAAACTTAGGGAAAATATATTTAGACTTCTTTTCAAAAGCTGTATTAAATTCATTAAGTACCACTGAAAAGAAATTATTATAAAATTTATTGGCATCATCAATGCCATGGCCCAGAACATTTAACTTATTTTCTAAGTTACTATTAATTTTTTTTAATTTTCCTATTGTAATTGGCCTAAATAGAATTTGCGTTTTTTTCAAGGCTACTTGAGACTTAAATGTTACCGTTTGTCCACTATGATCAGACGGAAGATACCACCACCACCACCACCCACCACCACCACCACCACCACCACCACCACGAGGTTAGAGTTACTCTTGGTGGTTCTGTAAAAACATTAGTGAAATTAAATGATTTAAAAAGACTTAAAATCAGTTCTTAGCAGATATCTACACTACACCCTATAAGGAACCAACCAGCCAAATTTTAAGTTTGTAGGTGTCCTAGTTTCTGAGATTTCGTGATAAATCTTTTTTTTCAAATGTTTCAAAAAACATTTTTTTTTTTTGTGTCTGGCTTCTCGCAGGTCAACCTAGTAGGTTGTCGGCTGCTTAACCGGACTTGCCTGTGGCGGCCTCGATTCAAGAATCAAAGCCTCCAGCCAGGGCTTACTTAACTAACTTTCAAACTAAGCGACTACACGCTAAGGGCACCCCTTGTGGGGTACGGACCTCGGCTTAGGGCGTCGCTGGGGGGGGGGGGGGGGGCAGCAAAGGACGGGCTGGATCGAACAAAGATTTTATTATTATTACCGGGGAATTTTAAAACTACGGCTCAGCGACGCGGGCTGGCTCGAACAAGGGACGGGGAGGACGTTGACGGGATTGTCGCGGCGGGCCTCGGCGGCGAGGACGGAAGGACGGTGGTCTGTATTGTCTGCGAACTGTACTGGTTTCCTTACGGCTCTCTTGGAGCAATGAGCCGATGACCCCACTACCCCACTGGGTCATCGGGGGTGAAAATAAATCAGTCAGTGGTATTTCGCTTTTATATATATAGATTTTATTTATTTATTTATTCTTTATGCACACAAAAGTACAGAGGCGGACTTAATGCCTTAGGGCATTTTCTACCAGTTAACCTTTGGGTGATGCAGAGACAACTACACACTATAATTACACCCACACAACACACACAATACACACTATATTTTCACTTTAATCTTCCATTTATAAAATATTATTCTTTTTAAATGAAGAATAATAATTATCTGCCGCCTTAAAACGACTCGAAAGCAAAGCGAAATCAGCTCTTTGACCGGTATTACGATATGATCAACCATGTTTGACTATTATTATAAAAAGACTAAAAAGTACAAAATAACTTTAATTTTGGAAGTCGGTGTTTCTATAATAGTCTTTTCATTATTTAACACCGACTTCTAAAATTAAAGTATTTTACACTCTTTAGTTGTGGTACCCTACATCTGAGTCAAACTTCAATATTTTCCACCTTTCATCCTATCAGTATCCACACCTATCAGTTCGGTAGAATCTTGTAGCCATAGTAGGTACATTTCATGACAATTCTAATAATCCCAAATACAGTTAGGATACATTGATTTATTACAAAGTTCCGGTGCCTACCTTCCAGCTTCATCGTCAGATCAGTTCGATGTATCTCTAACCGAAGGAAGGGACTCTTCCTTCTTCATCCATTTTACTTGTTACGACAACAGTCTGCTGTGATCCTATGAGGAATTCCGTTCCCTATGTTTTAAGTTCATTGTCAGATCAGAGCAATATTTTTATGGGACCTATTCAAGAGCATGATATTTCTAATAAAAAAAAAAAACAATATTGGTCCTCAATTGACAGATCAATCAGTAAACATGCATATAAAAATGCAGCCAAATAATAATAATATTCCACAACTTTCACACAACGCCATCTAGTCTCAAACTAAGTAGAGCTAGTGCTATGAGTACTAGACAATTGATAAACATACTTATATATTTCTAAATACATACATATTATAAATAAATTACACCCAGATACAGAACAAATGATCGTGCGCATCATACAAAGATATTGTCCTGGATGGGAATCGAACCCATGACCTCCATAGCAGTCAGGGCCACTGACCACTAGAGTTTTTTTTTTTTTTTTTTTTGTGTGTGGCCTCTCGCAGGTCAACCTAGGAGGTTGTCGGCTGCTTAACCGGACTTGCCTGTGGCGGCCTCAATTCAAGAATCAAAGCCTCCAGCCAGGGCTTATTTAACTAAACTTAAAAACTAAGCGACTACACGCTAAGGGCACCCCCTGTGGGGTACGGACCTCGGCTTAGGGCGTCGCTGGGGGGGGACAGCAAGGGACGGGCTGGATCGAACAAAGATTTTATTATTATTATCGGGGAATTTTAAAACTACGGCTCAGCGACGCGGGCTGGCTCGAGCAAGGGACGGGGAGGACGTTTACGGGAATGTCGCGGCGGGCCTCGGCGGCGAGGACGGAAGGACGGCGGTCTGTATTGTCTACGAACTGTACTTGTTTCCTTACGGCTCTCTTGGAGCAGGGTAGTGGGGTCATCTGGGGTGACGAGAGTATGCCTAGGACGGCGAACCTTAGAGATGCGGGAGGGTTCGTATCGGGCTGCCGATACTATGAGGGGGTTGCGGTGTTTTACAGCAGTATCGAAGAAACGCTTGCAAAGGCGTTTCATGAACTGCTGGATGGTGGGGATTTTGAGATCTAGATGTAGATTCTCATTTCGGACATAATATGGGGCACCGAGAATTTTACGGAGGGTCCTATTTTGAAGGGTCTGCATCCTATGGAGGAAGCGGGGCTTGGCGTGTGCGAAGATTGCACATGCATACGTCATGATCGGGCGGATTACTGCCGTATAGAGGCGCAGCTTGCACTTAAGTGACAGTTTGCTGCGGGCAGTCATGAGATAATGGAGCCTACCTTGAGCGAAAGCGGCTCGCGAGCGAGCCTGCTTTATGTGCTCGGCGAAGGACAAGTGCTGATCGAGGATCACTCCAAGGTACTTGGCTTGCTTCTCCCAGGGGATCGGCTTACCGTACATGGTGATCGGAGGGGGAGGGGGGACGGACTTCCGCTGTTTCGAGTAGAGAACAGCTTGACTCTTATCAGGGTTAACCTCGATCCTCCATTTCCGGAACCATTTGCCCAAAATGTTTGCGGAGGTTTGGAGATTGCGAGCGATAACTCTGGGGTCACGACCGGTGTAGTAAATTGCCGTGTCGTCGGCGAATAGAGCCAACTGGGCCTTTTTACTTTTGGGAATGTCGCTGGTGAACAGCGTGAAAGCTAGGGGGGACACTACCGAGCCTTGAGGGACTCCAGCTCGAATGGGGTGGGGGGAGGAGAGGGCTCCCTCGATTCGATAGCGGAAGGTGCGATTCGACAGAAAGTCTCGCATGATGAGCACGAGACGGTCTGGTACACCGAGTTGATATAGCTTATATAATAAGCCATTGTGCCAGACCTTGTCGAATGCTTTCGCTATATCAAAATACAAGACACCCGTCATCGCATTACGCTGGAAGCCAGCGCTTAGGTGCTCTACGATGCGGTGGACTTGGTGGACGCATGAGTGTTCGGTACGGAACCCGAACTGCTCATCAGGAATGAGACCCTTGGATTCGGCAAAATCTTTGAGTCGCTTATAAATAAGCCTCTCGTAGATCTTACCGAGAACATTGAGGAGACTGATGGGGCGGTAACTGGTGGGGTCAGACTTGGGCTTGCCTGGTTTGGGGATACCGATAACGGTGGCCTGTTTCCACGCTTGGGGGAAGATATTATTGCTTAATGCGCCATTGAAGATAGCGGTCATTAGCATTATAAGTTGGGGGGGGAAGAGTTTGAACACTCTGTTCGTGATACCGTCGGCGCCGGGGGCTTTCCTTGGTTGAAGTTTTTTAATGATATCCTCCACCTCGTCGGGAGTGACGGGAGCCAGAGGGTTATCAGGGTCTTCAACGGGAGGGAGGGAGGCTCTACGTTCGACTTCAGCGTCCACCATGTCGATGTGGGCTTGGTCTACTAGTTGAGAGCTAGGCGAGCATTGGGCTTCGAGGCTGTCGGCTAGGCATTCCGCTTTTTCAGAGTTGTCGAAAGCGACACTCTTATCAGGGCGGGTGAGCGGAGGCATAGAGGACTCTTCAGTGGAACGTAATTTCCTCTGAAGTTGCCAGAAGGCGAGATGGGTAGGCTCGAGTTCGCTGAGCGTCTTGTCCCAGCGGGCGGAACGCAGCTCGGTCATGCGTTTCTTTACAGCACGCTGTAATCTACGCATGTGAGCCTTGTTAGCGTCGCAAGGAAAAGCGCTGTATGCACGGACGGCTGCGTTCTTCTCGGTCATCAGAGCCCGTACATCGTCCGGGATTTTCCAGCGAAGGTCCTCCTTCGCAGGAATCTCCCTTGAACATTCGTTCAGGACGGATTGTACGTGGTCTGTGAGCGAGTCGATTGCCACCGTCGTGTCAGCGACTGAGACTATGTGGTCGGGGATAGAATCCAATTGAGGTGACGTGGTAGATTTCAGTCTTTCGCTTACTTTCTTCCAGTCAGTGATCAATTGGGAAGCGGGGGGCTGGCCCGGGTCGAGATTGCCCGAGCGGGAGCCTAGGTGCATAATCACGGGTCGGTGATCGGAGTTAAGCTCGTGTATTGCTTCTATAGATTGCAACCGGAGGTTAACATTCTTAAGGAGCGCTACATCGAGGACGTCGGGGCTATGGTTGGGATCATGGGGGAAGTGAGTGTGACACATCGGGGCGATGATGTCAAAGTTAAGGGATGCACCAAGGTTGAACACGACCTTTCCCCTAGGGTTGGTCGTACTACTGTTCCAGGCGGGGTGTTTAGCATTGAGATCGCCCGCTATGATAACGGAGTCACTCAAGCCAAAGAGGGCAGTGAGGTCGCTAGTAAGCGCGATGGACTCGTCTGGCATACGAGACGAGGAAGTCAGAGGGGGATAGTAGGCAGAGACGACAGTGATCGGTTGATGACCAGTCATGCCTACTCGGCAGGCCGAGTATTCTAAGAAAGATCGGGGCGCGGGAGGAGCTAGGGGCATACAGTACAGTTCCTTTCTATAATAGATAAGGGTGCCACCACCGTGACAACGAGATCTATCGTTGCGAACTAGACGATAGTTGGCAATTCTAGGATCTTTACGGTGGGGTTTGAGGAATGTTTCCTGGATGAGGAGAAGGTCTAACTGATGGTCGCGGAGGAACGTGGCGATCTCATCTCTCTGATTGATAATGCCGTTGGCATTGAAGAAGCCTAACTTTAGGGATCGCGGTTTGGTACAACAAATTTTTTGTTGTCTATCCATTTAGGGGTACGGCAGGTAATTTGTCGAGTTCGACTGCGACCGACTCGTACTTAGTGAATAGCGCAGCGCGCTTGGCTAAGTCGAGTTGGCCAGTGACTTCCGCTAGGGTTAGCTCGTCAGCTAAGTCCCTAGCGTCCTGCGTCATAAAGATGCGATAGTTGTCCAGGATAATCTGGCCAACTGATCTGCGTGGGAACGCAGCTGAAACTTGGGGCGCGTTTCGGGGAGGTTTGGCGGCCACGGGGGCCACAGAAGCCGGGGGAGGCGCTGGGATGGGCTTAGCCATTAGCGCTGGAATTGGCTGGGAAGCCACCAAAGCCGGGAAGGCTTTCTGATGGTTCAGCTGATTCCAGGGGGATGGTCTCTGGGGTGCGAGACGTTCGGGGGGCTGGGAAGAGGGGACTTTCCCGGAGGGTGCTTCCCTCTGCTGGCGAGCGGCAGCACGCTTTGCCAGCTTGGGAGGGATTTTGGGGGCTTTGGGGCAGCCCCGGTAGTTAGCCGGGTGCCCGGCTTGGCCGCACAGCACACAGCTGGGAGGCTCTGTGCAAAGAGTCCGATCCTTGGGACGGGGGCAGTCAGAAGTGCCGTGCTCACCCAGACACTTAACGCATCTGGGTGTAGCGTAGCAGTTCTTCTGAGAGTGACCGTATAGTTGGCAGCGGTGACACTGCCCAACTATTGTGGGTCTGTAGGGCTTCTCGATGGAGATGCCGGAGAGGGAACAGATCGACTTGATCTTGAAGATGGGGTGGTGCCCGTCGGTCGGGTCGCACACGACAAGGATCATGTCGTATACTTCGCTACCTCTCGCCTTGTGAAGGCGATGGACAGCGGAAACGGGGATATTTTGGGCCAGGAGGTCGGCCTTAATGTCCTCGGCGGGGATTTCCTTCGGGACACGTCTAATGACCACTCGGGTCGGCGTGTCCTCAGGGAGGGAGTAGGTGTGAAAGGAGATTTTCCTTTCACGAAGGACTTTGGTAAGTTCCCGATAGTCAGTTGACGTCGGGACTTGGACTTTTATGCCTTGTTGGCAGGAGCGGGCGTTTGTATAGTTGATCTTGCGATCACTACACATTTTGGACACGTCGGTCCATTTACCCTTGTCCTGGATGTACAAGGGCGGAGGGGGGCGCTGCTTCTTCGTCTGAGTGACAGAAGCGGAAACGGAGGGGGAACAACTAGCCTGCGAGGCGGGTGCGGGCTGGGCAACAGGGGCGGGCTGGATAGCGGGGGCGGGAGAAGACGCAACGGTCTTCTTAGCTTTGGTGGCCTGAGCGGCCTTCCTGGCTTTCCTCTTGCCCCCTAGGACGACTTGAAAGTCGTCCTCGGAGGAGGAGGATTCAGGGGACTGTTCATAGTCCGAAGAAGATGCTTGCGACGCTGAGTCGCTGGCGGGGACGGTGGTGTCCATTGCCTCATTGGCGAAGTGGGCTACCAATAGGGGAGGCATATCCGGGGGAGGGCGGGGGCAGGGGGTCGGACCGGAGTCCGGAAATGACAATACGTCACTGAAGTCAGTGACGCTTGATGGGACGGTGGGGGGGGGGGCTCTAATTGAAGCGATTTTCTCGCCATACTTGGCGAGGAAATCGGGGTCCTTGAATAGGACCTCTTTGACGAACGCTAATATGATAGCGTCCGTCATGGTTAAAAGGGGGCTTGGGATTAGGTCACATGGGTTGGAAAAACCTCATGTGCAAAACTCCTAGCGGTCCCTACGTCCCCGGGTGGACGGGCCCGGGGGTGTGTGACCCTCCCAGTAAGGGTTGTGTACACTGGGAGGTGAGTACCTAATGGTGTGCCCTAAGCTTGTAAACCGATCGCCAGTCTTATTGTGCGATCGGGCCCTACCAGGGTCTGGTGCGAAGGGATAGACACCCCAACCGACACCAGGTGTGTAGCTGAAAGAGAACTCGGAGTATTAGATTTGACTAGGAGCTCCCCCAAGGCCAAAATCTAGCTCCCGACTCCAAATGACTGCCTAGCCCTGAAGGGGTTCGGCGGGTGTATTGGGGCAACACCCCCTTGGTTTTGTTGGCACCGTGAGGTTTCCCACCAAGGACCACGAAACTGTGGCTTTTCCCTGAAGGGGCACAACGTTTATCGACTATTTCCCGTTAAGGAAACGTATATCCTCCACTGCCTTGAGAAAGGCGGCTTCGGATCGCTGGTGCGGTCGGGGACCACTGATGACGTCACGGGGTGACGTAACGACACGGAGCACGGAGCGGGCGCGGAGCACAGAGCGGCACGACCGTTCGGGGCGAGCGTCGAGCGGAGAGAGAATTGTATTGATTGATGTGACCACTAGAGTAACAGGCCTGTCGAATATATAACCTCCTCCTTTTTTGAAGTCGGGCAATAAAATAAGCGAGCGTTTGACTATCCATCTTTTAAACACGGATTGATTATTAATTTGGCTAGCCCATACCATGATGTGGCCAGTGGGTAACATTTCATATCATGAAATGACGCCATTGCATGTAATGGTCGGGCGACCGGTTTACATTTTGAGGAGTGGACAAAACGAGACGATACGGCGTGATCCATGCTAAAATCTGACTACAGCATGCACATTCCGACGTAGTTGCATCATTATTCATTAACAATGTTTTAATATATTGATTCGGCAGTAACCCGACACCGTCTATTAGAAGCCGGCGTCGCGTCGTGTCGTTGTGAGTGTGATGCAATCGACATTGCACTAATTAATTATTATCTAGCGGAGACTTTGGATATTTAAACAAAAATGTTCACCCCTTACAACACATAATGAGAAAGTAACTCGTTCGTAGACAACAGAGATCAGCATGTAAACAACAAGAGACGAGTGTTTCAAAGTGTTTGATGCGTGACGCAAGTTTGTGTGGTGTTCTATGACTTCTTGTCATATAGTGCTCGCGCCGAAACTCACGTTGATCAACATTAGGTGGATGGCATTACGTCATGATCTAATTTATAATTATGACAACTATGGCAGATATCTTTATTCCACTCTCTTATAACCTAACAAGAGTTCTTCAACTATTATAATAGATGCAGTAGTAGCTGTGGTGGACATGAATTAAGTTAATGTTGAACAACAAAGTGCACCGATTTATTTACGATGAGTATTGAATTCGGAAATATTACAAACAGGCAGGAGCGAGATTATTTGTGTTGTATAAGGACCCCTCCTTATACAGCACGAATAATATCCGGAGGGTGAGGATTATACGATTCGGCCCATTTTGGAGGGACCGAAAACTTATTAAATACTAGGTACTAAATAAAAAAACAGCTGTGGAAGCCGCATGGTTTGGAGATATGCTCGTAGGGCGTGATCGAGCCGGTTGGGCCCTAGGCCGCTCCGTGTGCCACTGTGTGAGCTCTACCTGCACCTGCGTGGCTGCCGAACATTCAACAATTCTTTGGCATGAATTGATTGATTCTTTGACATTGATGTGAAGGGCAGGTCAAGGTCACAATGGATTATCATTTATAATCTCCTTTTCCATGGTAACTATAATTTTTATTCCACTTACTTTCACAATAAATATAACTTTAATAAATCAGCTTGTAATACCTACAGCATCTATAATCTAAAGCTAAATGTCATGTTTTTGCTGTGTAATAAAAGGAATATTTTAAAGTAAGAAGATTTTAGCTTCAAAAATCTTATTACTCACTAAAAATATTTATTTTACACCAAATATTAATGGACTTTTGTACTATTTCTTATTCTGTGAGATTATTAAGGAAATTGGAGCACCCCGATTCGGACAGGTTAGGCTAAAATGGTGGCGGGGTCTAGTGAGCGGGCGAAGCAAGCGAACACAGACTCCGCCATCCCCATCGTGGTTATTTTTTTAAATCACCCAGAAGAGCACATTTTTGTAAACAATTATTATTTTAGATGGACCAAAAGCATATTTTGTAGTAGAAAACGGAAATAAATTGAGGAACAGTTAAACCTGTAATAGGTAACCTGTAATAAAATAAAGGCATGTATCTTGAATGCATATAAGTGTATCGAATAACTGTATCGAGTTTGAAACTTAGAAAATATGTCATTCATGATGCATGTTGAACGCATATTCACATGCTGTGTGTATCTACAGTTACTGTTGAGTTTAGGAAGCTCAACTACCGCCCGCACCGTTGTTACCAGTATCAGTCGGTGAGTGCAACACAATTACACACAAACATACCTCTACTTTATACCTACAGCGTTTTATATCACAACAAACCGGAGTAGTCAGCCGCACATCTATAGTAACGATATGACTTTCAAAGAGAACGTATATAACAATAATAATAAATTGCATAAGGCTTCCTTTTATTATGTAGGTGAGCGCTAAGGGTTTTTTGAAAAAAACATTTTAGTGGGTGCAATTCGTTTGTATGCAAAATTTTATTCCTGAAGTTTATACTTGAAACATCTAACAATACAAATAACACTTCTTCCACAAATGCAGCTGCAACCACAGGTATCCGGCAGAATATCAGCATCGTCAGGTATATTTGCTTGAAACAGAATTTACCCATTCGTGCTCGCGACTCGCCTCGCCATTCGCCTCGGTTGTGTGACGTAACATTTGTATTAACTTTTACTAAGTACCTACTCGTTACTTTTTGTTTTAAGATGTGAAATCTTCTCCCGCTCTAGATAGTGACACCCTAGAGGGTGTCAGATTTTTAATGACTAAAACTACACCTGTGTCCTAAAGTTGCTCTTTTGCCTTTTAGGACCACAGGTTTCCTTTCACTTGTTCCCCGTGACCCTAGCGGGCATCGAGCGCAGATTCAGACGCCACGTTGCAATAAAGTTTTCCTTGAACATAATCCTGGTAGGGTAGTAGTAGATCAGCATTATTGATTTTCTTTGGAGCTGCAAGAATTGGCGTGAGCAATATTCTCCTTCCTGCCCACTTATAAGTACCGGCGCGTCCCCAGAGTGATTAACATATTATTTGGATTATTTAAAAATCTAACCTGTACAAGACAAAAGGGCGTATATTTAAGGTTAATAGGCTGTGGTTTTTTTATTCGCCGTATCCTATAGTAAGAGGAAGTATGAAAATCGCTCTAACAAAGTTGCGGGAAAAGTGTTAGTTATGAATAGATTATTTCAAAGACATCATTCTCATCTAAATTCGATTAATTATAACCAGCACTTTGCCGGCAACTTCGTTTGCGAGAAAGTTTTCATAAAAACTTTAAGAAACCTGATTTTGATGGTAGTTTTGAAATTAGTAGATATTCATTTTAATTAGAATCTGTGACAAGTTTCAAGTTTATTAGCCCAAGAAATAAAAATCCTAAATACAATCTAAAACCCCCGAAATTGTTCTATTGGTTGTAGTTTTGAAAACAAATAGTGACAACCTTTATTATTTACTAAGGTTACAAGTATTTGTGCTAACTTTCAAATACCTACACGGAACGAGATTTTGCTTAAAAACGTAATTATAATTTCGTATTCGTTTGACTCGGTCAAATGGGGGAATTACGTTTTTAAGCAAAATCTTGCGAAAATTCAACCAATAAGGGGGTGAAATTGACCCCTTATAGATTGAATTTTCAAAAACCTCTTTTTAGTGCTCGCCTACGTCATAAAGGGAAGCCATCTATCATCTATGCTGTTAGTAGGTATAGAACACTAAGTACCTGCCAATCCCGAAAGCCACTCGACGGGATACAGCCTGCCGGTGAGCCGGCCAAGCTATACAGATATCGAAATGCAACCTCGTGCTGCAAATAATTTGCCTTTCACAAAAGTGCACAAGGAGCAAGTCAGCCAGCCTACTCACGATACGAGAGTAGGCAGAAAGCAAGTTTATAGGGCAAGCTGCGTGCGGAGAGAGCAGAGTCCCCTCACCCCTCCCCTGCCCCGCCAGCCTGCGCGCCGCCCCCCGCACCCTACACCCGGCCGCCAACCGGTCTTCCCAACAGCTCGCCGATGCAGTCCGGCCAGTCAGCCGACGACGGCGCCGCATTGTGTACGTATGTACGTGCTTGCTCCGCGCTTCCCCGCACACCTCTACGTATAGTCGCGCGACATTCGCCGCGACTCATCCGGAGTCTTTCTTGTGAAACTTGAAACAAATCAGTGATAGCTTGTGTTCGATCTGAGTGCAACTAGCGTGCAGTGTATAATATTATAGTGGTGTAGCCGGTTCACCTCGTGTGCGAGGCCGGTGCGGAGCGCCGAGTGTCTGTGTTGTTGAGCAGTGCTTTCTAAACGAGTCCCGACACACCGGCACGGTGTGCATACTGTCCGACACACTTTGGGATTTCATACAAAACTTGTAAAGGTGAGAAGTGAGCGCAGAACTTGCACACAGTTCGGACGAGATGTTTGTTCGGGAGGATCCGTCCCACGGATTACTTATTTATTAACGTCGGGCTGTGGAGCCATGTCGTAACTAAATCGATGATGACTACGTTGACCGTCAGCTGACGCTCGACACGCATGACAAGAAACTTTGCATTTCATAAATGAAAGAATCCTGAATGTTAAGTTGTTTTTGGAGAAAAGCAGATAAGATGAATTAAATTGTGTAAGGTTGCAATTTACATGATTACTTAAATAATGCAAGGTGCTACTAAACAAAAAACTAAAGTACCTATGACTCTAAGTAAATACATTCGTTAAGGTGAGGTGAGGTTTATGATTAGATGTTTTCTTATTTAGGAGATGAAATGAATGATATGCTGTACCAGAGTAAAGTACGTATATTTTTGTTCCAAATGGTACAAATGCACAATACCACCGTGTTGTCTATGTCGTGGCTAGTCTTAGAATTGATCACTTCGTGATATGGTCAACTAAAACTGGCCAGATCGTTTAAACGTTATTTGATGATATGACAATCCTCGTTTGGCATTATCCTTGATGTAGGATTTCTTTGGTAATAAAAGGTCTAAAGAAAGTAGGCCAACCGAGAATTGAAATATCATCAAACTTTAACGTTTAAAACAATCTGGCCAGTTTTACTTGGCTATATCATGACGTGATCAATTTCTAAGATCTGTCCACGACATATACTTACATGAAAATATCCATCTAATCCTAAAATCCATAAAGAAACTAAAATAATCAAATTCAAGGTAACCCTAGAACAGTTCTAGCAGTGGTCGCATGTAGCGAGCAGGATGTTGTAACCCGCATAACTGATTCTCACGTTCCTACTCCGCATGGTAGAGAGTATAGCAACCACTATCACAGCGCTGTAGATACCTGATCAAAATAGCAAACTTTAATAAGTCGCCACTATCACCTCAACTCCTAAAGACTTGACTCTAACAAAAGAAAAAAGTTACATTTATTTAAACCTGACAAACCCAACCAACCCAATAGATATTTTATTATCATTCAAATAAATATTCAGAAACATACTTATGACCATTACGAAACCGACCCGATTAAAATAATCTGAGTATGAAGATAGTTGAATGCTACACAATGTCAAGTGGGCACGGAGCTTCAGGTTCAACTACAAGTGGCTCCTACACAACACGTCACGTGAGCACTGCGCTGCTCTCCCGACCTTCAAGCAGGATAAGCTCGGCTATGAAGACGTAAACACATAAGGGACACAAAAATTGATGTTCGTTCAAAATTCATTTATGTTGGTAGCCAAAATCGAAGCCACTAGTTGGAATTAACACATGAAGCGATTGGACATCAGGAATAACTCAACTTAGGAATGACAACGACCATAACTACAAATTGCCAACAGATTTTGAATTAACTTTTTTGTCGAGAAACGCTGACATTTCGATTATGATAGAAAATTACCACTTCAAGGCAAAACTTCGTGAATGATTGAAGTGGAGAAACTATGGACACAACAAATCAAGGTTCCATTGAAAACTAGTGTTGAAGCTGCGGGTAAAAGCTAGTACTTTATACATATTTTCAAAACATTTTAGTGAAATCTTGAGAAGTGCGAGGACAGCATCGTTCTGGCGGAATAGTCATACATATTACTACTCCATAATATACCTACCCTAAATGATTGCTTTCTTCAGTTAGATTTCTGGTATTTGAACTTCACATAATTTGTACTACTTCTGCATTAAGTTCATGCTTTTGCTAATACATAACTACTAAAATAAAGTTTTCTACAAATTATCTAAATCACTATTTATTCAGTTACTTAAACAGTTTCCGGACCAAGTTTTGCAGAGTTGGCTTAGAGATACTCCTCTGTCTGAACATGTGTCTGATACCAACTTTTGACCTCGTTAATTGCGATCTCCATCATTGATTTTGAAGTCATAATTATTACGAATGAAACCTTACCTACTTTAGAAAAGCACATTAAATATGCTGATTCTCTCAGACAATTGGTATCATTTACGACATGATTTATGTGACTCAGATTAGTCACACAGTGTCAGATAATGTGTGAGTTGTAACTGACACTAAACATACAACTGTGATGAATGTACGCTGTAAATGTTTTACTATAATATTAGTTACATGATTGTTGAGTTGAAACAAAAAATCATGTTGAGCACAAAAGTGTTGGCGTGGTAGTGCTAGTGAGTGAGCTAGTTCCACAACAGAGTGTCCGCAGCTGCTCGCAAGCTCCGCAATGTTTATTATTTCATTGAGTCCGGCGAGTAATTGAGAATAAACTGCGCAATTTATGCTCGTTTTCATTAACTTGTGCAGACGGTGGACGACACGGAAAAGCTAAACCTAATATTATAACAATATTTGAATTTTGTATCTCAATTAAATCTGACCTTATAGGTATGCCTCTGTATGTGTTTTTTTATAACTAGTTTAAAATGTATTACAAAAAAAATTACTGAAATTTCAACACTAACTGTTTGACTACGTAGATTATCATCATTTAAGTATAATGTATGAATGTAATAATGAGTGGTTTATATGATTTAAGGTGTGTGATACACCACCAGAATAAAAATCTGCAATTATTAGTATAATGTAACTGAACTCTCACTCAAAATCTCTCTCTGAAACTCTTGAATGTTGACTATATGAAGTTGGTCCTACCGTTACGTGTTCTTACCAACTCCATACTAATCTGCTGCACAGTGTAAGATACAGTGTGTGTTGTTTTATCGCCACCGGCTTTATGTCAAATATTATTATTACTTATCTAGTGCACATACTCTATCGCGTTAGTAGTAACGCTTGCTCGCTTCTTGTGTTTGCGTAATTATCATCAAATAGGTACCTTACGCAATCAAATGTGCTTTCCAAACAACGTCAAACCGTTTACAGCTTACCCACATTTCATCTTGAATATTGACTTGACAGTAATAATAGTTACCTATTAAACAAAACTCGCTAACCATTAAAAATATATACATTTACAGGTATATTTAGTTTAAATATTGACTAACGGATTCTAAATTCACTTTCTCCATAGATTGAATGAAGGACCTGCTAATCATACACTGATTAGCAGGTCTGGTATAAAAGACGGGTTATTTTTTTTATAATTATGGCACTAAGTGATAAAAACCCAATATTCAAAGTTGGTTTAGGCTGTTTAAAAGTAACGTTATTATGTAATGAAACAAAATAGTTTACTACAAGTTACGGTTCAGCTTACACTGGACAAAAGGCCACTAAAATGTTTCTGCACATGTAGCCCGAGCGGCTTCGCTACTGCCGATTGAGCTTATCGTTACGATAATAATAATATGTGCTGTTTCATCAATTGAATGACACATGCATTTATAAAGTAAGTAATTGACCTAGTACTGATAGTTATCAAACATGAAGCTAATATTACTTTTTATAGTAACCTAGATCTGCAAAAACTGTCTCAATAACAGTGACTTTATCCACGAAACAACCAGCGGCCGCCATCTTGCGCCAGGCTCGCAAACTAATTCGCCAGCTTCCTTCGCGCTCCATACTAAGTACAGACCTACTGTTAGGAGTTCAGTACAACGTACTGGCCTTGAACTGTGAACGTGTTGCTATCCCTCGCCGACTGAATGAATACTTTTGTCCTCTCTGAGTAACTAAAACGATATCGCTAAAATGTCCAGATCTATAAACCACAGTTACCTACTCTTGCCACACTTGTGCTCAAAATTTTCACAAATGTTAGATAGACTGTCAAAGTAGCATCATTTAATCACGTGCCGCATTTAGTTTTGCCCTTTGGAGAAAAGAAGACACAGGCGTGACATGTTATGATGATTTGATGTTACAGCTAAAGATACACCCGTCATACTTCCTGGACAAATGGCCACTAAATAACAGGTTTAAAAACAATGTTGACGATCTTTAACCTGTCTCACAGCCCACAATACTGTACGGAAATCACCCCATTCCAAAATCCATTCAACAAAATTTGAAAACGTTTAATTTGTGGAGGTAATTTTTTTTTTAATATTTTTTAATCCAATGTCAGTATATACAAAAACACAGCCTACAGCTGTACGCTGTGTACCGGTTGCTGTAACTTAGCTAAGTTGAGAGATCAATGTATAGTAGACTGCGAACATTTGGTTGATGTGTCCTCGAGTGGGGCAGGGCTGCGTGACTGCGTCCCCGGCGGCGCCGGCACTCGCCGCGCTGCCGGCCCGCAACTGCCGTCTGCCGGCGCGCTGACAGTGCTGCCACTTGACCTTTCACCTAATTCTACGAAATGTCGTCTATTACTGTTACTATTTCACATAGCTACGCGTATTTTATAAAAACATCCTCTCTTCAATGCAAATGTGGTCGAAGTGACTAGACGCTAAACAGAATAAAGGTCTTCATCATAATCTTATATTTTGAGTTTTTGCCGTTGAAATTCATCATAATTTTTACTGGTTCAGCATATAAATGTGTATGTATAATATATTTATGAATGTGTTAGATAAATATAACTAATTTTAACGACAGTAGTTTCGACTTTTTATACTTAAATCTATTATTTTTTTATTGCTTTAGGTGGTACATGTACACCACCACCGCCTAACCGTTAACGACAGTTTACGACATGATACTACAGTGTACTTACTCGTTTTAACCCAAAGATTGAATCTTGTAAAGAATTCCTTGTTGCATTATCTCTAACCTAACTAAGTACCTGGGCACGCCACAATTATGGCGGTAAGTCCCCTCTTTGAGGCGTTCGGGACGTTCCAGCACCGGATTCGTGCGGAAGCGACGGCCGGGTGTCGCCACTGTGTGGACCGCCCGGAGGACACGGTGGAGGTGTGTCCCGCTTGGGCAGAGCAACGCAGTGTCCTCGTGGGGGCGATCGGCGGTGGCGATCTCTCGTTTCGGGCCTTGGAACAGGCCATGGTCTGGAGCGTGGAGGAGTGGCAGGCGGTCGCTTCCTTCTGCGAAGCAGTAATGCTAGGAAAGGAGGCGGCCGATTGCGTGAGGCAACGGTCCTCACGCCCCAACCGCCGCCGGGATTCCGATCCCGATTTCCGGCCACCGTAGGCGTGGGCTTGCGGACGGCGAGCAATGGGTGGCCTGCCGTCCAACCGTCCGGTAAATATCCGGACCGAGCCCAAGTCGTCAACGGCGCGTATTGTTCCACGCGCGCCTCAGGGAGATGTCAGTAAATCGTAGGAGCCCAGCAGAGTCGAAGCCTACTGGGGCCATGGGTAGTGTGAAAACGAAACCCGGGGCCCTGGGACGAATGCAACGAAGGAACAGGAGTGGGTTTTTAGTCAGTAAAAGTCTGACACTATCTCCCGCCCCGCCCAAGGGCGGGGGATGTCATAAGATGATTTTCCCACCGAAAAAAAATACCTAACTAAGTACCACTACACATTAAACTTTCGAATACCGTAATTAGAGATACAATAGAAAGTTCAAATTAAACGTCAGCAACCGGTTACTGATGAAATAAATTTAGCACTTTCAAAAATAGTACACTGGTTCGATGTAAATAACCTACTTCTTAATGAAAAAAAACTAAATGTATCAAGTTTACCATGCCTCATGATAAGCAAGTAGAAACTAGTGTGCTAATAAAAGGTAAAGAGTTGAGTCCTGAAGATACTACAGTGTTTTTGGCCATAACTCTAGATGCTAAGCTTCAGTGGGCCCACATATAGACAAATTATCGAAAAAACTTAGCTCAGCAGTATAGGCTGTTAGAAAAATTTTAAATTTAACTGATGTAGAGACTGCCCGTTTAGTTTACTTTAGCTATTTACAACGTGTCATGTCGTATGGTATTCTACTGCGGGGAAATGCCGCCGATAGATCCAGACAATTTTCGTTTTGCAGAAAAGAGCTATTCGTTCGATTTATAAATTAAGTCCCAGATAAATTTAAAGATATCAATATGATGACTGTACCTCCACAGTATATTTACGAGAATATTTTGTATGCACATAAAAATATAAACATGTTTAAAATACAGTGATATTCATAATTTGAATACTAGGAACAAACATAAATTTGTGGTTCCTGAAACCAGGCTCAAAAAAATAGAAGGCTCATTTAGATGCCAATGTATACACTTCTATAATAAACTCCCTAGTCATATTTAACAACTAAGCCTTAATAAATTCAAGTCATTTGTAAAGCGTAAACTTTGCCAAAAGGCTTTTTACACTATAAAGGACCTCAAAATATGAGGACGAAAAAGCTTGGGATTGACCTGCTCCAGTACGCACTACAACTGTTGTCTTATTTTGTTTCTTTTGTTTTTATTTTCAATTGTGCTTTATAATATTATCCTTTATTTATTTTCTCTATATATATATTTTATACATGAGTATACTAACAAATGCTTGCACTGACTGGACAGGTCCACTCAAATCTGTATGGTTCTTTCTTCAAAAGAGCATCTCAGACAAATCTGCATGGTTCTCATGTGATTTGACCATTACATATTTACTGTACAGACTCTAAAAGAGACTTTGACCTTGGTGTTTCTTCTCAGGGTAGACAGCTAGGAAACACCGACCTCATCTAGTCTAAAATTACGAAAAAAAAAATTACGTATAAAAGTGTTTTTTCAAATCTATTTGCAAAATAAATATCATTTATCATTAAAGACAATGAAAGACTGAACGCCGGCGTTCGCTTGGGGTTTAATGAAATAAGTGATGTCTACACTGTGGCAACCAATTTCCACAAAATTCTATTAGAAATCTTACAAACTCATTTCTATTTATTTCTGTTTTTCTCATAGCTCTTTTGTAGCCCTAACTTCTAATCAGTACACCTGTAAAAGAGTATTGTCTTTTACAGGTGTACTCCTACTATTATTCGGATTAGTTCCCGTGGCCTGCAGTAATTTTAGCTAATTCTTTAAATACCCGGTGCTTGATAACCAAATAAGAGAGATGTTCTTGCAATAGGTACCTAAATCTAATGCCAACTATTACAACATACCCTCGAAGCTAACATAAGCTGTTAAACAAAACCAGGTAATTATAAAACGGCTATTTACTGTACACCATATAAAGATCGAAGGGTGTAACGATACATGTATGGTCTTTCAGTAGATTTGACAAAGAACGAGAAAAAAACGCAAGTAGTCCGTGCTGTATATAATATTAACTTATAAAATGAATATATAGTAGGCGTGTAATCTTTGCGATTGGAACATTGGAACAATCACTGAAATGTTCCAAAATAGTGATATGCATTATTTGGAACATCGGCTCAAAAGATACAAACGTAATATTTGAAACATCGACTCACAAGATACAAATGGAACATTTGGAACAACGGCTCAAAAGATACAGACACTGACTGTTATGAATCGTGATCTGTTACGTTGCGTCATATATACTAAAAGTTTTATTTAATTGAATTTTGATTTGAGAATAATTTAAAGCAGATGTTTTTAGTTCAGGTCATTAATTATATGTACGCTATTTACGTTATAATTTGAATTTTAAAAAGACTGCTGGTCACTTAAAGTAAAAAGTGTCTCAGTGTTCCAATTGTTCCAAATGATGCATTTAAAACTTTACTGATGTTCCAATTTTTCGGAACACTAAAATGTTTCGAAACAGTGAGTCGGTTCAGTAAAGAGTTACACATGCCTAATATATGTACTTACTTAATACAAATTTTAACATACAGAGTATAACAGAAATGGGTCAAACACAAACTAAAAATCATTTTATTTCACACAGCTCTACATGGATACTTATAAAAACGTCAGAAGCTAGCACGCGATTCCGTTTTGTCGTTTCCTATGCAGAAGAACCGGCAAAAAACTCCATAGCTATTCTTTAAAAAAAGAAATTGATTTTACAATATTTGAATATTGCAATTTTTATATGTTAAAAATAGTGTAGTCTGGTCAACATTGTACCTAAAAGCACAAAAAAGTAGTAATCTAAAAGTGCGTGGAGTCTACAGTATTCTCATATTCACATTATAAAAAGAAGTTATGCAAAAAAACATTATCAATAAATGAAATGATCCGCACTGGGCCCGCCTGGTAGATCCATAATCTACCATTCCATCCATTTCCAAGAGAGGAGGCCTTAGTCCCAGCAGTGGGAACATTAAAAGGCTGATTATGCTATGCTTATGCTTAAATGAAATGTTTACAATGATTAATTCGTAATGAAGTTAAGGTTTTCTGTGGTGTAAATAATATAAAAAAAAATTGGTTGCCTGTAAAGTCTGTATACGGGCGAAAGTTTTACGTGACAACGACTTTGAGTGGTAAAATAATTGTGCCTTTCACTTTTTATGTCTGTCTCTCTCGCTCTTAGGCGGGCTAACCATGCCCGAGTGGAAGGGACGCGTGCCTCTCACTCGCTCTCATTGTGAGCGCATAACGTGAGCGGAGCGTAACGCAGTTTCTTGAAGTGTCACCCGGCAAACCAATTTATAAGACGTTGTCACGTCAAAATAACTGCAAAAACAATGTCAATAATAAAAAAAAAAACATGTGTACATACGTATAATTAAATTAAAACAATGATGGAATAGTTAAGACGTTTATTACCTCGTTTGCCCATGCATAACAAGAACAAGGCCCCGGTAGCTGTTCTGGATTCGTAGTTGTACTATTTTGATGACTGCGAAGACTTCTCCGGTAAACACTCGATCATGTACGCCTATAGCGACATGCCATGTAGCTCAGGTCAAAGTTTCTAATGATAGAGCTGGAGGGTGAGAGAGGGGCCAGAGAACTCATCGGCATGCAAGTTTGTTTCAGGCGCAATATTCACCTAAGAATGATTATACTTTGTGATATGTTTTCGATGAAATCAGGATATAATATAATCTCACTCTTTGCCCCCCACCAAAATGCATTGATGGAACTACTGAAGGTAACTGAACAATTTAGTAGGCATTCTGAATTTTTCAGTTTCAGTGATGTGTAGTCAGGCATGTAAACACTGATTACGGTATATGTGGAAACTCACATATCTCAGAATAAATAGGTAAACCAATCGAAAGATACCGTTCTCCAGCTGAAACCTAAGTATTGTATGTGGGTATAGCGGGAGCGTTAGGTAGGTATCAGTATTACTGACATTAAGCAGTTGTTGAGGGAGCGTTTCTTTTGTCATCTGAATATATTATGTATTAAGTAGTATTCAATAACCCCCTATCGGTCGGAAACAAGATGCACTCCTTCAACGGTTGGATCATGTCGGTGCTACATTGATGTATTTTATGTATATGTGTGGAGGTCGAGCCTTTTTAAATACCTAGAACCTTCGTCCATAATTGCGAGATATACAGTCTTAGGGAATATTTCCAAGCTATATCGAGGTGGCAAGAAACTTGCCCAGCTCTCCTTGATTGGTGTAGTGCTTGACAATAACGATCGCAAGGAGATAATTATGGCAGAATAAGAAACTTCACGGACATTTTTTCCGGACCCTACACGAGCCTGATGTAAACCAATTAGCCTGGCTGCATGCCGTAACCTCTTTGGAGAAACCGAAGGTTATCTAAAAGCAATTATGGACGAAGTTGTCAACAAATAACTACCGGAGATTTATTCTAAAGGAAGACATAGAAGACATCTATCAGGCATCAAATTATTCTCGCCTAACTAAAGGAGAGTACTAGTAATATGCTCTGCCCATTGCCACTGAAGTTTGGCGATTCTTCGTGCTATGTCGGTAACCTTGTTTCTCCTGCAGATATCCTCATTCCTGATTCGATCACGCAAGGAAACTCTGAGCATAGCCCTTTCCATTGCCCACTACTTGAGCACTAGTATGTCATGTCATAACATTGTAGCCAAGAATTTCCATCAGATACTTATTCTTCAGAATATTCTTCAGCAGAAGCGGTTGCCCTGTTCGCCACCCCCTAAGGCCGCCACTGTTCTTCAGAATAAGTAACAAGTAGAAAAAAAAAAGAAAACAATTTATTTATGTGAAATAATAATTAACGTGTATAGTATTTATTTTATGCACAAATATAATATAGATGCGGACTTACTGATAGAAAGCCCCGGGGCTTTAGATCGCAAGGCAAAGAAGGAACATAGGAGTAGGTTTTAGTCAGTAAAAGTCTGACACGCCCTCCCCACCGCCGAGAAGTCATTAGATGATTTCCCACCTAAAAAAAAAATGCGGACTTAATGCTTCATAAAAAGTATTTGTCGCGACAGTAAATAAACAGAATTTTCCCTCACACATAACATTGAGATTTGGCTCAAGCAGCACATTCACCGCAGCTGCTTGTCCTCTGCGAGCGTGACGTTTCAGTTTTTTTTTTTTTTTTAAATCATTTAATGACATCTCCCGCCCTTGGGCAGGCAGGGCTTTCGTGTCAGATTTTTGCCTCCGTTCCTGGGCTCCGGGGTTAACTTTCGCATATTTACAGATCTAAGTTCTGATTTAGTTTGCATCAACTAATCGAATTTAAAATAAAAGTTTTATGCTGAACCTCCTGGCTGTTATTAAGCTCCGCCCTATTTGTCCATATACATGCTTGTATCTCTCTTGTACACTCTTGTGATCTCTTCTTTCCAAATTGCTTGTAATCAATAACAGTTTATACTCGGTTCAACATCAGCTTACTGCCCATTTGGGCTAAGTATATCTGAATGATCATCAATAAAAACAAGTTACCTCTAAGCCCTAACCAAATTTGAGTGCCTAATTGTAGGCATAGACAACGTAGGTACCTATCGTGTATTAAAAAGCCATTTCTGTGACATCAACATCTCTTGCGAGATCTATGTGATCGATTCATGACGATAATTAAACGAGCTAACTTTAAGATCTTGCAGCTTATTGTTATTATTTATTTTCTGTACATTTTACACATTTTTAAATATTTCTTTAAACGTACAAAGAAAACTAAAAAAATATGTAAAAAAAATAGTAGTCCGCGGGCGTCAGGTGCAGGGCGCAAGTTATCGGTGTTTAGAGTTCCAGAGACGGTAACTTCTTCACGATGCAAGACGTATCAAGGAGTACTGCTTCTGTATCAGGCCCTTGATCCAACCGCGTGACGACAGCCTTGACACATGGTCATTGAGGCTTTTAGCCATAAGGCCGTTGGCGATTATGACTATCGGCACAATGACAGCCGCGTTCATATTCCACATATCGACAACCTCGTGTGCTAAGTCGAGATATTTGATTTGTCTCTTTTTTTCCGACTTCCAAAAAAAGGAGGAGGTTATAAATTCGATTGTATTATTTTTTTATGTTTGTTACCTCAGAACTCCGTCGTTTATGGACTGATTTGCAAATTTTTTTTTTCCACTCATAGTATATGCTACCAGATTGCTCCCATTTTTTCAAAATCCAGTTTTGATGATAGGATCCATGAGAAATCGAAGGAGCTCCTCTAATATTCTAGGCAACTATATAGTGATTTTGGTATTTTCATCGAGGACTTAAGCATTTAAAGTCAAAAAGTAACATTTGATGAAGTAGAACTGATAAGAAGACCAGAAATGGCAAACGGAACTTCATACTTCATACATAGATATCAAAATGAAGATAGTTAAGCGACTATGATAATACAAATAAATAAATGGTTCTGAATACCTAGTTATGTTGAAAATGGTATCAACGAAGTGATTTGATGATGATGATATAGCAGGAAGGTAGGCACAGGAACTCCGTAATTAATCAATGTGTCCTAGCCATGTTTGGGCTTATTAGAATTATCATGAGATGCACTTTGGCTATAAGGTACTATCAAACTGGTCTGTTGATGGAACCGGAAGGTGGAAGGTGGACACGGGATCTTCATAATAAAACAATTTATCCTAGCAGTGTTTGGGTTACTTGGAATTGTCATGAGAATAAGTACTCTGGCTATAAGTGTATCGCAACTAAAAAGAGTGTAATAAAAACTTTTTACCAAAAAAACAACCGATATCGCTAAAAAAACACTATACGACCAAAATAACTTTAATTTCGGAAGTCGGTGTTAAATAAGAAACAAACGATACCGAGAAACACCGACTTCCGAAATTAAAGTTATTTTGGTAGTTTTTGTGTTTTTTTAGTGAAGTTTGTTATTTTTTTTTGTAAAAATTTTTTTTCGCTTTCACAAGATTTTCGTCATGATTGTGGGACGGTTATTATTATTAATAAGTCTAGCCTAGTACTTAACTATATCAGAGTCTGCTTGCAGTCTAACCGAATGCAGTTGAGTACCAGTATGTTGCTTGGAGCTACTACCTACCAGACCAGACCTCTCATGTGACTTCACTAGCATATATTAAACATAATTTAATTATTGGGTATTACTGCAGAAATAGCACTTGCACTGAAGTTTTGAGTACCATCAGATATGAAGAACGTGACCGATTTTAGAAACAGCGCAGCGTTCTTTCGAAAGTTGCGTAAGATGCAGCTTATCGCAGGGTCTGTGTCTGTGTGTGTGAAGGAGACACGTTGATTTATGCTAAGTTCATCGGCCGCCAGTTAATAAACAAACGCGGACAGCGGCCGAACGCCTCCGCTCCCGGCCTCCGACGCTCCCCTCGTCTAGCCTGCCGCCTGCTCGTTACGACACGACATACAGAATTACTCCAAACTAGATTGTTCCTAGTAATCCGTTTTTTTGACTTTTAAATCTTAAGACACTACTTTGAAAGCTTCATGATCTTTCTGTGACCAGAATGTTGGTTAGTTGGTAACTAAAATCCAAGCTTTCCAAATCAAGAAAGCAAATTTGCAGGCTTGCGAAACTGTTTTTTTTACGAAATGATCAGTTTTTTTAGACTATAGGCAGTGAGCAGCAAATTGGGCACCCTTGTTCCGTGCTTGACCTTGAGCAATGCTTATCACGTTATCGCACACCTTCACCGGACCGGTTCTTACAATCATTGTAATTTGCTGATGCTAAGACTATACCTAAATCACAACATATGAAGCAGGTTCTTCGTGGCTTCACTGGTTTTTGTTCAAAAATTGATTTGGTCGAAACCTTTAATTATGCTTAAATCTACCATATTCTAAACGTCCCTAATCGTCATCACAAGGGACTCTGCGATAGGAAGAAATGTCAAACGCTTAGCAATTGCCAAGAATTTGAGCGACGATATTATTCTGAAGGTTTGAGTGAGCACAGGGCACGTAGAGCGCTGCTGCAATGGCGCGGTGCGCGCGCAGGGCCCGCACGCACACACGTGCGCGCCTGTTTGTAAACACGCGACGGTGTGCGCGCGCGCAGCTGCCGGCGCCCGCCACCCCGAGCCCCGCACCCCGCACTTCGCGCCGCGCCCCGCCACACAACGACTGTGTTTATTTGCCGAAGCTTGCGGGATGTTATCGCGCATACCTGAGCTGGTTCCAAACTAAATTCGTTCTTTTAGCGCAGGTCACTTGTTTACCTGGATAATTTTTTACTTCGTTTTACGTTGCTGTTAATAAAGTATAAAAGAAAAAAATCATTTCACCAACAAGCTCCTGATATTTTATAATAAGAGGTTCAATACGGTCAGACTTATTTATCTGACCTGAATTTAGATCCTTGAGATTGAGCTTGTGATTTACTTCCGCCAGGAATTCGATTTTAATTATTATCGCCATGTCTTATTGGTTTCTTCGCGCAAAAATGAACGTGGTGTAGTGATATGCCTTTATAAGGACTAAAGATTTATCTCAAGGCACAAATGCATGAGAAGGGTAGATTCGTTTTATTCTAAACAAAATACTTTATTGGCATTTACGGCAGACAGCGATCGAGGTTAGGCCGATGACCCGCGCGCGCGCGCTGACATCATCTTAACTACTTTTAAGCATTTTATTATTTCATCTAAGACCCGAACTGGAAGTACTTACCAATATTAAAAAGATTAAGAGTACCTATATGAAACCAGCTTTTACAAATCGTCTACGCAGATTAATAGTGCATGTTATTAAGGTACTTGTGCGAGTTTTGTGAACCAGCATCATTGTAACGTAGACAAAGGATGCCGAGCACCTTTCGGCGCGGCGCGGCGGAGGTGGCGCTACGTGTGCGTCGCGCGGCGCATCTCTGTCGTGTCGATGCACGGCCGCGACGCGACGCTATGAGCCGCGTGACTCACCGGTGACGTCACGCCCATCACCGCCCGACCGTGACGCCCCACTTACACACAATAACCATCACTACTGACATACTGCGCGCCGCTCACCAGCATAACTTACTCCCACTCACAACGTATGCCGTAAAGTAAAAAAAAAACAAATAATAAAAAAAACAAACCCGACTGCCATGTCAGTTAACATAAACTAAAATGACAATGGGTGGTTCGCCGTCCGACCGTCCGGTAACCGTCCGGACCGAGCCCAAGTCGTCGATAACGCATACTGTTCCAAGCGCGCCTCAGGGAGATGTCAGCAAATCGTAGGGGCCCAGCAGGGTCGGAGCCTACAGGGGCCACGGACAGTGTGAAAGTGAAACCCGGGTACCTGGGACGAAGGCAAAGAAGGAACAGGAGTGGGTTTTTAGTCAGTAAAAGTCTGACACTATCTGTCGTTCCGCCCAAGAGCGGGATTTCTCATAAGATGATTTTCCCATCCAATAAAAAAACCCTCTTCCCAAAAAACACAAAAAATTGTAAAATAGGTTTTCAAAGTCAAAGTTTTTTTATTTCCGATAGGCCTAGGTACATGGGCATTTATAAAACGTCGGAAGCTAGTGCACGGTTCCAAATTGGTGGTTTCCTATGGAAATGAACCGCCAAGAAACTCCATTGTTACACTTTAAAAAAAAAATTGTTCTTACAATATTTCCATATTACAGTATATTTATGTAGATATTATGTAAGGACAGTGTAGACCGGTTAATATTGTTATAAAATGTACAATAAAAATAATCATAATAAAAAGCGAGCCGTAATACACATTTACATTATAATATATAAGTATTAAAAAAAGCAAGGGCTAAGGCTATATAAAAAAGCAAGAAAAATAAATAATTACAATTATCAATAAATGACTGATGTTTAATTTCGAAAACCATTTCGTTTTTTTTTTTATTGAACACGTCCAATGGCAACCTATCAGATTGACAGTACCCACAATGTCACTCAAAGTATTGGTTGTAAGTACATTGGTGCTGCTTGTCGAATGAATTCCACTCTATGTCGTTTTAGGCCCAAGTCCAGTCCAGCCCAAAGATACCAAAATTACCAACCAACCTTGCTTTTTGATTGGCAGGTGAGATAGTGGTCAAGCGCAAGCCTATCAAACTTAACAAAGAAAATAAAAACAGAATATACCTCTATCATTTTTTTTATTAATTCATTACTTTAGTAATAAAACCGCTCACTTCAGTATAAAATGATATATTTTTACTCAAACCTTTGAATTGTCAAGAAGAAGTCAGTCACAAAAATTATGCTAAATGTCTAATTGCACATTATTTTAAATCACGTTATAGGTGTTAACTGAGATAATTATTATAAATATCTCGGTTACTCTTGTTGCTACATTAATGCAAGATACAAATTGTGCGTCTGATCTCAACGATCACCAACCGAATAAGAGAGCTATCGCCCGACATTACGCTACTTTTATTTTGTAAATTTTTGGATTGTATTATTAGTTAATTTATTCACCATTATAAGTAATATGGATGTACACATTCTAATGTTTTTCTATTATTTGGCAACAAATGTATTTAGTCAACCTTCTTGGCAAACTTCGCTGAGGTAGTCAACACTACTATAAAATTCTCAGCTCTATTTTACCAAAACTGCGCCGGTTTGAGACACAAAACTACACCAATTTTACATCACAATATCCCCAAGGAATCAATTTGTAAATAATTAAAACAGACACTTAACTGCACTAGAAAAAATCTCGACAGCTTTACTTCAGATAATTACAAATACGTTACGGTGTTGCCAACACAATTAGTCGATTGCAATGATTAATCGAATACAAGATAACTTAAATAATATTCTTGGGTACAAAAAAAACAGAGTAAATAGTCTAATTATGTACTTGTAAAAACCTAACACTTTGATGCCACACCTGTAGCTCATAAAATAACCCAGGTCGTCACATAGGTACATTCTATTATTACTATTAAGTATATTAGTCTACATTTTGAAAGATACTAAATCAATTTTGAAACTAGCGCTGTCCCCTAAGTTAAAGTAAATGTAAGCCAATAAAAACAACAATCAGATCAATAATTTTAGACAAATGCATGGACCAAAATAATAAAAAAAAAACAATTATACCTACCTATAAAATTGTGTGTATTGATTTAGGAACCAGTTGATAAATGTGAGTATATTGCATTTCCAATAATATTATATATGCATTCTAGTTGAAATCAAGCACTAAACCTGCCAAATCTCTCTCAACTGACACACACAGTCATCAACAGAAGTTGAGTTCAACGTATAATCATTTGGTAACACTCATTAGCAAAGATACTATGTTGAAGAACTGACGCTGAGATCTTTCACAAAAAGTTCAGTGTTTTGCGAAAATAGTCGTGCTTTGTCAAGGTGAAAGCGCCAGAGTAGCTCAGTTCGGCTATTGAATGGTTAGTCATTCGATAGGGAAGGACGAACTGAGAGGATCGATGATTTTAATTTTATAAATAAATATCTACGTAATACAGCCGTCAATCATATGTCAATCAACATACAGCTACAACTCGACTCTGACCTGCAAAATGCAAAAACTTAAGAAAATTTGAATTTCGCGGGCTTTCCTCACTCTAAAGAAAAAAGTATGAGGTTTGCAAGACGCCGACGCGGCGACACGGACTGTCGCGACAACGCTGCCAATGCTTATCGAGAAACCAGATAATACTTACTAAGATTACACAAACAGACGTGGATTGTTATCAGCCCTCGGATGGCAAATAGGCCGCTATACGTTATGGACAGGCGCTCTACTTAGAGCCAGAAGGTACGTGCGCAGCTCGACATGACGGTGAGGGCAGCTCACGAGGGCCGATGACTAGGGGGGACTATCTATCTAATCCTTCTGTTACAGTATTTGAATTAAATTACGATAAGCGTATAAACTTGACACATTTTAGAATGGAATTTCATGAGCAAAGAGTAATTTGCTGCTGGTGCACGGCTCTGAGTTGTAACAGACTTCATGACAGGCGACATTAGTTCCAACAACGTTAATTAATGCACTTTAAGTTGAAATTTTTGGTTGTTGAAGAAAATACAGGACAGCAAAACAGTTTCTATATCTTTAATTGTGCCACGCGTCATGCAGACAGGCGCGCCATTTGCTTCATATTTAATTTTTACTGCAAAACCAATGGGTTCATGAAAACGCACGAACACATACGGCATGCCGCAGATTATTACACTTTTTAAGTGAAAGAAAAGTGTCAATTCTTGGCAAGACTGCTAAGGAGAAACACCTGTCGAGTGGATTCACGCTAATTGAAACCGAAGAAATCTATCAGGGAGCTCAAGGACAAAAACGGATCTGATTTTGTTGTTTGCTACGCAGCATCTTATAAATTCTAAAAAAAGCAAGATAATAACCGATCATCGGTTTCCAACAGTGACAATTTATACAGTCAAGCAAATTTATCGAGTTTATGAGACAGTGAGAAAAGCCTTAGAACAGGAAGAATATTGTTCATCTGTATTTTTGGTTATCCAACAGGTGTTTGTCAATGTATGGCATAATGGCCTTCCCTACAAAATTAAGAAAAGACTTATCTTTCACATGTAAAAAAATAAAACAAGAGTCATATCCGTCAAATTGGAATTTCCGGGAGAGATCAAGGCATTCTACGGACACTTAATTGTACACGTCAACTACCAAACCCACGGCGATCAAGCAAATGAGAGCTAGATGCAATTAGCTTTTCTGTATATTTTCGCAAAGACTTCCTATTTTTATATTGTTCATCAAAAAACTTAAACTGTCCTAAGCGAGATGCCATCATTTTTACTTACTTAAATCTTTGTTTGCATCGGTTATCAAAAAACGTAGGCTTTTTCAACAGTAATGTATTAATAACTAGGTGCTTAATATCATTTAAAGAAAGTAATTTTGCTAAAATATTTGAAATTAACGTTTTTATAAAAAAAACGTCTTTGCTAAATTATTTTGTACAAAATATACATTTTATCTATCTATAAAATAAGCTAACCACACAGGGTCCCCTTGGTCGAATTTGCTACAGGCCCCGCGCTCGCTGGCTTAATTTGCCGCTGGTCGGAGACTAAAGACTAACTTTTAGAAGCGATTCAAAATAACATAACTACATCCTACATCATTCATACAACATTTAGACACAAATTTTATGTATTTACATAAATGGTCACATATAAACATTGTCACAGAGCACTATAATTTAAAAAAAAAAAAAAAAATTGATATACTATTAAATTTATATTACTTACTTGACTGCAAACCCACCTGATGGTAAGCAGTGATGCGATCGTTGATGGTGACGCGCAAGCCTTGAAGACACCAAAATTATAATCGGATGTTTGTCTTTACGCAGTCGGGTTCAGATTCAGATATTAAATATTTATTTGCTATCAATGTAGGTACAGATATAAGATGATAAATAGGTGAGGGTTTCCACTACATTCTATCTTACGGCATGCAAATTCTTAAAGAGTAAGTATATTAAAAATTATTAAAAATTAAAAATTATATGAATTTAGGTAAAATTATTATAAATTTAAAATGATAACCTTTATGATATGAGACGCACTCGAAAAAAACTCGTTCGGCTCCCACGTTGGTAGGAACTACATTCAGCAGGCACACTTATGTGTTTACGTTTATATATATATATATATATACACCCAAACTTAGGTATTAGTTTCTTTCGCCACCATACTCCTAGAGACTAATTTCCTCTTTAACTCTTTAAGACGCTGACAAAATAAACACGAAATATTTGTACGATTAATCCGACGTAAGCGGTTCAAGGGTTAAGTTAAGGGGTAATGTTAATATTTGTGTATTTTTTTATCTTAAAACATTACCCCACACTAGGACTTACTCCTGTATTGTGGGTGCGTCACCAGCATGTAAACTTACATGATACACAAAACGCCCATTTAGTTTTTGTTCATGTTCTATAATGTATACCTATTGTATTTACACGTACATATATAAGAAGAATCTGACTGACAGACATATCCACCTACAGCCAAAATACAGTTATTTCGGCTATAGGCCTAGTACCCTAGGAAGGTGAAACTTTGACAACGCTTCCTTTTATGAAATAGAGAACAGACGATAGGGAATGCAATCTCGATCTTGCATGAGCTCAAATCCCGAGAGATCTCATTTTTTCGATATTCAATCTCGACGAAACGCTATCTCGTTTCTGTAATCTTATTCCAGTTCTCGACAGTATCGATCGAGATTTTATAACATTGAGCGTGAATCATATTTATTCATTCAAACCCTCATTTTATGGAAATAGTTGATGGTGAAGAAAATCTAGATCTCTTGTACTCAACAAGCCCTTAGTTCAGTTCCTGATCCGGAAAGTAAATTATATCAATATCATCTCTGCAGAAAGAGTTGACTTTAAGTAAAGACGCTCACAGCTCACTCAACCCTATGGTATAGTCACACACAGGATTCAGATTGACACCCTGCTTAAGCCATAGTAGCACACATTGCCATAACCGATAATAGGAAAAAATCGGTTCTGCATGGCCGGGCGTACTTTGGACGCGAATCCTGTATCGTACTTACATAATAAACGTATGATCGTGGTCGTATGAATTAAATGCATACATTGGATATATACTTCCACGTCAAACAATTAGTTTTCCAGTGATATCGTATCCGTGTAGTCCTTTTTGGAGCTTGATGAACAATTGATTTGTAGCAAGCGTCAGAACCCCTGGACCACTAGCGATATTTGATGTTTAGAGAATACAAAAATTTACTACCTTTTTGCTACTATTTGGTACCTAGCTTTTTTTAGGTGGGAAAATCATCTAATGACAAATCCCGCTCTTGGGCGGAGGGTGAGATAGTGTCAAACTTTTACTGACTAAAAACCCACTCCTGTTCCTTCTTTGCCTTCGTCCCAAGGCCCCGGGTTTCACTTTCACACTTTCAAATATTTGGTACCTCTATTGACAGCGAGAAAACGCCTGAAGAAAGTTGTCAGTCATTCGGCCTCTTCTGGTCTGGACCATTTTTTTTTTCATGGATCAAGACAAAACAGCTTTTTTTTTCGGGTGGGAAAATCATCTAATGACATCCCCCGCTTTTGGGCGATGCGAGAGGGCGTATCAGACTTTTACTGACTAAAAACTCACTCCTGTTCCTTCTTTGCCATTGTTCCAGGGCCCTGGAGATCTCTTTCGCATCACCCATGGCCCCAATTATAGGCTTCAACCCTGCTGGGCCCGTACGGTTGCTGACTTGAGGTGCGCGTGAAACACTTCGCGCCGTCGACGACTTGGGTTCGGTCCGGGAGGTTACCGGTCGGTTGGACAGCGAGCTACCCATTGCTCGCCGTCCGCAAGCCCGCGCCTACGGTGATCGGAAATCGGGATCAGAGTCCCAGCGGCTTGGGCGCCCGGACCATGGCCTCGCGCATGCGCGTGCGGCCTCCTCCTTTGGTAGCATTACTGCTTTGAAACCTCTCGAACTTAGAATGTTTGGTGAGGACCTGTGTCATGCGGAAGGTAAAGACGCCTAGTTGTCTTTCCAGCCACTCCTCAAAGAGGGGACTTACCGCCATAATTATGGCGGGCCCAGCACTGGGTTGCGACAGTCGCTGTCACCATTCCACTATGAGATCCCACCGGAAGTCTGTCTGCTACGCCGCGACTGGACGCAGCAGCGGAGTTTCGCCCCCGCGTTGCATCTCCACGCGCAGATCGTGTATGCGTACAAGGACACTTGCCGCTTCGTGGGAAACCGTGCGGTATCCCTGGACCATCCGGATGGTCATGAACCTCTAGCTTGCGTTCAGCTTGGCCGCCAGTCGCTTTCGTAGCGACGACGCCCATACTGGGCCATAAAGGGCCATGGACCGAACGATACCTGCATAGAGCATCCGGCAGGAGGCGTCTGGACCCCTTAGGTTGGGCAGAAGCCGCTTGAGGGCAACCCTCAGTCCAATCCAGTTTGGGAGCCAGACGTCGGAAATGCTCCTCGAAATTCGACAAAACATCTAATTTATCGTTTTGTAGTTACTACCTTTTTAGTACCTACCTCAACATATATGTTTTTCAACTTTTTCTAGCATACCTACTTGAAAAAAAGTTAGGTGTGAAATATTTTTTTCAAAATCTGAAGCATTATTTTTTCATGATTCGAGACAACACAGCCAATTGATCTTTTTTTAAGTATTTACTACCTTTTTAGTACCTCAACATATAATTCATTCAATTTTATTTTGTCGTACTAGAATGTTACGCATTAAATAATTTTTCATGATGGATACCTATGTAATTAGCTACATATACAGCATGAGATATTTGATGTTTAGAAAATAACAACATTTAATACTTTTTCAATACACTTACTCGAAAACCCGCTCTTATCCCACCGCTTTTAGGCACGCAATAGACTGCTTTCCGCACTAGTGCAGAAATAGCGCGTGCCCTCCCCCACCACAATGTTATTACATTTATCGTATCAGACTGGGCGCGCGTCGACCCCCGCAAGTCGCCGTTCTACCCCCGTTTATTCATTTCTTCGTAAATGTATTGAAAAAAGTCGTTTGAGACACGTGCAAATTTGTCACTGTAGCCCTCGGCTCCATAACACATCGCCTACGGCTCGTGTTAATTCCGCCTCGGTCGCAATGACAAACTTTCTGCTACAAATTGATATGTTTATTTAGTACCTCAATTGACAGTGAGCGTGAAGCGAAAAAACGGGTAAAAAAAAAGCTGTAAGACATAATAACATCGGTATGTCTAGACTTCTTTTTTTCATAGATTGAAATAATGCAGGTACTTAATTTATCTTTTTGTAAATATTTACTATCTTCTTAGCAGCTCAATATATATTTTTCTTTGCATATTATAAAAATGTTACGCTGTATTTTTTTAATAATGGATATTTACCTTGCCACAGCATAAATATTTTCGTTGAAAAAATTATTAGTAATAATAATATAATAATAAAATTCTTTATTTTTCCTCACAATGATAAACTTATTCTAGGTTTTACTTATGTCCTGTTATTGTAATTAACAATGCGAGGAGATGGTGTTTGAGTTAGGCATAAAATGCCTGTATTACAAATCACCAGGTCTCAAACTCTATTCTTCCGTGGGGCCCCACCCAACGGAAGAACAGAGGTTTTTTCAAAAGTTGCATTATAATAATTATAAGGTTATTGGTAAAAAGTTTAATTGATAAAAAACAGAAAAAAACAGTAATTATAATTTTGGAGGTAGAAGTAAAAACAAAGTTAATACAAAAAAAAAATATTAAGAGTGCCTATATCTGTGTGTTTGATGTAATGATATCCGCATTTAGTCACCAATCTGAAACCGAAGATTACATTTTATTTTTGATAAGGGATAAATCGTTAGGGCCCGATTTAACTTGTATAAATTTGAACCCTGGTAGCAAAAAAAACCGATGTGCAAACTTAGTTTTGAATGACAATGCAGAGCAGACGTGATGTTTATGACGTTGGTTTCTGATAGTTTCTGGTTCATAAGTTGTTAGGGAATGCCGTTTCTCCATGTTTTTAAATAAAGAGTTGTCTCACAGTAAGTACCCTCCATTTTGAATAGAGATTAGCTGTTGGGTGATAAAAAGGAAGAAACAAGCTCACCTTTAAAAGCGCTCTTTGTGCTCTCTCAACTTTTAGGAGATGAGTTTTACATTTTCCGTGATACAGTATTTAAGCTGAGACTGACAGAGAGTATAGTAGACAGATTTTAAAATAGATTTTGATGCAGTGCTTCTTAAGGCTTTAAATATTACTATTAGTCTACGGACTCTCGCTGATAGAAGATTGATATGATCGTGGAATTTAAGATTTCTGTCAATAATTACGCCTAAATACTTGGTGGATTCAGTATAACTTATGTAATTTGCGCACGAATTTGGGCACGAATGGACGATAATGCTTAAAGAGGAATCTGGTTTGTCATTAGTTTTAATTGAAAAAGCTACGTAAGTCGTTTTTTTTACATTTAACGTATGTAAATTCTCACTTAAATAAATGGTCACTGTATCCATGCCTGTCTGAGCCTTGGCAAACACTTCATGCCAAGAGTTACCATCATCCGCAAACGCAACAGTTTTCGAATTGGGAAAACTTAGCTGACATAATATATCATCCATATAGACTTGGAATAGCGTCGGTCCGAGAATACTGCCCTGAGGAACTTCAAAAGTCACTGAGACCTCTTCACTCGCTTCGTAGTGTTACCGATTTTAACACTGTGTTCTGTCATTCAGGTAATATTCAAAAACGTTTAATTGAAGATCCCGGATGCCCAGCCTTTCGAGTTTTGTAAGCAGAATAGGGACAGAGACTGTGCCAAAGGCCTTTGCTAAATCTAAGAATATTCCAATGGTTTTCCTCTTTGAATGTACGTTATTTACTTTGTAATCTGTAAGTTCTATCACAGCGTTGGCGGTGGATCTCTTGGGTCTGAAAACAAATTGCGCTTGTGAGAGAAGATTTTTACTTTCCAAATAGTTAACAAGTCTTCTGTTAATGATTCGCTCTAAAATTTTTGATAAGGTAAGGAGAATTGAAATTGGTCTATAATTATTGACACAACCTCTGTCACCACTTTCATATGTATCGGGTAAACTCGAGACTTTTTATAGATCTTCGGTATTCTTCTTCCGGTTGCTGTGAGAGACAAATTGCAGGCGTATGTTATAGGTAATCTTAGAATATCAATATTTGATTTCAAGATGTCATTAGATATCAAATCAAGACCAACCGAACAATCACTCTTTAACTCTGCTATCAATGTCCTAATCTCTTCATCCGTTGGTAGCAGACGAAAAGAGTGGCTAAATAAATTTAAAGTATAGTTCGCAGATTACTACTTATAATTTTTTCTGCTAAAGTTTGGCCACCATTTGCGAAGTATGTATGAGGATGTATCCAAAGCCATGTTATAACACTCACTTTACCATGGCCATGGGGGACTTTAACGCAAAACTGGGCAAACGAGACGGTGACGAGCTCAAGTCATTATTTATTAATATTGTAGCACTATTTTGTTTCAATATAGCTTTTGAATGTGTTATAAAATAACTGTTTCAATTATATTAAAGTTGTTTATGAACAAACCCCTGCAAACGTACGAGTAAAATTTGGACAAAAATGTACCTATCCAAAGTTCGCACATTGTCAAGTGTAAGCATTCTCTTAGTGATCGATGGTAATAAGTTTTTCAAGTGATAAGTACCGAGTCCGCAACGTTCTCGTAACCCTCTGACTGATCGTAGTGACTTGAGTACGCTAGTTCAGGGCACTATCAATACACATGCCCAGTCTTGTACGTCCCGCCTGACGCAGGTCCTCACCGGGTATGGTTATTTCGGGAAGTTCCTGTATCAGATTTGGCGGTAAGAAACGCTTGGATGTCACCATTATACGGATCACCCGGAAGATACAATGGAGCATACGGAGGTTTGAGCAGCATCATGTTCCACGCGCTCCTCAAAGAGATGTTAGCAAACCGTAGGGGCACAGCAGGGCCGATGGCTGCTAGCTAGGACCGCGAAGAAATTCTGAAAGGGAAACCCGTAGTCCTACAACGCAAAGGGTAATTGAAGGATACAGGTGTGGTTTTAGTCAGTAAAAGTCTGACACGCCCTCTCGCTCCACCCAGAGCGCGAGAAGTCATTTTGATGATTTACCAACTTAAAAAAACAAAATCACTAACTTCCTTTTCTTTCATATCATTTCTTATATATATATGTGAATGTCAAGTTTATATTGAATCATGTCATTGTTGTTAATAAAAATTGTCACCTTGCTATTATCTGCAAATAAAGTCCTATGACTTTACACCACTACTTTACTTTACTACTTTTACACTACTTTTTTTAATGTTTAGTTTAAAAAATGGAGGTCCCAACACACTTCTTGTGGAACACCAAAATATCTTTTCTTTTTAATGTTTGTATTAATCCTAGTGATTTCAGTTTTTTGCTTTCTGTGGATCCAATACGAGTAAGATTTAAATAAATTATGTACTTTTAATACCATATAATTATGTCAAGTTTTTTCAATAAACTGTCATAATTTACGTAGTCAAATGCTTGAGTCATATCGCGGAGATATCATATATAGGTGTTTTTTTTATCCACTTTTGTCAATACAGTGTATAGAAAGTCGTAGATCGTCATATTTATAGTTTTATTTTTGCGAAATCAGTTTTGCTCATTGCATAATATATAATTTTATCCTATGTAACCGTTTAATTCCTTTGGTATGAATTGTACAAATATTTTAGAGAAAATAGGAATCAGAAAAATTGGTCTATAGTATTCCTGCTGTCTATCTTCTTTTTTTAAATATTGGCTTCAAGATCGTTATTTTTAAGAGCATTTATCCGTTAAAACCACGCAGAAGCCAAAATCAATGATTTCCGACGGACGCGTTAGCGCTGACGCGATTCCGTTTCTATTAAGTATATAATGATACTAAATAATTGATTGTAGTGTAAACAAATAAGTTATTGAAAAAATTATTGTACCAGATCTTATACCGTAAATGTGTTCCATTAATAAGTCTAAAAAAAACAAAAATACCTCATATTTTATCCTAAACTAACAAGTTTAATATCTCGAAAAATGGCTAAAAATGACAGTTTTGAGATTACTTTGCTTGAGTGAAAACTTACAGCAATCGTGTTTTTTTTAACCGACTTCAAAAAAAGGAAGAGGTTATCAATTCGGTTGTATTTTTTATGTTTGTTACCTCAGAACTCAGTCGTTTATGGACAGATTAGTTAAAAAAAAAAACCCCTAAACGGATATGCTTCCAGATTGGTCCCATTTTTTTCAAAATCCAGTTCTGGTAATGGGATCCATGAGGAATTGTGGAAACTCCTCAAATATCATAGGCAACCATGCAGTGATTTTAGTATTTTAATCGAGCACTTGAGCATTTACAGTCAAAAAGTAACATTTGATGAAGTGGAACTGATGAAGAAGACCAGAAATGGTCAACGGAAGTTCATACTCACATAGATATCACAATGATAATAGTTAAGCGATTATGACAATACAAATAAATGAATGATTCTCAATAGTTACGTTAAAAATGGTTTCGTCGAAGTGATCTGATGATGATGATGGAGCCGGAAGGTAGGCACTGGAACTCCGTAATGAATCAATGTAACCTAGCTGTGTTTGGACTTATTAGAATTGTCACCCATATTTTTTGTTTTTTAATCCATGCACGAGTCAATGCTATCATTTTTTTTAAAGTAAAATTGTTGTAAGTTTATCATACACGGTTTAACTACTATCTCGCATCTGCGTAAACCGTCGACCGCTAGTTTTAAAAATGGCTTGGATAAGATCTATTCTAATGGGAAAACTATACGATCACTTGAATTATTTTTTAAACCATAGACTAGATTATGAAATTCCCAATAATATGACGTCTAGAAATTACACACATTATTGTCATATTGTCCGTCGGAAATCATTGATTTTGGCTTTTTTGGCTTCTACGTGGTTTTAACGGATGAATGCTCTTAATGCGTCAGGAAAAGTTCCAGGCACAATACAAAGATTAATAATAGATGATCAAACGAACTTACCTGTGATGTTCGATCATTATTATAAATAAATATATATATATATATATATTTCTTTTTTATTATTATTATCCATCTACTAATGGTAGATGAAGAAATTGGCTTGTGTGGGTTATTCAATGAAAGTATTAAATGAGTATTATCTTCCCTAATACTCTTGAATATATTTACTTAATGTAAAAAATTAAAGTAGTGGCTGGACAGATTTCAGGTTTTTCAAATGAAGGTAAAAAAGAGGTTTGGTCCGCTGCAACCAGAACCAGATGTATTATATTATGTATTATATATATTATAGTTTATAGGATAGAGATGTTTACACCGGTATCATTAACAATAATATTGGGTATTTTAATAAATGATAAATCTGTGCTACTTGGACTCTGCTAAATGCAAACAAATTCACTACCTAACTTTTTAGACAATTTGATTTTTATAAAAACCTTAACATAATCTCTGGATGTGATCATTACCACCAATTTATGAGTCTATTAATTTATTAATTGATATAGACTGTGTGAATGAGTGAGATCCTATAAGTAACATTGAATTGAGGCATTATTTGGAAGGTAACCTAATGTAACCTCTATGACTGATGGAAGAACAGCATGTCAATATTCTGGAAATTAGTTTAAGAAGGAGGTGTGTAAGATGACACTCTTTAAAAGGGGAATGCAATAGTTTTTTATTGAGTACCTATAAAGACTTAACAGCTTGGAAAAACTAACATTGTTTTCAATAGTGGGTATCAAGCTTGTAAAGGTCAATATGACATCACCTTCTCATCCTTGATTTTTGTAGCCTCCCCAATATTGGGCTAAATGGAGGAAAGAACACATAAAAGAAATAAATTATCATGTCCAAGGGCAGTAAAAAAAAACCTAATTAAATGTATTTTGAATCTGGTTTCCAGGAAACACAGGTATCACATTTTTGCATTACTTGTAGAAGGGAAAAGATAATTTAGTTTGACCAAACTGAAACATAATATACTTACCTACTAAAATGTAGAGATATTCTGTTCCCACTCTATGTTAGGGCTTTATGAGATTGTTAATTGGTCTCTTTGTTGTCTTTTGAATCCATATATGAACCAAATAGACAAATCTATTTATTTTTACACCATTGCTCCATATTTCTGGCTATATTATTTAATTGTTGATACCGAATTCCTCCCATTCGGTTTATATAAGATACAGCGATCTATTATCAATCTCACACAAAATGTGTAAATGCTCATGTTTAACAAAATAATATTTTTAAAGGTAAAAAATGTGAAGCAGTTCTAAATAATTTATGTGATAATTATAATTTTTTATCCTTTTTCCAGAACCCATGGACTTATATTATCACTACAATAGCGCTCCCCCCCCTGTTCTTGTTGCATCATTGTAGGTCTAGTTTGTTGTCTGGATGAATTTTTATTTTTAATCCTAGTTGCCTTTACTTATACCTAAGTATTTCTGTTCTAATTTTAGTATAGAACCAACCAACAACAAATGTTGTTGCATCAAAATAATGCAACAGTTGATGTACCTATTAAGTGAGTAATCTCTCATAAGTTAAGAAACTTGTTTCTGTAAATATTTTTAAGGGATTTACAGAAACAACATTTTTTGTATGTGACATCAAAGTCATTGTATAAGTGTCATATATAAAATCTAAATAATTAACATGATTGGGGTGGTGTATTTTGTAAGAAGGAGTAATTGTTCCTCAAATATTTTCACCCTTATATTATATAATAGTAGACTATATAGTCTGAACCAATACACCAAAGTTCATCAAGATGTACATACCTACTGATTTGTGAACTTTTGATCATAGATATACATGTAACTACCACTATCAAAAATACATAATGTGTAAAACAAATCCCATATGGGACAGCAATAGACTCTTTTTAAATGATCATAATGAAATAATAGGTATCTCCTGTGATCTGGATTCAATTTTTGCCATAAGATTTCCTGGGTACACTAGAGCCACCGCAGTGGTCTGCACTTACATCTTATAAAATTGGATGTGTGAACCAATTTGTTCAGGGGTTTAAAGGTTTCAATAAACCTCTCTTCTCCATCCCTGTTGGGAAACCAAAAGATATCTTGGATATAAGTTGATTCCCACACGGTTTCCATGGGGAATTTGTGCTCAATGGCAGTAAATTATGAATGGTTTTATACATAAATATGCATTCATTTTGGCCCCTGATCTTGAAGATCCTGATTGATCACTTGTAAAACCATTTTGTTTTGAACCTTTGAATTTTGGTTGATAAGTCATGGAAGAAAAAATGCACTTACCGAACATCCACTGATGTGCTTCAAAATTGAGGCATTACCACAAATCTCTTACCGAACATCCACTGATGTGCTTCAAAATTGAGGCATTACCACAAATCTTCTATCAGGTAGGAGGTAGGGAATGGGCTAATCTGTAAGCATGACTAACCTCTAGTTTCGACCATGAGCCTGTGGTGGAACTTTTTGTGTTCTAGCATACGCTGGATGTGTTGCAATAATTGCTTGGTTTTAGTTTAATATGAGGAATGCAGTTACTTTTGTCCAGGCATTATTCTTTGCTGGTTGTACCAAGATGGACCATTCCTGTTTCTTTTGATGGGTTACAGTTTTTTTTTTTTTTTAACGGGTTACAGTTGAAGATTAGGCTGGCTTTATAATAAGCTTGCTGCTTCTGTGGCATGTCTTTAGGACTTTAATATTCTCTGTTGAAGTATTCCCATGCAGGTAGTTGTCTCTATCAACATCTTTGACAATATCTTTGTTTATGTGAAGTGCAAATCTATTAAAACACTTCCAGTATCAATCAACTGTGAAAATTAGTTTTAGCCTATTTATGCCATCATTGCTGAGAAGCTTGGATAGGGCATAGTGATTTCCAATCCCAACTGATTCTGTTCTGATTTAATCTTTTTGTATCAGAATATTCTTGTATTATCAGTGAATTACTGACTGAGGCAATGATCTCTATATTATTTTAAACAGTTGTTAATACATTTTTATCTAGTTTTGTTCATATTCCTTGAGTATTTCCAAAAATGGTATTCTAGATGTGGGTTAAGTCATTAATTAATCAGACCATTAAATCATTTGGTTTTGTAGATATAAATACTGTAATGCTCTGAATATTTCAGGAAATATAGTAACTAAAAAGAAAGAAAGAAAGAAAAACTGTTTATTCGCGCGAAATGACGCAATCTTAAAACTAGCAAACAAACATTATCAATTAATAGGGAAGATATGCGTCACATCCGCGCAAAACGGCCGAACGCTCAGCATAAAGCTGTGGCTTCACGCATTATGCGATGAACTCACAGCGCTGGTTTTCAGCGTGGGCCGGTGGCGGTGTCGACATAAAGACGCCCGAACGGTGCAGTGAACAACAAGATTTGGATAGAAAAAGGATATAAAAATACATATGAATTATAAATTATAAATTAAAAGAAAATAAAATTAAACTAAATAAATAAGAATAAAAAAATAATAATAAATAACGTGACCAATACATTAATATAAAGTGGCAACACCACGACGCGCCCGAGCAACTTGTTTTTGTAATCTGTGGCAATTTGCACACAGACGCTAATACGTGATTGGACGCGACCGCGATGCTGTTCACAAAGCACTTTGACAAAAGGATATGACCGAATGTGACGAAAGCTATGATGGTTTAACGACTAGCTCAGATGCTGGTTCAAGAAATGTTATAGTCAAGTCTGTAACAGTTGGGGTTGTGCCTGTTGGAGCCGATGATGATACAACAGATATCTAGTTTAATGTCCTCTTCTTGACCTTGTTATGGTACCAAACTGTATCTAGGCAAAGCCTTTCGGACCTTATCAAAAGGTGACCATTGTGCATTCATCTCGTAAACACCACGAGTAAGCGGATCACGTCAATGCATCACGTACATCACCCGTGTCCATCTACCAAAAAGTAAAGATCATCGTGTGTTCATCTCGTAAACACCACGAGTCAGCGGATCGCGCCAATGCATCATGTACACCACTCGCGTCCATAGGTAGATACAATATTCAAAATCCATTTTACTTGCACTGTAGATATAATGTACCATAGATAACTTTCCTGACGAAGCTTTTCAGGTTACCCCAAAGGTGTGGGGCAAAAAACAAACTCGTATGTTTATCTCATAAACATCCCGAGTCAGCTAAACGCGTAAATGCATCACGTGCACAACCCACGTCAGTATGTACCATAATTCGAAACCCATTTGATTTACAGTCTTACACTGTATAATATACCATGGCAAAGCCTTTTGGGATACACCAAAGTTATGGAAAGAATAAGGAAACAAGCTCGTGTGTTCATCTCGTAAACACCCCGAGAAGTTTGATCGTGTCAATGCATACAATTATTTGGGTTAAGTACGTGAAACTCTTATTTCACTGAATAATATAATATATAAATCTATTACTTCACCTGGAATCAAAGAATTAAATAGAGATAGGACAGGTGACGTACTATGTTATCGTCGTTTCATCCTTTTTTCAAACTTTTCATCATATGAAGATAGCATTTCATATCTTTTCATTCTGGCATACTTCATCACAAATTATATAAGCACTAAGCTCTCATTTAATTACTTAAATTGGTAAAAAAGCAAATAAAACACAACGTAAAACGTATTGGTTGCCGCGCAAACGTATGGAATGACATATGACATAACTGACAGATACTCGCAGGATTTGGTGCGTTCTGTTTTTTGTTTTTTAAGGATTCTAAAAGATGCGTTTGGTTGTCGCGTACATACGGGAAGCTGCATTGTAAATTATATATCTTCGAACGAAGCTTGCAGTATAATATGAGACAGATGGTGGCATATTTTAGGTGCTACAGCTTTTATTATTTTGGCTGAGATGCCATCATATCCCACGCTTTCAGTGTTTTTAAACCCATTATAATTTTATATGCCTGTTGTGGTGTATAGGGTGCCATAAACATTGAGTTTTTCTTATTACTTAAAGATAGGCTGTGTTGTTTTATAATTAGACTGGATGGGTTATATCTTATCAACAAAATAGTCATTAAATTGATTTGCAATTTGTTATGCGTCTGTAATTATGTTATTATTAATTTTAATTTTCGAAATATAATTTCAAGGTACATTAATTAAATATATTTATATGTATAGCATATAGTCGGCCTTAGAATGTTCCCACTGCACTGCTGGGACTCAGGCCTCCTCTAGGAGAGGGAATGCGCCGTAATCCACCACGCGGGCCCAAACCAATTTTTGGTTCTAGGACATGCCGGTTTCCTCACGATGTTTTCCTTCACCGTTTTGAGAGCATTGGTGATGGAATAAATTACACAAAGTACATAATGCGCCTGGCTGGGTTTGAACCTGCGACCTACAACTCGTAAGTCGGGGCCATTACCTCTTGGCCACCACTGCTCCCGCATTAAGAAAAAAAATTTTTAGGTTACATTTATTGTGCGAGTTATAGATATCCGGAGATATGCCTTCATTGCCTATTGGTAAAGAGCTTAATGATGCCGCTTATCTCCCACCAAAATAATTACAGCATTCTCAAATAGTGTACTTACGACCCACACTTAAAATTTGCACATGCACACTAAGAAGAAAGCAGCTACACTAAATCAATTTCTAATAACATACATAAATAGAATGGGCGGGGCATTCACTTGTAAACACTTGTTATTCAGGATCATTCAATAATAATAAATAATAAAACATTTATTTCCATATTTTGTTAGTAACAATTATCTTAAAAACTCATATTAGTAAGCATTAACGACACAAATTACATAACTATACTTCGACATGAAGCCGCACCCATCTTTGCAGCATGGGGGACTCCCACCTATCTGCAAAAACACTCAGTATAGTATTGGTGCTGCCACGAACGCGAGCGAGTAGGGAGGCACATCTCTTCCTGATTATGGCGGCAAAGCCATCAACCCGCGCCTCAGCAAACATTCCAATCAATGCACACGCATGCAATTAGGGAGTCGAACGCGATGGTCGATGATATTTTATCGATATTGAATTTCAGCATATTCTTGTAATCTAATTACGTCGTTTATTTTTTTTTGAATAATATTTTATGTATGTATCTATTCGAAAAGAGTTTACTTTTAATAAAATAAAATATTTTTATTATTATCGTATTACCGGTTAAAGGGATTATTTAATAGGAGTTAAAGTATGAAAATGCCGTTTTTTAAAACCAAAGAGCACAAAGTTCTTTTGTTATAAGAAAGTCGTAGGTATACGTAATTTATAAAGACCTAATATACTTATTACTTAATCTTAAAAAAAAAAAACATAATAAATGCCTACCTACATACAGGGTTGGTTTAAACACTTAGGTAAATTTTATATTCATATTCAAACTCGATAGCGTTAACACGCGTTAACAACAGAATAAAAAGCGTATACATATATATCTAGCAAACTAGTTTTAATTTTAGATAAATTAGACAAATTGTAGGTAGTTTATGGTGACAGGATCGAATTCATAAGATGAAATAACTCACACTAACCACTCAATATTATAAATACTTCTAACAAAATAAAACTGGGCAAGTGTGACTCGCACACTGAGGGTTCCGTACTTATGTAAATATTTAGTTCAATTTCCGAATGGATTCTTAAAGATTTTTCCGAATATCAAAACATGTTTTATTTTTGTGACTGTTCCCAGATTTACCATACATTTTATTATTTATACCTGTGCTATAAGATTTTGCTATATGCCAAATGAAATTACGGTGTCAAATATGTATTTTTATTTCAATGTAGGTGTAGCCCATTCGAAAAGCCTGCGTCTTGTCCCTGATTGATTAAAACAATCTACTCTAAAGTGGATATAGCAAATAACACTCTTATTAGTAGGAAACCAATCATTGTCTCTACCGGTTGCTTCTATCCATTTAAGATTCAGATGTGGATCATTTGGAAAACTGAAAATTAATTTGTATTATACGGTGGGTATTACTATAATAATAAGTTATTATTACTAAGAATAATTTAATATAATACGACATGTTATAAGCGACCTAAGTTTGTTTCTATGTCTTAGGCCGGATTAGAGTCGAAAGCGTAATAATACTATATGAGCATAGCCAGTTATACGACATTTTTGCCACATTTGCGAAGAAATAAAAAAGAAAACCCTCATTATTATAGACGAAGATTTAATAAAATAGCGATGGATCGCGAATTTTTTATTCAAACTCCGAACATTAACGGCTGCTCGGCCTTATGATTGACTAAGGTGGGCTTGCCTACTCGGTCAATAATATTAAGCAATATTATTAATCTTTTAGGACCTATCTCACGAAACCGCCAAATAGCCAGATTTTTTACAATAATAATTTAATTAGTTTTGCATAGCGAACATAAAAAGTGCATATTTCTCATGACAATTCTAATAAGCCCAAACACGGCTAGGTTACATTGATTAATTACAGAGTTCCTGTGCCTACCTTCCGGCTCCACCATCATCATCAGATCACTTCGATGATACCATTTTCAACGTAACTATTCCGAACCATTCATTTATTTGTATTATCATAGTCGCTTAACTATCTTCATTGTGATATCTTTGTGAGGGTGAAGTTCCGTTGACCATATCTAATCTTCTTGATCAGTTGCAGTTCATCAAATGTTAGTTTTTGAGTGTAAATGCTTAAGTTCTCGATAAAAATACCAAAATCATTATATGGTTGTCTGTAATATTTGAGGAGTTCCCTTTATTTCTCATGGATCCGGATTTTGATAAAATGGGACCAATCTGGAAGCATATTCTTTTAAGGGAAAAAATAAATAAATTGCAAAAACGTCCATAATCGATGGAGTTCTGAGGTAACAAACATAAAAAAAAAATGATGAAAAGAAATAAAACCGAACTGATAACCTCCTCCTTCTTTTTGATGTCGGTTAATAATCTCCGCCTTTTTTGATGTCGGTTAAAAATGACAATTTAAGTTTTTACACTTATTTTTATTTTATTTTATTTATTTGACTCACCAACAATTGACTACACACACAAAAATATGAAATACACGGAATAAACTTAAAGATTAGTGCAGCAATTCCTTACAGGTAAGCACAACATGCGTAACTTTACTGTTAGTTGCCTACTTAAAAGTAACTTACTCACTAATTCAAACACAATAATTACCGCTTATAATAAAAAATTAAATTATTTGAACTAAAAACTAAGTTAACAAGCCAGCCTGACCATCGCATTGTTTCTTAATTGTTTTATATGCAATACTTTTAAACCTACCAAGTGAGTCAGAGTGTACATCGATAAGATCACTGTAGTTGTTTAATAATACTTCACGGGTAACTGTATTGAAATAGCAATGTCTTAATTTGGTTCAAACAACATTAAATTAATAACTAATTTAACATGTAATACGACAATATATCCATTGAATGTAAAAAAAAATATTGAACTGCAATATAACGCATATCGATAATTCGACCACACGCACTCGTTGGCTAGTTCGGGATAGTTCGTGTCGCTCTGAACGTAAGTTAGTAAAATATTTAATAGTTGATTTAAAAAATAATACAGGTCCCTATATTAATTCCCTCGCTGGACTCTAGAATTAATTGTATAACGTCCTTTTCCGTTTCTTTTTTTTTTTGATGCGGTAAATCAAATTCAAATTTCAAATTCAAAGCATTTATTTCAAATAAACTATTTACAGGCACTTTTGAAATGTCAAGAAGTCAGTCAGTCAGAAAAAATTATGCTAATTGCACATTCCAAAGCGTAGATCTCTATGGAGAAGAATGTGCAAGAAACTCCATGGACACTCTTTTCAATCATTTTTTGCAATTACAAATATCTCTGTTACATGTTTCTTGTCGCTATCATGTGAGAACAATGTCAATAAAGTAAAAATAAAAACCAAATATAGATATTAAAAAAGCAACTGACAGCTAAGAGATGACCAGTCTCAACTGATAGCGCCCGTTCAGCACCACTCAGCACAACCATTTTGAAGGGAATCGAATGAGCCAACACACGCGCCACCATCAGTGAGACATTTGAGTGAGCATGACAAACTCTCAACTGCCATGCTCATTTATGTCAAACAAGTCCAATAATAACCTAAAAACCATGAAATAGCTCCATGGTACTCACATCTACAAACTTTGAAAAAATGCTTCTACATTATACAATACTAAATACAATAATTGCATTGAGCCAAGCATTTTTATCTTGAATATAATCCTCCAACTTATAATAACACTTACAAGATTTAAGTTTCGTTTTATTGAGTTCTAATATTTGTGGAGGTATTTTGTTATAACATTTCAAACAGTACCCCATGAAAGAAGAGGCCACTTTAGCCAGTCTGAACTAATTAGTCCCTATTTCTTGTAACATAATTGTGTCTATCGCCTCTTTTGCTAAAAAAAAGATAAAGATTTTTTCTAACGTACATGATGTTTTCATAGATATATTGACAAGGCAAGACAAATCATCTACTAACTTTTTTTTAAATTGATATAAACTAGTGCTTAACTGCGATCCCACCTGATGGTAAGCAGTGATGCAATTGAGGGTGAGGTGCACTAATTTATTTGACTTCTCCCGATCTAGGAAACAGCTTTTTACGTATCAGGCTTTTTACTGATTAAAACCACACCTAGGTTCCTTCAGTTGCCTATTGCGTTTTAGGACCACTGATAACCTCTTCAGAAGTCAAGCCCTTGAATTGATCCTAGCCAATTCTCCCTCGCTTCGGATCATGACCTGAACGATGGCCTGACGCGTGAGGTTAACACCGCCCCCACGAAGAAACTGTAGTACTCTCCACTCAATCGAGGCACACTTCCACTGTGTCCTCCGGGCGGTTCACACAATGGTGACACCCGGGTGTTTCATCCGCCTGAATCCAATGCAGGAACCTCCCGAACTTACCATGTCCGGTGAGGACCTGCGTCATGCAGAAGATGAGGACGCCGTGACACCTCTCCAGCCCCTCCTTAAAGAGGGGACTTACCGCCATGATTATGGCGTACCCAACTTATATATAAATCTCCGAGTAAGGAATTTAACTTTACCAACTTTCGTTCCATTCGAAATTCAAGCATTATTCCTATAACTATCGCATAACTGTCAAACTACGAGTACAAGACAAAGACAGGAACATAGCTCAGCAAATATAGTGCTAAATACTCACACCTAGCCGGTTTCCCGAGGAACAGATCTCTAAAAGTTCTTTTATATAATTTCTGTTTTCTTTTCTCCATATTATTACGGTATCAGATTCATAACATCATTAATACACCTGGACAGTATATATCCTTTCACTGAGAGTGAATTCACTTTTAATTATACGTTCAAGTTATTGCGTGCACTTCTAATATTTTTTGATCTAACCAAACTCGGCTAGAGTTAAAACACGTATGAACATGAGCACCAGCGCCGCCCGCGTTTATAAACCAAATGGTTGTAATATTTTTTTACAATCTTTTAGACTTAAATATGATTTCTCGAGTTCTCGACGTTGACGTTCTCGATGTTGTTGTTCGTCCGTAGGATCTAATTAAGTTCTGATCATCCTACACATGTCTCCTGGGTAGTGCTAAACAAACAGTAAAAGCGGTGGTAGGCTGTGGTAGCCGGCATTAGCTGCCGGGTTAAAAGTTATCACCCACCAGACCGGCATGTCCCAAGCGTTCCTTCGTGTTCCGGCATGAAGTCTGGTGAAGCCGTATGGTGGAGGATATGTCTGAGTAGTTTTTGTGCGATGTAAGCCGGGTATAATGCGCCAGTTGTTATATCAGATGTTTGATCGTGGAGGCCCTCGGATCTCCCTAGCCCGCAGGTAGTTGGAGGTTCAAGTAGTGCATGAGATGAGTCGAAGAAGCTCCATTTGATTATTTGTGCAGCGACCAACCTGGGTCCGCAGTTGGTTAAGAAATTTCCATGTTGGCCACAGCAATTTATGTTTAGGGAGATGTTCTGCTGGGGTGATGATGTGTTATGTGAGAAGTTGGGATTATCTACCTCCGCAGCGCGCGTTTCTCGTCCTCTGCATTGTGTTTCGAGGAGTTCGTAAATCTCATTAAAAAAATACGGCTCTTTAAACATGCTGGTATTAGTTGATGCTCATGCAGAGACTGACAACCTTTTTTTTTTTTATAATTTATATATATGACTGTCTCGTTTCTCTTTCCCTTTTTAACGCGGCTGGCTATTTCGTGGCAGAACTTCTGGAGGAACTATACCTGCTAAAGGGTACAATATCGCAAGAGGGGTAGGTTTTAAGTACACCATTACGATACGACAGGTATCATTCAGCGCTATGTTCATTTCTGTAGCGTGCGCGGAACAATTCCAAACTGAGCAGGCAGACTCTCCAGCCGAAAAAGGCAGACATAGGGCTGTTGTGCGGGGAGCTTGTGGTGAGCTTGTATTGTTGGGTCTCAAAAGCAAACCGCTCACAGTGTATTTTCATTGTAGAATTTGCCAAGTATTTCCAGAGCTTCTGAAAGTAGGTTTCTTTGCGGCTATAGCAGGGTCGTCTGCATTTAAAGTGTTCGTTTGTTGTGAGTTAGGCTGATTGTTTGTTACCTGAGGTACAGGTTTATAATACGTAGCTAGTTCAGGTAGAATACAATTATTGTACCTACCTTTACCTCTAGTTTAAGCCCTTATTAATTGAATTTACATGAATATTAAATAATAAAAAAAATAGTATTTATGTAAATTCAATTAACTAAGTATTACTATTTATTCTTATTATTAAACAGTGGCGTAGCTAGCACAGTACCTAGGGAGATGCCCTTTACCAGTGGTGATAAAGTCGATAGTAACAACTAGGGTAGAAGTGTGATACCAATGTTCATTGGTTCGACATATGCAGGTTTTAAATTGAGTGAATATTTGGTTGCAGTTTTGCGGGGATGTACGCGCCGCCAAGACTGATCGCGTGACCAGTGCTGCGCGCGCGCCGCGCTCCTCCTCACGCGCACACACACACTTTATGAGGTAACAAAGCAATTATTTATTGAAAACATCCTTTTGAATAAATAACATGATTATTACAATTTTGGTTATCGTTTACAGTTTGTCAGCGCGGAGTGTAGCGCGATGCGTGGCGTGCGCGCGTGGCTGGCGCTGGCGGCGGTGTGGGGGCTGGTGTGGCAGGTGAGCGGTGGACCCGGGCCCCCTCCTTCGCCCACGCTTCCCGAGCTGCACTTCACAGCCGCGCTCTACAACCTCAGCATCCCGGAGAACAGCCCGCCGCGCACGTACGCGTTGCCACCACCCGCCGCAGAGCCACTCGGCGTGCGCCTGCCCGCGCCCGATGCACGCGTTCGGTTTCGCATTCGCCACGGGGACAAAGATAAATTCTTCAAGGCGGAGGAGCGAACCGTCGGTGACTTCTGCTTCTTATCCATTCGCACGCGCGCCGGTCACGCTGACGTGCTCAACCGTGAGCGCCGCGATACGTACCGACTGGACGTGCGTGCTACCGCGCAGCTGCCAGGCGGCCGCCAGCTCGAAGCCGACGCTGTACTGGCCGTATCCGTCGCCGACGAGAACGATCTCAGCCCACTGTTCTACCCCACTGACTATGAGGCCGTCGTGCCGGAGGACGCACCTCTGCACTCCAGCATCGCGCGCGTTACTGCCGAGGATGCTGACCTCGGCCTCAACGGCGAGATCTACTACAGCCTGGCGGAGGCCACGGACCGCTTCGCCGTCCATCCAACTACCGGCGTCATCACCATCACCCGCCCGCTGTTAGCAGCTGAGACCATGCATCACAAGATCACGGTCCTAGCTCGCGACCGCGCTTCCCTGCTCGCGCGGGGAGAGGATGCACCGGCTGCTCGCGCCTCCGTAGTCGTAAGAGTCAAACGCGTCAATCTACATGCTCCAGAGCTACACGTACGACGCATGCCCGAAATAGTTGAGAACTCAACGGCAGAAATTTATGCCATCGTGGAGGTCAGAGACGAAGACGCCGGAGAACACGGACGCATCGCCAGCCTTGAGATTGTGGACGGCGACCCCGACGGGCACTTCCGCGTGCGCGCGTCGGCGCAGGCGGGCGAGTTCGACGTGCTGGTGCACGCGCTGCTGGACCGCGAGCGCGCGCCCGCCGGCTACAACCTCACGCTGCGCGCCGCCGACGCCGGCCAGCCGCCGCGCGCCTCCTACCTCACGCTGCCCGTCACGCTCGTGGACGCCAACGACAACGCGCCCGTGTTCAGTCGCGAGGTGTACGAGGCGAGCATCCCGGAGACCGTGCCGCCCAACACGCCTGTCATCAGACTCAAAGTGAGCGATCGCGATGAAGGACGTAACGCTCGTGTTTACATTGAAGTCGTCGGTGGTAACGAAGGGGAAGAATTCTATGTTAACCCGGATACCGGCGTATTATACACTGCAGTACCACTAGATGCCGAGGACAAAGCCCTTTACACCTTGACTGTGTCGGCCATAGATCAGGGTAATGCCGGTACACGGAAGCAATCTTCTGCAAAAGTTAAAATTACTATACTTGACTCGAACGACAACGACCCCATTTTTGAACGGGAAGTGACCGAGGTGATTGTTCAGGAGAACGGACCGAGTGGTGCCGTGGTCGCACGGGTGATCGCTCGGGACGCCGACTCTGGAGATAACGCATACATCTCCTACAGTATAGCCAATTTGCAACCAGTCCCATTCGACGTGGATCACTTCTCCGGTGCCGTACGCACAACACGCCTACTGGACTACGAGAGCATGCGGCGCGAGTACACGCTGCGGATACGAGCAAGCGACTGGGGAGTTCCATATCGCCGTCAGGCCGAGATGCGACTCGTGGTGCGTCTCGAAGACGTCAACGACAACCGGCCACAATTCGAGCGCGTCGACTGCGTGGGCTACTTGCCGCGTCGTCTCGCCATTGGTTCGGAGATCGTCACCCTCTCTGCGATTGACTTTGACGCTGGTGATGTGGTATCGTACCGGATCATTGGCGGTAACGAAGATAACTGTTTCGCGCTGGATGCGGGCACCGGCGTTATGAGCCTTTCCTGCGACCTGAGTGACGTCCGCGCCGACTCGAGGCTACTGAACGTGACGGCGACGGACGGCACACACTTCGCCGACGCTTCTTCGCTGACGCTGCACCTGGTGAGCAGCGGCGGCAGTGGTGCGGATGCGGGTGCGCTAGAGTGCCGCGACACGGGCGTGGCGCGCCGCCTCACCGAGTTGCTAGCTGCAGCAGAGCGCAGCAATGCACCGCAAGATCTCTCGGATGAATTTTCCCTGGCTCCTTCTCGGTATGGAGAGAATTTACATGCTCCGGAATTCCTGGATTTTCCTGTAGAGGTAAAAGTAAACGAATCGGTTGCACTCGGTACGTCTCTAGTGAAGCTACGGGCGCGTGACCGCGATCTTGGCTACAACGGCTTACTAGTCTATGGCATCTCCGGAGGAGACGCTGACTCCGCATTCCGTATCGATCCAGACACGGGTGAGCTTCAGGTGATTGGTTACTTAGATCGCGAACGAGAGAGCGAATATTATCTTAACATCACTGTGTATGATCTGGGCACACCCCAACACTCCATTTCCCGCCTCTTGCCCGTGACCGTACTCGACGTTAACGATAATAGACCACGCTTTGAAAAGACCCTGGCGAGTTTTCGAGTTACTGAAAACGCGTTGAATGGGACGGCTATATTCCGCGCTAACGCAACGGACCGAGATGCGGGTGACTTCGCTCGTATCACGTACAGCGTGAGCGGCGCGGGCGACGGCGACTTCTGCGTGGAGCGCGACAGCGGCGTGCTGGCCGTATGCGCTGCGCTGGACCGCGAGCGCCGCGCGCTCTACGAGCTCACGCTGCGCGCCACGGACGGCGGCGGCCTGCACGCCGAGGCGCTGGTGCGCGTGGCCGTGGACGACGTCAACGACAACGCGCCCAAGTTCGCGCTGGCCACGTACGGCGCGCGCGTGCGCGAGGATGTGCCCGTCGGTACGCTGGTGGCCGTCGTCGAAGCCTTCGACCCGGACCTGGGCGCGGGTGGCGTCGTGTCCTACTCGCTGCCCGACCAGCCAGCCGACGACGTGGTCTTCACGGTCGATGCCACATCTGGTACCTTGCGTACGGCGAAACTGTTAGACTTCGAGGAGAGACAAGTAAGCTTTTGACATAACAAAAATAAATTAAAGTTACATAAACTTTACAACACAAAAAATGGTTCCGAAATCGTTATTGTTTGTAGGTATACGGTGTGACAGTGCGTGCGACGGACGGCGGCCAGCCAGCGCTGTGGTCGGAAGCGACGGTCATCGTGGAGGTACACACATTGTAATGAACGACACTTGCGATCGCTATTCGTGATTAGTTCAACATTTAACGTTGCATCGTTGGAACACCGTCAGGTAGTAGACGTGGACGAGAACATGCACGCGCCGCAGTTCAGCGACCACGCCGTGCTGCTGGGCGGCGTGGCCGAGGACGCGGAGCGCGGCCGCGTGGTGCTGCGGGCGGCGGCGCACGACGCGGACGCGCCGGGCCGCGACTCGCGCCTCGCCTACTACATCATCGCCGGCTCCGGCATGGCGCACTTCTCTGTGGATGACGCAGGTACACGACACCCACTCGACGCAAGTAAATCGTTTTGACTTCGGGGCCACCAGGCGTGATAAAGATGCTATTTTGAACATGTTATTCGTATACTTAGTCTTATCAATGGACACAAATAACGCTGAAATAACTAACAATTTTACGAAAGGGGATTGCCCAACCTCTATGGTGTCCCAGGCCAAAGATGGACATCAAATATTACGAAATAAAATTGAAGTTTTAAAATTTTAATTTTTGACTCTGAATTCGGAATCGAAAAAATCGAACTGTTTTCATAGGTAAGTTTGTGCGGAACCCTCAGTGCGTGAGTCCGACTCGCACTTGCCCTGGTTATTTATTTTTCAATAAAGTTACTTTTTTTACGACTTGTTTTTTTAATTGTAGTGGCGCTCATTTGGAAGTAATTGAATAGGTATATATTTTTCATGGCAAAAAGGCACAAAGCAATTTTTCTCTAGTCTATCTATTGTCTACTAATGGCCTCATTTGGGCAATCCCCTTGTAACGTCAATTCAAAGCAGTTCTAAAAATTTTTTTATTACTCATACTCGGAAAGTAGGTCTGAAGTTGCCTAAGAAGCGGGTTGAAATTAATACTTTTCAGCCCTAGGGAGAATCGTTTTCAACTGACACTGTCAAATTATAAAAAGAAAAAAACTTGTTCTATTTTCACATTTTTTTTTAACCATGTCTCGACTTTCTATACAGTTACGCAATTACAGCGCGATGTAAACTTGAAATACCATAAAGATGAGTATTATTAAATAAAGAATATATTAAGAAGAAAAACTACAGATTCTAGAAGGATAAATAAAATTAACAATCCCTACTAGGGAAACTGCTAAGCCTAACATTAAAAAAAATACTGAAAGTATTTTATATGAAAACCTATAAAAATGCATGTTATAGTAATATTCGACCTTAATATTTTGCGCAGGAGTCTGACTCGCACTTGTCTGGTTTAAAACAGATCAGATTAGTTCCCCGGACTCGATGGATTTACTTATATTTTTTCCTGATGCACATTTCATCGACTGAACCAATCTGTTTTCAGTGGTTCGCCGATAAAACTTTCCACAGAGTCGCCTTGAGCTGCAGGGGTGCACGGTGCATACCATCCGTAACACATTGATGTTTTCTACACAGGCGTGATCCGCACGCTGACGCCGTTGGACCGCGAGTCCACGCCGCACTACTGGCTGACGCTGTGCGCGCAGGACCACGGGCTGGTGCCGCGCCACTCGTGCGTGCAGGTGTACGTGGACGTGCAGGACGTCAACGACATGGCGCCGTGGCCGGAGCGCGCGGCGTACGTGGCCGCCGTGGCCGAGCACTGCGGCGCCGGCACCAGCGTGGCGCACGTGCGCGCCGTCGACGCCGACGCCGCGCCGACGCCCGCCAACATCTCCTACTCGATCGTCGCCGGCAACCCGGACGGGCTGTTCTCCATAGACGAGCACACCGGTACCTTATTGTTTCTTTACCGACATCTGACTAAACAATATGCCATATCTATTTAGTGAAGCCAGTGACAGCTGCCTATCTGGGTGGCAATTTACTCGTCAGATAAGAATTGAGAAATCGACTTAATGAATGTTGATTTCGACGTTTCTAATAAGTCGCAATATCAGTAGATCGTAGCAGATCGCTAGTGTTAACATATGACTATGTGGTGCAGGTGAGATAGTGACGACGGGGCGTGCGCTGGACCGCGAGGCGGCCGGCAGCCACGCGCTGGAGGTGCAGGCGTCCGACGGCCAGCTGGCCAGCACCGCGCGCGTTACCGTGCGCCTCACGGACATCAACGACCACGCGCCCGCCTTCGCGCAGCGCTTCTATGACATCCGCGTGCCCGCGCCCCTCATGCACCCGCCCTCCGTGCACACCCTGCCGCAGGTATCCTCTCCGCTCCGACTTACTTCTGCATGCTTTATCATTGAAGAGTAACGTGTGGAGTGTTATTATTTATTAACGTACTAGGCTACCGAAACGAGAGCCTCGAGAATTGTAATGACTGGGCGTGTTCTAACAATGTTGTGTGTGGAGTGGTAGTGTGCAGCAGTGTGGTGTTGTTCCCAGGGAGACGCGGCCGGCGACGACGCGCCGTCCGCCGCCGACGAGAGCAGCACCGAGTGGGAGGCCGACGACGACGACGAGGGCTCGGGGGCGCGCGCGCCCTGGGACCTGTACGACGACCCCGCGCCCCTCGGCCTCTACGTCGCCACGGTGAGGCGCGAGCATGTGTGCACGGTGCGACGGTGCGCGGCGCAGTACTCGTGCAGTCACGGTGCGCTTCCTCCAACAGGTGGTGGCCTTCGACCCGGACGCGGGCGCCAACGGCAGCGTGCGCTACTGGGGGCGCGCGCGCGGCGCGGCGCGCGGTCTGCTGCGCGTGCACGCCGCCTCCGGGCGCCTGTACATGGCGCCGCGCCTGGCGCTGGCGCCCGGCGACGCGTACGACGTGACGCTGCGCGCGTGCGACGCGGGCGCGCGGCCGCGCTGTAGCGTGGCGCGCGCGCACGTGCGCGGCGTGGCGCGCGGCGGCGGCGCGGCGCCCGAGCTGGCGCCGGCGCCCGCACTGCAGGTGGCCGAGCTGGACGCGCCCGGCTTCCTGCTGGCCGTGCTGCAAGCCAGCGACCCCGACGGCGATGCTCTCTACTACGCTATATCGGGTACCGAAACCACTCATGGATTTCATAATTCATTTCATAGTTTACACCGAATAGAAAAACTGTCTGTGTGTGTCATAAAAAGAAGAAACAGACAATATAGATGAAGCTCGACACGAGACAGCTGGCTAGAAGAAAAATATTTAGTAACGGTGATGACAGTCTGCTAGATTACAAATTCTTCCTGCTTTGCGACCATGATGCTGAACTGAAGCGTTGAAAAGTAGAAGACGAATGTTTTGCTCACCGAAATAAATCAGAATTACTCGTAAATTTCCAGAAATGACTGAAAATACATACATTTATTTATGCTCTTTACAGGCTTAAACCTATACGAGAGTGCAGCTATCAACTATTATACTTAAACCTAAAAATATTTTTTTCATAAAATAAATAAATAACTATTTTTTTACTAAATTTACTTAAAGTGCACGAAAAAACATCCAGTCACTCGTGAACTTCGTTCACAAAGCGAATTATTATGATGAGCGGTGTTTTCGCCAGCAGGTTAGTTCTGGCTACCGAAATGTTCAGTAGTTGCCTCCACGCATACCGTTCCGGCCGACCCACCGCTCGATCAGCATGCGGCAGACATGTCTAGCCCAGTCCCACTTAAGCTAGGTAGCCTTCTGAACCGCGTCAACGATCTGTGTTTTGGAGCGCATCATCATCTTCTTTCTGCCCTTGTCCCGTCTCATTTAGGATCGGTGCAACACGTTTTTTTCTTCCATTCTATCCGAGTGACACGTGATGCTATCACTAACTTCCTTTTCTTTCATATCACTCTTCACACAATCCATCCAGCTTTTTTTTGACCTCCCTCTCCCTCGCCATCCATCCACATGTATACTCATAATTCTTTTAGTAACATGCGTTTCATCTCTCCTCTTTACATGACCATACCAGGACAAACTATTCAAAATTTCAGTCACTGGCGCCACTTTCAAACTTCCTCTAATATACTCATTTCTCACTTTATCCATTCTCGTCTCAGCTACATGCAATCTTTTTTCATTCGTCTTTTTCACAGCCCAACCTTCTGATCCATACGGTATCTAATTATACAGGTCTTCTCACAGACTTGTAGAATTTGCCTTTCTACTTATGCGTGGGTCACAAGTTGTTCCAGTGACCATTTCATCCATCCTGAATTGATTCGATGTGTTACGTCTCGGTCTACCTCGCCATCTCTTTGTTTAAGCGACCCGAGGTACCGAAAGTCGGTGCAGATTCGTAGGCGTTCCAACGAGAGCTAAGGGCACAGATCTGAAGAGACCGCCGAAATCGCAGAACATGTATTCGGTTTTCGTTCTACTCAATTTTATGCCAACACTCCAGTTTGCATCATCTGAAGACTGCAGAATCATCTCACGCCCCTTCTTCATGAGTTCAGGAGTTGGATCAGAGAGCATCTTGTTGTTATTTGTACAGTGAGTCTTGAAAAACTTAGACCCGACCGTATGGACAGTTTCTACAAACCCATCGTTATATTCGTCCACCGAGCTTCCTAGGACTTGAAACGATTATGGAGTTCGAGCTGAAAGCTCTCGGAGTTTTGGATAAGGATCTGTGCTGAACGGAGCATAGACTTCACCAGTCGAGACCATTCAAGCTTGATAGTGATATTCAATGTGGCTCTTACCATGCGGTCATCACTGCCAGTTTTCACTACACTGATTCCAGAGACATAATTGAATATTTGCTTCTTCTTCTACAGGATGAAGTCGATCTCATTTCTAGTTACACCGTCAGGGCTTTGCCAGGTCCACCTCCTATGTTCACGTTTTTTAGGGTTCCGTACCTCAAAAGAATGTCCGTCTGTCAATACCCTTTATCTCGGGAACGTGTAGAGTTGTCGAGATGAAATTAAAACGATATAATCAAGTTTGCAGTCCCTTGAAGCTTTGAAAAAATCAAACTTCTAAATTAACGAAAACAAAAAATACGGCCGTTTATGTAGCAAAAAGAAATATACATTTTCGTCTCTCTCAAGGCAATCAAAACTCATCAATCAAGGGTACTTCCTGTTGACCCAGAATCCTGAAATTTGGCTTAGAGCAAGGTATTATACTGGACTGTCTGTCTTTGGACTTCAGATAATCCTACAATACTGCATCATATCCCGCTCAATTCCTCCTCAAGTTCGGTGATCTTCCTTAGCAGTGGTCAATCTTCTCTTCAGTCCTCAGTGTACGCGTGTTATATGTTGGCAGGTTCAATCGTTTTATAAAGGGGTAGCCGGACCTCATCCGGAGATTCTTAGCACCCTTTGCCTCGCCGAAGCCTTGACCGCTACCGGAGTCATGGGTAGACGGGCTGCCGGGCACTAGGTGCCATTTTTTCGGTTTGCTTTTCATTTTTGAGAGGTTTTCCTTAATTACCACGCTTGGCAGGCGGCTTGGCGATCGCAGCGTGGTTATTCTCTTACGACAGCCACGGGAAGAGAAGAAGATGGTGCTATTCTTTACGTCCTAACACCATAAGGTAAAATATCATCATCATTTTAGCCGAAAGAAGTCCACTGTTGGACATAGGCCTTCCCCAATTATCACACCATCCATCGAATTCCCGCAACCTTTACCGGGTCATCGGTCCACCTTGTAGGCCTTCCAACGCTGCGTCTTCCGGTACGCGGTCGCCACTCCAGAACCTTTCGGCCCCAACGGCCATCTGTTCTGCGAGCAATGTGCCCTATTGCCACTTAAGTTTGGCGATTCTTTGTGCTATGTCAGTTACCTTGGTTCTCCTGCAGATATCTTCATTTTTGATTCGATCACGCAAGGAAACTCCGAGCATTAGCCCTATCCTTTGCCCTTTGGGTGACTTAAAGCCTTCTGATGAGGCCAATTGTGAGCAACCACATTTCGGAGCCATATCATATCATTACAAGGTACAATATAAAAGGGTCAAAATACCAAAATGGTAAAACGTCTAAATATACATAATAATATATGTCCACGAATCCAGTTAGCCTTAAAAATTATAAATAATCTTTAATCTAAAAGACAACAATTATGTACAACAATGAACAGGTGGAATCTTTTGTAAATTATTAGATGGCGATCCTCGGCAAGAGTTTTACATCGGAAGAGAAGACGGTAGTCTGGTTCTAGCACGTCGCCTACTTTGGGAGCGGCAGTCGCAGTACTCCCTCAATATCTCTGTTACTGACGGACTTCATGTGGTCTACGCTGCGGTAAGGAAACGTGGAAAGATTATCTTATGTTACTATCTTTATTCGACTGTGGCTGACTGGTGACGAACGTCTGGTTTTATTGGCAGGTGAATATAACTGTTATCAACGACGCAAATGAAGGCGGAGTATCGTTTACACAAGAAGAATACGTGGTAGAGACGTCAGAGGCGACGCGAGTGGGCGAGGCGCTAGTGGCGCTGCAGGCGAGCGCGGGGGACGCGGGGGGCGCGGGCGGGGGGCGGCTGCTGTACGGCGTGCACGCCGCGCGAGCGCCCGCCTCCGCGCGCCTGTTCCGCCTGCACGAGCTCAGCGGGGTGCTCGAGCTCGCGCATCCACTCGACAGGTCAGCCATCCATCTACCCGCCAACAACTAACCAGACATACTCGACGTGAGCTTAAATCTACTATATCATCTAATAACAGAGAGAGCGCTGCGGTTCATGAGCTGACAGTGTGGGCGCGCGACCAGGCGCCGCGCGCGTCGCGGGCGTACGCGCGCGTCACGGTGCTGGTGCACGACGCCGACGAGCACGCGCCCGCGTGGGGGCGCCGCCTGGCCGAGGCGCGGGTGGCGCGCGGCGCGCCGGCGGGCGCGCTGGTGGCCGCGCTGCGCGCCGCCGACCCCGACGCGGGCGACGCGGCGCGTGTGCAGTACTCGCTGGCGGGCGGCGACGCGGGCGGCCTGTTCGCGGTGGACGCGGCGCTGGGCGACGTGCGCCTGGCGCGCGCGCTGCCGGCCACGGGCCCGCGCGACTACACGCTGCACGTGCGCGCCGCCAACCCGCCGCCCGGCGCGCGCGCGGCGTCGCTGCCGCTGCACGTGCTGGTGGTGGAGCCGGACGACGCGCCGCCGCGCTTCGTGGCCGCCGAGCTAGCCGTGGAGGTGTTCGAGAACGAGCCGGCCGGCACGGCGCTGGCGGCGCTGGAGGTGCGCAGTGCGAGCGCGCCGTGGTTCTCGCTGCAGGGCGGCGCGGGGCTGTTCCGCCTCAACCCGGCCGCCGGCCTGCTGGCCACCGCCGCGCCGCTCGACTATGAGACTCAGAACTTCTATAACTTAACGGTCACCGCAATCAATATGGTAAACCAAACGTTCAAATAATTACCTTAGATTATGAAAACATCAACATTGATAGAATATGAATAACCTGCTTAAAACAATATACATGTTAAAATAAATGGACGAATACACGTTGTTTGCAATCTTTGAGTTCCAGGATCCACAGCCGACCATTTCGATTTCGATATGTGCAGCGCAGGAATTAGAATGATTATAAATTAGGAATGTGTCAGGGCGGCGGAACTGCTACAGCAGTGGTGTCGGTGCACGTGCTGGACCGCAACGAGTTCGCGCCGACGCTGCGGCGGCGCGCCTACCGCGGCCGCGTGTCCGAGGCGGCGCCGGCGGGCGCGCTGGTGGCCGACGCCGCGCACGCCGAGCCCGGCGCGCCGCTGGTGCTGCTGACAGACGACGCCGACTCGCCCGCCAACCGGCAGCGCGCCTACGAGATCCTGCAGCCCGCCGCCGCCGCGCTGTTCCGCGTCGACCCCACTACCGGCGCGCTGCACCTGCTGGCCCAGCTGGACTACGAGCGCGCCGCGCAGCACGAGTTCAGCGTCAGGGTGAGTTTGCTGCGACGCGGCCGCCCGGTTCGGTCGAGCTCCACGTTATACCGGACTTGTCTTATCGTCGCAGGTCATCGATATGGGGACGCCGAGATTGCCGTCAGGGAGCGTCGCTCGAGTGATCGTAGAGGTGACCGACGTCAACGACTGCCCACCGGTCTTTACGCATTCCGTCTACCAAGCCACGGTGTTGCTGCCAACGTCGATCGGCGTGACGGTGACCACGCTGTCGGCCAGCGACCCGGACCTGCCGGCTGGCGCCACCGTCAAGTACGACATCATCGAGGGTGACGCGGACGGCGCCTTCTCGCTGTCGGCGCGCGGCTCGCTGCAGGTGGCGCGCGCGGTCGGCCTGTTGCCCGCCTACCGCCTGCGCGTGCGCGCCTCGGACGGACTCTACTCCAGCACGGCGCGCGTCGAGGTCCAGGTGCGCGAGGCCGACAACTCGGGCCTCGCCTTCCAGAAGTCCGACTACTTCGGCTCCGTCGTTGAGAACTCTACGAAACCGACGACGATTGCCGTCCTGAACGTCCTTGGCGCGGCGCTCAACGAACATATTGAATTTAGGATATTAAATCCTGTTGAAGGGTTTGAGGTGAGCACATTACATGTACGAATATGAATTTATCTAACGCTACGGTTTCATTTTCTGTCGTACATACCACTAGAACATTTCGATTCGTCGTGATAGTAGTGTGCGTGACGCAGGTGGGCGCGACGTCGGGCGCGGTGCGCAGCACGGGGCTGGCGCTGGACCGCGAGCAGCGCGACGCCTACTCGCTGCTGCTGGAGGCGCGCAGCGGCGCCGCGCCCGAGCCGCGCGTGGCGCGCGCGCGCCTGCACGTGTCGGTCACCGACGTCAACGACAACTGCCCCGTGTTCGTGGAGCGCCCCTACGCCGCCGCCGTGCTGGCGGGCGCCGAGCCGGGCACGCCCGTGCTGCGGGTGCGCGCGCTGGACGCCGACGCCAACGACAACGGCGAGGTGCGCTACGAGATGAAGCGCGGCCACGGCGAGCTGTTCCGCGTGGACCGGCGCAGCGGCCAGATCTCGCTGAAGCAGACGGTGGACGCGCACAACCAGCTGTACTCGCTGGTGATCGCGGCGTTCGACGGCGGCGTGCCGGCGTGCGGCGCGGAGGCGGCGGTGACGGTGCGCGTGTGGGGCGGCGGCGCGGCGCCGGCGTGGGCGCGCGCGCACTACGCGCTGAGCGCGCGCGAGGACGCGGCGCCCGGCGAGGCGCTGGCGCCGCCGCTGCAGGCCGAGTCGCCGCTGGGCCGCCAGCTCATCTACACGCTGCTGGGGGACGCGGCCGGCCTGCTGGAGGTCCACTTCGACACGGGTGAGTAGCTCTTCGCTTCCTGCTCTCGTCGTCCTGCACGTTGTTTGGGAAAGGACGGTGAGGTTGCGAGTGATGGCGCACGAATACTAACTGTTCATGTATTTGCATGAAGGGAAACCGTATTAGTACCGTATTATAAAATGATCGTGTGGGCGTGAAAAATTTTATTTTTTCGAATGGATTGTTGGGTTATTTCTACTTTGTCGAGGGTGGTTTTCGGAGCCCCTCTTTCTTTGATTTACTCTGCCTTCACTCTATAATCATTTTCACAGGTGCCTATAGCATTGCCACAAAAAGCCGAACATTTCAGGTTGCTCTTTTTTTTCTTCAGCCAACAAAGTTTCCCTGACACAGAATTGAAGGAAATAAATTAGATTGGATTGGAGGAATTTAGAAAGGGGACTGCCATGGTCCTAAGCGAGGAGGAATGGCAGACGAGAGATTTCATATTTTGTAAAATTTTATTTACCCAAATAATTTTGATATAATATTGATTGACAATTAAGAAAATAATATCTAGTGAGGATAAATCTCTGCAGAACAACCATAAATAATAAATCATATTATTATTACATAATTATACATTTTGATGTAACTGTCGGAATGCACATAGGGTGGTTGCGCTGGTTTTCGTCCAATTATCGGAGTTTCCAGCTTTGTGATGTGAAGTAAATATCTTGAAGTACCTTTACATAAATGTATCGTATTTGTTTCTATTTCTTATATAGTCTTCTTTAGGTTAACATTACATGACAATATATCACTTTCACGGCTTTTTTGAAAAAGTAGGTATTTCGCTAGTTTTCGTCCGAATGTGAGCTAGTTTTCGACCACAGTTGACTGGCCTGTTGGTCTAGTGGTTAGTGGCCCTCACTGCTATGCCGGAGGTCGTGGGTTCGATTCCCACCCAGGACAAATGTTTGTGTGATGAGCACAATCATTTGTTCTGTGTCTGGGTGTAACTTATATATATATGTATGTATTTAGAAATATATAAGTATGTTTATCAGTTGTCTAGTACTCATAACACAAGCTCTGCTTAGCTTGGGACTAAACGGCGTTGTGTGATAGTTGTGGAATAATATTAATATTATAATAATATTACAGTGTAGAAAAAGGAATGTAGGCTAATTATTAAGTAAAAAAACAATTAATATACCTTTACCCAACCAGCAAAATATCTACTATTTCATAGTAGCTTCTGTGTATTATCTCTCTATCATTTAGGTATTATTTTTTATTAGCTACTATGGAACTAACTGTCCACCGCGGTTTCGCCGGCGTCTTTGTTGCCGCTGCCCCGCTTCCGTGAGTCGGGATCTTCTTTAGCATATAGGTATATTGTATTCGTCATCAACCTGCGGCTATTGTATACGGAAAAGAAATTCTCAGAGATTAGTACGTTTAAACAAACAAAAGACTCGCTTTATTATATTACTGTATAGAATAAACATATTACATATTACAAAAAAAAAAAACTTTTTCTGTCAGAAATGTGTGTGTGTGTATATTTAATTAATTTCTTTAAGATTTTAAAAGAATAACTATTTCTTAATTTTTATCCACCCCAGTATTCGTTTATGGATGAAAACTAAAACAACTTTAGTTTTCGCAATTTTTAGTTTTCGTCCACGTCCTTTAAATATTATTTTATTTGCGCAACACTAACAAAGGAGTGGACGGAAACTAAAATATCTAATCTAATAGCAATAAAGATCATATTGAAAAAAATATACAGTATTTTATAGCTGTTGAAGCATAATGACCATTACAAATATTCACCTAGCTGACTGTGTTTCCGTCCATGTGGACGAAAACCAAATAGTTTGCAAACTTGGTATGCGAGTATTAGTCCACTATATTTGTCTAAATCTTAAATCACTATAAATTGTATTTATAATGCTTATAAGTAGACACACTTGCCTATTTCAATATATATATATATTAGTAGATTCTTTGACTAGGGGATAAAGCAGTGTCTTTAAATCGCGGGCGGCATGTTGAATTCCGAACGCACAAGGTTTCTAATTTTAATCCCGAACGACAGTGTGGGATTTATACAATTAACTTCCGAGCATTGCGAGGGAATTAATAAAGAAACCTGAGTGAAATGAGGAATTCAAGCCACCCAAGATAAATACAGCTTTATCCCCGTGTTGGATACTCTACTTTTTACACCATCTGTCAGATAATTGAAAGACAATTTAGTAGAACAAATCAAATATTAGAAAAATATAAGTATTATGTACAAGTTAATCTTAACTATCACTCAACACGTTTTGAGATTTGTAACAAACAAAATTCGCTACTCTAAGATTCTATAGGTTCAATTTTCTTTATCGCTCCCGCTTTTTAATTACTTTTTTTTCGAACCTCGTCAGTAACCACGACCACGTTTTATTCTGTTTTTTTTTTGTTAGTGGCCAGTTAAAATTTTGAATAAACTTGTCTAATGCACGTACATTTTAGTTCACTTAATGTTGACGGTTTTTGACGTTCCAAATTCAAATATCATTATTCCCTAGGGATCGCCCATACTGTATTATCTCCCTAGGGACAGAATGACTTGCTTTAAGTGATGGTTGTCTGACATATAAACGGGCATTATCGAGCAGGAGGTGTAAATAATCTATATATATTTAAAAGGAGAAACTGACTGACTTATCAACGCACAGCTGAAACTACTGGGACTAGGAGCGTGAAATTTTGTACAAGGTTTCCTTTAATGAGGTAGGCGAGCGAAAATCGTCTCTTAGTCGATTTTTCAAAATAAAAAATCCAAAATCAATAAAAAGACATCCTAAAGGGATGAAACAGGGGCCAAAGTATGTATGAAAAAATCTACTTATACTCGGGCGAAGCCGCTGGCAGAAGCTAGTTTTACATAAACTTCAACATGAAATAAGAACATAGGTAATCCGTCATCATCCTATTGATTTTTTGGGTCTAGTTTGATACTTATAAAAGGACAAGAAGGGCATACTGAACGTTTCTGGATTCCGATATATAAGACTAGATATACCTAAGACCTACGATACATAATTATTGTTTTTCAAAGTACATTCACTCGCAATTTTAATGCATTTTTGCATTCGCTGAAACCATTGTACAAAGAGTTGGACCAGTCTTCTTCAATGGCTTTATGGAACGCATTCACCGTGGTTCAGGGCCCGTAAAACGTGTGCCTCTATGTTTGTCTTTAATTTTTTGAAACAAATGGAAGTCGTAGGGTACAAGGTCCGGGCTGGAAGGCGAATGCGTCACCAGTTCCACATCTGAAGCCTTTAAATAGGCTTTTGACACTTTAGCGGAATGTGAGGATGCGTTATCGTGGTGGAGGAGTACATTGCTTCGAGGACGCTTCTCGCGCACTTTTTCTAAGACTCTGTCTAAGTTGACGTACCAATGTGCAGTCACTGTTCTTTAATTTTCAAGCGACACTGTAGTGTAATGTCCTAATTTGCCGAAAAAAGAAAAAAAAACATTTTTTATCAACACTCCGACTTTTCATAAATTTCTTCGGCAAATCTTCAAAAGGAAAGATCTGCCGGCTTTTTCTTTCGGGTTCAAAGCAGTACACCCATGTTTCGTCACCTGTCCCAATATCATAGACAGCCATAGACTGTCCTCCATTAAACTCTTTTTATCATTTTAAGGCACCACTAGACACGCAGTCGTTTCTGGTTCTCCGTTAAGTCATGTGGTATCCGTCGAGTGCAAAGTTTCTGAACCTTCAGATGTACATGTAAAATGTTTTGCACTTGGCTCATTCCAACGCCTAACAAAGCACGAATTTGCTGGCAAGTAATGTTTTTGTCAGTTTCAGTAAGTTGTCGTACGGTGTAAATTTTCGAGTCTGTAACCGCATTTTCCGGCCGACCTTCATAGAGATAATCACTTCCACGTCTAAGTTCTCCAAACCACGAATGCATAGAGCTGCGACATGGTGCTTCATGACCAATTGCCAATTGAAGTCTCTGGAAACTCTGTTGTTGACTTATACCACAACGAAAATCCTGGCCTGAAACAATTTTCTTGCTGCGGTCTTCCCTTCCAACTATAATTTAAGTGTCTTCAAGGCTAGAGTGAATAGGATCTTAATAAACTAGTGCGCCTTACCATCAATGATTGTATCACTGCTTACCATCAGGTGGGATCGCAGTCAAGCACTGGTTTAAATCAATGTAACAAAAAAGGTGAACCAGTGCTTGACTGCCTTCAAGACACCTACATTATAATGGGACGGGAAGATCGCAGCAGGAAAATTGTTTTTGTTTTAAGGCTATCTCTGCAAAATATATGTAGGTATATATTATGTTGCTGGTTTTCGATGTTCCCTTAGCTCGATTCCATAAGTCTATGTATTTAAGAATGGTTTTGTTAAGGGTTATCTTGCTTGTTGAAGGTAGCTGTGATTCACGCTGTACATACATGAATTTCCCTAACTCTGGTACCCAGTTGTTTCCGTTCAGACCATAGCTACATGTTTCCGCCATGTGAGTCGGCGGTCTAGATGCATAGGTACTTAAATACTTAGCGTCTTCTTTTGCAGTATTTCCTTCCGATTTTGATGAAATTTGGTAGGTACACCGGTAGACCATGTCCTGGAAGAGCACAAGGGATACGTTTTATTCCGAGAGTAAGTTCCCTTGGGATAATTTTATGCTATCACCTGGACGAAGCAGCTGGCACACACTCACTAACTTTGGCCTTTATAATAATTATTGTGAAGTGTAATAATAAACGGACTTAATTAAAATGGCCCACGGCTTAACGGTATCGGTAAGCGACTGATTCAATAGAATGATATTGTAGTTCATGGCGAGAGTAGGAGGAGTTCGATAGCTGCGCGACTCGCAGCGCACGGGGCGAGTCGCGGGCGGTGGCGGGCGAAGTGATGGCGTTACTAACATATTGGTTTTATCCGCAGCACCCGACAGAGGCAATAGTCCATGTGAGTATACAGCCCCCCTCCCCCTCCTCCCCACCTGCCTCGCATGTCACGTGTCCGCGCTTGTGTCCCCCTCTCATTTGACGCTCCTCACTATATTCAGGTTCACTACGTTGCAATAATTCAAGTACTTGTAATTACACTTCATTATTGAAAAAATCACACATGTCTGGTTATTGGTTGGCTTGAGATTGCAGGTCATTTAGTAAGTTTGAGCTCACGTATGCATTCGATTTTTTTTCGTACTTAAAAGCTTACTTACTTAAAATAATTGTTGCAGGAACACAACTTTGTGTTCCTGATACTGAAATATTTGGCTTCTATAAATAATTGTTTGACTGCCCCGTGGGTGTAGTGGTTAGTGGCCCTGACTGCTATGCCGGAGGTCGTGGATTCGATTCCCACCCAGGACAAATGTTTGTGTGATGAGCACGATCATTTGTTCTGTGTCTGGGTGTAATTTATCTATAATATGTATGTATTTAGAAATATATAAGTATGTTTATCAGTTGTCTAGTACCCATAACACAAGCTCTGCTTAGCTTGGGACTAGACGGCGTTGTGTGATAGTTGTGGAATATTGTATAATTATATACTTAGGACTGAAGTTCTCAACGGCAGTGGCATCTTAAATAAATTGATTTTACCTACTGCGCACAGTTCATTATTTTTAAGATATAAAAATATTGTTAGTTCAAGGCTTCATTTGTCATCTCCTCTCCTCAATCCATAATGGGCATGTCGGCTAGTCATCGCAACAGCAACCATGTTTTATTAAACACACGAGTATGAAGTTTTGGGTGTAAATCATGTTTAAGCATGAACAAACAGATAGTTTCGGATTATTTTTGATTCGCATGCTTAATGGGTGCACATAAACAAAAAGAATGTAGCGCCAGCAGAGCTCGTGAGTAACGCGACGTGTGCGCAGGCGTGCTGGTGGCGCGCGCGCCGCTGGACTACGAGGCGGCGCGCGCGCACGAGCTGGTGCTGCGCGCCACCGACGGCGTCACGGGCGCCTTCGCCGACGCCGCCGTCACGCTGCACGTGCTGGACGTCAACGACTGCGCGCCCGAGTTCCCGCACGACGTGTACCGCGCCGCCGTGTCCGAGGCCGCCGCGCCCGGACACCGAGTGCTCACCGTGCACGCCACCGACAACGACACCGGTACGACGACATCGCAACATTATATATACAAGCGATAATATTGTAACACGACTCGTCTACTTTGCTGCGTGAGACGGCCTCACGAAGTTAAATAATTATGAAGGACCAGACAAAAATAGGAAACCATAATCATTAGAAAGCCAATTACAAGTCCTCACGTATATAATACATTAAAAATGGTGTGAGCACAAAAACTAAAAAGCGTCGCTTTTTAGTTAAGTAGGATACAGCATAAATCTTTGGTTTTCACTTAAATAACTAATCAATAATCTATTAAACCTAATGCTACTTGAAAAATTTGAGGACAAGCAGTTTAAATGGATTGCATCTTCCTTACAGGTGAAAACGGTCAAGTGACATATTCGCTTTCCGAAATGGAATCTGCAGCCGAGGGAGCTTTCATCATAGAGCCAAGCACCGGCGAGGTGCGCGTGGCCGCGCCGCTGGACCGCGAGACGCGCGCGCACTACCATCTGCTGCTCACGGCCACGGACGGCGGCCGCCCGCCACTGCTCACCACCGCCCATCTCTTCGTGACCGGTGAGCTCCGCGCCGACGCCGCCCACGCAGGCGCGGCCTCGCACTCCAACCCACACTTCGTATCGGTTCACAGTGGACGACGTGAACGACAGCCCGCCCCGCATGGAGCGCAGCGTGGTGCCGGCGCTGGTGTCGGGCGAGGCGGCGCGCGGCACGGCGCTGGCGCGCGTGGCCGCGTGGGACCCCGACGTGCGCGACGCGGCGCGCCTGCACTACGCGCTGGAGGGCGCCGCGCAGCGCGCCTTCGCCGTGCACCCGCGCACCGGCGTGCTGTCGCTCGCCAACGCGCGCGCCTGGCCGCCGGCGGGCGCGGCGCCGCGCTCGCTCAACGTGTCGGTGTCGGACGGCGCGCACGCCGCCTTCGCGCGCGTCAAGCTGTCGCTGGCGCCCGCCAACCGCGCGCCGCCGCACTTCCCGCATCTCGTGCACGAGGCGAGAGCACTCGAAAATCAACCGCCATCCTTACTTCTTACCACGGTACTTACACTTCGTCTCCTTCGGGAGTTTTTTATTTATTTATTTATTTATTTAGTCATAGGAGAACCAACAGCTATAACAAAGGAATAACAATAGTATAAAAGACATTGAGCCAATTACAGGTTCTCACGGGTAGAAACAGGTAAAGTAACAGAAAACTTACGATCACTAATAAGCACGATAAAAAAAAGAACATAATTAAACATCTCTTAAGTCAAATTAACACTATGCACTTTTGAAAAAGTCCGCATTCAGCTGAGTGCGTGCCGAATAGGTTTTAATAGTAAACGGGTCAAAAGAGAACTCTTTACAAAGAACATTAAAGTCCTTACACACTCGCACCATGCAGGAGTTTCGCCTGTAATTAGAAGAGGAAGAAGGAATAGAGATAGGTGGATTAAATCTAACCGATCTCTGGGGGACATTAAAGCATAATTTATGTAGGAGATCAGGACAGTCAATCTCATTAGATAAAATTTTTAGCAGGAAAGTGCAATCTGCTAATCGACGACGATTTATAAGTGGTTGTAAATGAAATTTCTTGCAAAGATTTAAGTAATTATCAGAGTGATATGGTATACGCAGCCGAAAACAAAGAAACCGAATAAATCTTTTTTGTATATTCTCAATACGATCAATGTATTTGCCATAACAAGGGTTCCAAATTTGAGACGCATATTCAAGGTGACTTCTAACAAAAGAGCAGTAGAGGATCTTAAGAGTTTTGGCATTCTTAAAACACCCTGCGAGTCTCATAACAAAACCCAGTGATCTTGAAGCTTTGGCCACTATTTGCTCAATGTGCACATTAAATAAAAGTTTAGAGTCGTGAAACACGCCTAAGTCGCGTACACCGTCGCATCTCTGCAATAGCTGCCCTTTAAGTTTTATGCATCTTTGATTGAATAAGTACTCATTGAAACAAATTCGTTCACAGGTGAAGGCGTACGACGAAGATGTCGGTGAGTACGGAACAGTGACGTATTCGATCCCGTCCGCTCGTCTGCGAGAGACCTTCGCGATAGATGCGACGACCGGCGCACTGACCACGCGCGTGCAGCTGGACCGCGAGCAGCGCGCCGAGTGGGAGGTGCCCGTGACGGCGAGCGACGGCGGCGGCCTGCTGCGCCACACCACGGTGCGCGTGCGCGTGGCCGACGTCAACGACAACGCGCCCGTGTTCCCGCTGCGCGAGTACCGCGCCGCCGTGCGCGCCGACCGTGCGCCGCGCCTTCCCTTCCTCACGCTCAGCGCGCACGACGCCGATGCCGGTGAGAACGCGCGCCTCACCTACTCCGTCTACGAGGGAGACGTGCACTCCGACGCCACGGGACTCTTCACCGTCGACCCGACCACAGGCGCGCTTTCGTTCGCGCGGGACGCCACCAAGTTCGGTAAGTGATCGCGCAGCACCGACCGGCCAGGCGTCGCCCGGCCGGAGCGGGCGCTCACCGGAGTTCTGTGCAGCGTCGCGGAGCGTGCAGGTGTGGGTGCGCGCGCGCGACGGCGGCGGGCTGGCGGGCGAGGCGCCGGTGTCGGTGTTCGTGCTGGGCGCCGGCGACGCGGCGCCGCGCGTGCTGGCGCCGCCGGCCGACCTGTTCCTGCGCGAGGACGCGGCGCCGGGCACGCTGATCGCGGAGCTGCGCGCGCCGGACGCGGCGCTGGCGCCGGCGCACTTCCGGCTGGCGCCGGCGCTGTGGGCGCGCGACCTGTTCGCCGTGGACGACGCCGGCCGCCTCGTGCTCGCCGGACAGCTCGACCGCGAGACCGCCGCCGAACATGTCATAGGTAAAGAACGATGCAAATTCAGGGCCCACCTTTCAATAGTTATGTGTGTTACATCGCTGGATAGGTATTTTGAGCTGCATAAAGCTAAATAGCGTTGCGTATGACACACATAGCTATTGGAAGGTAGGTTTAGATTATATAAACCCTGGCAGCATTGTTTGACCCTTCTGTAAGGGATTACTAAACATGTAAGCATAGAATGAACACGGTGTTGCGCTACTGCGGCAGGCATCATCGCGGAGGGCGCGGGCAGCCCGCCGCCGGCCACGCTGCTGCTCACGCGGCTGCACGTGCTGGACGTGAACGAGCACGCCCCGTCGTTCCACTCGCAGCCCTACGTGGTGCACGTCGCTGAGAACACGCCGCCGCACTCCAGCCTCGTGCAGTGTGAGTGCATCTCATCGACCTCTTATAATACCAATTTAAATATCAAATTGCCATTTTAACCAACTGACCACTGTCCGATCCGATTTTAGAGTGATACTGTTTTCATACGAAAACAAACATTGCATAACCCTTCTTGCTGTCGGGTAAAAATCAGATATTTAATTGTAGAACTTTTTATTTTTTATTTTTTTCGTCATTTTTGAACAAGATGAGGCCGGTGTTTCCTAGCTGACTACCCTGAGAAGAAACACCAAAACAAACTCAGGGGTCAAAGTCTCTTTTCAAGTCCACACAGTAAATATGTAATGGACAAATCACATGAGAACTGCTGATTTATCTGAAATGGTCTTTTGAAGAAAGAACTATACAGATTTGAATGGACCTGTCCAGTCAGTGCAAGCATTTGTCAGTATTCGTAAAGCTCAACTCAGGACTACTAAGGAGCTCAACGACTTGACGAACAATACCAAGGAAGGGACATTTGGGTAGGCTGCAGAAATACTCAAATTGCCAGACATACGTTAAAATGACTGAAAAGGAAAAAAAAAGCAATCAACATAGTCCTCACGTTAAAGAAAAAAAAATGACAAATTGCAAAATAAAAATAATCTACAATATCAAATTGTAAAAAATAATAATAATAAAAAGCACAATTGAAAATAGAAACAAAAAATAATAATAATAAGACAACAGTTGTAGTGCGTACTGGAGCAGGTCAATCCCAAGCCTTTTGGTCCAGATTTGGTTCAAATAAACTGGGAATAGGGGTTTTTAAACTTTGAAAGAAAAGGAAGTTAGTGATAGCGTGACGAGTGATACGACAGAATGGAAGAAAAAAACGTGTTGTGCCAACCCCAAATAAAACGGGACAAGGGTAGAAAAATGATGACGCTTTTAAACTTTGATTTAATTTGGCTTCTTACGAACATACATTACGTTAACCGAGAAAGGATATTTTAGTGATGGCGGACGACCCGGACTCCGGAACCAACGGCGAGGTTCGATATTCGTTCGCCGACGACAACGACGGCGAGCCCGCCGCGGCCGCTCTGTTCGCCGTCGACCCCTACACGGGCTGGGTGAGCACGCTGGCGCCGCTGGACCGCGAGCTGCGCGCCGAGCACAAGCTGGCGCTGCTGGCGGCCGACGGCGGCGCCACCAGGCGCGTCGCGCGCGGCACGCTGGTGCTGCGCCTCGTGGACTACAACGACTGTCCGCCCGAGTTCCGGCAGGCGCACTACAGCGCCGCCGTGCGCGAGGACGCGGCCGCCGGCACGGTGGCGGCGCGCCTCGAGGTGCGCGACGCGGACGCCACGGGCGCGCCGCTCACGTTCTTCGTGGCCGACGGTGACCCGCGCGCGCGCTTCCAGCTGCGCGCCTCGGGCGAGCTGTACGTGGCGCGCGAGCTGGACCGCGAGACCGAGCCGCTCTACGACCTGCGCGTGGCCGCCACCGACGGCAAGTTCACGGCGCAGACCAACGTCCGTATTACCGTTCTCGATGTAAACGGTGAGTCTCCGTTTTCTTTTTTCGCTATGATTCTCGAGTTCAACATTCACACTGCACGCATCCATCTGCAGACAACCCGCCGTACTGTCTCCGGCACCGCTACTACGCGCGCCTGCCGGAGGACGCAGCGAACGGCACGCGCGTCATGACGCTGGAGACCGGCGACGCCGACGAGCCGAGCGACGCGCACCTGCGCTACTACCTCACCGGCGACATGGCGCACCACTTCAGCATCCACAAGGAGACGGGCGAGGTGACGGTGGCGGCGCGGCTGGACCGGGAGGCGCGCGCACAGTACCGGCTGCGCGCGCACGCGCAGGACCGCGAGCGGCCGGACTGGGAGTGCAGCTCGGAGCTGCAGGTGCTGCTGGACGACGTCAACGACAACGCGCCGCGCTTCTCCGCCAACACCTACAGCGTCACGCTGCCCGAGGACGCCGACCTCGGCACGCTCGTCGCTAAGGTAAAAATCCCAACTCAAGCTTTTATAATATCTCTAAATAAATTCACTCTTATAAATAGACCGCGCGATGCGAAACAAATCACACACCGTATATTCCACCATGTTCTTCGGGCGATCCACACAATGGTGACACTGACACCCATCGGGTTTACCCGCCGAATTCAAAACAGTTACCTCTTGAAACAACAGTGTTCGGTGAGGACTTGTATCAGGCGGAAATTGAGGACGCCGTGGCGCTTTTCTAACTTTTCACAACACTTCTCAAAGAATGGACATATCGCAACGATTATGGCGTGCCCAGCGCTGTGTTACTAGAGTTGTCTTAGCCGCCATGAGATCCGCCGGAGCTCTGTCCTCTGTGCCACATTCTATCGTCAACGGAGCTAAATAAAAGCTGGCCGTGTGCGAATACACTCGCACACGAGGGACTGTTAAAATAAGAGCAGTATACATGAATACTCTCTGTGTAATACAGAATGGAAGAAAAAAATGTGTTGCACCGACCCGAAATAACATGGGACAAGGGCGCATTTTGTGATTCAGCTCACTTAAGTCAAAGTCAAAGTCAAAATTTTTTTATTTCACATAGGCCTACATGGGCACTTATAAAACGTCAGAAGCTAGTGCACGGTTCCAAATTGGTCGTTTCCTATGGAGAAGAACCGGCAAGAAACTCCATGGTTACTCTTTTAAAAAAAATATTGTTTACAATATTTTCATATTACAGTATTAATAGACATTATGTAAGAACAGTGTAGACCAGTCGATATTGTTGCACAATAAAAGTAATCATATTTAAAAAAAAAAGTGAGTCGTAATAGGATGTAACCTAAGAATTCGCGAAGTCCACGGTGTTCTCACATTCACATTAAAAAAAAGAAGCTATATAAAAAAAAACAAGAACAATAAGTAATTACAATTATCAATAAATGACATGTCAACAAAAAGAAAATTACTAACGAATTTATGGTGGTTGGCGTCTACTAATATAAAAAATATTGCAAAAGCAATGTGTAGGAAGAAAAGAAAAAAGAAAATGTATATATTACAACAAATGTGGAGCAGTTAATAGATAGATGTACACAATATTATGAGTTACCAGGGGGCCACATGTGCAGAAGCAGTCATTGCCAAACAAGCGTGTCTTCGACATAGTCTTTAACCTTGTAATACGCTTTTTTAGTTAGGACACGCTTAATATGGGTTTTGAACTTGCCCTCGCTAAGTTCAGTCACCGCCTTTGGTAGCTTGTTATAAAAGCGTATGCTGTTTACTAAAAATGACTTGCTGGTCTTAGCTAATCTCCATTTGGGTAATACAATTTCGTGTTTACTGCGCGTATTTATGTTATGAAAATCGCTTCTAATTTTGAAAAGTCCTAGGTTTTTACGAACGTACAAAATACTTTCCAAGATATAAAGAGAAGGCAGAGTAAGTATATCGATTTCTTTGAATTTATTTCTGAGGGACTCGCGAGGACCCATTTTATAAATAGCCCGGATTGCTCTCTTTTGCAATATGAAAATTGAGTCCACATCAGCTGCAGATCCCTACAGTAAAATGCCATAAGACATAATACTGTGGAAATAAGCATAGTAAACTAACCTAGCGGTGGCTACATCTGTCAATTGCCTTATTTTGCGTACCGCATATGCGGCTGAGCTTAATCTACCTGAAAGAGTTCTAATATGAGCGCCCCACTGCAGTTTAGAATCGATAGTTATACCTAAAAACACAGTTTCCGTAGTAACATCAAGTTTGTTGCCGTCTAGAATTAGATTAACGCCAACTTGAGGGACATTTGGTAATGAAAATTTCATACATTTAGTTTTATTCGCATTTAATAAGAGATTATTAGCTGCGAACCATTTCGAAAGAACAGTCAGACTTTCATTGACTTGCAAGACATCCGTATCTTTTCTATCCACTTTAAAAATAAGAGAAGTGTCATCAGCAAACAGAATTATATCGGATAAATTAGCCATCATATAAGGAAGGTCATTAATATAAACTAGAAAAAGAAAAGGGCCAAGAATTGAACCCTGGGGCACGCCCATCTTTATTAAAGACCCCGAAGACGTCGCCCCATTAATGGATACTTTTTGCTGCCTGTAAGATAAATAGGAAAAAACAAGATCAGCTGCTCGTCCACGAATTCCGTAATGATGTAATTTACGGATCAGAGTATTATGGTCAACACAGTCAAATGCTTTTGAGAGGTCACAGAATATGCCAATAGCATCCTGGGAATTCTCCCAGGATTCCAAAATGTGACTGATGAGTTTCACTCCTGCATCCGTCGTTGACCTTCCTTTCGTGAAGCCAAACTGATGACTATGCAAAATCCTATTTGAATTGAAATGAGACAACATCTGGTCGAGCATGATTTTTTCATAGATTTTACTCAATGCTGGAAGCACAGATATAGGTCTATAATTAGAGGGATCACTCTTACTACCTGATTTGAAAATTGGTACTACTTTACTATGTTTCATTAAATCAGGGAACATTCCGCTGTCTAAGCATTGATTAAATATGCCTGTTAGGACAGGAGCAATAGTATCAATAATACCTCCAAGAACCTTAACGGATATACCCCATAAGTCTTCAGTGTTTTTTATATTAAGACTTTTGAATGTTTTTATAATTGTATCAACAGAGATACGCTTAAATTCAAAGGTTGGTATATCCTTAGTGAAATGTTCTTTCAAAAAAGATTCAGCTAACAAAGACGAGGAAGGGAGTGATTTCGTAACTTCTATTGGAATGTTGGTGAAAAAGTTTTCTAACGTCTCAGCCACTTCTGACCTATCTGAGATAATTTTATTATCAATTTTTAGCGACAATTCATTCCGATCTCGTTGGTTTGTCTTTCCAGTTTCCCTGCTTATCACCTTCCAGACAGACACTTTTATTTTATTATTAGAATTTTCAATTAACTTACTTATTGATTTAGATTTAGCTTGGGCGCAGACTCTTTTGAATAACTTTGAATACATTCTAACGTGGTTATGCAAGTTAAGATCAGATGACAAGGATTTTTCATGATATAGCGGATACAAAGTATCTCTGCTTTTTCTTATTCCAGCAGTAGCCCATTCATTAAATTTGGATTTATTATTGATTTTAACTTTTTTAACTGGGCACGCCTTATTAAATTCTCGGCATACTGTAGAGAATAATGTATCATAGTTTACATTGGGGTCTTGCGAATCAAAATTGGCTGTTGAGAGACTACTAAAAACATTATGATTAAAATAATTTAATTTATTTTTAGTAAGCGGTCTAAACTCTGCTTATATAGAAAAACTTATATACAGACGGACGGCAGTGAAAGCTGTAATGATGATAATGAAAATGAAGAATACTTTTAAGGATCTTCCTCTCTCCAACCATTTGAAATTTTGCTGTGCTCAACAGGGTCCAATTGTTTCTATTTTTTTATATTTATCACCTGATATGTACATTATGGAATGCAATAAATATTTAAGTACCGTAATAAAACAAACCTATCTAACGTATTGTAACGTGTGATTTTATATTTAGGTCCATGCGACGGACGCAGATCTCGGAGAGAATCGTCTGGTGCGCTACTCATTTGTGGAGGAGCCAAGCGGCGCCTTCGAGCTAGCGGCCGACAGCGGCATCATCACACTGCGCGCGCCGCTCGACCGCGAGACGCAGGCCGAGCATCGGCTGCAGCTGCGCGCGCAGGACGCCGGCAGCCCGCCGCGGTCCGCCACGGCCACGCTGCGCCTCACCGTGGCCGACGTCAACGACAACCCGCCCGAGTTCGAGTTCCACCAGTACCGCGCCGCCGTGCCCGAGCTGGACGCGCCCGGCACAGAGGTGCTGCGCGTGCGCGCCACCTCGCGCGACGCCGGCGTCAACGCAGACGTGTACTACTCGCTCGTGGGCGGCGACGACCGCGACGACTTCGCCGTGGACCGCGCGTCCGGCGTGCTCACCGTGGCGCGGCCGCTGGACTACGAGCGCCGCAAGGAGTACCTGCTCACGGTGCAGGCCGTGGACGGCGGCACGCCGCCGCTCAGCGACCTGGCCACGCTCAACATCAGCGTGTCGGACGGCAACGACAACGCGCCGCAGTTCTCGCAGGCGTCGTACGGCGCGCGCGTGCGCGAGGACGCGGCGGCGGGCGCGCCGGTGCTGCAGCTGCTGGCCGACGACGCCGACTCGGGCGCCAACGGCCGCGTGACGTACTCCATCGCGCGCGGCGACCGCGAGCAGCGCTTCGCCATCGACGCGGACACGGGCTACCTGAGCGTGGCGGCGCCGCTGGACCGCGAGTCGGCGCCCGCCTACGTGCTGGAGGTGCACGCCAGGGACCACGGCCTGCCCGCGCTCGAGGCTTCGGCGCTAGTTAACATCGAAGTGGTGGACGCGAACGATAACCCACCGCTGTTCGCACAATCTAACTACAGCGCAGTCGTTCAGGAAGATCGTCCGCTTGGCCATACTATCCTAAAATTCGTCGTGGATGACGCTGACGCCCCGCCCAATGCAGCACCTTACACATTCGATTTTCAGTCTGGTAATGAAATGGGTGCTTTTCGCTTGGAACAAGATGGCTACTTGCGCTCGGCAACCCGCTTCAACCATCGCATCAAAGACCGATACGTTCTGCAAGTTCGCGTGTTCGACAACGGCACGCCACCGCTGTTCTCAGATGCGTGGGTATACATAAGAGTGATAGAAGAATCTCAATATCCACCGGTAGTGACGCCATTAGAAGTGATCATCAACTCTTATTTGGACGAGTTCCCGGGTGGCATCATCGGACGAGTGTTCGCTTCCGACCGCGACGCTTACGACACTCTCGCATACGCAATCGCTCCAATCGATGGCGCACCTTATCCTCCGACAGACTTGTTTGAGATCGATGTGGCCGATGGAACATTAAAAGCTGCTCCTCGCCTGGATGTTGGAGATTACCGACTCAACGTGACTGTTGGCGATGGGAAATTCCTCGGGTTTGCCATCGTCAAGGTGACCGTAACTCTCGTGTCAGACGAGATGCTCGCACAAGCGATAGTCGTTCGTTTCCGAGAAGTGACGGATCGTGACTTTATACTCAGCCATCGCAAAGGCTTCGTTCGCGCTATCGGTGAGGCGACCGACTGCGAACCCAGCGACGTCATCATAGTCAGCGTGCAGCCGTCCGGAGAGGCCGACGACGACGCCGGACGCGTGCGGCGGCAGGTGGCGCAGGACCTGGACGTGGCCTTCGCCGTGCGCGCCGCCGCCGGCTTCCTGCCCGCCGACGCGCTGCGGCGCCGCCTACACGCGCACCTGGAGCGCCTGGAGGAGCGCACGCGCCTCGTGGTGGAGGAGCTGCTGCGCGCCGCGTGCGGCGGCTGCGTGCACGGCGCCTGCGTGGAGCGCGTGGCGCTGCGGGCCGCGGCCGCGCGCGCCGTGGCGTGCGAGGTGTTCGCGCTCGTGGCGCCGCCGCACCGCCTGCGCGGCGACTGCGCCTGCGCGCCCGGCTACGGCGGCGAGCGCTGCGACCGCGCACCGCCCGACTGCGCCGACTGCCGCGCGCCGCCCGTGGCGCAGCTGGGCGGCGACGGCTACCTGCTGTACCGCCTGGAGCGCGGCGTGGTGGAGGGCGCGCGCCTGCTGGACGACGAGCTGGCGCTGTCGCTGCGCTTCCGCACGCGGCGCGAGCGCGGCACGCTGCTGGCGGCGGCGGGCCGCGTGGACTACGCCACGCTGGAGGTGGCGGAGGGCTACCTGCAGTTCCGCATGGAGCTGGGCGCGGGCCCGGCGCAGGTGCGCGCGGCCGTGCCGGTGGCCGACGGGCTGTGGCACGAGGCGCGCCTGGAGCGGCGCGGCGCCAGCATGCGGCTCACGGTGGACCGCCGCAGCGCGCTGGCGCAGACGCCGCCGCCCGCCGCCGTGCTGGACGTGCGCGCCGACCGCTTGCTGCTCGGCGCCGCGCTCATGCGACACGCGCACGCCTTCGCCGCTGAACAGGTATTCCCCGACTCTAACCGACTTGACCCCGATCCAAGTTCTATCTGTGATACGACACCGTTGACTTTCTTTTTTACAGGTTACATACGGCTTTCATGGCTGCATATCCGACGTAAAACTCGGGGGTGCGATCCTACCGCTAGAAGAAGGCGGCACGTCGAGCGACGGGCGCGCGCAGCTCGTGCGGCGAGTGCGCGTGCGCGTGGGCAGCTCGTGCCCGGCGCTGCCGCCGCCCACGCCGTGCGCGTCGTACCCGTGCCTCAACGGCGGCTCGTGCCGCGACGTGGCCGACCTGCTGGAGGACGGCGCGTCGGAGGGCTACGCGTGCTCGTGCCACCGGCGCTTCTCGGGCGCGCGCTGCGAGCTGGACGCCGACCCGTGCGCGTCGGCCCCGTGCCTGCACGGCGGCTCGTGCGCGGCGGACGCGCGCGGCTACCGCTGCTCGTGCGCGGCCGGGCTGGCGGGCGAGCGCTGCGAGCGCGGGCGCTGGTGCGCGGCCGGCGTGTGCGCGCACGGCGGCGCCTGCGAGGAGGGCGAGTGGGGCCCGTCGTGTCGCTGCCGCGGCTACTACGGGCCGCGCTGCCAGTACGACGTGGACGAGTGCGCCGGCGAGCCGTGCCTCAACGGCGCCACCTGCGTCAACGAGCCTGGCTCCTTTCGCTGCCTATGTCCGCCAGACAAGACAGGTGAGCTCAGCCATCCAATTATTTATTAATCTCAGAGCAAAAACGAAACGAGTCCAAGGCTGTTGGCTGTGATGGAGTCAGTAGAACCATGTTATCCCATATGATCAAACTTTGCTCTCTATTATCACTCACATCATCAATTCCTCCCTCCTGACTGGGGTTTTTCTCACTAGTTGGCGTAAAACTTTCATTATCCCCCTTCCTAACATTCCCACCCCCGCTTTGTCAAATCACTTTAGGCCAATTTCCATTCTCCCTTTCCTATCTAAAATCCTTGAAGCAGTTACTCTTAAACAGATATCATCCTTTGTGTTTAGGAATAAACTGTTATCCCCTTTCCAATCAGGTTTTCGATCTGGCCACAGTACAGCCACAGCCTTGCTTAAAGTCACGTGAAGATGTCAGGGATGGCCTGGAGAACTCGAGGTTAACGGTGTTAGTTTTAATATGATTTATCACCGTTGATCACGACATCCTTCTGGCTGTCTTGTCTCTAATAGGGGTTTCTTCGTCGGCACGGGATTAGTTTTCATCATATCTTCGTGGACGTCAGCAAACAGTACGTGCCGATCAGAAATTTTCTGACTGCTGCGACCTGCAAACCGGCTTTCCACAAGGCGAGAGACCAGGCCGGCGGCGAAAGAGAGTATACCTCTCTCCACTCTTATTTTCTTTATTTGTTAATCCATCACAGCTACTCTCAAACGCTCTTTCCATCTGTATGCTGATGACGTACAGCTCTACGCGCAAACCTTGACGACTGCATCTACTATCCCTACTAAATGCTGACCTCCTGGCTATTGCTGATTGGTCGAGCAGATTTGGGGTGACTGTCAATGTCAGAAAATACCAGGCTATCCTCATTGGTAGTTCTTACTTCTTACTGAGTTTGGACACTAGCCGACTACTGCCGCTTATTTTGGCAATACAGTCATCCCTCTCTCGCCTCACGTTAAAGACCTAGGTTTATTTATTGACGATTGGTTAAGCTGGAATAAGCAGATTGCTCAGGTCAGCCAGAGAGTCACCTTCACGCTGCGGTCTCACTATAGATTCAAAAATTTCCTCCCGTCAAGCACTAAAACTACTTAAGTACAGTCCCTTGTGTTACCTATAATTGACTATGCTGATGTTTGTTACTTTGATCTTTCCCAAGAACTTCTAAACAAATTGGATCGACTTCTCAACAACTGCATTCGCTTCATATTTGGCCTTTGTAAATATGATCACATTTCTTCCTTCCGTTCTCAGCTTAAATGGCTGCCTATCCGTCACAGGAGATCCCTCAGAATGCTCTTCACCATAATGAACGATCCTTGTGCTCCTGATTATTTAAAACAATATTCTAAAGTGTTGGTAGTTCTCTTAATCTTAACCTTCGTGCATCCAAAAACATGCTCCTTCATATTCCTTCTCACCGTACTGGTTTTATGTCCAACTCGTGTGCTGTTTCCATCATAAAACTCTGGAATGTGCCCCTTGACATTAAAAAAGCTGAAAGTAAATTTTCCTTCAAGCGTAAAATTCGGAAATACTACTTGAAGTCCTCTCAACCGTAGTTCGGTCTTAGTCCGAATTATTATTAAGTTCTCTTAAAGATTTGATATTTTTCTTAGTTTTTATTAATTTATAATTTTAGCATATATATTTTATAATTATAAATAACTTATTTTTATATTATTTTCTGTTTGAAGTATCTGTTATTTGTTTATTGTGCAAACCTACCACATTGTTGTCTTTTTTTAACCCAAAGGTTGACTGGTAGAGAATGCCTTGTAGCATTAAGTCCGCCTATGTACCACTACTGTACATAAAGTTTAAATAAATAAATAAACGATGACACACTACCATGTGTTTAGGTTTTTTTAACTTTATAACATTTCAACTATATTTTGTATGTCGGCTCAGTATTCCAATTCCAATTACAGTTAAAATCCTTTTCACACACCCTATTTTCAGGGCGATGAATGAGTAACGAGCAATAAACTATTCCAGTTCACGCAATTGATGTATTATGATGTAAGCTTTAGGTATTCACTTCAAAACGAATCCAACATTGACTAGTTGTCGTTCACACTATCGCTGTCCAGGTATGAACTGCGGCAACCCGCTGTACTCGGACGCCGTGGTGTCGGGCGGCGCGGGCTCGGGCCCGGCGCGCGCGCTGCAGTCGGCGTGGCGCTGGGCGCTGCAGGCGCGCTGGCCGCTCGGGGCCGCGGGCGCCGCGCTGGCGCTGCTGCTGCTGGCGGCCGCGCTGCCGCTGGCGCTGCGCAGGCGCCGCGCGCGCCGCAAGCCGGCCCAGCCGCTCTGCGCGCCCGACAAGCTGGCGCCGCGCTCCAAGCTGTCCAACCTGGAGGCCGTGCGCCGCGAGCGGCCCGCCTCGTGCGCCGAGCCGCCGCCGCTCAACAACGTGGACACGCTGCGCTCCTACGGCTCGGCCGGCGACGAGCTGGAGGGCATCCCGCCCGACTACCGCCGCAACCTCAACATCGACGTCGCCGACCGCAAGCCCTGGTCCGAGCAGATGCACCTCCACACCTTCGTAGACAACAAGATATACAACGGTAACCAGAATACCTTGCTCTAGTTTACAACCTCGACGAATTTAATGTCCATTTAAAAGTACACGAATTTACGTTTGTGGATACAATGGCTGTCTAATCGTTGACAGAAATATCTACCAAAAACCATAAAGACAACAGAAAGTCTAACATAAAATGAACTTTGTGTCTTAGATCTAAAAGGATGTAAGAGCCGCATCCGTGCACGGTCACCCGGCATGGTGCGGCGCGCAGTCGTGGCGGGCGGCGGCGCGGTCGGGCTGCCCGAGCCGCACCTGCTGGGCGGCTACCACTGGGACTGCTCCGACTGGTGCGGCGGCGCCGGCGCGCTGCCCGGCATCAGCGAGGTGGCGGGCTCGGAGCGCCCCGACTCGTCGTCGCCCACGTCGCCCGCGTCGCTCGCCGCCAGCCCCGCGCCGCGCCGCCGCGCCCGCGCGCGCGCGCGCCCCGACGCCGTGACCGACGCCGTGCCCGACGCCGCGCCCGACGACGACGCGCCGCGCCTCACGGACGCCTCCGACTGCCTGCTGCACACCGACGACTACGCGCAAGACGAGGGGCAGCTGCGCGCGCGCACGCTGCGCGAGCCCGACGCCGCCAGCCTCATCACGATGCTAGGTGAGCTCCCGCGCCGCGTGCGACCCTGCCGCGCTGAAGGAATCGTGTGACCATTTCCGTTGTGTCCGCAGAGGAACGCAACTCGCTGCTGGGCGGAGACGACGACGGCTCCGGCAGCGAGCTGTCGGCGCACCTGTGCGAGATCGAGGAGTCGGATGCGGAACCGGAGCCGGCGGGCGCGCGCCACACCGACGTGTGACGCCGGCGCGCGGCCGCCGAGCCGCCCGCAGCGCGCCGCGCCCGCGCGCCCGGCCTCTAGCGACTGCGCGCACCACACACAAGTCACACAGATGCGGCCGCATCGCTTGACCTCTAGCGCGTGCGCGCACCACACACAAGTCACACAGATGCGGCCGCATCGCTTGACCTCTAGCGCGTGCGCGCACCACACACAAGTCACACAGATGCGGCCGCATCGCTTGACCTCTAGCGCGTGCGCGCATCCCGACTCGTGCGGCATCGCCCCGTTGCTGCACTGTGCATAAGGCTGACTTATCATGTATATACCATGCTAGAAATAAGGATTTAATGACGTATCGTTGGAACTTTTACTGAGACTGTTTTGGTGAGATTTTTATTAAAATATTAAATGTTAAAGCAAAATGCCCGATAATGTTGCCCGATAGTTATAAGTTGGTTGTGATTTCGGGACTTTTAATACAGAACTATTATGGACCAAGCTACAGATGACTATCCCAAGCAGTTGTTTTTACAGCTAATAAAAATTAAAAGAGAATTTAAACTATGCGTAAATTCGATAGTTGGTCCATAAAGTAACTATAATACTAGTGATTGACAAAATAGATTAATAAAAACAACATTGTATTATGCACGTGAATGCAATTTGTATATATAACTAACAGTGACGTGCGTGTTCCTTGTTCCTCAGTGGTATGCACAGAGGACATAGGGTGTATAAGACTTGTACATAGTAAGTGTTATAATTACGAATTAGATAGATCATGTTGTAAATATCTGTAAGAAAGTGATAAACATTTATATGTACTTTCCTTTTCCACGTTGAAACTCTGATGTGCGTCGGGTATTGTCACATTCTTTATGAAAGAAGTCGCGCACCTGTTCACGTGACACGTTCCGCTTCGGTGGCAGAGCTAGACGCCGCACGGACTGAGCGCGGCGCGTCCTTGGGCAACGTGGAACGTTTCCTATCTCCAGCTCCTAGCAGTCACGGTAGCTACCTGTCGTTTATTTTACTCTCAGTTATGATAACAAAAATCCACAATATAATTGTATCAGGCGGCTCTTAAATCCTAATTGTCTGTAAATCGAATCACGTTAGATAGGGATATTATTGGGAATCGCAATTACTTGGGGTGTGCGAGCGGTGAGACGGTGCGAGCGAGAGGCCGCGAGCCCGCGCGGGGTATATTAATGAAATGGTGCTCCAATTGTAGTTTCATATCATACTTTAAAACTGTGCATTTAAACGTCGAGTAGGCGATGCGTTCTCCTCCTAGATTAGTGTAAAATAAGGGATCTATTTTTATATGTACACTATAATCGCGGACGAGCTGCCGTCTGAGACGGCGCCGCGCGCCCGCGCGTGTGACGTCACGCGAACACACGCGCGTGTGACGTCACGCGAGCACACGCGCGGCTGCTCAGTGCTGGCTTATCCGTATCTTTTTTTTATAAAGAAAGGTTTATAAAATAAAAAATAAATTATTGAATCGTTGTGTAAATTTTGACACGACCAATAAAGACTTACTAAAACAAGTGTGATGTTTTATTTTCTTTTAACTGTTCTAGTGTGATAAGGGCCCTCAGCAAACATTACATCGAAAGCACCTTTGTTTACTTGACTATTATGAAAATCGAGAGTCAATACAGGTCAGAAGTCGTGCGAATTTGATCTATATATCTCGCGCCTCGTCCTCGAGATTAGTAATTTACACATGTAGTTACGCTAGTTTTCATCACTCATGCACTTATATTGAGAAAATAAGTATTTTATAAAAAATTTCTTTATCTATGGTAATTTAATGTGACATACCCACAAAACCATTTTTTTTTTTACTTGGGGTAGGTACTTGGTCCAGTTCCGCTCTCAGACGACTATCGCCAATCATTCGCATTCTAGTGCTCAACCACTCAATATCTATTTAGCGTCTTCGCACAGTATATTTAAAACATGCCGAAACGTAAGAGTTCTAGGTCTCGTGAAGAAGACATTAACCATTACAAAAATAAAATAAGAAAATTAGAACGTAAAATTAGTAAAAGGCAGATTAGTATTTCGGAAAGTGTATCAGACTTGGAGGAAGCTGTGGTTTTACACGATGAAGATTTTGGAGCAGGTATTTACCTACCTACTTATTTTAAAGTGATAACTATTTAGTTACCGTCCGTTAGACGTATTCATGTTACCTTATGGTAACCTGTGCAACCTGAACAGTCATTGGGGCTGATTCGCCGCATTTAAAAACCGGTTGGCGTTCCTTCCGCTGGGGATTGTAACCTAAACTAATTATTATGACTATGACTAATCTACAAACAATAATGTAGCTTACATTTCTATCCTTTATACTTACTGATAAAGGTAAGAGATTATAATTTTGATAAAAAATAGTCACGGACTTATTTAGGTCCACCCTCTAACTAAGTTATTTAACTTACGTTTTGAAAAATTATCATGTCTATGATAATTTCCAGACTGCGACCAGATGACTGTCTATTAGAATGGCCACCCGAAGATGAAACAGTTCAGGATTCAAATGAAACCTCTGAACCTCAGCCAGGCTTGAGCACTTCCGTAGACGTATCCACCGAAGAGCCTATTGCTCATGATGCTAATATTACTGACCTGGACACGGAAATTTTAGAAATTCTAGGCGATGATCCTACTAATATTGACAACTACGCGCCTGAAATACGCAACGAACTTGCAAATCGTTTGTTACACATCGTTAAAGATGGTTTGACGAAGGAAAATCGTAAAAATTTGATATCTAAATATCTATTACCTAAAAATTGTATCCAACTAGACGCTCCTAAAATAAATTTGGAAATTAAAGCGGCAATTACTGATACCGCAGCTAAACGCGATAAAGGCATAGAAAACAAACAGAAACAAATGTCTAGCGCAATTGCTTGTTTGGTCGACATTATAAATTCCCAATTAAATCCAAAAACATTAACCAATGACGTGTTACAAAAATTAATGGACATAAGCAGAATTCTATGCGATTTACAGCATGCAGATTCTATCACACGTAGAAATTTCATTTTATTTGCCCTCAAAAATGATTTGAAGGAACACCTTAAAAACACTAAGATAGATACGTGTCTGTTCGGTGAAAATCTAGCAGAGACCTTAAAATTAGCAAAGGCTGTAAATAAATCAGGGATTGAGCTGAAAGCAGAATTTAAAAACAAGACTGCGAACACCAACTATAAAGGACCAGCATTGAGAGCTTTTAACCACAAAGCTCCCCCCGGCGCTCAGGCTGCCTGCGGGGCCGGCGCAAGCGTCAAGGAGCCGCGAGCCTGCCGCGTCGCGCACGCAGTATCCCCCGCCGCAGACACAGTACATGCCGCGGCATGCGCAGTCATCCAAGACGTCATCGCGGGGCCATCAGTCGACGTACCCTCGTCGCCGCTTCTAAATACAGTTAAGTACGCAGGCCGCTTATCTAAATTCTATCACCAGTGGGCTACAATCACAAACGATCAGTCTATACTATCTTGGATAAAGGGTTATAAAATACCCTTTACATCACCCGTCGCACAACATACACTACCCGCAAGACCAACTTACTCGGTTATTGAAAGAACGCATTATTTAGAAGCGATTAATAACCTACTCAAAATAGGCGGTCTCAGAATGTTCTCCATGTAAAAACCAATTTGTCTCTAGTATTTTCTTGGTACCCAAACCATATGGCAAGATAAGCTTTATTTTAAATTTAAAAAATCTTAACACGTTTGACCCCTCGAGCGCCAATTGTACATACGTCTGTACAACTTGAATGACCTTGAAAAACTCTTAATTGTCGTTTCGTACACACGTTTGTACGATTTTTTTTTAGCCGAAAATTTTGGTTTCTATATTTTTGGTTTTCCCGGAAAAATCCACAAAAGTTTTTTTTTATTATTATGGTGATTTACGTAAAAACGCGCAATGACGTAATAATAATACCCCCGGGACGCCCGAGGCCGAAATCATTTTAAGTTAGAGGATTTGAGAACGGCAGTAAAAATCATCATCATCATCATCATCATTTCAGCCGAAAGACGTCCACTGCTGGACATAGGCCTCCCCCAAGCGTCGCCACAATGACCGATCCTGTGCTTCTCGCATCCACCGCACTCCCGCGACCCTCACCAGGTCGTCGGTCCACCTTGTAGGAGGCCTTCCAACGCTGCGTCTTCCGGTGCGCGGTCGCCACTCTAGAACCTTTCGGCCCCATCGGCCATCCGTTCTACGAGCAATGTGCCCTGCCCACTGCCACTTAAGTTTGGCGATTCTTCGGGCTATGTCGGCGACCTTGGTTCTCCTGCGGATATCTTCATTCTTTATGCGATCACGCAAGGAAACTCCGAGCATAGCCCTTTCCATTGCTCTTTGGGTGACTGTAAGCCTTCTGATGAGGCCCATTGTAAGCGACCATGTTTCAGAGCCATATGTCATCACTGGCAACACGCACTGGTCATAGACTTTCGTCTTGAGACACTGTGGTATGTTGGACGAGAAGATACCGCGCAGCTTTCCGAACGCTGCCCAGCCGAGTCGGATTCGACGATTGACCTCTTTCTCAAAGTTAGACCTACCCAACTGGATTGTCTGTCCCAGGTAAACGTAATCGTCTACAACTTCGAGTGCAGAGTCTCCGATCTTGATCGGAGTGGGTGCTACATGGTTATTTACCATGACTTTGGTTTTATCCATGTTCATTTTAAGACCCACTCTTTTGGAAGCTCTACTAAGGTCATCGAGCATTGTACTGAGCTCCTCCGTAGTTTCAGCCATGACTACTATATCATCGGCAAACCGAAGGTGAGTGATGTACTCGCCATTGACATTAATGCCTAGTCCACTCCAGTCCAGAACCTTGAAGACATCCTCCATTGCAGCCGTGAACAGTTTCGGAGAGATGACATCTCCCTGCCTCACGCCCCGCTGCAGAAGGATAGGTTTCGAGGTCTGGTCCTGAAGTCGGACTGACATTGTGGCGTTTTCGTACAAACACTTCAGCACTTCGATGTACCGATAGTCAATCTGGCACCGTTGGAGAGACTGCAGTACAGCCCAAGTCTCGATCGAATCAAAAGCTTTTTCGTAGTCCACGAACGCTAAGCATAGAGGCAAGTTATACTTCTCTGTCTTCGGTATAACCTGCCGGAGCGTATGTATGTGGTCTACGGTGCTGAAACCTTTTCGGAAACCGGCTTGTTCGGGAGGCTGGAAGTCGTCGAACCTGCGCGCGAGACGATTCGTGATGACTCTGGAAAACAGCTTGTAGACATGACTCAGAAGAGAGATGGGCCTGTAATTCTTAAGCAGGGCATTGTCGCCCTTCTTAAAGAAAAGTACCACCACACCTCTGCTCCATGCCTGTGGCGTCTTTCCCTCAAGTATGACGGAATCGAACAACCTCTGAAGGGCCCTTAGGACCGGTTTTCCACCCGCCTTCAGGAGTTCGGCTGTAATTCCGTCGTCACCCGACGCCTTGTTGTTTTTAAGCTGCTTCAGAGCCACCCCAATCTCGTACAGGCTGACGTCCGGGATATCTTCGGTATAGTGCCGGGTTAATCTAGCTCTTGGGTCGTTTGCTAGATTCGTTGTGGGTTTTGTGATAGATGTGTACAGCTGTCCATAGAATGCCTCGATCTCTCCCAGAAGCCCTCGATCTCTCCCAGAAGCAGTAAAAATGTTAACTTATAATTGTCTTAAGGCAACAATTGATCTCAAAGACGCATATTTCTTAATTAAAATGCACAAAGAATCACGAAAATATTTAAGATTTTATTTTGAGGGTAGACTATTCGAATTTAATGTTCTACCATTTGGATTAAGTACAGCCCCATATGTTTTCACAAAAATATGTAAACCTATACTTAGCTAAGTTATTGCGCTCTGCCGGCCTTCTGTCAACAGTTTATTTAGACGATTGGCTATTGTTTAGATATTCCCATCTGGCCGTCTCGAATGCCTAAAAAACATAAATGTAACTAAAAGATTATTAAAATAATTAAAAAAAATATTATTAACGCTTTTTTCAACATTAACAATGAAACCAAGTGAGGTTTCATTGTTAATGTTGAAAAAAGCGTTCTTTCTACTTCAACCAAATGCAGATTCTTAGGCATGATTATAGATTCACACGATTTCCAGATTAGTTTGCCAACGGATAAAAGGTTACGAATAAAAAGGCAACTATTAACGTTTTCAAAAGTTGTAAAATTAGATTTTTCGCTCAGTTAATAGGATTACTAGTTTCTTCGTGTCCAGCTATCGAATACGGATGGCTGCACACTAAAGAAACGGAAAGATGTAAATATCTCAACTTGATTGGTCATGATGATTATAACAAATCTATTGAATCTACCTGAATCACTCCAATCTGACTTTGACTGGTGGCTCAATAAAATAGAACAATCTGTTCATAGAATTAAAATTGATGTTTATGAAATTGAGATATTTTCTGACGCCTCAACAACGGGGTGGGGGGCCGCCTGTGAAGGTAAATCTGCGAGCGGACAATGGTCGAACACCGAACGAGAATAACACATAAATTATTTAGAGCTGCTTGCCGCATTTGTTGCCTTCAAAGTTTTTGTTAAAAATCTTTTTAATTGCCAGGTATTACTACGCATTGTCAATTCAACAGCTGTAGCTTATATAAATTAAATGGGAGGTATACAATACCCTCATCTCACACAAATAACTCGTGATATTTGGAACTGGTGTGAAAGCAAAAAGCTTTTCATCTTTGCCTCTTACATAAAATCTAGTGATAATATAATAGCAGATTATGAATCACGAAGAACTCATCCGGACATAGAATGGGGACTGTCCGATCGGGCATTTGGCGCTCTCACCCGCGCATTCGGTCATCCAGAAATTGATTTGTTTGCTAGTCGCAAAAGTACCAAATGTGCCACATACATATCCTGGCACCAGGACCTAGACGCATTCGCGATAGACTCGTTTACAGTCTCATGAGCAAATTACAATTTCTATGCATTCCCGCCATTTTCAGTCATACTTAAAACTCTTAGAAAAATAATAACAGACAAGGCACAGGGTATAATGGTCGTACCTTTTTGGCCAACACAGCTATGGTACCCCGTGTTCAGATCTCTCCTTATTTCGGACACTGTTACATTTCCTCCTGAAAGCCATGTCTTATTGTCTCATTCCAGCTCCCGTCGGATTCACAAGTCGATTACCCTGGTGGCAGGCATATTATCCGGGAGTAATTTTCAAGAAAAAACATACCGGAATCATCACTAGATATAATGTTAGCATCATTAGCGTCTAACTCTATGAAACAATATGACGTTTACTTGAAATAATGGTAGTATTTCTGTAATATTAATTTGTTAAGTGTTTATGACGCCTCTGTTCCCACAATAATTTCCTTTTTAACCCAACTCTTTAAATGACGGTTGCCAATATGGTACACTTAATTCATGCAGATCTGATCCTTCCCTGGTGCTGAGCCCAGTAATTAATGATGACAGAATAAAAAGATTCCTCAAAGGAGATTTTAGACTAAACCCACCAAGACCTAAATATGACATTAACAGAAAAAGATCTTGCCGCCTACGTAGTATTCGTAGGAAAAAGGCGATCAAATCAGTCAAGGAAATAATTCAAAAAAATCCAGTCCAAAAGAATAGTACCTGCAAGGAAACGTAATACGTCGTGCTAACTTGTGCATTAGACAAAACGGTGAACACTTCCAGCACCTTTTGTAAATAAGGTAGACTTCTTGTAGGGAAATAGTTTTTAAATTATTGTAAATAGGTTGATTCTTATGATATAAGTGGGTAAGATTACCGTCGAGGCGGTATTTAGACCCGAGCCGTGGCTAGGGTCTTAAGAGAGCCAAGAACGGTAATCATTAATTACTCACGTGTATCATACGACGTTTTTCAATACACTTGTGAAGAAAACAACAATAAAACTAGTAAAATTTTCTGTGGCATGGTGGTAAAAACCTGATTTCATAGGCGCGCGTATCATTTTATTTATTTACCCCTAGAGGAAGGCTAAGGTATTTTGTTGATCATACTGCCTAGTCTTACGTTTATGTTTTCTTGCGTGAAAAGTTTTTACGATAATGTCTTTCGTAGTGACTATAGAATACGGATGTAACATTTTCTAATGATTTTGTAGTATTTAATTTAATTTAATTAATACAGCCACTGAACTTCACTGGAATAAAAAAAGTCACGCCAAAAACCGCTCGCATCTTAAAATTGCACAAAAAAAAACAAATTTTATTTGAATGTACGATTGTTTATTAAATAAATCGTTTGTACAAGTTAAATTTGTCCATTTTAACTTGTTAATTGGATGAAATAAGTAAGTTTGGCACTAATTTATATATCGCAATAACTTAATGGGAATTTTATTCTAATTCAAAATTTGGTTTGCGAACAAAGAGGTTGAACAAAAAGGTTTTAACTACATTATAGCACTAATGCGTAATTGTAATCAAAATGTCACAATTTGGGAACGAGTGCCATTATATACCTAAGTGCAGTGCAATAAGAGTCACTTTCTGAGAAAGTGTGTTGAAAAAAGATTTTATAGCGTCCTAAAACCTTTAAGAGACGCACTGGTCATTATTCAACTAATAATTGAACACTGGTCAAGTGCCAGTCTGACTCGTTAACGAAGAGTTCCGTACCTTTTATGGTTTATAAATTATAGCCCACTGATAGGGTCATATAATATGAAATAGGGTACTGAGAAAAAAGCACTCAAAAAATTATGCTACCAAAAAGACTTGACAAAATTTCAACCATAAACATCGCCTAGTCAAGCCTACAGGATCTGGAAGGATGTGAGTAAAAGGGTAGGATTCATCAGGGACACTAAATGTGACCTTGATCTTAAGGTATACATTATGAGTAAATACACAAAAACAACACCAAATGTTTATGAACACTGACACATTGATACTGAATATAACCTTGACTTTATGATCAGCCCATCTAGCGAAAAGATCGTATAAGCAATTAGGTACACTTGTCTGCTGCTGAATCTAGGTGATAAATGAAAGTTGTTTGCGTCACAATATTCTATACTCTTGATTGAAATATTTCGAGTAAAGTACCAGATTAGCTGCTTGAAATTTTGAAATATCCCGATCACCAAATCTGAGACAAAGAAACCTCCCTTCTTAACACTGTCACACTAACTGTGTTAACATTGGCAAAATCATTAATGTAGAAATATAGCCGCTCGAAATAAATGAGTGGCGGGGCCGAAGCCGATATTTATATCCGAGAACTTGTCTGCTAGAAGCAAAATACTCGTTTTTTAACCGACTTCAAAAAAAGGAGGAGGTTATCAATTCGGTTGTATTTTTTTTTTATGTTTGTTACCTCAGAACTCCGTCGTTTTTTCCCCTATAGGGGGACCCTATATGATATGCTTTCAGATTGGTCAAAAAAGTAACATTTGATGAAGTGGAACTGATAGAGAATAACAGAAATGGTCAACGAAACTTCATACTCAAATAGATATCACAGTGAAGATAGTTAAGCAACTATGACAATACAAATAAATGAATTACATTGAAAATGATATCATCGAAGTGGTCTGATGATGATGATGGAGCCGGAAGGAAGGCACTGGAACTCCGTAATTAATCAATGTAACCTAGCCCTGTTCAGACTCATTACAATTGTCATGAGATGCACTTTGGCTATGTGTTAGGTTAGGTTAGGTTAGGTTAGGTTAGTTTAGGTTTTTTTTTTTTTTTTTTTTTATACGTTCTTTACCGCAGACATGGTAGTCCGCGCTGTTGTTTGGATGTTGTTTTATTGTTTGAGTACAATATTTTTACTTGCTGTTGTGGTGCTCCTGTGTCGGACACACATTTTGCTTACTTCTAATTTTTACTTAATCTATCATTTTTTTTTTTGTAATTGCTTAGTTTACTCCTTTAAACACTTCTATATAAAATACAAAAATATTATAGTGCAGACCGTACAAATTGTTTTTTATTATTTTTTTTTTTATTATTATTATTATTCAAATTATTCAAACTATGATAAAAGTAATCTTAAGCTTATGAAGTGAGTCCATCTATATATATTTTTTTTTTTTTGTCTTTTTTTTTTTGTATTTTTTTTTAGGTTTTATTTTAAGTGGGTTTTTTTTTTTTTTTTTTTTTTTTTCTCTACACAGGCATTACAATTTTATCTATCTATGTGGCTTCTTATGCTATTTAATTTTAATAAGTTATAGCTAGAACCTCATGGCAGCGCGAGCCGACCGGTTCCGATCGATGGCATCCGTTCACGGACATGACGAACACATCTGCGTCGTTTAGCTCAACCATATCTAAGGGAACTTTACGACCAGATGCGCAGCGCCGCCATCGGCGGGACTTCTACGTGAGTTTGTCAGACTCGTGCTGCCATGAAGTTTTACATTTTTATTAAGGTTTGCAGGGTTTACAGGCACAGTTATGGTGTAGGTGTGGATAGGAAGGTAGGAATCTGAATAGGAGTTGGAATGGGGTCTTGTTGATGGTTTTTATTGGGGTCTTCTGATCAGGGATTTCGCCAGCCCAAGCAGAGCATCTACAACGGCTGAGTCTCGATGCTGCATGGCCGTCTTTAAGTTGTAATCGACGACCGTTTTAGTCGACGCATCCATTGCTCTCTTCGCAAGGCGGCCCGTTGCGTCATCGGTGTCGTCGGAGTAATAGACACAGCTGATAGTATGTCTCGACACCGCCACCACTGCGTGGGAGATGCTGTCGTGGACTTGGAGCCTCCTGGATTTGGTATTTATGATGATAACGCTGTCGTAGGTCAGCCCCTGAGCTTCGTGTATGGTTAACGTGCGCGACCCTTCACCGGACCCGTATCCCTGGCTGATAAGAGAAGTTTTCTCATCTTGCGTGTGAACCAGGAATAGCGTGGACGGGTATACCTTAATTCGAATAGGTTCTCTCTATCCAAAAATGGGAGCTGGTTTATATCTCCGATGAGGACAAGCTCACTTGCTCCAGACAACTTTACTGCCATAACTATGGCCCCAAAGTGGTTCATAAGAGCCTCATCTACCGTAAGACGGTAGCATTTCTGGTGGTTCTTGAACCCGTTGACTAAGATTGAAGCCATAGTGCGCACCTTTGACTTTACTCGGTCTCCTAAACGGTGCGCAAGCTTTTCTCTTAGATCTCTGGCAGCTTCAGCCGTCGTGGTGACTACAACGTCCTTCTCCTCGTCGAAGTGCTTTACCACCCAGGTAGTTTTACCACAACCCGGCACTCCATTTACCCACCTGATATTGGGTATCGCCCAACATTCCTGCGATGCTGACGTGTCTGAAGTTCCCGCAATGGACCGTGCCATTTCGAGAATCTTATCGTCAAGCATAACTTTGGTACATTTGGCGGTAACCACTATCGGGTCGTCTTCCGGTGTTTTAAATTTTATTTTGCCTGAGCGCTCCGTTTCCTCCACGTCCAAGGCAACAAAACCGCACTTCGCGCTGTAGGCTGCCATGTACGACCCCATCATTTCCCCTTTGATAACTTGAGAATTGGTGTTGTCGTACACCGCTGCCTCTGCCTCCTCGAGCAGTACCTTCAGTAGGCCCTCCGTTTCTCTTTGGAAGGTCAGATGGATCTTCTTGCATGTCATGAGATTGACGTCTCTAGTCGCTCTCACAACTGCAACGTACTCGAGGAAGGCACTCTTAACGTGGTCTATAGTGCCTGAGTTTACTGCGAGGGTCGGCGGGCTGACATGCCCTTTGTCGGCTCTTGTTGGTGTAGGCTTCTGTGGTGTTGGTTCTTTTTCTTTTCTTCTGAAGAACCGTTCTACTGCGGTTTCCTGCTTTTGTGATGGTGATTCGCGGCTCGTGCTTGGGAGCAGTGCACTGAGAAAAGTGCCGATGGCTTTCAGGCGACTTCTCTTTTTGGCCCGATCCTCCGGGCTAGTTGTTTTTGTCTGCTCCTTTGCAGCTTTCTCGGCGGCCACCTTCTGCTGAACCCTTTCTGATCCGCTTTGGATGGTCGGGCTTGTTACTGGGGTAGTCGAGGTGGCTGTTGTGTGTCTCGGGGCTTTAAGGAAACTCAGAGTTTCCCCTCTGTCCTCATAGACGACTAACTCGTGATTTTCTGATGCTTTTAAACATCCGTAGCGGTCTGCGACGTTTCCTCTCTCCCCTCCGACCATCATCGCATCAACACTTATGGTACGGGCCGTGACTGCCGCGCATTCCCCTGCCTCTCTGATCTTTTGAAGCAGCGCGCTTGCCTGAGCGAATGGAGTCTCCTCTCTCCACTCTAATAGTGCGATCGTCTTTTTTTTCGATCGCAAAAGACGGCATTGGTGCGTGGCCACTTCTACTTGAGGCAGTGAAGCATATTTGCTGCCTGTTATGGTTGCTTTGGAGGTGCTTCCATTGATCAAGGCGGCAAGACCTGGTGATATGGGAATACGGGCTTTAGGTCGGCTTGAGCCTATGCAGAAACTAATGCCCAACTTTTCCTCTTCCCTGTTCATGAACAGGGCGACGCCTCGCAGTCCGATGCCTGGCAATCCGTCTCCCCCACATGCCAGAAATTGTGCTATGGTCATGGTGCTGAGTGCTGTGTGTGGCATGTTTTGCATCGTTGCTGTTTGTGTGGTGGTTGCAGTAACTGTTTGTGTAGTGGTTGCAGCTGTTGTTTGCGTGGAAGTGACTGTTCGAGCAGATGGTGGTCGGTTTCGACTTCGTAAGGTAGCGTCCGTTTTGTTTGCCCCTGCCGCGACGGTGGCGACTTTGCTCGCGAATGCCAAGAATAATGTTCTAGTGGTCGGTCTTCCCATAATGGTGTGGACCGTGGACTGGCTTAGCTGGATTTGGATCTTTACTTCCAGCTCCATTCTGTCGTGACTGAACCTCGGACATTCGAAAAGCAGATGCCACACTGTTTCCTCGCAGCTGGGGTCACAGACGCACGAGGGACTATCTTTGAGATGAAAGCGATAGAGATACGCTGAGAACCCTCCATGTCCTGTTAGGATTTGTACATGAACCGGTAAGAGAACTACGTCTCTGAGTGTCCTTTTCGCCGCAAGGACGTCTGGGAAAAACTCTTTTGTGACCGCTCCTGTACATGAGGATTCGTATCGCGCTTGCCACTTCTTTATAGTTCCTTCCCGTATCTTCTTTCTTACGAACGACACGGGTACCTTGTTGTAGTCTGGAGATTCTTTAGTTAATGCTGCTTCCTTAGCCAACTCGTCCGCTCTTTCATTTCCGGCGGTTCCCACGTGGGCCTTAAGCCAAAAGAATCTCACCTCTCTGCCCTCCTCTCTGATCTCACGGATGTGTCTTTTGATTTGGAGCGCCAAGTGGTGAGTGACAGACGGGCTCCGCAGCAAATCAAGCGATGATCTTGAGTCACTTAAGATGCATACAGAGGCCGCCGTAGATTCTCTTGCCATCTTGACAGCTCGGAAGAGAGCGTACATTTCTGATTGGAATACCGTGTTGTAAGACTCTAGGCCAAAAGTTCTAAAATTAAACTCTTTTCCGTTTTCCCACCAAGTTAAGGCAGCTCCAACTTTTCCCTCTATCTTGCTGCCATCGGTATATATTTGGGGACCAATAACTTGATGGGTTTCCAGAGTTTCAGGAGTCCAATCCTCCAGACGTACGTACTCTGTTGTTGTGAGTAGCGCTGGGTGGGGGCATTGGGTGTGACTCACTTTGCACTCCAGCTCACGACCTGGCGGTATGAATTCTCGGGAATGTCCCTTTCTGACCTTGAAGAGAGTTGCGGCCTCGATTACCCGTAGATCTAGGGGGAGTTGGCCTGACAGGATAAGTGCCGATGTGAGGGACACCGTGCGGTATGCTTTGCAGATCTTCTGCGCAAAGCCTCTCTGCAGTGAATTGAGCTGATTTCTTGTCATCAGTTTCTCAGCTGCGGGAGCCCATGCACTCGCCGCATACATCACGATGGGCTCTATCACCGACACGTATATTGTCCTTATGATCTCTCTGTTGAGACCCCAAGTCACCCTTGCCGCGCATGCCAGCTGTTTATAGATGTCTACAGCCTTTTTACAGGTCGCAGACACGTGCGCGTTGAAGGTTAGCTTAGAGTCTATCGTAAGGCCTAGTATCTTCACCTCTTGGACTAGGTTCAACGGCGTGCCCGACATATGCAGTAACGGAACATCGTATTTAAGCTTTTTCGTTAACACCATCGCATTGGTTTTATGCGCGGCGAAACGTAGCTTGTTTTTGACGCCCCATTCCGATACTGTGCGTAACGTGTCGTTGGCCGATTGCTGCAGAGGACCGGTTGTGAAGTCTGAGAAAACAAGGACAACGTCGTTTGCGAAGGCTTGACAATATACCCCCACACCAGCCATCTCGTGAAGGAGCGGGTCCAGGACTAGGTTCCAAAACGGCGGGCCAGTAATGGATCCCTGGACGCATCCCTTCGTGGTACCCTTCTCGCTAATCGCTCTGGCATAGTTGACCCTGACATTGCGATCCTCCAAGTATGAGGTAACGAGAGCGTAGAGATTTTCGGGGCAGTTCCTATCCACCATCTGTTTTTTAAGGGCTGGCCACCACGCATTGTCAAAGGCCCCCTCTATGTCCAATGATATCAAAAGCACGATCTTTTTGGCTTTGATTTCAGTTCTTAGGTGTTCCACTAGAGCATAGAGGGCGTCCTCGGTCCCGCGCTGCGGCATGAAACCGTACTGGTTTGTGTTTAGTGTTGGGAGGAGGTGCCACTGGAGTCTACCTGCTAGGAGTTTCTCAACGATTTTCCCTAGGACCGAGAGTAAACCTATTGGCCTGTATGACTTTGGGTTGGTGTAGTCATCTTTTCCAGGTTTGCGTAATATGCACACGTGGGCGACCTTCCACTGTTTCGGGAAGTATGACAGCGTCAGACATCGGTTGGCTATCGCTAGAAACACCTCCCTGTCACAGTTTATTGCCGCTGTGCATATGTCCGCTGTTAATCCGTCGGGACCGGGTGCTTTTTTCGGATTTTGATTTTGGAGAACCATTTCCAGCTCCGCGATCGTAAAAAGAGGATCGTCAGCGGAAAGTCCTTGAGGGCTCCTTTCTTTCGCTAGCCTCCTCAGACTTGTGTGGTAAGGTTGTTCGGCTTCTGTTGAGTCGTCTGGGTAGAAGGTTTTTGCCAGAAGATCCGCGGATTGCTCTGGGCTGAGTGTTTCACCTGCGGTATTCCTCAAGAGCGCGTCGTTCTGTCTTCTGGCGGTTTTCCTTAGTACCCTATAGATGCCGTCCCACATACTTTCTCGGTCCTGCTTCGAGCAGAACTCCTTCCAATTGGCTGTGGCTGCTGCCGTCGCTGCTGTGGTATATGTATCTTTAGCCAACACATAATCTTGGATGACAAAGTGTCTCCGGCTCGGAGCTGCATTTCGAATCCTTCTCTTCTTTGTCAATGCCTCTTTTTTAAGCTTGTCCAAAGAAGGGTTCCACCATGGGGGCTTGCCGTTGTGTTTTGGCAACCCGAGTTTCGGGATCGCTTCCTCGCATGAGTGGTGGATGTGGTTGACGTATTCTGTAATAAGTGACTCCAGATCCTCTGAGGTCGAAACGTTCGAGACTCTGACTGATGTGATGTCATTGTCTGCTAAGCTGGTCTTAAAGTGCGCTCCGAAGTCGGACCACTTTGCCTTCTTTGTGTTGTAGATGCGCGTCGAGATTGGTCTTAACTGTTCTAAGGCCTTTTCTAAACGTATCGAGAAGGTTATTGCGTTGTGGTCAGAAGTTGTGAGACTCCTTTCTACTCGCCACTCCTCGACCTTGCCTAGCAGCGACGAGCTGCATACTGTCACATCGACCATACTTGTATACCAGCGGTCTCCCCTATACGTTTCGAACGTCGGTGTTTGGCCCGTATTAAGGATGTGGAGATCGCGCTCATTGAGGAATGAATTATATGTTGCCCCGCGATGGTTTTCAGAGACACTTCCCCACCAGTGGCTCCAGGCATTTATGTCTCCTCCCACTATGATGTTGTTAGTATGTAGTTTGTGTATTATGTTGTGTGTATCGGAAAGATAGGGCTCGATTTCTTGGTCACCCTCAAAATAGACCGATAACACCCCAAAACGGACTTGGCCCACCTTTAGTAAGACGGCGGCGATATTTTCGGTTACAAGTTGAGGATCATGGATGACCTCCAGATTGTTCCCGAAAACAACGATAGCCGCTTTAACTGGTTTTTGGCGATTGAGGGTGCACTGGATGACTTGCGTGCCGGGACTTTGTTTCATCACACCTGTTCCTCCCACGTAGGGCTCTTGAACGAGTGCTACTGAAACTCCCTTTGCCTGAGCCACCATGAAAAGTTCTTCCGTAGCCAGTTTGGAGCGCTGAAGATTTGCTTGAATGAACTGTAATCTTGCTGTCGGTCTTGTTGTGTTTTGGGTGATGACAGGTTGGTTCGTTTGATCTTGGTCGCCCTTAGCAGTAAGCGACGCGCGATCTTGCTATTCCATCCCATTTTTGGCGTTCCTGGCAGTCTTCACTGAATGCTGCGTGTGCCAAGTCGGTGCCAGTCCTGTGTGCTATCTTACAGTTTATGCAAGTGGGCTGTTTACCATCGGCTCGAGTCGAGCAGTCTCTTATGTTATGTGCTCCACTGCAGAAACCACAGACTTCTTTTGCAGCTTTGCACATGGACTTGTTGTGTCCATACCCAAAGCAATTTGTGCACTGGACTAGTGGGGACTGGTCCTCAATTGAGCATCGCTTGATGCCCACATGGACCTTTTGTGCCACCGTGTAGCTTTTCCAGAGTATCGGGGATAGCTCCAGAACGGGGTGGCATTCATGAGGGTTCCTTGCGCGTTTCCTGTAGCGCACCCTCATGGTCTGTCCATCTACAGCGACATTTTGCAGAAGGTGTTTATTCTGCGCTTTTAGGAGATCGACAATTTCCTCGTCGCTGTAGCTGGACAGCACTCCCCTGATGCAGACGAGAGGGTTTTGGGGTTTCGGCTCCTGCACTTTGAGCCCTTGGTTTGACTGGACTTGGTCCTTTATGATTTTCAAGTCCGACTTACTCGCGCACCTGAGAACCACTTTTTGGTTACGTGCTTTACGAACCGTGTCGACTCGGGCTCCACTGGTTTTAAGGTCCAGGGCGGTCCTGATCCTCTCAATAACGTTATCCCCAGTATGTTTGGGGTCCGTTGATGAGACGATCAAGGTATGGTTGGTTAGTTTAGGTTAGGTTAGGTTAGGTTAGGTTAGGTTAGGTTAGGTTAGGTTAGGTTAGGTTAGGTTAGGTTTTTTTTTTTTTTTTTTTTTTTTTTTTTTTTTTTTTTTTTTTTATTCTCTACCTCTGACATAATCAGAGCCTATTTCTGCGCTTATTCTCTTACATACCAGTTCTCGCTTTCTTTCCTCTCGCACTTTTATCTCTCATACTGTTTCTTTCTATCATCCTTCCTCTATCAGTCATTCAATGGGTGGGACTCCCATTATGCTATCTATACTAATTGTCTTTGCTGACTATTTCTATGCCCAACATTTTGCTTTCTATATTTCTATCGAGGTTCAATCAAACTCTGATGGGTTTTTTATTTTCATAATGACAAGGATCTTATAGACTATGGTACATTTTATTTCTTATTCTATTTAAATTTCTATTTTACATATAGCTTACTCTAACATTTATATTTCTTACTTTATTACTACTACGTACACTGTTTTAACAAGGGTAAATACCTCAAATGTTATTTGGATTCTATTTTTACAATTTTCTTACGTACTAGTACAGATTTATGTGGCTTATTTTACTTTTCTTTACTTCCCATTTTTAACATACTTCATTAGTTACTGTTTACAATACCTTATTATACTACCTATTTTTTCTATATGCATAACTTATATACTTATTATATAGTAGCTGCATACATTACCGATCACTTCTATTTCTTTTTATTACTCTTTTGGCAATTTTAATGCAGTAATCTAAGAATTGGGTCCTGTTTTTCCCTGATGTTATTACCCTTATGCTTTCTTCATTTAGATCCATATCTAGTTCCTGATCTAATTCGTTCCTTTCACGAGCATATGCAGGGCAGCGAAACAGTATGTGTGGCACTGACTCTACTGTATCTGGGTCGCAGATGCACGATGGACTCTCCTTACACTTGAAGCGATGCAAGTATTCAGAGAATCCACCGTGTCCCGTCATGATCTGAGTCAAGATCCCTTCTATCCGTAGCTTCCTGACTATCCTATACGCCGCCACCGCATCCGGGAAAAACATCTTTGTGACAGAAGCCGTTGTACCGGCTCTGTATCTGTTATTCCACTCGTCAAGCGCTGCCGAACGAATGCAACGCTTGACGAATGAGACAGGACAAAGATCGTATTCCGGCTTCTTTTTGCTCAAGATGGCGGCCTCTTTTGCCAGCTGATCCACTCTCTCGTTACCCTCAATCCCTGCGTGAGCCTTTATCCAGAACAAGTCGACTACCTTGTTCTGGAGAGAAACAGCTGTTAAGTTCTCTCTCGCTTCCACTGCCAGGGGATGAAGGCAACTGTGGTTTTTCACTGTCAAGAGGGCCGCCATTGAGTCACTATAGATGCCGAAACTGGACGCCGCACTCCTCCGGATTTCCCCAGTTGCTTTGCATATCGCCAAGAGCTCCGCCTGATAGACCGTGAAGTAGCTTGGTAACGCCAGCTTGAGGGCACGTGTTTCAGCCTCGCTGTTCCACATGGACAACGCAGCGCCGACACGCCCCCCAATTTTGCTACCGTCGGTGAAAATCCTCACCTCCGGTTTGGCGCTGGCGTCAACTTGCTCCCGGTCTACCAGACTTTTGAACTCCAGGTCGATACGCTTGGCGGGGTGCGGGGACCTCAACGCGGGCACTGGCCGCTCCACCTCCCTGTCTCCCAGCATTGGCAGTGACACTCCCTTCTTGGCCTCGTAAAGTGAGGCCATCTCACGAGCCCGGAGATCCAGAGGAAGTATCCCCGCCAACAGAAGCACTGAGTTGAGGGAGACGGTGCGGTACGCCTTGCACATTTTTTGTGCTATCCCGCGCTGCACGACGCCTAGCTGCTTTTGAATTCCCAGCTTGCCCGCTGCTGGAGCCCATACGCTGGCGGCGTACAGGATAATTGGCTCTACTGTGGCTACGTAGATAATTTTTATTATCTCGGGGCTTAGTCCCCAGCTAATCTTTGCTGCCCTGCACAGCTGTTTGTGAACCCCGATCGCCTTTTGGCAGACGTTTCTGACGTGCGTGTTAAAGGTCAACTTGTCGTCGACGGTGACACCCAGGATCTTGATTTCTTTGGCCATAGGTACTACAACCCCGCCCATGCTCAAACGTGGGATGTCGTATTTTAGTTTTCGCGTGATTGTCATCGCGTTTGTTTTTTGCGGCGCGAATTTTAACTTGTTATCGACTCCCCACGTTCGAACATGTTCGAGGGCGACGTTTGCCTTACACTCTATTTCCATTGCTGTGTCACCGTCGAAGACAAGGACTACGTCGTCTGCGAACGCTTGCACGTGGACCTCTTTATCAGTCAGGCTTTTTAGGAGGGGATCCAACAGAAGGTTCCAGAAGTCCGGGCCTCCGATGGAGCCCTGTACGCAGCCTTTGTTCGTGCCTTTGGAGAATTCTTCGCCCGCATACCTAACCCTGACCCTTCTGTCCGTCAAGTAGCTATCGATGACCCTTCTCAAGTTTAGAGGACACTTTTCCTCAGCCAATCGGACTCTTCTATTCTCTTCTATGTCCAAGGATATTAGCATGACTGTTTTCTTGATATCAAGTTTACTCTTAATGTGCTTAATTAGATCATAGAGGGAGTCCTCGGTGCTCCTCTGGGGCATGAATCCGTACTGGCGAGTACTCATCCTTGGTAAAATATAGAACTTGAGGCGAGCCATCAACATCTTCTCGTATATCTTGCCCAAGACCGGAAGGAGGCCTATGGGCCTATATGATTTTGGGGTGGTGTAGTCTCTTTTCCCAGGTTTCTTTAGCACCACCACCGTGGCCTCCTTCCAAGACTTCGGAAAATACCCGAGTTTTAGACATTGGTTCAGAAGCGCCAGGAAGGCATCGGGCTCCCCTCCAATGGCTTGGCTGCAAATATCGGCTGTGAGGCCATCTATTCCCGGGGCCTTCTTGGGATTGAAGGATTCACAGGCAAGACGCAACTCAGTCAGCGTAAAGGGTGGATCTTGCGAGTTTTCCTCCTCGTGCTCATTTACCCCTTTGGCTTTTGCCCTGATATTTGTGTGATAGGTGGTATCGGTGCACTCGAGGTCCGGTGGGTAAAAGGTTTCCGCGATTAGTTTCACGGAGCCCCTTGAGTCCAATACCTTACCGTCCTCCACCATGGGCACATCCACCCCTCTTTGCGTCGTCCTTCCAATAACTCTGTAGATCCCCTCCCATACACCTTCCCTGTCCTGCTTGGTGCAGAACTCTTTCCAACTCTCGGTCTGCGCTCGAGCTGCCTCTACCTCGTATTCCGTCTTTCGTTTTAGGTACTCCTCGACAACCATCGGTCTTCGGACTGGGGCAGCGCATCGTACTCTTCTTTTACTGGTAGAGACTTTCCTCTTCATCTCAGCGAGTTTCTCCGACCACCATGGCATGGTAAGCTTATCTTTGACTTTTTTAATAGGCATTGCTTCACGACATGCTTCCTGTGTGATTTTTGTGAAGTTGTCGGTGGTAATATCTAGTAACTGTGTGCTATTAATTTGTTCTATTGCTGTTCTTGTAATTTTTAAGTCTATTTTCAATTGCGAAAATTTCGTATGAAATTTTTGCCAATTGGCTTTTTTGGTATTGAAGATGCGCGTGGTTCTTTCTACTTGCATTCCCTTCGCTCTCTCCAGCCTAAAGTCAAAGAGTATTCCATTGTGGTCGGAGCTCGTGAGGCCATCGTCTACTCTCCAGTGTTCCGCCAGTCCCAGAATATTGTCGGAACACGCGGTCAAGTCGACATAACTACTGATGCGCTGACCTCCCCTGATGGTGTCGAAGGTTGGAATTTGCCCTACATTGAGGATATTCAGCCCGAGCCCACCGAGAGTTCCACACACATCCTCTCCCCTGCGGTCAACCACCATGCCCCCCCACCAGGTGTTTTTCGCGTTGGCGTCCCCTCCAACTAGAAGCGGTTTAGAGCCGTTAGCCATCCCTATTTGCCTCAGTTGATCGAGGTAAGGCTCCACTGGCTTGTCCGGCTCGAAATAAAAAGAAACGAGTGTGATCTCCCAAGCACTGGTTTGAATTCCCACCACGGCAATATTTTCCGTGGTGAGTTCTGGGTATTGTGTTACCTTGATGTTTTTGTCAAAGACTGCAATTGCAGCTTTGACAACCCCGTCCCCAGTACCAGTGTCTTGGAAGATCCGCACTCCTCTCTGGCTTCTCATATTTTTTGCGCTTCCGACATATGGCTCCTGTAAGAGCGCAACAGAAATTCTACGCTTCTCTGCTTCCAACAACAGCTCGTTGGTCGCTAGTTTTTTCCGTTGGAGGTTAGCCTGTGCGAATTTGAGGGCGATTTTTTCCCCTGGTGCGCCCTTAGCAATATGCGGTGGTTGACCGCGCTATTGCGTCCCATTTGCGGCGGACAGGGCAATCTGAGCTGAAGGCATTATGCTCTTTATTGAGCAGGTTTGCTCTGTCACAGTTCCTACATATTGCCGTGCCCCCCGCCATCCAGTCTGGGCATTCCGTCTTCAAGTGAGGACCGCCGCAGTGGCTACACAAGTCCGCCTTCTCTGTACAATGCCTTCGCCCGTGCCCGTAAGCCAGGCAGCGAGTGCACTGCATGAGTGGGGTCTGGTCTTCGACCCGGACTTTCTGGAGGTCTACGTGGACGTATCCTCTTTTCGTCACTCGCTGCCATAGTTCGGGGGACGTGCTCAGCACAATATGTACAGAGTGCGGGTTTCTTGTTCTTCTTCTGTACCTTACTTCCATTCTATCTTCCCCATCGCGGAGGCCACGAAAAACATCCCGATTCTGATTCCTCAGGGCTTTTTTGACGTCTTCGTCGGTGTTTACTGCCAAGACGTCTCTGAGTATCAGCATCGGGTCTTTGTTTTTCACGGCCTCCACAGTGAGGTTGATGCTATCCCTCTCTAATCTCTCTTTCACCTTGTCTCTCTCACTTTCCGTCTCAAATCCCATAACTACCTTCCTATTTTTAGCCTTTCGCACCCTTTCAACCTTTACCCATCCATCCTTAGCCTCTACCGCTTTCCTCACCCTTTCCAGTACCTCCTCCCCAGTCTCTGCTTCATTTTTCGAGGTGACTACTACCGAGTGCAGCGTGTTCCGTTTTTCTGACTTCCCACTACTGCTCCAGGCTGCAGCCACCCTGGCATATGAGGGTATCTCGGTCTGTGACTTTTGCTCCTCTAGTGCTAGTTTGAGGTCCTCCATGCGCTTGTTGTTCTCCTCCAGCAGCTTAGAATGCGCCTCAATTTTATTTATCAGGAGAACTGTATCTACTGTCCTGTTTTTGTTGATTGTATCTCCTGCATCCTCACTCCGTGCATTAATACTGAGGGGGGATACAGGGTCCCTGACCTCCAGTTGGCCAGATTTTTGCTTGAGGGCTTCCATCTCCGCTGCTGCCTCTTTGATCAGCTTGTACATGGAGTCGACCGCCAGAGTGATACCTACCTTTATCTCTGACTTCAGGTTGCGTGATTCCCCCAATTGAGTTTTCGCTCTCTGAAGCCAGGTCCGGCCCTCGGTCACTCTGTCGGCCGAAGCAATAGTCTTTTGCGACCCACCCATGGTCTCTGTGGAGCTACGCCTCTTTGGTTCTTTTGCGATTTGGGGCAGCGTGACCTTAAGCGCAGCTCTCGGAAGGGCCGCCGGGAGCTGCGCTTGCTTTTTGGGTGACTTTGTGAATGTGGTCGATGCTGTTGCCCTCGGATCCCTAACTTTACTATTTTCCCACTCCCCAATGCTCTTCCGAACACTTGGAGTGGGAGTCGTTTTGGGAGATGGTCCTGCCTTCTCCTTGTCGACTGGGGAGTTGGTCTCTGGTACAGCTTTCATGTGGGGAGAATGTGCAAGAGGCATGATGTCTCGTCAAAAGGTAGATCGTCTATATGGTAAAATGTAAATGTCCTATTTTCTAAGTTCTACTATCCCTGTATATGGGGGATAGTAAGAGTCCGCTATAGATACTGCGCTGTCCCGGTAAATGGGGAACAGCGAGTGGTCGATTGTGATATTGCTATCCCTGTAAAAGGGGGATGCCGTCTGAAGTCAGTAGAGTGACCGTAATCGGTGTGTATGCAGCCCTAATTTATAAAAAGCACAGTCACAACACTAAAATTACACTTAAAGCTAAGTAATATCAGTCTCCAATGCTGAGAACAAGAGTTTTACTAGTTTTCCCGCGCGTCACAGGCTGTCTCAAGTGTATGAGTGTGAATTGAGTACAGAAATACTAAAGAAATTTTTCAGCTCTATGTAGAGCCAAACTCTACCCTCAGAAAGAGAGCCCTCCCCGAGCCCCTCCGAATGACCCCAAACTCGGCGGGTCTACTGCAAAAGGTTCCGGAGATATGGCTGTTTGAAATTTTAGGCTAACTGCCCAAGATGGCTGCCGAAATTAGGTTAACAGCGGTTTCTCCGGAACCGTCCAACCGAATACCGCCGTTCTTGGGTTCCCCAGACTTGGCTCGACGAGTTCTATCCCCCGGAGTAGGTTTCAGGCTGAAAAATTTCTTCAGCTGGGATTTCAATAAAACCACCTCAGTCAGCAAGAGCAGAGTCCGCCAGTGTTCTCCAAGAAAACCGGGATCCTCTACGACCCCCGGTTCTGGAGTTATCCGAGCCTGAAGTTTCGTTTGACAGTTCTAGAACTGTCAAAGTCCACTTTCGACCCGGTATAACTAGCTTTCCCACGGTCACAAAGCACCCGTGCTTGGGCTTATCTGGCTTGGCTCAACCTGCCCTACCACGCAAGATGGTTTCCAGAATCCTGAAAATTTTCAGCGCCGAATCGCCTGAAAAAGTGCGAATCGTGTAGAGATTGACTCCCTGAGCCCAAATCCGCGAACCGCAACTCTCTACGACCACCAGGGCAGGAGCTGTGTCCAGTTAAAACTTAACAAGATGGCCGCCCAACTGTCAAATGCCAACTTTGTGTGGCTGTATCTCCGTGACCGTTTGTCGGAGAGAGATGCGGTTTTGATCTCCGTTGGTCCCCTGACCCCGTCAAACCGGTAAGAGCAATTTCAGCGCTGAAAAACCTCAGGTCCTGAAAACGCCTGAAATCCTAAAAACCATCTATGATACAGAACCCTTGTGACACCTGCGAAAATCCGGTGTTTCTGCGTTTCTTGGTTAAGGAGCTAAAGAGTTTCAAAGTTTTAGCCCTTAAGTCTAAAATGGCCGAAATTGAACTTTTTTCGCGTGGATTTGCGTCTATTTGTCCAGGGAACTCGAGATTTTTCCCAAAGGAGGTGTAAACATGAAGTTTAGCCCGTCTATGGTGTCAAATTTATTAAATAACATATATTTTCCCGTAAATTAAGCAAAATTCTTTAAAATTCTGTATCTCCCGAACCATAAGTCTTAAAATTCTAAAAAAATATGCATAATAGAGCTAAATTAAGGCCTTAAAAGAATATAAAATAAAATTACTAAAAACCTTAAAATTAAAATGATTTTTGGAATAAAAACCGATTTTTTCGATTAAATTAAAATATCTCGGTAACCGCCTGCGATAAAATTATTAATTTAAAAAATTCGGGTTAAAGACTCTAGCGCGCAGCTAGTTCCAATAAAAAAGAATAGGTTAAAACTGTAGTTCCCGAGATATTTAAGGTCGGATTTTAAATTTTCTAATCTAAATTATTACAAAACTACTTAACTTAAAAATTTTCTGTGGGCACTAGGGGTCTTCTCCGCTTGCGGGGCACGAAGCTGCGAAAAAACGGCGTCTCTGCAACTGCTCCTTCTGCTACCTCGTGCACACGTGGTTTTTTGTTTTTCCCGGTTTTCTCCCTGGTTTTCTTCCGGAAAATTCCAAAAAGATCTTGATTTGTAGATCTGTTCCGTCCGCGTAAAATGGTGAAATAAAACTGGGGGGTCACCGCTTTAATTTTCGCAGCGTTAGCGTTTATGTGTATGAACACTTAGGGAAACATAACCTATTCACGGTTTTTCCCTTTTTTCCACTTTCCACTGCAATCCAATGGCACTTATTTCACTGGGAGGCGTGACCCGGCTCTATCTGCGTCGACTGACACTTGATTCACTGGAATCGGGCAACTTTTGACCACTTTTTTCAATTTTTAAGTGCGGAGCGACTTTAAAAACGATCCGACCGCCACGAGGGTTGGGGGGATACTCGGTTAGGTTAGGTTAGGTTAGGTTAGGTTTTTTTTTTTTTTTTTTTTTTTTTTTTTTTTTTTTTTTTTTTTGTTAGAGCAGGGTGGAAAATCCTCATGGACGCCGCGACTGTCCCACTAGTAGGACAGTCGCGGCAGTGCCGGACTCTTACCGGCTAAAAACCACTCCTGCTCGTTCTGTATGACCACTGGCATGGGGAGACCAGTGCCTATGCTCTATCTCATTTATTTAGTAATACAGATTATTGAAGGGTCCTGTCCTTAAACTATCTCTACACTACTTTTTATCTTTTCTTTCTTCAATGTGTTTGTGCTTTATTAGAGATACCAGTGCTTATGTTCTATGTTATTTAAAATTATTGCTTAACTATCTCTACATACTATGTATCTTACATTACTAAAAGTTATATGTGTCCTTTATGTATATACACAAAATTCGTGCGTGGTTTTGCTTAGTGCCTACTGCAATTTTTTTTTTTTTTTTTTTTTTTTTTTTTTTTTTTTTTCCACTGTCAGATTTGGTTAACTATATTATATATTACATTATATAATTTGTTAACATTTTATACATTTCCAGGTTAAGCCTTTGATTTGCGTAAATTGGGCACTCTACTAACAAATGCTCTACAGTTTCGTCTTTGCCTGTGTCACAGGGGCACGCCGGACTCTCCTTGCGCTTGAACCTATTCAAGTACTCAGAGAATCCACCGTGCCCCGTTAACACTTGTACCAGTAGCGGATTAAGCGGCAACTTATTAATTAATCTATAAGCCTTTAAAGCATCGGGAAAGAACATTTTTGTTGTTGATGCGGTGGTTCCTGTCGTGTACCTGAGCTGCCATTCATCCAGCGTGTCTTCACGAATCTGTCGCTTGATGAAGGATACCGGGCACCTATCATAATCCGGTTTGGTCTTCAATCCAACAGCTGCCTCTTTCGCCAATTCGTCAGCTCTTTCATTTCCCTCCAGCCCCACATGTGCCTTAATCCAAAATAATCTAATTATTTTGTCCTGTTCTGATATTTTTAGGATATTTTGCCTTATTGCAAATACCAGGGGATGGAGGGAAACACCGCGTGTTACCGCCTCAAGAGCCGACCTAGAGTCACTATATACATTAAAGCTTCCACCGGATCTTCCCATAACCATTTCGGTAGCCTTCACCAGCGCCAATAGCTCCGCTTGGTAAACGGTGCAGAATTGTTCCAGCTTGAGCTTTTTGTTTTTAATTTCTGCGGCACCATCCCATAAGGATATTGCCGCACCAACTTTACCGTTGATTTTGCTACCGTCTGTATAAATTTTTAGGTTAGCTTCCTCTTGCTGAGCCAACTCTACATCGTCCACCACCAATTTAAATTCAATAGCCTTATGGGCAGCTGGATGTGGTGTGTGTATGTAAGGTATTGGTTTCTCCACCCTCCTATCGCCAACTACTCTCAGGGAGTGTCCTTTCTTTATTTCATAAAGCAAGGCTGCTTCTCTGATCCTAAGATCCAGTGGAAGTATCCCCGAGAGTAGTAATGCCGCATTTAGTGAGGTCGTCCTATACGACTTGATAATTTTTTGTACAAACCCGCGTTGAACTTCATTTAAGTGTTTCCTCGTCCCTATTTTCTCCGCCGCTGGGGCCCAGGCACTTGCTGCATACATTATTATAGGCTCTACCACTGCCACGTATGTTGTTCTGATTATCCCCGGCGAGATCCCCCACTCTACCTTGGCCGCCTTCGCCAGCTGCTTGTAAACGTTTATTGCCTTACGGCAAACGTTTGCCACGTGTGTGTTAAACGTCAGCTTGTTATCTATGGTCAGTCCAAGTATTTTTATTTCCTGTGACATAACCAAGTCAACCCCCCCCATGCTCAAGAGTGGTGTGTCGTGCTTAAGCCTGTTTGTAATAACCATTGCCTTTATTTTCTGAGGCGCGAATTTAAGCTTATTCACTTCACCCCACTCCTGGACACGGCGAAGGGCCGCATTAGCCTGTCTCTGGACCTCAAGTGCAGTCTCGCCGGAGAAAACCAACACAACGTCATCAGCAAACGCTTGGCAGTAATCACCTCTCCCTTCCAAGTCCTTAAGGAGCGGGTCCAGCACTATGTTCCAAAATGTGGGTCCTCCGATGGATCCCTGGACACACCCTTTAGTGGTCGTTTTCAAAAATTCTGCTCCTGCATACCTAACCCGGACTTTTCGATTCGACAGGTAACTGTCCAAAACTCTACGGATATTTTTGGGGCACTTGGTTTCTGCTAGTCTGCATCTTATGGCAGGCCACCAAGCGCTATCGAAGGCTCCCTCTATGTCCAGCGATACTATGACTATTATCTTACGTTCTTTGAGTTTTGTTCGGATATGTTTCAGAAGGTCATGGAGAGAGTCCTCGGTGCTGCGCTGTGGGGTGAAGCCATACTGCCTAGCGCTCATATGCTCAACAGTATGCCACCTGACTCGCCGTATCAACATCTTCTCCCAAATCTTTCCTAACACCGGCAGCAGCCCAATAGGCCGGTAAGATTTGGGTTTGGTGTAATCATCTTTCCCGGGTTTCCGCAGGACCACTACCACTGCTTCTTTCCATGCCGCGGGAAAGAGTGAAAGACTAAGGCACCTGTTAAGCAGCGCCAAGAACAGGTCTGGGTCCCAGCTGATGGCCGCTCTGCAGATGTCCGCCGTAAGCCCGTCCAGTCCTGGTGCCTTCTTGGGGTTGAAACTATCTGTAGCCCACTTGAGTTCTTCCATAGTGAATGGGGGATCAGATGACTCACCTTCTTCAGCCTCATTCACTTTCTCTGCTCTTTCCCTCATCTGTTTATGGGCCACACTGTCCGCCCGAGGCTCATCCTCGGGATAGAAGGTCTCTGACAGAGCCCTGGCTGACTCTTCGCCTTCCAGGACTCTGCCATTGTAGACAAGGGGGATATCTTCCTGCCTGGTCGATGTGCGTCCTATCACCCTATATATCCCGTCCCACATACTTTCCCTATCTTGTTTGCCACAGAACTCTTTCCAGCCAGTTGTTTTGGTTTTTTCCGCAAGTTGCAGGTACTCCACCTTCGCCTGAAGATATGCTTGTACGACTATGTCTCTACGAATAGGGGCAGCATTTTCAATACGTCTTTTCAGTGTTTTGAGCTCTTTCTTCTTTTTTGTCAGTTCTTCTGTCCACCAAGGCAATATTTTTCTCTGTTTGTGTTTAGTTTTTGGAATATGTTGTTCGCATGCTTCTTCTATAGTTTTAGTGTATTCTACTATTTTACATTCTAGTTCTTCTGCTGTCTCTATTTTTGCTATTTCTTCTAAATTTAGTTTACTCCTTTGCCAGGTTTGTGTTATGTATTTTCTAAATTCTAACCAGTTTGCCTTCCTCGTGTTATACTTCCTGGTGGTTCTTTTTATGTCTACTCCTTTCGATCTTTCCAAGTTGACCTCGAACAGAATTGCTCTGTGATCCGACACTGTTAAGTTACCGTCTAGCCTCCAGTTTGCAATTTTCCCAAGCATATCTTCTGTACATACCGTAATGTCCACGCAGCTTGTGTATCTTCTGCCTCCTCTTTGGTAGTCGTAAGTGGGCACGGATCCCCGGTTTAGGATGTGAAGTCCCAATTCGTCCAATGCTCCTGCCAACTCCTCCCCTCTCCTATTCGTTTCCCTACTCCCCCACCATATGTTCCAGGCGTTCACATCCCCACCCAGTATCGTGCGCTTATTTCCGGCCTCCCGCATCGTTTTTTGGATATTTGCTATATCCAGCTCTATTTGTCCGTCCCCCTCCGAGTATATCGAGGCGACAATAATTTCCCAGGCCTCAGTTCTCAATCGCGCCACTGTGATGTTTTCTGTTGTCAACATCGGGCACTGGGTTATGTCGATGCTGTCGTCGAATACTGCAATAGCGGACTTGATGGTTTTGTCCGTATTCCCTTCACATTGCAGTATCCGAGCGCTTTGGTAGGACTTCATTTTCCTGCTGGCCCCGGTATAAGGTTCCTGCAACAATGCAAACGCAACTCTCCTCTTCACCGCTTCCATCATCAACTCGTCTGTTGCATGTTTGCACCTCTGCAGGTTGGCCTGTATTGCGCGATACTGGTATCCTTCTGGTTCTGTTGCTGTGCTGTTATCATTGTTGCCCGTTTCAACTTCAGCAATAGGCCACAGTGGACCTTGCTAGGGTTTCCCACTTTCTTCGGACAGGGCAATCAGGGCTGAAGGCGTTATGCTCTAAATGGTCCATTTTGGCTTTCTGGCAGTTTCTACATGTTGGTGCGTCCGCTGCCAGGTAATCAGCACATTCTGTTCGCAGGTGCGGGCCTCCGCAGTGGGCACATCTGTCCTCCTCTTCATTGCATGTTTTCTTGCTGTGTCCATAACCTAGACATCGTGAGCATTGGACCAGCGGCGACTGATCCTCTGCCTTCAACCTCTGTATGTCGATATGGACACAAGTTGCCGTTGTCAGAAGGTTCCAGACTTGCGGGGACACGCTAAGCACCACGTGATGTTGATGTGGATTCCGTGCCTTCTTTTTGTACCTAATTGCCGCTCTGTAATCTTCCTCTTTCACACTTTTCAACAAGTTTTTATTTTGAGTACGGAGCGCCGTTAAAATGTCATCTTTGGTGTTGTATTTGTTGACATTCTTAATAATAATTAGAGGGTCTTTATTTTTTATCTCCTCTACTCTAAGATTCACTCCATCTCTACAAATCTTGTTTTTAACTCGGTCTACTTCGGTCTTCGTCCTGCACCCGAGGATTATTTTTTGATCTCTTGCCTTACGTATTTTATCAATTTGGAAGCCCTCATCCTTGGCGTTCACTGCTTTCCTAATCTTTTCCATGACTTGGTCTCCTGTCTCAGTTTTATCGGCAGATGTGATTACTACCGAGTGCACAGTCGCATGCTCCGGAAGTAGCCTCCTTGAGGGCGCGGCTGCTACACTTGCGTAGGTCACTTGTGCCTCTGTTTCTGTATGTTTCCTTTCCATTACTTCTCTCAGACGTTCCATTTCTATCCTGTTCTCCTCCATCTGTTTGCTGTGGTCTGTTATTTTATCAATAAGTTCTCTATTTAGCCTGACCGTCTGTGTTTCTACTTCATCTTCTGTCTCCCTGCCACTCCGTAGCTCTTTTGACTTTTCACTTTTCTCAGATGTTTTTTCTAGCTCAGATTCTTTTACCAGTTGGTATAGTCTCTCCACTGCTTTAGAAATCTCATCTTTTATTTCTTTCTTAAGATTACGAGAACTTACCAACTGAATTTTGGCCTTTGTGAGGCAGGCTTTTGCCTCTCATGTTCTATTATGATAACGAATCGGTTGCGAATCAGCGGGTGAGATAGAACCTGTTCCTTGTGACAAGTTCTGCCAATTAGTTTTGGCCTCTTGCGAGAGCGCCGCCTTTTGTTTGAGTTTGGGCGGGGAAGTTGTGGGGGGCTTCTTCGGAGGGGTTGGTGTTTTGAGAGACTGTGCTGCCTTAGGCCTGTCAGCCTCCCACTCCCCAATGCTCCGTCTCACTGATGGGCCCTCCTGTGCAATGTGTGTCCTCCCGGTATCCTGACTCTCCTCCCCATCTTTTGTCTTTTTCACAACCGGTGTCCTGATACCGAACATTGTGAAAGCTATACAAAATCTCAAATAGCCTGGTCAAAAATGATTAATACTGGATCCCTGTAGAGGGGGGATCAGTCAACTGTATAAATGAAATGAGTAAGTAATCAATCGAAAAGAGATTTATTATCCGTTAAGTAATGCTTATAAGGTACTACCCTAATTGTCAAAATAACTGAAGGTTACTATAAATGCTATTCGAATATTGAGAGCAATGTCAGTGAGTCCAATACGCGTGATAGCTGATAGCTGATTTATGCAGTCTTGTTTAAGTTCAGTTATTCTAAATAAGGTAATATTGTGCTTTTATAGAGTCTTGCTCTATCAATTGTCTTACAAAATAATTGTCTAAAAAAAATAAAAATAAAAAAAAATATATATAATTTTCAACTCTATGTAGAGTTAATTTCTATAAACCGAAAAATGGGTCTCCCCGAGCCCTTTCAGACGAACCCAAACACGGCAACCAATAAACTAATGGTTTCCGAGATACAGCAACTTGAAATTTAGGTCACCGGACAAGATGGCGCCCGAAAGTCGGTCACCTGCAATTTTCTCCGAGACTCTTAGTCCAAACACCACCGTGTTTGGGCTCCTCGGACTGGGCCCAGCTTTATCTATCGTCCTGTACAGTTTTCAGGCTGAAAATTTTCAGATCCCAGAAACTCCTGAAAGATGCTAACTAGGAGGTGAAGGTTAAGGCAAAGTCCCCAAAGAAAACCCGAACGTTCCACGACCCCCGGTTCAAGAGTTATCCGGGTTCAAAGTATCGTCTGACAGTTCGAGAACTGTCAAAGTCAGTTTTAAACCCAAGCTAACTTCCCTTCCAATGGCCGCAAAACGACCGTGTTTGGACTTATTTGCCTTGTCACAACCCCCTTCAGCGCGCCAAATGGCTTTCAGGGTCCCGAAAACATCCAGCACCAAAACACTGAAAATCACGTGAACAGGACGTATATTGTCTTCTAAATCACAACTGTCAAAACGGCAACTTTCTACGATCACCGAGTCCAGAGTTATGTCGAGTATAAGTTTTTCAAGATGGCGGGCAAAATGGCGGCCGCTTGCATATATTTGGCCCTGGTTGACCAAAACTACTTGAGTTTGGGCTCTTTGGATTGGGCTTGAAGAGCCCAGTCCAAGTCTTGAAAATTCAACCCTAAAAAACTTACCCTCGATTTATTGCGATCAAAAAACCCCTTAATTTACACTAAATCTGTGCTTATATCAAAATGACAATCAAAATACCTATGAATATAACAAATTATGATAAATATAAGTAACAGCTATTTTTAAGGAGTGGTTGCGTAAATATATCACCCTTAGTTAATACCCCTGTTGTCAACCCTTAATTTTCAAAAAATTCTAACTCCAAAATTATGAATGATAAAAAGCTGAAATTTTGCAAAACGATACTATAAATAAAGGTCCTTCAAATGGCAAAATAAAAAAGGAGGGTTATCGCGACTAATAATTAATTATGATTTTTTGAAAATTATAAAATTCTTTAAAATTTAATATCTACGCGACCACCTCACCTTTTTTGATTCTTGAAACGTCACAATGACGTGTACGATGTCCCGCCTCGAAGCCACTCGATGATGTCCGCCGCACCCAACCAGAACTGGTTGCACGTGGCCACGAGGGATGAGGTTTTTCTTAATTTTTTCCGAGCGCGTGGCCCAGAAAAATCGAGAAGCAGGTCAAAAAGATGAGCGTCAATAAGACGCGTCGTTTGACGTCAAAAAATGATGGTGTCGCCGCTCTACTTTTCGCAGCGTTTCACTTTGAATATTAAATTTTTTCAAATTTCTCACTTTTATGCAATTTCCACTTTTTCCAAGGCACTCACAATTTCACTCATTCCACAAACGAATAGTCTGCATTTTTTCACGCAATTTGATGGTAAACACGATGAAAATCGGTTGAAAAATACCACTTTTACTGATTTTTCTAAAAAATTTTTGCGCGGAACAGCCTTTGGCACGTGTTATCGTCGCGGGGGGTGACCGCGGACTCGGTTAGGTTAGGTTAGGTTAGGTTAGGTTAGGTTAGGTTAGGTTAGGTTAGGTTAGGTTAGGTTAGGTTAGGTTAGGTTAGGTTAGGTTAGGTTAGGTTAGGTTAGGTTAGGTTAGGTTTTTTTTTTTTTTTTTTTTTTTTTTTTTTTTTTTTTTTTTTTTTTTTTTTTTTTCCTTCTATCTCCAACATAATCGGAGTCTATGCTCAACGAACGCAATCATACTAGTTCTCGCTTTTATTCCTCTCGCACTTTCGTTCTGCATACTTTATCTTTCTTGCATTCATTCATCTTTCTCTCTTTAAGGGTAGGACGCCCTTCTACTTCCTATTTGTTCTACTATTTCTCTTCTATTTTATAGTTTTATTTTATACTCATTGGGGTGAACGCAACAACGTTTCTTTTTATTTATTGTTTACATATAACTTATTCTTACACATAGGTACTTTTTAATGCTACTTAATCATTATTAAAGTTTCAACAATTTTATTATCTCTTCTTATAACTAATTACAGTATACTTAAGATTCTTCACTTTCTTGTTCAGGGGAATATAGCCACAACAGATTTTTTATTATTTACTGCTATGTTATGCTGACTTATTCTATTTCTTAATGCTACTTTATAATGGACTACCTAGTTGTGTAGCTTTCTTAAGAATTCTTAAAATCTGTTTACAGTTTTCTTATTCAACTATTTCATACATTTGTTTTTAATAATTTCGGGTGACTTAACTTTAGCTTTAGTTTTACAATCATATTTTGCTCACCTTGTTTAATGCTTGACCGTAATATTACTCATAATATTATGTAAGCATTTTTTCTTATGCACTTTTGTTTCTCTTTATTACCTTTTGACATATTTTCACACAAAACTCCAATAAAAGCTCTCTATTTTTACCCGCTATTATTTGACACAGATTTTCAGCATCGAGTTTGCTATTGAGAATTTGCTCGGCCTCTAGCCTTTCCCTGTCGAAGACCGGACAGCTGAATAATATATGTGGCACCGTTTCATCAACATCGGCGTCACAGATGCACGATGGGCTCTCTTTACACTTGAAACGGTTCAAGTATTCTGAGAACCCACCGTGCCCCGTCATAATTTGTGTGACTACGTTGCCGATATTGCACTTCCTAATGGTCCGGTAGGCCGCCACCGCATCCGGGAAAAATAGTTTAGTTACTGAGGCAGTCTCCCCCGACCCGTATCTACGGTTCCACTCGTCGAGCGTTGCTGTACGAATGCATCGTTTGACGTATGAAACCGGACACAAGTCGTAGTCAGGCTTTCGTTTGGAGCCTTCAGCGGCCCTTTTGGCCAGTTCATCGGCCCTCTCATTGCCTTCTAATCCCACATGAGCTTTAATCCAAAATAGAGTTACAGTTTTATTTTGGATGGATAGAGACCTTATGTTGGCTCTTGCCTCTACTGCCAGTGGGTGGTGTAGGTCATAGTTCTGTATGGTCTGGAGGGCCGCCATGGAGTCGCTGAAGATTCCAAACGATCGCGCACTGTATTTCAGTATCTCCCTGGTTGCGACGCATATCGCCAGAAGCTCTGCCTGGTAAACGGTGGAGTAATGTGGAAGAGCAAGCTTGAGGGCTTTAGTCTCGGCATTACCACTCCACATGGAGAGTGCCGCCCCAACTTTGCCCCCAATCTTACTCCCATCCGTGAAGATGCGAACCTCAAGTTCGCTCTGGGCATCAAGTTGCTCTTGATTTACCAGGTTTACGAGCTCCAGCTCAGCTCGCTCCGCGGGGTGTGGGGCCTCCATTGCCGAGGCAGCCTGCTCGACCCTCCTGTCGCCAAGTGCTGGCTGAGGTACCCCCCTTCTGGCTTCATAAAGCGATGCCGCTTCGCGGACACGGAGGTCGAGAGGCAGCATCCCAGCCAGAACCAGTGCAGCGTTTAATGAGACCGTCCGATATGCCTTACACACCTTTTGCGCAATACCACGCTGCACTGTCCCTAGCTGCTTCACAATTCCTAACTTCCCTGCGGCGGGGGCCCATACGCTGGCGGCATACAAGACAATCGGCTCCACGGTTGCCACATATATTATTCTAATGACTTCGGGATGAAGTCCCCAGCTGGTCTTTGCCGCCTTGGTTAATTGCTTGTAGATGCCTACCGCCCTTCTGCATATGTTTGCGACGTGTGCGTTAAATGTTAACTTGTCATCGATAGTGACACCCAGGACTTTAATTTCTTTGGTCATGACAACGCCGACCCCGCCCATGCTCAGGCGTGGGGTGTCATATTTTAGTTTGCGAGTAATAACCATTGCGTTAGTTTTTTGTGGGGCAAACTTAAGCTTATTTTGTACACCCCACGCTCGAACGTGTTCGAGAGTGGCGTTGGCACGTCCCTCAACTTCCAGCGCAGTGTCACCATCGAAGACCAACACAACATCGTCTGCAAATGCCTGGCAGTAATCATCCCTAGCTTCCAGGCTCTTTAGGAGCGGGTCCACTATAAGGTTCCAGAATACTGGTCCTCCTATGGAACCCTGAACGCAACCCTTATTTGTAGCCCTGCTAAACTCCTCACCTGCGTATCTGACCCTGACCCTTCTATTCTCAAGATAGCTGTCAATGACCCTCCTCAAGCCGACTGGACACTCTTCCTCAGCCAGACGGACTCTTATAATTGGCCACCAAGCGCTGTCGAAGGCTCCCTCTATGTCCAATGATATTAAAACTACTATTTTCTTCAGCTCCAATTTGCTGCGTATGTGCTGCATTAGTGCATAGAGGGAGTCTTCCGTGCTTTTCTGGGGCATGAATCCGTACTGGCGAGTACTCATCCTTGGGATCAAGTGGAACTTGAGGCGGGCCACCAGCAACTTCTCGTAGATTTTGCCTAGCATTGGCAAAAGGCCAATTGGTCTGTATGCCTTTGGGTTGCCGTAATCTTCTTTCCCTGGCTTCCTTAGTACGATTACGATCGCCTCCTTCCAGGCTTCAGGAAAGTAGTGGTACTTCAGGCAGCTATTAAGGAGAGCAAGGGCTACGTCGGGGGCAGTCCCGATGGCCTGGCAGCAAATGTCGGCGGTAAACCCATCCGCTCCCGGAGCTTTTTTGATGTTGAAGGACCTGCACGCTGCCATAAGTTCGGTCATAGTGAATGGTGGATCGCACGGATCATCGTGCTTTCCAGTATTCACAACGTCAGCCTTCTCTCTGATAAGGCGGTGATATGCGCTGTCACTGTCCATACTATCCTCTGGGTAAAAGGTTTTGGCAAGTAGTTCAACTGAGCCTTTTGCGTCCAGTACCTCGTCGTCCTTTACTAGTGGTAGGTCCTCTGTCCTACCCTTAGTCCTTCCTATCACCCGGTAAATCCCTTCCCAAACCCCTTCTCTGTCCTGCTTGGCGCAGAAGTTCTTCCAACTCTCGATTATGTCCTTGTTTGCCTCTGTTTCATACTCAACTTTCTTTTTCAGGTACTCTTCAACGACCTTCGATCTTCGGGTTGGTCCAGCACATCTGATCCTGCGTTTCCTGGTGGCGACTTCACGCTTCATCCTCTCGAGTTTCTCAGACCACCACGGCAATGTGAGTACTTCTTTACCCTTCCTCATAGGAATCGATGATGTGCATGCGTCTCTTATTGCTTGTGTGTATTGGTTGACTGTCATATTAAGTTGGTCAGTTGTGTTTAATTTTTCTATTTCTGGTTTATTTATATTATTATATTGCATTAATTGTCTGAGTTTCTCACGAAACTCAGGCCAATTTGCTTTTTTGGTATTAAACATTCTCGTTGTTCTGTCGATTTTAATGCCTTTCGACCTTCTTAATTTGACATTGAAACTGATGCCGTTGTGATCCGAGCTTGTGAAGCCTTCTTCTACCCTCCAGTCATCCACCAGGTCTAGGATATCCGTCGAGCATGCTGTAATATCGATGTGGCTGCAATAGCGTTTACCCCCTCTGATCGTATCGTAGGTCGGAATTTCCCCTCTGTTGAGTATGTTAAGATTCAACTCATTGAGAACTCCAGACACTTCTTCGCCCCTACCATCGATTGACAAGCTTCCCCACCAGGTACTTTTTGCATTCGCATCTCCTCCAGCAACCCACATTCTGGACCCAACTTCTTCTTCAACTCGTTTGAGGTGCTCGAGATATGGCCCTACTGGCTGGTCCGGCTCAAAATAAAAGGATACCAGCGTGATCTTCCAGGCACTGGTCTGGATTCCTACCACGGTGATGTTGTTCGTGGTAAGTTTCGGGTACTGTATGACGGTAAGGTCTTGATCGAAGACCGCTATTGCGGCCTTAACAGTCCCACTTCCGGTGTCAGTGCTCTGGAAGACTCGAACACCCCTGTGGCTCCTCATGGTCTTAGCCCCTCCCACGTATGGTTCCTGGAGGAGAGCGACGGCAATTCCGTGCTTAACGGCTTCCAAAAGAAGCTCGTTTGTTGCGAGTTTTTTCCGCTGAAGGTTGACTTGTATCATCTTATAGAAGTTTGGGTTGCCCCGGGTGCCCTTAGCAATATGCTACAGTCGATCTAGCGATTTCGTCCCACTTACGGCGTGTTGGGCAATCGGTACTAAAAGCATTGTGGTCAGCGTCGTCAATCTTAGCTTTTGTGCAGTTCTGGCATTTGGGTGGAACACCCGCAAGCCAGTCGGCACATTCTGGTTTAAGGTGTGGGCCTCCACAATGACTACACAAGTCGGCTGGTTCCTTACAGAATCGTTTGCCGTGCCCGTAGCCCAAACAGCGCGTGCACTGGACCAATGGGGTTTGGTCTTCCACCCGCACGCGCTGAAGGTCCACGTGCAGGCATCCGACTGCCGTAGCCCTTCTCCAGATGGTTGGAGAAGCGCTGACCACGATGTGATTGGTGTGTGGATTTCTGGTTCTTCTCCTGAACTTTACCTCCAGTCTATCCTCCTCTTTGTCAAGGTTGTGAAAAACATCCCTATTTTGATTCCTCAATGCCTTGAGAACGTCCTCGTCTGAGTTAACCGTCAGCACGCCCTTGAGGATCAGTAAAGGATCCTTGTTTTTCATTTCCTCGACATTGAGGTCCTGTCTTTCTCTTTCCAATTTGTTTTTAATTTTGCTCCTTTCTTCCCTGGTCTGGAATCCCATAATAATTTTTCTATCCTTTGCCTTCCTTACATTCTCCACTTTAACCCAGCCCTCTTTTGCATGAACAGCCTTCCGTATTTTGTCTAATACTACTTCCCCTGTTTCAGTGTCGTCTTTGGAGGTAACTACGATAGAGTGTAGCGTACTTCGTATTGGGTTAAACTTCCCGCTATGAGTCGCAGTTACACTCGCATATGTTGTTGTAGGTGCCTGTTCCATCACGGCTTTTAGTTCCTCCATCTTTTTGCTGTTCTCTTGCAATAGTTTCGAATGTTCCATTATTTTTGTTACCAGCAAACTATGTTCGGCGTAGACCGAGAAAGTAGCGTCAGTAGTGGCTGCAGTTTCAGGCTCGACCCTTTCCTTCACCCCGCTTGAGCTTTTTGATTTGGCCTCCCTTTCAGCTTCTTTCACTAACTGGTACAACCGTTCCAGTGCTTCGGTGATGCCATTCTTTATTTCAGTTTTGGTGTTCCTGGAACTGCTTAGATGTAGTTTTGCTCTGTTCAAGCACGCTCTAGCTTCTGTCGACCGATCCGCGTATTTTGGCTTCGGCGGCGTATGGTCCTCTGTCATTTTTATTCCGGTTTGAAGGGTTTTATTTACCTGCGACTCTGCAGGTTTTTGTGCTTGTTTTGCAGGGCTTGCCTGTGTCATCTTGGAGGTTAGGGGGAGTGTTGGGTTGGGGCTTGTAAGCCCAGCAGCTTCTCCTTCTCCTACGCTGTGTCGAATATTTAGTGGTGAAATCCTGGATTTTGGTGGTGATTTCACACTATCCACCTTCTTCAGTGGGGTCCTTATTCCGAGCATGTTGGAGATAGGCGTCAAAAGATGTTAAAATATAAAAGTGTAAAAATAAAATAATATGATGGTGTAAAGTTGTAAATGTGTGTATAAAGAAATAAGAGTGCGTTTAAGATCGTATTGATCTCCTATAAATATTCGGGTGTTTCCTCTAGAGTATACACTGTCAGCCTTTCATTATATAGAACAGGTCAAGCATTAAGCATATAGGAGAAGTCTTGCTTCTAGGTGTCTATTACAACCACTTTAACAAATGAATTAAAAAATAATAATAATAATAATTTATATATATATATAGAGCCGGTTTGGCGTCATCAGTCTTTGTCTTAATTTAATTTCCAGATCTTAATCTGGTGTCAGGGGGCTTCCACGAACCCAATTCATCAAAACCAAAGAAAAATCAAAGTGAAACTCTACGTAGAGTCGATCTCTATCCACGGCTGGACAGATCCTCCCAAGCCCTTTCCAATGAACCCAAACACGGCCGCTCTAGATCAAAGGGTTCCCGAGAAAAACGGCCCCAAATATCTGGTTGCCAGAACAAGATGGCACCCAGTATCCGGTTATCGGTGGTTTCCTCCGGAACCGTACGTCCGAATCCCACCGTGTTTAGGCTCCTCTGGATGGGCCCGTTGAGATCTATCAAGTAAAATCGGTTTCAGGTCTGAAAATTCGTGGCTCCTGAAAACCCCTGAAAAATAGTCTATCGGGTAGGGAGGGACCAGGCAATGTCTCCGAAGAAAACCCGAATCCTTTACGACACCCGGCTCAGCAGCTACACGAGTTTGAAAAATGGTTTGACAGCTTAAGAACTGTCAATGTCAATCTTCAAACCGCTACAACTTGCCTCCCACTGACCGCAGAATAGCCGAATTCGGGCTCGTTCGCCTTGGCTCGTCCCGCTCCAACCCGCAAAGCAGTTTTCAGGCGCCTGAAAATTTTCAGCGCTAAAACGCCCGCAAGTAAGTGGATCGGGTAGAGTTTGTCTCCCCAAACACCACTGTGAAATCAGCTACTCTCTATGGCCTCCAGATCCGGAGCTATAGCAGGCCAAACTTTTCCAAAATGGCCGCCCTGCTGTCAAATGCCGACTTAGATTGGCTATAACTCCGCAACCGTTTGCCACAGAGAACTGCGACTTCAAATGCAATGCTTGGCTCGACTTACCCTATCCTCCCAAGGTAGTTTCAGGCCTGAAAATTCTCAAGCTCTGAAAACGCCTGAAAACATGTGAATAATATTCCCACCTTAGTTCTACCGAGACCTGTGAAAACCCGGAGTTTTTAAGACCAATAGCTCCAGAGATAACAAGATTCTTGTGCGGCAACCGGGAAAACCAAAATGGCCGCCAAAAGCTATTTTCTTTGTTTCTAGAGCTATTGGGGGCAAATTTGGGCTTAAACTTATTGTACTATGCTATCTGGAGGTGATCCTGGTGTCAATTTAATTTAATTTCTATAAGCTTAATAATTATGCCAAAAAATAGGAAAAAAATTGATATCTCTACAGTGGTAACAGGTAAAAATATAGAAAAATTTGCAAAATTTGTCTAAATTATGAGGGTTTACAAAAATTCTATCAAATTAAAAATTTTGGTAATCCAGCCATATAAAAATTTTGAAAAATTGAAAAATTTTGAAAAACTTCAATATCTCTAAGACTAAAATATATAAAAATCTTAACTTAAGCCAGACTTCTTCTTCCGATGAGCGCGCAGCAGGATCAACAATAAAAAAGTAGGGTCCTGCCTGAAGAATTTTCAGGACAGGGTGTCAAAGTTCCAGCCTTCGTATATATTTTACTTCGTTCCTATACGAGATAAAATTCTGGTCTATCCGGAATTTTCCGTGTCCTATTAGGGTGTCTCTACTCCCAAAAGATGAGGTCCCTGTGATGTCTAGGTCAGTAACCTCGTGGTCCAATTTGAGGTTAAGTTCCGCGGTTTTCCTCGATTTTCTCAGCAATACGTTGGTGGTTTTCCGCCGAACAAGTGTGAAAAGACGCAGATTAGCACCCTCCAATAGGCTGCCGTAGAAAATTTGCGAAGTCAGATGTTACTCCAGAGTTATTTTGCTCCGAAGGTTTCAAAAGTCCAAAGTTCTTTGATTTTTACAAGATAGCTCCTGAGTGCGAGTTTTCCGGAAAAAACTTTTTACACTATTGGATGCACCGCACAAAAACACAACTTTTGGTATATAACACGGCACGATTTGACGTAAAAATACCACTTTTTATAATTTTTAAACGCGGAGCAGCTTAAAAAACGATCCGACCGCCACGAGGGTTGGGGGGGAACTGGGGTTAGGTTAGGTTAGGTTAGGTTAGGTTAGGTTAGGTTAGGTTAGGTTAGGTTAGGTTAGGTTAGGTTAGGTTAGGTTAGGTTAGGTTAGGTTAGGTTAGGTTAGGTTAGGTTAGGTTAGGTTAGGTTAGGTTAGGTTAGGTTAGGTTAGGTTAGGTTAGGTTAGGTTAGGTTAGGTTAGGTTAGGTTAGGTTAGGTTAGGTTAGGTTAGGTTAGGTTAGGTTAGGTTAGGTTAGGTTAGGTTAGGTTAGGTTAGGTTAGGTTAGGTTAGGTTAGGTTAGGTTAGGTTAGGTTAGGTTAGGTTAGGTTAGGTTAGGTTAGGTTAGGTTAGGTTAGGTTAGGTTAGGTTAGGTTAGGTTAGGTTAGGTTAGGTTAGGTTAGGTTAGGTTAGGTTAGGTTAGGTTAGGTTAGGTTAGGTTAGGTTAGGTTAGGTTAGGTTAGGTTAGGTTAGGTTAGGTTAGGTTAGGTTAGGTTAGGTTAGGTTAGGTTAGGTTAGGTTAGGTTAGGTTAGGTTAGGTTAGGTTAGGTTAGGTTAGGTTAGGTTAGGTTAGGTTAGGTTAGGTTAGGTTAGGTTAGGTTAGGTTAGGTTAGGTTAGGTTAGGTTAGGTTAGGTTAGGTTAGGTTAGGTTAGGTTAGGTTAGGTTAGGTTAGGTTAGGTTAGGTTAGGTTAGGTTAGGTTAGGTTAGGTTAGGTTAGGTTAGGTTAGGTTAGGTTAGGTTAGGTTAGGTTAGGTTAGGTTAGGTTAGGTTAGGTTAGGTTAGGTTAGGTTAGGTTTTTTTTTTTTTTTTTTTTTGATTTAACTACTTGTCCCCTGACATGGTCAGAGACCTTATCTGGCATTTTTAATATGTAGTACGTAATGAGTTGAATATTATTGAGTATGTATATATAATTCTATAATTTTGGCTTCTAATTGTTGTATATGGTATCGATTATGAGCTATGCTTAACTTTTATATATATATGTCTATATATTATAGAAAGCATAGTTTTTTAATCTTTATTTCTTTTAATTACTTTAATGGCTATTGTCTGGCAGTATTCTAATAAAATTGGTCTTAATTTACTATTGTTCAGTATTTCTCTAGTGGTGTTTCTATTTAGTGGTGTCTCTAGTTTTATTTCTAGCTCTCTTCTCTGCGTTTCATGGACAGGACAGTCGTAAATTATGTGCGGCACCGATTCCAGCGCTTCCGGTTTGCAGATACACGATGGGCTCTCCTTACGCTTGAAGCGGTGCAAGTATTCGGAGAACCCACCGTGCCCGGTCATAACTTGAGTCAACACTCCCGCAGGCTTTATCTTCCTAATAATTCTAAAAGCTTCAATGGCGTCCGGAAGGAAAATTTTTGTTACTGAAGCACTTTCACCATCCCTATACCTCCGGTTCCACTCGTCAAGTGACTCCATACGGATTTGCCTCTTGACGAATGAAACCGGGCAGCCGTCGTAATCGGGCTTCTTTTTAAGGTTTAATGCGGCTTCTTTCGCCAGGTGATCTGCACGTTCATTGCCCTCCAGTCCAGCGTGTGCCTTTATCCAGAACAAAGAAATATCTTTGCCCTGGGATAATGCTACGTTGAGGTTCGCCCTTGCCTCCACAGCCAGTACGTGAAGGGAACTCTGGTTTGTAACTGTATCCAATGCGGCCTTTGAGTCACTATAGATGCCGAAAGTTCCCTCTTTGCGCCGCAGTACCTGCCGTGTGGCTACACATATGGCCAGGAGTTCTGCTTGGTAGACAGTACAGTATGATGGCAAGCTAAGTTTGACGAACTTAACCTCGGCATTTCTGTCCCACAGGGACAGCGCTGCTCCGACTTTGCCCGCAATCCTGCTGCCATCGGTAAAAAACCTGATGTCCTGGCTGTTGTGGGTCTCCACAAGTGACTGATCTACCAAGCTCACGAACCCCATGGCCGCATGTTTTGCCGGGTGTGGGGTCTCCGCAAAGGCCACCACCCGCTCCACCTCCCGGCCCGCAAGTGATGACCGGGGTACCCCCCTCTTCACCTCATACAGAGTGGCTGCTTCCTGGATTCGTAAGTCGAGTGGGAGAATCCCAGCCAGCACAAGTGCAGAGTTAAGGGATACGGTGCGGTAAGACCTGCAGAGTTTTTGGGCGAACCCCCGCTGGACTGAATTTAGGGTTTTCTGAACTCCAACCTTTTTTGTCGCTGGTGCCCATGCACTGGCCGCATACATTATAACCGGTTCGACCGCTGCAGTATAGATGCTTCGAATCACCTCTGGGTGCAAACCCCAGCTCACCTTCGCTGCTCTGGACAGCTGTTTATAAATGGCAATGGCCTTCTTGCAGATATTAGCAGCGTGAGTGTTGAAGGTGAGCTTGTTGTCGACGGTAAGCCCCAGTATTTTTATTTCTTCCGACATGCCAATGTCGACCCCACCCATGTTTAGACGCGGAACATCATACTTCAGTTTTCTTGTCACAACCATTGCACATGTTTTATGTGGTGCAAACTTCAGTTTGTTTCTGATGCCCCACGTCCGTACATGCTCGAGGGCGGCATTAGCCTGTCTTTCGACCTCCAGGGCTGTCTCCCCGTTGAAGATCAGCACCACATCATCGGCGAATGCCTGGCAGTGGTAACCAAGCTCTTCCAATTCTTTCAGGAGAGGGTCCAGTACCAGGTTCCACAGGATCGGACCGCCAATCGACCCCTGTACACACCCTTTATTTGTGTTCCTACCGCACTCCGCTCCAGCGTACCTGACCCGGACACTTCTGTCTTTCAGGTAGCTGTCTAACATCCGTCTTATGTTCACCGGGCACTTTTCCTCAGCCAGTCTGACCTTGATAGCCGGCCACCACGCGCTATCAAAGGCTCCCTCTATGTCAAGTGACACAACAGTGATAAGCTTTTTTTGCTTCAGCTTTACCTTGATATGTTGTATCATGCTGTAGAGGGAGTCCTCAGTGCTCCTCTGGGGCATAAAGCCAAACTGACGAGTACTCAACCGCGGTATCAGATGCCACTTAAGACGAGCTACTATCATTTTCTCCAGGATTTTGCCCAGGACTGGCAGGAGGCCGATCGGCCTGTAAGACTTCGGGGCTGTGTAGGAGTCTTTTCCAGGTTTACGGAGTATCACTACTGTTGCCACCTTCCAAGCCTGCGGGAAGTGACCCTGCTCAAGGCACTTGTTGGCTAGCGCGAGGAACACCCCCGGGTCCCGGGATATGGCTTGGGCACATATATCGGCGGTGAGACCATCCGACCCGGGTGCCTTCTTCGGGTTAAAACTTTCCACCGCGGATCTCAGCTCCAGAGGCGTAAACGGCGGGTCATGTTGTTCATCATGTGCCCACTCGTTTACACGACTGGCCGCTTCTCGTTTCCGACGGTGGTCATCGTTTTCTCCCTCTTCCAGGTCTTCCGGGTAGAAGGTCTCAGCCAGCAGGGACGCTGAGTCTTGGGGATTGAGTGACACTCCATCTTTAACCAATGGCAGGTCTTCATGCCTTTTGGCAGTCCGTCCAATGACTCTGTATATGCCCTCCCAGACACCCTCTTTATCCTGTTTTTGACAAAATCCCTTCCAACTGTCAATTTGCGCCTTTTTGGCTTTGGACTCATACGCTTCTTTGGCTTGCAGGTACTCTTCGACTACCAGTTGTCTCCGGGCCGGTGCCGCACATCGGATTCGACGTCTTCTGGTGTTGACTAACCTTTTTGCATCAGCGAGCTCAGCGGACCACCACGGTAAGGTAAGTGTGTTACTTGTTTTTAATTTTGGTATCGTTTCTTTGCAAGATTTTACTATTGTATCTATGTATTTGTTTATACTTACTTCTAAATCTATTGTATTATTTATTTTTTCGATTTCATATACTTTTAAATTGTTGTCCGCTTTTAATTGTGCTAATTTCTCATGAAATTGGCTCCAATTTGCTTTTTTTGTATTGTATATCCTTGTAGTTCTACTAATGTTTGTTCCTTTTGCTTTTTGTAGTTTAATTTTGAATACGATACCGTTGTGGTCCGAGCTCGTGATGCCTTCGTCAACCCTCCAATCATCCACCAGTTCCAGCATATCAGTGGAACAGGCCGTTACATCAACGAAGCTGGTATACGACCTGCCCCCCCTGACGGTGTCGAAGGTTGGTGTGTTGCCAACGTTTAGTACCTGCAAACCAAGTTCTTCCAGAGTGCCAGACAGCTCCTCGCCCCTACCATCAATGACCGCGCTGCCCCACCAGTTACTTTTTGCATTTGCGTCCCCGCCCATAACAATTCTCGTTGGACCCATTTCCTCGCAAATCCGCCTGAGGTGCTCCAGGTATGGCTCTATGAGTTGGTCCGGTTCAAAGTAGAAGGAGACTACTGCGATTTCCCAGGCGCTGGTTCGGATCTTCACCACCACGATGTTGTTGGTGGTAAGTTCTGGACACTGTTTAACGTCGAGTTCGGGGTCAAAGACGACGATTGCCGCCTTCACAGTTCCACTTCCTTGTTTCGCGCACTGGTAGATTCTCGCTCCATGGTAGTCGCGCATCCTACCGATACCACCCACATAGGGCTCCTGGAGCAATGCAAATGCAACCCTCCGCTCACTAGCCACTATTAAAAGCTCTTGGGTTGCTAGATTTTTCCTCTGTAGATTCGCTTGGATTACCCGGTATTTTGAGAGAACGTTAGGATCGGTTCGGACGCAATTGACTGGTTGACTGCTTCCGGATATGGCTGGTTCCACCTTAGCAGTACGCCACTGACAGGCGTGCCAATGCATCCCACTTTACTCGGATGGGGCATTTGCCGTCGAAAGCGTTGTGGTCTGTTCGAGCCATCTTAGCCAACAGGCAGTTTCGACACGTTGGTGGGTCCGCCGCCAGACGCGAAGGGCAGTCCGCACGCAGGTGAGAGTCACCGCAGTGAGTGCAGAGGTCAGCAAGTTCCGCACATAGCCTACGGCTATGGCCGTAGTGCAAACAACGCGTGCACTGCACCAGTGGTGACTGGTCCAGTACACGCACTCTCTGCAGGTCAATGTGTACTCGACCTGCCGTTGTCAATCTCTGCCAGAGCGTGGGGGACACCTGCAAGATGATGTGGCACATGTGCGCGTTTCTTGTTCTACGACGGTATTTGACTTCCATTCTCACTTCGTCCACAGGAATGTCCCCGATAAGGTGGCCATTCTGACGCTTTAAGGCATCGATTACCTCCCCATCCGAGTGGCAGGAGAGAACGTCCATAATTATGACAAGAGGGTCTTTGTTCTTCACCTCTTCCACCACAAGGCTTCCTGCCTTCTCAATTCTGTCCCTCACCTCGGTCATTTCTTCACGGGTCTTGAACCCGACCACAACCTTTTGGTCCCTAATTTTCCGCAGCCGCTCGACCCTTGTGCCCGCATTTCTGGCGTCGACCACCGTCCTCAGCTTCTCGACAACCTCTTCACCGGTATCTTTATCATTTACAGATGATACAACTACAGAGTGAAGAGACTGCCGGATTTGCAATTTCGAACTGGCGGCGATCTCGGCAAAGGTCGGTCTCTGGCCTGCCACGTAGTAAGGAGCCTGTCTCAGTTGCTCCGACAGTGCCCGCGTCTGCTGCTGGCACTCCTCTAGCGCCACGTTGTGCTGTTTGAGGTTCTCCATAAGCTGTTTTACGAGCTCTGTCGGTACATCTGAGGTCAGTGTCGGGTCCTTCAAGTAGTCTTTTTCCGTTTCTTTTTCGGTAGTGCAACCTCTCTCTGACTCTAACTCCTTCACCAGTTGGTAGAGTCTCTCTACCGCTTTCGTAATCTCGTCTTTTATTTCTTTTTTCAAGTTTCGAGAGCTCAACAACTGGATTTTGGCCTTAGAAAGGCAGGCCTTTGCTTCGGTGGTTCTGTTTCGATATTTTGCAGGTTGCGAATTTAGAGGCGAAGTTTTCTCTGTTTCGTCTGGTAATTTCGACATGTCCAAAACTGCCTCCCGCGGAAGTGCTACTTTGGATTTAAGTTTGGGCGGGGTGGTCAAGGGGGCTTTTTTCGGAGGGGTTGGTGTTTTGAGGAGCTGAGTAGTCTTTGAACTATCAGCCTCCCACTCCTCAACGCTGCGTCTCACCGATGGGCCTGGCTGCTTGTGCCTTGGATTTCCCGCTTCTGGACTCACTTCTCCGATCTTTGATTTTTTTAAAACAGGAGTTCTTATTCCAAACATGTTGGTAAGGATGAAGCTCTAAAAGAATTTCAGAGAAGACTGTCAAAGGACTCAACGAGTTAAATTCCTGTAAGGGGGGGACAGAAATTAGTAAAAGTACTGAGGAGACAGATAAGTAAAACTGATCCCTGTAAAGAGGGGATCAGTAGTCAGTAAACTAGCTAAACGTCAAACAAGATTTTTCCTCGGTAGAGGTGTCAGCGCCTAATATTGAAGTAGGTTTGATTAGTATCCGTTAAAGGTAAAGTAATTTTCTGTCAGTATTTCGGGTAGGTAGCTTAGAACCACGAAGACGGACATAGGATACTTTTTATCCCGTAGAGTAGGGTAGAGTGGTTAGTTGGCGGGCAAAAGCTAGTTTTATAATATTACAACATAGAATGTGACTCGGGTTAGGTTAGGTTAGGTTAGGTTAGGTTAGGTTAGGTTAGGTTAGGTTAGGTTAGGTTAGGTTAGGTTAGGTTAGGTTAGGTTAGGTTAGGTTAGGTTAGGTTAGGTTAGGTTAGGTTAGGTTAGGTTAGGTTAGGTTAGGTTAGGTTAGGTTAGGTTAGGTTAGGTTAGGTTAGGTTAGGTTAGGTTAGGTTAGGTTAGGTTAGGTTAGGTTAGGTTAGGTTAGGTTAGGTTAGGTTAGGTTAGGTTAGGTTAGGTTAGGTTAGGTTAGGTTAGGTTAGGTTAGGTTAGGTTAGGTTAGGTTAGGTTAGGTTAGGTTAGGTTAGGTTAGGTTAGGTTAGGTTAGGTTAGGTTAGGTTAGGTTAGGTTAGGTTAGGTTAGGTTAGGTTAGGTTAGGTTAGGTTAGGTTAGGTTAGGTTAGGTTAGGTTAGGTTAGGTTAGGTTAGGTTAGGTTAGGTTAGGTTAGGTTAGGTTAGGTTAGGTTAGGTTAGGTTAGGTTAGGTTAGGTTAGGTTAGGTTAGGTTAGGTTAGGTTAGGTTAGGTTAGGTTAGGTTAGGTTAGGTTAGGTTAGGTTAGGTTAGGTTAGGTTAGGTTAGGTTAGGTTAGGTTAGGTTAGGTTAGGTTAGGTTAGGTTAGGTTAGGTTAGGTTAGGTTAGGTTAGGTTAGGTTAGGTTAGGTTAGGTTAGGTTAGGTTAGGTTAGGTTAGGTTAGGTTAGGTTAGGTTAGGTTAGGTTAGGTTAGGTTAGGTTAGGTTAGGTTAGGTTAGGTTAGGTTAGGTTAGGTTAGGTTAGGTTAGGTTAGGTTAGGTTAGGTTAGGTTAGGTTAGGTTAGGTTAGGTTAGGTTAGGTTAGGTTAGGTTAGGTTAGGTTAGGTTAGGTTAGGTTAGGTTAGGTTAGGTTAGGTTAGGTTAGGTTAGGTTAGGTTAGGTTAGGTTAGGTTAGGTTAGGTTAGGTTAGGTTAGGTTAGGTTAGGTTAGGTTAGGTTAGGTTAGGTTAGGTTAGGTTAGGTTAGGTTAGGTTAGGTTAGGTTAGGTTAGGTTAGGTTAGGTTAGGTTAGGTTAGGTTAGGTTAGGTTAGGTTAGGTTAGGTTAGGTTAGGTTAGGTTAGGTTAGGTTAGGTTAGGTTAGGTTAGGTTAGGTTAGGTTAGGTTAGGTTAGGTTAGGTTAGGTTAGGTTAGGTTAGGTTAGGTTAGGTTAGGTTAGGTTAGGTTAGGTTAGGTTAGGTTAGGTTAGGTTAGGTTAGGTTAGGTTAGGTTAGGTTAGGTTAGGTTAGGTTAGGTTAGGTTAGGTTAGGTTAGGTTAGGTTAGGTTAGGTTAGGTTAGGTTAGGTTAGGTTAGGTTAGGTTTTTTTTTTTTTTTTTTTTTTTTTTTTTGTTGGAGCAGGGTGGAAAATCCTCATGGACGCCGCGACTGTCCCACGAATAGGACAGTCGCGGCAGTGCCGGACTCTTACCGGCTAAAAACCACTCCTGCTCTGGCTATGATCCTTTGACTGAGTCAAAGCCATTATACATTCGTATTTATAAATAATTTACATAGTCTACTTAGTTAGAACTTTATATCTATAGCACTATGGGTCAATACAAAATACAGTATACTATGGCACTATGGCTTAATACAACTTGTACCCACTAATTTGACAGGTTTAGGGGTTCAGATAAGCTTGAAGGGAGTTGACATAATAATTCCTAAATCATTTATAAAATAATTTAAGAATTATTATGTCAATTTATTATAGGAAATATAGAATCTATATAATAACTAGATAGGCTATAAGGGAGCTTACATAGTAATTAATAACGTAAAAATACATTTCAACTTTTTTTTTTTTTTTTTTTTTTTTTTTTTTTCCCTTTTTCTTACTTTCTTTTCTTCCTTTAAGTTTTCTTTCATTTTTTTTTTTTTTTTTTTTTTTTTCTGATTTGTACTGCAATAAATCTCAATATCTTTTTTTTTTTTTTTTTTTTTTCCTTGTGTCTAATTTTTTATGATACTATGCTCTATATTCTTATAATATATACAAGTATCATGTTTCTTAATCTACCTTATTTCTACTTATTACACTTTGACCTATCTTATTGCAATATTCCAAAAATTTGTTTCTAGCTTTACTTCGTATCAATTTTGGTAAGTTTTCTTTTACTAAATTTATTCCAAGCTCCTGCTCCAGCTCGTACCGGGAACCGGCAGTGATAGGGCACTCCAGGAGGATGTGCGAAACCGTCTCCTCCACACCAGGTTCGCAGGTGCACGATGAGCTCTCCTTACACTTGAAGCGTTTCAAGTATGCAGAGAACCCACCGTGCCCCGTCAAAATCTGTGTGGTGATGCTGGTATGATTAATTTTCCGAACTATACTGTACGCCTCAACCGCGTCAGGGAGAAACATTTTTGTGCCAGCAGCTGTATCACCGGTTTTGTATCGTTCGTTCCATTCGTCAAGCGTTTGCAACCGGATGCTACGCTTGACGAATGAAACGGGGCACAGGCTGTAATCCGGCTTCTTTTTCGACCGCAAAGCGGCCTCCTTTGCGAGTTGGTCAGCCCTTTCGTTACCCTCCAATCCTGCGTGGGCCTTTATCCAAAACAAGGAGACACTTTTATTTTGGAGCTTACAGCGTCTTATGGTGTCTCTTGTTTCCACTGCTAAGGGATGGGGGCAACCAGGATTGACCACCGCCTGAAGAGCCGCCATGGAGTCGCTAAAAATTCCGATTGGGTTCTCCCCGAGCTTTAGGGCTTCTCCAGCCGCTTTTTGCAAGGCCAACAGTTCAGCCTGGTAGACGGTACAGTAGGACGGCAAAGTAAGTTTGAGGGCCTTTGTTTCGGCAGTGCTATTCCACAAGGATAGCGCCGCTCCAACTTTGCCCTCAATCTTACTGCCGTCAGTGAAGATACGCACAGCAAGATTGCTGTGGTTCCTGTACTGTTCCTCGTCCACCAGGCCGCCAAACTGTAGTCTGGTCTGCTCCGCGGGGTGCGGAGCCTCAAGTGCTGGAGCCATCCGCTCGATCTCCCTGTCTCCTAGTCCAGGCTGGGGCACTCCCTTCTTCGCTTCGTATAATCTCGCCACTTCTCGTACACGAAGGTCGAGCGGGAGTATTCCAGCCAGTACCAGTGCTGAGTTCAGGGAGACCGTTCGGTAGGCTCGGCACAATTTCTGAGCAAACCCCCGTTGAACCACGTTGAGCTGTTTTTTGACCCCTATCTTGTTTGCGGCTGGCGCCCAAGCACTCGCAGCATACAGCACAATTGGCTCCACTGCCGCGGTGTAGATAGCTTTGATGACCTCTGGATGCAAGCCCCAGCTGACACGGGCTGCACGAGCAAGTTGTTTGTAGATGGCTATCGCCTTCTTACAGACGATAGCTATATGCTTGTTGAAGGTCATCTTAGCGTCGATCGTCAGCCCCAGTATCTTGACATCTTGGGACACTTCAATACCGACCCCTCCCATGCTCAAGCGCGGCGTGTCATACTTTAGCTTCCGCGTTAGTACCATCGCACAAGTTTTGTGCGGTGCGAATTTCAGCCTGTTTCTAACACCCCACGCTCGAACATGTTCGAGAGCGGCATTGGCACTCCCCTCGATCTCTTGAGCCGTTTCACCGTCAAACACCAGCACCACATCGTCGGCAAAGGCCTGACAGTAATATCCCCCATCTTCTAACTCTTTGAGGAGCGGGTCCAGCACCAAATTCCAGAAGATCGGTCCACTCACCGACCCCTGGACACACCCTTGGCTCGTTTGCCTTCTGATCTCCTCACCGGAGTATCTGACGCTGACAACCCTGTCACTCAGGTAACTGCTGATTACTCGTCTCAGATTTACAGGACACTTTTCCTCAGCCAATCGTACCTTGATTGCGGGCCACCACGCACTGTCAAACGCTCCCTCAATATCCAGCGACACAAGAGTCACAATCTTTTTGTGCACCAGTTTCGCGCGAATGTGCTGTACAAGATTGTAGAGGGCGTCCTCAGTGCCTTTTTGGGGCATAAAGCCGTATTGGCGAGTACTAATCCTTGGTAGCAAATGGAATTTGAGACGAGCAACCAGCATCTTTTCGTAAACCTTCCCCAAGACAGGCAAAAGCCCAATCGGCCTATATGACTTGGGTACAGTGTACGAGTCCCTGCCCGGCTTCCTGAGCACCACTACCGTTGCCTCCTTCCAGACCTTTGGGAAGTAATGATGTTCCAGGCACTTGTTAAGCAGTGCCAGGAAGTAATCAGGGTCACATGCTATGGCCTCTGCGCAGATATCGGCTGTGAAGCCGTCGGCTCCGGGAGCCTTCTTTGGGTTAAATGACGTTACGGCCGTGTGTAGCTCGTTTTGGGTAAACGGTGGATCATGTTTTTCATAATGGCTCCACTCGTTTACCATCTCAGCCAGATATCGAGTTTGGCGCTGGTCTGCATTGTCGTCTTCTTCTCTGTCCTCTGGATAGAATGTATCCGCCAACAGATTCACCGAACCTTTGGCATCGAGAGTTAACCCATTCCTCTGGAGCGGCAGATCTTCCTCTCTTTTTGCTGTTCTTCCTATCACCCTATAAATACTCTCCCAGACACCCTCTCTGTCCTGTTTTTTACAAAACTCCTTCCAGCTCTCAGTTTGAGCTTTAATTTCGGCTAATCGATACTTTTCCTTTTCTTCCAGGTACAGGCTAACGACATGTGCTCTACGGACTGGCGCTGCGTTCCTAATTCTGCGTCTCCTGGTCGCGACTAGCCTCTTCATCTCGGCGAGCTCCTCGGTCCACCACGGCAAGGTAAGCGTTTCTGTTTTATTTTTATTTGGTATTGTGGATCTGCAAGATTCTGTGATAGTTTCTATGTAAATTTTGATAATGTTTTCTAATGCATTCTGATTGTTTATATTATTTAGTTCTGATATTATTAAATTTTTGTCTTGCATAATTTGAGACATTTTCTCACGAAATTGCCTCCAATTTGCCTTCTTCGTATTATAAATTCTAGTAGTTCTACTGATGTTAATTCCTTTTGATTTTATTAGATTTACGCCAAAAATTATACCATTGTGGTCCGAGCTCGTGAGACCCTCCTCCACATGCCAGCCGTCGACCAGGTTCAGCATATCCAACGAACAGGCCGTCACGTCCACATGGCTGCTGTATCTTTTCCCACCCCTTACAGTGTCGAAGGTTGGGACTTCCCCAACATTCAGGATGTGCAGACCAAGCTCCTCCAGAGCTCCACACATTTGCTCTCCCCTCGCGTCTTCATTGGTACTACCCCACCAGGTGCTTTTTGCATTGGCATCCCCTCCTATAACCAATCTTTCCGACCCTGTTTCACGTTTGGCCCCCCTAATCTGCTCCAGGTATGGCTCTATGGGTTGGTCAGGCTCAAAGTAATAGGACACTAGCGTGATCGTCCAGGCTCTAGTCCGGATTCCCACCACAACGATATTATTTGTGGTGAGTTGCGGGTACTGTACGACATCCAGGTCTTGGTTGAAGATGGCTATTGCCGCTTTTACTGTCCCTTCTCCTACTTCAGAGTTCTGAAACACCCTAACGCCTCGCCGGCCTCTCATTCCTCTCGCCGCACCCACATAAGGCTCCTGGAGCAGAGCTACGCTAACTTTACGCTTGTCGGCCTCGAGTAGCAGCTCGTTCGTAGCTAGCCGGCTTCGTTGGAGGTTAGCTTGGATTATTTGGTACTGGGGAGTATACGCAGGGACCACCTTAGCAATATGCTATGGACGCTCTGGCCAATGCATCCCACTTCTTGCGTACGGGGCATTCACTATTGAAAGCATTGTGATCGCTGTTCTCAAATTTTGCCCGAATGCAGTTGACGCATACTGGTGCTTCACCTAGCTGGTTTCCGGGACACTCTGACCTGAGATGTGGGCCACCACAGTGGCTGCAAAGGTCAGCCGAATCCTTGCAGAAGCGTTTGCCATGTCCATAGCCCAGGCATCGGGTGCACTGCACCAGTGGTGTTTGGTCTTCCACTCGCACCCTTTGGAGATCAACCCGTAGTTTTCCCTCCTCAATCGCCCTTCTCCAGATAGTAGGCGAAACGCTCAAGACGAAGTGGCAGCTGTGGGGATTTCGCACTTTCCTACGGAACTTTACTACCATTCTATTCTCCTCGTCGTTGATGCCATGGAAAACCCCCCGGTTCTGATTTCTGAGAGCTTTTAAAACATCTTCGTCGCTGTGAACAGCCAGCACGTCCCTCAGGATCAGAAGCGGGTCCTTGTTTTTCATCTCTTCAACGACGAGATGGTTACCTGCCTCCTCGATTCTCTCGCGCACCCTTTTCCGTTCCTCTTCCGAACTGCAGCCCATAATAATTTTTCTATCCTTAGCTTTTCTCAAACTTTCTATTTCAACCCCCCCCTCTTTTGCTCTAACAGCCTGTCTTATTTTCTTTATTATCTCCTCACCCGTGTCTTCCTCTTGTTTTGACGTTACCACAATGGAATGCAGCGCGGTCCTTCCTGAGATCTGCCTTTTCGGTGGACCTGCCACTACACTCGCATAAGTGGCCGTCCTTTCTAGCATGTCATTCTGCCTCTCCATCGCCTCCTGGAGTCTCTCCATTTTCTCGCTGCTTACCTTCACCAGCGCGCTGTGCTCCACTAGTGAAGCGAGCAGCGAGTCAATTTCTGGAAGGATCTCTGGCAGAACTGTTTCCTTGTCGGCTTTCTTCGAAACAATTTGTGCTCCCTTTAATAGTATCGCAGCTGCCGCTTCTTCTTTTATGAGCTGATACAATCTTTCCACCGACTGGGTGATCCCTGCCTTTAAGTCCGCCCTCAAGTTGCGTGATTCGCTAAGGTGCGATTTCGCACGCAAAAGGCAGTTTCGTGCCTCAGTCACCCGGTCAGTGGGTTTAGGAGGCTGTTGTTTACTCGCTCCCGGCGATCCCTCCGCCACCTCACCTGATATTCTGCGCGCAGCTATCTTGTTGTCTGCAGAAAATGAAGGCTTTCTAGGTTTCTTGGGGCACGCCGGGACCAAGGCCGCCCTCTGGGGTGAGTGGGCAGTGGCCGGGGAAAGAGACTGAGGTTCCGCCAACTTTCCAGCCTCCCATTCCCCAATGCTCCGCCTCACACCAGAGGCTTGAGTCGGAGCCCTTGGAGGGGAAGATTTGGTCTCAATTCGGTTGGAAAGACTTCCACCCGACGGAGAGACGTGAGAGCCCGAACGCCCCTTGGCTGGAGTCCTTGCAAGGAACATGTTTGGGAGAGTAATAATCAAGATTTTTTAAAAAGAAGGTACAAGCAATATGTTAAATTTTAAATATTATCAGGTCCAAAGGAACCAGAAATGTGATACTGATCCCTGTAAGGGGGGGATCAGTTAGTCAAAACTCAATAATAAATATATGTATAAGATAGGTCAAGTGACGTTTTGTCACGTCAGGTTTAAAACATGACGGAAACAAAATAATCTTAAAACTAGTCAAAAAAAAAAAACACAAAAAACTTTAGTCCCTATATACGGCTGCACAGAGCTCCACGAGCCCTTCCCAATGAACCCAAACACGGCAACCCCAGCCCTAACGGTTCCCGAGAAAACCCAGCACGAAACTTTGGTTGCCAGAGCAAGATGGCGTCCGAAATTCAGTAATCCGTGGTTTTCTCCGGAACCGCACGCCAAAATATCACCGCGCTTGGGCTCCCCTGAATGAGCTCGCCGAGAGCTATCACGTGAGGTGCTTTTCAGGCCTGAAAATACCTAGTTACTGAAAGCTCCTGAAAGGTAGCTTGTCGGGTAGGGAGAAACCAGCCGATGCCCTGAAAGAAAACCCGAAACTTCTAGTATGCCTGGTTAAGGAACTACCCGGGTCCAAAAATTTGTTTGACAGTTCACGAGCTGTCAACGTCAAACTCCAAATCAGTGTAGCTTACCCTCTACCAGCCCCAGAATAGCCGAGTTTGGGCTCGTTTGGCTTGGCTTGTCCTGCTCCGATGCGCAAAGTTGTTTTCAGGTGCCTGAAACTTTTCAGCGCCAATGCACTCTGGACGAGGTGGATCGGGCAGAGTTTGTCTCCCTAAACACCACTGTGAAATCGGCAATTCCGTGCGACCATCAGATCCGGAGCTATAGTGGGCCAAACTTTTCCAAGATGGCCGCCCAGCTGTCAAATGCCGAGTTTGATTGGTTATAACTCCGCAACCACTTGCCACACAGAACTGCGGTCTCGAATGTGATGCTTAGCTCGACTTGCCCTATCCGCCCAAAATGGTTACAGGCCTGAAAAATTTCAGGTCCTGAAAACGCCTGAAAACAAATAAAAAATGTTCCCACCTAAATTCCAAAGGGACCATTGAAAACCCGGGGCTTTTAAGACCAATAGTTTCAGAGATAACTGAAGTTTTGTGTGGCAACCAGAAAAACCAAAATGGCCGCTAGAAGCTATTTCCTTCGTTTCTGAAGCTATTGGGAGCAAATTTGGGCTTAAACTTATCGCTATACACTTTCTGGAGATGATTTTTGCGTCAATTTTAATTTATTTTAATTAGTTTATGATTTATGTCTAAAATTAATTAAAAATTAGATATCTTAATAACCGTAAAAGATAAAAATCTGTTAAAAACTGTAAATTTTTTCTTAATTTTAGAGCTTTGAAAAGAGTCTATTAAATTTGAACTTTTGAAAAAATTTCATAGAAAAATTTTGAAAATATGAAAAAATATTGAAAACCTATAATATTACGGAAAATAATATACAAAAAATTCTTAACTTATCGCCGACTTCCTCTCCAGATGAGCGCGCAGCAGGATCAGCACTAAAAAAGTAGGGTCCTGCCTGAAGAATTTTCAGGACAGAGGGTCAAAGTTCCTACTTTCTAATTAATTTATCTTCCTTTCAGGATGTCATAAAAATCTGGTCAAAACGTTGTTTCCTTTGTCTCATTAAGGTCTGTCTGCTGCCAAAAGATGAGGTCTCTGTGACGTCTAGATTAGCAACCGCGTGGTCAAAATTGAGGTTATGTTCAACGGTTTTCATCAATTTTCACAGCTCCGCGTGGTTGGATATTCGCAAAAATGGTGTCAAAAGATGCGCCTCAGCACTCTTCACAAAACTTTGGCGGGAAATAAGAGATCGAGTATACTGCTCTGCAGTTATAAAGCTCTAAAGTTTTTTGAATTCCACTGATCTTCAGTTTTTCCGAGATAACTTTTGAGCTCGTATCTTCCGGAGAAAACTGTTTTCACTAGTGGATGCACTGCACAAAAACAAAACTTTTGGTGTATAACACGGCACGATTCGATGAAAAAATACCACTTTTATTATTTTAAACGCGGAGCAGCTTAAAAAACGATCCGACCGCCACGAGGGTTGGAGGGGAACTGGTTAGGTTAGGTTAGGTTAGGTTAGGTTAGGTTAGGTTAGGTTAGGTTAGGTTAGGTTAGGTTAGGTTAGGTTAGGTTAGGTTAGGTTAGGTTAGGTTAGGTTAGGTTAGGTTAGGTTAGGTTAGGTTAGGTTAGGTTAGGTTAGGTTAGGTTAGGTTAGGTTAGGTTAGGTTAGGTTAGGTTAGGTTAGGTTAGGTTAGGTTAGGTTAGGTTAGGTTAGGTTAGGTTAGGTTAGGTTAGGTTAGGTTAGGTTAGGTTAGGTTAGGTTAGGTTAGGTTAGGTTAGGTTAGGTTAGGTTAGGTTAGGTTAGGTTAGGTTAGGTTAGGTTAGGTTAGGTTAGGTTAGGTTAGGTTAGGTTAGGTTAGGTTAGGTTAGGTTAGGTTAGGTTAGGTTAGGTTAGGTTAGGTTAGGTTAGGTTAGGTTAGGTTAGGTTAGGTTAGGTTAGGTTAGGTTAGGTTAGGTTAGGTTAGGTTAGGTTAGGTTAGGTTAGGTTAGGTTAGGTTAGGTTAGGTTAGGTTAGGTTAGGTTAGGTTAGGTTAGGTTAGGTTAGGTTAGGTTAGGTTAGGTTAGGTTAGGTTAGGTTAGGTTAGGTTAGGTTAGGTTAGGTTAGGTTAGGTTAGGTTAGGTTAGGTTAGGTTAGGTTAGGTTAGGTTAGGTTAGGTTAGGTTAGGTTAGGTTAGGTTAGGTTAGGTTAGGTTAGGTTAGGTTAGGTTAGGTTAGGTTAGGTTAGGTTAGGTTAGGTTAGGTTAGGTTAGGTTAGGTTAGGTTAGGTTAGGTTAGGTTAGGTTAGGTTAGGTTAGGTTAGGTTAGGTTAGGTTAGGTTAGGTTAGGTTAGGTTAGGTTAGGTTAGGTTAGGTTAGGTTAGGTTAGGTTAGGTTAGGTTAGGTTAGGTTAGGTTAGGTTAGGTTAGGTTAGGTTAGGTTAGGTTAGGTTAGGTTAGGTTAGGTTAGGTTAGGTTAGGTTAGGTTAGGTTAGGTTAGGTTAGGTTAGGTTAGGTTAGGTTAGGTTAGGTTAGGTTAGGTTAGGTTAGGTTAGGTTAGGTTAGGTTAGGTTAGGTTAGGTTAGGTTAGGTTAGGTTAGGTTAGGTTAGGTTAGGTTAGGTTAGGTTAGGTTAGGTTAGGTTAGGTTAGTTAGGTTAGGTTAGGTTAGGTTAGGTTAGGTTAGGTTAGGTTAGGTTAGGTTAGGTTAGGTTAGGTTAGGTTAGGTTAGGTTAGGTTAGGTTAGGTTAGGTTAGGTTAGGTTAGGTTAGGTTAGGTTAGGTTAGGTTAGGTTAGGTTAGGTTAGGTTAGGTTAGGTTAGGTTAGGTTAGGTTAGGTTAGGTTAGGTTAGGTTAGGTTAGGTTAGGTTAGGTTAGGTTAGGTTAGGTTAGGTTAGGTTAGGTTAGGTTAGGTTAGGTTAGGTTAGGTTAGGTTAGGTTAGGTTAGGTTAGGTTAGGTTAGGTTAGGTTAGGTTAGGTTAGGTTAGGTTAGGTTAGGTTAGGTTAGGTTAGGTTAGGTTAGGTTAGGTTAGGTTAGGTTAGGTTAGGTTAGGTTAGGTTAGGTTAGGTTAGGTTAGGTTAGGTTAGGTTAGGTTAGGTTAGGTTAGGTTAGGTTAGGTTAGGTTAGGTTAGGTTAGGTTAGGTTAGGTTAGGTTAGGTTAGGTTAGGTTAGGTTAGGTTAGGTTAGGTTAGGTTAGGTTAGGTTAGGTTAGGTTAGGTTAGGTTAGGTTAGGTTAGGTTAGGTTAGGTTAGGTTAGGTTAGGTTAGGTTAGGTTAGGTTAGGTTAGGTTAGGTTAGGTTAGGTTAGGTTAGGTTAGGTTAGGTTAGGTTAGGTTAGGTTAGGTTAGGTTAGGTTAGGTTAGGTTAGGTTAGGTTAGGTTAGGTTAGGTTAGGTTAGGTTAGGTTAGGTTAGGTTAGGTTAGGTTAGGTTAGGTTAGGTTAGGTTAGGTTAGGTTAGGTTAGGTTAGGTTAGGTTAGGTTAGGTTAGGTTAGGTTAGGTTAGGTTAGGTTAGGTTAGGTTAGGTTAGGTTAGGTTAGGTTAGGTTAGGTTAGGTTAGGTTAGGTTAGGTTAGGTTAGGTTAGGTTAGGTTAGGTTAGGTTAGGTTAGGTTAGGTTAGGTTAGGTTAGGTTAGGTTAGGTTAGGTTAGGTTAGGTTAGGTTAGGTTAGGTTAGGTTAGGTTAGGTTAGGTTAGGTTAGGTTAGGTTAGGTTAGGTTAGGTTAGGTTAGGTTAGGTTAGGTTAGGTTAGGTTAGGTTAGGTTAGGTTAGGTTAGGTTAGGTTAGGTTAGGTTAGGTTAGGTTAGGTTAGGTTAGGTTAGGTTAGGTTAGGTTAGGTTAGGTTAGGTTAGGTTAGGTTAGGTTAGGTTAGGTTAGGTTAGGTTAGGTTAGGTTAGGTTAGGTTAGGTTAGGTTAGGTTAGGTTAGGTTAGGTTAGGTTAGGTTAGGTTAGGTTAGGTTAGGTTAGGTTAGGTTAGGTTAGGTTAGGTTAGGTTAGGTTAGGTTAGGTTAGGTTAGGTTAGGTTAGGTTAGGTTAGGTTAGGTTAGGTTAGGTTAGGTTAGGTTAGGTTAGGTTAGGTTAGGTTAGGTTAGGTTAGGTTAGGTTAGGTTAGGTTAGGTTAGGTTAGGTTAGGTTAGGTTAGGTTAGGTTAGGTTAGGTTAGGTTAGGTTAGGTTAGGTTAGGTTAGGTTAGGTTAGGTTAGGTTAGGTTAGGTTAGGTTAGGTTAGGTTAGGTTAGGTTAGGTTAGGTTAGGTTAGGTTAGGTTAGGTTAGGTTAGGTTAGGTTAGGTTAGGTTAGGTTAGGTTAGGTTAGGTTAGGTTAGGTTAGGTTAGGTTAGGTTAGGTTAGGTTAGGTTAGGTTAGGTTAGGTTAGGTTAGGTTAGGTTAGGTTAGGTTAGGTTAGGTTAGGTTAGGTTAGGTTAGGTTAGGTTAGGTTAGGTTAGGTTAGGTTAGGTTAGGTTAGGTTAGGTTAGGTTAGGTTAGGTTAGGTTAGGTTAGGTTAGGTTAGGTTAGGTTAGGTTAGGTTAGGTTAGGTTAGGTTAGGTTAGGTTAGGTTAGGTTAGGTTAGGTTAGGTTAGGTTAGGTTAGGTTAGGTTAGGTTAGGTTAGGTTAGGTTAGGTTAGGTTAGGTTAGGTTAGGTTAGGTTAGGTTAGGTTAGGTTAGGTTAGGTTAGGTTAGGTTAGGTTAGGTTAGGTTAGGTTAGGTTAGGTTAGGTTAGGTTAGGTTAGGTTAGGTTAGGTTAGGTTAGGTTAGGTTAGGTTAGGTTAGGTTAGGTTAGGTTAGGTTAGGTTAGGTTAGGTTAGGTTAGGTTAGGTTAGGTTAGGTTAGGTTAGGTTAGGTTAGGTTAGGTTAGGTTAGGTTAGGTTAGGTTAGGTTAGGTTAGGTTAGGTTAGGTTAGGTTAGGTTAGGTTAGGTTAGGTTAGGTTAGGTTAGGTTAGGTTAGGTTAGGTTAGGTTAGGTTAGGTTAGGTTAGGTTAGGTTAGGTTAGGTTAGGTTAGGTTAGGTTAGGTTAGGTTAGGTTAGGTTAGGTTAGGTTAGGTTAGGTTAGGTTAGGTTAGGTTAGGTTAGGTTAGGTTAGGTTAGGTTAGGTTAGGTTAGGTTAGGTTAGGTTAGGTTAGGTTAGGTTAGGTTAGGTTAGGTTAGGTTAGGTTAGGTTAGGTTAGGTTAGGTTAGGTTAGGTTAGGTTAGGTTAGGTTAGGTTAGGTTAGGTTAGGTTAGGTTAGGTTAGGTTAGGTTAGGTTAGGTTAGGTTAGGTTAGGTTAGGTTAGGTTAGGTTAGGTTAGGTTAGGTTAGGTTAGGTTAGGTTAGGTTAGGTTAGGTTAGGTTAGGTTAGGTTAGGTTAGGTTAGGTTAGGTTAGGTTAGGTTAGGTTAGGTTAGGTTAGGTTAGGTTAGGTTAGGTTAGGTTAGGTTAGGTTAGGTTAGGTTAGGTTAGGTTAGGTTAGGTTAGGTTAGGTTAGGTTAGGTTAGGTTAGGTTAGGTTAGGTTAGGTTAGGTTAGGTTAGGTTAGGTTAGGTTAGGTTAGGTTAGGTTAGGTTAGGTTAGGTTAGGTTAGGTTAGGTTAGGTTAGGTTAGGTTAGGTTAGGTTAGGTTAGGTTAGGTTAGGTTAGGTTAGGTTAGGTTAGGTTAGGTTAGGTTAGGTTAGGTTAGGTTAGGTTAGGTTAGGTTAGGTTAGGTTAGGTTAGGTTAGGTTAGGTTAGGTTAGGTTAGGTTAGGTTAGGTTAGGTTAGGTTAGGTTAGGTTAGGTTAGGTTAGGTTAGGTTAGGTTAGGTTAGGTTAGGTTAGGTTAGGTTAGGTTAGGTTAGGTTAGGTTAGGTTAGGTTAGGTTAGGTTAGGTTAGGTTAGGTTAGGTTAGGTTAGGTTAGGTTAGGTTAGGTTAGGTTAGGTTAGGTTAGGTTAGGTTAGGTTAGGTTAGGTTAGGTTAGGTTAGGTTAGGTTAGGTTAGGTTAGGTTAGGTTAGGTTAGGTTAGGTTAGGTTAG